>JAEIFN010000798.1:2317500-3761200 GCA_018903675.1 Zaprionus capensis | reverse complement strand
CCGAACTGCCGTTAATCTTCCCACGTTGGCCGTTACATCGCCAAAAATTGCAAACAATTCAAAGTCTTCAAAAAACTGAACTTTTCTTTTCTTCATGCCTCCGAAAATGTCAGGTGTCCTACAAAAAAACTTTCTTCTTTAATTCTTTCCTATCAAAATGTTAGAGGTCTCTGTAGTAAAATCACTAGTCTTTATCTTAATAGTCTTGCCTTTTCTTCCCAAATTATTGCTTTTACCGAAACCTGGTTAAAACCAGAGATCCTAAGCTCTGAAGTCTTTCCAGATAGGTATACAACATACAGGCTTGATCGACCTGACCGACGAGGTGGTGGTGTACTGATTGCAGTAGACTCCAACATTGAGTCGGACCTTTTACAACCGGAGTTTCAATTTGACATTGATCTAATTTGTGTAAAACTACACTTTCCCGGTTTTTTTATGTATATAACCTGCTCCTATATTCCGCCGTCATCGGAATTATCAGTCTACTTGCAACACTTGTCTGCAATTAAGACTATTTTTAACCTGTTATCAGACAGAGATCACTTCATAGTCCTGGGTGACTTTAATATCCCAGAATGTAATTGGACATCTAGTGCTGAAGGAAACTTCCTTTTGCCTTCCCGGCAACATGACCAATTTGACGGTTTGTTTGACATGTCTTTGTCGCAGGTCAATCATGTCAAAAACTCTCTCAACAGATTGCTTGACTTATGTTTCATCTCTGATCCTTCCAAGTTGATTGTAGACAGGGTACAACCCCTTTCCCTTCCGGAAGATCCTTATCATCCCACTTTCGAAGTGAATTTCGACTTGGGTATTAGTATTGTGGATAAAAATGAAAGGCCGTGTAATCGCGTGCGCTGCTTTAAGAAAGCAGACTTTGAAAATTTAAATTGTTTAATTTCACATTGTGATTGGTTTGAATTTTATGCATCAACTGATATGTCAGTTGCGACTAATATATTTTATAACACCCTAAACTCTGCTTTTGATATCTGTGTTCCGTTATCCTATCCGACATGCTCAAGCAAACGTCCTTGGTTTTCAAAAGAGCTGTCTCGCTTAAAAAACTTAAAGAGTAGCCTATTCAAGAAATATAAGATTAAAAACTCACCGCTTATCTTTTCCCGCTACTTAACTGCTCGGGCAAATTTTACCGTGCTTAACGCGAAATGTTATAAAAACTATTTGAACAGATGTAGGTTTCAGTTTTTTCAGAATCCTAAAAAGTTTTATAGTTTTGTTAACATGAAGCGTAAGTCAGCGGTCTTTCCTTCTAAACTTTCGTTTGATAACGCTGTGGCGGACACAGATCAGGCCATGGCCGATATGTTTGCTAAGTTTTTTCAAACAACTTATTCTTCTTCTACGCAGAGCATTCATTCTTATCCATATAGTGTACCAAGTTCAAATGGCATCTTCACACCGTTACTGAACGAAAGTTCACTTTTTAAGAATCTTAGCTTAGCTAAACAAGTCTTTTCACCAGGTCCCGATGGTATCCCCGCCTGTGTACTTAGATATTGTGCCAACTCCTTATTTAATTAGTTTATTTATTTATTTAATTAGTTTATAGTCGACTAAGGTCAGTCGACTGTTTAAAAGTAAGAAAAAACAAATAATTAATAATTTTAAATTTAAAGTTAAATCTTAACTGTTAAGAAAAATTTAAAAAGAAAAAAATTTAATTGAATTAAATTTAAATTAAATTTGACTTATGTAAGCCATTGCTCAAATTATTTTCGCTGTCCTTAGACACCGCCTCCTTTCCTTCCATATGGAAGGAATCATTGATTATCCCTTTACTCAAAAAGGGCAGCAAGGCTGATGCAAGTAATTATAGAGGTATCTCTAAATTATCGGCTATACCTAAATTCTTCGAGAATGTTATAACTCCTCACTTGCAACACTTTAGCAGATCCGTTATATACCCTTTTCAACACGGATTCGTGAAACGTCGTTCTACCACGACAAATTTGCTTGAGCTGACATCCTTTGTGGTAAAAGGATTTCAGAAAAATCTTCAAACTGATGTCATTTATACTGATTTCAGTAAGGCATTTGACTCAGTCAACCATTCTCTTCTTGCACATAAACTGAATCTCCTCGGTTTCTCACCAAAACTTCTTAGTTGGATTGTGAGTTATTTGGGTGACAGAACCCAACGAGTCCTCTTTAAGAATAATCTTTCTTACCCCGTTTATGCCACATCTGGTGTTCCCCAGGGAAGCCATTTAGGTCCCCTGCTCTTTACACTTTGACCTCCCAACGGTCATACTTAACTCCCGTACTCTCATGTATGCTGATAATATGAAGCTCTGTTTTCAATTTAAAGACGACTCCTATCATTCTCGCCTTCAATCCGACTTAGACTGTTTCTATTCTTGGTGTCGTGCAAATCTTCTTAACCTGAACAGCTCCAAATGCAAGCTGATGACATTCTCACGAGCCTGTCCAAAGTACGTATCTTACTCTCTTTGTGGTTGTACCTTAGAAAGAATTTCCCTTGGTGATGATCTAGGTGTCCGTTTGGACCGCAAACTTAAGTTTTGCGAACATATATCATCAATGGTTAACAAAGCTATGGGTGTGCTCGGCTTTATTAAGAGATGGTCTAAGGAGTTTGACGATCCTTACCTAACTAAGACTCTTTTCACCTCGCTTGTTCGTCCAATTCTCGAGTACGGATCATGTGTCTGGAGTCCTCAGTATACAGTTCAGAAGGATCGCATTGAATCCGTACAGAAAAACTTTTTAATATTTGCCTTGCGTGGCCTTAACTGGGATGTAAATTCAAGACTTCCTTCCTATCCTAGACCTTAGACTTTTGTTACCTAACCTGCCTTCCCTAGCAAATCGTAGAACTATGCTTGGTGTTGTATTTATTAATAACCTTATACAAGGGGACATAGATAGTAACGACTTGCTTAGTCGACTACACTTCTCTGTTCCTGGTAGATTCACCCGTAACTATCTTCCTCTAAAACTTTCCTATTGTAGCTCGAATTATGCCCTGCATGAGCCTTTCAGGGTATTATGTTCGGACTATAATAAACTATCTTACATTGTAGCTAACAACAACAATAATTCTGTATCTTGCTTAAAATCACTAATCCTCACCCACCTTTCTAGTAACTAGTTAAGGACATACTCATCTTCTTTCTAGTAACAGTAGTACTTTTTAACTAACTGCATGTTTTGAACATTCTAATCGCTATTTGATTAGGTTATGCTTACTAACACTAACTCTCCTGATCTGATTTGGTTTTTCTGGGTTTTCCCCAATCCTCTGCAACAAATGTTGGATCGGGTCTTTCATATTTTTTTCCCAGAGTCAAATTTAATTTAAATTTAATTCAATTAAATTTTTTTCTTTTTAAATTTTTCTCCACAGTTAAGATTTTTCTTTAAATTTAAAATTATTAATTAATTGTTTTTTTTTTTACTTTTAAACAGTCGACTGACCTTAGTCGACTATAAACTAATTAAATAAATAAATAAATAAAAGGGACAATGCACACACCTCACAAAAGACACAATGCACACACCTCACAAAAGGAACAATGCACACATTAACTTGTTGAACAAGGGTCTCCCGCACTGTCAAAAATCAATAAGATATCTTGAGTCACACGCTCCTGTGCACTGGCGCCTGTGTACACACATTCACCCTCTCAACCTTTAATACCGCACAAGCGTAGCGATTAGTATGCTTGACGACACACACTTATCATAACGATCGACATTAACTTGTTCAACAAGGGTCTCCCGGACTGTCAAATATCAATAAGATATCTTGAGTCACACGCTCCTGTAAGGAACAATGTATAAGATATCTTGAGTCACACGCTCCTATGCACTGGCGCCTGTGTACACATATTCACCCTCTAACACGATCATACATGTTCAGTTTCACACGCTCACCTCTCAACCTTCCTCGAACACATTAACTTGTTGAACAAATATCACGGCTAACCCTACAAAAGGGACAATGCACACTTGTTCAGTTTCACACGCTCACCTCACAACCTTTAATACCGCACACGCACACACACACCCTCGAACACATTTACCCCGTGGCACGTGCGCATGCGCACTTGTTGAACTAGGCTCTCTCGAACTCTCGAATATCATTAAGATACCACACAAACACACACACACACACACACCCTCGAACACATTCACCATGTGGGAACCTTTTGGCCCAGACAGCGATTGAGCGCAATGCGGACGTAATGCTTCTGAGTGAACCATACCTTCCGGGTGTGGGGAAATCAGGGGTGCTCCTCGACGAATCAGGAAAAGCGGCTATCAAATGTCACACTAGTATATCCATGGAGGAGTATATATACACTAGTATATCCATACCAATGCGCGGCATTGCGTACGCGAAAATCAAAGGGATTCACTTCTACAGCTGCTATGCTCCACCTAGCGATAGCCCGGAGCAATTCGAGGACATGCTAGGAAAGCTTGTTGACCACGCAAGTGGGCGCAGACCAGCTGTCGTAGGTGGTGACCTCAATGCCTGGGCCACAGAATGGGGCAGTCGTACCTCCAATCCAAGAGGACGTGCAGTAATCGAGGCCATGAACTTCTTAGACCTCGTGTTATTAAACGACGGACTCAAGCCGACGTTTAATAATGACAGAGGTTCGTCGTTCATCGATGTCACCTTTATTAGCAGTAGCTTAGTGGCAAACGCGAAATGGATAGTGCATGAGGATATAACATTGAGCGACCATAACCTGATCTCGTTCAGCGTACGAACGACGAGACCGATGCCCAGACAGCGTAGATATGCGCTAGGGCCAGTATGGAACATCAGGAAACTGGATGAGGATATGCTGGCATACCAGATCGGCATTATGGAGACCCCAAATGGTGACGCGGAGTCCATGGTGAAAGCCCTCATGAACATGCTCAAAGCAACGTGCGACGCAGTGATGCCGAGGAGAACGAATGAGAAACGCAGGCCCCCCGTCCACTGGTGGAATGCCGCTTTACATCAGCTCCGTACGGAATGCCTAAGGGCAAGGAGGCAAGCGCAGAGGACAACCGCACCACGCCCAATGCATGGAGACATACAGAGCTAAGAGATCGGAGTTCAAGTATGGCATATCTGCAGCTAAAGCCAATGCATTTAAGGACCTGCTTGAAAGCGTTGACGACGACCCCTGGGGTATCGCTTACAAAGTCGTCACGAAAAAACTCAACCCTACTGGTGGAGGAACCCCACAGGATCCAGTCGCCCTGGCCAGCATCGTGTCGGAGCTATTCCCAAGGCAAGACACGCTATGGCAACCCGCTCTTGAACCCCCCACTTCCGGCTTTCCGAGTATCACATCATGTGAAGTCACCGAAGCAGCGAAAAGGATTAAGACGAACAAAGCTCCTGGCATTGATGGTATCCCGGGTGTAATCGTCAAAGCAGCTGCCACTGCAAGACCTGAGGTATTCAGGGACACATTCCAACAGTGTCTTCTGGACGGAGTCTTCCCCAAACGTTGGAAAAAGATGAAGCTCGTCCTTCTGCCGAAAGGAAAGGGACTTGCAACTGCAGCAGGCAGCTACCGACCTTTATGTCTGCTGGACATTGTGGGCAAACTCTTTGAGCGCATTCTGTACGCACGCATAGAGTCAATCACCGAGAGCCCCACAGGCCTTCAACGCCAACAGTATGGCTTCCGGAAGGGGAGGAGCACGCTCCACGCTCTCACATCCGTAACTGAAGTAGCCAAGAACGCTCTTGACGGTGATCGGTGGCTAGGCGGCAGCAAAGAGTATTGTGCCATCATCACGCTTGACGTGAAGAACGCATTCAACACAGCGAAATGGCCCAATATCCTCGGCGCAATGCGCAACATGGGTATACCCGATTACCTATGGTACGAAACAGAAGCTGGCCCAAGAAGCCACCAAGTCTCTGCAGGTGTTCCACAAGGGTCGGTACTTGGACCGCTATTATGGAACATCATGTACGATGGAATATTGAGCATCAACAAACCCAGAGGAGTGGAGCTGCATTGCTTTGCCGAAGACGTTGCGGTAACAGCGGTCGCCAAGACAATAACGGAGCTCCAGGACAACAGCAACTTGGCGATCACGACGATCATTAAATGGCTGGAAAGTGTCGGTCTGGGAATTGCTGCGCACAAGACTGAAGTAGTCCTATTGAGCAGCAGGAAGACTATTGAGAGCATGCAGGTCGTAGTCAAGGGAGTGGAAATAGTCTCAGCAGGAACGCTGAAGTACTTGGGAGTCCTAATAGATCGTAGGCTCTCCTTTAAGGACCACGCTATGTATGCTAGCAGAAAAGCGGCAATGACATTCGCAGCTCTGGCAAGAATCATGCCCAACGTGGGCGGACCCAGATTGCCGGCTAGGAGACTACTTGCGGCGGTCACAGAAGCAACGCTGCTATACGCTGCCCCTATCTGGAGCTGTGTTACCAGTAAAGCATCGTATCTGGATAGTGCGCGTGCAGTATCACGTACAATGGCACTGAGACTTATCAGAGGCTTTAAAACAATTTCAGACGACGCAGCGCATGCTCTTTCAGGAACTACACCCATTGACCTGGTGATTAAGGGCCAATATCTAGCACGTGAAGGAGTTTCCCAGACAGAGATCCGTGAGTGGATCCAAGGAGTATGGCAGACCAGGTGGCAAGAGTCGCATCGAGGGCGATGGACGTACCAGCTTATCCCTGACCTAACGGAATGGGCACAGTGTGAGCATAAAGCGACGGACTACCATATGACTCAGTTCCTAACAAAGCATGGATTTTTCCGAGGGTACCTATTTAGGTTCCACCATGCGAATACAGCCCAATGCATTTACTGCACCGACGCAATGGAAACAGCAGAACACATTCTTCTGCACTGCTGCAGGTTCGTCGAGGAGAAGGTCCAGCTAGAGTCGCTCGCCGGGGCGCCTCTCAGCCCGCGAAGCCTGATTGTCGCTATGATGGCTGACAAAGACGTTTGGGATGGGGCACACGAGATCATCGTTAATATGATGAAACGTGTCCGCAAGGATGAGACGGCCAACAGAGATGGAGGATGAGGAGTACCCCCGTATGGTGGCGGGGCAAGAATACTACCACAGTGTGCTCGGCTTGTCGTAAAAGTCGACTAAAGAGTCAAGGATGGAGCGTCATACTGCAGTACAACGCATAATGAGAGGGAAGGCGAATTGGCATCATATCCTGCTTACCGATGAAATACTCTGACTGGCAGTCCCGGTGAGCATGACAGGACAGTGGAGAGAGGGTTTGTCATACTTAACTCCCGTACTCTCATGTATGCTGATGATGTGAAGCTCTGTTTTCAATTTAAAGACGACTCCTGTCATTCTCGCCTTCAATCCGACTTAGACTGTTTCTATTCTTGGTGTCGTCCAAATCTTCTTAACCTGAACAGCTCCAAATGCAAGCTGATGACATTCTCACGAGCCTGTCCAAAGTACGTATCTTACTCTCTTTGTGGTTGTACCTTAGAAAGAATTTCCCTTGGTGATGATCTAGGTGTCCGTTTGGACCGCAAACTTAAGATTTGCGAACATATATCATCAATGGTTAATAAAGCTATGGGTGTGCTCGGCTTTATTAAGAGATGGTCTAAGGAGTTTGACGATCCTTACCTAACTAAGACTCTTTTCACCTCGCTTGTTTGTCCAATTCTCGAATACGGATCATGTGTCTGGAGTCCTCAGTACACAGTTCACAAGGATCGCATTGAATCCGTACAGAAAAACTTTTTAATATTTGCCTTGCGTGGCCTTAACTGGGATGTAAATTCAAGACTTCCTTCCTATCCTAGTAGACTTTTGTTACTTAACCTGCCTTCCCTAGCAAATCGTAGAACTATGCTTGGTGTTGTATTTATTAATAACCTTATACAAGGGGACATAGATAGTAACGACTTGCTTAGTCGACTACAATTCTCTGTTCCTGGTAGATTCGCCCGTAACTATCTTCCTCTAAAACTTTCCTATTGTAGCTCGAATTATGCCCTGCATGAGCCTTTCAGGGTATTATGTTCGGACTATAATAAACTATATTACTATATATATTGTAGCTAACAACAACAATAATTCTGTATCTTGCTTAAAATCACTAATCCTCACCCACCTGTCTAGTAACTAGTTAAGGACATACTCATCTTCTTTCTAGTAGTAACAGTAGTACTTTTTAACTAACTGCATGTTTTGAACATACTAATCGCTATTTGATTAGGCTTTGCTTACTAACACTAACTCTCCTGATCTGATTGGGTTTTTCTGGGTTTTCCCCAATCCTCTGCAACAAATGTTGGATCGGCTCTTTCATATTTTTTTTTCCCAGAGTCAAATTTAATTTAAATTTAATTCAATTAAATTTTTTTCTTTTTAAATTTTTCTTAACAGTTAAGATTTTACTTTAAATTTAAAATTATTAATTTATTGTTTTTCCTTACTTTTAAACAGTCGACTGACCTTAGTCGACTATAAACTAATTAAATAAATAACAAATGACGAAGTACGAAAAGTAGTGACCTTGCAATTGAATGATACGATATGTTTATTTAAACATGGAAAGAAAATCATTGCAAGATATGATGTTGGTGATCTTTATACTAATGGAGTTCTTGATCTAGATCAATTTTTCCAAAGGCTTGAATCGCAAGCCGGTATATACGATATCAGCCAACTCAAAATGGCACCGTGGAAAAAAATCTTTGAACACTTTTCAATAGATGAATTTAAAAATATGGGCAATAAAATATTAAAGAATTTAAAAGTAGCGCTACTTATCCCGGTGACCCAAATAAATAATGAAAAAGAAAAAGAAGCTATATTGTCTACACTACATGATGATCCAATACAAGGAGGTCATACAGGCATTATAAAAACCTTGGCCAAGGTCAAAAGATATTATTACTGGAAAAATATGAGTAAATACATAAAAGAGTACGTAATAAAATGTCAAAAATGCCAAAAAGCAAAAACAACAAAGCATACAAAGACTCCAATGACTATAACTGACACACCAGAACATGCTTTCGTTAGAGTTGTCGTGGACACAATTGGTCCACTACCTAAGTCAGAAAATGGTAATGAGTACGCAGTCACTCTCATATGTGATTTAACCAAGTACTTAGTTGCCATTCCAATAGCAAATAAAAGCGCAAAAACAGTCGCTAAAGCTATAGTCGAATCTTTTATTCTAAAGTACGGTCCAATGAAGACGTTCATAACGGACATGGGAACAGAGTATAAGAATTCAATAATTACTGACCAATGTAAATATTTGAAAATCAAAAATATAACATCAACAGCTCATCACCACCAGACAGTTTGAGTGGTCGAAAGAAGTCATAGAACTTTAAACGAGTATATACGATCCTACATATCGGCAGACAAAACCGATTGGGACGTATGGCTTCAATATTTCGTATACTGCTTCAACACGACCCCATCTATGGTACATAATTACTGTCCATATGAATTAGTTTTCGGTAGAACAAGTAATTTACCAAAACATTTTAGTAAGGTACATAGCATAGAACCAATATATAATATAGATGATTACGCTAAAGAAAGTAAAAGTAAAACTACTTGAAGCACATAAAGAGAAAAATAAGGGAAATTACGACTTAAAAGTAAATAACATAGAGTTAGAAGTAGGAGATAAAGTTTTATTAAGAAATGAGGTAGGTCATAAATTAGACTTTAAAAACGCAGGGCCCTATAAGATAGTAAACATAGGAGACAATGATAATATAACAATAATAAATAATAAAAATAAGAAACAAATAGTTCATAAAGATAGGTTAAAGATCTTTCATCATTAAAAATATAATGAAAAAAAAAACACTAATTTTTAAAGAACACACATATAATATGTGAATATATATATAAAAATATATGAAGAAAAATAAAATTAAAATTAAAAAAAAAATCAACAAACGTAAAATAACTACACTAAGTTACGTTATTTTTCAAAAGGAGGGAGATGTAGCATGAGCCAATATTCAAAATAATATCAAATCATAAACTCAAGTACAATAGCACATTCACTCTACATTTGAGTGCAAACACATTGTAGCAGTTTGTTGCAATTGTTATACAATCAGTTCGGCCCAGGTGCGAGTGCAATATGATCACCCATGTGAAGGTCTTACTGCAGAAGTGCATGGTAAGCATTCCCACGCTGACCATAAGTCACATGCGCATACTACGCTCTCTCTCTCTCTCTTTGCGGCCAGCGAGCCGCTATACATAAGTTAACATATAAGAAATATATAAGAACGCCGCTCCGCTGCCAGCATAACTGCCAGCGCTGCTCCACGGCTTAGCTTAAGCAAAACCAATGTAGAAGTAAAAAGAATATTCAATAAACTGATTCCGAACAGCACACTAGTGCTCATTGAAACAATTGGTCTTTAAATTAAACTTAAAGAATTACATGGACTACGTGGGAATATATTTACAATGTAGTAAGAAGGTGTCTCAACTACCTTCTGGAAAAAATGCAGTTCTTCGCTATAAGAACTACCAGAAGGAAGTTAAGGTACCTTTTGCTGTGTATGCCGATTTCGAAGCCATTCTTCAACCGAAGAATGATATTGTGAGTGAGAAAATGTTAGATATTAATTTACATTTACCCATATCAAATGCATACTATATAAAGTGTGCATATGATAATGAGTTAAGTAGCTTTAAGTTAGAAACAAGTGAGAGGGCCAGTTCAGCTTTTATAGATAGCTTAGTAAAGAATCTTATGAATATTTATGATATGTATTTATCAAAAAATGTTCCGATTCAGATGAGTTTTTATGATGAAGTAGAGTTTCAGGAGACCAAGAATTGTTTTATATGTGCAGCACCCCTGTTAGAAGATAGAGTTAGAGATCAGATTTTACAGGTAAATTCAGGGGTGCTGCACACAATTCCTGTAACTTGAAATACAAAGTGCCTAATTTTATACCAGTATTTTTTCATAATTTCACTAGGTATGATTGTCACTTGTTTATTAACGAGTTGGCAAATATACCTGGTCAACTTAGCGTAGTACCCCTCAATAAGGAACAATACATTTCAGTTTCCAAATTTATTCCAATGTCCGATGGAAAGAATTTAGAGATTCGTTTTCTAGATTCTTTCCGTTTCATGTCATCTTCGTTAGATAAATTAGCATCTAACCTAGATGATACACAAATGTCCACTTCCAGACAAATGTTTGAGTCCGAATCGCAGTTCCAATTAATGCGTAAAAAGGGTGTGTTTCCCTATGAACATTTAAGTTCAGTTGATAGACTTGAAGAAACTTCTCTACCACCAAGAGAAGCTTTTTACAGTAAATTAACTGAATCCGAATGTTCAGAAGAAAGCTATGCACATGCACAAGATGTCTGGAACAAGTTTTCATGCACAACTCTAAGGATTATTTAGAGTTGTACTTGAAAACTGATGTTCTGCTATTGGCAGACATCTTTGAAAACTTCAGACTCTTGTGTATTAGCATATACTCTCTAGACCCTGCTCAGTTCTTCACTACTCCAGGGCTATCTTGGGACGCCATGTTAAAAAGTACCAAGATTGAATTAGATCTTCTTACAGATATTGATATGTATAGATTCATTCAATCAGGTATACGTGGCGGTCTAGTGCAATGTACCAAAAAATATACAAAAGCGAATAATAAATATCTACCGGAATATGATGAAACAATAGATTCTTCATATCTGGTATATTTAGACGCTAATAATTTGTATGGTTGGGCAATGTCACAGCCGTTAACATATGGTGGGTTCGAGTGGTTACCTGTAGATAGTCTAGAAGAGTTTGATGTCTTTAGCATAGACGATGACTCTGAATATGAATATATTCTTGAGGTAGATCTAGAGTACCCCTTCTCTATTCATAACGATCATAACGATCTTCCGTTCTGTCCGAAAAATAAGAAACCCACTCCCAATTCACATGTTAAAAAGTTAATAGCTGACTTAGAACATAAGTCAAACTATGCTTTCCATTACAGGACACTAAAACAGTGTCTAGCAAATGGATTAATTTTAAAAAAAATCCATAGAGGTGTACGATTCTTCCAAAAACCTTGGCTGCAATCGTACATCGATCTCAACACTTTTCATAGAACGAATGCTAAGAATTCGTTTGAAAAAGATTTTTTTAAACTTCTCAATAACGCAGTCTATGGCAAGACTATGGAAAATGTTGAGAAAAGGGTTAATGTAAAATTAATAACTGAATGGGAAAGTGCAACACAAACCGATTCCTCTGGCCGCAAAAGAGATTGCGCACGCTCATTGATTGCTAAAAGCAATTTTCATAGCGTGAAATATTTTAATGATAATTTTTGCGCATTCCAAATGCGTAAGTTAAATGTTTATTACGATAAGCCTATTTATTTAGGGTTTGCTGTGCTAGACATTTCAAAATGGAAAATGTATGATTTTCATTATCAGTATATGAAACCGAAATTTGGAGAGTCTGTACGCCTAAACTATATGGATACAGACTCTTTCATATACACGGTTAAAACTGATGATTTTTACGCTGATATACGTAAAGATCTTGCAATGAAATTTGATACATCTGATTATCATTCCGATCTCTTAAATAAATACGGTTTTAGCAGCGTTAACAAGAAACGCTTAGGGTTTTTTAAAGATGAGTTGAATGGGAAGCCTATGAGTGAATTCGTAGGCTTACGTTCAAAAATGTATTCATTTCTTGTTCCTGGCGGTCAAGAAGTAAAAAAATCTAAAGGGGTTAAGGCAAGTTGTGTTAAGCGAATCGGCTTTGTTGATTATAAAAAATGTCTAAATACTGGTGAAAAAAAGGAGGTACAATGTCATTGATTAGATCAGATAACCATGTAGTTAAAACTAGTACAATTTCAAAAACAGTGCTTGACAGCAAAGATGATAAGCGAGTTGTAGAACCAGACTTACACAATACAATGGCTCATGGCCATTATAGAAAACAGAAACGGAAGGCTGAGGAAGAAATAAACCTGCATGATGCAAATATTTTAGTTTGGGATAAAAAAATTAAAGAGTTAGAGAATGTTGAAAAACAAACAGTTCAACAGAAAGCATTATTAAAGAAATATAAAGAAGATAAAGAGAACACAGAAGTTGATTTACTTGAGGCTGAACTGGCCTTGCTTGAGAATTACAATTAGAAAAAAGAACTAGAACTAGACAATTGTTTTGATTTCATATTTATTTGTAAAAAAACGATAGAAAATAGTTATTAAATGTATAAAATGTATATAATGTATATAATGTATTAAATGTGGAAAATTGTATTATGAATAAAACAAATGTTAATAATAATATATATATATATATAAAATTTGAAAAAGAAAAAAAAAAACATGCGTTTGAATGGATTTCATTTTTATGTACCCAACTATCTTGAGAGGTGGGGAAACCCAGCCAACGTACAAATACTCTATCCCCTTTTCGTTTCAACATTTTGTAGCATACAACGTATGACGAGTGAGCAGATGTAATTTAGTTGACGGTACGTAAGCACGCGCTGGTCTCCGGCTCAAGTGTGTCGGCAATGGGGTGGGTAAATGAAACATAACCGTTTCAACTCAGGCTCAAACCAATAATAACATAAATAAAATAATATCGCGTGCTGTATTGCCTTACGACGATCGCAAAATAGAAACAGAAATCGGGAACAGAGAAAGAGAGTAGTAGTTCGAAAGTAATGTAATAAACTTTATAGTAGCCTTTTTAGCGCGCCTCGCTTACCGAAGCGGCCGTTACCCCACCCTTCCATGATCGCCTGTTGCGCGATATAAATATCGGCGATCCCTTTAGGCCACTATCTTTTTTTAATGCATAGTTGCCTCATTTCCATCCTCCATGACTCCCGAAACAATAGGTATTTAAGCGAAATTCATTTTAAAACAATTTATTCCTTAAAATATTAATTGGTCTCCTAACCATCTCATTAACATAGATTTTATTTCCTATGTATATATTCGTAATATTGTTTCTTTCGATTTCTAGTTAAAGGAAGAGTATATCGTAGTATTAATTCTTAATTTTCATTTATAACAAAGCGGTGTCTTATTTATTTATTTATACATTCATTTTATTCATTTGTCATTGGTTGCGAATAGATATAGATATATATATATAAGTTTAGTTATAATACATAGCAATGGTAGATGTATAATAAATAAAAATTGAAAATCATGCAAAATTAAATAGACCAAAATAAGGGCAAATCATAATAATAAAAAATCAGGTTTAGAAATCATATCAAGTAAACATTTCAAAATGATAATTCAAAACAAAATTCGGAAATTTAAAGAAAAATCAAAATCAAAAATTATTAATTAAAACTCAAAACATGAGTAAATTAAATTGAAAATTATATTGAAAATCAAAAATAACAAGCTAAGTTAGATTTAGAAGAAATCTAAGAGCCAAATTAAAATGAAAAAAAGTACATGCTTGAAGAGCAGTAACTCCTAAAATTAACAAAAAGTGAAAAATAACAAAATAAAGGAAAATAGCCAAACAATAATTAATAAGAATAACTCACAGTTTGTTGTGTTCCATCGACGAAAGATCTTCCGTAGGGTGGTGTAATTTTATGTGTGTGTATAGATGTTTGCATTATAGTTTATTTTGTTTGTCACTGATGATTTTCTTTTTCTGTGTATTATTTTTAGCTCACGTGTTTGTATTTAGAGTTACCTTTTTGTGGTCAGTTGCAGATAGGCAGAGAAAAAAAATTAAAAATATAGATTATTGGCAACTCGCTATATATATATATAGGTATTTATTCGCACCATTGACTCATTTGTTTTTTTTTCTTAACAACCAACTAACTTTTAAGAGCTTTTATAATATAATTATAATTATTAACAAATATTTAAGTTAGCCTGATCACTGTGATATAATGATTTCATTAATTTATTTTTAGCAATCACTGTGATATTATGATTTTATTAACTTATTTTTAGCAATCACTGTGATATTATTGTTGTAGTTAACTTATTTCAAGCATCACTGTGATATTATTGTTTTAGTTAACTTATTTTAAGCAATCACTGTGATATTTGTTTAGTTAGTTATTTAAGCATCACTGTGATATTATTTAGTTAACTTATTTCAAGCATCATGTGATATTTTACAGCAATCACTGTGATATTTTAGTTATTTACAGCAATCACTGTGATATTTTAACTTTCATTAACTTATTTAAATATCTTCATTAGCCTATTTAGGCGATTCACTGTGATTTTATATTGTTCATTAACTTATTTTAGACCATCACTGTGATATTATATTAATTTTCATTAAGTTATTTAGGGCCATCACTGTGATATGTTAATTTTCATTTTAGACCATCACTGTGATATTATATTTTGCATTAAATTATTTAAACAATTCACTGTGATATATTAGTTTTCCATTAACTTATTTTCACTGTGATATTTTTTTTAGCTTTCCTTAAATATTTTTAAACAAGCCACTATTCTGGGTTTGATGAGCTTCCCATCAGCCAATCTAGGGCTCCGCTGGACGAAACCGCTCGAAGAATGAGGTGCTCCAAAATTTGGGTTAGCACAAGGTGCCAGAATCTGAATAAATACATTATTTATTAGACTCTGCAATAGAATTATTTAATTTTTGTTTATTCCAAATTTACCTGAATCTGGCACCAGTTTGTTTTTTTTTTTGTTTTTCAGCCACTCCACGAGGTTGTCCTAATCTTCCAAAATCTCTGCAATCTTAATCAATTGGTATAATTCACCAATTAGAACTTTGTTATAGGCTTTTTTTTCTGCAATACTCACTTAATATTGCTGGGATATATTAAATATTATTATATTTAATAATAATAAATATCCTCCTCGTGGTTGGCACCAGTGGAAAAAAAAATATCACACACGTCTGTGTTCTTCGGCAGCTCCAGTGAAAAAGAGCGAACCGACCCATGTTACCCGATAGATCGATAGCCTTGACCTACTTAAAGAAGCAGACAATACACATTGCTGCATTCTGATTGCACTCAGCTGAGCCCCAAAAGCTCAGTCAAGGTGTCAATGCCCAAATGGTGCCTACTTAAAGGGGTACAATGGAACGTTAAGTTCAAATGCTGGATTTAAAAGAAACCGAAGAAAACTGAAAACAACCAGTGACCAGCGCCACTTCAACTCCCCCCGGCTAAAATCAGACTTGGTGGAGTCAACAAGGATGATACACGCTTGGAGCTGGTTGTTACTGCTTAAGATCCTTGGCGTGAAATTTCCCAATGAAATTTCCTTTCATGTCCTCAACTTCATAATATGCAGATCCAAGCTTCTTTCTTATACGAGCTTTTATGAACGAAGGAGCTAATTTGGCACAGAAACCTTTTGCAAAATTACTTTGCTGAAAATTTCGACGGAAAATTTCTTGACCTTCCACGAACGTTACCTCCCGACTGCGCATGTTATATGCTCTTTCGTTGCGCGAATGCTGCTTTTGCATACTACGTGCAGCCTGGTCTCGCATGATATTCGTGGAATCTTCCCGATTAAAAGATATCGACCGATCTTCTAAGCAGTTCAATCGCCGCAACAACTCATATTGAGAACCGTTAGTCAGCATATGCTGCCCAAACGCCAAACGATAAGGAGTATTATTCACCGCCGTGTGATGGCTTGATCGAAGTGCACAGCAAATCTGGCTTAGATTTGCATCCCAATTATCTTGGTCTGGGCTTATGTACGCCTTGATGGCGGCTAGCACCGATCTATTCACCCTTTCGGAGCCATTTCCTTGAGGGGCATAAGATGCCGTGTAAGCATGATGAACGCCATATTTTTGTAATAAAGTATTAAAGGCATTCGATTTAAATTGTACCCCATTGTCCGAAACAACCGTTTCCGGTACCCCAAAACAATGAAATAGCTCCTCCTCTATATATGGCAAAATTGCATCGACGGAAAACTTTTTCACAGCTTTTAGGAACGGGAATTTGGTAAAGTGGTCGAGGACAATAAAAATACCAATATTACCGCTTTTAGAGCGTGGATATGGTCCCAGGTAATCCACATAAAGTTTTTGAAAAAACCTATGGCTCTCTGTTGTCTTAGATAATGGTGGCCTGAGAGTTTGGTTCGGATGTTTCGTGCTTTTACAAATTTCGCACTGATTCACATACCTTCTCACGTCTGCCACTAAGTTCGGACAAAAATAATATCGACGGATACGTTCTAATGTTTTATTAATCCCGCCATGCGCCGCTAAATTATCTGCATGTGCCCATTGCAAAACGACAGGAACGAGTTCCGTAGGAATCCACAGCTTCCAAATAGTGTCATCCGCTAATTGGTCTTTTGACGCATGTTCGGCTCGTCGAAAAATAAACCCATCAACAACTTTAATTTCGGAAGAAGTAGACAAGCTCCGTTGGACCTCTTCTTTAAGAGTTTGATACTCTTGTGAGTGAAATTGAGGCAACTGCAGGTCAACACCTATGCCATGGTCAAGTGCGGAAAGATCCTCCGTGAAAACACGGGACAGAGCATCAGGCACAATATTCTGTTGGCCTTTTCGATGTTGAATCTGAAAATCATATCCTTGTAGTTTTAAGGCCCACCTAGCCAATCGACTACTAAGGTCCGATTGGGACATAAGCCACTTTAAGGACGCGTGATCGGTTATGACCGTGAACGACTGTCCTTCGACATAAGCACGGAATTTCTGGATGCACAAAATAGCTGCCAGACATTCCTTTTCGGTTACTGAGTAGTTACGCTGACACGGGTTAAGTTTCTTCGACATATAAGAAATCGGAACTTCCTCCCCACTATCAGTCAACTGCATCAGCACGCCGCCAACACCAGTATGACTTGCATCACAGTGTATATAAAAGCACCGCGAAAAATCCGGTGTGTGCAACACTGGAGCAGTAATCATCGCCTGCTTTAGCTCATTGAACGCGTCGTTGGCTACTTCAGACCATAGAAACTTTTGTTTTCCCTTCAGAGCATCCGTTAAGGGTGTAGCAAGAGAAGCATAGTTTTTTATAAACTTTTGGTACCACCCAGTCATACCAAGGAATCTGCGTAGTTGTTTAACGGACCGTGGCGGTGGATATTCCATAATTGCCGATATTGTATCGGGATCCATTGCAATGGTGCCGTTTCCAATAATATGCCTTAAGTACACTACCTCCCGCATGAAAAATTAGCTTTTTTTAACGTTGATAGTAAGACCAGCGTTCTCTAAACATAAAGCTATGTCCTTTAGAACCGCCAGATGTCGTTCAAACGTGTCTGAAACTATCAGAAGGTCGTCGAGGTAAATAAACACTTCATGCCTTAAGCAAGCAGGAATTGTACGGTCCATTAGCATGGACATGGTCAAAGGAGCATTGGTGAGGCCAAAAGGCATTACTGTAAATTGGTAGAGTGGCCTACCAGGTACTGAGAACGCCGTTTTATCCCTTGACGAAGGATCGAGAGGAATTTGCCAATAGGCATCTTTTAAGTCCAGGCTGGTTATATATCCGGCTTTTGGGAGACGACTCAAGAGACCATGAATAATTGGCATCGGATATGCATCCTTGCGCGTAATATTATTCACTTTTCGGCTATCTAGACACAGACGGACTTTTCCAGGTTTTCGTACTAATACCACTGGAGAAGACCATGAGCTATCGGACTCCTCTATAACTCCTAAAGCCAATATTCGATCGAGTTCTTCGAACATCATCTGTTCAATCGCAGGTGACACTGGATAGTGTCTCTGCTTGATAGGCACAGCATCGCCAATATCGATCGAGTGGAAAAGCAGAGAGGTCCTTCCTAAGCCCTTGTCAGTGAAAGAAGAGAACCTTTTGATGGTGTCTTCTAACGATTTCTGCTGATTTTCGGTTAGCAAACAGAACATGTTGCGGGGTTATTGTAGCAAGGTGCTCATTATCAACATCTGTCCCTAAACCTTGAGGCAACAACTGAAATTTGGTCCAGAAATCGATTCCTAAATAAAGCGATTGCTTCAGTGAAGGCACAATAAAGAACGTGAACGGTTTGGTGTCTCCGTTATACTCAATGGAGGTGTGGAGTTTCCCCAGAATTTCTTGAGACTTGCCATCCGCCGTCTGAACGTTCGAAGTTATAGGATTGAAATGGATTTCTTCCTTTAGGATATCGGCCGCTAACCTTCCGCCAATGCAGCTGATTGACGCGCCAGTATCCATGAGACCGGATACTGATCGACCTAATACGGAAACTCTAGCGTACGGCCTTACATCAAGCGCTCCGATCCCCGCCAGATTGTTTTCAATCTGAATTTGATCATAATAGGTATTAAGGCGCTGAGTCGAACGAGATACCGTTTTAGAGGAAGAAAAATTAGTGGACGTAGCAATGGGTTGTGATAAGGACATGTCAGGTAAATTAGTATGTTCAGGTGGAGTTTGAGTAGAACACTCGGTTATTCGGTGTTGGTGGCCCTCGAAATCATCGGTTTGCGTGCTCCTTTCCAAGGTGCACGCGCTTGACCGTTTTTTGGAGTGCAACACTGAGGACAAGATGGCCGATAAGTGTCTGCTTTGCCACAACCGTAGCAGAAAACATTACGCTCCGACATACAATCTTGATAGCGGTGGCCAACTTTACCACAATTCCAGCAGGATATGTTAACTGCTGCTAACTCCGCTTCGTCTTCCTCTGACTCACTTTCGGCAGCCACTGCCACTTCATGCACCAGACGGCGCGGAGCCGGCTGAGGCTTTCGTAACCCAGGCTTTATAGTTTGCATAAAGGCTTCTCTGGTACGAATTATATGTCGAAGCTGAGGAACGGTGCTTATCACTTGATATAGCAACTCATGCTGTATCTCCGGTAATAGATTCCATCGAATCGATTCTAATAACGCTGAATCTGATAATGGCACAGAGAGTTTATCAGAGAGCAAAACTACGCTTTCGTAGAACTCATCAAAAGATTCGCCTTCTTTTTGCTTTCTCCGATGTATTTCTGCTCTAATGCGTACATCAGAGCGTTCTTCTTTAAACTGCGTACGCAATGCATCGCATAAGGCAGCCCAAGTGACACTAGGCATTCTTCTATGGTAACGCCAATACCAGTCACTGGCACATCCTTCAAATAAGGTGCTTATGTGGCTCATCAATAGAGCGAAATTTCCTTCTAAAGACTGGTTCGTCAATGCTTCCACCCGATAAAGAAAATCTTCAACGCTCAACCCAGATCTTCCCGAAAACTTAAGTTTCCAACTGCCTATTATTTGGCTAACTCTATCCAGCCGAATAACGGAGTCTGTAGGAGAGATCCTCGTTTAACTAACGGGACTTCTAGTCGCTTGAGGCGGTACTTTAATCGAAGGGTGCAAAGCTGGAGTGTCAAGCCTGAGGTTATTGGACAAGGCTGTCACCATGCCTTGAATGCTGCTTTGAAAAACTGCTGCCAACATCTCAGTTTGTCTCGCTGCTGATGCAGTTATGGCATCAATCAAAACTTGTTGAGACGCATTTAAAGGCACCGAGGCTCCAGCATTTGGTTCTTCATGAGCCATTTTGTCACTCTTATGCTCATCTAGTCTTTGCTGATTACGAGTGCGTGGCATTGCAGCGTCAGGTAAACTTTGCGTAGACTGATGAGTGCCGGTGTTAACCGTTAAATTGAGCAGTGACGACTGCAAAGAAGATTTACACACAGGACAACGCTCGCGGTTAGATACTTTGGTGTCAAAGCAAACCCAGTGAAAGGTGTGACCGCAACTAGTGGACAACAGTTGACTTGTATATTCAATCTCCTTTAAGCAAATAAAGCACGTCACGTCTACAATGTTTTCGGAGCTTCGACTCAAAAACATAATTTAACCGATTCGTAAAATGGTTCGCTATTTGTAAGCGTGATTTAAGCGTAATATAAGAAAAGAATCGCAGCAGAAAAAAATAATAAAGTAATCAAAAAATATAAAAAATTAAATCAAAGATATAATCATAAGAAAAATTTTCAGGAGTCATGAATTCCAGTTATGAGGGAAATGCAACAAAAATTGTTTAACATTACAACCTATTTAAAACTCTCTCTTCTCTCAATTATTTATGGGACATTGGGACAAAAACACTTGTGCTCGTGTTTTGTTTCTTGCTAAGCGGGCAAACCATATAGTAATTAACTTAGTTAATTCAAATTTGTTTTCTTTATCTCTTGGTGATAAAACCCTCCCTCAATAGGGTTTCCATTTAGGTCATCAAGTAAATATGTAGTTGGAAACGTTCTTTGAATTTTCCGAATTCTAAAAATTTCTGTTGTCCAATTTGGAGTATAGCCCTTTTCAAATACATGCTTGTATTTACTTATACGCACAAGATCACCTTGACGCAAGTTTTTGTCTATAAATATTTTTATATGATTATATGCTGTCTTCAGAATTTTATCCTCATTAGCCTTGGTTACATTAATTGGCTTCTCTTGTATTGTTCTATGCTTTCGATTATTATATACATCAATTAGTTGTTTGTATATTTGAACCCACTTATATGATCCATTAAAACTGAACTCACGCCACATGAGTTCTTTCAATGTTCTATTAAAACGTTCAACAATTGATGCCTTTAGCGAACTGAATGTAGAGTAGTGATTGATTTCATAAGAGTGCATTAATGCTTTGAAATGTGTATTATAGAATTCAGTTCCGTTATCAGTTTGTAAATTTTTTGGTGCACCACGACCAGACTTGAATGTTTTTTCCATTGCCTGTGCTACTTCTTTAGCATTTTTTGTTTTTAATGCTTCACCCCACGCATATTTTGAAAAACAATCTATAACAGTTAGAAGATAGCGGGAGCCATTATTCGATGAGCTGTATGCACCCATTTCAACTAAATCAGCTTGCCATAAGTCGTTGATACCCTTCACAATCACTCTGCGTCGTTTAAAATTCTTAATTGATGCTCGATGTAATTTTAAATTTCACTATTTCTCGCTTCGTTGATGGTAACATTTTCGTTGTTGTTGTTGTTGTTGTTGTTGACGTCATCGTTGACTTTCTTAAACTATTCTTCCCCATTGACTTCTTCTTCTTCTTCTGCTTCATACTACATATATTCTATTTTAGTTTTAATGATGTGTGAAAGGTTTAACTCTTTCTATGCTCTCGGTTTCACTTTTAAGAATAGTCTTAAAGCTAATGCTGTTAAAAAGATCTTGTTCTAAACCATCTAATTCTTCAATTCGTTTTTGCACAATTCTCTCTAAGTTTGGAATTTTTTTGTTGAAGTCGGCAATGTTTGTCTGAATCTCTGTAATTAATGTTTTTTTCCTATTTTTTGATTGACGCTGTTCTTTAGAAATTGAAGTAGATATATTTCTTACAACATTTTCTTCGTTCAACTAATTCGTTAACGTTATTCCAATAGACATAATTTGGTTTCTCCTGTTTTAACTTCATAAACATAGCACCACCCCCTCCTTTCTTGGTTTGAATTGGTGTAGATACAGCTGCAGGTTTTATTATTCTTGTTGTTCTTGTTGTTGTTGACGATATCAAGGGTTTAATAATTTTAATATATTTCAATGCACGAGTTCCTTTAATTTGTTTTTGTGGATCATAACCTCTTCTATGTACACTCGTTTCTTCTAAAAAATCTTTATATGAAACTAAATCAGTTTTAGAGTAATTCGTTGGATGGCTATGAAAAATTAGAGAGTATAAACCAAATGTAAGAGGCCATGTACTCCCACTTGATAATATAATTTTTGTTTTTTTTACTTCTAATTGTTTGTTACCCAGCTCTAGTTTTGATTTAGACCCTGTTGGACCATAAGCCCTATCCAAGAGATTATCATTTAAAAGTTTATTTATACTTAAATTAATATTATTAGGTATTTGATCTTCATCACTTTCTATAATTTCTTCTTCTTGTTCTTCTTCTTCTTCTTCTTCTTCTTCTTCTTCCTCTTCTTCTTCTTCTTCTTCTTTTACTTCTTCATTATCACTATCTTCATTTTCTATATTTGATTGAGAATAGTATATATCATTATCACTATCATCATCATTATCAGCATCATGATCAATAGTTGAATTATTAATAGAAGTGTAGTAAGATACACAAATGCATATACCCTGTTTAATATAAAGTTGCTACATACTTTAAACAACATTGTATAAGCGTATATATGCAAGCATTAAGTGCAAATGTAATATGACCGCTCAATTATGTATGAGCCGGTGATCGGCGCAGCGTGAGAACTGCCTTATATACGCTCACACTTATATATTTAAAAACCATTATGTATTAGACTTAAGCAAAGAATATTTTCGCAATAAAGAAACAGTTAGATATGAACTGGCGAAGAACTAAGAAGCAACTTGTCTTTCACTACATGGCGACCGTGACATAGTCACGAGGCTGCGGATAATACTGTTGCGGATAATACTGTTGCGGATAATACTGTTGCGGATAATACTGTTGTCGACTGGATGGATACAATGTGGATACAATATGACTGAGTGAGTAGAGTATAGTGATGTGTAATTAAGGAAACCGCTGCTTGAAAACTACTAAACCAAACAATAGGCTTTATACTAACAAATGTGGTTGAAGAATTTTTTTAAATAATGAATTGTAAATCGAATTGTGAGTCAACCACATTCCCTAAATATCTTTATTTCCGTTAGGAGAATTAATAAGCAAAAGCCTTAGAAATAGATGTCAATAGAGACAAACAAAATAAGTAAAGAATATAAACCAGAACATTTCAAAAATAATTTTTATAGAATACCCACTATGGGTTTAATAGATACAAAGACAGTGGACTCCACTGCTAACGTTATTAATAAGGTAGAAGTCACAAATAATGATTTGTTCTGGATAACAATTATATTAATTATTATGGCATTAATAATGATAGCCAACGCGCTAATAAAAATTTACAAATTACACAATAAATGCCTTAAAAAACGATATCGGAGCACAGCAAATGCTTTAAACGATATCTAAGATATGAATTAAATCAAAATCATTGTATTGCAAGAGTAGTTGAAATAAAACGAAATAAAATATAAATAACTATTAATTCCAATGCAATGGGTAGAGTTAGTCCCACATTTAAAAAGTGCAAAAGAGGAGTTTAATAGGTCTTATAAATGTCTGAATAAAAGTGTACCAATAACAACGGTCACTTAAACAAAACATATAGAAAATCTAATAAAACAATATAATATAGTGCAGAGGATAATTGTTCAAAATAGCACCAAACTATCAGCCCTAAATTATACACAAGTACTAGATATATCAAAAACTCTAAGAGAAAAATTAATAGAAATTTCTGAAAGACAACAATTACAGGTATTCTGTCCACCAATAGTAGGGGGAATTAGCAAAGTTCGACCCAGATATATTAACAGGTGATAGCGAAACACAAAAAACAACCCAAATATCAGTAGAAACACAAACTAACACTCTAGAGTCAGAGTATTCAGACCCAAAGGTAGAAAAACTTGAAGTAATCACAATGGCTCAATCAAGTATAGAATTTCTAAAAATAGCCTCGTCTCTACTACACGAATACGATGGCAAGCCTGAAAATTTAAAAAGTTTCATAGACGCATTAAACTTAGTGGACTCACTAAAAGGCAACTATGAAACAACAGCAGTTAATATTATAAAAACTAAACTTAAGGGACACGCTAGAGATTTAATAACTAACGAGCAAACAATTGCCGCAGTAATTGCTAAATTGTCTGATCGAATTAAAGGAGATTCGGTGGAAGTGTAGTATGCGCGTTGAAACGTCTTTGATCGAAAGGAAATTCAACTTGTGTATGGCTGACTAGGCTTCGTGCACTTCTTGCTCCGGGCTTTCTGCTCGCCGGATGGGGCGGGGTTCTTTCCTAATCTGGTCCTACGGCCTCATAAGAATAAAAATTAAGTGCACTTTTACTTCTCTAACTAGATGATAAAATAAAAGGAGGTTCTATGTAAGTCGGTTTGATCAATGAACTGGTTTATGGATGACTGATTTCGAAATAGGGTTATTGGGATGCACTAGATGTCACACGTGCTCCCTTCTTTACCCATCCTGCCTTGGTGACGCCATTGTATGGTTTGGGTCACCCCTTGTATAATCTACATATTCATTTACTGTGGCTGCTGAACTATCGCATACCTATTGTTCCTGCGACGAACCATAAAGAGACGATTAAACGGAAGTTTTGTTATACATGATGCTTACAAACTTCATTTATTACAAATTTTAATTTCGATTTCAAGGTAAGACATGACTTGGGTTTCACCAAGTATATAAAATTTAAGATATTCAGAATATTTCTATGCGCACGGGGAACTAATTTAGATCATTATTTTTAGACATATAGTCGTAAACTGTACTCTCTATCACATGACGGCACGTGGACGTAATTGACTGTCCATAATCATTATTGTTTATACATACGGGGTTTTTAGATATCTTACTCACTCACAAAATCCGCTTCATGCTGTCGTAGGGCCCTTCGATGCAGGAGCTGTTGAGCTGTCGCTGTTGCCAAAAATATTTAAATGATTATGGTAGATTCATGTGTGATGTGTATGGAAAATTATAGATGATCGTGATAATTCCTCATGCGCACATTTTTACAATGTTTATGCTAGTTATAGGAAATCCAAATTAATTAATACTATTGTTAAACTGTAATATTTAGAGATATTTCATTTAGACGAAAGATCTATATTTTATGGCAGTGCCATGTCACCTGGGCGTGCGTTGCACGTCGATCGAAATCTGCGTTGGGCACTTCAACACCATACGCAAAAAGGCTAGGGTGCAGCCACGCGGTGCGAAAAGGTCTAGCGCCGTGGGGCAAGATAAGAATTCCACGTAGTCTCACTGTGTGAAGAGTTGCAGCGCACTCATACATGAGCAAATGTAGCGATACTCCAAAAAATGTGTTTGCGTCCACTACGTTGCAGACCCACGCTTATTGGACACCAAGTTGGCCAATCTTACGGGTATCTGACAATGAGTGGTGACCGCAAGAAATCGTTGTCGCTGTAATAATCACAACAATTAGTTTACAATTTGCACGTGATTTGACACAAATATCACCTTTTTATTAAACTTTTTACACTGGCTATTATTATATGAATATGATTCCGATTCCGAGATGCCTTTGGCATATATTATTATTTTGCCGGCGTGAGTTTTAGGTAACTTAACAAGAGTATGTGGACTTACAATTTATTTTGCCACTCGTATTTTACTTTCGATAAATATATACATATACATATTTTATATATTTTCGCTGCGTGATGCGCGTTCAGCATCTATTTATAGACGAAAGGTGGCGCTGTTGAAAATTCTCGAAGCAACTCTAACTGCATTAGCTAACTGTTTAATGGTGTGATATTCTTGATTCTCTTTGGCACCATTCTTCCGCGAGAGTAATTGAGAGCGCCGTTTTGCATAACAGCTGTTTTGAATTCGCCCTCTGTTAATTCTTAACAGAAAGTGTGCAGAGGAGTTTCAACGGCTGCTGATCAACTTTGGCACACTACATCCATCTGTTAATGATTCGAGCGTCTTACACAAGAATTCATTAACAGAAAAAAGTGAGACTTGAAGTTGACTTTCAGAGTTTTATATCTTTTAAATGATATACTCCGATTGATTTTCCTTGATCGTTCTGTAGCTCATAATATATGTTGCTATGCTTTCGCAAAACTTTGGCTTGCAAAAAGACAGGTGCTAACTTATGATTAAATTTCTTTTCAGCGTTACTCTGTGCAAAATTTCTGGCGTAAGCAGAATCACCAGGTTTAAGTTGAACTGATCTGCTGCGTAGATTATATCTTCGCGCGCTATCATCATGTGTATCTGCTACTTTTTCTTTTGCTTTGGCGCGTGCCAACTGCAATACATCGGCCCGTGTCAAATGCACGTCGTCAGCCAATGCGTTCAGTTTGCGTAACAAGTCATAGTCTTTACCATTTCTTATCATGTTTTGACCGAAACAGAGATAATAGGGAGAGTATCCTGTACTGCGATGAATAGTAAATCTAAATGAACCACTTATTTCATTCAAATTCATATCCCATTGGGCATGATCTTTTCCTATATATGCTCGAATTGCTGCTAGTACTGAGCGATTGAGACGCTCGCTGGCATTTGCCTGCGGAGAATAGATTGCGGTGCAAATTTGCGTAATGCCAAAACGTGTTAGAAATGATTTAAATTCTCCTGATTTGAATTGGGAACCGTTGTCAGACAGAATTACTTCTGGAACTCCAAATGTATGGAAGACTGAAGTTTCCAAGAATTCACATATCTTGACGGCCGTAAATTTCTTCAAAGGTTGTAAGAAATGAAATTTACTAAAGTGGTCAACTATTATAAGTAATCCTATGTTTCCTTTCTTGGACCTTGGGTATGGGCCTAATAAGTCAATATACAATTTTTTGGAACGGTCTATCTGACGTCATGGGTTTTCCCATTGGCGGTCTTAAAATTCTATTGGGGCTTTTGGTCATTCGGCAGGATGAACACTGTGCAGCATCTGGCGGGTCGTGTGCTCGACTCAACACTTCTGCTTGTAGTCCCTTCGGTATCCAGAGTTTCCATGATTCGGAGTCTTGAATTAAGTCTCCTGTTGAATACTCGGTACGTTTATAAATAAGGTTATCTACAATTTTTAAATCTGGAAGTCTCGCAATATTTTCTGATATTCGTTTCTTCAGTTCTTCATATTCTGTAGAGGTGAATTCTTTCGAAGACAAATCAACGATTGGGCCAAAACTCGAGAATTCACTAACTTCATCTTCATCACGACGAGATAATGTATCGGCTACCACATTTTGTGAACCTCGACGATGCTGAATTGAGAAATTAAATCCTTGCAGTTTAAGTGACCAGCGCGCCAATCGACCTAACAAATCTTTCTGATTCATCAACCATTTCAGCGCGGAGTGGTCAGTTATTACCGTGAATTCTTGTCCTTCAATATAAGAACGAAATTTGTAAATACCCTGGATAACTGCTAAGCATTCTAATTCTGTGACGGAGTAGTTGCGCTGAGCTTTAGTGAGTTTGCTGGACATGTATGCTATCGGCATTTCCGTTCCATCACTATTGGCTTGTGCAAGGACACAACCAAGTCCATATTGACTTGCGTCGCATAATAATAAAAATGGTCTAGAAAAATCAGGTGTACTTAATATAGGTGTGGTAGTTAGCTTTTCTTTGAGTTTTGAAAACGCGTTATCAGCTTCATTGCTCCAACAGTATTTTCTGTTCTTTCTTAACAAATCTGTAAGAGGCATTGAGAGTGTGGCGTATCCGTCGACGAATCGGCGATACCAACCGCACAGTCCCAAAAATCTCCGCAGTTGTTTAACTGTAGATGGTATCGGAAACTGTTTGATTGCAATTACCTTGCCTGGGTCAGTTTTAATTTGCCCGTTTCCTATTATGAAACCTAAATACTTAATTTCATTCATACAGAATTTCGATTTAGCGATATTTATCGTAAGATTTGCGTGTCGAAGGTAAGTTGCTATTTCGCTTAAAAGTGACACATGCGAACTAAAATCATCTGACAAGATTAACAAGTCATCTAGGTATACAAATACTCTAGTACGAAGATGTGCTGGTATGACTTGATCCATTAATCGGCAGAGAGTCTGTGCTGCATTACAAAGTCCGAAAGGCATAACCTTGTATTGGTAAAGTGGACGATTCGGTACAGTAAATGCCGTATACTGCCGTGACTTTCTTTCTAGTGGTATCTGCCAAAAAGCGTGCTTCATGTCCAACCCAGTAATATAGCGGGCTGGAGGAAGACGACTCAAGATACCATCCACATGGGGAAGTGGATAAGCATCTTTCCGTGTGTGTTTGTTTACCTCGCGTGAATCGAGACACAAACGAGTCTTGCTTCCTTTTTGTACTAAACCACAATTGCTGCTCCATGGACTATTCGATAGCTCGATAACATCCATGGCCAACATATTATCTATCTCTGCGAACATGAGTTTCTCCCTAGCTGGCCAGTGTCGTTGTTTTATGGGCTTGGATTCCCCAACATCGATACTGTGTTCGATAACCTGTGTTCGACCTAGTCCTTCTTTCTCGTAGGAGGGAAGTTTTTGAATGACTAAGTCTAATTCTCGCTGCTGTTGTTCGGAAAGAATATGCATTTTTGGTGGATCGTCTAAGTTGTTGTCTTTTCCAACATCTAGTTCTGATATGCTGTTAGAAGTTCTCATGATATTCTTAAGAAGACCAAAGTCGCGCCAAAAATCAATTCCAAGATAAACATCTTGTTTTAGATCAGGGATAATGTAAAATTCAATTGTCTTACTTATGCCTTGATATTTGACATTAGTTGTTAGCATGCCTAGAACTGTACATTCTGCGTTATTGGCTGTTCTAATACGACCGGAGCATCGTTTTGTTTTTGGGTGCATTAACAGTTGAGTGGCGGCTTTGCCTCCGAGACAACAAAGGGTTGCACCTGAATCAAGAAGAGCTATGTATTCCTTATTTTCTATATTTATTTCGGTGTACAAACGGTTGTCTGAATTGGTAAATATAGACTCTACTAGCTTTTTACGACACGAGCGAACTTTCTTCCAAAATCTTCGCATGCGTAGTGTGGAACGACTGCTTTTAGGTTTCCTGTCTAAACTGTCAATTTTACCAAATATACGCTGTCGTGCTGACAGATAATTTGCGTATCGAGCATGAAAAGGTAGACGTCTATACGATGAGGTTTGGTCTTTATTATCAGAATATTTCTGACTGGTCAGACTTTGCGATGGAATTGCAGTCTGAATTGCGTTATTAAGTTTTAATGGGTCGGATGCGCCGGAATCTTCCGCGCATCCGACGGAGGGTTTTCCGAAGGATTGCATGATAGGCAGTTTGGCTTGTAAGTGTCCTTCTTACCACAGCCGTAACAAAAAATAGAACGTGGCTCAAAACAAACGTCATAACGATGCCCAGATTTGCCACAGTTCCAACATTTGATGCTTTTGTGCTGCATAGCTGCTACTTCTGAAGTGTCATCTAGCTCGGAAACAAAAGGTCTATTGAATCTAGATGGTTGTGTTCTGTTCTGTTTACAGAATTGCTCATGTGTACGAATTTCTTCTCGTAGCCTAGCTAATGTAAGTATGTTCAAGTGCATTAGCTCGTAGCGAAGAGACGGTTTGGAATGCCGAATTAAGAGTCGCACTAGAGATTCTTCTTGTATGGGATTTCTTAACGGAGTAACAAGTTTCTCGACTTCAAATTGAAATTCTTCAAAGGATTCTTTTTCACCTTGTCGCCTAGAGTTTATGGATTCCCAAATATCCATATCTGTTTCAATGTCCTCAAATTTCTTCCTAAACTCTACACAAAATGTATTCCAAGTAAAATGTGGATATGTTTTGTGGAATTTCCAGAACCATTCGTTAGCCTTGCCTACCAAAAGTAGATGCAAATGATCACACAATAGGCTGTGATTTCCGTATAAGTTCTGGTTTGTCATAGAGCGTACTCTATATAGAAAATCTTCCGTAGCCAAGCCACTTTTGGAACCATCGAACTTTATTCATTATTCGATAGCGACAATTGTCTAACCGTACACGGATGCTTACAAACCGGACAGCTTCTATTGTTTTGGAGAGATCGTAATATACATTGATTGTGAAATTTATGCTTGCATGGCGAGACTGCCGTTAATTCTTTAGAATTCATAGGTTCGTGACAACTTCCACAAAATGGGTCTTGCTGCTGCAAGGCGTCGCTTAAATCTATCGTGGCTGTGCCTAACAGACATATTTGCTAAGTTTATAATTTTAAAATGGTTTATAATAATTTCATTAAATTTTTGGTTCGTCGCTTTCCCAAAAGGATGTTTTCGTTCAGGCCAGTAAATAATCCTATTCGTCAAAAAGTCACTAGTTGTTCGCTTAAAAGAATATTATGGTACTGAAATTGATTTCTTTGAATTGTAAAGGTCGAGCTTCCAATGAATATACTATAGTTGCTCGCGATTCCTTTTCCGATTCTAGGAAATCAATTGACAGTGTTTATTTTGCGGACCGTTAAATTAATCAAAAAGGATATGAAAGCTAAAAATGGATTTGATTTGGTCGAACGCTAGTTAATTACCAGCTACTATTCGCTATTCCAGAAATTAAAGTTCCATTCGGTAAATTGCAGCATCCGTTTTACAAAATCGAGAATTAAAGATTAGAGCTACTCGTGATCATGCAGTCCATGCAGGTCGATCAATCCTTTAAGCAGAATTGTGATCGCTGTTCCATACTATGGATACATCTGATCTATAAGCTTTAACACTCGTTTTGGTTTGTTGTTTCAAAAATGTAATTTATAGTGGATGGATTAATATATGAATGTGAACGTGAAGCTTTCTTGCAATAGGGTCTTATTATTGCTTATGGTGTCGTTTGCTTCTTTTTAAATATTTGATACTAATTGCTTTTCATGGGTTTTTGTTCTGGGTGCCGATGATATACATACACGCAATTTGTATTGGAGCCTTTGCAACGATGTTTACACCAATATCTCTTCTTCTAGGCAACAATTATTCGTATAATTGACAATGAAGATGTTGTATGAGCCTTTTGGGTAAAATGCCGATTATTCTCATAATTGAGAAAACAGATTATCTCTGATGGTGGTAACATCTCGTTCGGGCCTTAACGTTGGGCGCCATTTTTCTTTTATGTAGTATGCGCGTTGAAACGTCTTCTCATCGAAAGGAAATTCAACTTGTGTATGACTGACTAGGCTTCGTGCACTTCTTGCTCCGGGCTGCTCGCCGGATGGGGCGGGGTTCTTTCCTAATCTGGTCCTACGGCCTCAAAAGAATAAAAATTAAGTGCACTTTTACTTCTCTAACTAGATGATAAAATTAAAGGAGGTTTTATGTAAGTCGGTTAGATCAATGGACTGGTTTATGGATGACTGATTTCGAAATAGTGTTATTGGGATGCACTAGATGTCACACGTGCTCCCTTCTTTACCCACCCTGCCTTGGTGACGCCATTGTATGGTTTGGGTCACCCCTTGTATAATCTACATATTATTTACTGTGACGAACCATAAAGAGACGATTAAACGGGAGTTTTGTTATACATGATGCTTACAAACTTCATTTATTACAAATTTTAATTTCGATTTCAAGATAAGACATGACTTGGGTTTCACCAAGTATTTAGAAATTTAAGATATTCAGAATATTTCTATGCGCACGGGGAACTAATTCAGATCATTATTTTAAGACATATAGTCGTAAACTGTACTCTCTATCACATGACGGTACGTGGACGTAATTGACTGTCCATAATCATTATTGTTTATACATACGGGGTTTTTAGATATCTTACTCACTCACAAAATCCGCTTCATGCTGTCGTAGGGCCCTTCGATGCAGGAGCTGTTGAGCTGTCGCTGTTGCCAAAAATACTTAAATGAATATGGTAGATTCATGTGTGATGTGTGAAAATTCTCTAAGCTTTATTAGAGAAATCGAAACGATATTAATTACAATAAAAGGACGCGGAGTTCGACTTCAAAGGTTTTTAATATGTACGAGTATGTGTAGTTGGCTTCAGTGCACAAACGAAACTAGTCTTTAATGTAAGTGAGAGTGGGTCACAGTCCGACCAAACTCCCCGAAGTAGCCGTCGGCATTTGCCGATCGTCTTAACTTGACGACACTTCATGTGCTCTCTTATATTCTATCTTATCTACGTATTTTTCTATTGACGAGCTCCAACATTCCGGCCCCGTTGAAGAGCTCCGGTGTTTTACAAGTCGGGAGCAGTGCCAGCTTGTGAATAGGGCGCCTAATTGCGCCTGCTGGTGTTTGTAGTTCCACTACCCGAACCTTGCCGTCGACCCCTGGGACTATGCGCGTTACGCGCCCGATTGTCCATCGTTGCGGGGGTGTGTTGTCGTCGTGCACCATGACGACCGCGCCTTCCACCAGATTGGCCTCGCCTTTGGTCCACTGTGTGCGCTGCTCAACTCGTCCGGCCTTCGCACCAGCCTGTGCTTGGCAGCCTTCACCGCTGCTTCCCACAGTCCTCGAGGGGGAATAAACTTCCAGTGCACCCCTCGCTCCGCTGCGTACCCTGTCAGTCGCTCCTTGCTCTTCAGGAATGCCGCCTGCCGCTCTCAGCACGTTGCTCGCTCCCACGATGTTCGTCGCATTGTCGCTGAGCATCGTCTCGGATCGTCCGCGCCTCCAAATGAACCTTTTGAAAACATTCAAAAAAGAATCAGTGAAAAGGTCACTGACAAGTTCCAAGTGAACTGCTTTTGAGGCGAAACAAACAAAAACGGCAACATACGTTTTTACAGGTGGTCTACCTCTGATCCTATAGCTGACAAATAACCCACTTTTCTTCTTTATTTTTTTTTTTTTTTTTTTTTTTTTTTTTTTAAAAAAATTTTTTTTTTTTTTTATGATTCCCCCAAAGGGTTTTTTTTTAGGCGTTTTTAGAAAAAAAAAAAAATATATATGCTTTTTTGAATTAGCTTTAAAAAGTTGGGGTGACGATGTATCAACTCCACAAAAAATTGTTGCGGCAACTTCCGCTAATGGGCCAAATTTGCCTGCTGATCGTCTTCGACGAAGTTTTCATTTTGAACGCCAGATCACTACAGCTGCCACTTGGAAGTGGAAAACTTCCTGATTCAATATTTGTTGAACTTCGTTGCAAATAGTGTTAAGTTCGTGTATACTTTTTTTCCTTCCACCATATTTTTTATATAAAAAAACTTTTTTATCTCATCTGATCCAATAGGATGTGATTGTGCGTGCATGTTGGCTAGCTCAAATTTGGGCCGTAAAAAGTTTTTGTCTTGAGTTTTTTTTGAATTTATAAATTTTTTTTTTTAAAAAAAAAAATTTTTGGGGGGAAATATGGGAAATTTTTTTCGTTGATTTTTTTTGGGAAGGTTGGCCGTTTTTAGTTTGGGGAGTAGACTTCTGTGCTTATGTTAGCTATAGAATCAGGGGTAGACCACCGGTAAAAATGTATGTTGCCGTTTTTTTTGTTTTGCCTCAAAGGCGGTGCATTTAGATCTGGTAACCGACTTATCCACTGATGCTTTTTTGAACGTTTTTAAAAGGTTCATCGGGAGACGCGGATTACCGAAGACGATATTCAGGGTACCGGTAAAAAGTCGTTTTTTTGTTTTGCCTCAAGGCGTTTAGATCTGGTAACCGACTATCCACGATGCTTTTGAACGTTTTTAAAAGGTTCATCGGGAGACGCGGATTACCGGAGACGATATTCAGCGACAACGCGACGAATTTCGTTGGAGCGAGCAACGTGCTGCGCGAACTGCAGACGGCGTTCCACAAGCACGAGGAGAGGCTGGTGAACTTCGCAGCGGAGAGAGAAGTACAGTGGAGGTTCATTCCCCCCCGCGCCCCGCACTTCGGAGGACTTTGGGAAGCCGCAGTGAAGTCTGCCAAGCACAGGCTTCTGCGAGGAGCGAGCAACGCCAACCTGACGCAGGACGAGTTGAGCACACATCTGGTGGACGTCGAGGCGCTGCTCAACTCCAGGCCGTTGCTCGTCGACAGCAGCGACCCCAGCGATGGAGAGGTGCTGACGCCAGGCCACCTACTCATCGGTCAGCCTTTGTTGGCGCTGCCGTGCGAATCCGATCCAGACGAGAGCAGCAGGAAACCCGGACGAGGATATTTGAGGCTGTGGCAGCAGTTGTCGGCGCTCAAACTGCACTTTTGGCGCAAGTGGTCCAAAGACTACCTGCTCAGCCTCCAGCAGCGAACTCAATGGGCCAAAGGCGAGGACAACCTCGAGGAAGGGGCGGTCGTGCTAGTTCACGACGACAACACACCCCCTCAGCAGTGGATAACCGGGCGCGTAACGCGCACAATTCGAGGGGAGGACGGCAAGGTCCGAGTCGCCGAAATAAAAACACCAGCAGGCACAATTAAGCGTCCAATCCACAAGCTGGCCCGACTCCCGATGTGTTAAAGACCGGAGCTCTTCAACGCGGCCGGAATGTTTGAGCACAGTAGTTAAGATAGAATTTAAGAGAGCACAAGAAGTGTAATTATGTATATCTCTCTCTTGCTGTGTGTCGATCGGAAATTGCCGATGGCAAAATTTGAGAGTGCGTGGCCAAACCATGGTCACCGCTTTTTATAGTATAAAGTTCGCTATCGAAAAGGAAGCAGCATACTTGAGCCATCAGCAACAATAAATTTTATAAAACTTCGAAACCACCGCGTCTCAATTTATTCGTTTGATCTTCGCTCTCTAAAAACGCTTAGAGATTTTTCATAAACATTTTAAACATTTTAAACATTTTAAACATTTTAAACATTTTAAACATTTTAAACATTTTAAACATTTTAAACATTTTAAACATTTTAAACATTTTAAACATTTTAAACATTTTAAACATTTTAAACATTTTAAACATTTTAAACATTTTAAACATTTTAAACATTTTAAACATTTTAAACATTTTAAACATTTTAAACATTTTAAACATTTTAAACATTTTAAACATTTTAAACATTTTAAAACTTAAAATTTTAAACATTTTAAACATTTTAAACATTTTAAACATTTTAAACATTTTAAACAAAACTTTTAAACATTTTAAACATTTTAAACATTTTAAACATTTTAAACATTTTAAACATTTTAAACATTTTAAACATTTTAAACATTTTAAACATTTTAAACATTTTTAAACATTTTAAACATTTTAAACATTTTAAACATTTTAAACATTTTAAACATTTTAAACATTTTAAACATTTTAAACATTTTAAACATTTTAAACATTTTTTAAACATTTTAAACATTTTAAACATTTTAAACATTTTAAACATTTTAAACATTTTAAACATTTTAAACATTTTAAACATTTTAAACATTTTAAACATTTTAAACATTTTAAACATTTTAAACATTTTAAACATTTTAAACATTTTAAACATTTTAAACATTTTAAACATTTTAAACATTTTAAAAACATTTTAAACATTTTAAACATTTTAAACATTTTAAACATTTTAAACATTTTAAACATTTTAAACATTTTAAACATTTTAAACATTTTAAACATTTTAAACATTTTAAACATTTTAAACATTTTAAACATTTTAAACATTTTAAACATTTTAAACATTTTAAACAAAACATTTTAAACATTTTAAACATTTTAAACAATTTTAAACATTTTAAACATTTTAAACATTTTAAACATTTTAAACATTTTAAACATTTTAAACATTTTAAACATTTTAAACATTTTAAACATTTTAAACATTTTAAACATTTTAAACATTTTAAACATTTTAAACATTTTAAACATTTTAAACATTTTAAACATTTTAAACATTTTAAACATTTTAAACATTTTAAACATTTTAAACATTTTAAACATTTTAAACATTTTAAACATTTTAAACATTTTAAACATTTTAAACATTTTAAACATTTTAAACATTTTAAACATTTTAAACATTTTAAACATTTTAAACATTTTAAACATTTTAAACATTTTAAACATTTTAAACATTTTAAACATTTTAAACATTTTAAACATTTTAAACATTTTAAACATTTTAAACATTTTAAACATTTTAAACATTTTAAACATTTTAAACATTTTAAACATTTTAAACATTTTAAACATTTTAAACATTTTAAACATTTTAAACATTTTAAACATTTTAAACATTTTAAACATTTTAAACATTTTAAACATTTTAAACATTTTAAACATTTTAAACATTTTAAACATTTTAAACATTTTAAACATTTTAAACATTTTAAACATTTTAAACATTTTAAACATTTTAAACATTTTAAACATTTTAAACATTTTAAACATTTTAAACATTTTAAACATTTTAAACATTTTAAACATTTTAAACATTTTAAACATTTTAAACATTTTAAACATTTTAAACATTTTAAACATTTTAAACATTTTAAACATTTTAAACATTTTAAACATTTTAAACATTTTAAACATTTTAAACATTTTAAACATTTTAAACATTTTAAACATTTTAAACATTTTAAACATTTTAAACATTTTAAACATTTTAAACATTTTAAACATTTTAAAATTTTAAACATTTTAAACATTTTAAACATTTTAAACATTTTAAACATTTTAAACATTTTAAACATTTTAAACATTTTAAACATTTTAAACATTTTAAACATTTTAAACATTTTAAACATTTTAAACATTTTAAACATTTTAAACATTTTAAACATTTTAAACATTTTTAAACATTTTAAACATTTTAAACATTTTAAACATTTTAAACATTTTAAACATTTTAAACATTTTAAACATTTTAAACATTTTAAACATTTTAAACATTTTAAACATTTTAAACATTTTAAACATTTTAAACATTTTAAACATTTTAAACATTTTAAACATTTTAAACATTTTAAACATTTTAAACATTTTAAACATTTTAAACAACATTTTAAACATTTTAAACATTTTAAACATTTTAAACATTTTAAACATTTTAAACATTTTAAACATTTTAAACATTTTAAACATTTTAAACATTTTAAACATTTTAAACATTTTAAACATTTTAAACATTTTAAACATTTTAAACATTTTAAACATTTTAAACATTTTAAACATTTTAAACATTTTAAACATTTTAAACATTTTAAACATTTTAAACATTTTAAACATTTTAAACATTTTAAACATTTTAAACATTTTAAACATTTTAAACATTTTAAACATTTTAAACATTTTAAACATTTTAAACATTTTAAACATTTTAAACATTTTAAACATTTTAAACATTTTAAACATTTTAAACATTTTAAACATTTTAAACATTTTAAACATTTTAAACATTTTAAACATTTTAAACATTTTAAACATTTTAAACATTTTAAACATTTTAAACATTTTAAACATTTTAAACATTTTAAACATTTTAAACATTTTAAACATTTTAAACATTTTAAACATTTTAAACATTTTAAACATTTTAAACATTTTAAACATTTTAAACATTTTAAACATTTTAAACATTTTAAACATTTTAAACATTTTAAACATTTTAAACATTTTAAACATTTTAAACATTTTAAACATTTTAAACATTTTAAACATTTTAAACATTTTAAACATTTTAAACATTTTAAACATTTTAAACATTTTAAACATTTTAAAACATTTTAAACATTTTAAACATTTTAAACATTTTAAACATTTTAAACATTTTAAACATTTTAAACATTTTAAACATTTTAAACATTTTAAACATTTTAAACATTTTAAACATTTTAAACATTTTAAACATTTTAAACATTTTAAACATTTTAAACATTTTAAACATTTTAAACATTTTAAACATTTTATAAACATTTTAAACATTTTAAACATTTTAAACATTTTAAACATTTTAAACATTTTAAACATTTTAAACATTTTCAAACATTTTAAACATTTTAAACATTTTAAACATTTTAAACATTTTAAACATTTTAAACATTTTAAACATTTTAAACATTTTAAACATTTTAAACATTTTAAACATTTTAAACATTTTAAACATTTTAAACATTTTAAACATTTTAAACATTTTAAACATTTTAAACATTTTAAACATTTTAAACATTTTAAACATTTTAAACATTTTAAACATTTTAAACATTTTAAACATTTTCAAAACATTTTAAACATTTTAAAACATTTTAAACATTTTAAACATTTTTAACATATTTAAACATTTTAAACATTTTAAACATTTTAAACATTTTCAACATTTTAAAATTTTTAAACATTTTAAACATTTTAAACATTTTCTACTTTTTAAACATATTTAACATATTCAATATTTTCAAAATTTTTAATATATTCAACATTTTTAAACACTTTCAACATTTTAAACATTTTTAAAATTTTAAACATTTTAAACATTTTAAACATTTTTAAATTTTAAACATTTTAAACATTTTTAATATTTTTTTTAAACATTTTAAACATTTTTAAACATTTTTAACAATTTAAACATTTTTAACATTTTAAACATTTTAAACATTTTCAACATTTTAAACATTTTAAACATTTTAAACATTTTCAAACATTTTCAACATTTTAAACATTTTAAACATTTTAAACATTTTAAAACATTTTAAACATTTTAAACATTTTAAACATTTTAAACATTTTAAACATTTTAAACATTTTAAACATTTTAAACATTTTAAACATTTTAAACATTTTAAACATTTTAAACATTTTAAACATTTTCAACATTTTCAACATTTTAAACATTTTAAACATTTTAAACATTTTAAACATTTTAAACATTTTAAACATTTTAAACATTTTAAACATTTTAAACATTTTAAACATTTTAAACATTTTAAACATTTTAAACATTTTAAACATTTTAAACATTTTAAACATTTTAAACATTTTAAACATTTTAAACATTTTAAACATTTTAAACATTTTAAACATTTTAAACATTTTAAACATTTTAAACATTTTAAACATTTTAAACATTTTAAACATTTTAAACATTTTAAACATTTTAAACATTTTAAACATTTTAAACATTTTTAAACATTTTAAACATTTTAAACATTTTAAACATTTTAAACATTTTAAACATTTTAAACATTTTAAACATTTTAAACATTTTAAACATTTTAAACATTTTAAACATTTTAAACATTTTAAACATTTTAAACATTTTAAACATTTTAAACATTTTCAACATTTTCAAACATTTTCAACATTTTCAACATTTTCAACATTTTCAACATTTTCAACATTTTCAACATTTTCAACATTTTCAACATTTTCAACATTTTCAACATTTTCAACATTTTCAACATTTTCAACATTTTAAACATTTTCAACATTTTCAACATTTTCAACATTTTCAACATTTTCAACATTTTCAACATTTTCAACATTTTCAACATTTTCAACATTTTCAACATTTTAAACATTTTAAACATTTTAAACATTTTAAACATTTTAAACATTTTAAACATTTTCAACATTTTCAACATTTTCAACATTTTCAACATTTTTCAAACATTTTTAACATATTTCAACATTTTTAACAAATTTTTAAACATTTTAACAATTTCAACATTTTAACAATTTCAACATTTTAATAATTTCAACATTTTAACCATTTTCTACTTTTTCAACATATTTATCATATTCAATATTTTCATAATTTTTAATATATTCAACATTATTAACACTTTCAATATTTTCAACATTTTTAAAATTTTCCACATTTTTGAACATTTTTATTTTATTCAACATTTTTAATATTTTTTATATTTTCAACATTTTTAACATTTTTAACAATTTAACATTTTTACATTTTCTACATTTTTAACATTTTCAACATTTCCAAAATTTTCAATATTTTAAACACTTTCAATATTTTATCATTTTCAAAATTTTCAACATTTTCAACATATTCATAATTTTCTACATTTTCAACATTATCAACATACTCAACATTTTCAAAATTTATTGAAAAAAATATTTATTTTCAACATTTTCAATATTTTTAACTTTTTCTACATTATTAACATTTTAACATATTCAATTTTTAAAATTTTCTATACATTCAACATTTTAACATTTTCTAAATTTTCAATTCTTACATTTTCGACATATTCAATATTTTCATAATTTTTAATATTCTCAACATTTTTAACACTTTCAACATTTTTAACATATTCAACGTTTTTATTATATTCAACATTTACAATATTTCCAACATTTTTTACATATTCAACATTTAAAACAATTTCAACATATTTTCAACATTTATGACATTTTTATTACATTCAACATTTTCAATATTTTTTATATTGTCAACATTTTTAACAATTTAACATTTTTACTTTTTTACATTTTCTACATTTTCTACATTTTCAACATTTCCAAAATTTTCAATCATTTCAACATTTTCAACATTTTAACATTTCATATTCTATTTCTTACATTTTCGACATATTCAATATTTTCATAATTTTTAATATTTTCAAAATTTTTATTATATTCAACATACATAATTTTACATTACCTACAATTTCAAAATTTTCTACAATTTCAATATTTTCAACATTTCCAATATTTTAACATATTCAATTTTTTGACATTTTTAACATTTTCAACATTTTTATTATATTCAACATACATTTTACATTATCTACAATTTCAAAATTTTCTACAATTTCAATATTTTCAACATTTCCAACATTTTAAACTTTTTCACTTTTTACATTTTTAACTTCTTTTAACATTTTCAAAATTTTTACATTTTCTACATTTTCAAAATTTTCAACATTTTGAACATTTTCAACATTTTCATCATTTTCAACATTTTCACTTTTTTATATTTTCAACATTTTTAACATTTTCAATTTCATTCATTTTTTAAATGATATACAATACATTTTTCATTATTTTTAACATATGCAACATTTTCAACATTTTCGATATTTTAAATATTTTCAACATTTTAAACACTTCCTTTTCAACATTTTCAATACTTTTAATATTTTCAACATTTTTATTATATTTAACATATTCCAAAATTTCAACATTTTTAATATTTTCAACATTTTCAACATTTCAAACCCTTTCAAAATTTTCACTTATTTTACATTTTCAACATTTTCAACATTTTCAACATTTTTAACATTTTCAACATTTTCAACATTTTCTACATTTTCAACATTTTAACATTTTCAACATTTTGGAAATTTTTAACATATTCAACATGTTCATAATTTTCAATATTTTCTACATTTTTCAACATTTTCAACTTTTTCAACATTTTCAACATTTTTATTGTATTTAACATTTTCAACATTCACAATATTTCCAACATTTTCAAGACTTTCAACATTTTTAACATTTTCAATTTAATTTATTTTTTATGTTTCTACATTGTTAATATTTTCAACATTTTCGACACTTTTCACATTTTCGACATTTTCAACATTTTTAACATATTCAACATTTAAAAATTCATTTCATTTTCTACATATTCAATACTTTCTATAGTTTCATAGTATATTTTCTACATTTTAACATATTCCATTTTTTACATTTTCTATATTTTGAACATTTTAACATATTCAAAATTTGAAAATTTTCAATTTCTTACATTTTCTGCATATTCAATATTTTCAAAGTTTTTAACATTTTTCAACATTTTTAATATTTTCAACATTTTCAATATTAACAAAGTCTCCCAAAGCAGCGTTCTTGGTTCCACTTTATATCTCATCTATACAGCCGACATTCCTACAAATAGTCGCCTAACAGTATCCAACTTTGTCGACGACACAGCTATTCTATTCATTTTCAACATTTCCAACATTTTCAACATTTTCTCTTTTTTAGATTTTCAACATTCTTAACATTTTCAAAATTTTCAATTTCATTCATTTTTTAAAGTTTTTAAATTTTTAACATTTTTATTATATACAACATATTTTTCATAACTTTCAACATTTTTAACATATTACCTTTATTACATTTTTAGCATTTTCTACAATTTAACATTTTCAACATTTCCAACATTTTCAACGTTTTCACTTTTTAATATTTGCATCATTTTCTACATTTATAACAATTAAAGATTTTCACTTTTTTACATTTTCAACTTTTTTTTAACATTTTCCACATTTTCACTTGTTTTCATTTTCAAAATTTTCAAAATTTTTAACATTTTCAACATACACGCATTCGTTTTTCAACATTTTCGACATTTTCAACATATTCAACATTTGCAACATTTTAATCATTTTCTACATTGTCAACATTTTAAACTTTTTTAACATTTTCAACTTTTTTAACATTTCCGACATTTTCAACATTTTTCTTATATTCAACATTTTCAATATTTAAAACATTTTCAATATTTCCAACATTTTCAACACTTTCACTTTTTTTTATTTTCAACATATTCATAACCTTTTGAACATATCAACATTCTGAACATTTTCAATATTTATTTTTTTTTTTTTTTTAATTTTTTTCTTATTTATTGGATCTTCTCAGTTTATGAGACTGCCAAAAAGTTTTCAGATCTTAATATAATTTAGAATACAATTTTTATACCCTCGACCATTGAAAATGGTCAAAAAAGGGTATACTAACTGTGTGCAAATGTATGTAACAGGCAGAAGGAGGCGTCGGAGACCCCATAAAGTAAATATATTCTTGCTCAGGATCACAAGCCGAGTCGATTGAGCCATGTCTGTCTGTCTGTCTGTCTGTGTGATTTGTCTGTCTGTCTGTGTAATTTGAATTGTTGTTAAACGACCCTGAGAAGTTACAGCTGTGCAGATTGATCAAATCGCTGTAGTATAGATGAACTGCAAGCTCGCAATAATCGCTTGGCAAGGGGGTTAGGGTGAGCGTAGATCTTGTTCAGGTATTTTGTCCTTTTGTCAAGTATTTCGTCTATGACTAGGTTGATTTGCAGCTCTCTATGTATGTTCTCGTTACGAAGGTAGCATGGGGCTCCAGTTATAGTGCGCAGAATACGTTTATGTTGCTTTTTGACGCGCTTCCCCATAGCTCGGAGCCGTATGTCCAGATGGGCTTGATCAGTTATAGATGAGTACCTTGTGCTCTAGTTTAAGGGGGGACTGGGCGTTGAGCAAGTCTCTGCCTAGCTGGGAGTTGGTAGGTATGTCCGATGTAAACAGGACATAGAGGACGGGGCCCAGGACGCTATCTTGAGGGTCGCCAGCGTTGATGTTATGGTCATGGGACATACTGTTGTTGCATCTAAATGTGAAGGTACGCTTATAGAGGTACGTTTCCAACAGCTTGTGGGTGTTTTGGGGCAGCATTTTCTGGTTTTTGAACATAAGTCCGTCAAGCCAGACTCTATCAAAAGCTTGAGCTACATCCAAGAATAATGCAGAGCAGTATTCACGGTTTTTGAAGGCAATGCGTATTTCCGTTGTGATTCGGTTCACCTGCTCAATGGTTCCATGCTTCTTTTGGAACCCGAATTGATGCGTAGGTATGATGTCATGGAGATTTATGTAAGGCGTAATACGTAGCAGAAGCACCTTTTCCAAAAGTTTGGAAAGAGTGGTTAGCAAACTTATTGGCTTGTAGGAAGCTGGTGATGTTGTATCTTTTCCTGGCTTGGGAACCATTATTACAACTGACTTTTTCCATTGTGTAGGAATATAGCCAAGCTTAGCAATTCCGTTGAAGAGCTTGCATATCAGGTTCAGCGCACATCGAGGCAGACGACTGATCATCTTGGAAGTAATCATGTTGTGTCCAGGCGATTTTCCAGGTTTTAATTCCTTAACCGTCTTTCCTATTTCATCTGGCCCGAAAACCATTGGCTCCAGCGGTGCGCAATTGCTAGGTGACAAGGGGAGGATGAAAGTGTTTGTAGGCGGGTTAGGCTGAAACACTTTTTGTAGGTGGTCAGCAAAGGTGTGGGCTCTTTGTTCATCGCTTCGGGACCAATTTCCATGGGCATCTCGCAATGGTGTGACAGCCTCTGTTGGTGCTTGGAGGTGTCGGTGGGCTTTCCATAAAGACTGTTTTGTGCGTATGATATTCGTATTGTGCCTTTTCTTCTTCTAGTTCTGGTGAGCAAACGCTTTTAGTTTTTGTTTCGAGCTCGGCGATCGGTGCTTTTGCCACTCTCTGCGCAAACGTCGTTTTTCAAGTACCAGATTCTCGATATCTCTGTTTGTTAGGTTGTATCTCATAGGAGGGGGTCTGATGGAGTTGAGACTGTTGCTGCTGCAACTAGGGTCGATACAAGCGAGCCGTTCAGGTTGTCAATGTCTGTTTCGGTATTTGGCAATCCTGAGGCGTATAAGAACAGACATATTTTGAATATTTGGCCCAGTTAGTTTGGTTATTTGTAAGCCTATAAGGCTTTTCAATTAACCGGGGCTGCTGTAGAAAGCTAAAGATGACTGGAGAGTGATCTGAGGACAAGTCTGGTAGTTCAGGCCCCAGCTCTACTTTGAAAAGTGGCTGAGGTTGTTTGTTCCTGTTCAGGATGTTAATCACTGATTTGGCGTACAATTTTTTAGCTTTTAATGCTGCAGTAATTTCATCAGTCGTCACGGTGGGTTGAATTCCTTTTATTACAACTTGGAGTCCCTTGGCGCTCATAAGTTGGTATGTGTAGTAGGTTTTCCCAGCATCGTCCAGATATTTTGTTACGACCCGGTGGCTGGCTTCGGTTTGTGTTTGGATCCTGGTTTCGCTGATTTTTCCTTCTGTTAGGGGTACGATATGGAAATTGTTCTCGCGACTATTTTGCTGACCATTTGTTTTGGTTCCGTTTCACTGTTGTTTACGTTTTCGTTGCTACAACTGTTCAGCGAGAGAGGCGTGGGTGGCTTTCGAGTTGACGTCGTCGGCTCAGCAGAAACAGTTTCGGCTGTTATCGTTGAGCAGAGCACCGAGGTAGCTGTTGTAGAGACTGTCGGCGCGCTAGTAGTTGACAGAGTGGTCACAGTACTAGTAGCTACAGAGCTTACCGGTATTGGCACTTCCAAATGCAAGAGAGAGTTGTTTTGATTACTCTTAGCATCATACTGCGCTGTCATCAGCGTCGGCGAGCACGAGCGCTGCCGTTCGCTAAAAGCTTGCCTGAGTTCGTCGACCTGGTTGTTCAAGCTAGGCTTGTCGGGGTGGGGGGACTCGATTGTAAAATACGCATTGTTACGGTGCAATGAGAGCCGACGCTCGTCTTGCTCATTTTGTCTCTGAGCACGAATATCGCGTTGACTCATAGCTCCGCGTACTTTTAAGACTTAATTTGTACATTCAAAATTCAAGTGTAATTTTGGTTACACAAGAATAAAGAATATACACAGAGTTTTGAGAGTTTGCATCGCTTAAGCGTCCTCTCGCTAATTTAGAAAGCTTATTTATAGTTGTAGTTTCTGCTGCGCTGGAACGCAGAAATATCGCCCGTCCCCTAATCCGATGGATTGATGCTATACTCAAACATCGGACTATTTCCTCTACCTTGGACTCCACGACCGCTTTCATTAGTGCGGTTAAAGGATGTCCCCAGGGAGGGGTCCTATCCCCCTTACTCTGGTCCTTAGTAGTGGATGAGCTACTGAGTATTCCCGCTGAACAGGGCGTGCAAGCAATCGGCTATGCTGACGACCTGGCTCTCATAGTGAACGGGAACTTTGCCAACACCGTGACAGAACTGATGCAATCTGCTCTGAACACGGTTGGTAGATGGTGCGAAGATGTAGGTCTTAGCATCAATCCACAAAAGGCGATTATCGTTCCCTTCACTAAGCGCTACTCCGTTGACATAGGTCAATTACACATTGGCGGCTCTCCCGTGGGACTTTCCAGCGAGGTTAAATATCTAGGGGTAACCCTTGATAAAAGACTGAACCGGAATTCCCATCTAAACAACACCCTATCAAAGGCAACTCATGCCATGTGGGCATGTAGAAGATTCTTTGGTAGGACCTGGGGTCTCATGCACCATTCGGTGGTTATTTGATATGATGGTAAGACCCATCGTCACCTACGCCGCTATTGTGTGGTGGTCCAATGCTACGCAGGTCACCGTCATCAACAAATGCATTAGACTGCATAGGCTGCTTTGCCTCTCTCTAACGGGTGCACTTCGCACTTGTCCCACAGCAGCTATGGAGTCAATTTTAAATTTGACACCGCTGCATATTCAAATTCAAGAAGTCGCCGCTATGAGCCTTCTTCGCATCAAGCTCCAATCTGGGCTTCTAGCTACCGAATCGGGGCATGCTAGACTTATCAAAGACATTCCTGGCTTAGAGATCTGCTCTAGATCAGATTCTATGACCAAGGAACTCTTCTTTGGCGCTAAATTCAAAACTCTCATCCCAGACCGAAGGGACTGGGATGCTGGCAACCCCATCAGTGACCCCCATGGCATACACTGGTATACCGATGGGTCAAGGACTGATCAGAGGGTTGGAGCTGGGGTACATGGTCCCAACTCCAAAACCTCGATTGCTATGGGCAAATGGCCCACAGTCTTTCAATCTGAGGTTCATGCCATCGAGTTCTGCTGCCGTCTTATCCTTGAGAAGGGGATTAGAGGAGCAAATATTTATATCTTCTCGGATAGCCAAGCGGCCATACTAGCCCTCTCCTCAAAAAAAGTAGGATCGCGTATGGTGGCTGACTGTTGGAACTGCCTCCAGAGGCTCTCCAACAGGAACAAAGTTACCCTCCTATGGGTACCTGGACACTCTGGTTTCCAGGGCAATGAGCTAGCGGTTGAACTAGCGAGGGCGGGGTCATCAGCCCCTCTGCATGGCCCCGAACCCTTCTGCGGCGTGGGGTGGTCAACCATCTCATCCTTTGTGAAAGCATGGGCGGTTAGGTTGACCGAACGCTATTGGTTCTTCCAACCAGGGATGAGGCAGGCTAAAGAGCTTACAAATCCCTCGGTCAAACGAAGACGTACCTACTCTCCAGGAGAGATCTCTATCTCCTTATAGGTTACCTTAGTGGTCACCACGTGGTGAACTATCACCTCGCAAAAATGCGTCTGTCCTCAGATACAGAATGCAGGCTCTGTAGAGAGGACGACGAAACCACCAAACACATTCTATGTGATTGTCCAGCCTTGGTTTGGGTTAGGAGGAAGCATCTGCACGTGGAAATCGCAGTTCCCGAGCACATTGTCCAGTCCTCGACGAAAGACCTGTTATGCTTCATTAGGGAAGCAGAACAGCTTTTGTCAAGATAGGGAGAGCATTACAGGCACAAAAGACCTTTCTGGTCGCAGTGCCTCGCACCTTCTCTGCTGGGAGACTCCTTCTTAGAAAATAATAATAATAATAATATAGTATTAGTTCCACTGTAGATAATGATGATAACTGATAGTTGCTGTAGCACAAAACAAAAAACACGTCTGCGGTCGAAACTGAAATGAAGTAAAATTAAAATAATATTTATTTTCAACATTTTCAGTATTTCTACATATTCTATATTATCAATTGAAAAATTAGATTAGTTTATCTTATTTATTATTAACCGAAAAACTTCGGTGGCTGTAAATTCTGGGCAAAAACGAAAAGAAGTGCGTTCGATTTCAATATATATTTGCGAGTCCTTCATGTCTTAGCCTAGCTTAACTACGGCGGCGATACGGGGCTAATTTAAAAACACGGAAGAGAGAACTTTACTGCGCTCCCGCTTCGCCTTACTAACTAACTAACACTAGACTTCAAAGTATTTCATTTTCGAATTAAACTAACTTAATTTAACAGGTATCTTCGTCGGTTCTGAGCGCGTTATTTGGCATGCACTACAAATTCCTACTAACTCCTCAATATCTTTTTCCATATTGTTCCACCAGCAGTATCCTCTAGCAAGTGTTTTCATTTTCGTCATTCCCAAATCCGCAGTGTGTAGTTCAGCTAGCACTCTTCCTCGCAATGGTTTCTGATGCCTCTCATTATGCAACCGTTATGTGTTCTAAACTCAATCATTGGAGTACCATATCTATCCTTACCTGAATCATCTCGACCATACTTCAGACATTTACCTTAATACAATACATTTAGTTCAGCATCAGTTTTTGTTGTTTCTCGTAACTCCTTCACTGTCACTAATAAGTTTTCCACAAGCTCATCTTCTTTGATATCAACTTTTTTTGTGCGCTTATCTTCGTACTTAATCGGTAATTTAGATAATGCATCTGCACCTACGGCATTTGGACTAATGTCTACTGCCAAAATTATAGGTATCTTCGGGCTCCATTTTGATTACGCATCACAACCATTGGAGTAGGTCATCCCTTTGGTCTATTTTTTCCAGGAATCCCGCATCAACTTGTCTATCCAATTACTTTTCTACTGGCTCCAACAAAAACTTTGGTTTGGCTGTAGGCTTCAGATACAGATCTGTTTGCACGCCAACTATTTTCCCTGCTGAATCAGAAAACAAACGTGTAAACTCTGTGACGACCGAAATCTAATATCCTCCCCTGCACACCCTGTCTACGTTACAGCCTGCTAAGCTCAGGGAAAATGGGCGGGGTTTGTGTGCAGGTTCAGTTATTGACGTCACGTGAAAATTTCGACAGGTTATAGGACTCTAAAAGGGGGAATGGCAAGAAAAGGGAAGGCCAAAATAAACGGACGGACTACCCCCAATGAACGATCTAGTCGGAGAGCTAGATGTAAAGCTCTCCTGTTATGCTAGATGTAAAGCCCTGCTGTTATGCTACCGTCCTCAGTGCCTCAAAAAACTAAATTTACTCCATTTTAAGTTTCTTTAATGTTATTTATAAACAAACATGTATAGCGCATGCAGCTTCATGCTGCATGATAATTTCAAAAGAAAACCTAACCTTAATTCTCTAATATTTTATCCTTTTTGATTATCTTCCTTTTTTGTGTATCTAATTTCACACGATTTGAATTTACTTTCTATTATTTTTAATTTAATTTGGTCTCACTATTTTTAGTTCGTATAAGAGAGAGGTATGTTGCTAAACGATAGGCAGGCGATAGTTTGAGAGTATTTAATCGGCTTAATTTGTTATTATTATCGAATCACCTGCGATCCGTTGGGGCCCCGACGAAACAGCTGAGGAAAAATAATAATGACAACAATAACAACACCAAGAATTCTCAAACACAAACAAAATCTACCGTCCTATCACTCAATCCCTGCTTTATTTACGTTTTTATCAATTTTCTTTATCTTTATTTACATTAGAAAGTTTATGTCTGTGTGTGTGTAAATGAATGAAAGAAAGGTGATGAAGAAAAAAGGAATTGAAATCAAAAAGGATGAGCAAATTAATTGAAATGAAAACAAAAATAAAAATGAAAACGAAATAAAGAAAACTATAATATAACAATGAAAATAATAAGTAACTCAAAGGAATGAATAAATGAATGAAAATATTAATGGATGTGAATTGTGTGTTTGTGTAAGTACGCAAGTGCGTGTCTATATTATGTGTGTGTGTATATATGTGAATGTGTTTGTGAATGTTAAGTGTGTGTTTTGATAGTATGTGTTTGACAGTTCTTGAGTTAGTTAATGTTTGCGTTTTTTATATAAAATAAATCTTCGTTGACAATTGCTGTATCCTTCCAGACGTCGTCCGTATAGGTTAACTGTCCCTGCTCGCAACAGTTCCTGTTTCACCCCTGCTAGCACCAGCTAGATTTGGGGAACCATATAGGGCTAAGAGGGGGGAAAAAACGTACGTCAGGTGGCTGTCTTGGCATATTTTCTAACAACTCACCAAAAAAGAACAGCAAACAAAACGCTCTGCCACCATGCGATCACGTGACACCAGCAGCCAGACCGATGGGCTACGTGATTGACGCGGCACTAGCACCCAAAAGCAAAACACAGCTATTTATATATTGTGCTCCAGCACCACTAGCCTGCAGCTATGTATCGTGCTCCAGCAACACTAGCCTGCAGCTATAACTATGAAGCGAGGGGCGACGTGTGGCACAGTATGGCAAGGGGCAGGCATGCACTGCCGCCTTCTAAAGAAAAAAGGTGCGAAAGCGCTAGTGCTCCTCTGGCCACACGCGGTTCACTAAAAGGCAAGAGCGAGGTTAGAAGCTGCCAAACAATGATTTGGAAAGCTTGTACTCACGTTTGGTCTGGAACACCCACAAACAATATAGCGCTGCACGCTGGGATGCTTTTCAGCATTAACTTTTAACTTTTCTTTTTAAATTCACTTAAATTTCTTTCCCGCTTGAAAATTTTTGACGCCTCGTGCTTTTCGGTTTTCAATTAGTGAAGAGAAAAATACCGAACACGATCGGTGGCCCAGGCAATCGATAAATCCCCACTCCACTTCCCAACACTGATCGTTCGGATCGGCCGATTTCGTGTTGCAAGACCGGTCGATTACACAACCCCACAAAAAAAAAAGTTTGTCATGATCTGGGTATGTGGCATATGCAGTTATATGTATGTATTTTGGGTCGCTGAATCCTAATCAGAAATTCTCCATCACGTCTAGATTTCGACCTAACCTCAAAAAACTGAAAAACCTTTGGATATCTCCCAAAAGATATAGAATCGTGATCTGGACATGCGATATATGTTTTAACATGTATTTTGTCCTTCTAAGTCCGAATCCGAAGTCAAAATGATGGCGAAATTCTGACCTCGGATTCGGATTCAGCGACCCAAAATACATATAACTGCATATGCCGCCAGATAACAAACTTTTTTTTTTGTGGGGTTGTGTTATCGGTGCGACTCTGGGTGTGGTGAAAACCGTGGTTCGATTTCAAATTTAAATTTGAATTCCTGCGTTTCGAAGCAGTTATGAAAATTGTAAGCAAATTGCTCACTAAATAAAAATATAACAAAAACATATAATACACGGGCTTCACACCCTCAAGTTTAATTTCATGCCACTGGTCTGAAATTAAGCTTGAAAAAAAATTCAAGGATCGTGTAGAGTTTCAACCTATTGCCAACATAGGAATTGTAGACGAAGTATGAGTTCATTGGACACCTAGGTTAGGTTATATAGGCAGGCCCCCAAGTGGGGGCCTCACATAGATCAGTATGATCCTTAGTGTTGCCGGATAAGTAATGGAGACTGTTAATTTATCGATTTAATTATCCCAGTCTAGTGCGCTGGTAAGTTTGGCAAAAGCCAGTAGTTTTTGGGGTGCCAGGCCCGCCGCTCCCTTCAGTGATGCAAGCAGGGGGCTTCCAAGGCATTTCGCTCTCGAGGTCATGAGTGCGGGGCAGCCGCAGATGAGGTGTTCCACAGTTTCTTTTACATCTGGTACCTTGCATTCTTCTTAGCGTGCGTTGCGGTCTGGCAGTGACCCGTGAGTCATTAGTCTACAGTCTTTTCTCGGGAGCTGAATGACGTATTGGGTCAATTTCGCATTCGCATGATTGCACATAGTTTGTTGTGCTGTACCACCTTCTTCCTGCTATTGCTGCAGCGCTTTCTTCTAAGCTGTGGCTTATCGATCGTAGCGGTATCTTCAGGTCTTCAACTGTCAGTTGTCTAGATTCGGCACCTTCCTTCGCTAGCCTATCTGCCATCTCGTTTCCGTCGATGCCCTGGTGGCTGGGAACCCAAAAGATGCGCACCTTCGAACGGCTGCTTAATGCATCTAATGTACACTTTCGGAGCTGATGACATAAGCTTGCATGGATTTGATAGCCGCCTGACTGTCGACAAAGATGTTAACCCGATTCTTGTTGAGCGTTATCGCAAGTTCTGCAGCCTTCTTTATAGCGAAAGGCCTCCGCTTGGAAGATGCTACAGTAGTCTGGCAACTTATACGACACTTGTATGAGAGGATCTGCACAGTAAACCGCGGCTCCTACGCCGGTTTCCATTTTAGATCCGTCCGTAAATAACTTTGTTGCGTTTTCGTCCATGCCGATTTTCCAATCTTCATGTCCCATTAGAGTGGGCGTTCTGGAGAAGTTGTTTATTGGGGTCACATAGTCCGTGCTATTGAGTGACTCTCCTCCCACTTCACCGTGCCCGTAATTTGCAAGGGCCATATTTCCTGTGGCACAGAGACGTTCTGCGGTCTTTTGTGCTAGTTGTTTGGCCTGTATGTCAATAGGGGGAACTCCAAGTATCACCTCCAAGGCCCTTGTTGGAGTAGATCTCAGTGCCCCAGTAATGCAGATCAGTGCACGTCTCTGTACCCTTTCCATTGTCACGAGGTATGTGGATTTCTTAGTGGCCTTCCACCATACTAGGACACCGTAGGGTAGTATTGGACGAACAATTATGATGAAGATCCAGTGCATCAGTTTGGGAGACAGGCCCCATGTGCTACTTAGCATCTTTTGCGATGCATATAGTGCACTAGTGGCCTTCTTTACCCTTTCCTCGACATTGGTCTTCCAGCTCAGCTTGCTGTCCAATACTATTCCTAGATACTTCACGATCTTTTTTGGCTCGAGCATGGCCCCGTTTATAGACGGCGGAGTCCATTGCGGTATCTTGTATCTCTTGGTAAAGAGAATTAGATCCGTCTTGTCCGCATTAATACTGAGTCCGACATCCATGGCTATGTCATCTGCATAGGCGGTTATCTTTGGGGCTTTCCGTTTAAATTTCTTTAGGATATCGTTTACCACTAAGTTCCACAGTAGCGGCGACAGCACTCCGCCTTGTGGCGTGCCTCTGTGCGCTGCTTTGGTTGTGGTGGTGGTTCCCCATTTGGCTCTAACTCTTCTGCAGCTCAATAGATTTCCTATCCAAGAGTTTACAGCCTCGTGGGTTTCCGCAGCTCTCAGGCTCCGCATGATCGCTTCCGTAGATACATTGTTGAATGCACCTGATATATCCAGGAACGCTCCTAAGGCAAATTCCTTGTGGTGTAGGGAGTGTAGCGCTTTTTCCACCGATTTTCCTTTTGTGTAGGCGTGTTGGTTGGATTCTGCGATTTGGTTCATGCCTCCTCTTATATGCAGATCCAGAATTTTTTCCAAGGTTTTAAGTAGGAAAGAGGTGAGACTTATCGGTCTGTAGTCTTTCGGTTGCATGTGACTGCATTTTCCTGCTTTTGGAAGGAATACAACACGTGCTGTCCTCCAGGGTACAGGTACATATGCCAGTCTTAGACATGCTTTGAATATTGTTTCCAGCCATGGAGTGACTTTTTCTTTGGTCTTCTGCAGCATGGCTGGTATTATGCCATCTAGCCCAGGGGATTTGTAGCTCTCGAAGGATTCTATGGCCCACTGGATTTTGTGTTGTGTGATTATATTCCCAGGTATGTCATACACTGGGTTCGTGTGCACTGAGTGTTATGCATCTAGTACATCTGTGCATCCGGGGAAGTGCTCGCTTAGAAGGGCATTAGTCGCTTCCCCGCTGCTATTCGTCCATTGGACATCGCTAGTTCTTAGTTGGCTTTGAATTGCCGGTTGGCTTGACAGAAGCTTCCTCAGTCTGGCGGTTCTTCTTGATCATCTCGATACCAGAGCAGAAGGATCTCCATGAGTTCCTCTTGGCTGTCTGGACCTTTTTCTTAAAGTCACGGAGCCTTGTCCTGTATTCAACCCATACAATATCTTCGTTTGCTTGTTTGGCTAGTTTGAAGATTTCTTGTAGGTCAGTGCGTTGTGCCTTCAATTGTGGGTTCCACCAGGGTGGTCTTTGTTTCCTTCTTGTTATTGAGGTCTTGCACGTAGCGTTAAACGCTGAGGTTAGGTGGTGACAGAGAGTCTTCACGGACTTCTCAATATCCACTGTTGTTGAGATTGGTGTTGGGGATGGGAGTGTCCTTGTCACTTTGGTCTTAAACATATCCCAGTTGGTGTTCCTGGGATTTTTGTAAAGACTTTTTGTCACTTTGCACTTAAGTTTAACTTTGAACTGGATGTACCTATGGTCAGAGAAGGAGGGTTTGCTGAGGACCCTCCATTCAGTGACTTCGGTATTTGTACCAGACGCGAGTGTTAGATCTATAACGCTAGATGAGGTGGGACCTACGTAAGTTGGTTCCTCTCCTCTATTAGCGATCCTAATATTATATTTTAGGATGAAGTCTAAAAGTGACTCACCTCTATTGTTGACGTCCTTGCATCCCCATAGGGTGTGATGGGCGTTGGCGTCGGCGCCTATCACTAGGGGTTGCCTCTTCTGGCTCACCTCCTGGATCAGACGCTCCGTCTCCTCTTTAGGCGATTCCCTGTCGTGCGCTAGAAAGCAGGACGCCATCAAGAGTGGCTCGTCCCTGCATCCCTCTAGCGCTATCACCGTGATGTCGTCCGTGCTGTAATTAGTCATAAGATAAGCATACTACCTTGATCAAAAAGTTCCCGGAATCACCACCGTGTGGCGCTTTCAGTCACCCGATTTTAGTTCTCTTTTTTTTTTAGGTTGGCACAACCCTCATTGACATTCTATAAAATTTTCAGCTTGATAGTGTGACATTTGTAAAAGTGACGCCGTATTGAGTACATCTACGATTGTGCGTGTTCTCGATTTTGTACTATTTTGAAAATGGAATTGAATTTGCAACAACGAGTTTGTATTAAATTTTGTGTTAAAAACGGTTTCAATGGTGCGACGACATTGAAAATGTTAGAAAAAAGTTTTTAGATGCCTTTTCTTACCAGAATTGCAGTTCTAGCTTTACTTACGGTAGTCGAATAGAAGATGGAGTAGTTGGTCGACCCTAGCCCGGCGATCTTGTTGTCCGAAGCTATCCAGGGCTCCTGGACTAGGGCCACGTCGACGGACTCCTCCTCCAGGGTTAGGAGGAGCTCCGCCGATGCCAACTTGCTCTTATGGAGATTTAGCTGAAGGATCTTAGCTTCATGGCTAATTTCGGACTCCTTCAGCTTGGATGGATTGGCTACAATGGTCAAGTCACCATCCTCCTCCGCTTCGTCCTCTATATCGAGGCTGTTGGCCGCGTCTGTTAGTGCCTCGAGGTCTTTTTCGACCTCGCCGACCTCTAACGTATTGGCATTTGTGTCATTCGGGTGGCGCTTCTTGAGTCGCAGGTAGACGTTACCTACTCCCCACGCCATCTTCCCGAACCTCGGATACAGCAGATCCTCGGCCTCCTTGTTGATCTGGAGGACCATTTGTTGGAAGTTGCCTTCCGGCTTGCCAACGTGGAGTACCGTCCAATCAGTGGTAGGCACGTGCGGATTCTGCCATCTGAGCAGTTTGAGCGCTTGCTCCTTTGGTACGACCCTCGGGAAGAGTACCTTCGCTTTCGGTATTGACGGAATACATGTTCTGTCAACTACCTCCAGCTTAGCACCTTCCCAGAGGGCGTCCATTTTGGCCACAGTGTCAGTGACCCACTTCAGGGTGAGGTCATCCTTACAGCTCAATATCTTGACCCCGTTAAGCCATCCCGCTCCATCGAAGGTGGTAGGCTGAGACCCCGGCTCCTCCATTCGCTTGAATAGGGCTTCAGCTCTACCAACTTCCATTTCTCGGGCGTTATCCTGCCTTGGGGGTTACTGCGGTCGATGAGTGCGACGACTAGGTGCCGACGCGCCACATCGCTCGCCGTGTCCCTTTTCGGCAGTGGTTTTTTGGAGATCTTTTCAGCTTTTTGGCGCGGCCGCTTGCTCATGGGCACATCCGCCTTATCGTGGACCTCTGCCTTTTTGTGAGCAGCAGCTCCTCGACCTTATTAGCAAATTGGCTAGAAGTGGCCTTCATCGCCATTTTGCCTTCGAAGTGCTTGCGGCCCTCTTCAATCCTCTCTTGGGCTCACTCCAGCTTTTTCCTCTCCTCGGGGGTGAGTTTCTTACTGCCAGCGAGCCGAGATTTGATTTTAAGGGCCGCTTTGTATTGGGCTTTGGCTTTCAGGCCCTCCTTCGTCTTTTTGGGCCATTCCCTACTAGGGGAGCTGGAACCCTTGACTGGGGAGCGCAAGAGGCTTTCTTCCGCCTCAGCACTTATCTCGATGCCTTGAGGGTCGCTGTCCGAGTCTGCGTGGACTCTGGTACCGAGCCACATCTTGGCGTTTTTGGACGTTGTGGCATTAGTTGTACAACTGTCCTGGCCTGCTCCCACCAGTACAGAGGTGTGACCGCTGGCGACACGTAGAGGGGTGTTCACCCCCCCGTGCCCGCCGGTGGTAGCAGTCACGCCTTCCACCGACGTTTGCGCTGACATCCCAGCCCGAGTTGAATCCTTAGAAGACTCCATCGTACTCCATTTTGGTTGATTTTGTTCTTGGGAACCACCCCATAGCAATTTATGCCTATCTGCCAGGCACCTCTGACCATGGCTTCGGACACAACAGCACCAGACTTTTATAGCTGGGCCGTGCATTGGCCCGAGCAACAGGACAGTGACTGATTCTGAAGTTTGAGTCAATACACAGCCCATTGCCCAGCCGGCACCCTCGTGGAGGGTTCAGTCAGAGGATTTGCGCCAGCCACCTAACCTGAAGTCTAATTCTAGGTCCATAGGTCTTTAGCATGGAAATATCCCAGTTCCTTGCCCGACAAGTCCTCCAACAAATAAAAAGTGTTGCCCAACCTCCCTTTAACGCGGACTTTCGTGCCTACCGGCGCCAGCTTTGCATTGAAATTGGTGGCAGCGTTGCTCAGTGCGAAGTTGCGTTTAATTACTACTTGGCCAACTTCAAAGAAGCGTGGTTTGGCCCCTAGGTTACAGCTGCGCTGATTCTGCTTGAACGCCTAGAGAAGATTTTTATCAATCTTCGAGCGAATCAAGTGCAGGCTATCCCGCCTTGCCACGTTCGCTTCGGCATCGCCAAGCATGCTAAGCTTTCTCAGCAACTGGTAATCAGATCCATGCGACATCATGTGTTGCCCAAAGACAACCAGATATGGTGACATGCCGATGGACTGATGCAAAGTTTTTCGTAGCGACGAATTGATGCTACTTAGGACTACGTCCCATTCCCTTTGATCACCCTGCATATATGCTCTCAGAGCCGCATTGATTAAGCGATTCACCCGCTCCGCTCCGTTTGACTGCGGAGCGTACGCACCTGTGCAGATGTGACGGACTCCGAACTTCGTCAGAAAGGTCGAGAACTCATGGCTTTTAAATTGAGTGCCATTATCGCTCACGAAAACTTCCGGTACTCCAAAACACGAAAAGATTTCTTCTCCAAGGATGTCTATCACGACCTTGGCCGTGAACTTCTGTACTGCTTTCAGGAAGGTAAACTTGGAAAAGTGATCTAGTACAATTAAAATCCCAATGTTTCCCTTTTTTGACCTTGGAAACGGACCAATAAAGTCAATGTAAAGACGCTGGGATGGTCGATCGGTTACTACCCGAGCTCCCATGGGTGGTTTTAGCGCCACTGTCGGATATTTCGTGGTCCGACAGACCTCGCAGTTCCGGATGTAGTCCCTTACCTGCACTACCATGCTTGGCCAGAAGAATCTACGGCGGATCTGATCGACGCACTTAGCCATGCCGCAATGGGCAAGAAGGCTGGTCGTGTGCGGATCTGATAACACCTTCCCGCAAAGATTCCGGAACTACTAACTTCTAGACGTCATCTGTGCCAACGTCGCCTCCAGGAAACTCCGTGCGATGCTATATATAGTCGTCCACCACTTGGAAATCGGGAAACCGTCGGTACTCCTCTGACTGGAATGCTTCCGAGTTGAGATCGATTTCGCTAAGGACTTCCGTGTCTAACATGCAAATCTCTGCTTCCTCGAAAGAACGGGATAATGCATCCACAACAACATTCTCACTGGCCTTGCGGTGCTCAATCTTGAACGAGAAACCTTGTAGCTTGATCGTTCATCAGCCAGCGCAAGCTTGCGTGGTCTGTCACTACCTTGAACGGATGACCTTCGATGTACATGTGGAATTTTTTAATGGCAAGAACTACCGCCAAGCGCTCGAGTTCGGTTACTGTATAGTTGCGTTGAGCCTTATTCAGCTTCTTGGACATGTAAGCGATGGGTCGCTCACAGCCAGACTCGTCGCACTGCGCCAAGACAGCTCCAAAACCATGCAAGGATGCGTCGCACTGGAGAACAAAAGGTTCGGATGAACTAGAAAAGAAGCAGAGCACAAGCACCCCTTTATCTTAATAAAAGCCTCCTGAGCTCGGTCGTTCCACTGGAATGCCTTGCCTTTCAGAAGCTCCGTTAGGGCGAAAATAACGTCCGAATAATTCGGAATGAACCGCTGATACCAGCCAGTCATTCCTAAAAACCTGCGAAGCTGCTTCTGCGTCTTCGGTACAGGAAATTCCTCGACCGCGCGAATCTTGCCCGGATTGACCTGAAGCGTCCCTTCGCCGACAATGAATCCAAGGTGATCCACCTTCCTCAGACAAAACTGACTCTTCTGGACGTTGATAGTCAGTCCAGCCTTACGCAGCTGAGTTGCTACCTCCGTCATCAAAACTGGAAGAAAGCACCAGAAGATCATCCCAGTAGACTAAGACATGCGACTTCAACTGGTAGGGATTCACGATATCCATCAGGCGACTCATCGTCTGAGGAGCGTTGGTTAATCCAAAAAGGCATGCGCTTAAATTGGTACAATGGCCAATTGAGTACCGTAAAAGCAGTCTTAGCGCGGGAGTCCTGATCAAGACAGATCTGACAAAAAGCATCCTTGAGATCTATCTTGGAGATAAAGTGTACTGGAGGGAGCCTGCTAAGGAGCCCATCCATGATTGGAATAGGATACGTGAAAAATCTCTAAGCGTTTTTAGAGAGCGAAGATCAAACGAATAAATTGAGACGCGGTGGTTTCGAAGTTTTATAAAATTTATTGTTGCTGATGGCTCAAATTTGCTGCTTCCTTTTCGATAGCGAACTTTATACTATATTAGAGCGGTGACCATGGTTTTGCCACGCACTCTCAAATTTTGCCATCGGCAATTGCCGATCGACGCACAGCAAGAGAGAGATTTACATGATTACACATCTTGTGCTCTCTTAAATTCTATCTTAACTACTCTCTTAACTACTGCTCGAACATTCCGGCCCCGTTGAAGAGCTCCGGTCTTTAACACATCGGGAGCACTACCAGCTTGTGAATAGGGCGCCTAATTGCGCCTGCTGGTATTTTTATTTCGGCTACTCGAACCTTGCCGTCCTCCCCTCGAATTGTGCGCTGCTGGAGGCTGAGCAGGTAGTCCTTGGACCACTTGCGCCAAAAGTGCTGTTTGAGCGCCGACAGCTGCTGCCACAGCTTCCAGTATCCGCGTCCTGGCTTCCTGCTGGTCCCGTCTGGATCGGATCCTGTGGGCAGCTCCAACGAAGGCTGTCCAATAAGCAGGTGGTCTGGCGTCAGCACCTCTCCATCGCTGGGATCGCTGCTGTCGACGAGCAACGGCCTGGAGTTGAGCAGCGCCTTGACGTCCACCCGATGCGTGCTCAAATCGTCCTGCCTCAGATTGGCGTTGCTCGCTTCTCGCAGGAGCCTGTGCCTGGCAGACCTCACTGCGGCTTCCCACAGTCCTCCGAAGTGCAGGGCGCGGGGGGGGAATGAACTTCCACTGCACTCTTCTCTCCGCCGCGAAGTCCATCAGCCTCACCTCGTTGTTGTGGAGCGCCGTCTGCAGCTCCCTCAGCAATCCGCGTCTCCCGATAAACCTTTTAAAAATATTCAAAAAGGTATCAGTTGATAAGTTGGTTACCAGCGCTAAATGTACCGCCTTTGAGGCAAACCAAACGAAAACGGCAACATACATTTTTACAGGTGATCTACCTCTGATCCTATCGCTGACAAATAACGGCCCACAAAAGTCTACACCACATACTCTAAACGTACTGCTTTGTACTTTAAGGAACGAAATTTTCCTTTCTAATGACGATACCACAAGAGAGTCTGGTCTGAGCCGTTTGAAGCAAAAACGAAGCATATATGCGACTATTCGAACTAGCTTAGCAAAGTTGGAGTGATGGTGTATCAACTCCACAAAACAATTTTGCGGAACTTCCGCTAGTGTGCCAATCGTCACACCTTTTTTATCTTCCGAAGTTTTGATTTGGAACGACATATCACTACAGCTGGTTGCCCACTTGGCAAGTGGAAAACTTCCTGATTTCAATATTTGTTGAACTTCATTGCACATAGTGTCAAGTTCTTTTACACTATCTGCACCTGGCAACATATCATCAACATAAAAGCACTTCTTAATCACATCTGATCCAATAGGATGTGATTGTGCGTGTATGTTGGCTAGCTCAAACAAGCAGCGTATCGCCAGAAAAGGTGCAGAAGCTGTACCGTATGTGACTGTATTAAGTCGGTATGCCTGAATATTTTGTGAAGTATTTTCTCTCCACAGAATAAGTTGCAAATTTCTGTCTTTTCCAGAGACATTTATCTGCCTATACATTTTAGAAATGTCAGCAGTTACGGCATACTTATTCAACCGAAAATTAATCAGGATTGAATATAGCTCCCTCTGAATTGTCGGCCCCACCATCAGTGTTTCGTTAAGTGAAACAGCTGTTGACGTCTTACTAGAAGCGTCGAAAACTACACGAAGCTTGGTGGAGGAACTTTCAGGCCTAAGAACGCATTGATGAGGAATATAATAATGCTGTTCTAGAGGAGTTGACTTCAAAATGGACATGTGTCCCAATTCTAAATACTCGTTCATGAAGTCATGGTACATAGTTTTAAGAACTGCATCCTTTGATATTTTACGCTCAAGTTGCAAAAAACGCCTTTCAGCAGTTTGAAAGGACAGGCCAAGAACCTTTGGATCGGTCTTGAAAGGGAGATCCACTTGGAAACGACCAGAAGATAACTGCTTTACAGTTTTCTCGAAGAACAGTTCACAAGCCTGTTGTTCAGCTGTTTGGCGAACAGCCTTCGATTCGAATGGAGATTGATCCAATTCCCAGAAACGGTTAACTAACGAATCGAGAGAACAATTAGTTTGGGCCATTAAACACCCACTGAACTGATGCCTAGGCACTTGTCCAGTACATTTGCCTGCTACTATCCATCCTAGCAGCGTTTTTTGCATTATAGGAAGTTCAGAACCTAATTTTATTTGCCCAACGCACAATAATTCGTAGAACAATTCTGCTCCCAAAAGAATGTCCACCTTCGCTGGTCTATTGAATTCTGGGTCTGCCAGTTTTATATTTTTGGGTATTTTCCAATTTGAAATACCCATTGAATGTCCAGGCTGTGTTGTTGAGATGGATTTCAATACCCAACATTCCGCCGAAAAGTTGCGTGAATTTATGCGTGACTGAATAGAAGCACATACCTTATTTTTGCTATCTATTGTTGCACCACCAACCATCGATATAGCTAGAGATGTTGGCTCCCGCTTGAGTCGTAACATCTGTGCCATACTCTCAGTCATCAAATTGATTTGGGAGCCACTATCAAGTAAGGCTCGTGCAGGATGCAGCTTGCCAAATCTGTCTTTTACATTAACGACAGCTGTGGCGAGAACAATTTGTTCATTGGTTACTACATGCCCCAAATACGCGTCTGACATAGTCGCTTGAAGTGTGGATACCTCACCTTGAGCAGAGGTAGTATACCTGTGCAGCAACGAATGGTGAGGTTTCGAGCAAATTCGACATTTTGATGCCTTACATTGTGACACCGTATGCCCCACAACCAAACAATTTAGGCACAACTTTTGTGTTTTGACGAATTCAAAACGTTGCATAACTGATATAGCAGCAAACGATGGACACGTATCAAGATTGTGCGTCTCTGACTTGCAGAAGACGCACACAGACGATGATGAACGCCCTCCATCAGCACAAGCAAAGGACGATTTAGACTGATGGGGCTTCTTAGCGTCAACTCGCGACCTTGTTTTGTCCCGAGTTGACTCTTCTGCTGACAGATACTGATATCTTTTATTCAATTGTCTAGCACAATCTTCCCAAGATGGCAGCATATCATAGTCAAGCTGCTCTTCAAAACGAGATTTGGTAACATGGTCTACCTTTGCCATGACCATGTGAATTATCATTGCATTAGCAATGTCTTTGTCGTTTCCTAACGACGACAACGAAGAATAAATAGCAGACACCGTATCTATGATCGATCTTAAACTCGATGCAGATGGTTTTGTCATGCTAGGTATATCAAACAATTGTGAAACTGTGTCAAAGAATATAAGACATTTATTGTCATATACTGCTTTGAGACTAGCGAGGGCCTTTGGGTAGTTACAATCCGTTAATTGATACGGCTTAACTACCCCCAATGCTTCATCTGACAAACACGAAACTAAGTGATTGAACTTTTCGACGTTTGATAAGGAATTGTCATTATCGACTAAGCTTTCAAACAGGCACATAAAATTTTTGTACTCCGAATGTTTGCCACTAAATTTTGGCAAACGCATTTTCGGCAACTGGGATCGGTGGGTCGAAACTACGGAGCAATCATGATCAGTTCTTGGCCCTGAAGACGGCTTGGATGCGTTAATATACAAGGCTCTTGTGACGACACACAAGTCCTCTAATGGCCCTCTAGAATCATTAAGAGGGCTTAAATTATCCAGATCAGTCTGTAGATCCATTGCCTTTTGTATATAACCTTCTAAAAGCTCTAATCGGCACGCTAACTCTGTTTTATCAGACGAAATGGTCTTTGCTTTAATTGCTGTTTGCATACGAGCAATATCAGCACTAACTTTGTCAAATCTTTGCAAGCACATTTGTAGTTTTGCACTTGTCTTGCTGATTTGTGGCTTTTCACTTGTCTTTTCGGTCTCAGACATGTTGACTAAATGAAACACTTATAGAAATCAAAAAGGAATAAGTGTCACAAACTTTGTGAGCTACCCTCGCAACGGCGCTGACTATGTAAATCTAACTTGCTTATACACACACACGCGCAAACTATGCGTTGTGTGAGCAAACAAACGAAAGTGATCCAAGCGATCCGAGAATAAGCAGGCTAAACTTTTGCTGTAACTACGTTTGTAGGCAGCAATGTAAAAAGCGGGGTGCGGGGTATGCAATGCAACAAGAGAATATATGCACACGCACTCTAAGTGGTGTGTATATCAAACAAACGAAAAGAGAAACAAGAGAAAACGAAGATCAAATCAAACGTTTTCTGTGCTACGTTTGTAGACAGCAATAGAATATGCGGGGTGCGGGGTGACAAAATGCAAGCGTCGCCAAATGCTAGCGGCGCCGAATGCAAGCGAAAGCGAAAGAGAAGACGAAAGATTCAAAGCGCACGCAAGGAAACGGTCCGAGTTCAACGGACGCAACGACGAAAGGAAATATGTATGTAGGTGTGTATGTGCGAACGCAAATATGTATGTATATGCTTATAACTTTATGTATTAACAGATTTTATAAAATTCGCGGTTATATGTACATATGTATATGCATATGTAGCAAAAGCGAAATTGCAAAAAGACCGCGATAATTTTGCGTTGGCACAATAACACACACAATTAATGACAATTTGACCACCAGAAGTTTTATATTTAAATAGAAAATGTAAATAAATATTGCCGTTTTGTTTGTTTATTTATGTTTAAGATCATGCAATCGAATATTACTTGCTAGTATATATAACCAATATATGTGTGTATGTTCATATGTGTATAACTTAGAACTGTTTTGTTCTGTATAATATTTGGCGGTTATTTTGTAAGGTAGGCGCGAAATAATACTACATATGGCATTAGAGTATTAACATACATACATACATACTAGCTTATATATTTGCATGCAAAGGTTATTACAGTAAGTGCCAAGAATTGAGCTGTTCACTAATTTTTATAATTTTATGTTGAATAAGCGACAATACAGTAAACTGTAAGCTCAATTTTTGACACTAATACCTGGAGACTGTCTAGGGAATCAATAGACATGGAACGACGACTATTTTCCATTAGGTCCAGCGGCGACAACAAATACGGCTTGGCAGTTAGGTCCAGCGGCGACGACGAATACGGCTTGGCAGGTGGCACACTTTGTTAATATTGTCTTTAAGTTGATTTTAACACACACACGAACGCGCAAGCAATAGCCAACCAGCACACAATAAATATGACAAATTTAAATTGTTTTTAAAAACACACCGAAGTCCCTGCTCGGGCGCCAATGAAAAATCTCTAAGCTTTTTTAGAGAACCGAAACTCAAACGAATTAAAGAAATCAAATTGAGACGCGGTGGTTTCGAATTTAAACACAATTTATTATTGCTGGTGGCTCAAATTTGCTGCTTCCTTTTCGATAGCGAACTTTATACTATATTAGAGCGGTGACCATGGTTTTGCCACGCACTCTCAAATTTTGCCATCGGCAATTGCCGATCGACGCACAGCAAGAGAGAGATTTACATGATTACACATCTTGTGCTCTCTTAAATTCTATCTTAACTACTCTCTTAACTACTGCTCGAACAATACGCATCCCTCACAGTCACTGCGTTCAGCTTCCGCGCATCTAAACAAAATCTCACCTTGCCAGGTTTTATGTGCAAAGTGACCGGAGAAGACCATGGAGAACTAGGAGCCTCTTCGGTCACGTCCATAGCCAGCATTCTATCGATCTCTCCTTAGCCGGAGACACGGGGTAAAACCTTTGCTTTATTGGCTTTGCGGTTGCTGTATCGATATTATGCTGGATGAGTGTCGTCAGTACTAGGCAATTCTTCTCGATGGATGGAAATAAGTTAATTACGCCATCAAGCTGTGATTTTTGAACGTGAGTCAAATCTAGCTGAGGCGAGTCGGGTTCAGATTTGCAGAAGACTTCATTTATGGATGCTGGAAAGATGGAGATGTTGAATCGTTTCCAAAAGTCCATTCCACAAATGAGCTCCTGCATAATAGTTGGTACAATCAAAAATTAAGTAATACGTCAGGGGAACAGCAATTAACCCAGCTATCTTCTGCGTCTGTCCATCTGCAGTGTGCACAACGTTCTTCGTCTTACCGAACACACATCCCTTGTCAACTAACTTCTGCGCCTACTTGCCACCGATAACGCTTTTGTTAGCACCGCTATCAAGGAGTGCCAGATGATCCTCACCGAAGACGTTGACTTGGGTGAAAGGGCGTATGTCACCACTATGATGGACGATAGAAGTGATAGTATACCGTTTCAAGCCCCGTATGCGTTGCCAAAATTCACGCATACGGTTTGCAAACCTAGATCTACTTGAAGCGGTAGCATCGACATTGAAAATCTCAGCTCGTCGCTTCAGATATTCGCGTAGACGCACGTGATAAGGTTTAAAATGCTGTGGAATTGTCAAATCAGGTATTTTGGTCATGTCTGGTGAAATAGAATGTCTGGTAGGATAAAGTAGTGCTGCAGGTTCCGAGATTAACGTCGGATGTCGCCTCTCGGAAGTCTGCGAGCATCCTGCGTCTAGTTTTCCGACCTGGACTTGCAACGATCTCAATTCGGCCTGTAAACATCCAACGCCCCACATCCGTAGCAAAAGACGCGCCTCGGCTGAAGACAGTCAGGGTAGCGATGCCCTACCTCTTCACAATTCCAACACTTGGAATTGTCGACAGAGCGAACAGCGCATACCTCTGCTTCAGACATCTCTTCGAATGCCGAATGCTTCGGAAGAACTCCTCGTGTCGATGGCATTCCCTACGTAAACTAGCTAAATTCGAAGTGTCTACATGCAACAGCTCATGTTGCAGCACCGAGTGCAAATTGTAGCGAACCTCAACCGCAATCTCGCTATCCGACATAGGTTCTCGGAGGGAATCAGCGATAGCCAGCATAGCATCCAGAAAATCGTCGAAGCTTTCGTTGCTACCTTGCTTACGACGACGCATAGCATCCATGATGTCCCTGTCTGTTCTCTGGTCCTGGTAACGCTCTTGCAGCCGACTACACAACTCGTACCAGTTCAGATTGCGAACCGTGCGATGCACTCTCCAATAAAGTGTTGGGCCAGAGAACAAAAGATGAGCAAATTGGGACAACAATGAGAAGTTGCCGTTAAGGCTCTGGGTGTTCATGCAATTGACTCGAAATATAAAGTCTTCGAGAGGAAGGTCATTGGGTGATCCAGTGAATTTAATGCGCCAGTTCGAGATAGTATTGCATATTCTATCTGGGCGATCAATCTCCGACCAACCGAAGGATGCACGAACTCTATGTTGCCCACCCCCAAAACTATCGTCGCGCCTCGAAGCGTGACTCGTGCGGCGAACTGATGGTGCTGCCTCGCCTTCCTCCCCGTAACGAGGATCATCTCGATTATCTCGAACAGATTGGGTCACATTTAAGATGCGGAACGCTGCGGAGATCTGTTCGGCAATCACTGCCGACATGCTATCCCTATAAGTCGCCATCGAGCTAGAGATGAGCCTTGCTCAGTTGGCGGGTTCAAGGAAGCCCTGCGCTCAACTGCAGCAGTCAAGATGGCCTTTGAGCACGACTGGCGGCAAATCGTACAGGTATCGTTCGAGTCAGCCAAAAAAGTTCGATGGAAATGGTGTCTGCAGGTTGTCTCGATGAGGTCGGGGTCCTGACTGGTGTCATTGCAAATGGTACAGTCCATCGCAATGTTCATCAGGTCCCCTACTTTCTCGTTAAGAGAGGGACTACAATAAGAAAGTATCCCACAAGCTGCGACAATTACTATAAGTAATGAGATAGTTACAATTGTGCACACAAACACGTATATATATATATATATATTTTTTTTTTTTTTTAATGCGCCAAACTCAAGGATCTTCTTCTTCTCTGATATGGTGTAATGCTGTGATAATATTCATACAAGATTAGAAGGCTTACCTAAGTTTAGGTAACATAACAGCAATTTTGTGATATGATCGTTCATTAGGAATAGTTCCGATTACTGAAAGAGTAACGCATATCAATACCTGTCAATAGCTTGAATGGAGTGATTTTCGTACTGCGTGGTTCAGTATTGTTAATCAAATGTTGTACACGACCTACATATTTATACCATGAACCAGGGCTCTCCATACTCAATTTGGACAACATGGGCACCACAATCCTATGCATCCTCTCTACCTGTCCGTTTCCACGTGGAACACCTGTAGTTATCAACAAATGTTGTATGTTTTGTTTTTCGCAATATGCTTTAAAAGCATTTGCTGTAATAGCTGTTCCCCTGTCCGACACAATTCTACATGGATTTCCGAAATTTACTGACTGCTTTTCCAAACAATTGATGACCTCCTCAACTCCTGTACTTCGAGTTGGATATAACCAAACGTACTTAGAAAATGCATCTACAATAACCAGAATGTGATTGTATCGCTTCTGAGTGATCTCCATTGGACCCACATGATCGATGTGATAAGTAACCAATGGTGTATCTCCCTTATCAATCGGATTAAGAAATCCTTCCAAACGACCTGCCTTTGCATTTACCAAAATACACTCAACGCAACTACCAACAACTCTAGCTACTTTCTCCTTAATCTTAGGAATATAATACGATTTTTCTAATAAATCCTGAGTTCTCTTTGCCGAGAAGTGGCCTTGCTTATGTGCGATTTGAATTATTTCTACTTCCATACCTGATGGAACCACAAGTAATTCCCTGTTGGGGTCCTTAAACAAAACTTGGTTGAAAACATAAAAATCCTCATATCCTTTACTTTCAACTAGATTCTTAATCCAATCGTCTGCCAATTGTGCTTCTTTTAACCTGTGAACCACACTCTCAGTCAACACATAGCAAAATACTCTGCTTAGCGCATCAACATGGCTCATTTTCACACCAGATCTATGTTCGATCTGATAGTCAAAATCCTGCAAGTACATCGCCCACCTTGCTACTCTTAATGGCACTTCTTTCTTTTTCATTGTCATGGCAAACGCATTACAATCTGTAATTATCTTAAACTTCGTTCCCAAGACGTAAACGCGCCATTTAGTTAACGCTCCTATAACTGCTAATACTTCAAGCTCATATGAATGGTATTTCTCCTCACAAGGTTTTGTTTTACGACTCATGTACATAACTGGGTGAAACAAATTATCATACTGGTTCCTCTGAAGCATTACCGCTCCAAACCCAAATTTATATGCATCTGTGTGAATTTCTGTAGTCGCACCATGATCATACAACTGTAAAACAGGCTTACTAACCAATGCTACTTTTAACTGCTCAAATGCAATTTGCTGCAATTCTTTAAACTGAAACTGACAATCTTTCCGAAGCATATCTGTCAATGGTTTTGCAATTAATGCATATCCATCAACAAACTTCCTGAAATACGATGTCAAGCCCAGAAATCGCTGTACTGCTTTCTTATCGCCTGGTAGAGGAAAATTAGCTACTGCTTGCGTTTTCTCATCACTGGGTCTTATAGTACCATTCTCAATCACATATCCCAGAAACTTCAACTTACTCTGCACAATCTGACACTTGCTCCAATTTATTCGTAACCCATTTTTAGCCGCAACTTCCAAAACTCTTTCTAATTTATCTAAACCGTCCTCAACATCTTTACTGGCAATTACAATATCGTCCATATACACAACAGCATCACCACTCTTAATTAAATCTCGCATTACAGCTTGAATAAAACAAGTAAACACTGCTGGGGAGTTTTTAATCCCAAAAGGTACATATAAAAACTCCAATTGACCTTTCTGTGTAACAAAAGATTTATACTTTTGCGACTCCTTCTCAACTGGTACATGAAAGTATCCATTAGTCAAATCTAATGTAGTGAAAACCTTAAATCCCTGCAGCTTTTCAATCACACTATCCATTTGTACCATAGGAAAATTGTCCCTCACTATTTTCTCATTCAGCTTTCTATAATCACAACAGAGACGTTTCTTTCCATTCTTTTTTGCCACTAGGACAACTGGCGAAGCATATTCTGAGGTACTCGGTTTTATGATGTTTTCTTCAAGCCACTCATGAACTTGATCACCTTCTGCTCACAATAAGCTACACGCCTTGGATGTTGATATACCGGTAACTCGTCCGTTAACAGAAGTTTCATTCGAACAGTGCTCTCTACATTGCGTCTAGGTTGATAATTGTTACCTATAGCTTTGACTTTACTAGCCTGCTCTTGAGATAAATGGGTTGAAACAATTTCATCAGCTATATTTTGTTGTTGGAAATTAATAGACAAGACTGCAAACTCTTTTAATAAATCTGTGCACGGTCCATCTACTTTTCCTATATTGTGCATACCTTTGTCTTTGTTGACTTTTTTGCTAACCAATTTGGTACCAAACTTAGTGACATTCATATCAACACTGTCAAGAATAGTTCTGCCCAAAATTGAGTCAAAAGCTATATCTTCATCGGCATTTACATGGAATTCTACTTGTATTTCTATTCCATCAATGTGTACACAAGCTACAAAGCTGCCCAAAGTCACAATTTGACTTTCGCCTATACCTGTCAAACATTTCTCTGCACCTGTCAACTTTGTATTGCGAAGCTTAAGAAACACATTTCTACGAACCAAACACAAATCTGCACCAGTATCTTCAAGACCTTGAAAACCAAACTGATCACATGTCACACTCTTTAATTCAAGTCCTGAATTAGTAAACATGCTTCCCGACTTTGCACGAACCTCTTCTTGAACAAGATTAGCCGCCTTCTCTCCCTTTTCAGGAACAACAACTTTACACTGAGCAGCTCTATGCCCTAATTGCATTTAAAGCACTTAAGCTCCTTGCTAATCATTGGACAATCTTTCTTTATATGGGTCTGTTCACCGCACTTGAAACATTTTCTTACATAATTTCCTGAGCTCTCTTCATTTGTCTCAACTTTTACTCCTGACAATCCATACTTATTAGACTGCTTAGACGAACCTCGCATCTTCTCATACGCCACAATTTAAACCTTTAATTGTTTCATAGTCTTTGCCTGAAAAAGTAATGCCTTATTCGTCCTAGAATCTGGTAACCCATTTACAAAATATTCAATTAAACTCTCATCCTCCAAGTCTATTGGCATAGCTATCTCCATCAGTGCATATAAATACTCTTGTAATGTTTCATTCTTTTTCTGACTGCGTCTGCCCAATCTACGATGAATTTCAGCAGATGAAACTTTGACCCCGAATTCTTCAACTAGCGACCTTTTCAAAATATTCCAATTGCGAATATCACGCTGACTGCGAATGAATGACTTCGCTGCCCCACTAAGCAACTGCTTTGCATAGATAAACAACTGCAACTGACTCCATTCGACAGTAAGTGCACACTCCTCAAGCTCCTCTATCCACTGCATAACATCAAGGTTATTTGCACCTGAAAACTGTGACACACTACCTTCCACGTCCTTTAGTGTAAACCACGATCTATTTTGACTATTCTGGGCTGTTTGGCCTATGCCTTCAGTGTTATTCCTAGATTCACTTACACTTTCTCCTCTTGGTTGATTAGTATGTACTGGGTTGTTTTCTTCTACACTAGCAAACGATTCATCATCCTGACCCTGATGTTCATGCTGTTCTACATCCACCGAATCTTCGATCAATTGCAAACCATAATGAGCCAGTAACTTATCCAGCAAGTCTGCCTTTAATCCAGATTCTGAAATTTAAATTATCTGTATTCAAACTTATAAATTATAAATCAGAAATATCAAATTTGTTTCAATTCAACTTAATTAAACTTATTTAACACTAGTCAATTTCAAACTTTTAACAGCTGTCCACATTCGCTGCTATTAACAGTGACCCTCAAACTTACAACTATGTTAAATATTCCCAAGCCGAAAAATTTTAAATTTTAACTGCCAAAATGGCGTTTTTGTCCGTTTGTCTTACACAGCTTCTTCTATGCAAAACAAATCTGCCGCTCACCAATACCAGCACAAAATTCCCAACAAATTTCCCGACGCTGCTGCCTGTTTGATTTTTGCCGCAATTTGGCGCCAAATGCATTTCTCCAACCTCTCCAACGTTGACTCTGATTATCCACAATGCTCCAGACTCTGCTTCTGCTCACTGTTCCTGCATTACCACGGTTTTCCAGATTCTGCGTTGTTTGTTCCGCTTAACCACGGTCTTCCAGATTCTGCGTTGCTTCCACCGCATAACCACGGTCCTCCAGATTCTGCGTTACTATTGACGACTCGTCTATGAAACTGTCCCACGCTCCAAACTTTATCAGTGTCCCACAGCGCCGCGTTGCAAGTCCTGCCTAGCTGCCTGCTCACCAAAGTTGCCGTGCTGACTTCACAGATTAATCTCGTCGTAATTGACTTGGTGCTCTCGTCTTTTGCCAAATCTCGCCGTTTGATTTTTGTAACAGCTTTGCCACTTTCATCAGCCAATTTCACAACAAATTTTACTAACGTTGTTGAATTTTTGTCACACAAGTTTGTTTCTCTAGAATTGTGCCTCTTTCGGCGTCTCAATTCATTTTTGTATTCAATTTCACAATGCTTGTGCTTTTCTGTTAAGCTCAACACACGCACATTATTTTTACACACACACGGTTTAAAATGTTAACTTTTTGACAAGCCTATTTCTAAATTCTGACGTGATAGGCTGGTTTTGTTTTCGGATTCGGATTCGGAAGGTCTAAAAACATTTAGAAGCATATATAGCATGACCGAATCATGACCCCCCATTTTTTTTTTGGGGCTTCGAAAATTTTTCGAGTTTTTTGAGGTTAAGTCAAAACTCAGACGTGCTATATAAATTTTGACTTCGGATTCGGACTAAGAAGGACAAAATACATGTTGAAACATACATCGTATGCCCAGATCACAATTCTATATTTTTTGGGGGATATCCAAAGGTTTTTCAGTTTTTTGAGGTTAGATCGAAATCCAGACGTGATGGAGAATTTCTGACCCCGGATTCGGATTCAGCGACCCAAAATACATATAACTGCATATGCCGCATACCCAGATCATGACAAACTTTTTTTTTGTGGGATAGATAGTTGGTTAGCCGATATGTTTTATTTTGAACTAGTTACTGGCTCTTAATAGTGCTGACCACTCCGAGTCTCACGAACTAGTGTTTACTCAGATCCAATTCCTACATATATTATTAATGATTAATAAAGGTAAGCTCGTGCTCGGCTTTATTAAGAGATGGTCTACGGAGTTTGACGATCCTTATCTAATAAAGACCCTCTACACGTTTACACGGATTATGCAATAGGATCCCTGACTGACCACTGCAGGGAGTTATGTTCGGACTACAATAAATTATATTCCATTGTGGCTAACAATAACAATAATTCAATATCTACCTTAAAATTCCTAATCCTGACTTACCTATCAAGTAATAATAACTACTAAAATATTTGATTATGTAAAAATTTTTTTTTATACCCTTCGTTCGACCATTGACAATGGTCAAAAAAGGGTATACTAACTTTTTGCAAATGTATGTAACAGGCAGAAGGAGGCGTGGCAGACCCCACAAAGTATATATATTCTTGCTCAGGATCACTAGCCGAGTCGATTGAGCCATGTCTGTCTGTCTGTCCGGATGTCCGGATGTCCGTCTGACAGATGAACACACAGATCTCAGCTATTATAAATGCTAGAGACACCAAATTTGGAATGAAGGTTCCTATGTACTCGGCGCAGATCAAGTTTATTTCAAATGTTAGGTGCCACGCCCACCGCCCCCACAAATCAATAATTTAAATTTTGAACTCAATTTGTAAGCGCTGTATAAAAGATACAACTTTCTGACTTTAACATATACTAAGCTTAATGAAATACCTACGTAGTCTCCAAATTACAATCCGATCGGATAATAATCACAGAAGTTATTTAACAGTATGAGCATAAAACCAAATGCTTCTGTCAGCTAACAAGGGAGGCGGGAGAGCGCGAAGCGCGAGCGCCATCTGTCGGGATTAAATTCAAAGCATGTGCATATGCATATGTGTATGAATTTAACAAATTAAACTACACGGGAACATAGGTCGAAGGGTATCCCACTGTCGCGTTTTGCGCGACTGTTGCTCTCGTTTACTTTGCAAACTTGCAAGTAATTAACTTATACAACTTTGGTTGTTGAGCTAATATTGTAGTTTTTAAATAGTTATTACTGATTTATAGAGGCGGTAAGGGGCGTGTCCAAATTTTAAAAAAACTTTGAGACACTGCAATATATACGTATGTTGTCACAAAATTTGATGACTCTAGCTCTTATAGTTTCTGAGATCCAGGTGTTCATACAGACAGACAGACAGACAGACAGACGGACAGACAGACATGGCTCAATCGACTCGGCTACTGATACTGATTTAGAATATATATAGTATATGGGGTCGGAGATGCCTCCTTCTGCCTGTTACGCACATTTCCGTTCCGACAAACACAATAGACCATGAATTTTTTTAAAATCCATGGCCTAAAAATTATGAAATACAAAAGAATTTCACATGTTGATCGCGGCAGCAATCGAACCTCGAACACGCTCAATATCATTGGCCGCCTTAGAGTCCGGGACATAGTCCACTCAGCCACTGAACATGTCTCGTAGTCGTCGAAAATGGTGAGACATTAGACAAAACGACAAGACGCAATATGCATTCTTAGTTCGTGCCAAAAAAATCAAGAAGAAGCACATATAATGAAATTTGGTACGAGCTAGAAATGCATACCTATGTATACTTATTGCCTACGGTATACTATGGTAATCCATGGCCTTATACAGTCAGCTCCTGACTGTAGCGTGTGTATTTTTTTATTTAGCACGCATCAAAAAGACGCGAGCCAAAAGTAAACAATGCGTTCTTCAATGCCGTCACTCTTTCCGTATTTTGTCTGTTATGACTGTAAGTTCAATATGATTCTTATTGGATGTTGTTATTTTGTTTTGCTCTCAATATTTTGCAATTAGAATGCTAGAACATAACAGCGATCATAAGCCCTTGTAAAATTATGAATGTGCGACTGGGACGCCCGTACATACATGTCTACATATCCACATGTATGTATTGGCGTCCCATTTCAACACACATTATTGCACTAATCTATGTACCATACATATGTACAATTAGATTTGTAGTTTGCTGTTGTGTACCAACGAAAGAAAACTAATCAAACTATAACTATTACGTAACTAAAACTTAAAAATTGCCTACCGCTGCCGCCCCTCTTTAATGTTTTTGAGCTTTTCATTTCTTTAATGAAAAATAATGAAAAACAAAAGAATTTCACATGTCGATCGCGGCAGCAATCGAACCTCGAACACGCTCGATATCAGCCACTGAACAACTCTCGCAGTCGTCGGAAATGGTGAGACATTAAACAGAGCGACAAGACGCAATATGCATTCTTAACTCGTGCCAAAAAATCAAGAAGAAGCACATGTAATGAAATTTGTAACGCGCTTGCATACCTATACCTATTGCCTACGGTATACTATAATAATCCATGGCCTTACACAGTCAGCACCTGACTGTAGCGTTCGTATTTATACCCTTCGACCATTGAAAATAGTCAAAAAAAGGTATACTAACTTTGTGCAAATGTATGTAACAGGCAGAAGGAGGCGTGGCAGACCCCACAAAGTGTATATATTCTTGCTCAGGATCACTAGCCGAGTCAATTGAGCCATGTCTGTCTGTCTGTCCGGATGTCCGGATGTCCGTCTGACCAGATGAACACACAGATCTCAGCTATTATAAATGCTAGAGACACCAAATTTGGCAATTTAAAATTATCTGTTTTGATACCCCATGTCTCCAACACTACATAAAATTTTAGTACATTGATACAAAATATTAGAAAGATCAATTGTTCCTGTTGGATCTTTGGGAGAAAGTGCATCAGAGGCGAGGCACAAACATTTCAAAGCTGACAGAAAATTTCATGCCAGAAAATGTAGCCGTGTTGGTAATATGTCAGATGTTTTTAACAGAGCTATGGACTCGTCTGATCCCTTACTTTCTAGTCTCCACATAACAAAGCTACCAAGTAACAAGAAGAGCCTGACAACAGAGGTTATCGACCTATTAGATGTGCCAAGACTTATAGGTGCAAATACCTCTCAAAGCTCGTCTGAAGGTGATGATGAGGAAGATTCCAAATATAATTCTGATGAAGAAAATTATAAATTTGGAACAGTCATCCTTGAATTAGAAGAAGGAGTTGCTGATGATATTGAAAACTAAGTTTAATAATCAAGAAAATGTAGTAAGTTAAAATTTCGAAGTTTTTACAAAAATTTAATAATAATATTTTTTTTTAGGTTTATAAAAATGTATCTACGTTTGGAAAATATATTACTGAAGCAACGTATATTTTTTATTGTTGTATAGCTGAGTTACAATTTTTTTATTTTAATATTTTATTAATATTTAATTACCAATTGATTTTGGCCCACTGTGCGAAGAGGCGTGGCCAAATTACAATTATAACAAAAATTAACATTTTATTTTATTATTAAAAATATATTTGTAAACTTTGAAGTCAATATCTTTTAAATTGGAGTTTATGCCGAAATTTCAGACTTTTTACCCATAGTGCTATGGCCAAAACTCAGGATTTGCAGCAGCTACTCTCGCTGCAGATTAACCCTGCTGCCGATGCCCGTACTGCACAGAAGGTGCAGTGGAGCCGTTGCTGCGGGGTCGTACTATTTTTAATGGGCCCTGGCGGATTCCCGCAAGGAACAGACTCACCAGGGCAAGTAGGTGTTGAGTCGAGAGGTCCAGAGATCGCTGCGTCTACATACACATAAAATATATTTAATTAAATAAAACAACAAAACTACAATGGAAAATAACACTTCATCACGTACTTTTTTTTTGCAGAATCTGTCTACGCCGACCATTCACTCAAATCTTACTGAGTTATTCGGGCATCTGCCGACGCACAGTGGTCGAAATGGCCCATTTAGCGTCGTTTAATTGAAATTTCAAATCGTTCAAATGTGTAAAATTTTTTCCTTAATCGGGGGCTTATATCTGAATGAATATATCGATAGTCTTTTTTTCTTTAATATTATCGATTCAATCAGCTGTGAGCTTACAAAGTCAACATATGTTTCAGCGTGCAGCTCACTGAGGTTTCCCGCCTTTTTGCAGCGTGTCGTAAAAATTGCACCAAAATTTTATTTTGCAAACGAACATTTTAAAAACTGGTTTTTAATAAATATTAAGGTTTGTTGTGACGACAAAACTTTTTCTTTGTTGCCTCTGTTTATATGTTGTAGATTAAAACCCTTGTTAATGTTTACTCTACTCTAACCTCTTAAATTAGCCTAACCTACAACTTTCATAGATCAGAACTTCTAATATTCGCCGGTTATTCGGTCCAAAATAATTTTTCAAAATTAGAAGGATGTTTTGTGATCGTGAAATGGCAATTGTTTTTGTCTACTTTTGTCAACTTTTAACAATAGTATGCCTTCCAGGTACCATGTCTGTACAGAAGCGGGTACTCTTTCATATATGGCATAGTGAGCACTTGCCTATTAAAAAATCCAATTGACAATATTATTGATGTCAAATTATACAATGAAGTACAGGTGATTGCCATACGAAAAAAAATCAGTAATTTTGGAGCAAAATTAGTTCAAAAATGGAAGCAGAGCCGAAGTATTTTGAAAAACTTTGAAACCAAAAATATGAACTGGTTGAATGAAGCGCTTTTACTTGTTGATACGCCATCGACTCCTGGGAGGCCTGAAAAACCCTTTACAGAATGTTCCACTAAAACAAATTAGTTCAAGTTTCGGACATTATGGACCAAACGTCATGTGAAGAGCTCATAGTGGCAACAAAAAGTAGCTTGTATAAAGCTGGTAAACAAAATGCTTCAGCACTTGTTGGTTTACTTTCAAATGAAGACGTTGCAAAAAAACTAAAGTCCTGCGGGGAATCAACTATAAAATCTGTGATTCCATATACACCAGAAGAAGCTTTAGCTTTATATTTAGATGGTGGCTATACAAAGCATTCTTACAAGTTGATGCAAGCGGGTGCAAAGAGTCGTAACGCCAACATATATCCAACATACGATGCCTTACTAAATGCCAAAAATTAATGTTATCCGAAAAGAATTCATATTTCAGATTTTTCAGCTCATATACCTTTGCAAAATATGGTAAATCACATTGAAAATGGTCAAAAAAGGGTATACTAACTTTATGCAAATGTATGTAACAGGCAGAAGGAGGCGTGGCAGACCCCATAAAGTATATATATTCTTACTCAAGATCACTAGCCGAGTCGATTGAGCCATGTCTGTCTGTCTGTCCGGATGTCCGGATGTCCGTCTGACCAGATGAACACACAGATCTCAGCTATTATTAATGCTAGAGACACCAAATTTGGAATGAAGGTTCCTATGCACTCGGCGCAGATCAAGTTTATTTCAAATGTTAGGTGCCACGCCCACCGCCCCCACAAATCAATAATTTAATTTTTGAACTTAATTTGTAAGCGCTGTATAAAAGATACAACTTTCTGACTTTAACATATACTAAGCTTAATGAAATACCTACGTAGTCTCCAAATTACAATCCGATCGGATAATAATCACAGAAGTTATTTAAGATAGTATGAGCATAAAACCAAATGCTTCTGTCAGCTAACAAGGGAGGAGGGCGAGCGCGAAGCGCGAGCGCCATCTGTCAGGATTAATTGCAAAGCATGTGCAAATTAACCAACTCGCGAACGCGTGATGGAAAAAAATTATTTTATGCAGGAAGAAACTTCCGTATTTATTGAATGCAAAACTAAGACTAAAGATACAGATCTTTTCTTAAGCTAAAGTAACGTCAAAGCTTCTGTCTCGTGGTGAAATAAGGATTTGTTTACAATGGAGCGTGGAGACGCAGATCGTGAGAGCGTTGTTTATGATACGCTCTTGATCGAGAATTTTGTTGACACTTGAAGAGTTCTAATTAGGATGGTGACCAAGTGGTCAATGTTTACGTTTTTGAACTGCGCAGTTTAATAACTGCCTCTTGGAAAAGATTGTTTGTTTGGCGAAAAGCGCTGACCAATTCGGGTATTGTTTATGTTTTTAAGATACTGGCGCAAGAGGATAGCGCTAGTGCAAAAGAATGGGTTCCCAAGTGGCTATGAAAACTGTTTATAATTTCCATATTGAATATAGAGGGACCGAGGGTGATAACTCCCCCCTTTCTAAAGATAAATCGTCCCCGATTCTAAAGGGTATCTGTAAGTTGGTCAATTTTTTCATTAAGTGATTTCAAAGCGTTTAGGTCAACTTCAGGTATCTGATTTGTGTTAAGTGATTTCAAAGAGTTTAGGTCAACTTCAGGTATCTGATTTGTGTTACGTTTAGTAATTGAATTTTGTTTTATGAAGTTTCCAATAATTGGACATAAATTGGGGAATACATTTTTTAGAAGCTTTAACGTAAAAAATACAAAAATAATTAAAATTATTACTAATGTTATTTGAACATGGTTGTTTTTTAGCGGAACTATAATAGGTGATAATATGTTGGTATTTTCAAATGAAAGTTCAGTATTGTTGCTTTGTAGATAATGGGATATAAAAAAATCAGTGAATCTATTGTTTTCAATATAATTTAACAATTTTTGTTTGGTATTGGTATAAGTTATGTTATTTATGTCGACAATGGTTTCAAAGGTAATTACGTAAATTCCTGAAATTAGAGTATGGTTTACAAAGTTCATTCCGGACACTAAAATAGCGCCATCTGTTATTATTTCTAATTGTTTGTTTTTTTCTTTTATTTTCTTACAATTTGTGAATTCTTTATTGAGTAAGTGTACAAAACAATTTTTAGTATTTCGTAATTGTGCAAAATTACTATATATTTCTTTTTTATAAATTTGGATGGAATGAAAAGTATTATTACATTTAGCTACTTTATCTTCAATTAATAATTTTCCATCTTTTTGAGATATAGCCTTAGCGTGATATAATTTGCAATTATTGTTTACAATAGGGTATTTAATATAGAAAATGATTAATCCTTTATAAGAAACAATTGAAAACGTAGAAACGTCTATTAAATCTATTAATGTTATATTGAATTTTTCGTTTGTAAAAATATTTGCCACATCGTGGTTATTCAGGATATTGGAATATAAAATTTTGGCTTTTGAAAAGGTAATAGCATCTCGCAATGTTTGTAAATCTTTTGACAGCAGTTGTAATCTGTATTTTTTAAGTGAAAATTCTTTATCAAGTTTGAGGCTTAGCAAATTGGTTACCCTTCCTATTTCTTTAAAAATTGCTGAATTAATTTTATTTTGTTTATTGTTATTGACTATAAGGTCATTTACTTTATTTTGTATGGTAACCATATCATTATGATCTGGTGTACCTGTTATCCATTTAAAAATAGTACCAAGTTCATTTATGCTTCTTTTTATTTTTTGGTGTGGTGTAAATTGTATTAAAAGAGAGCTAGCTAGTTTCAATTGCAAGTAAAAATCCCAATCAGTACTGATGTTATTATCCTTTACATATTTTACTTCTTCTTCAATAATGTTTTTATAAAAACTTAAATTAGTTACGTGGTATAGTTCCCCGTATGTTTCGTATAGAAAAATGTTATTTGTATCTTCGATTAAAACGTAATCTTCTTTAGAGTAATTTATAATATTAGAGGCGGCTGAGCCCAATAATGTATATATGAATAATAAGATATTCATGCTAAAACATGAAAAAAAATAGAAAACGTAAAAAAATGGTTAAAACTTAATATTATCTTTATGAATAATACGATATTTTTTATTAATTATTACTTTATTTTTTAAATCTTCTTTTACTGTTTGCTTTTTATATCTTGGCTGGAGTTTATTACGCTCACCATGTTTTTTCTCGTAAATGACATCTCCTACTTGATAAGTTTAAGGTGTTCTGTTTAAATTATGATACTCTACCATTTTTGTTTGGACTGTTTTTAATCTTTCTGGTAAATGTGAATGATCTGTTTTATTAAACAAAATATCATAAGGTTTTTGCTGTGTGGACGACTGTATTGATTGATTATATTCTTTAACTGCACGATAAATAATTTCGTTATAGTCTAATAATTGGTATTCTTCTTGAATACATCGAGCAATTTCTATTATAGTTGAATGAACTCTTTCTACTTGACCGTTAGTTAAACTGTGTCTAGGGTCTACGTAATATATTGTTAAACCGGCACGTGTTATTGTAGATTTGAATTGAGCAGAAGAAAAACTAGGTTCATTGTCCATCATTATTGATTTAGCGAAAGGGAAAGGTTGGATTAATTCTAAAATTTTAGATTCCATGTTTGATTTGTTTTTTATTTCTTTGATTACTAAATATTTAGAATATGCATCTATGCAAGTAAGGAATGTCATTTTCTGAGCATAAAAAATGTCAATGTGAAGTTGTTCACCTTCTTTATTTGGAATGGGTGCCTCAGATATCGGGATCTGTTTGGGGTGTCTATTGTATTTATTTTTGTTACATATTTCGCAATTTCGAATATGTTGTTTAAGTTGTTCGTAAAGTTTGGGCCAATAATAATTTTTTAAGATTTGCTTAAGGTTTTCATCAAAACCTCTATGAGCGCGAACATGTGTTTCCTCTATTATGATTTCCTGATCGTTTTTATTTGTAATGTCAAGAATAAACCTTTTCGTATATAAAAATTTGTTAGTAAATGTATTTTTAAGAGTGGTTTGGATTTCAAATAAATCTTCTGGAGTGCAGTGAATTCCAGTAACGAAATTAGGTTGGAGGAACTCCTTTAGTAATGTTAATAAATTCTCTACAGTGTCATACTCTATTATATGCCTGGTTTTGTTAAATATTTCAATTTTTTCATGAATGGTAAATCTATTTTTTGAAATTAGTAATTGTTGCTTAAACTGGTTCAATGGCTTATTGGTCTCGTCTATTACTTGTTCGTAACAACTTTCAGCGGAATGGATAGTTTCATTATCAGATGAGTTGTCTGATATATGATTTAGGTTAGTGATATTGTTTATCTCAACCCTGGATAAGGCATCTGCAACTACAGTTTTTCCGGGCTTGTAAAATATTTTAAGGGAATACTCTTCGATAAAAGCATGCCATCTTTTCATTTTTGAATTGGGGTTTCGTGCAGAAACTGCAAAGGAAAGTGGTTGGTGATCTGTGTGGATTTCTAAATTAGTTACTCCATACAAATAGTTTCTAAGATTTTTCAATGCCCATACTATGGCATACAGTTCTCTTTCGTTTGTGGCATAATTCTGTTCTGTGCTATTAAGAGTTTTTGAAATAAAAGTAATTGGTTTATTATCTTGCGAGAGTACAGCGCCTACAACTATGTCTGACGCGTCAGTAGTAAGGGTAAACTTCTTTGAGTAATCTGGTTGGGTTAATTCGATCTGCGAAATTAAATGTGATTTTAAATTCTCAAAAGCTGAAGTGCTTTCTGCATCTAATTCAATTTTTATTTTTTTAGACATGTGCTTAGACACCCTGCCTTCATGACCTTGTAACAATTTAGTGAGGGGTTTAGCTATGGAAGCGTAATTTTGAACAAATTTTCTGTAATATCCGGTTAAACCTACAAAACCACGCAACTCTCTAATGTTGCGGGGAGGTGGATATTCAACGATAGTTTTAATCTTTTGTGGGTCAGTTTTTATGATTTTGTATGACACTAAGTATCCTAAGAATTCAGTTTCCTTTCTGAAAAACTTGGATTTTTCTAAAGAAATTTTCATGTTTGCTGTAAAAAGTATTTCTATGATCTCTTGTAGATCATATAAATGTTGTTCTGCTGTTTCAGAAAAAACGATTATGTCGTCAACATAAATGTGACAAGCTCCGATTTTTCGCGAAAAGTGTCCATCGCTCTTGGAATATACGAGGGGCATGGCCAACAAAGGGTAGCCTAAGGATTCAAATTACCATTATTAATGGAAAATGCCGTTTTCTATGTCTTCATCTTCATTAGGATCTGATGGAAACCTGACTCTAAGTCAATTGTTGAAAAGTAACGCGCTTTACCCAGATTAGATAAAATTACTGACGGGTCTGGCATTGGATATCTATCGGGAACTGTGTTTTCATTAATTTTCTTGTAATCGATAACTAATCGATTTTTTCTAGTACCATCTTCATTATAACCCTTTTTACCTACAACCCATACTGGGGAATTGTATGGACTTTTGCTAGGTCGTAAAATGTTTTCTTGCAGCATCCTATTTACTTCCTGGTTAACAAAGTTGTTAACTGAATAAGGATAAGGATACTGTTAACTGTAAATAGCATTGTCATTCAATGTTCTTATCTCACCTTTAATATCTGTTCTAAAAGGCAGACACATTTGAATTTGGGAATGCTTTGAAAATATTTCTTGTACAACTTGTTGTTCAAGACCATTTAAGTCCTCTGTGACATTCACAGAGTGGTTTACTTTGCATAATACAGGAGAATTGGAACCAGAGGATACTGACGCTTTACGCCATCTGCTCTTTTTAACCTTCCTCCTTCGTTTTGGCTTACTAACGATTTCTTTATCGTCTGTAAATGGGCAATCAGCGTCAGTCATTGACGATGATTCATAAGAGTCGGACATTTGGAATTAGGATAACATTTCTCCATTATTTCCTTTTTGTGAGTCCAGAAAAGTGGCAATGTTCAAATCTATATCTGAACACTGTAGATTACCAACTGTATCTTCAGCTGGGGTTTCGTAATTTATTCTTTCTATTTTATCTGCATAAGCAAGCGTCTCTTTAGATAGGTCAATAATGGCATTTATTCCCTTTAATAGGTTATAGCCGACCAATAGATCCGCATCTAATTTTTGGAGTTCGTAAAATCTTTGGCTTTTACCAAATATTGTGATATTGTGGAAATGAGTTATTTAACTATAACCATTTACTGTTTTTATTCTTTTCTTAATAACTAGTTCTTCGGGATTATCGTAAATACCTTTCTTAATGTAACATGCGGTAGCGCCTGTATCAATTAAAATTTTAAATTTCTTTTTTAGTTTTCTGTCTGTTCGGAAGATGTAGGGGAGTTCTCCCCCTCTTGGTCTAAAAAATGTTCCTCATTTAAGTTATTGACACGCATTGTCTTCTGTGGTTGCTGTTGGGTTGAAGGCGGGGGATACTCGCGCTTCAAAGGTTGGGAATTATACTGATGTGAAGGGTTATTGTTTTTGTAGGCTTTATTGGATATTAAGGTTATGAAATTATTAAATTATAAAGAGAGAGACTATTTCAACACTCGCTGCTTTCCAATGCGTAATTCAATTAATGCCAAAAAAAGAAAAAGCAAACATAAAAACTTATCAATCGAACTATCGTATCTATTCATCGATTAATCGATGAATATTAGTGTTTTCTTTAACACAGCTAAATTATTATTTGTTTACAGTCGGCCTCTCCTGACACATCTCAGCGTCCTCGCGAGAGTCCGGATTAATCTCATCCTTCTGATCGTCATCTTCACCGGGGTCATCTGGCGGTAGCTCACACCAACGCTTCATTTTGTCGGACGAGTACACCGACGTATAGTGTCTTTGCTTTCGTTGAGAATGAGGCAAATCTTCTAACACATATCTGTCATTTGGCAACACCTTCTTGACTATAAAAGGTCCTTTGTAGCGAGGCTCCAACTTTCGCGAAGTTCCAGTGCTTGACGGCTCATTCTCTACCAAAACAAGATCGTCAAGGCTGTAAATGGTTGGCTTAGAATGTCTGGCATCATAACGTTTATTAGCGGTAGCTCTATGGACGTTGATCTTTGCCGCTGCGTCAACTCTAAGCTCTTCCAAAACAGACTGCAGAGTAGTATTTTGCAAGCTCAGCGCATCTTGTTGAGCCTTCAATGCACTCTCCAAGGATTCCATTTTCTGCACAAGCTCCGCCTTTCCCTCGGCCTCAGCTTTAACGCTGGCTTGCAGTCCCTCAATTGTTTTCTGGCATTTCTCCTGCTCCCCTTGCAGCTGCGCCAGTTCCGTTTTGTCCTGCTTTGAGTCCAACTGAGCACGGAGTTGTTTCACCAGCTTCTCACTGTCATCGTAACGAGATTCCAGTTCGTGTTTCTCTCTAATCAGCTCCTGCACATGCTCATTCTTCTCGCCCAGTTCCTGCTCAGTTGTGGCCACTTGATTCTGAAACTTGGCCGCCCACTCATGATTGTATTTGCGCAGAGTTTGACGATTCTCATTCTCACGCTCCTCAATCTTCTGCAAATAGTCAAGAGGATCTATCGGCTGATGAATCGTCCGTTTAACATCGGTTTCTTCTGGGTCATAGTTGAGCATAAGTTGAGCGCTAATAATGGCATCCTGTCCCAACAGAAAGTCCTCTTGCAATAGATGGTCGCCTGCAATATATACTTCAGCAGTAATGATTTTCCCGTCGATCTCCAAATCCACAATTATCGCTTCGGTGAGAATGCACGAACCCCCGCAAATGCCTTTAATTCTCATAGAGCACTTGCGGCGCTCGGCGTTGATTTTCTTGGCGACTGAGTTGCGCACGATACTAGCCTGGCTACCAGTATCAATGAAGGCGCTATAATTGTGTGGTCCCACGCAGACTCTCCTGGTAAATAGCTTGTCTTGATTTGTGGCTTCTAATCGGTTCAAATTTGCTGTTTGGCAAGCTGCTGTTGGGTCGTGAAACTTGTTGCATTTGGTACAACGCGTTCTTTTCTTCTCTTTTGGGCAAGAATTGGCAAAGTGACCCAATTCTCCGCAGTTGTAGCACTTCATTGCGTCCTTTTGTGGCTTGATATCTTTGTCCTGCGTTTGCTCGAAGTTGCCGCCTTTCATTAAAACCTCTTTCTGAAGTACATTCGATCGACCTCTGTTTATAAAATAAGATTCGGCTGCATCCCGAAGTTGCTTCATTGTAGCGAAGTGAATAGCCGCAATGCTGTTTTGCAGTTCACGATGCTGCAGACCTGCTCGTACGTATCGAATAACTGCTGCTTCGCTGAGCCTATATCTCACGCCAAGGGCAGACATTCGGAAACAGTATTCCTTTACTGTCTCTTTCGATCTTCTTGTTGCACTTGCCATACTGAAGTGTACCTCAGCTTCATCAGGGTTTGCTCCAAATTCGTCTCGAAGAGCATTTGCAAAGTTGTTCCACGTGGTGTGAAGAATAGGTGAGGAATCTAACCACATCTTGGCTGGACCCTTAAGCCGTGAGTAAATAGCGAGCATTAAAAACTTTTCGTCCCACAGGTAAGCATCAACCACCTTGTTGACGCGATCGACGAACTGATCTACTGAGATAGCGTTATCATCGCTGGGATCGAACTCTGGCAAAGTGTTTGCAATTTCCTTGACCGATGCTTGCCTCATGTTGTTGTTGGTAGGCAGTCCAACACAGTTTCGCCCGTTGCTTGTGACTTCCGTGTCCACCACCGTGTTATTTTGCTGATTTAGTGGTTGACTAGCTTGACCCGTAACGGCTGTGTTCTGCGTCTGCATGCTCACCAACTGCGCCATCATGTTTTTCAATTCTCTCATTTCATTCTGCAATTGTGAAATTGCCGCTGCCTGTGACGTCATCGCTTCTTCTTGTTGGCTGGAGAGCCCAACCGTTGGCATCTCTATCTCTTCCGATTGTTCATGCTCCATGAGCCGCTGCACTAGCTCAGCTCGGGAACCTGAGCTTGCCAAATTTCTTGCTCGTAGAAGAACCCTCAACTCGTCCACCTTGAGCTCCGCGATCATTGGCATTTTTTTCGTTTTAGCTTAAATTTCCTTCGCTGATTCTTAAACGTTCGCACGCGCAACTCCTATTCAATGAGTGCGAGCGAGACAACTCTATGTACTGTAAGTATTTCACAATGTGTGCTTCTGCTTGCGAATTTCACCACAACTTGAATACATACAAATAAGCCGGTTTGAGACTGCGCTCTAACAAAATCCCTTAGATTTCAGATCGGCTACTGAGAATCCGTCCGCCACGTAGAAAAGGAGCTATTCCGTTATTTGCAATTTGTTGTCACCTAGACCTTTTTGAGAACATATCTCATTGCAAATTTCCCACGTCGACGATTCTTGCTGCTACCCGAACACTTTTTATTCTCTCTTAATATTCAAACCTCAAGTGATCCCACTTCTGAACTGTGAAGGGTTATTGTTTTTGTAGGCTTTATTGGATATTAAGGTTATGAAATTATTAAATTATAAAGAGAGAGACTATTTCAACACTCGCTGCTTTCCAATGCGTAATTCAATTAATGCCAAAAAAAGAAAAAGCAAACATAAAAACTTATCAATCGAACTATCGTATCTATTCATCGATTAATCGATGAATATTAGTGTTTTCTTTAACACAGCTAAATTATTATTTGTTTACACTGATTACGATTATATTGGGGTTTATTTTGGATTTGGATGGACTTATCGATGTCCATCGGAACTGGTGAGGGCTGCACTGTGTTATTGCCTGGAGCAAAAACATTTCTAGTTGTTTGTTGATTATTGTTCGGATTTTGGTTAACTTGATTAAGACGTAAATTATTATTATTGTTATGGTTATTTGGGTTATCAGGTTTTTTCTGTTGATTTTTGTTATTATTGTTATTGTTCTGTTGAGAACGTGTAAAATAATTATAAGCGAAATATGCTCTTTGATTGTTTGCTTCAAGCTCTTGAGCCTTTGCTAGAGCATTGGGTAAGTTTTCAGGTTTTAAAGAGAATAGAATTTCTGATAAAGAACCATTCAGACCTGTGATAAAGATACGCAACGCGTTATCCCTGTTTCTATTATTCATTTCTTTGATGACGTTTGCTTTATCGCCATATGTCATTATAGTTTTGTTTATTAACAAGGTAAGTTTCTTGTTAACCAAGTTATAATATTCTAGAACCGTCATGTTACCCTGTCTGAGTACACTTAGTTCTTGTTCTATTATATAAATCGGACGCCTGTCGCTATAGGCGAAATCCAATCTAGCTAAAATAGCATCAAAGTTTAATACGGTACCATGATTTGTTAGCGTATCATTAGCTTTCCCTGTTATTTTGTTTCTCAAAATTGTCAAAGCACCTACGTACTTTCTACTACTGTCCTTATACATTCTCATGGCGCAGCATGCTGCTTCACGCCAACTAACATAATTTGCATAACTACCTGCAAATTCGGGTATAGATTTAATAACATCAAATGATTCATCACACCTGATTGAGTCATTTACTTGTGTAGCTTGGTATTCTTGAACTGTAGTTGAACTAGTATTAATTTGTAGTTTTAATGCTGCAATTTCTTCAGATAAGGCTTTGGTTTTATTTGCTATAAGTTCAGCGATTAAATCTGCTGTCAAAGTTTGATTTTGAGCCATTTTTAAGTTTTGAAAGTTACTTATAAGATCCTCCAGTTTTAAAATTTAAGTTTATTTAAAAATAAAGAAATGTACTGATGGAGCTCACATAAATGATCTTCCTTCTTGAGTTGGTCCTTGTCCTGGGTTTTGGGATCTTCTTTTTACACTTGTTGCTTCGTTCTTGCACGTTAGGGGTCTTCCTTCTAACACCTTGGGGGTCTTCCTTCTTACACCTTGGGGGTCTTCCTTCTTTAATTGTTGTTTAACTTTTTGTTGTCTTTTAAATGTTTATTTTGCAGTTCTTGCAGTTATTAGTGCTGTGTACCAAAACTGTTGTTTGTCAGTTTGATATCATCAGCGCACTGTACTTTATTAAATTTGTACTTTGAGATTCCCTTTTATTCCGTTCGGGTTCTCTTTATCTAGTACATAAATTTGTCCACAACACCGTTTTTATTGTTATCACTTTGAGGCTCCTTTTTTTAATTATTTCGGGTCCTCGTTTGTGTAGCACTGTTACAGTTTAACGTTGTAGAATTTTGTGAGTTCTTAACGACTTTTTGAAATATTCGCCGTATTGCTTCAATATTCCGGATAAAGTTCACTCGCGACACTTTGATATTGTGGGGTTTAATATCTTTAGTGTAGTTTATTTTTTTTAAAAAACTTAACGCGAGCCCCACGTTCTGGGCGCCAATTAACCAACTCGCGAACGCGTGATGGAAAAAAATTTATTTTATGCAGGAAGAAACTTCCGTATTTATTGAATGCAAAACTAAGACTAAAGATACAGATCTTTTCTTAAGCTAAAGTAACGTCAAAGCTTCTGTCTCGTGGTGAAATAAGGATTTGTTTACAATGGAGCGTGGAGACGCAGATCGTGAGAGCGTTGTTTATGATACGCTCTTGATCGAGAATTTTGTTGACACTTGAAGAGTTCTAATTAGGATGGTGACCAAGTGGTCAATGTTTACGTTTTTGAACTGCGCAGTTTAATAACTGCCTCTTGGAAAAGATTGTTTGTTTGGCGAAAAGCGCTGACCAATTCGGGTATTGTTTATGTTTTTAAGATACTGGCGCAAGAGGATAGCGCTAGTGCAAAAGAATGGGTTCCCAAGTGGCTATGAAAACTGTTTATAATTTCCATATTGAATATAGAGGGACCGAGGGTGATAACTTGCATATGCATATGTGTATAAATTTAACAAATTAAACTACACGGGAACATAGGTCGAAGGGTATCCCTCTGTCGCGTGCTGCGCGACTGTTGCTTTTCTTACTGGTTTTAAATAAAAAGCTCAAAAACAATAAAGTGGGGCGGCGGCGGTAGGCAATTTTTAAGTTTTAGTTACGCAATATATGTAATTAGAACTTAGTTTTCTTTCGTCGGTACACAACATCAACTGCAAATCTAATTGTACATATGTATGTATATACAATCGTGCAATAATGTATGTTGAAGTGGGACGCCAATACATACATGTGGATATGCAGACATGTATGTATGGGCGTATAGAAAATAAGAGAGTTCATAAGCCCTTGTAAAGTTATGAATGTGCGAGTGGGACGCCAATACAAACATGTGGATATGCAGACATGTATGTATGTATGGGCGTCCCACTCGCACATTCATAACTTTACAAGGGCTTATGATCTCTGTTATTTTCTAGCATTCTAATTGCAAAATATTGAGAGAAAAACAAAATAGGAAACATCCAATTGGAATCTTACTGAACTTGCAAAGTCATAACAGACAAAATACGCAAAGAGTGACGGCATTGAAGAACGCATTAGTTCGCGTTTTTTTGATAATAAATAAACAACTTAATTATAAATAATTATTTTACAGCTATTATATGATTGTCTTTCATATGAAAACAAAGTAATGAAAATTTTTTTTTTTTTTTTTGAAATTTAATTATATATGTAATTTAATTTGTTTGACTGTAACTTTTCTTTTAGTTTATTATAATAAAATAAATAAACAAAATAAAAAAAGAAAAATTAATAAGTGAAAATTTGCACCCTCAACCGGGAGTTGAACACACGCACTCTCACGCAGCCGTCCGCCACTCTAACTACTCGGCCATTGCCTCACTCATCGGCCCATCGGCACATTGTGAACCAATTCTGTTACCATACAATGCAAATAAAAAGTTTAATAAAATGCTCTGTGTCTGACGCTAGATTTGAACTTCGGTATGCTTGCGTAAATTAGGTCTGCTTAGTTATATATGTTCAAAGTGAGTTTAATTCGTATCATATCTCACTTATTTATAGTCAGATTTTGATGAAATTTTCACATAACGCCCGTGACAAGGTATTTGTCATGTAAGATATACAACTTTGGTGGTTTAGTTAATATTGTAGTTTTTAAATAGTTATTACTTATTTACAGCGGCGGGAAGGGGCGTGTCCAAATTTTAAAAAAACTTTGAGACACTGCAATATTTATGTATGTTGTCACAAAATTTTATGACTCTAGCTCTTACAGTTTCTGAGATCCAGGTGTTCATACAGACAGACAGACAGACAGACGGACATACAGACATGGCTCAATCCACTCGGCTACTGATACTCATTCAGAATATATATAGTTTATGGGGTCAGAGATGCCTCCTTCTGCCTGTTACGCACATTTCCGTTCCGACAAACACAATAGACCATGAATTTTTTTAAAATCCATGGCCTAAAAATTGTGATTTAATCCAATTTTTGAAATTAAAAAAAATATACATATATTTGAGTTTAAAAAAATGTTTTATTTAATTTTATTTAAAGGTGCATATATAAACTACTATAAAAAATTCAAACAAGTTAAAAAAAAAAGTACTCAAAAGATATGAATTAAACGCCGCTAAATGAGTCTTTTCGACCACTGTGCGACGGTTCAAACGGCGCTTGGCAAAACGGGAACCTTGGGTCAGCGACCGATCTGGGTTTTAAACAGACCCAAGGCCTTGCTTAGGCTCGCACTGCTTGCTCCGCTAGCAGATGTTGCTCATACCAGGGCAGCTGTGTTCATCGATATATGTCTATCGACACTCGAAATGAACACAGCCGATTTGCAGAATGCAACAACACCCAAGATTTCGAACGGCGTAATAGATCCTGCAAAGCGAAGAAATCATTGGGGCATTCTCCATGTGGGCTGTGGTATTGTTTCAGCCGGCACAGATCTCGGAAGTAGTCCGACAGGCGCCAAACGCGGGGCCCACGTTCTCAACACTGGGTTAACCCGAGTGTTTGCTGTTGCAGGTGAGTATATGATGCGCGTTGTTGTTAATTGTTTAAACATTTCTTCCTATTGCAGGGTCGGCAATTGAATCAGCGATATTTCATGTGCGTATATCTTTTGCGTGATATACGCCAAGGCGTCGCCCTTGTAGATCTTCGAGAAGGTACGCGTTGGTTCCGACCGCCTTCACCACCCGCGCCCGTAGGAACTTTCTTGCGAACTTCGCGTTGAAGCTCTTCGAGAAGTTGCTGAGTACGAAGTTCCGCCGGTAAACTTCTTGGCCGGGCGTGGCGTGAAAGGTTCTTGCTCGTTAATCGTACCGAAACTTCCTCACCTCATATGAGTCGTTGAGCTTGATTTGTACCCGGGCTCGAATGATGGCCATCTTGTCCCTGTGTTCCATTCCGTCCATTTCATGGTCGCACGTGGACCTCAATTTCCGAGCCAATCGGTAACATTTGCCGTTCAGGAAAAGGTGTTGGCCAAAAACCGTGAAGAACGGCGTTTCTCCCGTTGCCGAATGGATCGAGTTCCGGATAGCGACTTCTACTTCTGGCAAGTGGGCGTCCCACTCCCGGTGATCCTCCTTCAGGTAACTGCAGGTCGCCGAGAACACGCTACGGTTCACCCTTTCCGCTGTGTTGCTCGATGGTGAGTACACTGGTGTCTTTATGTGGCTTATTCCAAAGTCCGTAACCATCTCTTCGAACATCTTAGAGACGAACTGTTTCCCGTTATCCGAATGGATAACTTCGGGGACACCAAACTTGAAAATATAGGCGTGTCCTCCGCGGATATTTCCCCAGAAAATCGATGTATATTTTCTGGAAGGGCTTCTCCGTGTCCACTTTCTCGCCAATTCCCACCTGCATGCGATGATTTGGTGCCTTCGTCTCCTTGCAAACCTCGCATCCTCGCACGTAATCGCGCACTTGTATAGCCATCCCTGGCCAATATTATTGCCTGCGGAGAACCTCCAGTGTCTTCGCCTGTCCTCCGTGTGCTGCTGTCGGCCCTTCGTGAGCCCGTGCGATCAACGACGCTGTCAAGGCTGACGGAATCCACAGCTTCCACTCCGATCCTTCGGTTTCATCGCCGAGACATGGCCGCGTAACTCGCTTGAACAGTAACCCGTCCTCTGTCTTCAGGTCTGGCAGGCACTGCTTATTCAGCTCGGCCTCTCGTACCAATTCTTGGTACTCGTCCGCACCGAACGCCGCGGTGTCGAAACCCAGCAGATCGGTGGGAGCCATATGGACCTCCTCTACGCTACGTGAGAGCATATCTGCAACCATTGTCCGAGCCCTTGCGATGTTCTATGGCGAAATCGTAGACCTGTTACTGCAGCGACCACCTGGCCAACCTTCCCGAAAGGTCCTTCATAGTCATTAGCCATTTCAGACTGGCGTGGTCGGTTATACAGGTAAAGGGCATTCCCTCGACGTACGGTCGGAACTTCCTTATCGACATGATTGCTGCCAAGCACTCCTTCTCGGTGATGGTGTAATTCACCTGGTGTGCGTTTAGCTTTGCCGAGAAGAAGGCAATCGGCTGCTCCTGTTCCGCCTCATCGCGTTGGAAAAGCACGGCTCCGATTCCCACGTGCGAAGCATCGCACTGAATATAAAAATGCCTTTTGAAATCGGCGTGGACCAACACTGGAGCTGTGGTAAGTGCCTCTTTTAAATCCATCATTGTCTTTTCAGCTTCGACACTAAATATGAAACGTTTGTTTGTTTTTTTAAAGCATTCGGTTAGTGGAGCTGCGAGTGTCGTGAAGTCTCGGATGAAACGACGGTACCATCCTGCTGTTCCCAGAAACGCTCTCACCTCTTTCATGGTATTTGGCTTTGGAATCCATTTTATGGCCTGTACTCTGCCAGGATCCATCTGTAAGAGTCCTCCTCCTACCACGAAGCCCAGGTACTTTAAGGTTTTAAAGCAGAAGTTCGACTTTTTTAAGCCTATAGTCAACCCTGCTTCCTTTAGACACTGTGCTACACGGCTCAGATAACGCAGATGCGTCACGAAATCCGGTGCGAGGATCAACAGATCGTCCAAGTAAACGAGGACGTTCGTCCGGATCTCCGTGGGGATGACCTTGTCCATGAGCCTGACCAGTCGCTGTGCCGCATTGCAGAGGCCGAACTTAATGACGCGAAACCGGTATAATGGACGGCCTGGCACCGTGAACGCCGTATACTCCCTCGACTTCTCATCCAACTCAATCTGCCAGAAGGCAAACTTCAAATCAACGCTGGAGATATAAACGGTCTGGTCCAGCCTGGAAAGGATTCCTTCGACGCTGGGTAGCGGGTAAGCATCCTTTATGGTTAGTGCGTTGAGCTTCTTTGCATCTAAACAAAATCGGTTTTTTCCAGGCTTTGACCCTATCGTCGTTCGATTGCACCACGGACTCTTGCTCTCCTCGACCACTCCGAGTGCTAGCATCTTGTCTACCTCCTCCTCGGTGACTGCTTGCCCTGCAGGCGACATGGGATACGGACGGTCCTTAAACGTTTTGGCTCCCTCTATCAGCTCAATAGTATGACTATCGACCTGAGTCCTGCCGAGACCATGCTGCTCAAAGGTAAGGAACTGCCTTTGCACGCATTCGAGCTGTTGCTGTTGTTCCGGAGACAGTTCCCACCTCTCGGGGTCTAATTTGTGCTCGTCGGTTGCGTCCTCAGCGTAGTGTTCCATATCCTGGGCCTGGAGCTCTGCGGCGTCTTTCTGTTGGCCATTTGCTGCCTCTCGTCCAATTAGTTCGGGCGCTAGCTCTAAGATTCGCCAGAAATCGACTCCCAGGTAAGCTTTCTGCTCCAAATATGGGCACATGTAAAAGTTTACTTTCCTAATTTTACCTAAATACTCCACAGCCAACTCCGCTCGGCCGATTATAGACCGATCCTCTCCTGCGGCGGTGCGTACTTTGGAAAAGTACCTGGTCATCGGCACAGCAATGCTTTTCAGGAGCTCCCTGCAACCACGACCCAATAGACTGACGGATGCTCCGGTGTCGAGCAATCCAAGGAGCCGCTCACCACCTATTTTTAATTCAGCGAACGGTCTGGGATCGTTCGCTTGGTTGCGCACGACTGCTGCCGCAACTTCCCTGCGCTTCGTCCGTCGTTGCGGGAAGCGCCATCTCGCCCTTTGTATCTTGCGAAATACGAGCCGCAAGCCTGCCAGTAGATGTTGGCTGAATATTCTGTCTCTGGCTTCCAGGTATCTTCGCATCCGCTCCTCCAATGGTATTCTTGTACTTATCTTCCTATGTGTATCCTTATCAACTAGTACTTTTCTAATATTTCCAGGATCCTTAAGAATTAGCGAGAGATTTTGTTCACGGGGCTCTTTTACGGGTGTGTCTCCCATTCTGACTATACCCGGTCGTCCGTTTCCCGCGCAGTTTGGACATTTTGACAGACAGCTATCGTGTTGCCGATTTGCAGTCCGGGAACATGTGGCCAGCCACGCCACAGTTCCAGCAGAACGGCCTATCTGGAGCCTTCGGCTGCCATTTGCGTAGCTCTTCCACGTCCTGGATTGACGGCTTTTCTGTATCTTGGACAATCACCTCGTGAACACGTAGCCTGAAATTGGCGGGAGGCGCAGGCTGTTGCGCATAAGGAGTCCGTTCTCGACGCCCGAAACTGCGTTCCACTTCCGCTGCCTCATCTCGTAGCTCATCCACGATAAATATGTCCATTGCATAGACATAGCGTGCAACACTCTCCTTGAGACCTTTTTTTTTTATTTAAACTAGGTGTCTCTCCGCCATGGGCTTGCTGAGTCTCGACGCTAGTCTCCGCATGTTGTGGATGTAGTCCTCTACTCTCTCTCCGGCCTGCTGTTCCCGTTGCAGGAGCTTGTGCATCCGATCATGCTCCGTTTGGTGGCTGCGGAATCGGTCAAGTAGATCCTGATGCAGTTGTATCCAGCTGGTAATTGTTAAGGGCCTGATCTAGTACCACTCTCTTGCCCTCCCAGTAAGCAGAATGTGAAAAGTGCGCAGGATTTCCGCCCATGGACACCGATATTGCCTCTGGAGGAACTCCAAACGGAAGATGAAGTCTTCTACGGAGTTGTATCGGTCCTCCGCGTCGAACGATAATCCCCACCGCTCTATCCGGTCTGCCGCTGGATACTCATTTGGCGACACGTGCTGTGGGCGCTCTCGATGCCCATCCGTGTATCTCGGCCGTATTCGCCGGATTTGCGCTTCCTCTCTGGGTATGCTAAGCATATCCCATATTGGATCCTGTTCTGCAGGTCTCTCAGCTTGCGACGGCGCGGCGATCAATGGCCTAATGGTGTCGTTCACCATTTTCATCAGGTCGATATTGTTCTGACACAGATGATCCTTCAAGGCCTGCCCTATTTCCGCGTCTAAAAATTGCATGTAAGTGTGTGTCGCTGTTGCTATTGCCACATTAACTGCGGATTTCACCACACTGTCCAAATTCTCTTACAGGGCGTCTGGCTGTTTCCCGGATGATTCTGGAGCTACGCCTCCATTGCTGTCTGTCGAAAGCTCTGCGTGCAGTTGGCTCTGGATTTTGGCGATCCTCTTTGGTGTCCGGAGGAGTCCCTCTATTCCCAACGCCATCTGGGGACCGACTGCACCGTCTCCTTCAGAGGCCCATGTTGACTCCTGCGGTCCTGGTATTGGCCCCCTAGAGCGCAGGTAATGCCCACCAACATCTCTTTCTTCACTCATATTTATAGAATTTACTTTACTTTTTTATAGGGTATACTCAACAGAGGCGAAGTCTTCAAAAATTTAAATATTATGGGCATGTACTATAAATTTCCTGTTAATTCAATTTGTCAATAATTATGTGTGTGTGCAGGCGAGAATATGTATTAAATAATATTAATTAAATGTTAAAAATAATTTTCTATGTGTTAATTGTATATGTCGTGGCGAAAATAATGAGTATGCGTGTAGTCGCTGTTTACTTCTTCTCCATGTTCCCTTTGCTATTATGCGTGTTCCTATTTATTGTCAATGTGTGAGGATGAATAGATGAATTATATTTGAACAGGATTTTGCAAAAATGAGAGCGATAGAGCTGTTGCTGAACGTGGCCACTTGCGCTGCTTGGTTAGAAAGGGAAAACGATATAATGAAAAGGGAATGCCAAAAATTGAGAAGAGACAAAGCAGGCTGCACGAAACTGGAGTGGGGCATTAATCGTTGAGAAGCCAAAGCAGACGCAAGTGGACTCGTTGACTGCGCACAGCTGCATAAAATTATATAGTGAAAAGAGATATGAGTGACGCTGATATGGACGGACGGACGGACGGCGAGGCCCCTGATATTCATAACCCGACATCAGAAATTGGGATCTGTGCCACACCCTGCATTTTCTGAGGATCAGTGGCGTGCAATAGTCGAAATGCAAAATCGGAATTTGGCTAAACTTGTAAAAATCATGCAAGTGACGCCGGCACGTGGAAATATTATTTCATGTAGTCCCGAACGAGCAATGAGGAGTGATATTCTGATAGGGCGAGAAATACTTAAACAAGGCTTTTATGTAATTTTGGCATCCGATAATTTTAAAGTTGTAAAATCAAAAACTGTTAATAATTGTTCCGTTACTGAGCGATCGTTTACTTTGTCCGATATTGACCGATTAGTCGACAATGAGAAAGATCAATTAATTGTGCTACTTGAAAAGCACTCAACTTCATTAACAACGGGATACCTCATACTCGAGTAAATACAGGCGAAATGAAAATCCGTTTGATTGACCCAACTATAACTTTTCAGCGCCGACCTTACAGACTTAGCCCCGAAGAGAGAGAAGTAGTGCGAATGCAGGTGAGCGAATTGATAAGATGCTCGTCAAAAAGAAGAACGCAACCGACCGTCTATGTGTTGATTTTAGAGAGCTAAACTCGAACACGATTTCGGATAAATAACCCTTGCCGCGTATCAGCGATCAAATTGCTAGACTTCGCAGAGCAAATTATTTTACATGCCTGGATATGGCAAGTGGTTTCCACCAAATCCCGATTCAGCCTGAATCTGTGGAATATACTGCATTTGTGACCCCAGACGGCCAATTTGAATTTCTTACAATGCCTTTTGGCCTCAAAAATGCGCCACCTGTTTTCCAGCGCGCAGTCATAAATGCACTTGGTGACCTTGCTAACTCTCTTGTAATCGTTTACATGGACGATATTATGGTAGTATCGCCAACCAATTGGCTTTGGAAAGGTTAAAAACTGTTTTGAATGTTCTTACAAAGGCTGGTTTTAGCTTTAACCTTGCTAAATGGAGTTTTCTCAAAACAACGGTTCAGTATTTGGGCTATGAAGTGCGAGCGGGAGAAATTCGTCCGAATGTGCGAAAGATAGCTTCATTAAGCTCCATGCCTCCTCCTCAAACTGTCTCCGGCGTTAGACAATTCATTGGCTTGGCCTCTTACTTTCGCAAATTCGTGCCTGGATTCTCCCAACTTATGAAACCTTTGTATTCACTTTCGTCTGGTAGCGGTAAGATTACATGGAGCGCTGAGGTGGAACAGATCAGACTTAAAGTTGTGACGATCCTCACAAATGAGCCTGTTCTGGTAATCTTCGACCCGCAATATCCTATTGAGTTGCACACTGATGCAAGTGCCTGTGGATATGGAGCGATACTTTTGCACCGTATAGAAAGTAAGCCCCATGTAATCGAATACTTCAGCAAAACAACTACCTCTGTTGAATCTAGATATCACTCTTACGAGCTGGAAACCTTGGCAGTGGTAAAAGCCATTAAACATTTTCGCCATTACCTAATTGGCCGTGAGTTCGTTGTCTATACAGACTGTAATTCACTAAAAGCTTCTCGCAGAAAAATAGATTTAACCCCCAGAGTTCACCGCTGGTGGGCCTACTTACAATCGTTTAATTTCGAAATTCAGTATAGATAGGGTAAGCGTATGGCTCATGTGAATTTCCTATCAAGAAATCCTTTATCACCCGAACACATTCTGTCAATAAACAAGATTCCCGAAAAACGAGTAAATCTGTCCGAAATTTCAAGTACTTGGCTTCTTGCTGAGCAAAGGTTAGAACTTGAGATAATAGAAATTGTTAACAAATTGGAGTCAGATGAATTGGCAGAAAAGTTGGCCAAAACGTATGATCTGCGAAAAGGTGTATTATATCGAAAGGTCCAAAGACGAGGTAGAACAAGTTATTTACCAGTTGTACCCAGAGCTTTCAAATGGTCAGTAATTAACCAGGTACACGAGTCGATAATGCATTTAGGAGGGCAAAAGACACTTGATAAAGTGTACCAGTATTATTGGTTCGCTAAAATGAACAAGTACGTTCGAAAATTTGCTTCAAACTGCATAACTGGTAGATCAGTGAAATCATCTTCCGGGAAGGTTCAGGCGGAACTTCATTCCATTCCGAAGACAAGTATACCGTGGCACACCATTCACATAGATATAACGGGGAAATTAAGTGGCAAGAGCGATTTGAAGGAGTATGTCATTGTTCAGATCGATGCCTATACAAAGTTTGTTTATCTGTATCACTCCTTAAAGATAGATGCCGAAAGCTGTGTTAATGCTATGAAATCTTCCATATCCTTATTTGGAGTACCAGATCGCATCATCGCCGACCAGGGCAGATGTTTCACTAGCTCTAAGTTTTCAGAGTTTTGCGTATCGCAGAAAGTTGAACTTCACTTGATTTCTACGGGAATGAGCCGTGCAAATGGGCAAGTGGACCGGGTGATGGAAACACTGAAAAATTTGTTGTCAGTGGTAGAATCAAGACAACGATCGTGGCAGGACGCACTTGGCGAAGTCCAGCTTGCACTGAATTGTACAATTCCTCGTGCCACTGAGGCAAGTCCGTTGGAAATGTTAATTGGTAAACAGGCTCGACCCCTTGGATTAGTTCCCCCATGTGAGACCGAATGTGAAATAGATTTGGCAACTGTTAGAGCTCATGCGACAGAAAATATAAATTCCTTAGCGTCTTACGACAAATCCCGATTTGATAGCAGTAGGGCAGCCGTTGACAAACACCACGTAGGTGACTATGTGCTATTGAGGAATGAAGAAACACACAAAACTAAGTTAGATCCGAAATTCAGAGGACCGTTTTTGGTAACTGAAGTATTAGAGGGTGACAGGTATACACTAAAGTCGTTGACGAGTAACCGATCGTTCAAGTATTGCCATGAAGATATACGGAAAATGCCGGATGCAGAAATCCCGAATGAGTTAAACGAGAATGTAGCGCAATAGCTGAAATATAGAAATAGTTGAATGAAAAGAAAAGCCCGCCAATGAGTTCTTTTGTGAACGAGAGATATCCGTCAAGGTGAGACGATGAATTATGAGTTATCCCTCGAGGTGAGACGATGAATAAGTAATAAAGAGTTATCCGTCTAGCGAGACGAAGAGATATCTGTGTCACCTGTTGTTTGTAATAAGAGAGATCCGTCCAGGAGAGACGATGAGTTTGGATTGAATCAATAATCAAGTGTGTGTGAACTGGCGGAAATCGATATATATCAATCGGTAAATGATAATGTTAAGATAAGTTGTAAGCTGATGTATTACTGATTAATGGAACTGAATATGAAAATAGAATAAGTTATCCCAGCAACAATGAAATAAAAGCTGTTTTGTTTCTTCACAGAATTAAGATTTAAGAAATACACCTAATAAAGTCAAACTAATGAAATTAAATGTTACTGAATAGTGATGAAAGTATGTGATCTTGATATCTTTGTATCTCTGTATCAAAAGCTTTCACGAGGACGTGTAAATGTCAGAATGGCCGTGTCGTGGCGAAAATAATGAGTATGCGTGTAGTCACTGTTTACTTCTTCACCATGTTCCCTTTGCTATTATGCGTGTTCCTATTTATTGTCAATGTGTGAGGATGAATAGATGAATTATATTTGAACAGGATTTTGCAAAAATGAGAGCGATAGAGCTGTTGCTGAACGTGGCCACTTGCGCTGCTTGGTTAGAAAGGGAAAACGATATAATGAAAAGGGAATGCCAAAAATTGAGAAGAGACAAAGCAGGCTGCACGAAACTGGAGTGGGGCATTAATCGTTGAGAAGCCAAAGCAGACGCAAGTGGACTCGTTGACTGCGCACAGCTGCATAAAATTATATAGTGAAAAGAGATATGAGTGACGCTGATATGGACTGACGGACGGACGGCGAGGCCCCTGATATTCACAACCCGACATATATGTAACAACCTGTACTTTAATAAACAACGCACAATCCGGATTATCAACTTATTTATTTTCACTTCAGTGTGATTGCTTCTAAGGTCAAAGTCAAACTAAAACTACGAAGTAATTATGTATAACAAAAGAGTAGGGTAAAGTCATAGAGCGAGAGCGCGAGCGCGAGAGAGAGAGTTGACCGTCGATCTTCGCTCAGCATCGTGGTGCTGGTTCCCACAGTATACATATATATATGGCGATATTAACAAATATAAATGTAAATTAAATAAATTTTGTATAAATTAATAATATAGGAAATGCAATTAATAAATGTAAATATATATACATAAAATATAAATAAATAGAGAAATAGAAATTATGTCGCCCTTAAGCGCCATAAGATCGCGCGAACTTATGTCGTCTTTAAATTAAATAAGTTAGAAATATGTACTTATGGTTTTGGTTGGAACTTTAAAAAGCGTACTTACCCTTAAATAACGCTTTTGTGGGGCATTTCCAAGTCCTCCATTTTGAAATAAAAGCGCGAATTCTCGGCTTTTCTCATATTCTGCATCAATAAGACATTTTTCAAATTTTGAAGAAATGTCCTTTGGTGTGAATTTTATTACCTAAAATTAAATTGTAGGCCTCAACAGAACTTGTCATTCTGAGGGCTCTCTTAAAAACGGAAATGCGGTCAGGTCCTTCCTGTTTAGGCCATGGATTTTAAAAAAATTCATGGTCTATTGTGTTTGTCGGAACGGAAATGTGCGTAACAGGCAGAAGGAGGCATCTCTGACCCCATAAACTATATATATTCTGAATCAGTATCAGTAGCCGAGTCGATTGAGCCATGTCTGTCTGTCCGTCTGTCCGTCTGTCTGTCTGTATGAACACCTGGATCTCAGAAACTATAAGAGCTAGAGTCATCAAATTTTGTGTCAAAATACGTATATAATGCAATGTCTTAAAGTTTTTTTTTTAAATTTGGACACGCCCCTTCCCGCCTCTGTAAATAAGTAATAACTATTTAAATACTACAATATTAACTGAACAACTAAAGTTGTATATCTTACATGACAATTACCTTACCACGGGCGTTATGTGAAAATTTCATTAAAATCGGACTATAAATAAGTGAGATATGATACGAATTAAACTCACTTTGGACATATGTATATACTTAAGCAGACCTAATTTACGCAAGCATACCGAAGTTAAAATCTAGCGTCAGACACACAGCATTTTATACTTTTTATTTGCATTGTGGTTCACAATGCAACTTTGCCGATGGATCAAAAAGCGAAGCAATGACCGAGTGGTTAGAGTGGCGGACAGCGAATTCAAAAGACATGTAAGAGAGCGCGTGTGTTCAACCCCCGGCGGGTGCAAACATTCATTTATTAATTATTTCTTATTTTGTTTATTTATTTTATTCTAATAAACTAAAAGAAAAGTTACAGTCAAGCGGGCTGTGATACAGCCGCTACAAACAAATTAAATTATTTAATTAAATTTAAATAAAAATAAAAAAATTTGCATTATTTTGTTTTCATATTTATTATGCAATATGAAAGACAATCAAATTATAATAGTTATAAATAATATTTTTTTTTTTTTTTTTTTTTACTTTACGGTTATTTATTTTATATTCTCTTAATTTATGAGAACTATTTATAAGTTTTAAAATCTTAATACTAGTTAATGTTGTCAACAGTTTATCTTAAACTGTCCTTCGATGAGGCGTCCCTGAAAGTTTGTTCGCTGGGCAGGTAGGTCATTGCGGCGGAAACGGGATTGACTGCTAGGTGGTTGGGGTGCGATGTAAGCTTGACGTAGAATTTTCTCTTGAATTCGGCTATTGCATCTTTGACCGAAGGGATGTTCTAGTCTCGTTGAATGTTTTCGTTTCGAACATACCACGGAGCTCTGGTGATAGTTCTAAGGATCTTTGATTGAGCTCGTTGAACGATGTCCATGTTGCTATTGCAGGTGTTTCCCCATAGCTGCGAGCCATAGGTCCAAATAGGTTTCAGTACAGAATTGTAGAGTAGTACTTTGTGGTCCAGACTTAGAGGGGAGTGTGCGTTGATCAGCCAGTGCAGGGTGTTGGCTTTGAGTTTTAAGTGGGTTTTTTTGGCTTCAATGTGCTTGCGCCAAGTGAGACGTCTGTCGAGGTGTACTCCTAGATATACTACCTCTTGTGCTTTCGGTATCACTGTGTTGTTTAGCGAAAGTGACGGGCAATCCTGCTTGTTTAGAGTAAAGGTGACGTGCTTGCTTTTTTGTTCGTTGACTTTTATTCTCCAATCTGAGAGCCACTTCTCAACGTCCACTAGGTGAAGAGCTAGTTGCGCTGATGCTTGGATCGGGCATCTGGAGCGGCTAAGAATGGCGGTGTCGTCGGCAAAAGTAGATGTTGTCAGACTTCTGCTTGTTGGTAGGTCAGCTGTGTATAAGAGGTATAGGGTTGGCCCAAGAACGCTGCCTTGGGAGACCCCTGCTCCAATTGGGTGGTCATTGGATGTAGCAGTATTGCTTCTCACTGCAAACTTCCTTTCGTAAAGGGAACCTCGAGAAGTTTGTGAGTGTATTTAGGTAGTTTTAGCTTGATCTTGTGCATAAGTCCGTCTAGCCAAACTCTGTCGAATGCTTGGGATAGATCCACAAAAACAGCTGTACAGTATTGTCGGTTCTCGAATGCGGTTCTTATTTCTGATGTTATTCGGTTAAGCTGTTCTATAGTTAAATGATTTTCGCGAAAACCAAATTGATGTGCGGGTATTATATTGTGAGCTCTAAGGTACGGATTGAGTCGGGTCAGCAGGCATTTTTCGAAAAGCTTTGAGAGACATGAAAGTAAGCTTATGGGTCTGTACGACGAAGCAGATGTAGGATCCTTTCCCGGCTTAGGAATCATTATGATGATTGATTTTTTCCATCTGTCTGGGAAGTAACCAACTCTAGTTATGGCGTTGAAGAGCTGGGTTATGTAGCAAATGGCGCAGTAAGATAGTTCAATGATCTCTCTCTTCTACTGTGATTCTACGATGCAGAAGAAATTGTAGCTTGTAGATTGGATGAATCTCGTATCTTTTTAGGGGCTTGGTTTCGGGTTCTAGCCCAACCTTGAAAAGTGGTTGCAGCTTTTTGTCTTTGTTTATGATGTTAAAAACAGATTTAGCGGAAAATCCCTTTTCCTGTAGCGCCTCCGTAATTTCTTCGGGCGTCACCTCAGGCTCAATGCCCTTCAAAACAACTTGTAGACCCTTGCTGCTTTTAAGCTGGTAGGTGTAATAATTTTTGTGTTTGTCGTTCAGATACTTCGTGAGCTCTCTGTAGTTGTCTTCCGTTTTTGTTTGGACTTTAATTTCGTGGATTGTGCCCTTTACTAGTGGAGTTATGTGGAAGTTATTCTTTCCGATGAGGTCAACCAGTTGATTCACTAGGGCGCTTGATCTCTTATCGCGGATAAAAATTGGTGGGGGCTTTGGCTTCTTTTTTTCAATTTCGGTAGGTTCTGATGATAGATCTTCAGTGTTCTCTGCCAGAAGCGCGAATCTATTGGTGTTTGTTAGCACTTCTCTGGAGGTTGAGTTATTATTGTCACGTGTAATTTTTGGTTTGTTCCACGTTATTTTATTTTGAGGTCTTGATTTCTTCTTGATTGTGATGTAGCGGTCCATACCAGTCTGCAAGACCGACCCTACGTTTTTGTTTGCATTTAGCTGAGGTGGCAACGCAGCAGTTTCGTTTTGTTTGTTTACATAGGTTGCGAGCATTGACCCAGTGAGTGCGGCCGCTACTGTTGACGAAATTGGGTGAGCTGTCGATACCGTTCCCGATGTTGTTGTAACTGCCGTTGCAGTAGTTAGTGAGGTCACTGTGCTCGTCGCTGTCGGTAAGCGAAGTGCAATTTCGGGAATGTTTAGAGAAGTTGTTGTAGTAGCTTTGCGTTGCTGTGGTTGGTCATTTAACGGTAGCGAGGGAGAGCAAGATCGCGCTCTTTCTTGCTTTGTTGGTAGAAGTGCAACTGCCGGGTTTAGGTTCAATGACCGCTCGCTTACTGCATTTGTAGTTGTCGCGGGTTGTGTTGATATAAATGAAAAGTAAGCGTTATTCTTTTGGAGAGATTGTCGACGTTCGTCTTGCTCTCGCTTGCACTGAGCGCGAATATCGCTTTGGCTCATGGTTTTTTTTTGTTTTATGTATATAGTTAGCTTTTCTTATTTTTTGGAAGTAAATAGAAAAACACAAACTATATTAGTGCTTAGCCGTCAGAGACAGTAAGGGGAACAAAATGTAACCACAGCTTTGGTTGTGGTACGTGCCGTCCTTACTCCTACTGACGGAAGTGCGGCTATACTCTCCACGTGAGGGCGGCTGGAAGCAGACCCCTAGTACGGTCATGTCTCTGCTAGGGGTGCTGACTAATTGTAGTCGGGCGAAGATCGTGAATCTATAAATCACCCCAATCCAAGGCGGAACAGCATACGCTAATGGATGCATGGCCGGGGGGTAGCCCGGTCTCTAGTATGCGGACTCTGGATACCTGTCGCCCTCCAGTTTTATTCAGACTTCCCACGGTACGCGGGCTATGCCGTGGGTGACCTTCCCTTCCCGCCAACTCGTGGGACCAAATTAATGGAATCTTTCAAAAATTTAGATAAGTATGATGCGACTTCGACAGCATCAGCCCAGGGTGAGGCTTTCACGGCCGATCCCAACATCAGCACTGCAGCTGTTGGGCTGCTGGCTTCCACCCCCAATACTACGGGTCTCGACCCTAGTATTACAGGGGACTCGGACAGGCCTCGAACTCCCTTGGGCACTGAGTTCGCAAGTGCTGCTTTCTCGTCCACATACTGTGCAGGCACGCAGCAGAACGTCGAGGTGATGTCCTCTGACGCAGAAGCTGACTGTGACCTAATCAGCTTTGCTGACGATGCTTCCGTGGCCTCTCAGAGGTCAGGCCTCACGGAAGCAGGCTCCCAAATCCAGAGACTGCGACTGGACTCGGGAAACGCCTTCGTACAGATGAAGACCCGCGAGAAGAAGCTCTTCAAAGCTGCACTCGCAAAGGGTTCGAGCAGAGCAGAGGCTCTTGCTATCGCCACTGCGCCCCCCGTGGAAACCAATGCTAAACGGGCGCGTGGTGACGATACCTTCCCCGAACCCCAAGGGTCCTCAAAGAAGCCCAAAAAGACTCACGTGGAGTCCACGAAGCCACTCTTCAGCCAAGTGGCGAGCAGCGTGCGATTGGGCTCCGCTTCGGCTGATCCATCAAAACCCCTTACACCGGAGCAGATGGCTACGGTGCAAGACAGTATCCTAAAGGCGATGCTGCTGCCCTCCACATCGGGTGTCGGCCCAGGTTTCGAGGGCTGTATACCTCGAAATGAATGGCTGCTCCTTGTGTGCGGCGACAGCAGCACTGCTGATTGGGTCAGGGGAGCTGCTGGACATATCAGTTCCATCAGTTGCCTTAACATCAAACTGTTGGAGGAATCCGAGTTCCCAAGAGCTCACCTCATTAGAGGTTATTTCCCCAACAGCGCTGAACTCCCACCCGCCACCATTCTGGAGTACTTGGGTCTCCAATGTTGAATGCTTCTCAACGAAGCAGTGGCGGGTGGTCCAACACAGCCTTAACGGCAAAACGCGATGATAGTCGACGAGTAGTCGTACAAGACCCTGACGGATCTTAAGGGTAATGTCAAATTCCGTTTTGGCAGAATTAAACTTATCCTGAAGAACTCCCCCGTCAGGGTTTCCCCCACCCCTGCCCTGCCCCCTTCCCCATCACCAGCCATTCCCCCTCCCATCAGTGCTCCTCCAGCAGTGGCAACGGTGGCTTCCACCGGCGTGAGAACAGTGGCTGCCGCTCCGGTGGCGTACCAGCGCCGCAGCCGCAGTGGCGCTGACTACCCCAATCCCCAAACCCCCAGTCATTGTGGTGACTGCCCCCAAGCCCACAACGGGCCGAACGAGGCCGGTGGCTACCAGCGGACGCCCCCCTGTCCCATCAAGGCCCGCAACCAGCTCGGCGCGAAAACCACCCGCAAGGGCACCTCCGGCGACCGTGGTCGCTAGGCGACCTCCCCCGAGCAGCTCCTCCAGACTGCCGAAGGGCATCCGGGGCAACGACTCTCGGGGGGGCAAGGCAGGTGGCCTTGTCTCCAAAGCCCTGAAGGAGGATGCTGAGCGCCATTAAGGTGCTCCAGGCGAACCTGCACCACGCCAGAGGAGCGTCCGCCACCCTGTGCAGGATCGTCTGTAAGGATGCAATCGACCTGGCTTTCGTCCAAGAGCCATGGTTGATCGGTGGCCACATCCGTGGATTATCATGCGGATCATGTAAGTTATTATATGACCGTATGGGTGGTGCCCCTCGTACCGCTATTGTTGTAAATAACAGTGTGAGACACTTCCCTTTACCTAATTTCATCCACAGAGACCTGGTGGGAACGGCGATTGAGGTAGCCACGGGTGAAGGTGTCCGGGAGGTGATGATAGCCTCTGCCTACTTCCCGGGCGACGTGGATGACGTTCCTCCAACAGAGGTTCAGCGGCTGGTGGAGTTCTGCCGCTTGCATAACAAGCCGCTCGTGAGCGGCTGTGATGCAAATGCGCATCACACGATCTGGGGAAGCAGCGACGTCAATAAACGTGGTGAGTCCCTTTTAGAGTATCTATTGTGTTGTCAATTAGATGTTGCTAACATAGGGAAACATAGGAAAGAGGTTCTAGATCTCACCCTAGTCAGCAACTCTATTGCGAGTTCGCTGGTCAACTGGCGGGTCACAGACGAAGCCACGTTGTCGGACCATCAGCACATCAGGTTCGACCTGCCTGGCCAAGTCGAGATCCGCCAGAACTCCTTCTGTCCCAAAAAGACAAATTGGGAATTATTTAAAGCCTCTGTGGCTTTTAAAGCAGTCTCGTTGATCAGTAACCCTAATTCTATCAGTGAGAAAGAACTTGCTGCCAACCTGCTTCAAGATGTGCTAATCACATCCTTCGAGGACAGCTCTGTTCGGAAGACCTTAAAGGTCAACCGAAAAGTTCCTTGGTGGAACGAAGAACTGGCTGCTCAAAGAAGGAAGGTTAGAAGCCTATTCAACAGGGCCAGATCTAACCGGGTCAGCTGGGACGTCTATAGGGACGCTCTCACTAATTACAACAAAATAATTAGACGTGCTAAGCGCGATACGTGGCGCAGCTACTGTGGTAGCATTGAATCGCTGCCAGAAGCAGCGATGCTCCACAAAGTATTGGCTAAAGGGTCGTCTAATGGGATAGGGCTACTCAAAAGAGAGGATGGCTCTTTCACTAAAGATCGCAGGGAAGCACTTGACCTTCTTCTTCAAGTCCACTTCCCAGGTTCGGTGGCGAACCCAGATCTATCTAGTCACGATGACGCCACCCTGTTACCAGACTCACGTGGGTCCAGTCTATCAGGGACTATCTTCGACCCTGAAAAGGTCAAATGGGCTGTAAATTCCTTCGATCCCTTTAAAGCCCAATCAGATATTTCCAGCCCTTCTACAGAACAGCCTGGATCACACTCTCGATCCGCTGGTCGGTCTTCTTAGAGCCAGTCTCACTTGGGGATACATACCCATCTCTTGGAGGAGAGTCAATGTGGTATTTATTCCTAAACAAGGGAATCGTCCCCCTGACCAGCCTAAGTCATATCGGCCGATCAGTCTCACCTCCTTTCTGCTTAAAACAGGGGAAAGGCTCGTAGACCTGCACATTCGGTGCTCTCTGCAGAAAACCCATCCTCTGCATCCCACGCAGTTTGCGTACATAGCCTGAAGATCGACTGAGGTCGCTCTCCACAAGCTAGTTGGTAAAATCAAGGGAGCCTTCGTATCCAAGAATATTGCTCTGTGCCCTTTTCTTTATATAGAGGGTTCTTTCGACAATACCGGCTACGAGTCTATTTCTGCTGCGCTGGAACGCAGAAATATCGCCCGTCCCCTAATCCGATGGATTGATGCTATGTTCAAACATCGGACTATTTCCTCTACCTTGGACTCCACGACCGCTTTCATTAGTGCGGTTAAAGGATGTCCCCAGGGAGGGGTCCTATCCCCCTACTCTGGTCCTTAGTAGTTGATGAGCTACTGAGTATTCTCGCTGAACAGGGCGTGCAAGCAATGGGCTATGCTGACGACCTGGCTCTCATAGTGAACGGAAACTTTGCCAACACCGTGACAGAATTGATGCAATCTGCTCTGAACACGGTATAGTAGATGGTGGTTCACTAAGCGCTACTCCGTTGACATAGGTCAATTACACATTGGCGGCTCTCCCGTGGGACTTTCCAGCGAGGTTAAATATCTAGGGGTAACCCTTGATAAAAGACTGAACCGGAATTCCCATCTAAACAACACCCTATCAAAGGGAACTCATGCCATGTGGGCATGTAGAAGATTCTTTGGTAGGACCTGGGGTCTTAAATCATGCACCATTCGGTGGTTATTTGAGATGATGGTAAGACCCATCGTCACCTACGCCGCTATTGTGTGGTGGTCCAATGCTACGCAGGTCACCGTCATCAACAAATGCATTAGACTGCATAGGCTGCTTTGCCTTTCTCTAACGTATGCACTTCGCACCTGTCCCACAGCAGCTATGGAGTCAATTTTAAATTTGACACCGCTGCATATTCAAATTCAAGAAGTCGCCGCTATGAGCCTTCTTCGCATCAAGCTCCAATCTGGGCTTCTAGCTACCGAATCGGGGCATGCTAGACTTATCAAAGACATTCCTGGCTTAGAGATCTGCTCTAGATAAGATTCTATGACCAAGGAACTCCTCTTTGGCGCTAAATTCAATACTCTCATCGCAGACCGAAGGGACTGGGATGCTGGCAACCCCATCAGTGACCCTCATGGCATACACTGGTATACCGATGGGTCAAGGACTGATCAGGGGGTTGGAGCTTGGATACATGGACCCAACTCCAAAATCTCGATTGCTATGGGCAAATGGCCCACAGTCTTTCAATCCGTTGTTCATGCCATCGAGTTCTGCTGCCGTCTTATCCGTGAGAAGGGGATTAAAGGAGCAAATATTTATATCTTCTCGGATAGCCAAGCGGCCCTCTCCTCAAAAAGAGTAGGTTCGCGTATGGTGGCTGACTGTTGGAACTGTTTCCAGAGGCTCTCCAACAGAAACAAAGTTACCCTCCTATGGGTACCTGGACACTCTGGTTTCCAGGGCAACGAGCTAGCGGATGAACTAGCGAGGGCGGGGTCATCAGCCCCTCTGCATGGCCCCGAACCCTTCTGCGGCGTGGGGTGGTCAACCATCTCATCCCTTGTGAAAGCATGGGCGGTTAGGTTGACCGAACGCTATTGGTTCTTCCAACCAGGGATGAGGCAGGCTAAAGAGCTTACGAATCCCTCGGTCAAACGAAGAACAAACCTATTCTCCAGGAGAGATCTCTATCTCCTTATAGGTTACCTTAGTGGTGACCACGTGGTCAACTATCACCTCGTAAAAATGCGTCTGTCCTCAGATACAGAATGCAGGCTCTGTAGAGAGAACGACGAAACCACCAAACACATTCTGTGTGATTGTACAGCCTTGGTTTGGGTTAGGAGGAAGCATCTGCACGTGGAAATCGCAGTTCCCGAGCACATTGTCCATTCCTCGACGAAAGCCCTGTTATGCTTCATTAGGGAAGCAGAACAGCTTTTGTCAAGATAGGGAGAGCATTACAGGCACAAAAGATCTTTCTGGTCGCAGTGCCTCGCACCTTCTCTGCTGAGAGACTCCCTTTTCGAAAATAATAATAATATTAGTGCTTTCATCGCACTTAGCGTCTATTTCGCGTTATTTGGAGACTCAAGTATATTTTTCTGATTATTAAACTTTCACTACACTAAAATAATAATAAATAATAATAATATTAATTACTTATATATTTAGCACGCATCAAAACAACACGAGCTAATGCGTTCTTCAATGCCGTTACACTTTCCGTATTTTGTCTGTTATGACATTGCATTAGGACGCCTATACATACATGTCTGCATATCCACATGTATGTATTGGCGTCCCACTTCAACACACATTATTGCACGATTGTACGTGTATATACATAAATATGTACAATTAGTTTTGCAGTTGCTGTTGTGTACCGACGAAAGAAAACTAAGTTATAATATTGCGTAACTAAAACTTAAAAATCGCCTATCGCCGTCGCCCCTCTTTAATGTTTTTGAGGTTTTAATTTATTTAAAAAAAATTATGAAATACAAAAAAATTTTACATGTTGATTGCGGCAGCAATCGAACTTCGAACACGTTCAATATCATTGGCCTTAGAGTCCGGAACATAGTCCACTCAGCCACTGAACATCTCTCGCAGTCGTTTTAAATGGTGAGACATTAGACAAAACGACAAGACGCAATATGCATTCTTAACTCGTGCCAAAAAAATCAAGAAGAAGCACATTTAATGAAATTTGGTACGCGCTAGAAATGCATACATATACCTATTGCCTACGGTATACTATGATAATCCATGGCTTTATACAGTCAGCACCTGACTGTAGCGTTTGTATATTTTTAGAATAAAAATGTAAGTTGTCAATCTATTTGAAGTAATATATTAGGAAAAAGACAAAAATTGTTTTGAAACAGAATCTATTTACTTACAGATTTTAGCCACTGCTTATCATAATAAGTCAAAAAGCGTTGAAAAATATTTTTGTTAAGAACAAAAGCTTCTTTTTTTAGTATGGCGAAAGTTGGTTCAATTAAATTGGGTGGAAGCAGAGGAAGATGGAGAAACTTCAAAAAAAATTGTGTAGAAATTCCTGTTGCGTTTGGTTTCAACTTCGAAACCACTAATTTTTTTGGCGTTTTTTTTACACGCCTGGCAGAAATGAAACCAGCATGCGTAAAATCTAGTAGAAGGATGAAAACTTCTAATCGCATTACGCATCGCCTTTTCATAGTCCGATATGAACGATGCTCCATCTAGATTACAAATATTACTATCAATATATGTAAATAATTGCAAGTAGCAAACTTCTGTTTTTCTCGACTTTAGAGCAAAGATAAAAGGTGTAATCTAAAAACATAATGAAATTAAATAAAATTAAAAATATATCAGCAAATTGAAAATAACATGTACACATTATTACCTTTTCCATATATTTGATGTAAATTATAAGAAGATGTTTAAAAGCACCAAATGGACATACTTTAAAAGTGGCATCCATTAAAAAATGACGTTCACTAACTGGGATTTTTTCTTCCATTAGTGAAATAGTTTTTGCAGAAGCGAAAATGACATATGAAAATGACTCAGAATGATGCGAATGCTTAAAAATTTTTTTGCTGGATTCGCTTTAGACATATCAAACTGACTCATAATCGAATCAATATTGTATGCCACTCGTAGCTTCTCAAAAGTATTAGGCGATTTCGGCATTACTGGTTGCCTTTTGCATCGTACGCTTGCATTGGTCATAAGCAATCTTTATTTCAGGACCTTCACCTTCAGTAAATCTAATGAAATGCAAAAATTAAAAAATAGTTTCAGGAAATGCAAAAACGTCGTTAAAAGTTTTCCGCGTGTCGGAATTTTTTTCATCGGTGACTGTGCATCGTTTTTTTATCTCGCAAACTATGCTCATTTTGTCCATTAATTGTTCTTGGATACCGTAATTATGATGTGGCACCTCACTCTTAGAAAAAACACGAGTTTCATCAGAACTCAAATAAACACGAGCTTTGCAAGTTTTTTCGCGGCATAAATAGGCTGTTTCACCACTTTTTAAGCACTTATTTTTGCAATAAATTTGCTTATCTTCCTCTGTAATTAATAATTTGGAGCCACCACGGAGTCCTTCCGTCCATTACGGACATGTGCGTCGCTCACCGAATCCAAATCAAATGAATAAATTGCGAAAAAGCAACGCAACATATTAGAGTCAAGTATAAGTATTTTAAGATTTCTGTCTTGTGTTGCACCGTTTTTAAACAAAGGCGTACTTATCATACGTATAATTTTTAGAAGGTCTACTTATTATTTTAGCTTATAACATAACATTATATGTTTTAATTTAAGCAAAAAAAGAGTTTTTTTGCCAACATTATACAATTTCATTTTATGGCTTATAATTGGTCTGATTTTCCGAATGTGTAGCAAGGACCCCTCTTTTGTTATTGAGTGCGCGCATTTCTCACTTGCCACGCTTGCCACGAGCAAATTTTACTATTTGTGTTAAGTATGTACATACACATACATCTATGTATGTATATATATCATATACATACATACAAAAGTATGCATTTGTGAGAAATATTCCAGACTTCTGTCAAAAAAATTATGCAAGTTTTAACATGTAGAATAGGCCAATTATCAGCTATTAGAAATGTATATATTTATACATAAAAAATTGCATTGCAACTGTTGTCATAATTGGAAAAAAAATGCTATTATTTTTGTTTAATTAATAAATATTAAAATGTTGATTATTTTGATCTTTTTTTATGCTTATTCTAATGTTTCTTAAATTAATTCAGTATCTTATATTAAGTGAGCTAATTTAGAACCGACATTAAATTGAAAATGAGAATTAATTTTTAAACGATATAAGTTTGCGTGATCTTATAGCGCTTAAGGGCGACATAAGTTCGCCGGCGGCGGAATAATGTCGTTTTTATCTTGGCGAACTTATGTCGTTCTTAAGCGTCATAAGATCGCCACGAGTAATTTAAAGACGACATAAGTTCGCGCGATCTTATGGCGCTTAAGGGCGACATAACTTCGCCAAGATAAAAACGACATTATTCCGCCGCCGACGGACACATTGCACATATTTTAATACATTTCAATTTACTTACAGGGACAAACTACTCTACGAGGGACAACAAAACGACAACAATAGCCATTGGTGACAGGCAAGTCACCGCGCACCCACCCAGCCATGTGATGCTCCCGGCCAGCAGTTTCGGAGCATCACCCAAGTCGGCGAGCCCGTTTCTGCAGATATGCCTGCAGCGGATGTGCGTACTGCCCTGGTTGCGCACGAGAGCCGTATGGCCGGATTGGCGGGACAATATGGGCCCTGGCGGATCTCCGCACGGAACAGACTCACCAGGGCAAGTAGGCGTTCGAGCCGAGAGAGTGGTCCAGAAATTGCTGCTTCTGCACACACACAAAACATCGCATTAATAAATTAACAATTATACTTAAAAAATAGATTTCTTTTTTAAGTATACGCACTTAATTGTTTAGCAGATTCTACCTGCGCCGACCGCTCGATCAAATGCTACTGAGGAGTCGGCCGCCCTTGAAAGAGACGCTTGCGGTCATATGCCTGGGCATTCGGGCATCTGCCGACGGTTCAAACGGCGCTTGCCAAAACGGGAACCTTGGGTCAGCGACCGATCTGACTGTTAACAGATCCAAGGCCTCGCTTAGGCTCGCACCGCTTGCTCCGCTAGCAGATTTTGTTCATACCAGGACAGCTGTGTTCATTCGATATATGTGTATAACACAGCCGATTCGCAGAATGCAACATATTAATCCAAAAATTTATCACATCCTTGAGCATATGGCTAGTAAGAAACATGTGCAGAATACAGTGCTTATTGATCAAAAAATTAACGAATCTTTAAGTCAACAGTAGCAATAGAAGTATGTAGTCAGGAATCTACACTGGGAATGTTTGTTGCTCAGCACGATGCCACAAATTCTGTTGGGCCTCAGCCATTTTGGTGCCAAAAACCAATATATAAAATTTGCTTAAAATTTAAAGTTTGTTTGTTTTATTTTTGCCCTTATTTATTTTTGAGCTTTTTCTATAATTTTTTGACAGTTGACCACCGAAAAAATATAAAATTAACCTATAAATGCTCGAAAAATAGTCTGTCCTTTTTTTTATACTTTTTTTTGGCCTTTTTCTGTCCTTGTTTTTAGCCCATTTGGCCTTTTTCAGATCCAAACTGCTGGCAACACTGCTGCACACATTTAGCTACGGGTCTGAACAGCGCTAAATCAACTTGGCTAAGAGATCAAATCACACCAAAAATATAATAAACTTATGTCAAAGAATTATTTGGTGAAGCTTCTGGTTTTGAAAACATGCATTATTTAATAATTTCTAAACACGTTTTCAAAACTAAATGTACATATTTTTATTTATGTATTCACATCAAAATCATCGCCTCAGAGTTTAGCATCGCTAACAAACTTTAACATCATTTACATATTATACATCTGCATACGTTTGCTTTTATTTTTCTGTACCATTTTCAGTATAATTTATCGTTTTTTAGATGGTATGTATATTCAAAACATTCTAATCAAACATTTAACATTTAAGTTGTTTAAACACAAGCTGTTATACATTAAACATACAGATATTCGAGTAACTCTGTCCATATATATGTATGATACATATGTACATATGTATGTATGTAAGTGTACTGGTCCGCATATTTATTTTAACAAAGTGTACATATGTATGTATGTATTTTAATTATTGTTAACAGAAAATAAACAACTTTATTTTCTGTTTGAAGCTTGGCAATACAATCTTTTAATTTTATTCCTTGCAGTCAAGACTGTTGTGTTTGATAAAGCTGAATCAAAAAATTCCATTGTCTTGAGAACTATTCCGATAAGTGTTTCTGCATACATTTAAATATGTCCATGCTTGTATGTATGCTCTTATGTATGTATGTATGTACAGTGTGTCAACTTATTCTTTGTGAAAAGTAAAAATGCAATGAAAATCTACGTTTAAAGTAATTTGTTACTAACAATTAGGATTTTCCTAATTTTTTTTTGGTAATTGTCTAGAAGGAGGTCTTTTCGTTAATCGCGACGTTAAAAATCCGCGATTAAGCTTAACATATTTTATAAAAAATAAATCTGAATCCGGCTGCTGAGAAATCGTTAGTTAAATTATGCATAATTCAAATTTGCTCGCAAAGAAATTGATAGTGCACAAAACTACACACACACACGCATCAAATTCATGTCAAAAGTGTAAGCCTATTTTATATGTTATTGTTTTTTTAGGCCATGGATTTTAAAAAAATTCATGGACTATTGTGTTTGTCGGAACGGAAATGTGCGTAACAGGCAGAAGGAGGCATCTCCGACCCCATAAACTATATATATTCTTGCTCAGGATCACAAGCCGAGTCGATTGAGCCATGTCTGTCTGTCCGTCTGTCCGTCTGACCGTCTGTCTGTCTGTATGAACACCTGGATCTCGGAAACTATAAGAGCTAGAGTCATCAAATTTTGTGACAACATACGTATATATTGCAGTGTCTCAAAGTTTTTTTGAAATTTGGACACGCCCCTTCCCGCCTCTGAAAATGAGTAATAACTATAAACACTATTTTATACTATGATAACACAACCCCACAAAAACTATAAACACTATTTTATACTATGATAACACAACCCCACAAAAACAAAGTTTGTCATGATCTGGGTATGCGGCATATCAGTTATAGTATTTGGGTCGCGAATCCGAATCCGGGGCAGAAATCCCATCACGTCGGATTTGACCAACCTCAAAAACGAAAAACCTTGGATATCCCCCAAAAGATAAGAATGTGATCTGGGCATGCGATATATGTTTTAACATGTATTTTGTCCTTCTTAGTCCGAATCCGAAGTCCAAATTTACATAGCACGTCTGAGTTTCGACTTAACCTCAAAAAACTCGAAAAATTTTGAAAGGCCCAAAAAATAATGGGGGGTCATGATCGGGTCATGCGATATATGTTTCTATATGTTTTTGGACCTTCCGAATCCGAATCCGAATCATGCCCAGATCACGATTCTATATCTTTTGGGGGATATCCAAAGGTTTTTCAGTTTTTTGAGGTTAGGTCGAAATCCAGACGTGATGGAGAATTCCGCGGATTCAGCGACCCAGAATACATATAACTGCATATGCCGCATACCCAGATCATGACAAACTTTTTTTTTGTGGGGTTGTGTAATCCATGGCCTTATACAGTCAGCTCCTGACTGTAGCGTTTGTATTTTTATTAATATCTTTTAAACGATTTAACTTACCACTTCCCCGCAGCCAGATTCGGATTCAGGGGAATTTTACACCATTTAACGTAGCGATTAACCGTTAGCCCTTGTAGACAACCATCTTTTTATACCCTTCGACTATTGAAAATAGTCAAAAAAGGGTATACTAACTTTGTGCAAATGTATGTAACAGACAGACCCCATAAAGTAAAAATATTCTTACTCAGGATCACTAGCCGAGTCGATTGAGCTATGTCCGTCTGTCTGTCAGGATGTCCGTCTGACCAGATGAACACACAGATCGCAGCTATTATAAATGCTAGAGACACCAAATTTAGAATGAAGGTTCCTATGTACTCGGCGCAGATCAAGTTTATTTCAAATGTTGGGTGCCATGCCCACCGCCCCCGCAAATCAATAATTTAATTTTTGAACTCAATTTATAAGCGCTGTATAAAAGATACAACTTTCTGACTTTAACATATTCTAAGCTAAATGAAATATCTACGTATTCTCCAAATTGCAATCCGATCGGACAATAAACACAGAAGTTATTTAAGAAAGTATGAGCATAAATCCAAGTATTTGTGTCAACTAACAACGGTGGCGGGCGAGTGCGAAGCGCAAGCGAAATCTGTCGGGAATAATTTTAACGCATGTGCATTTGTATATGTGTACATACATAGGAACATAGGTCGAAGGGTATCCCACTGTCGCGTGTCTCTCCACTGTTGCTTTTCTTACTGGTTTTTACTATATAATTAATAAAGGAATAATTAAATAATGTGCAATAAACAAAAGCAAAATAGGGATAGACAAATCATAATAAATTTTTTGTGAAATTTTCAGTACAGAAAATAATTAAATTTACATGTATTTTGTTGTTAAATTAATATTTGCAATTTTTTGTGATGGTACAGTTGAAATGAAAACTGAGCATGCAAGAAAATTCAAAGTGTTTAGAAAAGGCACGTTGCAGGTAAAAAATTCCCAACTCAAAAAGTTATTTGTTTGTCTCACACATAATATTCTGAAAGCATATTCAGCAATCAAACATCTTCGATAGCGACAGTCTGCCGACCAAAGAGTTCAAGTTGCAGGCCCCGAAATTTTCACCCAATATGCAACTCGAAAAATAAAATATTATGTTTGAATAACATTTCGTTTGAAATAAATCACTTTCTAGGACACTGTGCGCATCATTGCGACGGTTTTACTCAGAATTAGCCAACAATAAAATACATGTAAATTTAATTATTTTTTAAATTCAATTAAAAAAACTAGAAGCGACCGACAAATAACTCTTTCACCTAAAATCATGATAAATACCCCCATCAGTAAAAAAATTTAAAAACAATATCGGTGACGTAGGCAGCTATTTAACCTTTACTAAAAAAAAATATTAAATATCAAATCCGTCAAATAAAAGAAAATTAAAAGCTCTCCACTGGGATATAATTGTAAAATGAATTTTATTGGAATATCTTAAAAAATAAAATAATTGAAACAACACCTGCACCTGGACAAAAAGCTAAATTGTTCATTATATACAAGCACTATATGTATGAAATAGAAGGCTGATACCGTGCCTGTTTTGGGTCAATTTGACTTTTGATACTTTAGTAATCTGGCTATAATGTGCGTGACCCCTTGTTTGAGCTGGAAATAATAATAGAAACAATCCACAAATCTGCGAATATTTTGCATTTTTTCAGTGAATTCAAAAAAAGGCGTGCATTCAATACGTCCAGGTAAGTTCAGTTAAAAATTCTGAATTTAAAAAAAATTCTGTTAAATTCAGCTGTTACATAAAGGAAAGGTCACGGAGGTCGCTGCCCACATTTATAGCTCAAACAAGGGGACATTCCATTTAGAACACGATTCCCAAAATATTAAAGACACATCGACCCAAAACAGGTCGCATGTTAAAGTACAGTTATCAGCCTTCTATGTGATGCCAATTTCTAGCATATTATGCTTGTACACAATGAGCAATTTAGTTTTTCGTCCAGGTGCAAGTGCTGTTTCTATTATTTTTCCCAACACTGTATATCAGTTAATTTTGGCTCGTTCCGATTTATTAACATTATTTGCAGTAATACGAAGCATATGTGCTAAGTTTTATAAAGATAGCGTTAAAAGTAAGAGACAATAGAAAGGTTCTCTGATTACCATATTAAAAACAATTTTTTGACAAAATTCTTTTTATTAATTTAACATAGTTCTCTTTAAGGGCGATACACTGATTATAGCAACCCTCTAACTTTTCGATACAATTTTTGTAGTACGATTTGTTCTTTAGCTCAAAATAGGCCTCAGTTTCAGCGATGACTTTTCCATTTGACGAAAAGTTTTTCCCGGCGAGCATTCTTTTGAGATCCGAGAACTGGAAATAGCCGCTGGGGGCCAGATCTGTAGAATACGACTGATGCGGAAACAATTCGAAGCCCAATTCATGGATTTTTGCCATCGTTTTCACCGACTTGTGACACGGTGCAATGTCTTCGTGAAAAAGTACTTCCTTTTTGGACAAATGCGGCCGTTTTTCGGCGATTTTATTTATCAAACGATACAATATCTAATGGTCCTTCTTATTTTAGATAGTCAATGAAAATAATTCCTTGCGCATCCCAAAATACAGACGAAAAAACCTTGCCAACTGTTGCGTTTTACTACGCTTAAGAGCGGGTTGATCGTGTGCAGTCCACTCAGATGATTGTCGATTGGACTTCGGAGTGAAATAATGGAGCCATGTTTTATCCATTGTCTCATATCGACTCAGGCTTATTACGCTTGAACATCTTCTGCTCCGAATCATCAACCCGTTGCTGTTTTTGGTCAAAAGTTAACTTGCGCGGCACCCACTTTCACAGATCTTTCTCATTCCCAAATATCCGTGAATTATATAATATACATCTTCCGTCGATATCTTTAGAGTGTCTGCTATATTATTCAATTTCAATTTACGGTCATTCAAAATCATTTCGGCCTATAGGATTTTTTTATGTTTTCACAGTCTTTGGTGCTCATTTCACCACAAAATAATGATCGGACAATTTTCAAATTTATACAAACGTTTTTGAAAGGTTAGCGGAAAAAAAAAATATATATATAATTCTAGTAGCGCTATCTAGTTATGTGTAGTTAGTTTGAGTTGCTCAAAACAGAAGGCTTGTTCGACACCTGATTTAGAGTATATATATAGGTGTGTTGCAAACTTAGACCTTAGACTATATTATTTCAAAAAGTTTTATAACTAAAATTTTTACAAATTTAAGATATGTCTAATTCAAATATTAAGTTTTATAATCGTACTGTATTTATATCAATAATTATTTTCAGAACATGTCTGGTAGAGGAAATTTGTTATCTTTATTCCACAAAGCGACTGACGCTTCTGAGCCCTCTATTTCTAGTGGAGAAATAGGTAAAGACAGTGGGTTGGATTTAGAACATTCTCTTTCAAGTGGAGAATACCGACGAATTGGTAGGAACGAGATTTCAAAAGACCTCACATCCGCTTTTGAAAAAGTCAATGTTTCAATGGGCCGCGGTCGGGCAAACTTTTTACAGTGCTTTAAATACAACTCTCAAAGAAAAGTTTTGAAAACATGTGAAACATTTGATGAGCACACGACATCTGATAATTATCCACAAAACACTTCTCGTCATGGACTATTTTGCCCAACTCTTACGCAAGGCATAAAAGGTAATAAATAATAATAAATATTTAAATTAAAGTTAAACCTAAAGTTTTTTAGGCTAAGATTTCAGGAAGGCTAGACTTTCGGAATTTTATAAAACCGTATATCATAGTTTTCCTTTCCATCTGAGAAATGTGGGAATTAATGATTTCGAAGGGTAGCAATGGTGTGAAATTTCAAATGAATTTAGTAAAAATATGAAGCTTATCCTTATCCTTCATTTTGTCACCCATCGACCATTGAAAATTGTCAATAAAGGGTATACTAACTTTATGCAAATTTATGAAACAGGCTAAAAAAGGCATGTGAGACCGCACAAAGTATATACATATGCAAATTCTCGATCAGGAGTACTTGTTGAGTTGATTGTCTGTCCGTTTGGATGAACTCGCTGATCTCTGCTATTAGAATACCTCGAAACATTAAAATTATAGATGAATGCTATATCTACTAATGCCGCAAATGCTGTTATCTGATCGGATTATAAACATAAAAATATTTAAGATATTTAAGCGAAAATATTCTTCTTGAAGCGCTGCTTGGCTGCCGGGTCATCTTTTTTAGGGACAGAAATGAAATTTGTCGTGTTTTTATTGTTTAAATAAAACGTATTTTTGATTAAATTTGAGTAAAATTGTTCTCTAAATTGACGCACAGCCTAATATGTTGTATACCAATCGTTATCGCAGTTTATTGATTCCATTTTCAATCATAAAAAGGAACACTTTCAAAGAACAAATATAACAGAAATTCTAGTTTGCGCCAGATATACAAAAACTTTCATGCCAAATTTGGTGTATCTAGCTTTTATAATAGCTGAGATCTGTGTGTTCATCTGGTCAGACGGACATCCGGACAGACAGACGGACATGGCTCAATCGACTCGGATACTGAGTTAGAATATACATATATACTTTGTGGGGTCTTGCACGCCTCCTTCTGTCTGTTACATACATTTGCACAAAGTTAGTATACCCTTTTTGACCATTTTCAATTGTCGGAGGGTATAAAGAGACAACATATTGAATATACACAATACCATTCATTTCTGCACCATTTTTTATAATCGGAATAATCGGAGGCGTTAAGAACCTGCAAGGGTATAAGACTTTCGGCATGCCCTACCTACGGCTCGTTTTGCATTCAAATGCACACATATACATATGTGCCTGACCAATGAAATCATACAAAAAATATACACGTGTTCTTATACAGACTTATTCATCTGAATCTGAAGTAGAGGGTATCGTACAATTAAGTTATCTTTATGTTTAAACATAGGTCAAATGGGTATCCCATGTCGCGTGCCGTTCGACTGTTGGTCTCGTTTTTAATTTAAAATCTATTGTCCTGTTTTTTGTCTTTTTCCCCTCTGGTCTATCCATTTTTTTAGTATTTTCAATTACCCTTTTTTTGTGAGGGGTAGCTGCCAGCCCTGGTCGGGAAGCGTTGTTTTACTTGTTGTGCACTTGTGTGATTGTATGTGGTGCGAGGAATTATAAGTTCTTCCATTATTTGTGTTTATATTACAACCAAACTAGCTTTAACTAGCAGTCAGAAATTAAGATTTTTGTAAAATATGGTTGTAATATATGATTTATTCACCGATTAGAGTTATTATAGTTGTTAACGAATACATAAACATTGTTATACATTATATATACAATAGTATATAAATTGTATAAAAACAATCGGAGAGATTGAAGTCAAAACCTGCAACTGTAGAAAACCTTCGGCACTCCGAATGTATTCTTGTTTTCTAGTAATGAAATTAAATGTTTATGATATTCTCTTAATTTAGGCACACCGGTCAACTTGGTTTGTAATTTTATAAAACTCAAATTTGAACAAGACAAAGGAGTTTACATGTATGAAGTGAGTTTTAATCCTCCAATTGATTCTTCCCATTTGAGAGTCAAATATTTAAATGAACATAAAGAACGAATTGGAGAAACTAAAATTTTTGATGGTTCCACTTTGTACTTGCCGATTTTGCTACAAGATGATTTGACTACACTATTTTCTAAAAGTGTAGAAAGTACTGAGATAGAAATCAGACTACTATTTAAAAGAAAAGAATCTTTCAAAAATTGTCTTCAATTGTACAATGTTTTATTTGATCGAGTTATGAAGACCTTAAATTTTATCAAATTTAATCGAAAACATTTTGATCCTTCACAACCAAAAGTTATTCCCATGGCAAAGTTAGAAGTGTGGCCAGGGTTCGTAACAGCTGTGGACGTATATGATGGAGGACTTATGTTGTGCTGTGATGTATCGCATCGTTTGCTTTGTCAAAAAACAGTTCTAGATATGCTGATTGAAATCTACCAACACGACAAAACTGCTTACCAAGACAAAGCAAAAAAATTGTTTATTGGAAATATTGTCTTGACACGATATAATAATCGTACATATAAAATCGATGATATATGTTTTTCTCAGAACCCCCACTCAAAGTTTGAGTCCAGAACTGGTTCATGCAGTTATCTTGAATATTATAAAAGTCACCACAACATTAATATAAGAGATGACAGACAACCATTACTTATTAGTGTAAAGCACTCTAAAAGAAATGATTCTTCAAATTCAGATAATATACGTTTTTGCTTAATACCGGAGCTTTGTTTCCTAACAGGCCTTCACGACGAGGTTCGTTCTGATAAAAAACTAATGCGGGAGATTTCTAGTTGCAGCAGTGTTTCGCCAAATCAACGTATGTTAGCCCTTAATAATTTTATCAAAAATGTATCGGAAAATCACGAAGCGAAAGGAATTTTGGAAAAATGGGGGTTATCTCTCGTAAAAAATGATCAAAGTTTGGTGGGTCGTAAAATTGACTCGGAGAAAATCTACTTCGCAAAAAAATCTGTTTCTGCCGGGCTAATGACAGAATTTTCCAAAGATGTTTCAAACAATGTTATTTTGGAAGTCGTTGATTTAAAAAAATGGATATTAATACATCATAAACATGACTTACGATCAGCAACAACATTGGTTAATAATATGGAAAGATGTTGTGAAAGTTTTGGAATGAAAATCTGTAAACCAAAAATAGTGTCGTTGGAAGTAGATCGCGTAGACACCTATGTGGATGCCCTACGCCGCAATCTAAGTACGGAAACTCAAATAGCTGTTTGCATATGCCCGACCAGTCGAGATGACAGATACTGTGCTATAAAAAAAATATGCTGCTCAGAGGCACCGGTAGCATCACAGGTAATAAGCATTTCAAACGTAATTGACTTTTACTTTTCAGATAAGATATTTGGAATAAAAACTGTGTATGTTTATGTATCAATGGCCATTACCCATCGGGTAGAAGGATATTATAGCTTTGTTTCAAACAAGAATGTTGGTGTAGGTGTCCCTATGGCAGCTATATGTTATACAAGTAGTGGTCCGATTTTGATGAAATTCTATATGCATATTAATTATATAAATAATATAATTTGTATGGCAGCTACACGATATATCGGTCCTATACAGCTCGTTTCAATTTATATTCAGCGTGCACCAAAAACAAATAATTGTACCAAGTTTCAAATTCTCACCTTTCTGCTGGAAAAATTAAGGAAAAATGTGGTGTAAATGCTAGACCACATTTTTCCTTAATTTTTCCAGCAGAAAGGAGAGAATTTGACGCAGTTCGTAGAATAAGTCGCCTCTCTGATGGTGTTTTTTCCTCCTTTCATTTTTTTTCCATAGTCGGCTTCATTACGGAGAAAATTACTCACAACGTTTCGACTTGGACCGATTTTCTTGGCTATTACACAGTGTTTTAAGCCTGATTCAATATAGCCTTTGATTTGACCTTTTTCAAAATCGGATAAAGGTTTTCCGCGGCCCATTTAAAAGATTATTTTAATTTTAGAATACAAAAGAATTCAACTCTTCAATCACACGGTCAAACAAAAAGTAAAATCAAAAGTGTAAAACCTATTCAGATGAACCAAAAATAGTGCACACATTGAGCGAATTTCACGATTAAAGCAAAATTCCGAATTACCGTTGCATTTGTCCCGTTACTTTTTTCTTGCACATAATAACTACGAAATTGAAGGTTCAAAACAAAAAAAAATTATAGAAAAAAACGCAATTGGAGCAAAGAAAGAGAACAAAATGTGAGAAAGATATTTCAAACCTATTCAGTTGAGCGGCACTGTACATGCTTTGAAATTATTCTCGAAAGATAGAGCTCGCGTTTGCCTGCCTCTCTTGTTGACGCACACAAAACCTTGGTGCTCATACTTTTTTAAAAAACTTCTGTGTTTATTGTTGTTTTATTGGTGTTTCTGTCATAATAGCTGAGAACAGTGTGTCTGACAGACAGGCATGGCTCAATCGAATCGTTTAGTGACCCAGAGTGTCAACTTTGTGGACTCTGCCACGCCTCTTTCTGCCTGTTATATACATTTGCACAAAGGCTGTATACCTTGTTTTGCCCATTTTCAATGTTGAAAGTGTATCACAATAAGTACAACGCAAAACAGAGTTTACTGTAGTTTCAACTGCATGTTTCTCTACGTTTCATTAATATACAAATTTTAATATTATTTTCAGGTCATTAATTCAAAAACGTTATCTAATGAGACAAGAAATCGTGCGATTGTCCAAAAAATCGTATTACAAATGAATTGTAAAATGGGAGGAGCTTTGTGGTCTGTAAAAATTCCATTAAAAAATGTAATGATTTGCGGAATAGATACGTATCATGATCCAAGTAAAAAGCACAGTTCTGTATCGGGTATGTTTACGGATTATTACTGTATTAACAATATGTTAGTGTGAATAAAAAATGTAAAAATATTAATTTTGCATTGCTTTATTTTACAGCACTAGTGGCCTCACTTGATTCATCATATACCCACTGGTATAGTAAATCGGTTATACAATCTACAAGAGAAGAGCTTGTTAATGGACTTACTTCATCTTTTGAATTAGCTTTACAGTGCTATAAAAAGCGCAATGGAATTCTTCCGGAAAGTGTAATTATTTACAGGTAATTTTAGTCATTCTAAACAAGAACCAAGCGTTGTGCAGAACATCTGTTTCGACCTTGACTCTGCTCTGAAGGCAGCAAATTGTTAGGCGGTTGTCGCCCAAAACGACAAAAACTCATACATTTGATTTTTTTTAATGGATATTTTATAAATATATACAGTGTTAGAAAAATAATAGAAACAGCAACCAAACCTGGTAGAACGAAAGCAACAGTTGCGTAAAACGCGACAGTGGGATAAATTCATACACATATGCATATGCACATGCTTTGAAATTAATATTGCGCTTCACGCTCGCCCGCCACCCTTGTTAGCTGGCAGAAGCACTTGGTTTTATGCTCATACTTTCTTAAATAACTTCTGTGATTATTATCCGATCGGATTGTAATTTGAAGACTACGTAGATATTTCATTCAGCTTAGTATATGTTAAAGTCAGAAATTTGTATCTTTTATACAGCGCTTACAAATTGAGTTCAAATATTAAATTATTGATTTGTGGGGGCGGTGGGCGTGGCACCTAACATTTGAAATAAACTTGATCTGCGCCGAGTACATAGGAACCTTCATTCCACATTTGGTGTCTCTAGCTCTTATAATAGCTGAGATCTGTGTGTTCGTCTGGACATCCGGACATCCAGACAGACAGACATGGCTCAATCGACTCGGCTAGTGATCCTGAGCAAGAATATATATACTTTGTGGGGTCTGCCACGCCTCCTGCCTGTTACATACATTTGCACAAAGTTAGTATACCCTTTTTTGACCATTTTCAATGGTCGAAGGGTATAAAAATTAATATTACATTTTTGTATATTAAAATTAAATATGAATTAAAAGTTAAAAAAAACTTACATATATATATATGTAAAATTAAAGTTAAAATTTACGTTAAACAGTAAAATTTTAAAAAAGAAATTAAATTTTAAATTTTGAATTTTGAATTTTGAAATTTGAAATTTTAAATCTGGGACTAACAAATTAGCCGAGCCAACATTTGTTGCAGAGGATTGGGGAAACCCAGAAAAAACCCAATCAGATCGGTAGTGGTTAGTTAGGTTAGTTGTTAGGGTTAAATGTTAATGAGTTAATTATGGCAGTTTTAATAGCTATTAGGGAACACTCCGAGTTAATTACTCCAAAAAGTTTGTTGTAATCAGAGCAGAGAATTCGGAAAGGGTCATGCAGACTATAATTGTTATTGCAGAAATCAAGCAAAAGAGGTGTAAAATTTCTGGTTAATATAGAGGGGATAGAGAAGTTAATTTGATTAAGCAAGATCGGGGAATCGATATCATACTTAATCAACTTAACAAGGAACATGACACCTAACATTAAGCGGCGGTTAGTAAGAGAAGTTAAATTTATTAGAAGTAGTCTACTAGAATAAGAGGGTAAGTCAACTCCAGAGACCCAGTTAAAACCACGAAGAGCAAAAAGAAAAAATTGTTTTTGCACAGACTCAATTCTGTCTTGGTAAACGTGATATTGCGGTGACCAAATGCAAGAACCATATTCAAGAATCGGGCGAACAAGGGAGGTATAAAGCAACTTTGTTGTATAAGGGTCATTGAATTCCTTGGCATACCTTTTAATGAAACCAAGGGTTCGAGAGGCCTTATTTACAATTTGCGTAATATGGGAATCAAATTTCAGTTTATGGTCAAAAAGAATACCAAGGTCATTGACATTTGATATTCTTAGAAGAGGGGATAGATAAGGTGTATAGTTGACGACGTGGAAAATACTTCTGTAAAATGTCATTACTTTACACCTAGAACAATTTAAACTTAAAAGATTAAAGCTGCACCAATCACAAAAGGGGTCAATATCAACCTGAAGCGAACGCCAAGTCGGCTCCTTGTATGTAACGCAAAGTTTCACATCGTCAGCATACATATAAATGTTAGAGAATTTTAAAATAGAGGGAATAAAGAGGTTAAAGAGTAAAGAGGTTAAACAGTAAAGGACCCAAATGACCACCTTGAGGAACACCTGAGGTAACAAAGATTGGCTTAGATACAGAATGTTTGTAAAGAACTCTTTGGGACCTATTTTTTAAATAACTTGAAATCCAAAGCAGTAATTTGTAAGGAAACCCAATAAGATCCAACTTATGAATCAGAAGTGAGTGGTTTACAGAATCAAAAGCCTTACTAAAATCAGTGTAAATGACATCAGTTTCTTCTGAAACCCTTTTATAACAAGAGATGAGAATTCTAGAAGATTAGTTGTGGAGGATCTGGATTTCATGAAACCATGTTGACATGGTGAAATAACGGACTTACACAGTTGCAATTAATAAGCCAGTGAAAATTGGCTGATTTAAGCTTCATATGAGTCCTTTTAGATTCTATATGTCGACGCCAGGTGAGGCGTCTATCTAGGTAAACGCCGAGATATGTTACCGCGTCTGATTGTGGGATGAATGTCTTGTTCAGGGTACAGAGTGGGCAGGTTTGTCTATTCAGTGTGAATGTTACATGTCTGCTTTTGGTCTCGTTTTTTTTAATGCGCCAGTCCATAAACCATCTTTCCACTGTTTTAAGATGACAGGCAAGTTTTTCTGTTGCTTTTGCTGGGCATCTGGATCGGCTGAGTATTGCGGTATCGTCAGCAAACGAAGAGGTTGTGAGCTTGTAGGCATGTCTGCTTTGTATAGGGTGTAAAGAAAGGGGCCCAGCACACTACCTTGGTGGACTCCAGCATTGATATCACGGTCATGTGAAGTCGAACTGTTACCCCTGATTGAGAACACTCTTTTGAAGAGATAAGATTCGAACACTGTGTGTATTTTGGGGAAGCAGTTTTGTTATCTTGTACATTAGTCCTTCCAGCCAGACTCCGTCAAATGCTTGTGCGACATCTAAGAATATAGCTGAGCAGTATTCCCGGTGCTCAAAAGAAGTACGAATTTCCTTTGAGATGCGATTGACCTGTTCGATCGTTCCATGATTTTTGCGAAAGCCAAATTGATGCGATGGTAGGGAGCTAGGTGTTTTCAAAATGCCTTTTCAAACAGTTTCGAAAGACACGTTACAAGACTGATTGGTCTGTAGGATGTTTTTTTTTTTGTTTTTTGAAAAACTACAAAGTTAACAAATCTACTATAAAAAGTAAGTAAATACTAATTACCAGTACATTTCTTGTACTGTATTATAAAAGCGGCCCTAAATAAAATTACTGCTGGGTTGGCAAGTCGTTTCGACGTAGGCGTGATCGGCTGCTTAGCCTTGTTAGACTCCTCGCGAGCTGGTTAGGATGCGTTGATAGCTTGTTAAGGTACTTTTCCTTTTTTTCCGCAATTTCGTCTTTTACAGGTGGCACGTTTAGATCTTTGTGAATGTTGGCGTTTCGAACATACCACGGTGCCCCGGTGATAGTTCTCAATATCTTCGTCTGGGCTCTCTGAACGATATCGATGTTGCTGTTGCTGGCATTTCCCCATAGCTGGCAGCCGTAAGTCCAGATTGGTTTTAGCACTGAGTTGTAGAGCAGCACCTTGTAGTCCAAACTGAGTGGTGAGCGGGAGTTGATAAGCCAATGAAGGCTGTTGGCCTTCAGTTTTAAGTGAGTTCTCTTGGCTTCGATGTGTCGGCGCCAAGTTAGTCTTCTATCGAAGTGTACACCCAGATACGTCACTTCGTTTGCTGTTGGAAGTGCGACGTTGTTCAGCGTGAGCGGTGGACAATCTTGCCTGTTAAGGGTGAAAGTTACTTGCTTGCATTTTTGTTCGTTTACCTTTATGCGCCAGTCGGATAACAATTTTCCACGTCGACCAGGTAGATGGCTAGCTGAGATGATGCTTTGATTGGGCATCTGGAGCGGCTGAGAATAGCTGTGTCATCCGCAAATGTTGAAACTGTCATGTTGCTGCTTGTAGGGATGTCTGCTGTGAATAGGACGTATAGTGTTGGGCCTAGTACGCTGCCTTGTGGGACACCGGCTTCAATACTGTGTTCGTCGGATATCGCAGTGTTGCACCTCACTACAAACTTCCTGTTGTAGAGGTACGACTCTAGCAGTTTATGAGTGTTGTTTGGAAGCGTTGTTTTGATTTTGTACATCAGACCGTCCAGCCAAACTCTGTCGAATGCCTGCGAAACATCTAGAAATATCGCAGAACAGTATTCCCGTTTTTCAAATGCGTTTCGTATTTCTGATGTTATGCGGTTAACTTGCTCAATAGTTCCGTGTTTTTCGCGAAAGCCAAATTGGTGTGCTGGTATTGTGTTGTGCGTGTTCAGGAATGGAGTAATAGTCAGAGACAGTAGGCATTTTTCGAAAAGTTTCGATAAGCAGGATAGAAGGCTTATGGGTCTGTACGACGATGGAACAGTGTGATCTTTTCCCGGCTTTGGTATCATTATTATTATTGACTTTTTCCATCTTCCTGGAAAGTAGCCAAGTTTGTTGATGGCATTGAAGAGCTGGGTAATGCTGCATACGGCACAGTAAGGCAGCTCAATAATCATCTTAGGGGTAATTAGGTCGCACCCTGCTGATTTTTTTGGGTTCAGATGTTCTTTGATGATTTTTGAGATTTCGTTTGAGCGAAACACAACAGGAGCATGATGAGGCTGGGAGTCGTCTGTTGCGGGCGGAATTTCGAACGTGTTAGTTACAGAATTCGGTTGGAAGACTTTTTGAAGATGAGTGGCAAAAGTGCTGGCTCTATTTTTGTCGCTACGGGCCCAGCCACCTGTGTGGTTTCTAATAGGGACCACTGGTACTGTGGGTGAGCCAAGAGTTGAGTGAGCTTTCCACAGTGAGTTTTTTGTACTGGATGTTGATAATTTTTCAATATAAGTACGTTGGGCAAGCTCTTCTTCTTGCTTTAGAGCTTTTGTAAGTTTGCGTGTGGCGTCTTTTAACTTTTGTTTTGCCGACGGTGATCTGGAGGACTGCCATTCTCGCCGTAGGCGCCGTTTTTCGAGAATAAGTTGTTCGATTTGCAGGTTGGTCTTTTTGTGATTTGTAATTTTGCTTACTGTTTGCGGCGTTGAGCAGCGAGCTGCAGCAACGATGATTGACTCCAGTGAGTTAACAAAACTGTCAATGTCAGCTTCAGCTTCGAGAGGTGGGTTAAGCTCAATGTGTGAGCTTATGTATTTTTTGTATTTGAGCCAGTTGGTTTTTTCTGAGGTCAACTTATCAGAGTGGTTTGCTGGTTCTGGGTGTCGGAGCAGATTTATTAGGAGGGGCGAGTGGTCAGATGATAGGTCTGAAAGGCACTCGGCGGTTATCAAATTACGGGGAATGTTTTTGGTGACTGCGAAATCAATTAGATCAGGTAGTTTTTTGGGGTCAGTAGGCCAGTATGTAGGTGTGCCAGGAGAAACGTGGTCGAGTTTGTTGTTTGCTTTTATAATGGCGTTGTAGAGCTGTTTCCCTTTTGGATTCACGAGTCGAGACCCCCAGTGTGTGTGCTTGGCATTATAGTCCCCAGCTGCTATAAAATGTTCTCCAAGTGAGTTGAAGAATTCCATAAATTGGTCTTCGGATAAAGTGAAACGAGGTGGGCAGTAAACAGCGGCTAAAGTAAGCTTGTTACCATTATCCAAATGAATTTTTAATGATGTTGCTTGTAGATAGTTTTTGGCAGTCTCAATATGACAGTGGTGCTTGAGACGGCTTCTTATCAAAATCCCGGTCCCCCCGTGGGCCTTACCATCAGGGTGATTGGTTCCGTAGAAGATATATCCTCTTATGTTGAAGTTATATTTGTTTGTGAGGTGTGTTTCCGAAAGTAGCATTACGTCGATGTGCTTTTCGAGTATGAATTGAGCTAGCTCAAGTTTGTGCTGTGAAACGCCGTTGGCGTTCCACGTAGAGATTCTTAGCGAGGCCATGAAGATGATTATTTTGATTGTTGTGATACAAGTAATTGTATCAACATGTTTTGATTACGCATGAGATCTTGCATGGTTGTCCGCATAAACGCCATAAACTCCGCCATGCTCTGCTGCAAGGTAAATATCATTGCTTCGAAATTGTTTTGTTGTTGTTCCATTGGCTTTTTGTCTTGTACCGAATTGAAGTCCACGTTTTTGGCTTGTGAACATGGCGCACTGAAGGCTGGGGGCTCTAGACCTGATCTTAGAGCGCTTGCATATGACGGGTTTTTGGTAACGAATCCTGTACCAAGTGAGGATCTGGCTGCGGTAGAGAAGAAAACTTCTGGGTTGTTTTTGGAGGGTATTTTTGTGATCGGTGCGTTATGTGAGCGTACAGTGGCTACGCGCTGGTTAATGCGGCTTTTGAGATCTTTGTATACTGGGCAGCCTCTGTAGTTGGCTTTGTGATTGCCTCCACAGTTGCCACACCTTCTTCCACTTGGGTCTTCTTTGGGTGCATTGCAGCTGGCTTTGTCGTGGAGCTCGCCACAGACTACACACACTGTGCGCAGCTTGCAGTAAGACTTTGTATGGCCGTATTCTTGGCAGTTCATACATTGTACCAGATTGTTACGTTTGTGAGGTTCTTCTACAGTGATTCTACGATGTAGTAAAAATTGGAGTTTGTAGATTGGATGCACATCGTTTCTTTTCGGCAACTTTGCTTCTGGTGCAAGTTCCACCTTGAAGAGAGGTTGCGGCTGTCTATTTTTGTTTAAGATGTTGAAGACTGATTTTGCGGTAAATCCTTTATCCTGTAGCGCCAGCTTTATTTCGTCTGGTGCTACATCAGGCTCAATGCCCTTTAGTACGACTTGCAGGCCCTTGCAGCTTTTTAGCTGGTATGTGTAATAGCTTTTTTCTCCTTCGTCCAAATACTTTGTTAAGGCTCTAAAGTGTTGTTCAGACTTGGTCTGAACTTTAGTTTCATGAATGTTGCCCCTAACTAAGGGAATTATGTGGAAATTTGCGTCACCTATGAGCTTTATTACGTTGTTTACAAATGTACTAGAGCTTTTCTCGCGTACAAATATTGGTGGTGGCTTTGGCTTATTTTTGTCGCTTCCATCAGCTTCAACGGGCAGGTCTTCAATAGTATCTGCCAAAATGTCAAACCTGTTGGCATTGTTCGGTACTTCGCCTAAAGTTGTGCTGGCGTTGGCGCGTGTGAATTTTGGTTTGTTTACATTTATTTGTGGGCTTAGCTTTCGTTTTATTTGGATGTAGCGATCCATTCCAGTCTGTATGGCCGGCTTTGCGTTTTCGTTTTCGTGTGTTGCAGTTTGTTTTGCTGTCTGCGCAGCTTTCGTTGTGTTTGTATGTGTTGAGCGGGCAGTCGGCATCGGTGTTGTATTGGTTATTGGGGTTGTCGCGACAATTGAAGAGTTTGTGCTTGCTGTTACAGCTAAGTTCTGTTCTCTTTGCTTGGTGTGAGCAGTTTTTGTTGGTAAGGGAGACGAAGAGCGAGATCGTTCTTTGACGTTCGCTGTAAGCAGGTGTTCGTTTGGCGGGTTGGGAGTTGCCGATCGCGGGCGGTCGGATTGCGTCGACCCGATAGATAGTAGCGACGGCGACGGGGAGCAAGAGCGTTCACTGTCGCGTGTTAAGAGAGAATGATCAGCTGTCGGGTTGGGGGTGATTGACCGCTCGCGGTTCGATTCCGTGGAGACGACGGAAAAGTACGCGTTGTTGCGTTGCAAAGAGAGCCGTCGCTCGTCTTGCTGACGTTGACGCTGCGCGCGAGCTTCGTTTTCACTCATTGTTTTTGGTTAGTTTATTTATATTTGTAATTAGTTAATTGATGATTAATAACTTATAGATTTGTTAGAAAATCTATATGTGCAGGCATTGCACTGAGCGTCTTTTCGCTTATTATTTTGTGTATGGTTCACTATTCTGATTCGATTTTTGGAATTGTTTAACTGGAGCACTGTTAAAAACACGTCCGCATGCAGTGAGGTGCCTGAATGAGTCTGTAGGATGTGAGTTGCGTTTTGTCTTTGCCTGGCATGAATTCATCACTATGACTGCCTTCTTCCACCTTTGGGGATAGTATCCAAGTTTCGTAATAGCGTTGAAGAGATTGCATAAGGTCAGAACCGCACACGGTGTGAGTTCTATGATCATTTTTGGTGTCACCAAGTCGTGTCCAGGTGATTTTTTGGGTTTAAGATCTTTTATGATAGATACTATCTCACTTCGGCTAAATGTTATTGGATTTATTGGTGGCAAGTTTTTAGTTACTGCAGGTAGGACAAATGAGTTGCTAGCAGAATTTGGTTGGAACACTTTCAGAAGGTGATTGACGAACGCATTTGCTCTATCTTCGTAGCTACGTATCCAGTTTCCAAAGGAGCCTCGCAGTGGAACGACTGTTTGTTTCAGATTATAGTTCTGCAAATGACTCGGCCGTAATATTATTTCTTGTTATCTTTCTTTTTATTGCGAATTCAATGAGATCCGGGAGCTTATTTGGATCTGCTGGCCAGTATGTAGGCCTACCCGGAGTCACATAATCGAGTTTATTTCGGGCTTAATGAGCGCGTTGTAAAGTTGTTTGCCCTTTGGGGTCAAAATGTGTGATCCCCAGTGCGTGTGCTTGGCATTGTAGTCACCGGCCGCCATGAGTCGCTCACATAGTAAGTTGAAAAATTCCAAGAATTGGTCCTCAGAAACTACAAAAAGAGGTGGGCAGTAGACTGCGGCCAGATTGCTAGATTGCATGCTTATGTAAGTGGATTGCAGGTAATCCATTTTAGTTCTATTATGAAGGTGGTTTTTGATGCGACCTCTGATAAGTATGTCAGTGCGGCCATGTGCTTTGCCGTCCGGATGGTTTGTGGCGTAGAATAGGTATCCTGGAATATGGAAGTTGTGCTTGTCTGTTAGATGTGTCTCGGAGAGGCGCATAACGTCAATATTTTTTTCAGATAATAACTGGGCAAGTTCGAGTTTATGCCGTGAAACGCCATTCGCGTTCCACATAGATATTTGAAGTGGAGACATTATATTGATTTTGATGACACGAGAAGCTGTATCAGCATATTTTGGTTTCGCATAAGCTCTTGGATTGTGGTTTGCGTGAATGTCATAAATTCTTTTAGGGTTTGCTAGAGTGAGATCATCATCGTTTCAATGCCAGTTGATACATGCTGCGTTTATTCGTTCAAAGTTGTTATTTTCTGTTCTTCCCGCGTATTAGTCGACTTTTGTGTTATCGGATTCACAGATTAAATTCCTGATTTTAAGGCACTAGTGAAGGAAACGCTAGGATTGTGCTCGTGTTGATTCTCCACGTTTGTTAAAGCGGTTCTTTAGTTCCTTATAACGGGTGCGCCAACGGATACAGGTCAATAGAAAAGTCGAATAACTTTGAGAGTTTTCAATACATTCAAAAAATTTTTTTATTATCAAGATGACCTTTTTACAATTTGAGCTATTACCCAAAAACAACATCGATCAAATGACCCCCTTTATTTCGAATACAAAAGCCGGCTCTTTTTTTCGCATTTTTCATCACATTCACAAGCATCTCGGTCGTGATAGCTGCCATTTCAGCTCGAATGTTCTCTTTTAGATCTTCTAAGGTCTTCGGCTTGTTGGTATAAACATTGCTCTTCAAAAATCCCCATAAAAAGAAATCTGGCTGTGTCAAATCTGGGGATCTTGGCGGCCAGTCAATATCACCGTTTTTGGATACAACACGTCCCGGGAATTCCGACGCAGATAGTCTATTGTTGCAGTTGATGTATTGCATGTAGCACCATCCTGGTGGACGACGGCGTGGTTTTTGAACTCGTTTAAGATCTGCTACAGTTCCATGTTCAAAAAAATTTGAGGATATACGACGTATCGTATCACTTTTGGGTGCACTACGGTCACGATATTTTCGGCGATATGCACGCTGGGTTAGCACAACTGACCGATTATTTTCAATGTAAAGCGACACTATTTCGGCACGTTCTTGAGGTGTATAGCGATACATGGTTGAAATTGTACTGGATCAAACTTTACAAAACCGTATCGATGAAGCCGATCAGTTGAAAGTTTTCAAAGTTATCTGACTTTTCTATTGACCCGTTTCCGTTGGCGCACCCTGTATTCTACACAGCTACGCCAATTCGCTGTGTGACTTTTTGATTTGAACTTTAATTCAGAAGGGGTGTGAAGATCCAAATCGACCTATGAATATTATATAAATAAAAGTGAATATTTCGTGTATAAGGTAAATAAGTAGTTTAAAAAAACTGATGCGGAAGCAATTCGAAGCCCAATTCATGCATTTTTGCCATCTTTTGCATTGTCTTAGTGAAACACCACTTTCTTTTTCGGCAAATGCGACCGTTTTTCCACGCTTTGGAGCGGGTTGATCGTGTGCAGTCCACTCGGTTCACTGTTGATTGGACTACGGAGTGAAATAATGGAGGCATGTTTCATCCATTGTCACAATCGACGCAAAAACTCGGGCTTATTACGCTTGAACATCTCAAAACACCGCTCCGAATCATCAACCCGTCGCTGTTTTTGGTCAAAAGTGTACTTGCGCAAAGTTTCTCATACCTAAATATTCATGAATGATATGATGTATACGTTCCGTCGATATTTTTAGAGTGTCTGCTATATCTTTTAATTTCAATTTACAGTCATTAAAAATAATTTTGTTTTGATGTTTTCGTCGGTAACCACCTCTTTTGGGCGTATACTGCGATCACCGTCTTCCGTATTCATTTCACCACGTCTAAACTTGACATACCAATCCTTGATGGTTGATTTTCCTGGCCCAGTGTCCGGAAACTCGGTATCAAGCCAAGTATTTTTTACCCTTCAAAAAACAATATTTTATCAACATGCGGAATTCCTTTTCATCGATTTCTCACAATACCAAAAGTTGATGCACTGAAAATGCTACAACTCACAAAATAATGATCTGACAATTGTCAAATGTATATACGCGTTTTTTAAGGGTTGGGGCCAAGTAAAATATTGATTTAATTCTAGTAGAGCGCTACTAGGTAGCGACCTATGTGTCGGGCCGGGGACTTACCAATAATTTTTTTCAAGTTGGCGTTACCCTTGGCATCAGATATTACCTTTCTTTTTACCAGATATCACACTTCAATAGTACAGTTTTAAATTGATTTGAGATGCTATAAATGCTAAAAATGATTATCTTAAAAATGTCCATAAATGTTACTTACAACCGTCCATATAAAAATCTAGATCTCACAGACTGTAAGAGCTATTACCGAGAACAAAATTTAATAAAATGTCTTATATCAAGTTTTTATATTGTTTACATGAATATTAATTTTGTATTTTTAGGGATGGTGTTGGAGATGGGCAACTAAACATATGCGCTATGTATGAAATTCCGCAATTTCAGGCTATATGTAAAAATAAAATCAAAATAACATTTATTGTTGTCCAAAAGCGTAACAATACAAGATTTTTTATGGTAAGTGGAATCCCCAAAATACATTTTTAACATCTTATTAAACAAAAACATTAGAAAGAATTTTTGCCTATAGATGTACAGATTCCTGCTCCCTTGCATAAAGTAAAGCCACAGAAGCAGGCCCCGCTGCAAAGTAGGCCAGAAATGTGATCTAACTTGATTAAGTAAACAAATTTACCGAAATTCTATCGAGGTCGAAAAGAAAACTCCACTGATATTTGAAACACACTTCGGTGTTATATAAATGCGAAAAATATATAATAATAACTCTTTGTGGGAAGTCACCTTTACAAAGTTAACAAAAAAAAATACAAACGCTAAAGTCAGGAGCTGACTTTATAAGGCCATGGATTATCATAGTATACCGTAGGCAATAGGTATACTCGTAGGTATGCATTTCTAGCGCGTACCAAATTTCATTACATGTGCTTCTTCTTGATTTTTTTGGCACGAACTAAGAATGCATATTGCGTCTTGTCGTTTTATCTAATGTCTCACCATTTTCGACGACTGCGGGAGATGTTCAGTAGCTGAGTGGAGACTATGTCCCGGACTCTAAGGCGGCCAATGATATTGAGCGTGTTCGAAGTTCGATTGCTGCCGCGATCAACATGTGAAATTCTTTTGTATTTCATAATTTTTTTTAAATAAATTAAAAGCTCAAAAACATTAAAGAGGGGCAGCGGCGGTAGGCGATTTTTAAGTTTTAGTTACGCAATATATGTAATTAGAACTTAGTTTTCTTTCGTCGGTACACAACACCAACTGCAAAACTAATTGTACATATTTATGTATGTATATACAATCGTGCAACAATGTGTGTTGAAATGGGACGCCAATACATACATACATGTGGATATGCAGTCATGTATGTATAGGCGTCCCACTCGCACATTCATAACTTTACAAAGGCATGATCTCTGTTATTTTCTAGCATTCTAATTGCAAATTTTATTTAAATGTAATATTCGCGCACCCGCCGGGGGTTGAACACACGCACTCTCTCACAGTCTTTTGAATTTGCCGTCCGCCACTCTAACCACTCGGCCATTGCCTCACTCCTTAGCCCATCGGCAAAGCTGCATTGTGAACCAATTCTGTTACCATACAATGCAAATAAAAAGTTTAAAAAATGCTGTGTGTCTGACGCTAGATTTGAACTTCGGTATGCTTGCGTAAATTAGATATGATTAAGTATATATGTTCAAAGTGAATTTAATTCGTATTATATCTCACTTATTTATAGTCCGATTTAAATGAAATTTTCACATAACGCCCGTGGCAAGGTATTTGACATGTAAGATATACAACTTTGGTTGTTGAGCTAATATTGTGATTTTTAAATAGTTATTACTGATTTATAGAGGCGAGAAGGGGCGTGTCCAAATTTTAAAAAAAGTTTGAGACACAGCAATATATTAGGGTGTCAAATATCTTTTTTGCTTTTTTGCTCTTTATTCAATGCTTTATAAAAAGTGATACAGTGATCGGATTTAGTTCAAATATGCGCCGTTTTGTTCGATAATCTGTTTCCATCTAGACGGCAACTTCATAATACCTCCCTCGTAGAAGCCCCCCTCCTTATTTGCGAAGAACTCGGACAGCCACTTTTCACATGCCTCTTTTGAGTTCAACTTTACACCACCAAGGGCATTCGCCATGGACAGGAACAGGTGGTAATCACTTGGCGCTATGTCCGGGCTATATGGTGGATGCGATAAAACCTCCCATCCGAGCTCCCGTAGCTTCTGACGAGTCATCAACGAAGTGTGTGGTCTGGCGTTGTCCTGGTGGAACACTACACCCTTCCTGTTGGCCAATTCTGGACGCTTCTGGTCGATCGCCTGCTTCAAGCGGTCCAGTTGTTCGCAGTAGATGGTAGAATTAAGCGTCTGGCCATATGGGAGCAGCTCATAGTGGATGATTCCCTTCCAATCCCACCAAACACACAGCAAAACCTTCCTGGCGGTCAATCCCGGCTTGGCCACTGTTTGGGACGATTCACCGGCCTTCGACCACGACCGTTTTCGCTTGATATTGTCGTATGTGATCCATTTTTCGTCGCCAGTCACCATCCGCTTCAAGAATGGGTCGAGTTCGTTCCGTTTCAGCAGCATATCGCAGGCGTTGATTCGGTCCAGAAGGTTTTTTTGCGTCAAATCATGCGGCACCCAAACATCAAGCTTTTTTTGTATCCAGCCTTCTGCAGATGGTTTAAAATGGTTTGGTGACTAACTCCCATCTCCTGGGCGATGTCACGAGATGCCACATGCCGGTTTAACTCGATGTATTCCATGATTTGATCGGTATTTGTCGTCACAGGTCTTCCGCCGGCTGGCTTATCCATGGTGTCGTTTTCACCGGCTCTGAATCGTCGAAACCATTCCTCCGCGGTTCGAAGTGATAGAGTACCATCCCCCAAAACACCATTAATCTCACGGAACGTTTCTCTAGCGGATTTGCCTTTAACGAAGGAAAACTTTAAAATAGCGCGAATTTCGGCGTTAGTGAACTCCATGTTTACACGTCTATAACTGTTGAACGAAATATCCAAACTAACCATGCGTAGCGTCGTTTTGTAGGTTATGTCAAGACCTTTCAAATTATGTATAGTGTTGCCAGATACGAGCTCTGTAGCGCTTTGTACATAGCCGCGAAATTCAAAAGACAAAAAGGCGGAAGATATTTGACAACCTTTTATATGTACGTATGTTGTCACAAAATTTGATGACTCTAGCTCTTACAGTTTCTGAGATCCAGGTGTTCATACAGACAGACAGACAGACAGACAGACAGACAGACAGACGGACAGACAGACATGGCTCAATCGACTCGGCTACTGATACTGATTCAGAATATATATAGTTTATGGGGTCGGAGATGCCTCCTTCTGCCTGTTACGCACATTTCCGTTCCAACAAACACAATAGACCATGAATTTTTTTAAAATCCATGGCCTAAAAATCAAATTGAAATTGCCCATGAACCGAGGGTCCTAGATCATATATTGGTAAAAATATATGATCTACACTGCAATACCTATCAGTTTATATATATACATATATATATATATGTACTAGGTGGGGTGAAAAGTAACCTCCTTGACCGCCAAAATACAATTCTACTGCAAAAAATTTTATAGGGCCTTGTAGTCCATACATATTTAGGAAAGCACGCCAAACTTCTTTGATTTCGATACTGCCAGTAGTTTTTTTTTGACAGCTGATTTTCGTTGACGTGTTTGGCATCATGTGCAGTATGGACAAAAACGATTTTCGTTTTCTCATAAAACATTATTTTTTGAGAGGCAAAACGGCGAGGGAAACGAAAGAAAACTTGGATAAATATTATGGGGCTAATGCTCCGTCAGACTACACCGTCAAATATTGGTTTCAAGAGTTTCATGGTGGCCGCAACTCCACTAACGATCAAGGCCGCATCGGCAAGCCCTCGGATGAGGTCACAGACGAAAATACCGAAAAAATCCATGAGATGATGTTCGCAAACAGGAAAGTAAAATTTTGTGAGCTAGCAGATGTCACAAGGATCAATATTAAACTCACAAGCCATATTCTAAACGGGATTTTTCATATGAAATATTTATCCTGCCGAAAGGTGCCGCGAAACTGGCTCCAGACCAAAAACACGAGAAACGAAACTTTGGCCAAAATAAATTATTTGGGCCTTTAATAACTTCCCTATCCCCCTTTTTCATACGATTTGGTTCCCTCAGATTACAATCTCTTCTCAAACCTCAAAAGATGGCTCATCAATAAAAAATTTAGCTCACGCGAGGAATTTTTCGAAATTATCGACACCGCGGAGGGGTATTTTTCAGACCTTCCGGAAAATAATTTTTCGGACGGGATCAAGAAGTTGGAAAATCGCTGGATTAAGTGTATCGACCTAAAAAGGGGTTAAATTTAATAAAATAAAAAAACATTTTAAAAAAAATGTTTTTTTCATTCCCAAGAAGTTTACTTTTCACTCCACCTAGTACATATATATATATGTACATATATGAATTCACTTGTTTAGATAATGATTAAGCCTTATTAGCGACCTAAGTTCAAGGGCAAAATATATAAAAGACATAACTACCTCCTCATCAGACACACTTGCAGTCGATCTACTTGTAAAAACTTCAAGATTAATAGCGACATGCTTCGAAAAGCCGATATATGATCTAGCTCGTTTTATGAGCAATTTCAATTTGATTTTTATTTCTGATTTTTATAATAAAAATCAATTCATAACGCTTACTTTTTGATTTTTATTTTAAAAATCAAATATTAAAATTGAAAAACGATTTTTAAATTAAAAACTGGCACGGTAGGATTTTTCACACATTTTTCTGAGACTTTTAAGAGCTTTGATTTTTTTAATCTCATAATTATTATTTACGGTCCCTGATTTATATCAGCTTACTTTATGTCAAAGTAGAAACGTTCCATCTTTTATACGTCGACTTTACAAAGTAAATTATTGATTTGCGGGGGCGGTGGGCGTGGCACCCAACACGGGAGTCTTCCATTTAATTTAAGTATCTCTAGCTTCTATAATAGCTGAGATCTGTGTGTTCACACAGACAAACAGACAGACATGGCTCAATCGACTCGGCTAGTTATCCTGAGCAAGAATATTAGATTTGTACAAGGTTACTATAGTATACCTTTTTTTTTGGCGATTTTTAATGGTTGAAGGGTATTATTAGAAAATAGTGAAAATGTAAAAATTTTAAATATTAGACATTGTTTTGATTAAATTTGGTATGATTGGCTCGCAAAAAAAAAATTTAGAATGATTGTTCTATTTACGGCAGTGGTTGCATACATTATTATAACAATTAAAAACACTTGCATGTCAAAACCTCTCAAGCAGTTTCTACATAATGGTCAAAAAAGGGTATACTAACTATGTGCAAATGTATGTAACAGGCAGAAGGAGGCGTGGCAGATCCCATAAAGTATATATATTCCTGCTCAGGAGTCCGTGCCGAGTCGATTGAGCCGTGTCTGTCTGTCTGGATGTCCGGATGTCTGGATGTCCAGATGAACACACAGATCTCAGCTATTATAAAACCTAGAGTCACCAAATGACATGAAGGTTTCTGTGTACCAGACGCAGATCAAGTTTATTTCAAATGTTAGGTGCCACTCCCACCGCTCCCGCAAATCAATAATTTAATTTTTAAACTCAATTTATAAGCGCTGTATAAAAGATACAACTTTGTGACTATAATATATACTAAGCTGAATGAAATATCTACGTATACTCTAAATTGCAATCCGATCGGACCATAAACACAAAAGTTATTTAAGAAAGTATGAGCATAAATCCAACTGCTGGTGTCATCTAAAAAGGGAGGTGGGCGAGCGCGAAGCGCGAGCGCCATCTGTCGGGAATAATTTTAAAGCATGTGCATTAGTATATGTTTATGAATTTAACAATTTACAATATATGTAAGCCCAACAGTAAGAAATCAGCATTTCGCGTGCATTCCTAAAGTAAACAATGCGTTTTTTCATAACGTCTCTCGCTTTTCATATTTTATCTATGATGAGCTTGCAAGTTCAATAGGATTTATATTGAATGTTGCTGTTTTGTTTTGCTCTCAATATTTTGCAATAACATAGCAGCACATACATACATATGTTGAAGTGGGACGTCTATACACACATTTATGCATATGCAAATGCATGTATGGGCATCCCACTCCAACATACACTCCAATTGGCGTTGCTATTGTTTACGAACAAAGATATGTAAGAAGTGAAAAGACTTAACGGTATTGTCCATCTCCTTTTTCTAAACATACTGCCGGCAGTTGGCGTTTTCCTTATCTTCCTATTCTAAACAAACGGCCGTCAGTTTGCTTCACGCATTCTTTCGTATTGCCGCTTTGCCTATTATCTTTCGATAGCCGATTGCAACGAAGCCATAAGAGAGATTAGAGTATACATAAATAATAATTAATATTAATATTTAATAACGTTTAACATATTTTTATGAAAACTGACCAAAAAGCTAAATTTTTACGAATGTCGATCGCGCCGTCATTCGAACCCAGCATAAGTTGGCTAAGAGACTGCAACGCAATTCACTTAACCACTGCACGACTTTCATTCGTCGGCAGAGTTCCAATTTAAAATAAAACCACTAAGCATGCCAAGTGATAAACCTTTGCAAGTAACTGAGCAGACGGACATAACTACATATATCGTCTTGGCTGTTAATGCTGTTAATAGTATAATATATATATGTACATAAGTACTTTATGGGGTCGTCGACGTTGCATTTTGCCTGTTACATATATTTGACTTTAACATATAACGGGTGCGCCAACGGAAACGGGTCAATAGAAAAGTCGAATAACTTTGAGAGTTTTCAATATATTCAAAAAATTTTTTTTTTATTATCAAGATGACCTTTTTACAATTTGTTTGAGCTATTTCCCAAAAACAACATCGATCAAATGACCCCCTTTATTTCGAATACAAAAGCCGGCTCTTTTTTTCGCATTTTTCATCACATTCACAAGCATCTCGGGCGTGATAGCTGCCATTTCAGCTCGAATGTTCTCTTTTAGATCTTCTAAGGTCTTCGGCTTGTTGGTATAAACATTGCTCTTCAAAAATCCCCATAAAAAGAAATCTGGCTGTGTCAAATCTGGGGATCTTGGCGGCCAGTCAATATCACCGTTTTTGGATACAACACGTCCCGGGAATTCCGACGCAGATAGTCTATTGTTGCAGTTGATGTATTGCATGTAGCACCATCCTGGTGGACGCGGGCGTGGTTTTTGAACTCGTTTAAGATCTGCTACAGTTCCATGTTCAAAAAAATTTGAGGATATACGACGTATCGTATCAGTTTTGGGTGCACTACGGTCACGATATTTTCGGCGATATGCACGCTGGGTTAGCACAACTGACCGATTATTTTCAATGTAAAGCGACACTATTTCGGCACGTTCTTGAGGTGTATAGCGATACATGATTGAAATTGTATTGGATCAAACTTTACAAAACCGTATCAATGAAGCCGATCAGTTGAAAATTGTCAAAGTTATCGGACTTTTCTATTGACCCGTTTCCGTTGGCGCACCCTGTACTAAGCTGAATAATATATCTACGTAGTCTCAAAATTCAATCCGATCGGACAACAATCACAAAAGTTATTTAAGAAAGTAAGAACATAAAACCAAGTGCTTCTGTCAGCTAACAAGGGAGGCCGGCGAGCGCGATGCTCGAGCGCCATCTGTCGGGAATAATTTCAAAGCATGTGCATATGTATGTATATGCCTACATATGTACATATGTACATAGGAACATATGTCGAAGGGTATCCCACTGTCGCGTGTCGCGCGACTGTTGCTTTCCTTACTGGTTTCATATTTTTTCGTTGTCGTACATAGTTCTTATAGTCTCTGAAATTTAGATTTTTATTGCGAACGGACAGACAGACGCACAGACTGACAGACGGACATGGGTATAATGACTAAGCTGTTGATGCTGATTAGGAATATATATTTATTATTTATTTATTTATAAGTAAAAATAGTTAATAATCCTAATTGTTTGTAAATTTTAAATTACAGTATAATGTGCTTAACTGCCTCAACACTTAACTCCACATTACAGATAACTGCCCAATCATACTTTTTTTGTACAACGAAAAGCTATTATGTTTGAAAAATATTAATTTAGTTGCATTCAATAGAAGTGCATTTTTAGGATAACTGCATGAATTTTGTTGCAATTTTGATTGTTTTCTCTTCCAAATACATAAGTTAAGTGCGCCACCTTTTTCTCGATTTTGCAAAAGCGCCATCATTTTTTCGTTGTTATTACAGATCGTCACTCTTTGCTAGTAAAGTGAAAAGGACGCCACCGATTATAGTGTTCGTTATGATCGTGGCCCCAAACTGCGCATGACCGTTTACTTATGCTTGGCAATGCCATATACCATAAATGGCAAGTACATAGTTTGTTTACAAATCAATTTTTCGAAATGGGTAAAACAAAGCGAAATAGTGAATTGCGGTTAAGTGCATTTTTAGGATAAGTGCACATTTTTTGAGTCAAACATGGTGAGGCAGTTAAGCACATTATACTGTATATATATAACTTTGGACAGCCTTGTGCGAATGTCGAAGATTCTTAAAAAGTGAATTCTTCAGTAACGTGGTGACGATACCATTCGAACTGGAAATGATATATGGATAAGAATAAATTTATAGAAGATGAATAAGTTGTTTGAAAAAACTTAGCAAAAATATCGGCCATGGCCTGTTGTGTGTCCGCCTCAGCATTATCAATCGTTAGTTTAGAAGGAAAGATCGCTGACATACGCTTCATGTTAACAAAATTTTAAAACTGTTTAGGATTCTGAAAAAATAGTAAAATTTGCACAGGAATTTTTAGTAGCAGGAAAAGACTTGCGTTGAGTTTTTCTGCTTATATTTCTTGAATAAGTTACTCATTAAGTTTTTTATGTGAGAATGCTCTTTTGAAAACCAATGGGGCTTACTCGAGCATTTCGAATACAAAAACGGAACACAGATATAAAAAGCAGAGTTGAGGGTATTATATAGTAAAATATATATTTTGCAACTGGCATATCAGTTGATAAATAAAAATCAGACCCATCACAATGTAAAATTAAATAATTTAAATTTTCTAAGTCTGTTTTTTTAAAGCAGCGCACACGATTACACGGCTTTTAAGTTTAATACCCAAATCAAAATGTACTTCGAAGGTGGGATGATAAGAATATTCTGGTATTGAAAGGGGTTGTGCCCTGTCTAAAATCCCCTTGCAAGGATCAGAGGCGAAACACAAATCCAGCGATCTGTTTAAAAAGTTTTTGACAAGATTGACCTGCGAAGTTTCCCTCATGTTCAATTACATTCAGGGATATTAAGCTCGCCAAGGACTATGAAGTGATCTCTGTCTGATAACAGGTTAAGAACAGTCTTAATTGCAGACAAGTGTTGCGAGTAGACTGAAATTTCTTCGGATGAGGGAGGAATATAGGAACAGCTTATAGACAAGAAAAACCTTTAAAGTGTAATTTTACACAAATTAATTTAATGTCAAATTGAAACTCCAGTTGTAAAACGTCCGGTTCAACCCCATCGGTCAGGTCGATCAAGCCTGTATGTTGTATAACTATCTGGAAAGACTTCAGAGCTTAGAATCTTTGCTTTTAACCAGGTTTCGGTAAAAATAATAAAAAAAAAAGAAAAGGCAACAGGCAACTTTTTTTCCCTTTGACATAATTTTTTTACGTATCAACAATAAACAATTTTTCTTACATAGAATACCGTGAACTCTCAAAAAAATTTGGCAAGCAAATAGATTCGACAAAAATACATAATTTGTTGAAATGCGGTTTCTTTGTTGTCGCTGAGTGTATATCTGAGTAATCGTTTCTGATTTTAATGAAAATATGCATATCAGTATACAAACAATATACATGGTATATACATTTATTAGCTCTGTTTGGAATTGTTCAGAGACATTTTTTGATAGTTTTATATGATTGCTTTCGTTCTTTTGACATTATTTCTCTGATCTACATCGTAGTCGAAATTATTTATTTTAATTAACTGATCTAACATATTTTAACATTGTAAGCCCCAGTCTGAACTCTAAATTTGTCCTGCAGGTCTAACTTTCGACTTGACCTTAAAGAACTCGACAATTTTTGAAAACCTTAAAAAGAATAATGCGGGTTAAGATCGAGGCATGCGATATAAGTTATAAATGTTTTTTGACCTTCAAAATTCCAATCTCAAGACAAAATTTGCCTATCACGTTTGAGTTACGAAATTTCCTTAAAAATATTTGAAAAAGTCACAAGTTTTTAATTTTGGATTAGAATTAAATATTAAAAAAAATTTCCTGTTGAAATATTCCTTTTTGAGCATTGTTTTATCATTACATTCATATTAGTAATGACTTTTTATTATACCCTTCGACCATTGAAAATGGTCAACAAAAGGGTATACTAACTTTGTGCAAATGTATGTAACAGGCAGAAGGAGGCGTGGGAGACCCCATAAAGTATATATATTCTTGCTCAGGATCACAAACCGAGTTTACTGAGCCATGTCTGTCTGTCTCTCTGTCTGTCTGTCCGTCTGTCTGTGTGAACGCACAGATCTCAGCTATTATAAATGCTAGGGTTACCAAATTTGGCAGGAAGACTCCTGTGTACTATAAGCTGATCAAGTTTATTTCAAATGTTAAGTGCCACGCCCACCGCCCCCCTAAATAAAAATTTAATTTTTGAACTCAATTTGTAAGCGCTGTATAAAAGCTACAACTTTCTGACTTTAACATATACTAAGCTGAAAGAATTATCTACGTATTCTCCTAATTGCAATTTAAGAAAGTATGAGCATAAAACCAAATGCTACTGTCAGCTAACAAGAGAGGCGTACAAGCGCGAGCGCCATCTGTTGGGAATAAAGGTAAAGCATGTGCATATGCATATGTGTATGAATTTAACAAATTAAACTACATGGGTCCATAGGTCGAAGGGTATCCCACTGTCGCGTGCTGCGCGACTGTTGCTTTTCTTACTGGTCTAAAACTGTATTTTATCTAATACAATTCTAAAATATAATACGTAGCCGTGCATAAATTTATAAATTATGCCATCATCAAGGTTTTCACTTCGCATTCGGATTGCATGGTCCGAAAACATACTAGGTGGAGTGAAAAGTAAACTCCTTGGGAATGAAAAAAACATTTTTTTTAAAATGTTTTTTTATTTTATTAAATTTAACCCCTTTTTAGGTCGATACACTTAATCCAGCGATTTTCCAACTTCTTGATCCCGTCCGAAAAATTATTTTCCGGAAGGTCTGAAAAATACCCCTCCGCGGTGTCGATAATTTCGAAAAATTCCTCGCGTGAGCTAAATTTTTTATTGATGAGCCATCTTTTGAGGTTTGAGAAGAGATTGTAATCTGAGGGAACCAAATCGTATGAAAAAGGGGGATAGGGAAGTTATTAAAGGCCCAAATAATTTATTTTGGCCAAAGTTTCGTTTCTCGTGTTTTTGGTCTGGAGCCAGTTTCGCGGCACCTTTCGGCAGGATAAATATTTCATATGAAAAATCCCGTTTAGAATATGGCTTGTGAGTTTAATATTGATCCTTGTGACATCTGCTAGCTCACAAAATTTTACTTTCCTGTTTGCGAACATCATCTCATGGATTTTTTCGGTATTTTCGTCTGTGACCTCATCCGAGGGCTTGCCGATGCGGCCTTGATCGTTAGTGGAGTTGCGGCCACCATGAAACTCTTGAAACCAATATTTGACGGTGTAGTCTGACGGAGCATTAGCCCCATAATATTTATCCAAGTTTTCTTTCGTTTCCCTCGCCGTTTTGCCTCTCAAAAAATAATGTTTTATGAGAAAACGAAAATCGTTTTTGTCCATACTGCACATGATGCCAAACACGTCAACGAAAATCAGCTGTCAAAAAAAAACTACTGGCAGTATCGCAAAGAAATTTGGCGTGCTTTCCTAAATATGTATGTACAGACTACAAGGCCCTATAAAATTTTTTGAAGTAGAATTGTATTTTGGCGGTCAAGGAGGCATGACCCGAGGTTGCCACAAGGTGGAGTTCTCTCTCCTCTCCTTTTGAGCATACTTGTAGATGATCCACTCTAACGTTTGGCCGAACGAGCAATACAATGTCAAGGCTTTGCTAATAACATTACAATTATCACCCGGGTAAAGATCAAAAAGTACTTAGTGAAATGGTCCAGCTAGGGCTAAAGAAGTGTAGGTATCAACCTCAATCCAGCAAACGAAAAAAAACCATCGTTGTGACGTTCTCAAAGTGATACAAACTGAAGAATATGAGAGCAATTGAACTACTGGGGAACTCGACAGTCCAAACCAAAGAAGTAAAATACCTGGGAGCAGCTTTCGAAACTAGTATGAATTTTGCCACTCTCGTTAAAAATGTAGTGCAATTTGCAATGCAAAGCATTGTGGGAGACCTCAGCTCACATTCTAAGATGGCTATATACATATGATGGTTGTATGACCAACTGTTAGTTATGGGGCAATTGCGTGGGCTACCGAGCAAAACTAAAAAACACGCAAAGTCAGCATAAAAAGTGGTAAAGATTGGCCTCATTGGTAGAACACCTGTTTCACTGCAGCAATGAAAGTTATATTGATATTGACTCTGCTATACCGAGTCCTCCCACTTCACCACATGATAACCATGCTCAGGTTGCCAGTTGAAGGCTCTGGTAGGGGTTGTATACTAGACAAAACAGATATTGAATTCATGGAGTGTAGTATACCTCTTGTAGCACAACCAAGGCACGGCATTATAACGTAGTATAGGTTCAAAAGGAATTTTACTGTCGAAATGAGCAGAAAAAGGGAGTGGACATTACTTGATGAGGTCCATTCTATAAAACAACATACCATAAAATGGTACACCGACTCCCCCACACACGAAGGCAATAAGCTGGGGGAGGAAGCAGATATACTAGCTAAAATGAGAGCAGATTATTCAATGATAGGGCCGGAGCCATTTTGTGGCATAGGCGAAAATACCATCAAAGAATTTCTACGACCTAAGGAGATAAAGATAATGGAAATTGACTGGGATCTTACACCAGGCTGTACCAATCGAAGTAGCTCTTAGGCTCCTGAAAACCAATGTGGTATAAAGACTTGAGAACATTAAGTAAGATCTCTGTAAGAGTTCTCAAAGGCCTGCCCACAGGCCATTGTATGTTTAAAAATATTGAAGTAAATTAAACTAATAGCTGAACGCCAGAATACATACTTACAGTATATCCAGCGTTGGTCCATACGAGATCTGCAACAATAACGAGACCAACAGTCGCGCAAAACGCGACAGTGGGATACCCTTCGACCTATGTTCCCATGTAGTTTAATTTGTTAAATTTATACACATATGCATATGCACATGCTTTGAAATTAATCCCGACAGATGGCGCTCGCACTTCGCGCTCGCCCACCTCCCTTGTTAGCTGACAGAAGCACTTGGTTTTATGCTCATACTTTCTTAAATAACTTCTGTGATTATTATCCGATCGGATTGTAATTTGGAGACTACGTAGATATTTCATTCAGCTTAGTATATGCTAAAGTCAAAAGTTGTATCTTTTATACAGCGCTTACAAATTGAGTTCAAAAATTAAATTATTGATTTGTGGGGGCGGTGGGCGTGGCTCCTAACATTTGAAATAAACTTGATCTGCTTATAGTACACAGGAGTCTTCCTGCCAAATTTGGTAACTCTAGCTTTTATAATAGCTGAGATCTGTGCGTTCACACAGACAGACAGACAGACAGACATGGCTCAATCGACTCGGCTTGTGATCCTGAGCAAGAATATATTATATATACTTTATGGGGTCTCCCACGCCTCCTTCTGCCTGTTACATACATTGCACAAAGTTAGTATACCCTTTTTGACCATTTTCAATGGTCGAAGGATATAAAAAGGCACATTCTTGAATATAAAGAGATAAGGCCAATCAGTCTAGGAAAAATCTTAGAATTCCTGAGAATGGAGCTTTAAGCTCAGCATGGATACACAAGATTTTATTGGTCGTAATAAATATCCCCCTTTTCAATGATAATATTAATGTAGAAGCCAGAAGAAGTGTTCTTGATCAGAATCACTAGCCGTGTCGATTGGCCATATTTGTCTGTCCGTCTGTTTGGATGTCATGATCTCAGCTATTAAAAGATTGAGAGACTCCTAATGTGGCATGAAATTATATATAAACTGTGCGCAGATCAAATTTATTTACAATTTTGGATACCATGTCCACCGCTCTTATAGATTAATATTTTAATTTCTTAACTCGATTTGTAAGCGACGTATAACTATAATATCTTCCTATCTTCCGAATTTCCGATCGGACAATAAACACAAAAGTTTTTTAAGTCACCTTAGTGCTTGAAGTTCCGAACAGCGCGCTCTCTGTGCTTGCTGGTGTGTGCGCACCTGCACATGTGTGTAAGAGTGAGAAAACAATTGGCAATAGTCCTTGGCTATTGAAAGTGGATTTATACCGGATTTTCATAACTGGGCGAAGCATATCATACAGTAGGGCATGCCCGAGTATACCGTTCGTCTGAATAGATCACTCATTTTAGTTTACCATCACGCAACAGCACAATAATCTCAATTTGTGCATATAGTATATAGTAATTATTTGCACATATAATTTGAAACTATTGAAGTGGGAAATCTTAAATAAATAAGAACACAAATCTACATACCTACAAAAAAAAACTGTACCTTTAACTTAAGAGAACAAAAATGTCAAATCAATAGTGGCACATATGTCTATTTCCCTTATGTAGTTTGATAATATTTAAATAAATTAAAATCATGCATAGTATAGTTAAAAAACCCATTTTCCGTAGATCCGAGAATCTCAGCTTCCAAAACTTTGCTACTGTTAGCTGTTTGCTTTAGTTTTGCAAAACGCTCTTGGAATGAAGTCTTAGTATTAGGTGTGAAGTACTGTTACTTTAATTATTGTGGCTTATTGCAGCACTCGCTGTACAAATATAAATTGAAAGTGCAGGTGCACAAGATCTATATATTAATGTTTTCAAAAGTGTATGAATTTAATATGTGGTATTTCTTGTTTTTCAGGAAAGCAACAGAAGTTATACAAATCCCTTACCAGGAACAATAGTTGATAATCATATTACTAGATTCGAAATCTATGATTTCTTTTTGGTAGCCCAGGCTGTTCGGCAAGGAACTGTTAGCCCAACACATTTCATTGTATTACAGGACGACGCAAATTATGGTCCTGATATCATACATAAATTAAGCTACAAACTGTGTTTTCTATATTTTAATTGGCCAGGTACTGTGAGGATTCCGGCCTGTTGCATGGTAAGTCTACTATTTGGCTACTCATTTCCATTCATATTGGCAGAAGATTAGACAGCCTCACAACAAAAAGTTGGTAATGCGACATTTGCAGTTAAATGTTAAATGTATTATGGAACAGTGGGTATATTAGTCTTAAACAGGAGTTTGCAACGCACCATAGGAGACATGTCTGTCGAAACAAAAACTATTCTCGCAGTTTTTGAGCGATTCTGATGAAATTTGGGACACATTCGTCGTAAACCACGCTGTAAATAAGTCAAAACGACCCGGATCACAACGATATATTCTTTTTCGAAATAACTTATCATTACCGCTCACAATTTAACAAAAATCTATAGTGGCATGGAAGTGCGAGTACATGTTTGCAGGTACTAAGTTTATTAACCTAAAAAGTTTAACAAAGCAAATAAATTCAATTAATCAATTAAATATTTTTCTTGCGATCCTTTAAAAATATCTTAACAATATAAAATATTAATCAAACCAATAAGATTCGATTCCGCGAAATCAAAAATAAAAAACATAAAAAACTCGCATGTACTCAATTTGAATGTATGCATATTAAATAAAAAAATACGAAGCTACAGTCAGGTGCTGACTGTATAAGGCCATGGATTATCATAGTAAACCGTAGGCAATAGGTATAATTATGCATTTCTAGCACGTACCAAATTTCATTACATGTGCTTCTTCTTGATTTTTTGGCACGAGCTAAAAATGCATATTGCGTCTTGTCGCTCTGTCTAATGCCTCACCATTTTCGACGTCTGCGAGAGATGTTCAGTGGCTGAGTGGACTATGCCCCGGACTCTAAGGCCAATGATATTGAGCGTGTTCGAGGTTCGATTGCTGCCGCGATCAACATGTGAACTTCTTTTGTTTTTCATAATTTTTTTTAAATAAATAAAAAGTTCAAAAACATTAAAGAGGGGCGGCGGCAGTAGGGGATTTTTAAGTTTCAGTTATGCAATATGTATATGTAATTAGAACTTAGTTTTCTTTCGTCGGTACACAACAGCAACTGCAAAACTAATTGTACATATTTATGTATATACACGTACAATCGTGCAATAATGTGTGTTGAAGTGGGACGCCAATACATACATGTGGATATGCAGACATGTATGTACGGGAGTCACACTCGCACATTCATAATTTTACAAGGGCTTATGATCGCTGTTATGTTCTAGCATTCTAATTGCAAAATATTGAGAGCAAAACAAAATAGGAAACATCCAATTGGAATCTTACTGAACTTGCTAAGTCATAACTGACAAAATACGGAAAGAATGACGACATAGAAGAACGCATTAGCTCGCGTTTTTTTGATGCGTGCTTTATAAAATAAAAATAGTAAACTTTATTTATAAATCCAGACGTGATGGAGAATCTCTGACCCCGGATTCGGGTTCAGCGACCCAAAATACATATATGTAACTGCATATGCCGCATGCCCAGATCATGACAAACTTTTTTTTTTGTGTGGTTGTGTAATTAATAAATTGAAAATTCGCACCCTCCTCAACCGAGAGTTGAACACACGCACTCTCTCACAGTCTTCTGAATTTGCTGTCCGCCACTCTAACCACTCGTCCATTGCCTCCTTGGCCCACCGGCAAAGCTACATTGTGAACCAATTCTGTTACCATACAATGCAAATAAAAAGTTGAATAAAATGCTGTGTGTCTGACGCTAGATTTGAACTTCGGTGTGCTTGCGTAAGTTAGGTCTGCTTAAGTATATATGTTTAAAGTGACTTTAATTCGTATTATATCTCACTTATTTATAGTCCGATTTAAATGAAATTTTCGCATAACGCCCGTGGCAAAGTATTTGTCATGTAAGATATACAGCTTTGGTTGTTGAATTAATATTGTAGTTTTTAAATAGTTATTACTAATTTATAGAGGCGGGTAAGGGCGTGTCCAAATTTAAAAAAAATTTTGAGACACTGCAATATATACGTATGTTGTCACAAAATTTGATGACTCTAGCTCTTATAGCTTCTGAGATCCAGGTGTTCATACAGACAGACAGACGGACATACAGACATGGCTCAATCGACTCGGCTACTGATTCTGATTCAGAATATATATAGTTTATGGGGTCGGAGATGCCTTCTTCTGCCTGTTACGCACATTTCCGTTCCGACAAACACAATAGACAAACACAAAATGAATTTTTTTAAAATCCATGGCCTAAACGGTTGTAAATATTTTATATACATAATTTTGCATACTTTCTACCATATTTTAAAGAATTCCTTTCCAATAGTTTTCGCCACCAACTGGATTTGCACTTAAATGCCTAGGGGCGTTCCGTATTTTCAAAATTTACCAAAAAGTTTGATCGCAAATTTTGAGCATATATTGAAAAGACAATTAATAAATGCATAACAACAATGTTTTTGGGCACTGGAAGTTTGTATATGCTTTCCGGAGCTCGATCCTCCCACAAGTATACAAATAAGTTTGGTGGTCTCATGCTAAGGCGATATACTGAATTTTCATGCAACAAAGGTTCTTCAACTTTATAGTTTAATCTTTTCAATTACTTCTCACTTAATGTTACTAATTAATAACAAAAATTCGCCGCCTTATTGTTTAATCTTAAGTTTTGTGTGAATTTTCTAGGAGACATATTAGTTAGCTCCTCTTGTGTGGTTTTCTTTTAACATGCATCGAAGAATATATTCTTTAACGTTCTTTGCCATACATGTATTACATGTATGTAATGTTATTAGGCCATAATGTGTATACATATAGATGAACACATGAATATGTATAAGAAAAATTAAATTTGTTAACAGAAAAAAATATTTTTTTATTTTCAGTATGCTCATAAGATGGCTTACCTGATTGGACAAAGCATTCAACGTACAACTTCAGATAAATTATCGGAACAACTATTTTATTTATAAAGGAATGCACTTCAAGAGAACTGTCGAGTACGTCTCTCTGTCTGTACGGGTTTATAAAAATCTAGATCTTTAAAACAGAAAAAACAACGACTTCTAAATTTGGTGCAAATGAATGTGTCATTGCACGTAGATCATGTTTAGTTTACGTTTTAGCCACGCTCCTTTCAAAGCCGTAAATTGTTTTAAGTCGAATTAACTTTAAATCTTGAACGTCCAATTATAGTCTAAACATTATTTATGGCTACCCAAAAAATATATGAATTTGATAACGAGCTTTTAGGTAACGTAAAAGTTAAGAAGGAAATAATTTACAAACGCATCTTGTAAGTATACAATACTAAATACGCCAAACATACTAGAAGTTGGAAATGTTGGCTGTTCAATTTGGTAACATAAAAATAATAATTATCTTCTCTTATTACCAGCTTGCTTATACTTATTTATTTGGTCAAAGCGTACAGCGCCCTACTTAAGACAAATCATCGGAAGAACTAGTTTATTTATAAATATCTCATAATCTTATCTAATATCATAATATATTTTAAGCTTGTATGTATTTAGCTTAAATATTGAACGGTTTTATTTTTTTACATTAAATAAATTATGATCTCTAAATGATAAAAGACTTTTATTTGCACTTGCTGAACTTATGTTTCTTAAACACAATATTTTACAATATAGTCTGTAATTGTATAAAGTATATTCTGTATCACTATTAACTTTAGACTCAAACTAGCCATGTCTGCCTGTCCGTCTGTCTGTGACGCAAAAACTAGTCTTTCAGTTTTATAGCTATTCAAACTATGGATTTGCTTGAAATGGTCTAGAGCTTGACAGTCCTTATTTTACAAAGACCATCTGTAGCTCACTATTTTATCCAATTCATGAGTATGGATTATGCGTTTGGTGTCCTCATTATTAAATCCACAAGTACCGCATTGAATCTGTGCAACATAACTTTCTAGTTTTGGTTTTTTACGATACTTAACTGGAATGAGAATTTAAGACTTCCTTCCTATTCTAGGTGGGGTTTTCTTGATTTTCCCCAATCCTTTGCAAATGTTTAATCGTTATATATGTATAATAATGTTTAATTTCTGATTATCCCAAATAAAATTAAATATAAAGAAATATTCAAATATATTTATATTTATACAGTTTCAATTGTGATCTCAATACAATGTCAAGGCTTTGCTAATAACATTACAATTATCACCCGGGTAAAGATCAAAAAGTACTTAGTGAAATGGTCCAGCTAGGGCTAAAGAAGTGTAGGTATCAACCTCAATCCAGCAAACGAAAAAAAACCATCGTTGTGACGTTCTCAAAGTGATACAAACTGAAGAATATGAGAGCAATTGAACTACTGGGGAACTCGACAGTCCAAACCAAAGAAGTAAAATACCTGGGAGCAGCTTTCGAAACTAGTATGAATTTTGCCACTCTCGTTAAAAATGTAGTGCAATTTGCAATGCAAAGCATTGTGGGAGACCTCAGCTCACATTCTAAGATGGCTATATACATATGATGGTTGTATGACCAACTGTTAGTTATGGGGCAATTGCGTGGGCTACCGAGCAAAACTAAAAAACACGCAAAGTCAGCATAAAAAGTGGTAAAGATTGGCCTCATTGGTAGAACACCTGTTTCACTGCAGCAATGAAAGTTATATTGATATTGACTCTGCTATACCGAGTCCTCCCACTTCACCACATGATAACCATGCTCAGGTTGCCAGTTGAAGGCTCTGGTAGGGGTTGTATACTAGACAAAACAGATATTGAATTCATGGAGTGTAGTATACCTCTTGTAGCACAACCAAGGCACGGCATTATAACGTAGTATAGGTTCAAAAGGAATTTTACTGTCGAAATGAGCAGAAAAAGGGAGTGGACATTACTTGATGAGGTCCATTCTATAAAACAACATACCATAAAATGGTACACCGACTCCCCCACACACGAAGGCAATAAGCTGGGGGAGGAAGCAGATATACTAGCTAAAATGAGAGCAGATTATTCAATGATAGGGCCGGAGCCATTTTGTGGCATAGGCGAAAATACCATCAAAGAATTTCTACGACCTAAGGAGATAAAGATAATGGAAATTGACTGGGATCTTACACCAGGCTGTACCAATCGAAGTAGCTCTTAGGCTCCTGAAAACCAATGTGGTATAAAGACTTGAGAACATTAAGTAAGATCTCTGTAAGAGTTCTCAAAGGCCTGCCCACAGGCCATTGTATGTTTAAAAATATTGAAGTAAATTAAACTAATAGCTGAACGCCAGAATACATACTTACAGTATATCCAGCGTTGGTCCATACGAGATCTGCAACAATAACGAGACCAACAGTCGCGCAAAACGCGACAGTGGGATACCCTTCGACCTATGTTCCCATGTAGTTTAATTTGTTAAATTTATACACATATGCATATGCACATGCTTTGAAATTAATCCCGACAGATGGCGCTCGCACTTCGCGCTCGCCCACCTCCCTTGTTAGCTGACAGAAGCACTTGGTTTTATGCTCATACTTTCTTAAATAACTTCTGTGATTATTATCCGATCGGATTGTAATTTGGAGACTACGTAGATATTTCATTCAGCTTAGTATATGCTAAAGTCAAAAGTTGTATCTTTTATACAGCGCTTACAAATTGAGTTCAAAAATTAAATTATTGATTTGTGGGGGCGGTGGGCGTGGCTCCTAACATTTGAAATAAACTTGATCTGCTTATAGTACACAGGAGTCTTCCTGCCAAATTTGGTAACTCTAGCTTTTATAATAGCTGAGATCTGTGCGTTCACACAGACAGACAGACAGACAGACATGGCTCAATCGACTCGGCTTGTGATCCTGAGCAAGAATATATTATATATACTTTATGGGGTCTCCCACGCCTCCTTCTGCCTGTTACATACATTGCACAAAGTTAGTATACCCTTTTTGACCATTTTCAATGGTCGAAGGATATAAAAAGGCACATTCTTGAATATAAAGAGATAAGGCCAATCAGTCTAGGAAAAATCTTAGAATTCCTGAGAATGGAGCTTTAAGCTCAGCATGGATACACAAGATTTTATTGGTCGTAATAAATATCCCCCTTTTCAATGATAATATTAATGTAGAAGCCAGAAGAAGTGTTCTTGATCAGAATCACTAGCCGTGTCGATTGGCCATATTTGTCTGTCCGTCTGTTTGGATGTCATGATCTCAGCTATTAAAAGATTGAGAGACTCCTAATGTGGCATGAAATTATATATAAACTGTGCGCAGATCAAATTTATTTACAATTTTGGATACCATGTCCACCGCTCTTATAGATTAATATTTTAATTTCTTAACTCGATTTGTAAGCGACGTATAACTATAATATCTTCCTATCTTCCGAATTTCCGATCGGACAATAAACACAAAAGTTTTTTAAGTCACCTTAGTGCTTGAAGTTCCGAACAGCGCGCTCTCTGTGCTTGCTGGTGTGTGCGCACCTGCACATGTGTGTAAGAGTGAGAAAACAATTGGCAATAGTCCTTGGCTATTGAAAGTGGATTTATACCGGATTTTCATAACTGGGCGAAGCATATCATACAGTAGGGCATGCCCGAGTATACCGTTCGTCTGAATAGATCACTCATTTTAGTTTACCATCACGCAACAGCACAATAATCTCAATTTGTGCATATAGTATATAGTAATTATTTGCACATATAATTTGAAACTATTGAAGTGGGAAATCTTAAATAAATAAGAACACAAATCTACATACCTACAAAAAAAAACTGTACCTTTAACTTAAGAGAACAAAAATGTCAAATCAATAGTGGCACATATGTCTATTTCCCTTATGTAGTTTGATAATATTTAAATAAATTAAAATCATGCATAGTATAGTTAAAAAACCCATTTTCCGTAGATCCGAGAATCTCAGCTTCCAAAACTTTGCTACTGTTAGCTGTTTGCTTTAGTTTTGCAAAACGCTCTTGGAATGTAGTCTTACTATTAGGTGTGAAGTACTGTTACTTTAATTATTGTGGCTTATTGCAGCACTCGCTGTACAAATATAAATTGAAAGTGCAGGTGCACAAGATCTATATATTAATGTTTTCAAAAGTGTATGAATTTAATATGTGGTATTTCTTGTTTTTCAGGAAAGCAACAGAAGTTATACAAATCCCTTACCAGGAACAATAGTTGATAATCATATTACTAGATTCGAAATCTATGATTTCTTTTTGGTAGCCCAGGCTGTTCGGCAAGGAACTGTTAGCCCAACACATTTCATTGTATTACAGGACGACGCAAATTATGGTCCTGATATCATACATAAATTAAGCTACAAACTGTGTTTTCTATATTTTAATTGGCCAGGTACTGTGAGGATTCCGGCCTGTTGCATGGTAAGTCTACTATTTGGCTACTCATTTCCATTCATATTGGCAGAAGATTAGACAGCCTCACAACAAAAAGTTGGTAATGCGACATTTGCAGTTAAATGTTAAATGTATTATGGAACAGTGGGTATATTAGTCTTAAACAGGAGTTTGCAACGCACCATAGGAGACATGTCTGTCGAAACAAAAACTATTCTCGCAGTTTTTGAGCGATTCTGATGAAATTTGGGACACATTCGTCGTAAACCACGCTGTAAATAAGTCAAAACGACCCGGATCACAACGATATATTCTTTTTCGAAATAACTTATCATTACCGCTCACAATTTAACAAAAATCTATAGTGGCATGGAAGTGCGAGTACATGTTTGCAGGTACTAAGTTTATTAACCTAAAAAGTTTAACAAAGCAAATAAATTCAATTAATCAATTAAATATTTTTCTTGCGATCCTTTAAAAATATCTTAACAATATAAAATATTAATCAAACCAATAAGATTCGATTCCGCGAAATCAAAAATAAAAAACATAAAAAACTCGCATGTACTCAATTTGAATGTATGCATATTAAATAAAAAAATACGAAGCTACAGTCAGGTGCTGACTGTATAAGGCCATGGATTATCATAGTAAACCGTAGGCAATAGGTATAATTATGCATTTCTAGCACGTACCAAATTTCATTACATGTGCTTCTTCTTGATTTTTTGGCACGAGCTAAAAATGCATATTGCGTCTTGTCGCTCTGTCTAATGCCTCACCATTTTCGACGTCTGCGAGAGATGTTCAGTGGCTGAGTGGACTATGCCCCGGACTCTAAGGCCAATGATATTGAGCGTGTTCGAGGTTCGATTGCTGCCGCGATCAACATGTGAACTTCTTTTGTTTTTCATAATTTTTTTTAAATAAATAAAAAGTTCAAAAACATTAAAGAGGGGCGGCGGCAGTAGGGGATTTTTAAGTTTCAGTTATGCAATATGTATATGTAATTAGAACTTAGTTTTCTTTCGTCGGTACACAACAGCAACTGCAAAACTAATTGTACATATTTATGTATATACACGTACAATCGTGCAATAATGTGTGTTGAAGTGGGACGCCAATACATACATGTGGATATGCAGACATGTATGTACGGGAGTCACACTCGCACATTCATAATTTTACAAGGGCTTATGATCGCTGTTATGTTCTAGCATTCTAATTGCAAAATATTGAGAGCAAAACAAAATAGGAAACATCCAATTGGAATCTTACTGAACTTGCTAAGTCATAACTGACAAAATACGGAAAGAATGACGACATAGAAGAACGCATTAGCTCGCGTTTTTTTGATGCGTGCTTTATAAAATAAAAATAGTAAACTTTATTTATAAATCCAGACGTGATGGAGAATCTCTGACCCCGGATTCGGGTTCAGCGACCCAAAATACATATATGTAACTGCATATGCCGCATGCCCAGATCATGACAAACTTTTTTTTTGTGTGGTTGTGTAATTAATAAATTGAAAATTCGCACCCTCCTCAACCGAGAGTTGAACACACGCACTCTCTCACAGTCTTCTGAATTTGCTGTCCGCCACTCTAACCACTCGTCCATTGCCTCCTTGGCCCACCGGCAAAGCTACATTGTGAACCAATTCTGTTACCATACAATGCAAATAAAAAGTTGAATAAAATGCTGTGTGTCTGACGCTAGATTTGAACTTCGGTGTGCTTGCGTAAGTTAGGTCTGCTTAAGTATATATGTTTAAAGTGACTTTAATTCGTATTATATCTCACTTATTTATAGTCCGATTTAAATGAAATTTTCGCATAACGCCCGTGGCAAAGTATTTGTCATGTAAGATATACAGCTTTGGTTGTTGAATTAATATTGTAGTTTTTAAATAGTTATTACTAATTTATAGAGGCGGGTAAGGGCGTGTCCAAATTTAAAAAAAATTTTGAGACACTGCAATATATACGTATGTTGTCACAAAATTTGATGACTCTAGCTCTTATAGCTTCTGAGATCCAGGTGTTCATACAGACAGACAGACGGACATACAGACATGGCTCAATCGACTCGGCTACTGATTCTGATTCAGAATATATATAGTTTATGGGGTCGGAGATGCCTTCTTCTGCCTGTTACGCACATTTCCGTTCCGACAAACACAATAGACAAACACAAAATGAATTTTTTTAAAATCCATGGCCTAAACGGTTGTAAATATTTTATATACATAATTTTGCATACTTTCTACCATATTTTAAAGAATTCCTTTCCAATAGTTTTCGCCACCAACTGGATTTGCACTTAAATGCCTAGGGGCGTTCCGTATTTTCAAAATTTACCAAAAAGTTTGATCGCAAATTTTGAGCATATATTGAAAAGACAATTAATAAATGCATAACAACAATGTTTTTGGGCACTGGAAGTTTGTATATGCTTTCCGGAGCTCGATCCTCCCACAAGTATACAAATAAGTTTGGTGGTCTCATGCTAAGGCGATATACTGAATTTTCATGCAACAAAGGTTCTTCAACTTTATAGTTTAATCTTTTCAATTACTTCTCACTTAATGTTACTAATTAATAACAAAAATTCGCCGCCTTATTGTTTAATCTTAAGTTTTGTGTGAATTTTCTAGGAGACATATTAGTTAGCTCCTCTTGTGTGGTTTTCTTTTAACATGCATCGAAGAATATATTCTTTAACGTTCTTTGCCATACATGTATTACATGTATGTAATGTTATTAGGCCATAATGTGTATACATATAGATGAACACATGAATATGTATAAGAAAAATTAAATTTGTTAACAGAAAAAAATATTTTTTTATTTTCAGTATGCTCATAAGATGGCTTACCTGATTGGACAAAGCATTCAACGTACAACTTCAGATAAATTATCGGAACAACTATTTTATTTATAAAGGAATGCACTTCAAGAGAACTGTCGAGTACGTCTCTCTGTCTGTACGGGTTTATAAAAATCTAGATCTTTAAAACAGAAAAAACAACGACTTCTAAATTTGGTGCAAATGAATGTGTCATTGCACGTAGATCATGTTTAGTTTACGTTTTAGCCACGCTCCTTTCAAAGCCGTAAATTGTTTTAAGTCGAATTAACTTTAAATCTTGAACGTCCAATTATAGTCTAAACATTATTTATGGCTACCCAAAAAATATATGAATTTGATAACGAGCTTTTAGGTAACGTAAAAGTTAAGAAGGAAATAATTTACAAACGCATCTTGTAAGTATACAATACTAAATACGCCAAACATACTAGAAGTTGGAAATGTTGGCTGTTCAATTTGGTAACATAAAAATAATAATTATCTTCTCTTATTACCAGCTTGCTTATACTTATTTATTTGGTCAAAGCGTACAGCGCCCTACTTAAGACAAATCATCGGAAGAACTAGTTTATTTATAAATATCTCATAATCTTATCTAATATCATAATATATTTTAAGCTTGTATGTATTTAGCTTAAATATTGAACGGTTTTATTTTTTTACATTAAATAAATTATGATCTCTAAATGATAAAAGACTTTTATTTGCACTTGCTGAACTTATGTTTCTTAAACACAATATTTTACAATATAGTCTGTAATTGTATAAAGTATATTCTGTATCACTATTAACTTTAGACTCAAACTAGCCATGTCTGCCTGTCCGTCTGTCTGTGACGCAAAAACTAGTCTTTCAGTTTTATAGCTATTCAAACTATGGATTTGCTTGAAATGGTCTAGAGCTTGACAGTCCTTATTTTACAAAGACCATCTGTAGCTCACTATTTTATCCAATTCATGAGTATGGATTATGCGTTTGGTGTCCTCATTATTAAATCCACAAGTACCGCATTGAATCTGTGCAACATAACTTTCTAGTTTTGGTTTTTTACGATACTTAACTGGAATGAGAATTTAAGACTTCCTTCCTATTCTAGGTGGGGTTTTCTTGATTTTCCCCAATCCTTTGCAAATGTTTAATCGTTATATATGTATAATAATGTTTAATTTCTGATTATCCCAAATAAAATTAAATATAAAGAAATATTCAAATATATTTATATTTATACAGTTTCAATTGTGATCTCAAGGTGAACAGTCCTCTTTTTCACTAGCTCCCACAAGTGTCACAAAACAAAATCTGCTTATCAGTGTTTACAGTTAAGCTCCCTACTTGACTGTGCAAACAAAGAAACAAGTGAAGCAAAGTAAAGTTAAAACAAAATAACTGTAGATCGCGATACGATGGGTGAGAGGGGTCCCCCCGATCGCCAAAAGGCAACGTGGACAAATTTGCTAAACCAAAAACAATCAACAAATTCAATAAGTTCCAAGTACATTGTCATTACAAGAAATAATGATACCGATAAACAATTTAAATTATCTCCATTTGCCATTAAAAAAATCATCGACTATACTTGTGATGGCGAAGTTATATTCTGCCGCGCACTAAAAAGTGGTGACCTTCTGGTTAAAACTAAAAACACCATACAAGCCGAAAAACTACTTAAGATGACCAACTTCATCAATGATATTCAAGTTACCGTGTCTGAGCATCGCACGCTTAATTCATGTAAGGGAGTTATATATTGGAATAACCTTCGCGGCATCACTGAAGAGATAATACAAACAGAGCTCCAATCGCAAAATGACTCCAGCGTCAAAAAAATAATGCGCAATATCGGCGGATCATTGGCGGAAACTGGTTTACATATCCTAACATTCTCTTCAACGATTCTCCCAGAACACATTATGATTGGATATGAGAGAGCTGCATTTCGTCCATACATTGCAACCCCTCTACGATGCAACAACTGCTACCGTTTTGGACATACCCTAAAAGTGTGTAAAAATGATAAAGTCTGCCCCAAATGCGGGGATAACTACCACTTAAATGACGAAATAAATGAAACTTGTCAAAAAGATATTAATCGTATTAATTGTAAAACATCTAAGATAACTAGTAAAACTCACACCTCAAATGATAAGAAATGTCCTTTATATATTAAACAACAAGAAATTATAGTGATTAACACTAACATGCAAGTCGACAACAAAACGGCATATGATATATATAAAAAAAATCACTCAACTGACCGTGCAACATACTCTGAAATATCTAAAAATACTACGCCAGTACAAACAATCTCAAATAAAAATACTTTACCAGAACCATCAACTTCTGTTAACATTAAGTCAACATTAGCAAAGCAAAACCCCAAACTCATTGACTATAGCGACTTAAATGATCTCGTTACAATTGCTCCTACTGGAGCAGACAAAAAACCAAATTCTATAAAATCTAAAGTTCAAGTCTTACCTCGTTCATTATCTAAAAGACAACAAAAAATTTTAAAATAGCAAAACAAATTTGAAAAATCATTAAAATTTATGTCTGATGACAATTCTATAGACAGCGCCGATAATATGGAGTGTCTATAATAATTTTGTTCTAATCCCGTGTTAACGGCCGGCTGACTGGGGAGTGCATCCTAAACAACCTAGTTGGAAAGATGGGCACCTCAGTCAGTCGGCCGAGAACACATTGAAATATATACAAACAAAATCACTGTAAAAATACCACTCTGTACAATAACTATCGTTAACCATATCTCTTCTTTAAACTAATAATGTCCCTTATTATGATTCAATGGAATATCAGTGGCTATATAAACAATTACAGTGAACTACAAATTATTATAAAAAAATATCACCCTCAAATTATAGCCCTACAGGAAACCCACCTCCATTCAATAAACAATATACCCATCCCTATTAACTACACTTTGTATTCAAACAACTATTCACCAACTTATGGAGGCGCAGCAATATTAATACACAACTCTATCCAAAACTATTCAATGACTTTACCAAATGACTTTGACGCCACTGGAATTGAAGCACACTCTATTAAAAAGCTGAAAATAATTTCTGCATACATACCACCTACTAAATCATTCACAGAATCTAACTTACTTAATGTTATCAATACTAACTCTAACATGCTAATATTCGGTGATTTTAACAGCTGGGGTTCCTTATGGGGTTCCCCCAAAATCAACCAGAGGGGTAAAACACCCACCGACTTTATTATTAATTCTAACTTTATCGTTTTAAACGATAAATCTCCCACTCATTTTTCTACTCATAATACGTATACCCACATCGACGTCTCCTTCTGTTCTCCAGATATATTTCCCTTTATCAAGTGGCAGATTTGTAACGACTTACACGGTAGTGATCACTACCCCATCCTTATCACACTCTCTACTTCTATTGAACAACGCCCATCAAAAAGTAAACCAATTTTTAAATTAAACTTAACTGATTGGAACAACTTTCAAATTAAAACTAACTATTTCAATAATTGTATACCTTTTTTCAATAACATAAACAAAGAAGCTGCAAGTCTCAATAAAGTTATTCTACAAAGTGCACACTACACCATTCCACAAACTATTGTACAAAAATCAAAAATAATAAAAACGTCCCATGGTGGAATCCAAAATTACAAGCTCTCAATCGCGAAAAAAAACAAGCGGCAAACAAATTAAAAAAATACATTACCAATGAGAACATTATCAATTTAAGTAAGACTGCAGCCAAATTTAAAAGAGAACTCATAACAGCCAAAAAAGAATATGTCAAACAATTTACCTCAACCATTAATCCGCAATCAACGTCTAGGAACATTTGGGCCAACATTAGGACATTTTGTGGTCTGCACAATAGAAAACACATCCATGTTATAAATTGCCCTGAATCATCCTCTCCTATCTGCAACGACAATACAATAGCCAACACATTCGCTAATTTCTGGTCCAACCAATCCAATGATCTTAATTTCTCTCCTACATTTATAAATAACAAATACAGCAAGACATATCCATACATAGCATGTCCCTCCCGCTCAGCACATCAAATCGAATCTGACATCTCCCAAACTGAATTAGACTCCGCAATATCTATCCTAAAAGGTCGCACACCTGGAATCGACCGAATTTCTTATCCAATGAGAGCTAATGCCTCGGTTGCTGTGAAAACGCGCCTACTTAAACATTTCAACAACATTTTTCATAGTCATATTCCACAACAATAGAAAACTAGCTTAGTAATTCTTATTGTCAATCCAAACTCAGACAAAACCTCAATCACCTCATATAGACCAATCAGTCTAAACCCTTGTGTCGCCAAAATACTGGACAAAATATTAGCCAAAAGGTTATGGTGCTTTGTAACAACAAACAATCTTATACACACAAACCAAGTAGGTTTTAAGAGAGGGAGATCCGTTTTAGATAATCTAGCTTGCATAGATCATCTCATAACGGAATCACTATCACACAAGCAACACATTTCAGTAATTTCACTTGATTTTAATAAAGCTTTCGATAAGATTGGAATACATGCTATAATAACACAGCACATGCACAGCTGAAAAGAATATAAACTATGTTAAATAATGCAATCAGAATAGGCCTAGGCTAAGCGATTTAATCAAACTAGAACTAAATTCCTATCAGCTATAAATAGAGGAGTGAACTTTTGCCGCGATCTAGACATTAAACTCTGTCAACCTCCTGAAATTTCACCCAAACAACCTCCTTGGAAACTTAACAGGTATACAATTAACATGGAGCTTTCCAATCTTAATACACAAAACACCAATGCAATAATCTTTTCAAAAAAGTTTAAGTTCATTAAAAATCAGTTTTCCAAGCATACTTTTATATACACAGTTGGTTCAAAAACACAAAACTTCACTTCCTTTTCTATTACTACCGAAGAACAAACTTTAAAAATAGGTTTACTTCAAAATTTCTCTTCAATTTATTCTGCTGAAATTATAGCAATTTACGAAGCTATCCAACTTATCAAAACTAAACCAGGTAAATTTGTAATTTGTTCTGACTCCCTATCGTCACTCCAGGCCATCGAAAACAGTGTAAACGTCACAAACTACCCTGACACAATAAGAACTTTATTAATGTCCTGTAATGTGTAGACATTCCTGTAATAATTGATAACACACGTTTTGGTTTTGTAGCCGTCAGGCTGACTTTGGTTTTTATTTAGTTTGATTCAATTCTTGCTTGGCAGTAATGGTTCTGCCAGTTTAACTCTTCACAAGTGTCTGCGTTCTTATTCTTAAATATATTTCGTCAAAGGCTAAGCCGCGTAGCTGCGCTGCCGGATACGCCAGCAGCGGAGCGGCTCTCTTATGTATATCTTATATATCTATGCTTATCGAGAGAGCGAGTTATGCACTTATGTATTTGGTCGGCGTGGGAATGCTGACCATGCACTTATACTTTGTAGCCTTCAAATGGACGATCATGTTACATCCGCCTTGGGCCTTATTGTTTGCATAAACATAACAACAAAGTGATGCTATGTATGTGTTTGTATGCTGTAAATACTATTAAACTTAAATGTTCTAAATATTACATAGGCGCATACTACATCTCCCTCCTTTTGAAAAATAACGTAACCTAGTGAAGTTATTTTAATTAATGAATGCAAATTATTATTTTTTTATTATTATTACTATTATTTTTTTTTATATTTTATCTCCGAAAAGAACTGATGTGTCATTTTTGCTCAGCTTGAACAATAGTATTATCAATATGAAAGTGAATTTTGTAATAAGAAATAAAAATATACATATAGTACATAGTGTACGAATAAATTTTTTGTATAAATAATAAAGAAAAATATAAGTTTAAAATCAATTATGAATGATATTTCTTTAATCTATCTTTATGAACTATTTGTTTCTTGTTTTTATTAGTAATTAACGTAATATTATTATTATCTCCTATGCTTTCTATCTGTGTATTTAAAGTCTAATTTATGACCTACCTCATTTCTTAATAAAACTTTATCTCCTACTTCTAACTCTATGTTATTTACTTTTAAGTCGTAATTTCCCTTATTTTTCTCTTTATGTGCTTCAAGCAGTTTTCTTGCTCGAGTATATGCTACTTCTAACCTATATTTACTTTCCTTAGCGTAATCATCTATATTATAAAATATATTGGTTCTATGCTATGTAACTTATTAAAATGTTTTGGTAAATAACTTGTTCTACCGAAAACTAATTCATATGGACAGTAATTATGTACCATAGATGGGGTCGTGTTGAAGCAGTATACGAAATATTGAAGCCATACGTCCCAATCGGTTTTTTCCGCCGATATGTAGGATCGTATATACTCGTTTAAAGTTTTATGACTACTTTCGACCACTCCAACTGTCTGGTGGTGATGAGCTGTTGATGTTATATTTTTGATTTTCAAATATTTACATAGGTCAGTAATTATTGAATTCTTATACTCTGTTCCCATGTCCGTTATGAACGTCTTCATTGGACCGTACTTCAGAATAAAGGATTCGAATATAGCTTTAGCGGCTGTTTTTGCGCTTTTATTTGCTATTGGAATGGCAACTAAGTACTTGGTTAAATCACATATGAGAGTGACTGCGTACTCATTACCATTTTCTGACTTAGGTAGTGGACCGATTGTGTCTACGACAACTCTATCGAAAGCATGTTCTGGTGTGTCAGTTATAGTCATTGGAGTCTTTGTATGCTTTGTTGTTTTTGCTTTTTGGCATTTTTGACATTTTCTTACGTACTCTTTTATGTATTTACTCATATTTTTCCAGTAATAATGTCTTTTGACCTTGGCCAAGGTTTTTATAATGCCTGTATGACCTCCTTGTATTGAATCATCATGTAGTGTAGACAATATAGCTTCTTTTTCTTTTTCATTATTTATTTGGGTCACCGGGATAAGTAGCGCTACTTTTAAATTCTTTAATATTTTATTGCCCATATTTTTAAATTCATCTATTGAAACGTGTTCAAAGATTTTTTTCCACGATGCCATTTTGAGTTGGCTGATATCGTATATACCGGCTTGCGATTCAAGCCTTTGGAAAAATTGATCTAGATCAAGAACTCCATTAGTATAAAGATCTCCAACATCATATCTTGCAATGATTTTCTTTCCATGTTTAAATAAACATATCGTATCATTCAATTGCAAGGTCACTACTTTTCGTACTTCGTCATTTGTTATGACTACGTATACGTTGGGCTCTGAAGCTTTTTCTTTGGTTTGCTCATGCAAATCGAATTGTTCTTTTCCTGCGCAGGATTTTTGTCTACTTTGAAATCTTGTAGTGACTTTTAATATATTTCCAGTAATTTCCCTTAGCTCTTTGATGGTTATTCTTGATAACGCATCAGCTACATGATTATCTTTGCCCTTTAGATACTCTACCGTGTGAGGACTCATATTGTGAGCCCTCCAATTTATTTGCCTAATTTTATTATTATTTGTTATTTATTTTTAAGTAATACCACGAAGGTCCCTTTTTTTAGTTTAGAAATCGCCACGGAGGCAATAGTTATTAAGCGCAATGAAGCCGGTCATAGACCATAGCCAATTAGTGTAGATTATAGGGTAGCTCAGGGAGAGCGCACATAAGCTCAAGGAGAGCACACATCAGCAAAGTGCACGATCATTCTTCCGACAACAGAGAGATGGTCATTCACCCGACAAAGAGAGCGAACGCAATCGACGCCCACGCACAGAGCAGCGACCACAAGAACACACACACAAAGCAAATGCAAGCTGAGCGAACGCAAAAGAGAACGATGACCACGCACACGAGAGAGAACGTACATACAAAACGTAAACAACGGCCGCGCAGCCAAGAGAACACACCCACACATAGAGCGAGCGCAAGCGACAGCGACACATACAAAGCAAGCGCAAGCCGGGCGAGCGCAAAGAGAGCGAACACGAACAGAGCAAAACGTAAACAACGGCCGCGCAGCCAAGAGAACACACCCACACATAGAGCGAGCGCAAGCGACAGCGACACATACAAACAAGCGCAGCCAGAGAACGCAAGCGCAACACAATAGCTAAGAGCGCAAGCGCAAACTAAAATACACCCGGAGGGAAAAATCTGCACACAAGCGAGCGTCGGCAAAACTACAAATGAGCGGCGAACGACACGAGAGCGCAGAAAGCGCAGAACTTAACACACACACACTTACTCGTAGGAACTAAATACACCGGGGGAGAAAAGTTTGCACACTCAACAAAACACGGGTAAAATCTAAGCCGAGCGACATCGACTGCAGAGGAGGTGAAAGTGGCATTAGAAGGAGGAAGGACAGTTCCGCGATAACCAGTACAGCGAGCGAACGTGCGTGGGAGCTCGATCAGTGCAAGTGCCAGAAGTCCTCGTTAGGGTCAGCGCTGGAAGAAAAGCAGAGCAGAAACAACAACAACAGAGTCGTCAACAAGAAGCCACGTTAGGAACGCAACGCTACGCAGGAAAAAAACAAAGGAGAACAACAACGCCGCTGCCGCAGAAGAACCGTCGCTGGACCAAGACAGATCGACAACGTAAATAGGGGTGAGCGAACAATTAGCAGGCAGGGAAACTAAGCGAGAGAAACAAAAGAACAGAGCAGGCTACGGTGTAGGCAGGGAAACTGTTTTAATGAAACAAATAAAAAGAAAACAAGAATGAAAATGCCGCGTTTTTATTAATAATTAAAACAAACATAAACGTTGAGGCAGGAGTGCGGGGGGGGGGGTACTACATTCGTGAGGCTGGTGCACCGACCTTCTACGACTGTGCCAAAGTTCTGCTAGGTATGAACGCAGGTATTAACCACATCATACCTATTGGAACTTTTGGAGCAGACGCAAGTCAGTGATCTTGGACGCCTTGGTGCATAACCAGGCTCCAAGGTAAACTGACCAACGAAAGTAGATGCGCGGAGCCAGCTGAAACGTTTGTATGATTCCCCGCAGTTGACGCCAACCATTAGCCAGCCGGCCCAGCCGCTGCAGCACGTTCGTAAGGCAGAAGGACTCGGTATACACCGAGGTATAGTCCGATTCTCTTGCCCCTAGGCCCCTAGGAAATCACTTTTCCGCCCTAAAAGAGGTACATATTCTCCGTCTCAGGTCTCGGCACTTTAGAAATGTTCTGTAAAGTGGCCCTGGGCGAGACTGAGTATACCCCAGCTGGAAAAGCTTCCTTACAACCGTAAAATTATATTCCTCTAATTCAAGCCTTATTTTTGTTAATTTAGAACTGGGGTTGACCATTGAGAAGGTGCATAAGCAACTGGGAGTTGGTGGCCATTGTGGTTTTGAGTTAAAACTGCGCCACACGCTTGCTTGCTTGCATCTGTTATTAAGCAAAATTCTTTGCTGAAGTCTGGGTACTGCAAGAGTGTGTTGGGTTTATTAGCTGCGATTTTAAATGTATGAATGCATTTTGGCATTCATGGAACATTCTTTTTACATAATCTTGTTATGTGCCGTGAATAGTCGGCGAAATTTTTGATAAAACGTCTGTAGTAATTGCAAGATGCTACAAAACGTCTAGCGCCGTCCGCATCATGTGGAACTGGGTAGTTGTGAATGACATCATATTTTTTGTCATCCGGCAAAATTCCTTTGTCTGTGCATTTATGGTATGTCCTAAAAATGTGACTTCATGCACGAAAAATGATCATTTTTCAGGATGTAACTTTAGGTTGTATTCCCTGCATTTATCAAAAACTTCAGTGAGGTTTTTAAGCATATGCTTTTCGGAACAACCGATGACTATTAGTCATCCATATAAAGGAATGCCTGAGACGGTTCTGGCGCAAATCCTCTGACTGAACCCTCCACGAGGGTGCCGGCTGGGCAATGGGCTGTGTATTGACTCAAGACCACAGAATCAGACACTGTCCTGTTGCTCGGGCCAATGCACGGCCCAGCTAAGGCGAGGACGCAGCAACATGCGGACCATAAAAGTCTGGTGCTGCTGTGTCCGAAGCCATGGTCAGAAGTGCCTGGCAGTTAGGCCTAAAATGCTATGGGGTGGTTCCCACGAACAAAATCAACCAAAATGCAAGTACGATGGAGTCTGCAAAGAACGCAACTCGGGCTGGGATGTCAGCCCAAACGTCGGTGGAAGGCGTGACTGCTACCACCGGCGGGCACGGGGGGGTGAACACCCCTCTACGTGTCGCCAGCGGTCACACCTCTGAACTGGTGGGAACAGGCCAGGACAGTTGTAATACTACTGCCACAACAACAACAACAGCGAAAAACGCCAAGATGTGGCGCGGTACCAGAGTCCACGCAGACTCAGACAGCGACCCTCAAGGCCATGAAATAAGTGCTGAGGCGGAAGAAAGCCTCTTGCGCTCCCCAGTCAAGGGTACCAACTCCCCCAGTAGGGAAGGGCCCAAAAAGACGAAGGAGGGCCTGAGAGCTAAAGCCCAGTACAAAGCGGCCCTCAAAATCAAATCCAGGCTCGCTGGCAGCAAAGACCTCACCCCCGAGGAGAGGAAAAAGCTGGAGTGGGCTGAGGAAAGGATCGAAGAGGGTCGTAAACACTTCGAGGGCAAAACGACGATGAAGGCTACTTCTAGTCAGTATGCCAATAAGGTCGAGGAGCTGCTGCTCACGAAAAGGCAGAGGTCCGAAGACCACGATAAGGCGGATGTGCCCGTGAGCAAGCGGCCGCGCCAGAAACAAGAAAAGACTCCCAAAAAGCCCATGCCGAAAAGGGAAACGGCGAGCGATGTGGCGCGTCGGTACCTGGTCGTCGCGCTCATTGACCGCAGCAACCCACAAGGCAAAATAACGCCTGAAAAGTGGAAGATGGTAGAGCTGAAGCTGCTGGACGCCCTATTCAGGCGAATGGAGGAGCCGGGGTCTCAGCCTACCACCTTCGATGGAGCGGGCTGGCTCAACGGAGTAAAAATCCTTAGCTGCAAGGATGACCTCACCCTGAAGTGGGTCACCGAAACTGTAGCAAAGATGGACACCCTTTGGGAGGGTGCCAAGCTAGAGGTAGTTGACAGAACATGTATTCCGTCAATACCAAAAGCGAAGGTACTCTTCCCGAGGGTTGTGCCAAAAGAGCAGGCGCTCAAACTGCTCAGATGGCAGAATCCGGACGTGCCTACCATTGACTGGACGGTACTTCACGTTGGCAAGCCGGAAGGCAACGGCCAACAAATGGTCCTCCAGATCAACAAGGAGGCCGAGGATCTGCTGTACCCGAGGTTCGGGAAGATGGCGTGGGGAGTAGGCAATGTTTACCTACGACTCAAGAAGCGCCACCCGAACGACACAAACGCTAACACGTTAGAGGCCGGCGAGGTCGAAAAAGACCTCGAGGCAATGACGAACGCGGCAAATATCCTCGACATAGAGGACGATGCGGAGGAGGATGGTGACCTGACGATCATAGCCAACCCATCCAAGCTGAAGGAGTCCGAAGATAGCCATGAAGCTAAGGATCCTTCAGCTGAATCTGCATAAGAACAAGTTGGCGTCGGCGGAGCTCCTCCTGACTCTGGAGGAGGAGTCCGTCGACGTGGCCCTAGTCCAGGAGCCCTGGATCGCCTCGGGCAATAAGATCGCCGGGCTAGGGTCGACCAACTACTCCATATTCCACTCGACTACCGTAAGTAGAGCTAGAACTGCAATTCTTGTCAGAAAAGGCATCTATGCTTACCTTATGACTAATTACAGCACAGACGACATCACGGTGATAGCGCTGGAGGGATACAGAGACGAGCCACTCTTGATGGCGTCCTGCTATCTGGCGCACGACAGAGAATCGCCGACGGAAGAGACGGAGCGTCTGATCCAGGAGGTGAGCCAGAAGAGGCAACCCCTGGTGATTGGCGCCGACGCCAACGCCCATCACACCCTATGGGGATGCAAGGACGTCAACAACAGAGGTGAGTCACTTTTAGACTTCATCTTAAAGTATAACATTAAGATCGCGAATAGAGGTGAGGAACCCACCTACGAAGGTCCCACCTCTTCTAGCGTTATAGATATAACACTCGCGTCTGGTACAAATACCGAAGTCACGGAATGGAGGGTCCTCAGCAAACCCTCCTTCTCTGACCATAGGTATATCCAGTTCGAAGTCAAACTCGAGTGCAAAGTGACAAAAAGTCGGTTCAAAAATCCCAGGAATACCAACTGGGATTTATTCAAGACCAAAGTGACAAGGACACTCCCATCCCCAACACCAATCTCAACAACGGTGGATATTGAGAAGTCCGTGAAGACTCTCTGCCACCACCTCACCTCGGCCTTTAACGCCACGTGCAAGACCTCAATGACAAGAAGGAAACAGAGACCACCCTGGTGGAACCCACAATTGAGGGCACAACGCACCGACCTGCAAGAAATCTTCAAACTAGCCAAACAAGCAGACGAAGATATTGTATGGGACGAGTATAGGACAAGGCTCCGTGACTTCAAGAAAAAGGTCCAGACAGCAAAAAGGAACTCATGGAGATCCTTCTGCTCTGGTATCGAGAAGATCACAGAAACCGCTAGACTTAGGAAGCTCCTGTCAAGCCAACCGGCAATTCAGAGCCAACTAAGAACTAGCGATGGCCAATGGACGAACAACAGCGGGGAAGCGACTAATGCCCTTTTAAGCGAGCACTTCCCCGGATGCACGGATTTGCTAGATGCACAACAATCGGTGCACACGAACCCAGTGTATGACATACCTGGGAACATAATCTCACAAAACAAAATCCAGTGGGCCATAGACTCCTTCGAGAGCTATAAATCCCCTGGCCTAGATGGTATAATACCAGCCATGCTGCAGAAGACCAAAGAAAAAGTCACTCCATGGCTGGAAACAATATTCAAAGCATGTCTAAGACTGGCATATGTACCTGTACCCTGGAGGACAGCACGTGTTGTGTTCCTTCCAAAAGCAATGTTTACCTACGACTCAAGAAGCGCCACCCGAACGACACAAACGCTAACACGTTAGAGGCCGGCGAGGTCGAAAAAGACCTCGAGGCAATGACGAACGCGGCAAATATCCTCGACATAGAGGACGATGCGGAGGAGGATGGTGACCTGACGATCATAGCCAACCCATCCAAGCTGAAGGAGTCCGAAGATAGCCATGAAGCTAAGGATCCTTCAGCTGAATCTGCATAAGAACAAGTTGGCGTCGGCGGAGCTCCTCCTGACTCTGGAGGAGGAGTCCGTCGACGTGGCCCTAGTCCAGGAGCCCTGGATCGCCTCGGGCAATAAGATCGCCGGGCTAGGGTCGACCAACTACTCCATATTCCACTCGACTACCGTAAGTAGAGCTAGAACTGCAATTCTTGTCAGAAAAGGCATCTATGCTTACCTTATGACTAATTACAGCACAGACGACATCACGGTGATAGCGCTGGAGGGATACAGAGACGAGCCACTCTTGATGGCGTCCTGCTATCTGGCGCACGACAGAGAATCGCCGACGGAAGAGACGGAGCGTCTGATCCAGGAGGTGAGCCAGAAGAGGCAACCCCTGGTGATTGGCGCCGACGCCAACGCCCATCACACCCTATGGGGATGCAAGGACGTCAACAACAGAGGTGAGTCACTTTTAGACTTCATCTTAAAGTATAACATTAAGATCGCGAATAGAGGTGAGGAACCCACCTACGAAGGTCCCACCTCTTCTAGCGTTATAGATATAACACTCGCGTCTGGTACAAATACCGAAGTCACGGAATGGAGGGTCCTCAGCAAACCCTCCTTCTCTGACCATAGGTATATCCAGTTCGAAGTCAAACTCGAGTGCAAAGTGACAAAAAGTCGGTTCAAAAATCCCAGGAATACCAACTGGGATTTATTCAAGACCAAAGTGACAAGGACACTCCCATCCCCAACACCAATCTCAACAACGGTGGATATTGAGAAGTCTGTGAAGACTCTCTGCCACCACCTCACCTCGGCCTTTAACGCCACGTGCAAGACCTCAATGACAAGAAGGAAACAGAGACCACCCTGGTGGAACCCACAATTGAGGGCACAACGCACCGACCTGCAAGAAATCTTCAAACTAGCCAAACAAGCAGACGAAGATATTGTATGGGACGAGTATAGGACAAGGCTCCGTGACTTCAAGAAAAAGGTCCAGACAGCAAAAAGGAACTCATGGAGATCCTTCTGCTCTGGTATCGAGAAGATCACAGAAACCGCTAGACTTAGGAAGCTCCTGTCAAGCCAACCGGCAATTCAGAGCCAACTAAGAACTAGCGATGGCCAATGGACGAACAACAGCGGGGAAGCGACTAATGCCCTTTTAAGCGAGCACTTCCCCGGATGCACGGATTTGCTAGATGCACAACAATCGGTGCACACGAACCCAGTGTATGACATACCTGGGAACATAATCTCACAAAACAAAATCCAGTGGGCCATAGACTCCTTCGAGAGCTATAAATCCCCTGGCCTAGATGGTATAATACCAGCCATGCTGCAGAAGACCAAAGAAAAAGTCACTCCATGGCTGGAAACAATATTCAAAGCATGTCTAAGACTGGCATATGTACCTGTACCCTGGAGGACAGCACGTGTTGTGTTCCTTCCAAAAGCAGGAAAATGCAGCCACATGCAACCGAAAGACTACAGACCGATAAGTCTCACCTCTTTCATGCTCAAAACCATGGAGAAAATCCTGGATCTACACATAAGAGGAGGCATGAGCCGACTCGTAGAATCCAACCAACACGCCTACACAAAAGGGAAATCGGTGGAAACAGCGCTACACTCCCTAATAGCCACCATCGAAAAAGCCCTACACCACAAGGAATTTGCCTTAGGAGCATTCCTCGACATCTCAGGTGCATTCAACAATGTATCCACAGAAGCGATCATGCGAAGCCTGAGAGCTGCAGAAACCCACGAGGCTGTAAACTCTTGGATAGGAAATCTATTGAGCTGCAGAAGAGTACAAGCCGAATGGGGTACCACTACCACAACCAAAGCGGCACACAGAGGCACGCCACAAGGCGGAGTGCTGTCACCGCTACTGTGGAACCTAGTGGTAAATGATATCCTAAAGAAATTCAAACGGAAAGCCCCAAAGATAACCGCCTATGCAGATGACATAGCCATAATTATCGTGGGCAAATGTCCAACGACGATCAGCTCAGTCATGGACAGTACCCTGAAAGAAGTACTGAAGTGGGCGATGGATGTCGGACTCAGTATTAATGCGGACAAGACGGATCTAATTCTCTTTACCAAGAGATACAAGATACCGCAATGGACTCCGCCGTCTATAAACGGGGCCATGCTTGAGCCTAAAAAGAGCGTGAAATATCTAGGAATAGTATTGGACAGTAAGTTGAGCTGGAAGAACAATTTTAAGGAAAGGGTAAAGAAGGCCACAAGTGCACTTTATGCGTCACAAAAGATGCTAAGTAGCACGTGGGGCCTGTCTCCCAAACTGATGCACTGGATCTTCATTTCAATTGTTCGTCCAATACTACTCTACGGTGTCCTAGTATGGTGGAAGGCCACAAAGAAATCCACATACCTCCTAACAATGGAAAGGGTACAAAGACGGGCACTGATGTGCATCACTGGGGCACTAAGATCTACTCCAACAAAGGCCTTGGAGGTGATACTTGGAGTTTTCCCTATTGACATACAGGCCAAACTACTAGCGCAAAAGACCGCACAACGTCTCTGCGCTACAGGAAATATGGCCCTTGCGAATTACGGGCACGGAGAAGTAGTAGGAGAGTCACTCAATAGCACGGACTATGTGACCCCAATTAACAACTTCTCCAGAACGCCAACTCTAATGGGACATGAAGATTGGAAAATCGGCATGGTCGAAAACGCAACAAAGCTATTTACGGACGGATCCAAAATGGAAACAGGCGTAGGCGCCGCGGTTTACTGTGCAGATCCACTAATCCAAGCGTCGTACAAGCTACCAGACTACTGCAGCATCTTCCAAGCGGAGGTCTTCGCTATAAGGAAGGCTGCAGAACTTGCGACAACGCTTAACAAGAACCGGGTTAACATCTTTGTCGACAGTCAGGCGGCTATCAAATCCATGCAAGCCTATGTCATCAGCTCCGGATGTGTACTGGCGAGCAGGGAAGCATTAGATGCATTAAGCAGCCGCTCGAGGGTGCGCATCTTTTGGGTTCCCAGCCACCAGGGCATCGACGGAAACGAGATGGCAGACAGGCTAGCGAAGGAAGGAGCCGAATCAAGACAATTGGCAGTTGAAGACCTGAGGATACCGCTACAATCAATAAGCCACAACTTAGAAGAAAGCGCTGCCGCAACAGCAAGAAGAAGGTGGCACAACACGACAAACTGCAAGATAACACGCACTATGTGTAATCATGCGAATGCGAAACTGACCCAATACGTCATTCAGCTCCCGAGAAGAGACTGTAGAATAATGACGGGTATACTCACAGGTCACTGCCTGACCGCAACGCACGCTAAGAAGTTGGGCATAACCGACAATGAAGAATGCAGGAAATGCAAGGTACCAGGAGCAAAAGAAACTCTGGAACACCTCTTCTGCGACTGCCCCGCACTCATGACCTCGAGAGCGAAATGCCTTGGAAGCCCCCTGCTTCCATCACTGAAGGAAGCGGCGGGCCTGGCACCCCAAAAACTCCTGGCTTTTGCCAAACTAACCAGCGTACTAGACTGGGATAATTAAATCGAGAAATTAACAGCCTCCATCACTTATCCGGCAACACTAAGGATCACACTGATCTATGTGAGACCCCCACCTGGGGGCCTGCCGATATAACCTAACCTAACCTATAAGCAACTGGGAGTTGGTGGCCATTGTGGTTTTGAGTTAAAACTGCGCCACACGCTTGCTTGCTTGCATCTGTTATTAAGCAAAATTCTTTGCTGAAGTCTGGGTACTGCAAGAGTGTGTTGGGTTTATTAGCTGCGATTTTAAATGTATGAATGCATTTTGGCATTCATGGAACATTCTTTTTACATAATCTTGTTATGTGCCGTGAATAGTCGGCGAAATTTTTGATAAAACGTCTGTAGTAATTGCAAGATGCTACAAAACGTCTAGCGCCGTCCGCATCATGTGGAACTGGGTAGTTGTGAATGACATCATATTTTTTGTCATCCGGCAAAATTCCTTTGTCTGTGCATTTATGGTATGTCCTAAAAATGTGACTTCATGCACGAAAAATGATCATTTTTCAGGATGTAACTTTAGGTTGTATTCCCTGCATTTATCAAAAACTTCAGTGAGGTTTTTAAGCATATGCTTTTCGGAACAACCGATGACTATTAGTCATCCATATAAAGGAATGCCTGAGACGGTTCTATTCCGCAGAATGCTATAGTCATCATTCTTTGGAATGAATTAGGCGCTATTTTTAAACCAAATGGCAATCGCGTGAAACGATATGAGCCATTGTTGGTTGAGAAAGATGTTATATCTCTTGAGCCTTCATCCAGCTCGATTTGATGAAAACCTGACATTAAGTCAAGGCAAGAAAAATATTTTGCTCGACCAAGTTGGTCCAAAATATCATCTATTCTCGGTAGTGGAAATTTGTCAGCTAAAAGTTTCTTATTAATTTGGCGATAGTCTATTACTAATCTCCATTTCTTCTTATCTGAATCTGGGCTTGACTTTTTAGGTACTAATAACAAAGGGCTATTGTACTCTGAAACTGATGGTTTGACTATTTTATCTTTTATTAATTTCTGTACCTGGGCTTGCATTTCTTCTACTTGACTATGAGGACTTCTATAATTTTTTGTGTATACGGGCTCATCATCTTTTAATCTCAACTGTTGTTTATAAAAATTATTAACCGTTATTGGTTCTGATTTTAATGCAAATATATCTGTATATTTGCTGCATAAAGTTTCTAATTGTAATTTAAACAATTTTGGGAAATTTTTCTTCAATTGAGATAAGACAGTTTTATTTCTGTTTTCGCTATTTGCCTGAACTACATTGTAGTTCGAAAGTGGCTCATATTTTAAAGTGTCCATATTGACCAATTGGTCAGAATCTGTTGTATTCAAAATTCGGACAAATGTATTACTAGATTGTATTTGCAACATAGATACCAGTTTGGTTTGGAATTAAAATAATATCATCTTTTAATGATACTATTAATCTTCGGACAACTTGGGATCTTGCTGGTAATAGAGTTGTATTATTACCAGAGCTGTATGTTATTGGAACATAAATTGGAAATTTCAAATTGTTGGGTCTAATTATAAACCAATCTTCTGCTGGTTTGAAATCAATTTGGCAATTATATTTTTTAATGATCTATTCCTATTATTCCATCACACGGTATGGGAAAATTTTTATCTACTAAATGAAAGTCGTGTGAGATGATGTATTTACCTGTCTGTATCTCAATTAAAGTCTGTCCTTGAGACTGAATTATCTGTTGGCTTATGCCTTGAATATTTATTTTGTTAGTTATTTGTATATTAGAAAATTTGTCAGAGTTCTCTTTGAGAATAGAGATATCTGCACCTGTATCAAGAAGGAAAACAAGTTTTACACCTGTTTCGACATGAATGAATGTGGTAAATATATTGAGATTATAATTGATGGCGTATACTCTATGATCTTCTTCTACTGAGTACCTAAATGCTGTTGCGAGTTTCCCTGATCTTGGGTTAGTCGTACATTGGCATTATTTCCGTTATTGTTATTCTGGTTGTTGTTACGGCCTCTGTTTCCATTATTGCGGCCTCTATTGTTGCCATTATAGCGGTTATTATTTCCATGATTGCGGTTTTGATAACCGATATTCTGGTAACCGTTATTTTGGTAACCGTTATTATAGTTGCCTCTATAACCATTGTTATTGAAGCCTCTACCTCGGTTACTACCTCTATTGGCATTGCCGTATCCTCTATTAGATCTGTTACCTCTAAAGTACATCACTTTATTGATGTCACCGGTAACTCTTGCACTCGTTCTTATGTATGCGCTTATCGCTGCATCCATAGTGGTGTTAGTCCCTGCTTCCAGTACTGTTTTGATACTTTCGTGCTCAGCACGATTTATCATGGTGTCAATTGCCTCTTTAGTACTTAGACTAGTGGCATGTTCTAGAGGTATACCCTCAACGATAAAGGAAGCTTCTAATAGCTTTCTCAGTCTTTCAACTTCAGCGGTAAATTGCGTTGCAGTTTTACCTCTTTGCTGAACTGTTGATAGCTTTGCTTTGACATTACCGGATGTCTCACCGACAACTACTTTCTGCAATTTGTTTATAATTGCTGGAATTGTCGTTTCATTGTCAACTGAGTTCAAAATTGTGCCAACTATTTTTGACTTAATGACCTCAACTGCAATGTCTTCATATGGTCGCTTAGCTAAGTCTACCAATTTGATTGCCTTAATGAATTGTTGTAAATGGATCTTTTGTCCATCAAATTCAGGCACTGCGCAAGCGACTTCCTTAATGTAAAACCTAATGGCTGCGGCTTGTTCTGCCATGGTTAAGGTATTTTCTGAGTCAGCTGCGTTATTTATAGTATTTTCTTCCTTCAGCACTAGTGAAGATCTTCCTCTTTAATGTCTTCCTCGACTACAGATGAATTTTCTTCGTCTGAGTCAGTGCTTTCTTCATTAACATTTATTGTTAATGGAGTGTTTACTATAGTTGGAATTTCTATCTGGAGGCTGAATTTATTTTTTATTAATATTAATTTTTCCCTTAATGCTACCAGTAGTTCCGAAACTTTAGCACACTGTTTACTGTCTAAATTCTTTCTATTCTGTTGTAGCAGTTCTCTGACTTTATTGTAACTATTTACCAATGTTTGGGCATTTTTATTTATCGTTACAGCTTGTATTGATCTATTTTACGTTAAGCATTTATAAGATTTTTTGAAATTTTCTTTTGATTCTTTTATCTGATCAATAAGCTTTTCCCAGTCCATGCTGTGGTACTGGTTTTTACTAAGTTTTCGAAATCATATATAGACATTTGAATATTACTTATGATGTTCAATGCTTTTTTCTTAAAATCGGGGTCATATTCATAAACTTTATCTATAGTGCGCTGTGTTTGAGCTACACTCATAGTTGGCTATTGCTATATATTTCTGTATTCTTATCTAGATAAAGTCAATATTACGTTAATATTTTAATTTTTTTTTTTCAACTTTTATATTTTCATTCATAATTGAGTTCCCTCATATATTCCTTAAATATTATCTAAACCGTTAGCAGTGCTACGGTATTGTTTTTTAAGACATTTGTTATGTACTTTGCATATTTTTATTAATGCATTGGATACCATAATAAGAGCAATTACAATTAGTATTATGGTTATCCAGAACAAGTCTGCATTTTGGACTTCCACTTTATTTATTACATTTGCTGTGGAGTGAACAGTTTTAGTGTCTATCAAACCCATTTTGGGTATACTAATTTTATAGTTTTGTAAAAAATCTTCTCTATTTCTATATATTTTTTCAGTTTTGCTTATTCTATTTGTCTCTATGGACATTTATATTGGGAATTATTTCTTCCTAAATTTTGTCAATGCTAGTTAGTTTTTGTTTTACATTATTGCCTGCCTGATTCTAGCTATGGCTTCACGGGCCATATTGGGTTAACAGGGCATAGTAGTATATGCTCCATTTTACAATGTGTCTTACATCTTTACTGCTGCTGATGTTCATCTGCTGGTGTCAGCTGGGCGTCGCCGGGGGTGGCACGCTGACACTTCCTCGCTGCTGTCTATTTCTGTGCTGCTGATGGTGTTGATGGCTGCTCACAAGTCCCCAGGCAGTGAGGACTCCAGACTCCTCCGCAGTCCGGTGGGCAGGTCTTCTTAGGCTTCGTTAGTGCCGGTGCTGGTGTCAGATTTGTTCTCAGTTTGGCCTTGTGATGTGAAGTGGCAATTTCTCGGTATTTTTGTTCCTCAGCATTCCAGTCCACTTTTCCTCCGATATTTATTGGTGTGGGGTCGTCAGTTTGTCCATCGTTGGACGACTGTCTCGGTCGCCATGTAATGTGTAGACATTCCGGTAATAATTGATAACACACGTTTTGGTTTTGTAGCCGTCAGGTTGACTTAGGTTTTTATTTAGTTTGATTCAATTCTTGCTTGGCAGAAATGGTTCTGCCAGTTCAACTCTTCACAAGTGTCTGCGTTGTTATTCTTAAATATATTTCGTCAAAGGCTAAGCCGCGTAGCTGCGCTGCCGGATACGCCGGCAGCGGAGCGGCTCTCTTATGTATATCTTATATATCTATGCTTATCGAGAGAGCGAGTTATGCACTTATGCATTTGGTCGGCGTGGGAATGCTGACCATGCACTTATAAAATACTTTGTAGCCTTCAAGTGGACGATCATGTTACATCCGCCTTAGGCCTTATTGTTTGCATAAACATAGCAACAAACTGCTGCTATGTGTTTGTATGCTGTAAATACTATTAAACTTAAATGTTCTTAATATTACATAGGCGCATACTACAGTCCTTTTACCCTAAGATATTACTACTTTGGGTACCGGGCCACAAAGGTATAAAGGGAAATGAACTAGCCGACTACCAAGCTAAATTAGCACCTATATTTCTTCTAATCTTTACCAACAATTTTAACACCTGGGATTTAAACAACGTCATCAAAACAAGACTGCTTAATAGCAAATTAAATCGACTTAACCAAACATCTAGATGGTATCAAAATATAAATAATGCTAATGTAAACCACAACCATTATATAAAATATATACAACATGATACAATCCCAAGAAACATTCAAACCAAATTTATTAGACTAAGACTTGGACATACTAAAATTACCCACGAACATTACTTTAATCATAATATAAACAACATTTGTACATACTGTCAACACAATACAATAACATTAGAACATATCTTAATGACTGCCCATCCCCAATTCTTACTAACCAACGCTCTAAATTTTTCAGAACGACACCCCCCCTAAAACTCCTTACCAACCCAACAAACTCAAATATATTAAAAAAAAATGATTAATTTTTTCAAATCAACTAAATTCCTTCACCACATTTAAAAAAAAAAAAAAAAAAAAAAACAAACATAGAAAAAAGTATATTAAGTTATTAATGTTCCACAAAATATCAGAATTATATTATACAAACACAACTACCTACGATTAAAAACCTCCTAGCCAAAGGCCCTTGCAGCCAGTGCTATAGCTTTAAGTTAAGTTATAAATTCACTTTGTAACTTAGCTCTATATAAATAAATAAACAAATAAATTTATATTCATATTTTTCGCTTGAATTTAAATCTTTAGCCGGTAAAAACAATCAGTCGGCTTTCAATATATGATCAAAAAGGTCACTACTTTGGTCATGATTGATGGTAAATAAATGTTTTTATTTTATTTTATTTTCGGATATATTTTAGTTTCTCAATCGGCATTCGTGTTGAGGGATTTGTTAGGAACGTCTGCTCTTGCGGGCGTGGAGCTCCAAACTAACCTAACCTTGAACTCGAGCCTGCCAAAATGTCACTAACAATCAAAGGTCGTCAAAACTCTATGATTTCATATCTTTATTAATTAAAATTATTAAAAAATTTAAATTTTTACACAACTTTTCTTTTTCCCCAAGAAGGTTTATTGCAACTTATCTCGATTCTCAATGGTGCGCGAACCACAATTCCACATATCATAAAACAACATCACTTTAAACATGTTTTTCCCCTAGATAATTTATATACCTAAAGGGGTCTCCTACGCCTCCTTCTGCTTTTTACATGCATTTGCACAAAGTTAGTATACCATGCTAATAACAATTTTTAATGGTCAAAGGGTATGCTAATATTTAAATATTATAATAATTTATTTCTCGTTAAGACTTGGGTTATTATATTATATCTGTATTTATTCAGTTTATTGTTTTGTCATCTATAGACCCTTAAACGCTTATATGACAATTTTTAACAACTTTCGTTTTTCCATGAGATGGTCTACTCAAACTCATGCCTTCGGCATACTTGTAGGTCCTTATCCCCTCTGATTGTTGCTATAATTGTTATACATAATTGAATGATATAGTGTATATTCAATATTATGTCTCACTTTTAGTGGCACTGAAAAATTCAGTTATTTCTAAAATCAGAATTGTTCCTCATATAAAAGACTTTATTTCGGCCCATTGTTCCTATAACAGCTACATATATTTTATAGTAGTCCGATTTTTATGAAATTGTATATGCTTATTAATTATGTAGTATGCCGTCAGCCGTCAGAGACAGTAAGGGGAACTAAATGTGACCACAGTTTTGGCTGAGGTACGTGCCGTCCTTACTCCTACTGACGGAAGTGCGGCTATACTCTCCACGTGAGGGCGGCTGGAAGCTGGCCCCTAGTACGGTCATGTCTCTGCTAGGGGTGCTGACTAATTGTAGTCGGGCGAAGATCGTGAATCTATAAATCACCCCAATCCAAGGCGGAACAGCATACGCTAATGGATGCATGGCCGGGGGGTAGCCCGGTCTATAGTATGCGGACTCTGGATACCCGTCGCCCTCCAGTTTTATTCAGACTTCCCACGGCACGCGGGCTATGCCGTGGGCGACCTTCGCTTCTCGCCTACTCGTGGGATCAAAATTAATTGAACATTTAAATAAAATAGAAAAGTCTGATGCGACTTCAACAGCATCAATCCAGGGTGAAGTTTTCACGGCCGACCCCAACATCAGCACTGCAGCTATTGGGCTGCTGGCCTCTACCCTCAATACTACGGGTCTCGACCCTAGTACTCCGGGGGACTCGGACAGGCCACGAACTCCCTTGGACAAGCAACTCTGCAGGCACGCAGCAGAACGTCGAGGTGATGTCCTCTGACACAGCAGCTGACTGTGACCTAATCAGCTTTGCTGACGATGCTTCCGTGGCCTCTCAGAGGTCAGGCCTCAATGAAGCAGGCTCCCAAATTCAGACACTGCGACTGGACTCGGGGAACGCCTTCGTAAAGATGAAGACCCGCGAGAAGAAGCGTTCCAAAGCTGCACTCCCAAGGGGTTCGAGCAGAGCAGAGACTCTCGCTATCGCCACTGCGCCCCCCGTGGAAACCAAGGCTAAACGGGCGCGTGGTGACTATACCTTCCCCGAACCCCAAGGGTCCTCAAAGAAGCCCAAAAAGACTCACGTGGAGTCCACTAAGCCACTTTTTAGCCAAGTGGCGAGCAGGGTGAAATTGGGCTTCGCTTCGGCTGATCCAACAAAACCCCTTACATCCTAAAGGCGATGCTGCTGCCCTCCACATCGGGTGTCGGCCCAGGTATCGAGGGCTGTATACCTCGAAATGAATGGCTGCTCCTTGTGTGCGAGGACAGCAACACTGCTGATTGGGGCAGGGGAGCTGCTAGACATATCAGGTCCATCAGTTGCCTTGACATCAAACTGTTGGAGGAATCTGAGTTCCCAAGAGCTCACCTCATTAGAGGTTATTTCCCCAACAGCGCTGAACTCCCACCCGCCACCATTCTGGAGTACTTGGGTCTCCAATTTTTAATGCTTCTCAACGAAGCAGTGGCGGGTGGTCCAACACAGCCTTAACGGCAAAACGCGATGATAGTCGACGAGAAGTCGTACAATACCCTGACGGATCTTAAGGGTAATGTCAAATTCCGTTTTGGCAGAATTAAACTTATCCTGAAGAACTCCCCCGTCAGGGTTTCCCCCACCCCTGCCCTGCCCCCTTCCCCATCACCAGCCATTCCCCCTCCCATCAGTGCTCCTCCAGCAGTGGCAACGGTGGCTTCCACCGGCGTGAGAACAGTGGCTGCCGCTCCGGTGGCGTACCAGCGCCGCAGCCGCAGTGGCGCTGACTACCCCAATCCCCAAACCCCCAGTGATTGTGGTGACTGCCCCCAACCACACAACGGGCCGAACGAGGCCGGTGGCTACCAGCGGACGCCCCCCTGTCCCATCAAGGCCCGCCACCAGCTCGGCGCGAAAACCACCCGCAAGGGCACCTCCGGCGACCGTGGTCGCTAGGCGACCTCCCCCGAGCAGCTCCTCCAGACTGCCGATGGGCATCCGGGGCAACGACTCTCGGGGGGCAAGGCAGGTGGCCTTGTCTCCAAAGCCCTGAAGGAGGATGCTGAGCGCCATTAAAGTGCTCCAGGCGAACCTGCACCACGCCGGAGGAGCGTCCGCCACCCTGTGCAGGATCGTCTGTAAGGATGCAGTCGACCTGGCTCTCGTCCATGAGCCATGGTTGATCGGTGGCCACATCCGTGGACTATCATGCGGATCATGTAAGTTATTATATGACCGTGGTGCCCCCCGCACCGCTATTGTTGTAAATAACAGTGTGAGACACTTCCCTTTACCTAATTTCATCCACAGAGACCTGGTGGCAACGGCGATTGAGGTAGCCACGGGTGAAGGTGTCCGGGAGGTGATGATAGCCTCTGCCTACTTCCCGGGCGACGTGGATGACGTTCCTCCAACAGAGGTTCAGCGGCTGGTGGAGTTCTGCCGCTTGCATAACAAGCCGCTCGTGATCGGCTGTGATGCAAAGGAGCATCACACGATCTGAGGAAGCAGCGACGTCAATAAACGTGGTGAGTCCCTTTTAGAGTATCTATTGTGTTGTCAATTAGATGTTGCTAACATAGGGTGTAAGCCTACTTTTATTAACGCCATAAGGGAAGACGTTCTGGATCTCAGCAACTCTATTGCGAGTTCGCTGGTCAACTGGCGGGTCACAGACGAAGCCACGTTGTCGGACCATCAGCACATCAGGTTCGACCTGCCTGGCCAAGTCGAGATCCGCCAGAACTCCTTCTGTCCCAAAAAGACAAATTGGGAATTATTTAAAGCCTCTGTGGCTTTTAAAGCAGACTCGTTGATCAGTAACCCTAATTCTATCAGTGAGAAAGAACTTGCTGCCAACCAGCTTCAAGATGTGCTAATCACATCCTTCGAGGACAGCTCTGTTTGGAAGACCTTAAAGGTCAACCGAAAAGTTCCATGGTGGAACGAGGAACTGTCTGCACAAAGAAGGAAGGTTAGAAGCCTATTTAACAGGGCCAGATCTAACCGGGTCAGCTGGGACGTCTATAGGGACGCTCTCACTAATTACAACAAAATAATTAGACGTGCTAAGCGCGATACGTGGCGCAGCTACTGTGGTTGCATTAAATCGCTGCCAGAGGCAGCGAGGCTCCACAAAGTATTGGCTGAAGGGTCGTCTAATGGGATAGGGCTACTCAAAAGAGGTAACGGCTCTTACACTCAAGATCGCAGGGAAGCACTTGAACTTCTTCGACAAGTCCACTTCCCAGGTTCGGTGGCGAACCCAGATCTATCCAGTCACGATGACGCCAACCTATCCGACTATCTTCGACCCTGAAAAAGTCAAATGGGCTGTAAATTCCTTCGCTCCTTTCAAAGCCCCAGGGGGCGATCAGATATTTCCAGCCCTTCTACAGAACAGCCTGGATCACACTCTCGATCCGCTGGTCGGTCTTCTAAGAGCCAGTCGCACTTGGGGATACATACCCATCTCTTGGAGAAGAGTCAATGTGGTATTCATTCCTAAACAGGGAAACCGTCCCCTGACCAGCCTAAGTCATATCGGCCGATCAGTCTCACCTCCTTTCTGCTTAAAACAGCGGAAAGGCTCGTAGACCTGCACATTCGGTGCTCTCTGCAGAGAACTCATCCTCTGCATCCCACGCAGTTTGCGAATATAGCCGGAAGATCGACTGAGGTCGCTCTCCACAAGCTAGTTGGTAAAATCGAGGGAGCCTTCGTATCCAAGAATATTGCTCTGTGCTCTTTTCTTTATATAGAGGGTGCTTTCGACAATACCGGCTACGGGTCTATTTCTGATGCGCTGGAGCGCAGAAATATCGTCCGTCCCATAATCCGATGGATTGGAGCTATGCTCAAACATCGGACTATTTCCTCTACCTTGGACTCCACGACCGCTTTCATTAGTGCGGTTAAAGGATGTCCCCAGGGAGGGGTCCTATCCCCCTTACTCTGGTCCTTAGTAGTGGATGAACTACTGAGTATTTTCGCTGAACAGGGCGTGCAAGCAATCGGCCATGCTGACGACCTGGCTCTCATAGTGAACGGAAACTTTGCCAACACCGTGACAGAACTGATGCAATCTGCTCTGAACACGGTATAGTAGATGGTGCGAAGATGTAGGTCTTAGCATCAATCCACAAAAGGCGATTATCGTTCCCTTCACTAAGCGCTACTCCGTTGACATAGGTCAATTACACATTGGCGGCTCTCCCGTGGGACTTTCCAACGAGGTTAAATATCTAGGGGTAACCCTTGATAAAAAACTGAACTGGAATTCCTATCTAAACAACACCCTATCAAAGGCAACTCATGCCATGTGGGCATGTAAAAGATTCTTTGGTAGGACCTGGGGTCTTAAATCATGCACCATTCGGTGGTATTTGAGATGATGGTAAGACCCATCGTCACCTACGCTGCTATTGTGTGGTGGCCCAAGGCTACGCAGGTCACTGCCATCAACAAATGCACTAAACTGCATAGGCTGCTTTGCCTTTCTCTAATGGGTGCACTTCTAACCTGTCCCACAGCAGCTATGGAGTCAATTTTAAATTTGACACCGCTGCATATTCAAATTCAAGAAGTCGCCGCTATGAGCCTTCTTCGCATCAAGCTCCAATCTGGGCTTCTAGCTACCGAATCGGGGCATGCTAGACTTATCAAAGACATTCCTGGCTTAGATATCTGCTCTAGATCAGATTCTATGACCAAGGAACGGAGAATGGGATCAGAGGAACAAATATTTATATCTTCTCGGATAGCCAAGCTGCCATACTGGCCCTCTCCTCGAAACGAATAGGTTCGCGTATGGTGGCTGACTGTTGGAACTGCCTCCAGAGACTCTCCAATACGAACAAAGTTACCCTCCTATGGGTACCTGGACACTCTGGTTTCCAGGGCAACGAGCTAGCGGATGAACTAGCGGGGGCGGGGTCATCAGCCCCTCTGCATGGCCCCGAACCCTTCTGCGGCGTGGGGTGGTCAACCATCTCATCCCTTATGAAAGCATGGGTTTGCATGTTAGGTTGACCGAACGCTATTGGTTCTTCCAACCAGGGATGAGGCATGCTAGAGAGCTTACGAATCCCTCGGTTAAACGAAGAACTAACCTACTCTCTAGGAGAGATCTCTATCTCCTTATTGGAAACATGTGTCTTTAATAAAAAACATGTGTCCAAGTTTGATAGATACGAGTAGATAGCTCTAAAACTGAGAGACTTGTTTGCTTTGCAACAGACGGATACACGGACAGATGGACAGGGCTTGTTGGATTCCTTTGTGGAGGCTGATACAGAATATATGTATTTACTTTATGGGGTCGGAGATGTCTCCTAAGGTGCGTGGCAAACAACTTGCCAAAATTAATATAGCCTCTGCAAAGGAAAAAAAATGGGTGTTTATTTTTTCATCTATGGACGCCTTAAAGGCTGAAAAATTTTCATGAAATTCTTACACATACAGGCTGGAAAAATGTTCGTGAAATTGTTACGTAAAATATTATTCCTTTTTTTCTACGACATGGTTTCTGTCAGCTCATCGCGATCCTCAAATGAGCGTGAACCCCCATTTTTTGAAAAAGAATAATTAAAAAATATCATTAGGATATCCATGATTTTACTTCAACCCTAAATTCGACATAGTAGGTACCTACGATTTACCCATAAACCCGAAGTTCGAATTCCTTCAACCTAAAACTGAGAATATTTACTAACGGATTTTAATTTTCGCTAATGTTAGATCATGGACAAGGGCGAGCTGCCAACACCTAATGCAGCTTCAAATACATACATTTATATTGTGACAAATTAACTACTTATATGGGACAATACCTGACTGATCATCAAAAAGATTCTGTTAGACCTTAAAAATTCTGAATAGTTTTTCAGATACGAAATTAACATAAAACGAATTTGACCCGGTATTAAAAGATTATTGGTGTGTATGTTTATCGCATTTGCTCAAGATCGTAATCAGACTAATTCTATTGTACATTAGCTACTCTCTTTGGCCTCTTTGCAGCGGATTAAACAGCCGAAGCAAAGACGAGCGTTAACAGAGTATAAGTGTTGTTCTTTTTACATGTTATGTTATTTCAATTTATGATTCTATGTATTGTATGTATTTCAATGTAATTCAATTTTTTTTTATCTTAATCTATTGTTTAAAGCTACAGCGCTCCAACATTCCGCCACCATTGAAGGACTGCAGTTCTTTGATCCATGGGATTGGAGCCAGCTTATGGATTGATCTTTTAACGATGCCGGTTGCGGTTTGCACCTCTGCCACTCGGACCTTGCGGTCGTCTCCCGCGATGAGTCGGGTGACGCGCCCTAGATGCCATTTCTGGGGCGGTGTGTTGTCCTCGTGTATCAACACCATGCGATCGACCTCTAAGTTGTTGGCCTCTATTGTCCATAGTGATCGCTGCTGAAGGCTGAGCACATAGTCCCTGGACCAGCTGTGCCAAAACCGCAGCTTGAGTTCCGACAGCTGCCACCACCGCTTTAAGGCAAGGCATTCCTGGAGCGTATTCACGCGGCTGCATGGTTAGAGCCTGACCCAGCAGCAAATGGCCTGGCGTTAGTGGCTCGCCGTCGTTGGGATTGCTGCTCTGGGCCGCCAGTGGCCTGGAGTTCAGCAGCGCATCGACGTCGACTAGGTGTGTGTTGAGCTCGTCGTGTGTGTGAGGTTGGCGTTGCCGGCCCCTCTCACCAGCCGATGCTTCGCGGCCTTCACTGCCGCCTCCCACAGTCCTCCGAAGTGTGGCGCTCTGGGTGGAATGAAGATCCACTCCACTCCTCTCTCCGCGGCGTAGTCCTGAAGTTCCTCCTTCTGCTTCTCGAACGCTGTTTGCAGATCCTTCAGTACGTTGCTCGCTCCTACGAAATTGGTCGCATTATCGCTGTAAATCTTCTCCGGCAGTCCTCGTCTGCCCGCGAACTTTTTAAATACATTTAAAAACGCGTCAGTGGATAAGTCAACTACAAGTTCAAGGTGAACAGCCTTTGACGTGAAACAAACAAACACAGCGACATACGCCTTTACTGGGGGTCTACCGCGCAATCTGTAGCTTACATAAAATGGCCCACAAAAATCAACACCGCAAACTCTGAATGGGCGACCTTCTCTCAAACGGTCTGCAGGCAAGTTGCCCATGATTTGGCCTAATAATTTTGGATTATATCTGAAACAATGCACGCAGTTACGATAACTGCTGAGCACATTTCTCGTGCGTTTATTAGCCAAATTTGCTGTCTCAAAAGTGCCATCAATACTTTTGGGCCAGCGTGATAATTTGTAATGTGCAGATTACGCACAAATATCTTGACGAAAGTTTCGTCTCGAGGCAACAATAGAGGAAATTTCGCATCGTAGGGAATGTTACTCTGCAGCAACCTGCCACCTACACGAATAACTTTGTAATGTATGCCAGATTCATCAAATTCATGCATAAAGGGGTTTAACGACTGAATACTGGGTTGTAAAACGTGCGTTTTTTCAAGCAACAATAGTTCTCGTTGATATCTATGTTCTTGCACTATTTACACTATTTTCCAAAAGGCAAGTCTTCTTTCAATGAGAATTGGGTCGATACTTTCTGTAGCAGAACTGCATACGCTACTATTCTAATAATTTTAGCGAATGAAGATTGTCGTTCAATTAGTTCTAAAATTCTATTAAATATTGCCTGTTCGTAAACTACTTTGTGAACCGAAACACATTTTTTGTTTTCTGAACTTTGTACTTCTGCGCAGATTTCAAACTTATGAAGTTGTGGCCAATTCTCGGCAGTGTCATGTAAGAAGCTTGGACCCCAAAACAATAATGATTTAATAAGCTCATCTATATTTTTGATTTATTTATTTAATTAGTTTATAGTCGACTAAGGTCAGTCGACTGTTTAAAAATAAGAACAAACAATTAATTAATAATTTTAAATTTAAAATAAAATCTTAACTGTGGAGAAAAATTTAAAGAGAAAAAAAATTTAATTGAATTAAATTTGACTCTGGGAAAAAAATATGAATGAGCCGATCCAACATTTGTTGCAGAGGATTGGGGAAAACCCAGAAAAACCCAATCAGATCAGGAGAGTTAGTGTTAGTAAGCAAAGCCTAATCAAATAGCGATTAGTATGTTCAAAACATGCAGTTAGTTTAAAAGTACTACTGTTACTACTAGAAAGAAGATGAGTATGTACTTAGCTAGTTACTAGAAAGGTGGGTGAGGATTAGTGATTTTAAGCAAGATACAGAATTATTATTGTTGTTAGCTACAATGTAATATAGTTTATTATAGTCCGAACATAATACCCTGAAAGGCTCATGCAGGGCATAATTCGAGCTACAATAGGAAAGTTTTAAAGGAAGATAGTTACGGGTGAATCTACCAGGGACAGAGAAGTGTAGTCGACTAAGCAAGTCGTTACTCTCTATGTCCCCTTGTATAAGGTTATTAATAAATACAACACCAAGCATAGTTCTACGATTTGCTAGGGAAGGCAGGTTAAGTAACAAAAGTCTACTAGGATAGGAAGGAAGTCTTGAATTTACATCCCAGTTAAGGCCACGCAATGCAAATATTAAAAAGTTTTTCTGTACGGATTCAATGCGATCCTTGTGAACTGTGTACTGAGGACTCCAGACACATGATCCGTACTCGAGAATTGGACGAACAAGCGAGGTGAAAAGAGTCTTAGTTAGGTAAGGATCGTCAAACTCCTTAGACCATCTCTTAATAAAGCCGAGCACACCCATAGCTTTATTAACCATTGATGATATATGTTCGCAAAACTTAAGTTTGCGGTCCAAACGGACACCTAGATCATCAACAAGGGAAATTCTTTCTAAGGTACAACCACAAAGAGAGTAAGATACGTACTTTGGACAGGCTCGTGAGAATGTCATCAGCTTGCATTTGGAGCTGTTCAGGTTAAGAAGATTTGCACGACACCAAGAATAGAAACAGTCTAAGTCGGATTGAAGGCGAGAATGACAGGAGTCGTCTTTAAATTGAAAACAGAGCTTCACATCATCAGCATACATGAGAGTACGGGAGTTAAGTATGACCGTTGGGAGGTCATTGATGAAAAGTGTAAAGAGCAGGGGACCTAAATGGCTTCCCTGGGGAACACCAGATGTGGCATAAACGGGGTAAGAAAGACTATTCTTAAAGAGGACTCGTTGGGTTCTGTCACCCAAATAACTCACAATCCAACTAAGAAGTTTTGGTGAGAAACCGAGGAGATTCAGTTTATGTGCAAGAAGAGAATGGTTGACTGAGTCAAATGCCTTACTGAACGTGGTAGAACGACGTTTCACGAATCCGTGTTGAAAAGGGGATATAACGGATCTGCTAAAGTGTTGCAAGTGAGGAGTTATAACATTCTCGAAGAATTTAGGTATAGCCGATAATTTAGAGATACCTCCATAATTACTTGCATCAGCCTTGCTGCCCTTTGAGTAAGGGGATAATGAATGATTCCTTCCATATGGAAGGAAAGGAGGCGGTGTCTAAGGACAGCGAAAATAATTTCAGCAATGGCTTACATAAGGAGTTGGCACAATATCTAAGTACACAGGCGGGGATACCATCGGGACCTGGTGAAAAGACTGGTTTAACTAAGCTAAGATCCTTAAAAAGTGAACTTTCGTTCAGTAACGGTGTGAAGATGCCATTTGAACTTGGTACACTATATGGATAAGAATGAATGCTCTGCGTAGAAGAAGAATAAGTTGTTTGAAAAAACTTAGCAAACATATCGGCCATGGCCTGATCTGTGTCCGCCACAGCGTTATCAAACAAAAGTTTAGAAGGAAAGACCGCTGACTTACGCTTCATGTTAACAAAACTATAAAACTTTTTAGGATTCTGAAAAAACTGAAACCTACATCTGTTCAAATAGTTTTTATAACATTTCGCTTTAAGCACGGTAAAGTTTGCCCGAGCAGTTAAGTAGCGGGAAAAGATAAGCGGTGAGTTTTTATGCTTATATTTCTTGAATAAGCTACTCTTTAAGTTTTTTAAGCGAGAAAGCTCTTTTGAAAACCAAGGAGGTATGCTTGAGCATGTCGGATAGGATAACGGAACACAGATATCAAAAGCAGAGTTTAGGGTGTTATAAAATATATTAGTCGCAACTGACATATCAGTTGATGCATAAAATTCAGACCAATCACAATGTGAAATTAAACAATTTAAATTTTCAAAGTCTGCTTTCTTAAAGCAGCGCACGCGATTACACGGCCTTTCATTTTTATCCAGAATACTAATACCCAAGTCGAAATTCACTTCGAAAGTGGGATGATAAGGATCTTCCGGAAGGGAAAGGGGTTGTACCCTGTCTACAATCACCTTGGAAGGATCAGAGGTGAAACATAAGTCAAGCAATCTGTTGAGAGAGTTTTTGACATGATTGACCTGCGACAAAGACATGTCAAACAAACCGTCAAATAGGTCATGTTGCCGGGAAGGCAAAAGGAAGTTTCCTTCAGAACTAGATGTCCAATTATATTCTGGGATATTAAAGTCACCCAGGACTATGAAGTGATCTCTGTCTGATAACAGGTTAAAAATAGTCTTAATTGCAGACAAGTGTTGCAAGTAGACTGATAATTCCGATGACGGCGGAATATAGGAGCAGGGTATATAACCTGCTCCTATATGAAAAAACCGGGAAAGTGTAGTTTTACACAAATTAGTTCAATGTCAAATTGAAACTCCGGTTGTAAAAGGTCCGACTCAATGTTGGAGTCTACTGCAATCAGTACTCCACCACCTCGTCGGTCAGGTCGATCAAGCCTGTATGTTGTATACCTATCTGGAAAGACTTCAGAGCTTAGGATCTCTGGTTTTAACCAGGTTTCGGTAAAAGTAATAATTTGGGAAGAAAAGGCAAGACTATTAAGATAAAGACTAGTGATTTTACTAAAGAGACCTCTAACATTTTGATAGGAAAGAATTAAAGAAGAAAGTTTTTTTGTAGGACACCTGACATTTTCGGAGGCATGAAGAAAAGAAAAGTTCAGTTTTTTGAAGACTTTGAATTGTTTGCAATTTTTGGCGATGTAACGGCCAACGTGGGAAGATTAACGGCAGTTCGGCTTTTTTGTTTAGGAGTAAACTCCTTAACAATAAGGTCCGGCGGCCAAAAGGAAGTAGCGCAAACGTCTTTAAACTGTTCTGCTGGGAGACTAATTTTGAAAGAAGAAATGTCGCGCTTGAATTTAAAGTTGAATTTTTCAACATTTTTATACATGCACCTCTAGATGCAATATCAGCTGGATTTGACTCAGTCGGAACATGTCGCCATATAACATGATTAGAGCGCTCTTGAATTTCAGCAACTCTATTAGCTACAAAGGTAGATAATGACGCTGGCATTCCTTCTAACCAATAGAGGGTCACTTGAGAGTCAGACCAAAAGTTCACGCTGTCTATTTTAAAATTGGACAGAACAGGAGCAATTTGTTCCCACACAGTGCTTAGCAAATGCGCAGCGCACAACTCAAGACGAGGAATAGTCTTAGTTGCCAACGGAGCGACTCTAAATTTTGCTGTTAGCAACACTGTCTCTACTTCATCTTCATACTGTGTACATACGTAGATGCAACATCCGTAAGCGTCACTCGAAGCGTCTGCAAAGCCATGAACTTCCAATTGGTTGTATTGACTCTTACAGACATATCGAGACAGCTTTATTCTGCTGAGATCACGTAAAGTATCTATAAACTGAATCCACTCTGTATGAAGACAAGCAGGAATCGTCTCGTCCCAATCTAGTTTCTGTTTCCACAATTTTTGCAGCAGAATTTTTGCTTTTGTGATAAGTGGACATAGCAATCCAAGGGGGTCGAAAAGTCGAGAAGCAACTGACAAAATGTTGCGCTTCGTCGGCTTTAACAATGTAAATTCATCTACCTCGAGATTGTATCTAAATTCATCCACACTAGGTACCCACCGTATGCCGAGAGTCTTCATTGAGCTTGTCTCGTCGACCTTCAATACCTTTTCGCCCTCATCAGTGCACAACTTTGGATGATTCGAAGCCCATTTTGCCAATGGAAAACCTCCTGACAGTAAAACTTCTTTGACTTGTTGGCAAATTTCTTGTAGACCTTCGTATGTGTCAGCACCAGCAAGCATGTCATCTACATAAAAACAATCTTTTATGACAGCTGCTGCGATGCGATTGTAAGCAATTTTCAGCTAATTCAAATAGGCATCTAATTGCCAAAAACGGTGCAGATGCTGTGCCATATGTTACCGTGTTAAGTCTGTACGTTTGCACTCACTCTCCAAAGAATTAGCTGGAAATTGCGATCTTCATCAGCAATATCAACTTGGCGATACATTTTGGAAATGTCGGCTGTTACAGCGAATTTATTTAATCTCAAATTTAGCAATGTTAAGTAAAGCTCCCTCTGAATTGTCGGCCCAACCATGAGAGTTTCATTTAATGAAACAGCTGTTGATGTTTTGCTTGAAGCATCAAACACGACTCGAAGTTTGGTTGAGGTGCTTTCAGGTCTCAAGACGCATTGATGGGGGATGCAATAATGCTGTCTTGGAGGAGTAGATTCGATAATAGACATATGACCCAGATCTCTGTACTCTTTCATAAATGTATGATTCATATCTGACAGTGCATCGTCTTTACTTAACTTGCGTTCGAGTTGGAGATAACGCCTTTCGGCCGTTTGAAATGACATGTCAAGTATACTAGGATCCTTTTTAAATGGGAGCCTGACTTGAAATCGGCCCGAAGGCAAACGTTGGACAGTGCGAATAAGAATATTTCAGGTATTTTCCATTTGTCAGAAGGCAGCAATTGCCTAGGCTGACACGAAGATATATTATTTAATACCCAAAAAATCGGTTGAAAAGCTATACGAATTTAAGCGAGACTGGACATATAGTAAGCGGATACTTTGTTTTATTGCTGTAGTTGATTTACCTACTGTTATGACGCTTAGTGCTGACCTTTCTCGCTGCAATCTTAATTGTTGCGCCAAAGATTCAGACATAAAATTAATTTGTGATCCTGAATCTAGCAAGGCTCTGGCCACGTGAACTTGGCCAAATCGAACCTTGACCTGAACACTCGCCGTCGCTTAAATAACTTGGTCAGTGCTAAGCACGTGACCTGTGTGTGCGGCACTAGGAATTGGGTGATCTCTTGGCTCATATCTATGAAGTAGGGAATGGTGAGACTTTGTGCACACCCGACACTTTGAAGCTTTACAATTTGAAACCATATGGCCACTATGTAAACAATTGATGCATAGTTTATTAGCCTTTACGAATGCAAAACGGTCTGTCACAGAAATAGAGCTAAAGGAGGCACACGAATCAATTTTGTGTTCCAGGCTCTGACAATAGTTGCAACTGAATCCTGTTTTCTTGCTAGATTTCTGCAAGTCTTGGTTGCCCTGTGCACACGAAAACGAAGCCTTACTATGCCCCTTTGAATTATCTTTAGGCTTGCATTTCGCCTTCGTTGACTCTTCTGCTGCTAAATATTGATAGCGCCTATTTAAATGAGTGGCGCAATCAGACCGGGAAGGCAGCTTGTCGTAATCAAGCTGTTCTTCGTATCTAGACTTGGTCACTTGGTCCACCTTGGACATGACCATATGGATAATCATAGCGTTGGCAATGTCTTTATCAGTTGCCAGCGACAACAGCGATGAGTAAATGGCAGAAACTGTGTCAATAATTGATCGCAGACCTCCTGGCGATGCCTTGGTCATGCTTAGCAATTCGAACAGTTGAGATACAGTATCAAAGAAAATGAGGCATTTATTATCATACACAGCATCAAGACTTTCCAACGCCTTTTGATAATTACTGTCTGACAATTGAAATGGTTTCACCACTCCTAACGCTTCATCTGATAGACATGATAGCAAGTAATTAAATTTTTCTACCCTTGATAATGAGTGATCGGCATCAACTAATGTATTAAAAAGGCACCTAAAATTCCTATAATCTGCATGCTTGCCACTGCATTTTGGAAGAGACATTTTTGGCAATTGAGCATGATGACTTGTACTAGCAGTAACAGTGCACACTTCAGGCCTGTTTTGCTTAACAGCATTTAAATACAAGGCTTTGGTGGGAACACACAAATCCTCCAGCGGCCCTCTTGTGACACCACTTGGATCATAATTCTCTAGTTGAGTTTGTAGGCCCATTGCCTTTTCAATATATCCTTGTAAAATCTCAAGACGACACTCGAGCTGTGTTTTTTCGAAAGATATTGTTTTTTGCTCAAACGAAGTCATTGCCCATGATTAATATTGTAACTTAACTTTACAAGCTTCGAACTTTAATGGGAATAAATACTAAATGATATCCAGCAATCAACAAGAACAATTAATGTTCAATGTACAACTTAACTGTTCGACCTATATACCCCTTTACCTATGTGTACAGGGTATAAGCTACGTAAGATGTAAGTGCTCAGTTGAGAAGGCAAACAATTAACGGAACAGACGGCTCCACGAACTAACGGAACACTCAATGCACCAAGATCAGTCGACTTCTTTACTAAGCGACAGAAAAAATAGCTGTAAACTCGCAGCAGCTAACACCAAAGCACAACAAGCGAATTGCGAAAGTTCAATAACCGAATAAGCGACTTTGAAACTGCAATACAAATGTAACCAGCAAATTCCGAAAATAAAATATCAATATGTAACGAATGTGCAGTTGCTTTATTTGTTTCTTCTAGTTCAAAGCCTTTAGATAATTTGTATGTATATGTACATATCTATGCGCATTTATACATGCAAATATGCACACACATATGTATGTATACCATAGTTGTTCGTTTTAAGACTCACTGACACCAATAATTGAGACACTTGTAAACTTGATGTAACTTTATATATGTATGTAGGTACATATATATATTAAGGTGCACAATCACACTACTCAATAATTTGTGTTTGGCCAATAATTTAAGCTTCTCGCACAATTGCGGGGCGACACAAAAAACTCAATTTATGGTGCAGATTACCTCGTAGCTTTCACTTCCCTTGATGAGCGGCTTGACATCTCTTGGCACTTAAACACGCGAAAACCGAATATACACCACCAATAATTCAAAACGAAATTCAAAAATAATAATACCGAAGTCCCTGCTCGGGCGCCAATGAAAATTCTGAATAGTTTTTCAGATACGAAATTAACATAAAACGAATTTGATCCGGTATTAAAAGATTATTGGTGTGTATGTTTGTCGCAGTTCATTTGCTCAAGATCGAAATCAGACTAATTCTATTGTACATTAGCTACTCTCTTTGGCCTCTTTGCAGCGGATTAAACAGCCGAAGCAAAGACGAGCGTTAACAGAGTATAAGTGTTGTTCTTTTTACATGTTATGTTATTTCAATTTATGATTCTATGTATTGTATGTATTTCAATGTAATTCAATTTTTTTTTATCTTAATCTATTGTTTAAAGCTACAGCGCTCCAACAGACCTTTTAATTACTTATTTTAAACTCACATGTTTTTCTGAAGATGGCCTACACAAAATTATCATTCGGTTGGGCATTTTATATTTGATTTAAAACGCAATTTAAGTTAAGTTGTTTTTAGGCCATGGATTTTAAAAAAATTCATGGTCTATTGTGTTTGTTGGACCGGAAATGTGCGTAACAGGCAGAAGGAGGCATCTCCGACCCCATAAACTATATATATTCTGAATCAGTATCAGTAGCCGAGTCGATTGAGCCATGTCTGTCTGTCTGTCTGTCTGTCTGTCTGTCTGTCTGTCTGTATGAACACCTGGATCTCAGAAACTATAAGAGCTAGAGTCATCAAATTTTGTGACAACATACGTATATATTGCAGTGTCTCAAAGTTTTTTTTAAAATTTGGACACACCCCTTCCCGCCTCTATAAATCAGTAATAACTATTTAAAAATCACAATATTAGCTCAACAACCAAAGTTGTATATCTTAGATGTCAAATACCTTGCCACGGGCGTTATGTGAAAATTTCATTTAAATCGGACTATAAATAAGTGACATATATATAATACGAATTAAACTCACTTTGAACACATATACTTAAGCATACTTAATTTACGCAATCATACCGAAGTTCAAATCTAGCGTCAGACACACAGCATTTTATTAAACTTTTTATTTGCATTGTATGGTAACAGAATTGGTTCACAATGCAGTTTTGCCGATGGTCCAAGGAGTGAGGCAATAGCCGAGTGGATAGAGTGGCGGACGGCTGCGAGAGAGTGCGTGTGTTCAACTCCCGGTTGAGGCGGGTGCGAATTTTTATTTATTAATTATTTCTTATTTTATTTTGTTTATTTATTTTATTCTAATAATCTAAAAGAAAAGTTACAGTCAAACAAATTAAATTATTTAATTAAATTTCAATAAAAATAAAAAAAATATTAATTACTTTGTTTTCATATGAAAGACAATCAAATTATAATACCTATAAATAATATTAATTATTTATAAATAAAGTTAAGTATTTTTATATTATTCAGCACGCATCAAAAAAACGCGAACTAATGCGTTCTTCAATGCCGTCACTCTTTCCGTATTTTGTCTGTTATGACTTTGCAAGTTCAGAAGGATTCCAATTGGATGTTTCTTATTTTGTTTTGCTCTCAATATTTTGCAATTATTTGCAATTGCTAGAAAATAACAGAGATCGTTAGCCCTTGTAAAGTTATGAATGTGCGAGTGGGACGCCCATATATACATGTCTGCATATCCACATGTATGTATTGGCGTCCCACTTCAACATACATTATTGCACGATTGTATATACATACATATGCACAATTAGATTTGCCGTTGCTGTTGTGTACCGACGAAAGAAAACTAAGTTCTAATTACATACATATATTGCGTAACTAAAACTTAAAAGTCGCTTACCGCCGCCGCCCCACTTAAATGTTTTTGAGCTTTTAATTTATTAAAAAAAATAAAATACAAACGCTACAGTCAGGAGCTGACTGTATAAGGCCATGGATTATCATAGTATACCGTAGGCAATAGGTATAGGTATGCATTTCTAGCGCGTACCAAATTTCATTACATGTGCTTCTTGATTTTTTTTGTCACAAACTAAGAATGCATATTGCGTCTTGTTGTTTTGTCGAATGTCTCACCATTTTCGACAACTGCAATAGATGTTCAGTGGCTGAGTGGACTATGTCCCGGACTCTAAGACCAATGATATTGAGCGTGTTCGAGGTTCGATTGCTGCCGCGAACAGCATGTGAAATTCTTTTGTATTTCATAATTTTTTTAAAATAAATTAAAAGCTCAAAAACATTAAAGAGGGGCGACGGCGGAAGGCGATTTTTAAGTATTAGTTACGCAATGTATGTAATTAGAACTTAGTTTTCTTTCGTCGGTACACAACAGCAACTGCAAAACTAATTATGTAAGTTAAGTTTGCAAAGTAAAAAATAGAAGATTTTAATGTTCAATTAAGAACAATGACTTTATTACTTAAAATCCAATTTACAACTGATCACCCTAAGCTGTCCCTAACAAGCTGTGAGTCTTGGCTGTGAGCTGCGCTGCCCTTGGTGGCAGAGGGTCGACGTCGACTTCGCTGCTTCCAATAGGCCACGATATCGGCTGATGTCTTGTTGGTCGAATTGTTGCAGTCTTCTTGGAATCACATGCATTGGTGGGAGCGGAAGCAGTTGCCAAACAGATTCTTGGAATTCAGCTTGGCAGCTCGGCGCGTGCAGGAAATTATGCAGACGCTGAGCTTGCAGATTGGAACTTGCTTACTGGAGTTCATTATTCTAGATTGCAGCATTTTAGTTGTTAACTCGTCCCCCTCTAATTTATGCTTGTCCTCAAGCGGTCTCTAGAAGTAGGGAATGTTGTTGAACTGAGGTAGCTGATATTGTCCCTCGGTCGAAGATTGATCGCAAGTTGATGGTGCGATGATCGCTGTGACTTTTGTGTCCATTCGAGGCGTGGGTCCTAATTGCAATGTTATGCTCTTTTGTCTTTGACTATAGGTGTGTAAGCCCAGAATGAGAATCAGAGCAATGCCAAAGAGTGTCAGCAGAGTTATGCTGTTGACCGTTGAATGGGTTTTTATACGCATCAGCTGTCCAGTGTTATTTATGTGCAATGCTTCCAGTGCTTCAAGTGATAGTACCTTAAGTCTTTCTTTTTCCTCAGCCGTAAACTGCACAAGAGGAGCTACAGGGGTCAAGACTGTAGATTCCAAGTTGCTGAACCGCTTGTTGTCGATAATCATCGAGTCGTTTGATAGTTGAACAAGGTAGGTTCCCTCTAGGTGAAGCCGTGTGTTGTTCCAGGTTACGTTTCCATCGTCGTTGTTTAGAAGGATGATTCCATCGTCAACACAGCGCTTTCTTTCCCTGAACTAACTTTGGAATACAATTTGAATTACTTATGTTAACAATTTTTTTCTAATCGCATATTTTAATATATTCTAATGTTTTACAAGTTTGTGGAATGCCATAGGTGAGATTTTTAAAGACAAAGATTTCTTGAAAGTTTAAGTGTATAATTGAATTGTTTTTTACTATGGGCTTTATAATAACGTGTTGGTATTGTATTTCTTCTAAATTTGGAATCTTAACAATATACAAAAGTGTTGTTTTATTGTGTAAAATTGAGACATCGGAAAACTCCATTATTTCTTCCATTGACAGGGGTGGCATGTTATTTCTTTTAAAAATGTTCTGGATTTCAATTAACTCATCTTCATTTAATACAAGTGTGTTTACTACGTTTAATCGTGCCCACTGAATGACGTATCTAATGTTAATAATTTCTTCTTTTAGAAGTCTAATCTGATTGTGCAAACTGATAGTTATCTCAATACTAACTGAACTGCTTTTATGAACAGAATTTGTGAGGGCGTTGGATACTGAAGTGAGTTTATTTATTCTTTCTTCTAACTGTTTGTTAATAATGACCTGTTGGTTATTGTTGTCAATAAGTTTATTCAAGTTCTGCTCTATCATAACCAGATCATCGTGATCTGGACTACCCGCTATATACTTCCAACCTGACCCCAGCCAATTTAATGACCTAGTTTTCCGAGTTTTGGGAAAGGCTGTAAATGTTTGGAAAGTGTGAATAGTTGTATTTATCTCATGGTGAAGGGTAGCGTATAATGGACTGCGTTTATGGCTTTTTTCCGTATGTTCATGTAAAATGTCTAAAGCGGTTTGGATTTGGTCGAGGTTAATGAGGTGTATTAGTTTGGTCGTTGAAGTTTGTAATTTTCCGATCCCCTTGTTTATTGTCAGTATCTGTGCGTCCGTGTAGTTTGTAAGGTTCGTCGTTCCACCAACATCGTTCGTAATCCATAGTAATATCCTGAAAAATTTTAGATTTTGATATGGCTTTTATGTACTGTTTTTCCCGATTCTGTTATTACTGTTGTGTGCTTGTTTTCTTTAACTATTTCTTTCCTATATCTTGGGGAAAGCTTGGAACCCTAATCTAGTGTTTATTCTTACAAATATTTCTTCTCCAGGCTGATAATTACGTATTTCGTTTTTGTTTTTATTATGGTTTGTCCGGTCTGTTTTCTGTTTATTTTTGAGTCGTTCAATGTTATCTTGTCTGGCCGTTTCGTATTGGTCCGGGTCTGTTGTCACTCTCCTGCCGAAGAATACTTCTAGTGGTCGTTTCTTTGTAACGGAATGAAAACTATAATTATACTCGTAAACTGCCCTTTCTAAAAGTTCCTTGAAATTCCTCTCTGTGCCTTCTTTCCTGAGGCATCTCATTATTTCTGAAAGTGTTGTGTGGAAGCGTTCTATCTGACCGTTAACGGTACTTTTGTATGGTGGGGCAGTATAAACTTCTATCTGTAGCTGTTCCAGCATGAACTTAATTGATTGGTAATTGAAAGCTTTTTCATTGTCCATAACGATATGTTTAGGGACTCCGAAATAGAATATAATATCGCGTAAAGGGGTTCTGATCTCCTCTATCGCTTTTGAATTTATAATTCGTGCTTGCGCTAATTTAGAAAACTTGTCTATTGCAGTGACTACTAAGTGTCGTTCGGTAGAGTAGATGTCAATGTGCAGTATGTGACCGGGGTATTCCGGGGTAGGAGTTTCTTGAAGTTCCGGATTAGGGGGGTGTCTGTCATATTTAGCCTCTTTGCAAACTTTACATTGCTTGACTAAATGTATAATTTTTTGCTTCATTTTCGGGAAATAATGGGTTTCTGCTACTTGCTTTTGATTTTCCAGAGCGTTTCGATGTGCTCTCCTATGTATTTGAAGAATTCTTTCTTCCTGTTCAGTTTCGTCTGTCAAGTCTTCTACCCTGGACTGGGTGAATCGAGTTTTGATTCCTTTGAAGTGACTTCGGTAGATTGTCTGTATTTTTCCCATTATATTTTCAGTCGTGTGAATACCGTTAATTACGGAAGGGTTGAGATATTTTTTTAGGTCTGTTATTATGTCGTCCGTAGTGTAGTCGAGTCGGTATATTTCATGTCTATGGAAGGTAGGAAATGGGATGCTGAACTTGTAGTCGTATTTATCTGATTTGTAAAAGAATATTTGATTTTTGAAAACATTTATTGGGGCTTCGACGCTGACGATTAAGTCATGGCTAGAACTTTCGGCTCTATGTTGTGTAGAGGCAACGGAGTTAATTTGCTCTAAAGGTATTCTTGAGAGCGCGTCTGCAACAACATTTTCTTTTCCCGGCTTATAAAATATTTCGTAATCATACTCCTCTAGATATGCCTTCCATCTCTTGATTCTGGCATTTCCATTCCAGCTACTCAAAGAATGTGTTAGAGGTTGATGATCTGTAAAGATCTTAACCTTTGCTTTACCGTATAGGTAATTTTTGAGGGCCTTGAGTGCCCAAATTATGGCTAGCATCTCTTTCTCGTTAGCCGCATAGTTCTCTTCGGCTTTAGAAAGTGTTCTAGAGAGAAATGATATAGGGTGGTTGTCTTGCGATAGAACTGCTCCGATCGCGAAATTTGAAGCATCAGTAGTTAAATGGAACTCCTTCTTGAAATCTGGGTAACGGAGAATTATTTCTTTTGAAATTAAATTACTTTTAAGCTTCTTAAAAGAGTCTAGAGCTTCATTGTCTAATGAAATTAATTTTTTTGATGACATTCTTTTGGACACATGTTCATCTTCCCCTCTTAAAAGTGAAGTTAGGGGTTTTGCCAATTTGGCATAAGTTTGTATAAATCTTCTATAGTAGCCGGAAAGCCCTAGGAAGGATCTTAGATGCCTCAAAGTTTTAGGGCAGGGATAATTTGCTATCGCTGCCACTTTATTCGGATTAGTTTCTATTCCCCTATCGGAGACAACAAATCCAAGGAATTCGACTTTGTTTTTCATGAACTCACATTTGTCCAACTGGCATTTCATGCTGGCATTCTGTAACGTTTGAAAAATTTTAGCCAAGTTCTCAATATGATACACACATCATCTTTGCTAAATATGATGATATCGTCTATGTAAATAAAACATATTTTTCCAATATGTCATCTAATGCACGTTGGAAAATTGAGGGCGCATTCTTTAGACCAAATGGGAGTCGTGTAAACTCATACTTTCCATTGTTTACGGAGAAGGCGGTCTTTTCTATGTCATTCTTTTTCAAAGAGATTTGGTGGAAGCCACTTTTTAGATCTAGAACAGAGAATACTTTATTGTCCCCTAATTGTGTAAGTACCTCATTTATCTCGGGAATAGGTTATTTGGCTGCAATGGTTATTTTATTAAGTTAACGATAGTCAATAACCATGCGATATTTTTTTTCGCCTGAAGCGTCTGCCTTTTTGGGTACGATCCACACTGGTGAATTATACGGGGACCTAGAAGGTCGAATTATACCATCTTCTAAAAGTTCTTTTATCTGTTTGTTTACTTCATCTTTCAGTGTCATTGGATACTGATAGAATTTCGAGTAAACCGGAGTATCGGACGAGGTTCGGATCGTTGCCTTCACATTTGTTGTTTAGGTCAGTTTCTGGTTATGGTCTGCGAACAAGTCTGGAAATGACTTGAGTAATTCGCTTAGCTTGGCTTTTTGTGTGTCGGACAAGTGGGATGTTCTCGGAATAATTGTGTTGACTGCTTCAAATGTTTTTTCTTTGATGGGGATCTTGATGCCGTTTTTTAATATCATAATATTTTTGCTGATTTTTATCTCTGCCCCTAATTCTTTCAAACTATCGTTGCCCAAAATGGCATCGAAAGATTTCAATGTGGGCAACAAGAAAAATTTTACTTTAACGTCTGGAATCTTGAAAAGGTTCGCTTCTTTATGGTGCGTAACTACAGTGCTGCCGCCTAATGAGACAGCATTAAAAGGTGCTTTGTTTTGAATAGGGTTATTAACGAATTTAGGTTGGATATTGTTGAAAATACAAAAGTCACACTTATACATAGTTGAGAATTAAGAGGACCATGTCGTTGTTTGTCATTCACATGGCATGGTTTACCATTCACATGCATTCACATGCAGTCACATGTTATAGAGTAATCGTTCTATTCGGTTGCAGACCACGAGACAGTGCGGTTGGTTCTATTGGTTGCTTAAATAAAATAATTATTGAAGTGTCAAACAACAATAAAAGTGTTTCGCTATTTGGTTGATGGGCTGGCTTATGATATACAATACTTAATCGTATTTTATTATATTAAATTCAATAGGTTATGGGCCCAGTCACATTTTCGGCCAAGTGGTGAAATAGTTTAATTGTGCAAAAAAAAAGAATAATTAAAATAAATAAAAGTGATTTTTTTTCTTATCTAAATATATGTATTTATTGAACACAAATACATAGAGAGCTTTGTGAAATACATACATATGTATGTATAACGATACACAAAAACGTTTTGGTTGTATATACATATGTATGGTAAGTGAAAACGCAAAGTGATTCTAAGAGGCGCAAGGCAAACGGAGAAACAAAGACAAAAAGGAACAGTTAGTTTTATCATCGCGACGACGCGTGGTCAAAAATCAAAAGAAAAAAAAATAAAAACATGGATAACGGAAAGAGGAATATAAAACCGTTTAACGGGGAAAAATATTCAATTTGGAAGTTCCGAGTAAGGCCACTGTTAGAGGAGAATGATTTGTTAAATGTAATTGAGAAAGAACAAACAGAAGTAAGCGAGGAAGTAAAACGGGCAGAAAGAAGTGCAAAGGGAATAATAATAGAATATTTGAGTGACTCTTTTTTAAGTTTTGTCAACGATGAAAATTCGGCAAAGCAGATTTTTGAAAAATTGGATACTATTTATGAGCGTAAAAGCTTGGCATCTCAACTGTCACTACGCAAGCAATAATTCTCTTTAAAACTAAATGGTGATACTCTTCTAGTAAACCATTTTCATTTATTTGATGATTTGATGACTGAGTTAGTTGCGGCTGGAGCCAAGTTGGACGAAATGGACAAAATTGCTCACCTACTTAATACACTTTCGACTAACTATGAAGGAGTAATAACAGCTATAGACACTCTCACTGAGAGCAATTTGACATTAGACCTTGTTAAGACACGGCTACTCGATCATGAAATTAAGTTAAAAGGAATTAACAAAGACACAAGTGCTAAAGTGCTGCAAGCTATAGGCAATCGAGAGTCTAGGGAAAATACATACAAAAACAAAGCTAGGAAATCTATGAAGAAACCTTTTAAGAATAAGTCTAAACTAAAATGTTTTCATTGCAAGAAATTGGGTCATATAAAGAAAGATTGCTTTCAATTAAAAAGGCAGGCAGGAAACCAGAATGTTTCCGATGGAAATAATGTTAGAGAGAGACAGGCTCAGATGGCGACAGAAACACAGCCAGAACGTGCGTTTGCATTTCTGATGAATGCAGAAGTTAGAGAGAGAAGAGAGAAGAAGGTAGAAACGCAGCAAAAATGCGCATTTGCATTTATGGTGAAATTAGCAAATTACACTGAAAAGCCAGACGAAGTAAATTTTATATTAGATTCGGGGGCATCAGATCACCTAGTGAATGATATTAATTTATTTTCTGAGTATGAGAATTTAAATTTAAACGTGGCTATTGAGATTGCAAAGCGTGGAGAATTTGTTTATGCTACTGCAAAAGGACAAGTTAAACTTAACAATTCTGGAAACAACATTACATTACACAACGTGCTGTATTGTAAGGAAATCCCGCACAATTTGCTATCCGTAAAGAAGATGATAGATGCTGGAATATCGGTCGAGTTTAATAAGGATGGCATTAAAGTAATGAAGAACGGTAACTTGGTATTTGAAGGACTATGTGAGTATAATGTACCGACTGTTAAATTTACGTTAAATAGTAAAGTAAAATATATACATCTGCAATATCAAATGATGCAGAGTATCGCTTGTGGCATGAAAGATTGGGACATATAAGTGTTGGAAAATTCTTAGAAATTAAACGAGATGGCTTGTTTGAAGATAGTGAACTTATAAAAAACGTACAAGTAAATAGTAGTAAATTATGTGAGGCGTGTATTAACGGAAAGCAATCAAGACTAAAATTTGAAAAACACAAAAATAAAGAATATATTGAACGCCCACTATTTGTAATTCATTCGGATGTATGCGGTCCGATTACGCCCTCAACTATTGATAATAAAAACTACTATGTAGTATTTATTGATCAATATACACATTATTGTGTGACGTAGTTAATAACTTATAAATCGGACGTGTTCTTTGTATTTAAAGATTTTGTAGCAAAATGTGAGGCTCATTTCAATTTAAAAATGGTTAATCTATATATTGATAATGGAAGAGAATATCTCTCTAATGAAATGCGTGAATATTGTGTCGAAAAAGGTATCAGCTATCATTTAACGGTTCCTCATACCCCACAGCTAAATGGTGTTGCAGAGCGGATGATTAGAACAATCACTGAAAAAGCTCGCTCTATGATTAACTGTACTAAACTAAATAAAAGATTTTGGGGTGAAGCTGTTTTGACAGCAACATATTTAATTAACAGGTTCCCAAGTAGAGCTTTAAAAAATATAAGAAAAACACCATTTGAGATGTGGCATAAAAAGAAGCCAGTATTGAAATATCTCAAGATATTTGGCTCGACAGTATATGCACTAAATAAAGTGCGAAAGAGAAAATTTGACGAGAAATCGATCAAAACTATACTTGTCGGATATGAGCCAAATGGCTATAAGCTGTGGCATGAGAACTTGAGAAAATTTATGACAGCTAGAGATGTAGTGGTGGATGAAATAAATATGAAATCGGTGACTTCAAATGAAAATGACTCTGTGGAAAAACATGATGTTTTTGACCAATACCGTGATTCTCTAATTGAAGAGAATGAAGAGTCGAATTTTCCATTGCAGGAAAATTGTGAATCTACGGATTCGAAGTCTGATGAAAATCTAAATGAAAATTCCACTTGTCTCGAGAATACCGATCCAGTGGCTGAAACTGGTGATAAAATAAAAGAAAATAAAAATCAAGAACAAATTAGACGCAGTGAGAGAATTAAAGATAAACCAAAGTTATCATATAGATTTTTAGAAAAGTGTCTGATGAATACCCAAATGTCTTTAAATGATATTCCCAATACATATGAAGAGATTAAAACTCGTGATGACAGAACCTTGTGGGAGGATGCCATTAAAGACGAACTGAATTCTCATTTTGTAAATAATACATGGTGCTTAGTGCAAATGCCTAAGGATAGAAACATAGTGGATTGCAAGTGGGTTTTTAGTATAAAACAAGATGAAAATGGTAATTTACTTAAATATAAGGCAAGATTGGTAGCCAGGGGATTCACCCAAGAATATATGATGGATTATGATGAGACTTTTGCAGCAGTTGCACGAATTTCTAGTTTTAGATATCTTTTAGCTTTTTCAAATCAATATGATTTATTGATCCATCAGATGGATGTCAAAACAGCTTTTTTAAATGGAGCACTAAAAGATGAAATCTATATGAAAATTCCAAAAGGTTTAACCCAGTATGATGGAAATAAAGTATGTAAACTTAATAAAGCCATTTATGGTCTAAAACAAGCTGCAAGATGCTGGTTTGAGATGTTTGAAAGTGCATTACAAAATTTTGGATTTCGGAGTCTAGAAGTGGACAGATGTATATATATTCTAGATGAAGGAGATATACATAAAAATATATATGTACTCTTATATGTTGACGATATAATAATTTCTACTAGTGATTCCGAAAGAATGTCTAAATTTAAAACATATCTTTTGAATAAGTTTCAAATGACCGATCTAAATGAAATACGATATTTTATTGGCATAAAAATTTAAAGAAAAAATGATCAAAATAATCTGAATGAGCAAAATTCATCTTTATATAAAGTCTAAATCTTTTATATATGTATAACCATAATCAAATCAAACAATTACTAGTCTAATCATTACTATGTTTATCTTACTGAATCTTGAATGATCAAAATAATCTGAATGAGCAAAATGAATTTTTATATGAAGTCTGAATCTTTTATATATATGTATATAACCATAATCAAACCAAAATAATTAATAGACTAACTAATACTATGTTTATTTAAGTGAATCTTGTTAAATTTTTATTTGATTGAACTAATTGGGTTTTACTGGGTTTCCCCAATTCTTTGCAGCAAATGCTGGTTCAATAAAAGTAGCCCCAGAGAAAAAAAAGAAAAGAATAAGAATATAATCATTAGAAAACGCATGCACTCGTCTGAAAGTAATTTTTCATTTCATTAATTTTTAATCAGTTTGTATCAGTGTAATTTTTGAGGTGGCGTGTTGAAAATACAAAAGTCACACTTATACATAGTTGTGAATTAAGAGGACCATGTCGTTGTTTGTCATTCACATGGCATGGTTTACCATTCACATGCATTCACATGCAGTCACATGTTATAGAGTAATCGTTCTATTCGGTTGCAGACCACGAGACAGTGCGGTTGGTTCTATTGGTTGCTTAAATAAAATAATTATTTATTTAATTAGTTTATAGTCGACTAAGGTCAGTCGACTGTTTAAAAGTAAGAAAAACAATTAATTAATAATTTAAATTTAGAGTAAAATCTTAACTGAAAAATTTAAAAGAAAAAAATTTAATTGAATTAAATATAAATTAAATTTGACTCTGGGAAAAAAAATATGCAAGAGCCGATCCAACATTTGTTGCAGAGGATTGGGGAAAACCCAGAAAAACCCAATCAGATCAGGAGAGTTAGTGTTAGTAAGCAAAGCCTAATCAAATAGCGATTAGTATGTTCAAAACATGCAGTTAGTTTAAAAGTACTACTGTTACTACTAGAAAGAAGATGAGTATGTACTTAACTAGTTACTAGAAAGGTGGGTGAGGATTAGTGATTTTAAGCAAGATACAGAATTATTATTGTTGTTAGCTACAATGTAATATAGTTTATTATAGTCCGAACATAATACCCTGAAAGGCTCATGCAGGGCATAATTCGAGCTACAATAGGAAAGTTTTAAAGGAAGATAGTTACGGGTGAATCTACCAGGGACAGAGAAGTGTAGTCGACTAAGCAAGTCGTTACTCTCTATGTCCCCTTGTTTAAGGTTATTAATAAATACAACACCAAGCATAGTTCTACGATTTGCTAGGGAAGGCAGGTTAAGTAACAAAAGTCTACTAGGATAGGAAGGAAGTCTTGAATTTACATCCCAGTTAAGGCCACGCAATGCAAATATTAAAAAGTTTTTCTGTACGGATTCAATGCGATCCTTGTGAACTGTGTACTGAGGACTCCAGACACATGATCCGTACTCGAGAATTGGACGAACAAGCGAGGTGAAAAGAGTCTTAGTTAGGTAAGGATCGTCAAACTCCTTAGACCATCTCTTAATAAAGCCGAGCACACCCATAGCTTTATTAACCATTGATGATATATGTTCGCAAAACTTAAGTTTGCGGTCCAAACGGACACCTAGATCATCAACAAGGGAAATTCTTTCTAAGGTACAACCACAAAGAGAGTAAGATACGTACTTTGGACAGGCTCGTGAGAATGTCATCAACTTGCATTTGGAGCTGTTCAGGTTAAGAAGATTTGTCAAACAACAATAAAAGTGTTTCGCTATTTGGTTGATGGGCTGGCTTATAATATACAATACTTAATCGTATTTTATTATATTAAATTCAATAGATATAGTTTCTGTTTGAACCGGTGTCTAAGTAATGTTTATCCAGTCTCCAGCTGCATGTTCTCCGGTAGTTGGGGAATTCACTGAAGTTAAGTTAGTTATGATGCGAGTCTTAACTATGACTCGATTGTATTTGATGGCCTTGTGGCTCAACAACAAAATGAATACAACAAAGAATTCTTATGCGGCTTGTGCCGGAGCTTGCTTGTTACTTTATTGGTTCTTCCTTACAAACTGAAAATGCCAAATACAAAATGTTTACAGCTACCCTAAGTCATAGCCGGCAAGCCGACTCAGCATAATCATAACTCTGCTCTTGCGACACATAGCAAGAATCAGGTTACCATAGCTGACTTTGTTGCTAGGGCATTGGCTTAGCATATTGCATCAGCGCAACGCCCGCTACTCGGCCACTGACTTTCTGCCTTGCAGCGTCAGCGATATGCCCTATGAGGGCTGAGCACTCTGAGTGCGAGGGTTACTTGATAACTGCTCCCCCCTTAAAGTTGCGCCGTCCCGGGGCACTCCATATGAGTCCATGAGTTGTTTTATCTCCCTCGACGTTCGTCTTCTTCTCAGAACCAGGCAGAGAAGAATGAAACCGCTGGAGACCAGGCTGACTCCTACCCCGGCCGTAAACCAGACCTTGGGCGACCACTGGGCTTCTGCATGATCCTTAACTTCTTGTATGACTCGGAGGTTATGCTCGTTCATTCGGTTCAGTAGTGGTAGACTTAGAACTGGGTCGTGGCCGATGACGTTCAGCAATGGGGACGTAGCTACTCCTGGCGTTTTGCTTAATGCCAACTTGGGGTTTACGTACTTGGTCCCGTTTATGATAGCTAGGCGCTGGAACGTTATTAGATTCGTGCCTCGTACCAATCTCTCTGGTCCGTCGTCAGTACTGACTTGTGCCGGAAGGTCGTTGATGATAATTGTGCTCTCATCCACCAATGTAATTGGCTTAAGGTGGCTGGCCTGAGTATGGCAGAGAGCTGAGCCTCCCGAGTGTAAGCCGCTGGCGCAGGTTTCGTGGTTCGCCAATTTGCAGAAGGTGGTGTAGCTGGTGGTCGCGCAGTCTGTGACAGCCATGATTCCGCTGGTGCATTCCGCCACGGTGTCATCTGTCAGCTGGAGCATGATGTTTTTGTGTGCCACGGGAAACATTGTTACTTTCTTGCAAATGAATTTAATTTGGGGGTAGTCAATTAGTATGCGGACTATGTTATCGGACTGGAATATCTTAATATTTGATACTTCCATGAGGTTGACTATGGGCACCTCTGTGAGATGTTCACTCAGAATAGACTTTAAGTCGTCGTGATCAAAAATGCTAGGATTTATAATGTTTGACCTAGCTAAAGTGATTGACAACATCAAATTTTGAATTTCCGAAATTAATATTCTATTTCTCGCCAATAATGATTCGTATAAATGTGGCGTATCAGTAACATCCCCTTTTCTTTCTTTAAGCAATTTATTTACTGTCTCTGTAAGCCCATTTATGCGCTTTTGTGTTATGGTGTTAATCACCACTTGTCTATTGTTTGACTCGATGAGTTGAGATTCTGTCATTCTAATCCTTTCAAAGTCTGCAGCATCTGGTGTTCCTGCTACTACTTTCAATACGGTGCCCAAAAAGTCTATGCCTCTGGCTATACGGTGGTGGATCTTTAAAGCGGACAACAGGTTTCTGGCATGATCAATATCTACATCTAAAAGCTTTCGCATATGCGATTGGGTCAATAGCGTTGTCAATCTGTCAGTCTCGTCTAACATCGCGGCGAACTCTGTGAGGTTACTCGAGTGTCTTAAATAGCTGCGTTGCTCCCATACCATTACTTCTCCGTCCATAACGGGAATGTAATTGGAATGCGAGTAGTCTGTGATTCGCGCATTTACAACTGCGAAAAGAGTAAGAACGATACCCACGAACCTGCAACAGACAATTTAATCATATGACTTTTGTTTCCTCAATTTCTTACGTACTATTCTTAACTTGGGTATTATGATTTCAAAATTATAAAGGCAAAACATAGTATGAGCAGCTACCTTAGGTTGTCCTTATGGACCACCCTCCCCTTAATAAGAACAGACGTTCCTAGGTCTGCTTGAATAGTCTCCTCAGAACACAAGGGGGTCAGCTTGTTGCCCAATCTTTTGTTGTTGTTTACAAATACTTTTTCCCCTACTTCAAAAACTCTATTTTGCCTCGATGCATTATTCCGATCTAGCTGAGCCTGCTGAGCGTTAGCTATTTTGCTTCTAATGTTTTCCTTGAATTCTTCGGTTGACGCGTGGATTACCTCTATCGGCTTTTTCCCGGTGACCGAATGAATTGTGCGGTTGTACCTAACGGTCGCTTGCATTATGAGCTCAATAGTGTCTTCGAATTTCTTTTCCAACTTAAGGCACCTTGCTATTTCTGACAATGTACTGTGGAAGCGTTCTACCTGCCCGTTCGATGAGCTATGCATCGGGGGTGCATTGACTACATCAATCCCGAATTGGTTTTTCAATAGAGACATGATAGTCTCTGAATTGAATGCTGCTTCGTTGTCGCAGTATATTGTCTTGGTTTTGGGGAAAGAATTTACAAGCTGGATAATTGGGATCTTAAGATCTGTTATTGTCCGAGACGCTATTGGCTGCGTGATGGCGAATTTAGAAAATTTATCGATACATGTTAAAAACTGTTTTTTATCAGTGGAAATTATATCGATGTGCAGCATTTCGCCGGCATATGTTGGTACCGGTGTCACGCCGAGCTGTTGTTTCTTTGGATGCCTGTCATACTTAGCTTTAGTGCATATCTTACAGTTGGCTATCACCTCCGAAACTAGCTTAGACATTTTTGGGAAATAATAGTCGCACAGAATTTGTTTAACATTTTCTTGCGCAGCCCTATGGGCGCGACTATGCTCCGCTATAACGATTTCTCTTTGCTCGTTTTGGTCAGTAATGTCAGTCATAAGATTTTTGCAATGCCAAAATTTGGTTGCAGGAAAAAATCTTACCAATTCGTCTTGTATACAAGCCAAGGTGTGGAGATTGCAATAAATTGCATTTACCACGCCTGGTTGCACCACTTGTTTCACCTCACGGAGAGCTTCGTCATCCCGAGTGAAATATATGGTGTGCCTTATTTTTTCGCGGAAAAGCACAAATGTGCGTTTCAAGGGAAATTGTGCTTCTTCCAGAATTATCTGGTTCCTGAAGCAATTAAGAGGCTTATCTGTGGCATCGATAGTGTAAGTCAACGATATCTCACTGTGTATAGTGGCAACATCGGACTCTATCTCGCTTTGCATAGCGTTAATATTTTGGCGCGAAAGCGCATCTGCCACAAAGTTTTCTTTGCCGGGCTTGTAAAAAATTTTTGCATTATGCTCGTCAATAAAGGCCTTCCATCTTTGATTTTGGCATTTGGATTCTGTTCGAGCAGTAGTTAAGAGAGTAGTTAAGATAGAATTTAAGAGAGCACAAGAAGTGTAATCATGTAAATCTCTCTCTTGCTGTGCGTCGATCGGCAATTGCCGATGGCAAAATTTGAGAGTGCGTGGCAAAACCATGGTCACCGCTCTAATATAGTATAATTTTCGCTATCGAAAGGAAAGCAGCAAATTTGAGCCACCAGCAATAATAAATTGTGTTTAAATTCGAAACCACCGCGTCTCAATTTGATTTATTTATTTCGTTTGAGTTTCGGTCTCTAAAAAACCTTAGAGATTTTCCATTGGCGCCCGAGCAGGGACTTCGGTGTGTTTATAAATTGTTTTTAAATTCTTGAGAATTATTGTGTGCTGGTTGGCTGTTGCTTGCGCGTTCGTGTGTGTGGTGAAACCAAATTAAAGACAATATTAACAAAGTGCCACCTGCCGCTGTCGTCGCCGCTGGAGCCAACTGCCAAGCCGTTTTCGTTGTCGCCGCTGGATTTAAATGGAAGCTAGTCGTCGCTCAATGTCTATCGACTCTCTAGACAGCCTACAGGTATTCAGTATCAAAAATTGAGCAAGTCTTGTTGCTTGGAACGACGAAATTGTCGAAATAAATATAGGAGTACATAATCACATGTACTAAGTGCTCAAATTCTGATACTTAACATAGTCTTTAAATATTGCATGCAAGCTGTGTACCTGCATATGTATATACGTGTGTACGTGATTGCTTCTACACACATCGATACATTTGTACTTACATTGAAACATAAATATGTATGTCTACATACGTACATATACATAGATGCACATATGAGCAACTAACCCCAACAACAAAAGAGCATTAAATAAAAAAGGCCATAATACGTTGCATTTGTGTTATGATACTAACCTGCTTGCTTAAATAATAAATACTAAGAAACAAAAACGGCAACATTTACCTTAGTTAAAAACATAAAATTGGTGGCTTATATATTTATTCAATAATTGAGTGTGTGCGTGTAAATGCAAATTGTCGCTGTTCGATCTTCGGTTAGCGTACATATATATTACATATTGACCGCTAACTTGGAACAGCTGTGAATACATAAACTGCATATGTACGTGCATGTTAGAGTTTGCATATACACACATACAGTTGTTGTTGCGTTCGTTCACCTCGAACCTTCCTTTGGGCTCACATACTTTCGTTGTTTAAACTTCGCTTGCATTTGGCGCTTGCATTTCGTCACCCCGCACCCCGCATATTCTGTTGCTGTCTACAAACGTAGCACAGAAAACGTTTGATTTGATTTTCGTTTTCTCTTGTTTCTCTTTTCGTTTGTTTGATATACACACCACTTAGAGTGCGTGTGCATATATTCTTTTGTGACATTGCATACCCCGCACCCCGCATTTTACATTGCTGCCTACAAACGTAGTTACAGCAAAAGTTTAGCCTGCTTATTCTCGGATCGCTTGGATCACTTTCGTTTGTTTGCTCACACAACGCATAGTTTGCGCGTGTGTGTGTATAAGCAAGTTAGATTTACATAGTCAGCGCCGTTGCGAGGGTAGCTCACAAAGTTTGTGACACTTATTCCTTTTTGATTTCTATAAGTGTTTCATTTAGTCAACATGTCTGAGACCGAAAAGACAAGTGAAAAGCCACAAATCAGCAAGACAAGTGCAAAACTACAAATGTGCTTGCAAAGATTTGACAAAGTTAGTGCTGATATTGCTCGTATGCAAACAGCAATTAAAGCAAAGACCATTTCGTCTGATAAAACAGAGTTAGCGTGCCGATTAGAGCTTTTAGAAGGTTATATACAAAAGGCAATGGATCTACAGACTGATCTGGATAATTTAAGCCCTCTTAATGATTCTAGAGGGCCATTAGAGGACTTGTGTGTCGTCACAAGAGCCTTGTATATTAACGCATCCAAGCCGTCTTCAGGGCCAAGAACTGATCATGATTGCTCCGTAGTTTCGACCCACCGATCCCAGTTGCCGAAAATGCGTTTGCCAAAATTTAGTGGCAAACATTCGGAGTACAAAAATTTTATGTGCCTGTTTGAAAGCTTAGTCGATAATGACAATTCCTTATCAAACGTCGAAAAGTTCAATCACTTAGTTTCGTGTTTGTCAGATGAAGCATTGGGGGTAGTTAAGCCGTATCAATTAACGGATTGTAACTACCCAAAGGCCCTCGCTAGTCTCAAAGCAGTATATGACAATAAATGTCTTATATTCTTTGACACAGTTTCACAATTGTTTGATATACCTAGCATGACAAAACCATCTGCATCGAGTTTAAGATCGATCATAGATACGGTGTCTGCTATTTATTCTTCGTTGTCGTCGTTAGGAAACGACAAATACATTGCTAATGCAATGATAATTCACATGGTCATGGCAAAGGTGGACCATGTTACCAAATCTCGTTTCGAAGAGCAGCTTGACTATGATATGCTGCCATCTTGGGAAGATTGTGCTAGACAATTGAATAAAAGATATCAGTATCTGTCAGCAGAAGAGTCAACTCGGGACAAAACAAGGTCGCGAGTTGACGCTAAGAAGCCCCATCAGTCTAAATCGTCCTTTGCTTGTGCTGATGGAGGGCGTTCATCATCGTCTGTGTGCGTCTTCTGCAAGTCAGAGACGCACAATCTTGATACGTGTCCATCGTTTGCTGCTATATCAGTTATGCAACGTTTTGAATTCGTCAAAACACAAAAGTTGTGCCTAAATTGTTTGGTTGTGGGGCATACGGTGTCACAATGTAAGGCATCAAAATGTCGAATTTGCTCGAAGCCTCACCATTCGTTGCTGCACAGGTATACTACCTCTGCTCAAGGTGAGGTATCCACACTTCAAGCGACTATGTCAGACGCGTATTTGGGGCATGTAGTAACCAATGAACAAATTGTTCTCGCCACAGCTGTAGTTAATGTTGAAGACAGATTTGGTCAGTTGCATCCTGCACGGGCCTTACTTGATAGTAACTCCCATATCAATTTGATGACTGAGAGTATGGCACAGATGTTACGACTCAAGCGGGAGCCAACATCTCTAGCTATATCGATGGTTGGTGGTGCAACAATAGATAGCAAAAATAAGGTATGTGCTTCTATTCAGTCACGCATAAATTCACGCAACTTTTCGGCGGAATGTTGGGTATTGAAATCCATCTCAACAACACAGCCTGGACATTCAATGGGTATTTCAAATTGGAAAATACCCAAAAATATAAAACTGGCAGACCCAGAATTCAATAGGCCAGCTAAGGTGGACATTCTTTTGGGAGCAGAATTGTTTTATGAATTATTGTGCGTTGGGCAAATAAAACTAGGTTCTGAACTTCCTTTAATGCAAAAAACGCTGCTAGGATGGATAGTAGCAGGCAAATGTACTGGACAAGTGCCTAGGCATCAGTTCAGTGGGTGTTTAATGGCCCAAACTTATTGTTCTCTCGACTCGGTAGTTAACCGTTTCTGGGAATTGGACCAATCTCCGTTCGAGTCGAAGGCTGTTCGCCAAACAGCTGAACAACAGGCTTGTGAACTGTTCTTCGAGAAAACTGTAAAGCAGTTATCTCCTGGTCGCTTCCAAGTGGATCTCCCTTTCAAGACCGATCCAAAAGTTCTTAGCCTGTCCTTTCAAACTGCTGAAAGGCGTTTTTTGCAACTTGAGCGTAAAATATCAAAGGATGCAGTTCTTAAAACTATGTACCATGACTTCATGAACGAGTATTTAGAATTGGGACACATGTCCATTTTGAAGTCAACTCCTCTAGAACAGCATTATTATATTCCTCATCAATGCGTTCTTAGGCCTGAAAGTTCCTCCACCAAGCTTCGTGTAGTTTTCGACGCTTCTAGTAAGACGTCAACAGCTGTTTCACTTAACGAAACACTGATGGTGGGGCCGACAATTCAGAGGGAGCTATATTCAATCCTGATTAATTTTCGGTTGAATAAGTATGCCGTAACTGCTGACATTTCTAAAATGTATAGGCAGATAAATGTCTCTGGAAAAGACAGAAATTTGCAACTTATTCTGTGGAGAGAAAATACTTCACAAAATATTCAGGCATACCGACTTAATACAGTCACATACGGTACAGCTTCTGCACCTTTTCTGGCGATACGCTGCTTGTTTGAGCTAGCCAACATACACGCACAATCACATCCTATTGGATCAGATGTGATTAAGAAGTGCTTTTATGTTGATGATATGTTGCCAGGTGCAGATAGTGTAAAAGAACTTGACACTATGTGCAATGAAGTTCAACAAATATTGAAATCAGGAAGTTTTCCACTTGCCAAGTGGGCAACCAGCTGTAGTGATATGTCGTTCCAAATCAAAACTTCGGAAGATAAAAAAGGTGTGACGATTGGCACACTAGCGGAAGTTCCGCAAAATTGTTTTGTGGAGTTGATACACCATCACTCCAACTTTGCTAAGCTAGTTCGAATAGTCGCATATATGCTTCGTTTTTGCTTCAAACGGCTCAGACCAGACTCTCTTGTGGTATCGTCATTAGAAAGGAAAATTTCGTTCCTTAAAGTACAAAGCAGTACGTTTAGAGTATGTGGTGTAGACTTTTGTGGGCCGTTATTTGTCAGCGATAGGATCAGAGGTAGATCACCTGTAAAAATGTATGTTGCCGTTTTCGTTTGGTTTGCCTCAAAGGCGGTACATTTAGCGCTGGTAACCAACTTATCAACTGATACCGTTTTGAATATTTTTAAAAGGTTTATCGGGAGACGCGGATTGCTGAGGGAGCTGCAGACGGCGCTCCACAACAACGAGGTGAGGCTGATGGACTTCGCGGCGGAGAGAAGAGTGCAGTGGAAGTTCATTCCCCCCCCGCGCCCTGCACTTCGGAGGACTGTGGGAAGCCGCAGTGAGGTCTGCCAGGCACAGGCTCCTGCGAGAAGCGAGCAACGCCAATCTGAGGCAGGACGATTTGAGCACGCATCGGGTGGACGTCAAGGCGCTGCTCAACTCCAGGCCGTTGCTCGTCGACAGCAGCGATCCCAGCGATGGAGAGGTGCTGACGCCAGACCACCTGCTTATTGGACAGCCTTCGTTGGAGCTGCCCACAGGATCCGATCCAGACGGGACCAGCAGGAAGCCAGGACGCGGATACTGGAAGCTGTGGCAGCAGCTGTCGGCGCTCAAACAGCACTTTTGGCGCAAGTGGTCCAAGGACTACCTGCTCAGCCTCCAGCAGCGCACAATTCGAGGGGAGGACGGCAAGGTTCGAGTAGCCGAAATAAAAATACCAGCAGGCGCAATTAGGCGCCCTATTCACAAGCTGGTAGTGCTCCCGATGTGTTAAAGACCGGAGCTCTTCAACGGGGCCGGAATGTTCGAGCAGTAGTTAAGAGAGTAGTTAAGATAGAATTTAAGAGAGCACAAGAAGTGTAATCATGTAAATCTCTCTCTTGCTGTGCGTCGATCGGCAATTGCCGATGGCAAAATTTGAGAGTGCGTGGCAAAACCATGGTCACCGCTCTAATATAGTATAATTTTCGCTATCGAAAGGAAAGCAGCAAATTTGAGCCACCAGCAATAATAAATTGTGTTTAAATTCGAAACCACCGCGTCTCAATTTGATTTATTTATTTCGTTTGAGTTTCGGTCTCTAAAAAACCTTAGAGATTTTCTAGATTCCTATCTGAGACCGCAAAAGTTAGGGGCTGGTGATCTGTGTAGATATTGATGTCGCGCGTTCCATACAAGTATTGTTGTAACTTCCCCAGCGCCCATACTATGGCAAGTAGCTCCCTCTCGTTGGTAGCATAGTTTGTCTCGCATCCTTTAAGGTTCTAGAAATCATGGTGATTGGCTTGCCTTCCTGTGAAAGCACAGCCCCGATTCCATGCGATGAAGCATCTGTCGTTAAGTCAAAGGGCTTCTTAAAGTCCGGATATCTCAACATGACGTCTTCCGATGCCAGAATATTTCTTACCCTATCGAATGCCTCAGTTTCTGTGTCATTAAATTTGATAGGAATTTTTTTCGACATATGCTTACTAACGGAGCCATTCTCGCCCCTAAGTAAGTTTGTCAAAGGCCTTGCAATTGCTGCAAAGTCCTTAATAAATCTTCTATAGTAGCTAGCAAGGCCCAAAAAAGACCTGAGTGCATACAAACTTTTGGGTTCTTCGAACTCTCGAATAGCGCGCACTTTTTCAGGGTCAGTTTTAGCCCCGCCCTTTGTTACAACAAAGCCTAAGTATTCTACGCTTTCTTTGAAAAAATGGGTCTTTCCTCTTGAGACTTTCATGTTGGCGTCACAGAGGCATTTGAGGACCCAGTCAATATGCTTGACATGATCGGACTCATTTTCAGAAAAGATTATGACGTCATCTATGTACACATAGCACGTCTTGCCTATCTGCTCCCGCAAAACGTCATCTATAGTTCTTTGAAAAATGCTTCCAGCATTTTTTAACCCGAAAGGCAGTCGGCAAAACTCGTACTTGCCCCCGTTAACAGAAAATGACGTTTTCTCGCGGTCTTGCTCTGCAAGGTAAATCTGATGGTAACCAGACTTGAGGTCTAACGTAGTAAAGTATTTAGCTTTACCTAATTGGCTAAGATCATGGCAATATTGGGCATGGGGTACCTATCTGGTATAGTCTGCTCGTTTAGTTTCCTAAAATCGATTACCAATCTCTTATTTCTATTTCCGTGTTCATCTAAACCCTTTTTGTCGACAACCCAAGTGGGGTTGTTGTATGGCGATTTAATGGGGCGAATGATCCCATTCTGCAACAAGTTCTTTATTTCCTTGTTTACAAACTCGGCTACCCCCATCGGATGTGGGTAGAGCTTTGAGTATATGGGGTTGTTGTCGGTTGTGCGAATTGTCGCAACGACTGAGGTGTTGAAAGGCAGCGCCTCGTTAGGGGTCGAAAATGCCTTGATTCTGCTCAACACCATCTTTTTAAACTCGCTTTTAACTGTTAACGGCACTACTATGTCGTCAACATGGGTGAAATTTACATTGTCGCACTTATGGTACTGCAACATTTCTGTTGTGTCACCGTAATTGATCGTGCTTGACTTCAAGTCCAATGTAGCCCCTACTTTTGTTAAAAAGTCTAGGCCTATGATTGCATCGAACGTTGTTAGAGAGTCTAGCAGAAAGAATGGGGTTTTTTGCCCAAAAATGTGCATGTAACATTTTTTATTTATTTTGTTAGAGCCGTGTATTGAACTAACAATGAATGGGGAGTCGATCAACACTACTTCTTTGAGCTCCTTTACGGGCTTAATGTAGTTTTTGGTCGCTCCAGTGTCGATGAGTATCTTTAGTTTCCTCCCAGCCAGTTGTTTTTCGACAAACGGCAACCGGGAGTGTCCTCTAAAAAATTAAGCGATCCGGCCTCATTGCCAGAGTCACTGTCATCATCTATGCTAGCTACGGCCGCCGTAGCTGCCTCCTGGTACTTTTGTGAGTCCTCAGGTTGGGCCTGTTGACTTATGTTATTAAACCTATGTCGTCTCTGTCCTGTCATTCGTTCGGAGTTATTGCTTCTCTTCTGATTTCTATTGTTATCAGAATTTGGGTCGCCCTTTTCGGGGTTCCAATTAGTTTGTTGCCTGAACTTAGAGGATGAGTCCACTTCCATGGGCTCTTGTGGTGGCCTATCGTCATTATTTTGGGTATTTTCTGCCTGTTGAGGCCTATTCTGACCCTGTTTCTTCGTATAGTGTGGATTCCTTTCTGGGGCCCGCTCATTTCCACCACTCCTACCCTGCCTATCATACTGGCGGTTTGGCTGTCTATTGCCCTCAGAAGCATTATTCCTCTTATTCCATTGCCTTGGCATAGGAATTAGCGAACATACTTCGCTCGATGCTTGCCTCGGCTTCAGCGGCCAAGGCTAGTGCGGCCGGCAAAGATCTCTTCAGACCTGAGATGAATGCGTGAAGTGCATCATTTCTTACTTCAGCATTGAGTAAGGCGGCACCATTCGCATCGTGTGACATAATGATTTTATTAGTCACAAGTGTCAAGCTTTTTTGCACTTCGTCATAATACTGCATTAAGCTGAGTTCCCCTTGCCTAACCATTTCCAATTTCTGCCGCAAGACTCGAAGCGAAGTCTTATCTGCGTAAGTGACATCTAATCTAGCAATTATGGCATCGAAATTCAATACCGTACTATGTGACACTAATAGCGCTCTTGCCGAGCCACGAATTTTATTCCTTAAAATTGTGACGGCTTGATAGTGCGCCTCACTGTTCTGGTATGGTCTAAAGATTTCATACGCGTCAACGGCTGACTGCCGCCAAGCCACGTAATCACTTTGTTCGCCGTCGAACTCTGGGATAGATTTAACGATATCAAGTTTGACTTCGCACCTAACAGCGGGATCTATGCTTATGCGGCTATAGACTTCTACCTGTGGTGTATCTATCTGTAAACTGTTCACTTGCTGTTTAATTGCGTCAACTTCTGCCCGAAACTCTTGCTTTAAGCGGTTCTCCTGTTCGGCTAATGCGCTCCTAACGGCACCGTCTATAATGGCACTTAACTGATTTGCGTCAATATTCATCGTGGATTCTTGTTGCACAGTAACTTGAGTAACTTGACTTGTATTAGGTTCGTCGTATAGGCTATCGTCACTATCGTATTCCTGTTTAATTTCTCTTCGCACCCAACTCATCAGCCTTAGCAGACAAAATTGAAATCAGAGAAAACACTAAATATTTCACAATAGGGGGAATAATTACGCGCAAATATTTTGTAACCAGAATTTGTGTTGTCTCACTGTTTCGTTTATCACTCTTATTACTTTATATATTTCAACAATAACACGACTTAAAGTTTTCTGAATTAAACATTCCACTTACATTTTATGAGGTGGCCTCCTAACGGGTGTGGCTTCTTAAAAAAAACGTTGGGCGCCAGTAATGTTTATCCAGTCTCCAGCTGCAGGTTCTCCGGTAGTTAGGGAATTCACTGAAGTTAAGTTAGTTATGATGCGAGTCTTAACTATGACTCGATTGTATTTGATGGCCTTGTGGCTCAACAACAAAATGAATACAACAAAGAATTCTTATGCGGCTTGTGCCGGAGCTTGCTTGTTACTTTATTGGTTCTTCCTTACAAACTGAAAATGCCAAATACAAAATGTTTACAGCTACCCTAAGTCATAGCCGGCAAGCCGACTCAGCATAATCATAACTCTGCTCTTGCGACACATAGCAAGAATCAGGTTACCATAGCTGACTTTGTTGCTAGGGCATTGGCTTAGCATATTGCATCAGCGCAACGCCCGCTACTCGGCCACTGACTTTCTGCCTTGCAGCGTCAGCGATATGCCCTGTGAGGGCTGAGCACTCTGAGCGCGAGGGTTACTTGATAACTTCTATAAGTATTCTAACAGATTTGCCATTCCTCATCTTGCATACGAAATATGGAAGAGAGGAATTCTTTATTCTAAAAAATTCAATGCTGCGTCATCGTAGTAATCGTACGAGTTATTATCAGCGTCGGCTTCGTCTATCTGGTCTACGTAATCGTCCAGGTTGTCGTCAAGGTTGTTGTAGTCCTCGTACTCTGCCATAGCTTGTTCATAGTCCGTCATTGTCAGTGGAGTCTCAGTGGGTCGCGTTTCATTTTCTTCCGTTGTGGTCTGTATATTAAAGTTTCTTTGTCGCTTCATCCCATCTGGTATTAGACCAGGTGGTCTTTTGCCTTGTTCGAAGCGAGGTCTGTTCATGTAATTTACCATTCTGGTCTGAACACTGGGATCTACATCCATAGGCTCTGGACGAGGCAGTGGTTTTGGGGCCTGTGGCCTAGGTGGCGCTGACTGTTGTGGCGGGAATTGCCTATTCTGAAAAAGTCGAGGCGCAGCTGCTGGCTGTGCAAGCTGGTAACCGAAATTGTTTGAATTTTGTCTTGGTAAAGTAGTCGGTGGTTGTTGTCCGATTTGGTAATATTGAGTTCTTGGAGGTGGAATTGGTGGTTGTCTATTTATGAATGAAGTACTGCGAGGAGCAGGTGAAGGTTTTGCCGTCTGATTCCTAAACTGTCTTGTCTGTGCCATGTTTGTAGCATGTCTTGCCCTGAAGTTCTGGTTTTCTAACTTGAGGCAAAGGTGTAATGCTGAGGGTAAGTCTACTGGTTCTTTGATTCCCAGTAGGCGAGGCAAGTCGCCTTGTAATCCTCGTACGAAGGTGTCTAGAGCTTTGTCTCTGTACATCTTCGTCATTAACAATTCTGCTTCTCTTCCTAACCCCATACAACCGATCTTGTTTAGGATTAGTGATAGGTGTTTATAAACCGTTTGATGGAATTCTTCTACTGATTGGTTAGCACCCTGTATAAGCATCGTCATTTGATATTCTAATGTGTTAATGTCACGTTTGTCCGCGTAATGAAGAGTCAGACACTTTGAAATCGCTAACCAGTTCAATGGAGTATTGTAGGATTCTAGTGCCATATCAGCGTGTCCTACAATCTTATTACGTATGGTATGTAAGATACCATAGTATTTTGGGGTACCCTGGTAAGCACTGTACGCTTCTAAGATACGATCTACTCCCTTCTTCCATGAGCTGAACTCTGAAGGGTCACCTGAAAAGTCTCGGATAGTTTTTACTATATCCGGCACTCTGTCCAAGTTTCCTATGTTCCCTGCATGTTCTGGGGCAATTACCTGGTCTGTTACGTTCGCAAATTCTTCTGAAGAATTGTGACGTCTCAACAAACCTGGCAATTGCTGTGCTAGGATTTCACTCACTGTTGCTGCTAATGCAGCTCTGTCTATGTTTTCGACCATATTTCTATTAAGTTCTTGTTCTTCCTGTCGTCTAATTCTTTGTCTACAAGCTTCTGCACTTAGTATTGAGGGCCTGATCAGATTGTTCGCGTTAGCCATGAAACGCTAAGCGAAACTGGATTAAGAATGTGTCGAGTTTTAGATAAGTCAAGGGAGCAAATGATGGAGCTTATTATGTTTAAAGGGAGTTAGTAAGATATTGTGTTTTCTTAAAGATGATTCGTTTTGTGTGTGTGTGTGTTTGAGTTTTGTAGTATGCGCGTTGAAACGTCTTTGACCGAAAGGAAATTCAACTTGTGTATGACTGACTAGGCTTCGTGCACTTCTTGCTCCGGGTTTTCTGATCGCCGGATGGGGCGGGGTTCTTTCCCAATCTGGTCCTACGGCCTCATAAGAATAAAAATTAAGTGCACTTTTACTTCTCTAACTAGATGATAAAATAAAAGGATAAGTCGGTTTGATCAATGGACTGGTTTATGGATGACTGATTTCGAAATAGGGTTATTGGGATGCACTAGATGTCATACGTGCTCCCTTCTTTACCCACCCTGCCTTGGTGACGCCATTGTATGGTTTGGGTCACCCCTTGTATAATCTACATATTATTTACTGTGGCTGCTGAACTATCGCATACCTATTGTTCCTGCGACGAACCATAAAGAGACGATTAAACGGGAGTTTTGTTATACATGATGCTTACAAACTTCATTTATTACAAATTTTAATTTCGATTTCAAGATAAGACATGACTTGGGTTTCACAAAGTATTTAGAAATTTAAGATATTCAGAATATTTCTATGCGCACGGGGAACTAATTCAGATCATTATTTTTATTTTTTAGACATGTAGTCGTAAACTGTACTCTCTATCACATGACGGTACGTGGACGTAATTGACTGTCCATAATCATTTTTGTTTATACATACGGGGTTTTTAGATATCTTACTCACTCACAAAATCCGCTTCATGCTGTCGTAGGGCCCTTCGATGCAGGAGCTGTTGAGCTGTCGCTGTTGCCAAAAATACTTAAATGATTATGGTAGATTCATGTGTGATTTGTATGGAAAATTATAGATGATTGTGATAATTCCTCATGCGCACATTTTTACAATGTTTATGCTAGTTATAGGAAATACAAATTAATTAATACTATTGTCAAACTGTAATATTTAGAGATATTTCATTTAGACGAAAGATGCTGGATTTTATGGTAGTGCCATGTCACCTGGGCGTGCGTTGCACGTCGATCGAAATCTGCGTTGGGCACTTCAACACCATACGCAAAAAGGTTAGGTGCAGCCACGCGGTGCGAAAAGTCTAACGCCGTGGTGCAAGATAAGAATTCCACGTAGTCTCACTGTGTGAAGAGTTGCAGCGCACTCATACATGAGCAAATGTAGCGATACTCCAAAAAATGTGTTTGCGTCCACTACGTTGCAGACCCACTCTTATTGGACACCAAGTTGACCAATCTTACGGGTATCTGACAATGAGTGGTATTGACCGCAAGAAATCGTTGTCGCTGTAAAAATCACAACAATTAGTTTACAATTTGCACGTGATTTGACACAAATATCACCCTTTTTTTTTATGCACTTTCTACACTGGCTATTATTTGTATATGGTCCCGATTCCGAGATTATTATTTGCCGTCGTGAGTATAGGTAATTAAACCAGAATATGTGGACTTACAATTTATTTTGCCACTCGTATTTTATTTTCGATAAATATATACATATACATATATATTTTCGCTGCGTGATGCTTAGCTTCGGCGCCAATTATTGTGCAGAAATGCGCGTTCAGCATCTATTTATAGACGAAAGGTGGCGCTGTCGAAAATTCTCGAAGCAACTCTAACTGCATTAGCTAACTGTTTAATGGTGTGATATTCTTGATTCTCTTTTGGCACCATTCTTCCGCGAGAGGAATTGAGAGCGCCGTTTTGCATAACAGCTGTTTTGAATTCGCCCTCTGTTAATTCTTAACAGAAAGTGTGCAGAGGAGTTTCAACGGCTGCTGATCAACTTTGGCACACTACAGTTTGTAGTTTGTTTGTTTTATAACCAGAGGCTGGTTTTTTCCTTTTACTTTAGAGGGTCCCTTGGGAATCGTAAAGTTGGAATTAGTTATATCACTTTTGTGATCTTTTTGTTTGATTTATCGTTTTACGGTTTTTTATATAAATATCCGTGTTTGCTTAAAACTCTATTTGTGTTTTTAGTTTAGTGTTAGTTTTTTTTTGATAATGGTTTTGTGTAATCTTACAGTACTATGGGTAACTTATATGATGTGGCTCCTCCCTCCGACGATCCGGATTTCATCCTCTTTGTCCCACGACTACTAGGGATCCTGCGATACGTACAGGGTTGAGGGGTGGTCTGTGGCCCTGCCTTCAGTCCTTGGAGTCCACCGATGGGCAAATGAACAAATTAAGTTCGAATTGCCGGAGTCGATTTGAACGAACGAAAAAATTTCTTTTTCCGGAGTTGCACGTTCACTTCACTCGCGTTTTAGAACCGGTTGCGGCAAATGTAATTGCCAGCCGCGAACTTACAAGACGTTTTGCTGTTTCGTACGCGTACCGGTCCCTGCTCGGGCGCCAGTTAATTACTTGCAAGTTTGCAAAGTAAAAAATAGAAGATTTTAATGTTCAATTAAGAACAATGACTTTATTACTTAAAATCCAATTTACAACTGATCACCCTAAGCTGTCCCTAACAAGCTGTGAGTCTTGGCTGTGAGCTGCGCTGCCCTTGGTGGCAGAGGGTCGACGTCGACTTCGCTGCTTCCAATAGGCCACGATATCGGCTGATGTCTTGTTGGTCGAATTGTTGCAGTCTTCTTGGAATCACATGCATTGGTGGGAGCGGAAGCAGTTGCCAAACAGATTCTTGGAATTCAGCTTGGCAGCTCGGCGCGTGCAGGAAATTATGCAGACGCTGAGCTTGCAGATTGGAACTTGCGTACTGGAGTTCATTATTCTAGATTGCAGCATTTTAGTTGTTAACTTATATCTTACATAACAAATACCTTGCCACGGGCGTTATGTGAAAATTTCATTTAAATCGGACTATAAATAAGTGAGATATAATACGAATTAAATTCACTTTGAACATATAAATTAATTATTTTGGGCCGGCGTAATCGCGCGCGGCTATACAAGCCAAGCGGAGCTGTGGCGTTGGAGCACGAAATCAAACTGAATATAAAGTACAAGAATTCAAACTTAGGAGCTAGCATGAAAACGAAACACATTGTTGCGATCTCATATTCGTAGCGGCCACGCAAATCTGCAGTGTCTGCCGGCTACGTATCGACATCCGGCATAATGCTTACGTTGCAGTATGCCGATGTTGTCGTATTTCATGCGCCCGTGGGAGCGACGTTAGCTTTAGTTAACTACCCCCCCCTCAAGACGGAGGCCGCCCTCGGCCGACTTTAACTCAGCAATCGCCACGTTCAGTTGTCTTGCGGACCTCTTGGCCTTCCAGGCGCGCCAGCCCACAATGGCAACACATAACAGGAGGCAACATGATGCTGCTACGGTCAGTGCCACTCGCTGGGGTAGTTCGTCGTTGAATTCTTCTCTGAACCTCCGGATTGTCTCTAAGTTACCTTCATTTAGGCGATGAAGGTACGGGAGACTGAGCACGCTTTGGTGGGAGGTGATGTTCAGCAGAGGGAATTTCGCTACCCCCGGTACTCTGTTCTGGATCCCGTTCTGGTTGACGTACAGGGTTCCGTTAATGACGGCACGTCGGGCGAAGGTAACAAGATGCGTACCATGCACCCAGATTTCAGAGCCGTTGTCCACTTGTACCTTGGCGGCCCTGTCGTTGATGATGATGATCCCCTCATCTACATAGGTGATGGGGTCCAGGCTGCTGGGTTGTATTTCGCAGTGCGCCTCGCCGCCTGCATGGAGTTCTTTCGCACAAGAGCTGCCTGGTGATAGCTGGCAGAAGGTGGCGCTGGTTGATGCGGTGCAAGCTTTGACGGTGTAGATCTCGTTGTCGCATTCTGCGATAACGCCATCATCTAAACGTAGCATGGCTCCTTCGTGACTGACGGGGAAAATAGTAATTTTCTTACAGGCGAACTTAATTACCGGAAATTTAATGATAAAGTGTAATGCGTTATTGGACTGCAAAACCTTTACGGACGATACGGACATGAGGTCCCCTATGGGGGTGTTGGTGGGCTCCTCTAGCCAAACTGAACTCAAATCTGCGTGATCAAGAATATTTGGGCTAACAATGTTCATTTTTGCAAGTGTCACGGCCAACATTAAATTTTGAAGCTCCATCATGAGCATTCTATTTCTCGCGAGCAACGTTTCATACAAATGACCGGAGTCAATTTGCGACGCTTTTGCTGTTTTGAGGATTAAGTTGACAGTGGCAGTTAATTTATTAATTTGACTCTGGATTTTTGTATTGATTTCTATCTGCCTATTGTTCGCGTCTATCAATCGCGCCTCTACTACCCTACTGTTTTGCAAATCGCTGGCATCAGGTGTACCGGCTACAACCTTTAGTATAGAGCCCAGGAAGTCCAAGCTTCTGGCCACTCGATGGTGCGCGCCCAGCGCATCCAGCAAGTCCCGGAGGTGTGCTGAATCTACCTTCAGCAAATTTCTCATGTGTGACTGCGGGAAGTGGCTAAGCAGACCGACCGTCTCCTCTACTACACGTGCGTACTCCGATAGATTCGCGGAGTGCCTCACGTAGGCGAAATTCTCCCACACCAAGATCTGGCCATCGACTATGGGAATGTATTTGGCGCGCGAATAATCGGTGATGTGAGCCGATGCCAATGATAGAGACACGAGAAGGATAAGATTGGTCCTGTGGGTGAAAGTTTAAATGATTGATTTTTCTATTTTGTAGACAAGGGGAACCCAACACCAATAATAAAAAAAATGCTTAAGAATATAATGTGCGCGGATGGCGCTACGCTTAGATCTATTAAAAATTACGCCAAGTGGCTAGAAGGAATTTAAAATTAAGCGAAACACTGACCTCGCTGCTGAGCGCGTCATTTTAAATTGTCCTTGTGGACCACCCTCCCCTCAATGAGGACCGTGGTCCCCATGTCCGCTTCTACAGCTCTTTCCTCGCACAACGGCGTGAGCTTGTTGCCGAGTCTTCGGTTGGATTTTACCAACACTTTTTCGCCAACATCGAATGTCCTATTCTGCCGCGAGGCGTTTTCTCTGGCCCTCAGCGCGGTCTGAGCCTTCTGGATCCTATTGTAGATCTCTAGCTGTGGCTCATCGGGGTGTGTTAGGACGATGTCAGCCGGTCTCCTGTCGATGACCGAGTGAATCGACTTATTATACTGGGTAGTGGCCAACATTATTATTTCGACCGTATCACTCAAGCCCTTGTCTATCTTTATGCATCTGGCTAGCTCCAGCAACGTGCTATGGAAACGCTCCACCTGCCCGTTGGAGGTGCTGTGCAGTGGTGGTGCGTTTGTAACGCTTACACCAAAGTTGTTACACAGCATGGACACGATCGTGTGCGACTTCAACGACGGTTCGTTGTCGCAATAAATGGTCTTTGCCCTTGGGAAAAAGTTCATGAGCTGAAGCAGCGCTGGCTTCAGGTCTTCAATAGTTCTCGAGGCGATTGGTTGTACGACGGCAAATTTAGAAAACTTGTCGACGCAAGTGAGGAAAAACTTTTTGTCGGTAGAGAAAATGTCGATGTGCAACATTTCCCCTGTGTGTGACGGTATTGGTGTTTCACCGAGTTCTTGTTTTCTCGGGTGCCTGTCATACTTTGCCCTTGCACAAGTCCTGCAATTCTGCACGATCTCGTTGGCCAGCTTGGCCATTTTGGGGAAATAGTATTCCGACAATACCTGCTTTACATTTTCTTGCGCTGCTCTGTGCGCCCTATTATGTTCCGCAGTTAAGATTTCCCTTCTTTCTTCGATTCTGAGTACGTCCACGACACGGTTCCTGCAATGCCAGAACTTTGTGGCTGGGAACCTCCGGACTATCTCATCTTGTATCATTGCGAGCGTGTGCAAATCGCAATGGAAGGCGTTTACGGCCCTTGGGACGATTATGTCTGCCAGTTCGTCTAATAGGGACCCCCTGCAGACGAAGTTAACCGTGTGGCGCCTTTTATTCCCGAATAAAATAAAGGTATTTTTAGACGGGAAACGTGCTTCTTCCAGTATTATCTGGTTCTGGAAGCAGTTCAATGGCTTGTCCGTTGACTCGATTGTGTGGGTGAGAGACACCTCACTGTGAATCGTTGCTGCGCAAGATTCGGGCTCTTCTTGTTCCAGCACATTAAGCTGTTGTCTGGACAAGGCGTCCGCTACCAGGTTCTCTTTACCGGGCTTGTAAAATAGACGAGCATTGAACTCGTCTATGCGGGCCTTCCACCTCTTAATTTTTGCGTTCGGGTTTGATTCCGACACAGAAAATGTTAACGGCTGATGGTCAGTGAAGATATTTATATCTTTCACTCCATACAAGTAATGCCGCAGTTTAGCCAAGGCCCAAACGATGGCCAATAACTCACGCTCGTTAGTCGCGTAGTTGGCTTCACTGTCTTTAAGAGTTCTTGAAATCATTGTTATAGGGCGGCCCTCTTGGGACAACACCGCACCTATACCATGGGCTGAAGCATCTGTCGTTAGATCAAATGGCTTCTTATAGTCCGGGTAGCTGAGCATGACATCTTCTGATGATTGCGCAGCTTTTGGAACGCCTCTCGCTGGGACTCAGAGAAATGCACCTGAATGTTCCTCGATCTGTGCCTACTAACTGTTCCATTTTCGCCCTTTAATATGTTCGAAATGGGCCTTGCTATAGCAGCAAAGTCTCTGATGAAACACCTATAGTAGCTCGCGAGGCCCAGAAACGATCTGACTTCGAATACCGTCTTAGGCTCTGGAAATTCTTTTATGGCCTTTACCTTTTCTGGGTCCGTTGTTGCACCGTTACTGGTGACAATGAACCCGAGAAAGCTCACGCTTTTCTTAAAAAAACGCGATTTCTCGATCGATACTCTCATGTTAGCTTCTTGTAAGCTCTTTAACACCCACTCTACATGTTTGATGTGAGCCTCCTCGTCTTGCGAGAAGATGATCACATCGTCAACATAAACATAGCAAAATTTGCCTATTTGTTCCCGTAGTATGTCATCGATCGTTCTTTGGAAGATGCCGGCGGCATTCCTGAGGCCGAATGGCAATCTCTTAAACTCATACTTTCCTCCGTTTACCGAGAAGGAAGTTTTTTCGCGATCGCGCTCCGCTAGTACGACTTGATGGTATCCTGATTTAAGATCCAGTGTCGAAAAATAGCGTGCTTTGCCCAAATTGCCTAATATCATTGATATAAAATATTTGGCATGGGGTATTTATCGGGAATGGTGTGCTCGTTAAGCTTGCGAAAGTCTATCACCAAGCGCTTCTTGCGGTTTCCCGCATCATCGGTGCCCTTTTTATCTACTACCCATATGGGGTTGTTGTAGGGGGATGCCGATTTCTGAATTATATCGTTTCTTAGAAGATCTTGGATCTCCTTATTAACGAAGTCAGCTACGCCCATGGGATATGGGTACAGCTTGGCATAGATGGGCTCTTCGCTCACCGTTCTGATGGTGGCAACCACCGAAGTATTGTATGGCAGAGCCTCGTTTGGGTCTGCAAAGGCCTTTTTTCTGGCCTTTAATAATTTCCGAAAAGTCTCCCGCACTGAAGCGGGTGCATCTGAGCAATCCACATCGGTGAAATTGACATCAGTGCATTTGTGGAAGGAGATTTTCTCAACTTCCGTACCCCATTTGAGCTGACCGGAGGCCAAACAGAGTGACGCCCCAGCCTGAGCTAACAAATCGAGACCGATTATCCCATCGAAGGTTGACAAGTCTGGTAAAATGAAAAATGTTGCTTTCACGTTGAACAACGCAACAAAGCATTTTTGCGTGACGGTGGTTGAGCCATGGATGGAATGCAAGGTGAATTGTGAGTTAACCGGACGGACGCCACGCAACCCCTTGTGTGGTTTGATGTAATTCTTGGACGTGCCGGTATCAATAAGGAAGCTCATATCCTGCTCTGCTACTCTTCGTCTAATGACGGGTAGCAGGGATTTTCCCCTAAAAAATTGAGGGCGTCAGAATCACTTTCGGCATCGTCCTCGATCTGCGCCACAGCGCCGTTGGCGGCTTCGGCGTACGAGGTCTGCCCCTGCCCAGCATCTTGGGTTACATGATTCACCCTTTGTTGCTTGCCCTTTCCGTTAGAGCGATCGGACATGGCCGACCGCTTGCTGACGCCAGCGGAGGCCTGGGTGGGCTGTCTAAATTTTGACAGCGAAGGGTCTACCTCCATTGGTTCTGGAGCACTGGCGCGAGTTTGCTGCTCGGCATTTCGCTGGCCGGATTGGCCTTGCTGCTTGTTCTGCCTACTAAAATGTGGGTTCTTTGACCCGCTTGCCTGTGCGTCTTGTTGGGGTGGCTTGACCCGCTGTTGGGTACTTGCCTTGTGCTCTTTTTCCTCAATGCTTCTCGCGAAGTTGGCAGCGAACGCATATCTTTCATGGTTCGATTCCACCTCTTGCGCGAGCGCCAGAGCTGACGGCAAGTCCCTTGGCTTTGCTGAGAACAGCACATCTGTGAGACTACGCTTGAGTCCCGAAACAAACACACGTAGTGCATCTTCGCGGAACTTTTCGCAGAGGCCCTTTGCTAGGACCGGCTCGTATGACATGTTGACTTTATTAGTCAACAATGTAAGCTTTTTGCCGACTTCATCATAGTATTGCAGCAGAGACATGCTGCCTTGTCTCAGCGTGGCCAGCTCTTGCTCGATTACGTGAACTGGACGTTTGTCGCTGTACGTGAAGTCGAGGCGACTTATAATCGCGTCAAAGTTAAGAACTGTGCCGAAAGAGGCTAGAACAACGTCCGCGGCCCCCCTGATTTTGTTTCTTATAATTATGACCGCCTGATAATGGCGTGAACTGCCGTTGTACGGCCTAAAAATACGATAGGCTGCGAGAGCCGCCTGTCTCCATGAAACATACGATTCATGTGCGCCTGCAAACTCGGGCAAGCATTTGACGGCATCTAATGGCTCGTCGCAGCGTATATCATTTCTTATCTCTATGGGTGCATAAGCTTGCACCTCTGGTGGCGTAACATGCGCTGCGGCCAGCTGCTGGGACATTGACTCGACTTTGTCAAGCAAGACCTTATTTGCAGCGGCTTGCTCAGCTAAGGCAGCGGTGACGGCTGCCTGTATTACGAGTTTCAACTGGTCTGGGTCCATGACGCTGTCTGTAGGACGAGGTGGGGGTGGGGGGTGAGGGTGTGCGTCTTGGCACTGAACGGCGAATGCGATGGTCGTCGCAATCAGAGTCAGAATCACTACACTTTCGGCGAGTGGTTCTATAGAGAAGGAAGGGTGAAGTCATATGCCTCTAATGTAAACAACGAAAACTCGAACACAACGCTTGAGGACGGAGGCAACAAAGTTGCAAACTTCCACGGATCGTATTACGTTGAACGACAAAACAAGACGAACGAGACAAAGGCAGACGGAAAAAAGTTTGTGCGCGCGCGCATTTGATACGCTGCTTTCAATAAATGTGTTTTTATTTAAATTATCATTGCAGCCAAAAGCCAACTACTTCTCGTCAAGTCAATTCACCATTACTCTCATGAATCGTTGCGTGTGTAAAAACTTTTAGGCAAAGACACTTGCAAAAGACTACTTTCATATATTTATATCTAGCTTGCAGATTTAAAAACAGTTTAAAAGGAGGTGCCCACTTACATTTTTTGGGTTGTATGGTGTAGTGTGGTGTTCTGTTGTTGTGCTGTCACTGCCTCCCGCGCTGCAGTCTCTGCTGTCCAGATAGCTTGCGCGCTGATCTGGCGATAGGTCGCTGCCCGAAGAGCTCCGGCGGCTTCGGTGAACGATGTACTTTGAAATAGTAGCGCTATTGCGCACCTCAGTCAATTATAACACTGTCGCTGCCTATGGTGGCTTGGGTCAGCAATCGTTGAACGGTTCCCGTTGCTTTGCGCAACCCCTGAGAACACGGCACACTTTTGCTCGCAAGTACTTTAGGCTTTTGGTATGACACTGTGTGGCCGTAGATTGCTCACTTGATCACTTTGTCTTAGATCTGCTCTTTTTTTCTTTCGAGTCGTGGCGTATTTTAGTATTGTCACTGCTCACTTGATCACTTTGTTTTGGATCTGTTCTTTTTCACTTTCGAGTCGTGGCGTATTTTAGTGTTGTCACTGCTCACTTGATCACTTTGTTTTAGATCTGTTCTTTTTCACTTTCTAGTCGTGGTGTAATTACCACTGGTTGGGCGCCAATTAATTATTTTGGGCCGGCGTAATCGCGCGCGGCTATACAAGTCTGGGTGTCGGGCGGGGCCGCGACAATAAAAGACGAGGAGTTTATATGAATTCTTTATTCCACAAGCCAAGCGGAGCTGTGGCGTTGGAGCACGAAATCAAACTGAATATAAAGTACAAGAATTCAAACTTAGGAGCTAGCATGAAAACGAAACACATTGTTGCGATCTCATATTCGTAGCGGCCACGCAAATCTGCAGTGTCTGCCGGCTACGTATCGACATCCGGCATAATGCTTACGTTGCAGTATGCCGATGTTGTCGTATTTCATGCGCCCGTGGGAGCGACGTTAGCTTTAGTTAACTTATATACTTAATCATATCTAATTTACGCAAGCATACCGAAGTTCAAATCTAGCGTCAGACACACAGCATTTTTTAAACTTTTTATTTGCATTGTATGGTAACAGAGTTGGTTCACAATGCAGTTTTGCCGATGGTCCAAGGAGTGAGGCAATAGCCGAGTGGTTAGAGTGGCGGACGGCTGCGAGAGAGTGCGTGAGTTCAACTCACGTGCAATAATGTATGTTGAAGTGGGACGCCAATACATACATGTGGATATGCAGACATGTATGTATGGGCGTCACACTCGCACATTCATAACTTTACAAGGGCTATGGATCTCTGGTATTTTCTAGCAATTGCAAATAATTGCAAAATATTGAGAGCAAAACAAAATAAGAAACACCCAATTGGAATCTTACTGAACTTGCAAAGTCATAACAGACAAAATACGGAAAGAGTGACGGCATTGAAGAACGCATTAGTTCGCGTTTATTTATAGGTATTATAATTTGATTGTCTTTCATATGAAAACAAAGTAATTAATATTTTTTAATTTTTATTGAAATTTAATTAAATAATTTAATTTGTTTGACTATAACTTTTCTTTTAGATTATTAGAATAAAATAAATAAACAAAATAAAATAAGAAATAATTAATAAATAAAAATTCGCACCCGCCTCAACCGGGAGTTGAACACACGCACTCTCTCGCAGCCGTCCGCCACTCTATCCACTCGGCTATTGCCTCACTCCTTGGACCATCGGCAAAACTGCATTGTGAACCAATTCTGTTACCATACAATGCAAATAAAAAGTTTAATAAAATGCTGTGTGTCTGACGCTAGATTTGAACTTCGGTATGCTTGCGTAAATTAGGTATGCTTAAGTATGTATGTTCAAAGTGAGTTTAATTCGTATTATATATATGTCACTTATTTATAGTCCGATTTAAATGAAATTTTCACATAACGCCCGTGGCAAGGTATTTGACATGTAAGATATACAACTTTGGTTGTTGAGCTAATATTGTGATTTTTAAATAGTTATTACTGATTTATAGAGGCGGGAAGGGGTGTGTCCAAATTTTAAAAAAAAACTTTGAGACACTGCAATATATACGTATGTTGTCACAAAATTTGATGACTCTAGCTCTTATAGTTTCTGAGATCCAGGTGTTCATACAGACAGACAGACAGACAGACAGACAGACAGACGGACAGACAGACATGGCTCAATCGACTCGGCTACTGATACTGATTCAGAATATATATAGTTTATGGGGTCGGAGATGCCTCCTTCTGCCTGTTACGCACATTTCCGTTCCGACAAACATGGCCTAAAAATTATGAAATACAAAAGAATTTCACATGCTGATCGCGGCAGCAATCGAACCTCGAACACGCTCAATATCATTGGCCGCCTTAGAGTCCGGGACATAGTCCACTCAGCCACTGAACATGTCTCGTAGTCGTCGAAAATGGTGAGACATTAGACAAAACGCAATATGCATTCTTAGTTCGTGCCAAAAAATCAAGAAGAAGCACATGTAATGAAATTTGGTACGCGCTAGAAATGCATACCTATACTTATTGCCCACGGTATACTATGGTAATCCATGGCCTTATACAGTCAGCTCCTGACTTGTTTGTATTTTTTAAACCCTTCGACCATTGAAAATGGTCAAAAAAGGGTATACTAACTTTATGCAAATGTATGTAACAGACAGAAGGAGGCGTGGCAGACCCCATAAAGTATATATATTCTTACTCAAGATCACTAGCCGAGTCGATTGAGCCATGTCTGTCTGTCCGGATGTCCGGATGTCCGTCTGACCAGATGAACACACAGATCTCAGCTATTATTAATGCTAGAGACACCAAATTTGGAATAAAGGTTCCTATGCACTCGGCGCAGATCAAGTTTATTTCAAATGTTAGGTGCCACGCCCACCGCCCCCACAAATCAATAATTTAATTTTTGAACTTAATTTGTAAGCGCTGTATAAAAGATACAACTTTCTGACTTTAACATATGCTAAGCTGAATGAAATATCTACGTAGTCTCCAAATTACAATCCGATCGGATAATAATCACAGAAGTTATTTAAGATAGTATGAGCATAAAACCAAATGCTTCTGTCAGCTAACAAGGGAGGAGGGCGAGCGCGAAGCGCGAGCGCCATCTGTCGGGATTAATTTCAAAGCATGTGCATATGCATATGTGTATAAATTTAACAAATTAAACTCCACGGGAACATAGGTCGAAGGGTATCCTACTGTCGCGTGCTGCGCGACTGTTGCTTTTCTTACTGGTTTTATAATGGTTTAATATAATTCTTGGAAGCCCCGGAGGCTATCAGAAGTTTAATTTTTCCCCTGCGATGTCCCTTTCTATGAACGGTAACAGGGACCTATTCCTAAAAAATTAATTATGCCGGATCCCATGAGGTCATCGTTAGTATTAGGTCGCTGAATCCGAATCCGAGGTCAGAATTTCGCCATCACGTCTGGACTTCGACATAACCTCACAAAACTGAAAAACCTTAAAATATCCCCCAAAAGATATAGAATCCTGATCTGAGCATGCGATATATGTTTTATCATGTATTTTGTCCTTCTTAGTCCGAATCCGAAGTCAAAATTTACGTAGCACGTCTGAGTTTCGACTTAACCTCAAAAAACTCGAAAAAAATTTGAAACCCCAAAAAATAATGGGGGGTCATGATCGGGTCATACGATATATGTTTCTATATGTTTTTAGACCTTCTGAATCCGAATCCAATGTAAAAATCAGTCAATCACGTCTGAAATTCAACCTAACCTAAAAAATTTTTGAAAAATTTCAAAAATTTTAAATTTTTTTGATAATTTATTACTGCATTTATGCTAATATGTGGAATTACGTATTTAGTTTATGTTTTTTATAAGTTAAAATACAGTTTTGAAGTAATAAATCAGTACTCATATGAACCTATTCCGAATACTGATAAAATAATGCTCAACAGGGGGTATATTCAAAAAGAAAGCTAATTTTATATAAAATTTGAATACACCCTAATCCAAAATTTTGGAAGTTTTTAAAAAAATTTTTAGGTTAGGTTAAAATTCTGACGTGATAAGCTACTTTTTTTCTCGGATTCGGATTCGGAAGGTCCAAAAACATATAGAAACATATATCGCATGACCGGATCGTGAACCCCCATTATTTTTTGGGGCTTCAAAAATTTTTCTAGTTTTTTGAGGTTAAGTCGAAACTCAGACGTGCTATGTTAATTTTGACTTCGGATTTGGATTTAGAAGGACAAAATACATGTTAAAACATATATCGCATGCCTAGATCACGATTCTATATCTTATGGGGGATATTTTAAGGGTTTTCAGTTTTTTGAGGTTATGTCGAAGTCCAGACGTGATTTCGAAATTCTGACCTCAGATTCGGATTCAGCGACCCAAAATACATATAATTGCATATGCCGCTTACCCAGATCATGAAACTTTTTTTTTTTGTGGGCCTGTGTAACCAATGTTCAAAATCGAATGGGAACCAGAGAGCCAGATACTGAAAAAAAATGAAATTCACCCAATCTACAAGTTACAGCTCCTACTGCATCGGCGTATCACAGTAGAAGATCCACACAAGCGCAATCGCTCAGTGCAGTGCACTAACTACCAAGAATATGGCCACACTAAGACTTACTATACACTAAAATCTATTTGCGTAGTCTGTAGTGAAGCTCATAGCACACCGAACTGTCAACAAAATGTGCAGCAACTGCGGTGAAAGTCACACAGCGAATTGGCGTGGCTGTATAGTAAAAAAGGAACTAAAGAACTGCCTTAACAAACGTGGAGAATCAACACGAGCTCAGGCCAACCACATCAATCACACTCCGCCATAATCGGGCTCCTCTTACACAGCACCCACTTCTACACATCGTACCAATCCTAGCGTATACTTCGCTAGTGCCTTAAAATCGGGATTTAAATCTGTGAATCCGATAACACAAAAGTTGACTAATACGCGGGAAGAACAGAAAATAACTACTTTGAACGAATAAACGCAGCATGTATCAACTGGCATTGAAACGATGATGATCTCACTCCAGCAAACCCTATTACATTTATGTAAACCACAATGCAAGAGCTAATGCGAAACCAAAATATACGATAAACTCGAACTTGACGTTATGCTCCCCTCCGAGACACATCTAACAGACAAGCACAACTTCCATATTCCATGATACCTATTCTACGCAACAAACCATCCGGACGGCAAAGCACATGGCCGCACTGACATACTTATCAGAGGTCGCATCAAAAACCACCTTCATAATAGAACTAAAATGGATTACCTGCAATCCACTTACATAAGCATGCAATCTAGCAATCTGGCCGCAGTCTACTGCCCACCTCTTTTTGTAGTTTCTGAGGACCAATTCTTGGAATTTTTCAACTTACTATGTGAGCGACTCATGGCGGCCGGTGACTACAATGCCAAGCACACGCACTGGGGATCACACATTTTGACCCCAAAGGGCAAACAACTTTACAACGCGCTCATTAAGCCACGAAATAAACTGGATTATGTGACTCCGGGTAGGCCTACATACTGGCCAGCAGATCCAAATAAGCTCCCGGACCTCATTGAATTCGCAATAAAAAGAAAGATAACAAGAAATAATATTACGGCCGAGTCATTTGCAGAACTATAATCTGAAACAAACAGTCGTTCCACAGCGAGGCCCCTCTGGAAGCTGGATACGTAGCGAAAAAGATAGAGCAAATGCGTTCGTCAATCACCTTCACAAAGTGTTCCAACCAAATTCTGCTAGCAACTCATTTGTCCTACCTGCAGTAACTAAAAACTTGCCACCAATAAATCCAATAACATTTAGCCAAAGTGAGATAGTATCTATCATAAAAGATCTTAAACCCCAAAAATCACCTGGACACGATTTGTTGACAACAAAAATTATCATAGAACTCACACCGTGTGCGGTACTGACCTTGCAATCTCTTCAACGCTATTACGAAACTTGGATACTATCCCCAAAGGTGGCGCATTAAAATAAACGAGACCAAAAGCAGACATGTAAGATTCTCACTGAATAGACAAACCTGCCCACCCTGTACCCTGAACAATACATTCATCCCACAATCAGACGTAGTAACATATCTCGGCGTTCACCTAGATAGACGCCTCACCTGGCGTCGCCATATAGAATCTAAAAGGACTCATATGAAGCTTAAAGCAGCCAATCTTCACTGGCTTTTTAATTGCAACTCTCCCCTGAGTCTGGAATACAAAATACTCCTCTACAATACCGTGCTGAATCCCATCTGAGTAAGAGTAAACATCAAGGACAGCTCGCCGCACACGAAAATCCTCTCGCGATGTCGCTTACGCATGTATGCAGTGCAAGAAATCTTAGGGCCGTCTCTTACTAATACAATTATTTCAAATTGTAATTAATCTAAGTTATATAATAAGATTTGAATAATTACACAGCCCCACAAAAAGAAAAAAGTTTTATGATCTGGGTAAGCGGCGTATGCAGTTATATGGATTTTGGGTCGCTGAATCCGAATCCGAGGTCGGAATTTCGCCATCACGTCTGGACTTCGACATAACCTCACAAAACTGAAAAACCTTAAAATATCCCCCAAAAGATATAGAATCCTGATCTGAGCATGTGATATATGTTTTATCATATATTTTGTCTTTGTAAGTCCAAATCCGAAGTCAAAATTTACGTAGCACGTCTGAGTTTCGACTTAACCTCAAAAAACTCGGAAAATCTTTGAAGACCCAAAAAAGAATGGGGGGTCACGATCAGGTCATGCGCTATTTATTTATTTAAAGTCAACTAAGAACAGTCGACTGTAGGTAAGAAAAATATAAAAAATTAGATATAAAAATTAATATTACATTTTTTATAATAAAATTAAATATGAATTAAAAGTTAAAAAAACCAATATATATATGTAAAATTAAAGTTAAAATTTACGTTAAACAGTAAAATGTTAAAAAAATTAAATTATAAATTTTAAATTTTAAAACTGGGACTAACAAATTTGCCTAGCCAACATTTGTTGCAGAGGATTGGGGAAACCCAGAAAAAACCCAATCAGATCGGTAGTGGTTAGTTAGGTTAGTTGTTAGGGTTAAATGTTAATGAGTTAATGATGGCAGTTTTAATAGCTATTAAGGAACACTCCGAGTTAATTACTCCAAAAAGTTTGTTGTAATCAGAGCAGAGAATTCGGAAAGGGTCATGCAGACTATAATTGTTATTGCAGAAATCAAGCAAAAGAGGTGTAAAATTTCTGGTTAATCTAGAGGGGATAGAGAAGTTAATTTGATTAAGCAAGATCGGGGAATCGATATCATACTTAATCAACTTAACAAGGAACATGACACCTAACATTAAGCGGCGGTTAGTAAGAGAAGTTAAATTTATTAGAAGTAGTATACTAGAATAAGAGGCTAAGTCAACTCCAGAGACCCAGTTAAAACCACGAAGAGCAAAAAGTAAAAATTGTTTTTGCACAGACTCAATTCTGTCTTGGTAAACGTGATATTGCGGTGACCAAATGCAAGAACCATATTCAAGAATCGGGCGAACAAGGGAGGTATAAAGCAACTTTGTTGTATAAGGGTCATTGAATTCCTTGGCCTACCTTTTAATGAAACCAAGGGTTCGAGAGGCCTTATTTACAATTTGCGTAATATGGGAATCAAATTTCAGTTTATGGTCAAAAAGAATACCAAGGTCATTGACATTTGATATTCTTAGAAGAGGGGATAGATAAGGTGTATAGTTGACGACGTGGAAAGTACTTCTGTAAAATGTCATTACTTTACACCTAGAACAATTTAAACTTAAAAGATTAAAGCTGCACCAATCACAAAAGGGGTCAATATCAACCTGAAGCGAACGCCAAGTCGGCTCCTTGTATGTAAAGCAAAGTTTCACATCGTCAGCATACATATAAATGTTAGAGAATTTTAAAATAGAGGGAAGATCGTTAATAAAGAGGTTAAAGATTAAAGGACCCAAATGACTACCCTGAGGAACACCTGAGGTAACAAAGATTGGCTTAGATAAAGAATGTTTGTAAAGAACTCTTTGGGACCTATTTTTTAAATAACTTGAAGTCCAAAGCAGTAATTTGTAAGGAAACCTAATGTTCAAGCTATCGGCAAGACTATCAGGTATCAAGGATATTGTCTCATGCAGCGATCCCTTGCGACCGGCTACAATATTTGATGACCTCACGTACACACATGTTTACGATTAGTAAGAAGGGATCTCAACTATCCTGTATTTGTATTGAATAATAATTATCCCACGCTGCGTGTTTCAAGTGCAGCATATATAAATAGAGATAAGTGAAATAACCACCACCGCGGTTTCTTATAACACCGCATTAGATTCTAAGATCAGTTCTAAATAAAATCGCAAAGTGTAGAGACATAGAATCTTCTACATAGGCAGTTGAAATAAACTCGTAAAAGTGTTGTAAGGATGTTTTCTCAGGCTAGGGTACATATCTCAGTCTCGCCAGGGTCTTTACAGAAAATTTATAAATACCAGGACTACTATGACTTTAGCAAGAGAGGCTACTAGCAGGTCATACCCTACTGGGATATGCACAGGGTATAGGAGACGCACATGGTCTACGTCACGCACGTGTGCTTGCTGACCATGTGGTAGCGGATTCTACTACCACGTGGTCCTTTTGGGGCTTACGTGCATGTGTCGCGTGTCACGCGTGCATGGCTGGCGGCTTATCGTGAGGAACGCTCGCGGCCGCGGGTACTTTCGCTTGCACTCCCCCAAGTCGCTCGTTGGTGTATTCTACCATCCGCAACTAGTTAGAGTGCCCGCCCACGCACCCCGCTGCCAGCTACCACTCACTCACGACACCTCTCAAGATCGATCGTTGGTCGTGCAGAACGCCCGTGACCGCAGGTACACTCGCCGGGGCTCCGGCATTCCAGAAAAGCGCGACTCTGCGAATACACACTGACACGGGCACACACGTACACGACACTTTCACACAATGCTCTAGAGGGGAGAGAATTTATCACTGGGTTTTCAAATAATCAGGGCTGGTTTTGTTTTTATTGTATTAGTAACATGGTTTTATTTTATTTCAAAAGCTTGCTGTTTCCTCACACTAGTTCTTATTCTAATTAGTCCCTGCCTTCCTGCCTACTTCGCACCATTACGTAAAGCTCGAAAACTGAGCTTTCAATATTTATGTTTTTACAGCTCACCTCGATTCTCCTGCGACAGGATTCATCTTCTTCAATAAGAGTCCTTGGGCTGGCACTGGACTATAACTTGCACTTGCACTGTTTTTTTTACATTTTCGGGGAGAACTTGCTGCCGGCTTATTTTGCTGTTCGCGATCGACTGTCCTTGCCCTAGTTTTCGCAACTTGCACTTCGCTGCTTGTGCTTCGCTGCCTATGTCGCCGCTGCTTGTACGACGTCGTTTCTTGCATGTCGCCGCTGCCTTCGGCCGATCGGGCCTGGCTGCTGTGGCTCTGCTCGCACTTCGCTGCCTGCACGGTGCCGTTCGCATTTCGCTGCATGTCCGGCGCCGCTGCTTGCCTAGCGTCGCTGCTGGCTTAGCGTCGCTGCTGGCTTAGCGTCGCTGCTGGCTTAGCGTCGCTGCTGGCTTATCGTCGCTGCTTGTCTGGCGCCGCTGTCGTAAAATCGGTCGCGATGCCGTTGCCCGTGCGCCTTGTGCTGTCTGTGCACGAGCTCTGGTTACCCAAGCACCGTTACTTGTGCAAGTGTGCTATGATGCCTAAGTCTATGCACAAGCTCTGGGTACCGAGGCACCGTTGCTCATGAGTGTGCTGGGCTCGCGCTCTGGGTCCCGAGGCACCGTTACTTTTGTGTGCACAAGCTCTGAGTACCGAGGCACCGTTACTAGTGCAAGTGTTCGACTGTGCACCAGCTCTGGGTACCGAGGCTCCGTTACAAGCCATGGGTGCCGAGGGTCTGGGGTTCCCCTACGTTGTATGTCCTGTTTCTTATGTTCTGCCTACGCCCTTGCCTTTGCCTATGCTTCTGCTTCTGTTCAAGGAAACACTACGGGGTATATTAGACTTAAAGATACCTAATATTATATATAAAATAACTAATGGAATGTGTCGCGTTTCATGCGGCGTCACAACACCCCCCCCACCCTTACTTCACCGGGGTTTGGGTGCGAAACGTGAAACTCGACTAATATCTTATAAGTAAATACATATCAGGGTCATTATGGTCACAAACATGGAAATTAGTGTAAGCCTACCCCACCCGGTACCTGGTGACCTCCGCTGGTCGGTTCCTCTCCATGGAATACCTTCAAGTCGGCCAATCCTGCGCTGCGTCTTTTCTTTGTTTTGCCGTCTTGGAAGCGTAGAATCGTGGGCGAGGTGTAGCTCACGACCCGGTAAGGTCCATCGTAGCGGGGTGCCAACTTGGCGGCGAATCCATCGGCTGCCTTCGACAAATGATGCTGTCTCAACAGTACAAATTCGCCGATGGCCGGCTTCCACTCTCGGCGGCGTAAGTTATAGTATTTTCCTTGGTCTGCGCTTGATTGTTGCTCATTCGTTCCTTCTCCTCGGGCATCCTTGATTCCGGTCTTCACGGTCCGGTTTACCCTCTCCGTGGGGTTCTGCTGCGGGGTGTACGGTGCGGTGTGTCGCAAATCATGCCCAGCTGTTTACAGAACGTGGCAAAGGCTCGGCTTGTGAACTGCGTTCAATTGTCGCAAACTAGCATCTTCGGTACTTCAAACCTAGCCAGAATCCGTTCTCTGAACGAGCGCATCAGGTGTACTGCCGTTGCTTTACGCAAAGGCACCTGCTCCGCCCACTTTGAAAAAGCATCGAAGAATACCAGTAGCATGGTATTCTCGTGGGTAGAGCGCGGGAGTGGTCCTACGAAGTCCGCTCAGAGTACGTTGAATGGTGCTTGTACTTGCCGTGTGTGCATCCGCCCAGGAGGTTTCAGTTGGCTGATTTTGAATTTCTGGCAGGTCTCGCACTTCCGTACGTAACGTGCTACGTCCTGAAAGAGACCTGGCCAGAAATATCGCTGACGAATCCGATTTAGGGTTTTTAGTACTCCCTGATGTCCGGCTGTGGGCTGGTCGTGGCGTTCCTGTAGCACCCGTTGGCGTTGTGGTTTCGGCACACACATCTTCCGAGGTGTGTAATCCCCATCGTCCGGCCGGAATCCTCCTCGTCGATAGAGCTGGTCGTTCTCCCTCAGGTATTCCGGATATTTCTCCGGTTCCTTCTTAGTCAGCGCCAGCATCCGGGTTGTCCACGCACAGGGTGGGCTTTCCTGAGTGACCTGTTGTAGAATCTCCAATGGCTGTCTGGACAAAGCGTCGGCTACGATGTTTTGGTCCCCGCGGCGGTAATGCACGTTGAAGCCGAACTGTTGTAGGTCTAACGCCCAGCGCGCAATCCTTCCAGTAGGGTTCTCGATGCTATTTAACCACTTCAACGCCAGGTGATCCGTGACTACGTCGAGCTCGTAGCCTTCCAGGTAGAATCACAGTTTCACTATCGCCCACACAATGGCCAGGCACTCCATCTCCATAGTCAAATAGCGGCTTTCGGCTACTGAGAGGCGTCGGCTTGCATATGCGATGACCCGCCCCGTTCCCTGGATCTGTTGCGTCAGCACTGCTCCTAGTCCGATGTCGCTCCTATCTGTCTGGAGGGTGACGCGCTCGGCAAAGTCCGGGCAGGCTAGGACTGGTGCTTGCGTGAGACTCGTCTTTAATGCCTCGAACGCTAGCTGTTGTTCCTTACTCCAAACCCATCGCTATTGTACCAGGATGGCAAAGTTTGGCGCAAATCTCCGGTACCAGGAAGCGATGCCTAAGCATCTCTGTAACTCCCTGACAGTCATTGGCGGCTGAAGTTCCTTTAACGCGGCGATCTTGCTGGGATCGGTGTGGATTCCACCTTCGCTGACCTGGTGCCCGAGGTAGATGATACTCTTCTGGTAGAAGCTGCACTTGGCCTTATTTGGTCCGATGACTCCATCCAAATTCCGCTGAACGGGTAGGCGTCCGGAATCGATTTCGCGTTGAGCTGGCAATAATCCACGCACATTCGCATCTCTCCGGTCTTTTTCCCAAGAAGTACAATGGGTGCACTGTATGGGCTCCTGGATGGCTCGATCCTACCATCTTGCAGAAGCTCATCAACTTGTTCGTTGATGATCTTCTGCATGGCCGGATTCTTCGGGTAGTACCTTTGCTTGATGGGGTACGCATCCCGCATGGTGATGGTATGCTCCGCAATGGGCGACACCCCCATCAATCCGTCGAACTTGGCTAGCTCGGACTGTAGAAAGGCCTCCACCTGTTCTTCGTCCGCAGCTACCCTTGCTCCATGTGCCTCGACGCCCCGCAAGGCGGCGTGACTGGTCTTGGGCCGTCTTCCACGGCGTCTCCGCTTAGTCGGGCCTCCCGTGATGGCCTGATTCTCCGTGTCTCGTTGGTGTACTTCTCCTCGTGCTCCGGTTGGTTCCTCTGTGCTTCGCCGGTGCTCGGTGCCTTGCTGTGCTTCCTCTGGTGTCCTGGATTGTCCCTCGCTGTCTCGTTGTACTTCTCTCGTGACCTCTCGTGCTCGGGACTGCCTAAATGGATTCATCCGCCGTGCGATGGGACAAGTCGGTGGTAAGCCCGTGACCTTGTAGTTGTCTTGGGCCACCACGTCCTCCGTCGCGTGGTGGGATGTCCCGGGCGTTGCTCGGCCGCACTTGAGAGTCGCTTCGATGCCGCACAGGAAGTCCATTCCCAGGATAACGTCGTCCAGAATGACGGGCAGTACCAGCATCGGTACTGTCGTCTCTTTCTCTCCCAGCTGGATCCTCACCCGCAAGGCTCGTGATGATCCATCCGCCAGTTTCATCCGGATCAGTGCTGCTCGCTCGTTCTCCGGTGTGCTCAGCCTGGCCGCCATACGCTCACTGATGAAGCTGCGTGTGGCTCCTGTGTCGATCGTGGCGTCCGTTGCTACTCCCTCGATCCGAACATTCGCGATGACACGTCCACTACCGCACCTCAGAAGTGCTACTCCTGGGAACTGCGGTGCGGCGTCTCCAAGTTGTTCCCCATCGGCTGAAGACGCGCAGCATTTCCCGACGTGGTTCGCCGACAACAGTCCACCGTGCGTACACCGTGTCGACCGCAGTCCCAACAGAATAACACGCGGCTATTACGGCAGTCCGCCTGTAAATGCCCAGGTTGAGCGGAATTGTGGCACACGCGCTGCAGGTCTTTCTTAATCGCCCCTGTGGGTGTTGTGTGTGGAGTGGTTGTCGCTGCTGTGGGGGTCAGAGTTGTTGGTGGTGCGCTGTTCGTCGCTGGATGATTTGGTGGCTTCGGGCTCTCTCTCCGTCGATCAAACTGGCTTGTCCCTTGGCGTTGCAGCTCCTTCGTTGTCTCGTACGTTGTCACGAGTTTGTTCAGCTGTGCCAGCGTTTCAAACTCGTGACGACGGGTGAAAAGTTGGTACTCCGGCATCATGTTGTCGTAGATCCGGTCTAGGTCCTGCCCCTAGGCGTTGGCTTCGACTCCTGATCTCGTCCTCCAGTCGTTGAAAATAGTGCGAGGGGAGGAAGAACTCCATGAACTCCTGCTTGAACTCCTCCCAGGTAACTTGGTAGAGGGTGTTGACTCTAAACCGATCCTCCGCTTGGCCCGTCAGCACATTCGCTACCGCTTGTGGTAATTGTTGAGTTTGACGCCGCATGAAGCGCGACACATTCTATTAGTTATTTTATATATACTATAAGGTATCTTTAAGTCTAATATACCCCGTAGTGTTTCCTTGAACAGAAGCAGAAGCATAGGCAAAGGCAAGGGCGTAGGCAGAACATAAGAAACAGGGCACACAACGTAGGAGAACCCCAGACACTCGGCACCCATGCCTAGTAACGGTGCCTCGGTACCCAGAGCTGGTGCACAGTCGAATACTTCCACTAGTAACGGTGCCTCGGTACCCAGAGCTGGTGCACAGTCGAACACTTGCACTAGTAACGGTGCCTCTGTACCCAGAGCTTGTGCACACAAAAGTAACGGTGCCTCGGGACCCAGAGCGCGAGCCTAGCACACTCATGAGCAACGGTGCCTCGGTACCCAGAGCTTGTGCATAGACTTAGGCATCATAGTACACTTGCACAAGTAACGGTGCTTGGGTACCCAGAGCTCGTGCACAGACAGCACAAGGCGCACAGGCAACGGCATCGCGACCGATTTTAGGGCAGCGGCGCCAGACAAGCAGCGACGATAAGCCAGCAGCGACGCTAAGCCAGCAGAGACGCTAAGCCAGCAGCGACGTGCAGCCAGCAGCGGCGCTAGGCAAGCAGCGGCGCCGGACATGCAGTGAAATGCGAACTGCGCCGTGCAGGCAGCGAAGTGCGAGCAGAGCCACAGCAGCCAGGCCCGATCGGCCGAAGGCAGCGGCGACATGCAAGCAACGACGTCGTACAAGCAGCGGCGACATATACGCAGCAGCGAGACGTAGGCAGCGAAGCACAAGCAGCGAAGTGCAAGTTGCGAAAACTAGGGCAAGGACAGTCGATCGCGAACAGCAAAATAGTGCAAAACAGTGCAAGTGCAAGTTATAGTCCAGTGCCAGCCCAAGGACCCTTATTGAAGAAGATGAATCCTGTCGCAGGAGAATCGAGGTGAGCTGTAAAAACATAAATATTGAAAGCTCAGTTTTCGAGCTTTACGTAATGGTGCGAAGTAGGCAGGAAGGCAGGGACTAATTAGAATAAGAACTAGTGTGAGGAAACAGCAAGCTAGTTGCCGATGGTAGAATACACCAACGAGCGACTTGGGGGAGTGCAAGCGAAAGTACCCGCGGCCGCGAGCGTTCCTCACGATAAGCCGCCAGCCATGCACGCGTGACACGCGACACATGCACGTAAGCCCCAAAAGGACCACGTGGTAGTAGAATCCGCTACCACATGGTCAGCAAGCACACGTGCGTGACGTGGACCATGTGCGTCTCCTATACCCTGTGCATATCCCAGTAGGGTATGACCTGCTAGTAGCCTCTCTTGCTAAAGTCATAGTAGTCCTAGTATTTATAAATTTTCTATAAAGACCCTGGCGAGACTGAGATATGTACCCCAGCCTGAGAAAACATCCTTACAGATGGCGCCCGAGCAGGGACTACTACGACCAGACATTTAGTTTTGAGAAAATTAACATCTTTTCATGAAGTAAAGACCCACATAGCTAATTCATGCAGGGTATAGTAGAGAAGTACAAGGCCCACAGTTTTACCTAGGGCATCAGTAGCAAAAAATACACTTATACATCGATGCAGGCATACGAAACATAGTTTTTTTATATATAAATAATTCGTAGGACAGGTTCCACACATGTCTACGACTACTGCGCACACTGACGAATGCGCAAACTTTGACCTTCTGATTTTTTTTACACTGCTTAACCATTTTTCCCTGCGCCGGCGCAACCTGAGCGACGACATCGCTCAGGCAATGTGTATATAAGACTCGGTACCGAATACCGAGGAAGTGAGTCGCGTCCGGACCCTCCAGCAGTGAACATCGTTGACATGCATTAATACCCTGTATAATCCTTCGTGAACTTTTTTGGAGAAAAGGATCGTTTCCTAATACCGAACAGTGAATCGAGATCGTGAACAAGTAAAAAGGATTATTTACCGCGAGAAGTGAACATAAGACTCTGTATCGAATACCGAACAGTGAATCGAAATCGGCCAAGAAAACATTGCAACATCGTAAATTTTAAACGAGATCGGACAAGAAAACATTATACATCGTGAACTATCCACCGAGAAAATCCAGTGACACACGGCACACATACTTCGCCAAGAATTTTTTGCAATTTTTTTTTATCGTTGCCTCGAAGTGAAACAAATACAAGTGAACTCGCCCAACATGGGAATACGCTGGATCGCTTTCCGTTGGAAGAGTGAGTCGGACTGGACACGAGTGACATAGTGGAGGAAATGTGAAGCCGCCTGGTAGGGCGGGGACCTGTCGAAGGAGCAGGTGCTGCGAATGATGGGGCTAGAGGCTAGTCTAGGCAACGCAGTTACACCGGAGCTGAAACAACCTGGAGCATGCTCACGCGACACCTCGCTGGCGCAGATGGAAGACGACTAAGAAATCGTCATCCCCATACCGAGTCTGGAAGTTCGACGGACAGCGAGTCCTTCGAGGAGCGCTACTAGCCGACACATCCCACCCACTCCAGCGTCCAACGCGGCACTTCCAGCCAATAGTAGGACTAGCGAACCGGGCCACCGATGGATAGCCCCATACGAGCTGGCCGATCGAGTACTTAAATGGGGCGTAGTCTTCAACAGCGATGCTACAGATCCGTGGGGATTCATCGAACAGCTGGAAGAGAAGGCAGCATTGTACGGCGTCACAGTGTTTAGAAGTGTACTTTCTTTACACCCAATAAGATCCAACTTATGAATCAGAAGTGAATGGTTTACAGAATCAAAAGCCTTACTAAAATCAGTGTAAATGACATCAGTTTGCATCTTTTTCTGAAACCCTTTTATAACAAGAGATGAGAATTCCAGAAGATTAGTTGTGGAGGATCTGGATCTGGACCTACACATGTGGGTAAGCTGGGCCGTAACAAGTTTTTCAAATAATTTAGGTATAGAGGATAATTTAGAAATACACCTGTAATTCTTCACTTCCGATTTAGACCCATTTTTGTGAAGAGGGATGGAAAATGATTCTTTCCAGACTGAAGGAAAATTACTAGTCTTCTTCTTCTTCTTGAATGGCCATTACAACCAGTCATCGGGTTACGGCCGACCTCAACGTCTCGCGCCAGCAGCCTGTGCTCCTTGCGCGCCTCCTCCAATTGGTTACACCAAGCGTAGCCAGGTCCTCCTCCACTTGCTCCATCCATCGGAGCCGTGGTCGTCCCCTTCGCCGTCCAACGTCGACTCTTGCCTCGAACACCTTTTTTACTGGAGCTTCTTCGTCCATACGCACAACATTGACTACGTCAATGTCGCCGTAGAGCTCATACAGTTCGTGGTTCATTCGTATGCGAAAGTCGTTCCCGACGAACAGGTCCAAAGATCTTACGGAGAATTTTTCTCTCGAACGCTCCAAGCGCTGCTGCATCCGTTTGTTACAGTACCCATGCCTCTGCGCCATATAAGAGCACGGGTAGGATGAGCGTCTTGTATAGTATCAGTTTTGTCGGTCGAGAGAGAGCTCTGCTACACATCTGCTTACTGAGCCCATAGTAACACATGTTGGCAGATGTGATTCTTCGCTTGATCTCCATGCTAATGTTGCTGCTTGAGTTGACGGCGGTGTCAAGGTATATAAAATCCTTGACAACTTCAAAAGTGTAGCTGCCAGCATCTACTTGGGATCCTAGGCGCTGGGATTCCTTGCTACTGGACAGCATATACTTGGTTTTACCCTCGATTACCTCCAAACCCACTCTTTCTGACTCCTTTTCGATCGCGGAAAATGCTGCTGTAACATCTCGCTTGCAACGTCCAATGATGTTGATATCATCGGCGTATGCAAGCAGTTGGACACTTTTATAAAAAATAGTGCCATTTCGATGTACCTCAGCATTTCGCAGCACCCCTTCCATCACCAGGTTGAAGAGGTTGCACGATAGAGGATCGCCTTGTCTGAAACCTCTCACGGTATTGAAAGGTTCGGAGAGGTTCTTTCCCACCTTGACAGAGCTTGTAGTGCTGCTTAACGTCATTTTGCACAGCCGAATCAGCTTCGCAGGAATACCGAACTCAGACACGGTGGCAAGTAGGCGATCTCTTATCGGGCTATCGAAATCAGCCTTATAGTCGACGAAGAGATGGTGTGTGTCGACCTGTTTCTTGTGGGTCTTCTCCAGGATTTGGCGTAATGCAAAGATCTGGTCTATGGAGGATTTATCAGGTCTGAAGCCGCACTGCTAAGGTCCAATCAGTGTGTTGGCATACGGCTTCAGTCTTTCGCAAATTACTATTAATAGGACCTTGTACGAGATGGCGATGAGACTGATTCCCCGGTAATTGGCACAAATCGTCGGGTCACCCTTCTTAAGGACAGGACAAAGGACACTGAGGTTCCAATCATTGGGCATGCCTTCCTTTAGCCATATTTTGCAAAGGAGCTGATGCATGCACCCTATCAGCTCACTGCCGCCGGCCTTAAACAATTCCGCAGGCAAGCCATCAGCTCCGGCCGCTTTGTTGTTTTTGAGTCGCATTATTGCGTCTCGGACCTCGTCATGGCTAGGTGGTGGAATATCCATGTTGTCGGTGATTTGTGTCGTTATTTCGTCTTCTCCAGCGATGTTGTTGCCATTGAGCAGCTTGGCGAAGTGTTCTCTCCATATTCGCAACTTATCCTGTGTATCCGTAACCAGGTTTCCATCGGCATCTCGACAATTCAGTAAACCGGTTTTAAAACCTTAGGTCATACGATTGACCCGTTGGTAGAATTTCCGGGCATCATTCATGCTTCGAGACATCTCGATTTCCTCACACTCGCGTCTTTCCTGCTCCCGTTTCTTCCGTCTAAAAAGACGCCTCTCTTCCTTCCTCTTTTTTCGATAGCCGTCCCGCGTTGCCCGCGTTGCGGCGGCCTGGAGCGTCGTTCTATAGGCCGCGTTCTTCCTCGTCGTACCATTGGTTACTAGTAGCAAAGGATAATTTGAATAACTTAAAAATGGGTCTATATAAGGAAAAGGCACAATATCTAAGAACGCATCCTGGTACTCCGTCAGGGCCAGGTGAGTTAATGGGTTTAACCAAGTGCAGGTCAGTAAGAAGAGAAGCTTTATCGATACTAGGGCAAGAAACAGAATTAGAGTTATGAATAGGATAAGGATAAGAAAGCTTAGAATCATAGGTATTAGATGAATAGGTTGATTTCAAAAATTCGCAAAAAGATCAGCAGTGGCCTGATCATTAGTAGCTTCATTATTTTCATAAGAGAGACGAGATGGGAATTCATCATCATTCAATACCGAGATTTTAAGTTTTTCACCCTGAGTAACTCACGTGTAAGCCATGAAAGACTTTTAGTCTTGGCTGGATATACACGTGGAACACACTCGTCAAAAAATTTGTTCAAGGTATTATAAAAAAACGCTACAGTCAGGAGCTGACTGTATAAGGCCATGGATTACCATAGTATTTATTTATTTATTTAATTAGTTTATAGTCGACTAAGATCAGTCGACTGTTTAAAAGTAAGAAAAAAACAATTAATTAATAATTTAAATTTAGAGTAAAATCTTAACTGAAAAATTTAAAAAGAAAAAAATTTAATTGAATTAAATATAAATTAAATTTGACTCTGGGAAAAAAATATGCAAGAGCCGATCCAACATTTATTGCAGAGGATTGGGGAAAACCCAGAAAAACCCAATCAGATCAGGAGAGTTAGTGTTAGTAAGCAAAGCCTAATCAAATAGCGATTAGTATGTTACCGTAGGCAATAAGTATGTATACCGTAGGCAATAAGTATAGGTATGCATTTCTAGCGCGTACCAAATTTCATTACATGTGCTCTTCTTGATTTTTTTGGCACAAACTAAGAATGCATATTGCTTCTTGTCGTTTTGTCTAATGTCTCACCATTTTCGACAAGTGCGATAGATATTCAGTGGCTGAGTGGACTATGTCCTGGACTCTAAGACCAATGATATTGAGCGTGTTCGAGGTTCGATTGCTGCCGCGATCAACATGTGAAACTCTTTTGTATTTCATAATTTTTTTAAAATAAATTAAAAGTTCAAAAACATTAAAGAGGGGCGACGGCGGTAGGCGATTTTTAAGTTTTAGTTACGCAATGTATGTAATTAGAACTTAGTTTTCTTTCGTCGGTACACAACAGCAACTGCAAAACTAATTGTACATATTTACATATGTATATACACGTATAATCGTGCAATAATGTGTGTTGAAGTGGGACGCCAATACATACATATGGATATGCAGACATGTATGTATGGGCGTCTCACTCGCACATTCATAACTTTACAAGGGCTTATGATCTATCTCTGGTATTTTCTAGCATTCTAATTGCAAAATATTGAGAGCAACACAAAATAGGAAACATCCAATTGGAATCTTACTGAACTTGCAAAGTCATAACAGACAAAATACGGAAAGAGTGACGGCATTGAAGAACGCATTAGTTCGCGTTTTTTTGATGCGTGCTAAATAATATAAAAATACTTAACTTTAATTATAAATAATTAATATTATTTATAGCTATTATAATTTGATTGTCTTTCATATGAAAACAAAGTAATGAACATTTTTTTTATTTTCATTGAAATTTAATTAAATAATTTAATTTGTTTGACTGTAACTTTTCTTTTAGTTTATTAGAATAAAATAAATAAACAAAATAAAATAAAAAAAACAAAAAAATAATTAATAAATGAAAATTCGCACCTGCCTCAACCGGGAGTTGAAGTTGAACTCACGCACTCTCTCGCAGCCGTCCGCCACTCTAACCATTCGGCTATTGCCTCACTCCTTGGCCCATCGGCAAAGCTGCATTGTGAACCAATTCTGTTACCATACAATGCAAATAAAAAGTTTAATAAAATGCTGTGTGTCTGACGCTAGATTTGAACTTCGGTATGATTGCGTAAATTAAGTATGCTTAAGTATATGTGTTCAAAGTGAGTTTAATTCGTATTATATATATGTCACTTATTTATAGTCCGATTTAAATGAAATTTTCACATAACGCCCGTGGCAAGGTATTTGACATCTAAGATATACAACTTTGGTTGTTGAGCTAATATTGTGATTTTTAAATAATTACTGATTTATAGAGGCGGGAAGGGGTGTGTCCAAATTTTAAAAAAAAACTTTGAGACACTGCAATATATACGTATGTTGTCACAAAATTTGATGACTCTAGCTCTTATAGTTTCTGAGATCCAGGTGTTCATACAGACAGACAGACAGACAGACAGACAGACAGACGGACAGACAGACATGGCTCAATCGACTCGGCTACTGATACTGATTCAGAATATATATAGTTTATGGGGTCGGAGATGCCTCCTTCTGCCTGTTACGCACATTTCCGTTCCGACAAACACAATAGTCCATGAATTTTTTTAAAATCCATGGCCTAAATATGAAGTACAAGAACTAAGTTCGAGCATGCATAAAAACAAGACCAATCGTGTTCTAAATTAAGATTATTAATCCTCACAAAATCAGTTTTGCGGAAGCAGCGTGATTTCGAAACACACTTAACAATTTCAGTTTGCACGGGGGACGGCAGTTCTAAAACAAGTTCTAAAGTAGGATGATAAGGATCTTCAGAAAAGACTAAGGGATTAGTTCTTGAAATGTTATAATTAATTATTAATGTGAGTATCAGGAGTGAAAATTAAGTCAAGGATTTTGCCTTTATGGTTATGAAAAGTGTTAATATGAAACAAGGATAGTTCAGAGAGACTGTGGCAACTCTCAGCAGCTTACAATAGTGTGATCGAACTCGATAGCTTACACGAGTATCGAGATCGCGAGAGGCCTTCTCTAGGCGAATCTATCATCACTATTCTCGATGACCACGGCATCCATCGCTGCTTCTTAGCTTTTGCCTCTTACACGCGCCAATTTGTTATAATTAATAAATTCAGTCTATGTAAATTCGCGAATAAATACTAGAACTTATTTCTGTGTACGATACACATTAAATTGGTAACCCCGACGTGATTCACTATATACATACACTCGAAAATCTGCATCAATTTTGGCAACCAACGACGCCATGGAAGACGACGCCGACGTTTTTCACGATTCCGTTGCTCGTGTTCCCGACGCTGCAATCAACCGCGTGGCTGTAAAAACACCACCGTTTTGGCCCGAGCACCGCGAATTATGGTTGACTCAAATCGAAGCCCAATTTATTTTGGCGGGAATAATTTCTGACTACACAAAGTTCAACACAGTTCTGGCATCAATCGAAGCACCAGTTTTGGCGCGAATTTCCGACGCAGTCGTCAACCAGCCAAGCGTAGGCAAATACGAAAATTTAAAATCTTGCATTCTGGAACGCTTCTGTGAAAGCGCTTACCAACACAAGTGTAAACTATCTTGCAGGTATCGGACGCCAGCCTTTCAGACTTGGCTAAGTTGGCAGATAAAGTAGTAGATGTTGGCGACTTTCACAATCTACGCACGGTTGACTACAGTTCTAAGTCTTTACCACCCCGCAACACTGATGTTGACGACCGTTTAGAACGCATCGAGCAACAGATAAACGCCCTACTCAAAAACAGTTCTCGCAAGAACAATCGGTCCACATCAACAAGGCGCAGCAGCAGCGCCACATGGGTTGCAGGTCAAACCTCAAGCATGTGTTGGTACCACAGCAAATTCGGTAGCGACGCGCAGAAATGCCGCCAACCATGCTCTTTTTCGTCACAAAAAAAAAAAACTAACGCAGTCTTCGCACCGCCTCAGCATCAGCGACAGCTTTTCCAATATAAAATTCCTTATCGACACCGGCGCCGACATTTCAGTGTTGCCACCTTGTAAAAATGCAAAACCAATACCCACTCCAAAGCTTCTTTTCGCAGCCAATGGCTCAAAAATACAAACCTATGGAGAAAAACGCATAACATTATCACTCGGACTAAAGCGAAATTTTGTTTGGACCTCCGTGGTAGCTAACGTCAATTGCGCTATCATTGGATCCGATTTTCTTCAATACTTCGACTTGCTTGTTGACATTAGGCGAGGTGAACTTATCGATCGAGCAACGCTATCCGAATCGACGTGGTTCTTGTATCCCGTGCCAAAAACCCAAAGTCCAGCTCCACACCAAATCGCCACTTGGAGAGTATGTCGCCTGCGACGCTCGCTTCGAGCACATCAATATATATATCGTTGGCCCACTGCCCTCTTCGAACGGATATCGATACTGTCTTACGTGCATCGATCGCTTCTTCCGATGGCCTGCTGCGATTCCCTTAATTGACATCACAGCACAGTCGGTTGCCAGTGCACTGATTTCTGGCTGTTTCGCGCTCTATGGAATCCCGCTCCACATCACAACGGATTTAGGACGGCAGTACGAGTCCACACTGTTCCAAGAGCTTTCTAAAATCTGTGGTTTTAAACATCTACGCACGACGGCATACCACCCACAAGCTAACGGCATGGTCGAACGATGGCACAGAACATTAAAAGCTGCCATAAAATGTTCTGATCCAATCAACTGGAGTACTGCATTGCACCTCATCCTACTAGAACTACGCACCACGATCAAAGACAACATCGGGTTAAGTCCAGCCGAAATGTTGTACGGCACAACACTGGAAATCGCACCGAGTCTGAGTTCACCGAGCCTCTTCGGAAAACTATATCGCAGCTGCCAACTACTAAGCCAGTGCACCATCACACGCCTCAAGAGTTTATTCTTCCCTATCTAAATCAATGCAAACACGTCTTCGTCAGAGTGGATCGAGTTAAAACTCCGTTAGAACCTAACTACGAGAGTCCGTTTGAAGTAATAGCGAAACACGACAAATACTTTACTGTCAAAGGTCACACAAAGGACAATAATGTTTCTATCGACCGTCTTAAACCAGCATACATCTTCAAAGAGGAACCTCCTAGAATACAGGAACAAAGGAAAACACCAATCGCTCAACCTGCCACGCAGGTATCGAGATCTGGACGACGAGTCATACTCCCAGCGAGATACCTTTCCCAACTGGTACTCTAGGAGGGGGGTACTGTGGCAACTCTCAGCAGCTTACAATAGTGTGATCAAACTCGATAGCTTACACGAGTATCGAGATCGCGAGAGGCCTTCTCTAGGCGAATCTATCATCACTATTCTCGATGACCACGGCATCCATCGCTGCTTTTTAGCTTTTGCCTCTTACACGCGCCAATTTGTTATAATTAATAAATTCAGTCTATGTAAATTCGTGAATAAATACTTGAACTTATTTCTGTGTACGATACACATTAAAAGACCATTGATAAATGGGTTAAAGATGGAGGGAATCAAAACATTTGAATGAGAGGACCAATTTATTTGAGGTAAATTGAAATCACCGAAAACCAATAGGTAATCTCTATCCGAAAGTTTTGATTCTATAGATTAAATGCAAGACAGGTATTCTAGATACAAAGAAGTTTCTGAGGAAGGAGGAATGTAAGAGCAAGTTATGGTACATAAACTGAAATATGATTTAAAGTTATTTTAACGCACACGCAATTCTAAATTGGGCAGACTGTCTATTGAAACAATATCAGAAGATAGATTTGAATCAACGGCAATAAGAACCCCTCCTCCAGATCGCGACAAACGGTCACATCTGAAAGAAGTATACTTATTAGAAAAGATTTTACTATTTTCGATATCCGGTTTTAACCAAGTCTCAGTAAATATTAAAATATGATAGACAAAAGATATACTATTAGTAAAGAGTTTGGAAAGTTTAGTATTTAGGCCTCGAACATTTTGATAGGCAAATAAGAGGTTAGAATTTAGTTTTTTATAATTTTTAAGTTTTTTGCTGTTCCGTTCGGGGATTCAACGGTCAGCGAAGGAAGGGTAACAGGTGTATTAGTCTTTTATTTAGGAGTAAACTCCTTAACAATTAGGTCAGCCGGCCAAAAAGATCCGTTGCACACAATTGGGAAATGCTCAGCCGAAATACTAATTTTAAAAGAAGATATTTCTCTGGGAAATTTAAAGTTAAATTTTTAAATTAAAAAAAAATTAAAATTTTTGGAAGTTTTTAAAAAAATTTGTAGGTTAGGTTAAATTCTGACGTGATTGGCTGGTTTTGTTTTCGGATTCGGATTCGGACGGTTTAAAAACATATAGAAACATATATCGCATGACCTGATCATGACCCCCCATTATTTTTTGAGGCTTCGAAGATTTTTCAAGTTTTTTGAGGTTAAGTCGAAACTTAGACGTGCTACGTAAAATTTGATTTCGGATTCGGACTTAGAAGGAAATTGGAAATTGGGGGAAGGTATACAAGGTAAAGCTACTGACTGCGTTCAACTTGGTGGGCGCCAGTGTGATCCTTGTCCCTGCTTTCTTCAAGTTGACGCACTACCTTCACGCAGTTTTCCCTGGATTGTAACTTAGCAACCGCTGAGTTATAAACCAAAGTGCACGGCGGGATCCTAGTCCTTAAATTAGGTTTTGGCGTAGGACTTGATATCCACCCAAGGAAAACAGCACATCAGCGAAGAATGCAAGAGGAGCCTCGGATAGATACCCGAAAAACGTTGACGACCACGGAAAATTCAAAAAGGACAATGATCTGAGAGTATGCACTTGGAACGTACGCACATTGTACAGGCCTGGTGCCACTCAACAACTAGTGGATACTCTGAGCAATCTGAAGGCTGACATTACAGCTATCCAGGAAATGCGATGGAACGGAAAGGGATGCATGAAGAAAAGGAATTGTGACATATACTACAGCTGTCATACAGATAGGCGCGAGTTTGGTTGTGGATTCTTCGTAGGAGCCAGGCTACGGCACCGAGTCTCACAGTTTACACCTGTAAATGAGAGACTTGCGACGATCTGAGTAGCTGCCAGATTCTTTAACATCAGCCTTATCTGTGCACACGCACCAACGGAGGAGAAGGACGACGCCGTCAAGGATGCTTTCTATACAGAACTCGACCGAGTGTATAGCCGCTGCCCGTCACATGACATTAAGATCCTCCTCGGAGATTTTAATGCCAAAATCGGACGGGAAAGCATCTTTGGAGCAACCGTTGGACAGCACAGTCTCCATGAGTCTACCTCGGCAAACGGGCTTAGACTTATAGGTTTTGCTGCTGAGCACAATATGACAGTTAGCAGTACAAGATACCGTCATCTCAACATCCACAAAGCAACCTGGCTGTCACCTGATCGTCTGACTTGCAACCAGATTGATCATGTTGTGATCAATGCAAGGCATGCGTCTAGCATACTTGATGTGAGATCGTGCCGGGGTCCTAACATCGACTCTGACCACTACCTTGTCGCAGCCAAGGTTCGCGCACGGTTGTGTGTCGAGATATGCCAAGAAAGCTTGACATCGAAAAGCTGCAATCACAACAGCACAGGGATGCCTTCTCCGCTCGACTCTCAGGCCGACTTGGCCAGCACCCTCCAACGCCTATAAATACGTCAGATATGTGGACGTGCATATCTACCGCCATTAATATTTCTGCTGTGGAAGTCCTTGGATTCCAACGTCCCCCAAAACGGAATTCATGGTATGATCAGGAGTGTCGGGAAGCGACTGCTGCAAAGAACGCTGCATACAGGCGGACGCTGCAAGCAGGAGCCACACGAGCAGTGGTGGATATTTATGAGGAGAAGAAATGAGAAGCGCCTTTTCAGGAGGAAGAAGCAGGAGATGAAAAGGCTTGAGTGTGAGAAGTTGGAGAATAGCAGGAGCAGGAATGATGCCCGCGACTTTTATCGGAGGGTCAAACGCATGACTCAAGGGTATAAGTCTGGATCGCTTGCCTGCAGGAGGGATGATGGAAATCTTGTCACAGATGCAGAGACAGTACTGAGGTTATGGAGGGATCACTTTGAAAGCCTTTTGGCTGGAGACAACCAAGAGCCTGATGAAGAAGATCCACTAACCCCAATCAGAGAGGATGGTGTTGAAGTTCCCATCCCTAGCCATACGGAAGTCGAAGTCGCCATAAAACGACTTAAAAACAATAAAGCCGCGGGAGCGGACGGACTACCGGCTAAATTGTTTAAGGCTGGAGGCGATGAGTTGGTAAGGAGCATGCACCAGCTCATTTGCAACGTATGGTTAGCGGAAAGCATGCCCAATGATTGGAATCTGAGTATGATCTGCCCCATTCTGAAGAAGGGTGATGCAATACAACGCACCAATTATCGTGGCATCAGTCTTCTTCCCGTCGCATACAAAGTTCTCACGAGCGTAATGTGTGAGCGACTTAAGCCATATGCTGAAGCATTGATCGGACCGTATCAATGCGGCTTTCGCCCTGGTCGGTCCACAGTCGACCAGATCTTCACACTACGCCAGATCCTGGAGAAAGCGTATGAGAACCAAATCGACACCTACCACCTGTTTGTCGATTTTAAAGCTGCTTTTGATAGTCCACGGCGAGGACGCCTGTACGCCACCATGTCTGAGCTTGGTATTCCTGCAAAGCTAGTACGGCTTTGTATTATGACATTGAGCAACACCATCAGCTCTGTCAAGGTAGGAAATGACCAGTCCGAAACCTTCAGTACCAGGCGGGGTCTCAGACAAGGCGACTCGCTTTCTTGTGTGCTCTTCAACCTGCTAATGGAGAGTGTCATAAGGAAAGCTGGAGTGCATCGAGGGGGCACAATACTGGGACAGAAATGTGTCCAGCTTCTTGGTTACGCTGATGATATTGACATCATTGGTCGTACCAAGCGTGATGTGACGGCGGCTTTTGGAGCTATGGAAAGAGAATCGGCTAGAGTTGGTCTTGCAGTGAATATGGGCAAAACAAAGTTTATGGTGTGCAGTAACCGAGAGACGCGGCGTCTTGACTCTCATCTTACTGCTGGAGACTATGACTTTGAGTCGGTCAAGGACTTTGTCTATCTAGGAACTGCAGTGACCAGCAACAACGATGTCAGCCTGGAGATCAAGCGGAGGATCACACTTGCCAACAGAAGTTACTTTGGGCTCAGTAGGCAAATGAACAGCAGAGCTCTCTCTCGAAAGACGAAGCTAACCCTTTACAAGGCACTCATCATCCCAGTGCTTCTATATGGTGCGGAAGCCTGGACGGTGACACAGTCAGATGCAGCTGCTCTTGGTGTCTTCGAGAGAAAAATTCTTCGCAAGATCTTCGGACCTGTTTGCGTTGGCGGAACCTACCGTATCAGGTGGAACGACGAGCTGTATGAGCTATATGGCGATGTGGACATAGTCAAGCGAATTAATATTCAGCGACTTCGCTGGCTTGGACACATAGCCCGTATGGAAGGAACAACTCCAGCTCGATCAATTTTCGATGCGGTAGTTGGCGGACAACGTAGGAGAGGAAGACCACGCGCACGTTGGAGTGACCAGATGGACGCAATTCTGGCGACGCTTGGGATCACCAACTGGCGGAGTCGCGCACAGGACAGAGGAGCGTGGAGGCAAATCGTGCATCAGGCTGTACCCCGTTAGGGGTGTTTATGCCATATATACTTAGAAGGACAAAATACATGATAAAACATATGTCGCATGCTCAGATCAGGATTCTATATCTGTTGGGGGATATTTTTGTGAGGTTTTGTGAGGTTATGTCGAAGTCTAGACGTGATGGCGAAATCCCGACCGAATTCGGATTCGGATTCAGCGACACAAAATCCATATAACTGCATATGCCGCTTACCCAAATAATGAAACTTTTTTTTTTTGTGGGCCTGTGTTATTGTTGGTCTCACAATAAATAAAGCAATAAGTTGAAAAAAAAAGATGTACCACGCGTCGTGAGGCCTATCGTCGAAAATTGCGATAAAATCATGGAAATGACCATCACGTGAGCACTTATTTAATTGCTGAGGAACTAAAGATGAGCCTGAAATCTGTTTGGAACCATTTGCATAACCATGGATTCAAAAAGAAACTCGATGTTTGGGGCCACACTAACTAACGCAAAAAAACATGATGGACTGAATTTCCATCTGCGAATCGCTGCTGAATCTCAACAAAATCGACCCGTTTCTGACTGGCGATGAAAAATGGGTCACTTACGACCCTCATCGAGCGCAAACGGTCGTGGTCAAAGCTCGGGGAAGCGGACCAGATGGTGGCCAAGACCAGATTGACGGCCAAAAAGGTTTTGCTGTGTGTTTGGTGGGATTGACAATGAATCATCTACTACGAGCTGCTCCCCTATGGCCAAACGCTCAATTCGGCCCTCTGCCGCCAACAACTAGACCGCTTGAAGGCAACACTCATCCAGAAAAGTCCATCTTTGATCAACAGAGGCCTAATTGTGTTTCATCAGGACAACGCCAGGCCACACACGTCTTTGGTGACGCGCCAGAAGCTCCGGGAGCTCAGATCCCTAATGCACCCTCCTTATAGTCCAGACCTGGCAACAAGTGATTACCATCTTTTCTTTTGGCCTCAAGAGCGGCCTGTGAAAATTGGCTCTCCGAGTTTTTGCGAATAGGGACGCCTTTTTGCCTTTTACGAGAGGGGTATAATAAAGTTGGCATCTCGTTGGCAACAAGTTTACGAATAAAACGGAGCATTTTTGACTTAAATCGGACAAATGTACATAAAGTTATCATCTTCTTAAAAACCCGAACGAACTTTTTACTTGACCTAATATTTTCCACTTCTTCCTTAGCTACTGCTGAGTATTCGTTATCTTCATTGTCAAGTGAGTCATTATCTGAGGCTATATAGTTAATTCTTTGTTGTTTTGTTCTTTTTGCCTTGCACTGATATTGTTTGGTCTTTTTTTTGCCTGTCCCTGATTGTTGTATGCGTCGGGATGATCATTTTGTGGTTGTTCTGAATTTGTCCATAAGGTTTTGAGTGGGTTGTTTAAAACGTGAAGAGCTGTCTATGTCTATTGGTTAGACTTGATCCGGTTTAGGGGGTTGTCCCTGTCTTTTAATGAAATGAGGATTTTTACCTTCCTGATTAAATCTAGCATTTGGTATTAGGTTCCTCTCCCTGCTCTGCAGTCTTTGGTAGGACTTTTGAATTTTTTCTTCCATGCTTCAGCCAAAGTTGGTAGCAAACATATATCGCTCATAGTTAGCATTGACTTCTTGGACTTATGCTAATGCAGAAGGAAAGAATGGTCTTGCGAAGAAAAAAACGTCGCTTAACGACTAACTAGTTCCCAAAATAAATACGCATTTGCTCTATATTTTTTTTAATGGTGCGTCTACGGTGTTGTCGTAGGTCATGATAGTCTTGTTTATGAGTAGAGTCAGTTTTTTCTCTTCCTCATCATAATATTGTATCAGAGTCAAATTTCCTTGGCGAAGTGTTGACATTTCTTGCTTTATCAAATACACTGGTCGTTCATCAGTTTATGTGAAATCTAAGCGGTTGATTATGAGAGTATCAAAAGATGAGAGAATCATTTCAGCTGAACTTTTTATTTTAATCCACATTTTGCCAAGAGCTTGATAATGTTTGGAAATACCCTAGTACCTTTCGTATCCTTTATATGTTGTATGAGCTGCTTTCCTCTATGAAACGTATGTTTCGTTTTTACCCTCGAATTCCGTCAGGGATTTCATAATTTCTAAAATCTCGTTGTATATGACAATAGCTACAATAGCTTTTAATTGTTCGTTGGTCATTGCCATATTGAGAGAGCTTTGTTAAAAAATAATCGAGTAAAGAACCAGGAAGAAAAGTAACAGTCGCGCAGCACGCGACAGTGGGATACCCTTCGACCTATGTTCCTGTGTAATTTAATTTGTTAAATTCATACACATATGCATATGCACATGCTTTACAATTATTCCCAACAGATGGCGCTCGCGCTCGCTCGCCTCTCTTGTTAGCTGACAGAAGCATTTGGTTTTATGCTCATACTTTCTTAAATAACTTCTGCGATTATTGTCCGATCGTATACGTAGATAATTCATTCAGCTTAGTATATGTTAATGTCAGAAAGTTGTATCTTTTATACAGCGCTTACAAATTTAGTTCAAAATTTAAATTATTGATTTACGGGGGCGGTGGGCGTGGCACCTAACATTTAAAATAAAGTTGATCAGCTTATGGTACACCGGAGTGTTCCTGCCAAATGGTAACTCTAGGTTTTATAATAGCTGAGATCTGACAATGGAAAGTTGAGAGAAAAGCTTGCTCCATGCTGATTGTAGCTCTGCTGGCATTGCGTCGTCCCAGCTGAGTTGATTTTTCCATAATGTTTGGATAAATATTTTGGCCTTTGCAATGATAGGCGCAATTAAGCCAAGCGGATTGTAAGTTCTGGCGACTGTGGATAGAACAGCGCGCTTGATGGCTGGTCCATCCGGCAAAATTTTTGAAAAATTGAATAAGAAGTTGTCAGAACTGACGTTCCATACCAGCCCCTGTAATGGTCGAAGTGTGATCAAGAAACAGAGCCGAACCACACAGGGTATCAATTTTAAACTTCAATATTCGACTTTCGGATCAGGAATGATAGCGGACGGAATCCTCTTGTGCCGTAGCTCTTTGGCGTGGGGTGGGTTGTTGCCATATTCCGTCTCCACATCTACACAACTTTATTATTTAGGATTCCTAACAGAAACTAAAAAAGAGACTTACTCCAAGAAATACAAGAAGGGTGTAACTAACGAAACAAACTATTGTAGGTTCAAATAAATAAACAAATCGGATTGCAAGTTGACATTTGCGGGGTCAAAGGTGTTGTGCGACCTCGCTGGCTTTACCCACCCTACAATAATCTTCTATGAAAAATTATTGTATCCGAAGATACCCTATATCCGTCCGACTATTAACTTTAGTTGCCATGTCTATCCCGAAAACAAATTAATTTAGCACATCATTATATTCATTTCTATTTTCATGTTTTATTCCTATCGCAAAGGGTCAGAAAATTGTTTGACATACTGATCTTCATTAATATTATCAATATAACGATTTCATAATTTACAAGAGTTTTCGTAACTTTTGGAAAGATAAAATATTTTGATTTGGTTACGAATTTATGGATTTTGTTTCAAAAACAAGGGTTGCATCTTATTATTATTTCTCATTCATTAAATCATTTCATTTTTTAATATGTTTTTCAGAGTTTTGTTAAATTTCAAAAAAAAATTGTGTTTCTTATATTTTTCTGCAAATTTGTTTGATGTTTTTTAGGATAATTCAATTATTTTGCAATTCAATGTATACATATGTCACTCATTTGCTTTCTGGTTTGTGTTTGAATGACTTGAAATGAGGCTTCAAATTTACAATTTATATAGTTTAAGTTTACATTTAAATTTGCTTGAAAACTTGATGTACTTTCTTTTGCTTAAACATTGTTGGTTCTTTTTTTCTTTCAGTGTGTGTATTGTGACGCCGCATGAAGCGCGCCACATAATAAAATAATATTAATCTAACTTTAATAAATATAATAAGGTATCTTTACGTCTAAAATACCCAGTAGTATTTTCTTGAACAGGAAAACAAAAGCATAGGCAAAGGCAAGGGCGTAGGCAAAACATACAAAACAGTGCACAAAACGCAGAGAAAACCCCGACAATCGACACCCATGCCTAGTAACGGTGCCTCGGTACCCAGAGCTTGTGCACAGACAAGTAACGGTGCCTCGGTACCCAGAGCTCGCGTATAGAGTCAGGCAGCATAGCACACTTGCATAAGTAACGGTGCTTGGGTACCCAGAGCTCGTGCACAGACAGCACAAGGCGCACAGGCAACGGCATCGCGACCGATTTTAGGGCAGCGGCGCCAGACAAGCAGCGACGATAAGCCAGCAGCGACGCTAAGCCAGCAGCGACGCTAAGCCAGCAGCGACGCTAAGCCAGCAGCGACGCTAAGCCAGCAGCGACGCTAAGCCAGCAGCGACGCTAAGCCAGCAGCGACGTGCAGCCAGCAGCGAAGCTAGGCAAGCAGCGGCGCCGGACATGCAGAAAAGTGCGAACGGCGCCGTGCAGGCAGCGAAGTGCGATCAGAGTCACAGCAGCCAGGCACGATCGGCCGAAGGCAGCGACGACATGCAAGCAGCGGCGACAGGCAAGCAGCGGCGACATGTACGCAGCAGCGACGACATGTTCGCGGCAGCGAAATGAAAGCTGGGAAAACTAGGCCAAGGACAGTCGATCGAGCGCAGTCAAAAAGATAAGAAGCAAAAGCTCTCCCACGTGGGATAAAACAAAGTGCCAGTCAAGTGCAACACAGTGCAAATCAAGGACCAAGGACCTCACCAACCAAGATGAATCCTGTCGCAGGAGGAGAATGGTGAGCCTGAAAGAAAACAACAAAATATCGAGTGCAAAGATTAAAAGCTAACGTAGATGGTGCGAAGTAGGCAGGAAGGCAGGGCCTAACTGAACATAAGAAACCAGCGCTAGGAAAACATAGAGAAAATGAATAAAGCATGTTATTAAATATTTAAATGAAAACCACCCGCAGTGATTATTCAAAATATACCCTGTGAAACATTCTTCCCCTCTAGCGCAGTGCGAAAAGCGCCTGTGTGAGTGTGTATTCGCAGAGTAGTGCTGTCTGGTATGCCGGTGCTCCGCTGACCACTAGGCGACTCTGAGCGTACACATACACCATCCGTGTCCTGAGTGAACGTTAGTGACGAGTGGGTGCGTGAGCGTGTGCTCTAACGAATTGCGGCGTGGTGCAATACACCATCGAGCGACTTGTGGGAGTACGGGCGAAGACACCTGCGGTCACGAGCGTTCCGCATGGCCAACGGCCACTCGTGATTCGTGTCGTGAGTGAAACGTCAGTTGGCGAGCAGGTGCACGAGCGTGTGCTTTAACAAGTTGCGGCGTGGTGGAATACACCGCAGAGCGACTTGTGGAAGTACAGGCGAAAGTACCTGCGGCCACGGGCATTTCTGCACGACCGGCGGCTGATCGTGAGTGAGGCGCCAGTTGGCAACTGGGTGTGTGAGCGGGACTCTAACGAGTTTGCGGAGTGGTGGAATACATCACTGAGCGGCTCGTGGGAGTACATGCGAGAACACCTGCGGTCACGGGCGTGCTGCACGACCAACGATCGACCGTGAGAGGCGTCGTGAGTGAGCGATAGCTGACAAGTGTGGTGCGTGACCGTGCATTTTACCTGGTGTTGCGAATGGTGGAATACACCAACGAGCGACGGGGAGTGCAAGCGAAAGCACCCGCGGTCACGTGCGTTCCTCACGATAGTCAGCCAGCCAGGCACGCGTGACACGCGACACGTGCACGTGAGTCTCAAACGGACCACGTGGTAGTAGAACCCATGTGGAAATCCACGTGGCCAGCGAGTACATGTGCGCGACGTGGACCACGTGTGTCTCCTATACCCTGTAATATCCCAGTAGAGTATGACCTGCTAGTAGCTTTTGTCTAGTTAAGGTCATAATAGTCCTAGTTTTATATAAATTTTCTGTAAAGACCCTGGCGAGACTGAGATATGTACCCCAGCCTTAGAAAACATCCTTACAGTATCAATGTGCAACTCTTTTTGTATTTAAATGTGTTTATAATATATAGGATTTGTTTCTTTTTGTTTTGTTTTGTTTTTACAGGATATAATTAATTGTTGAAAAGTGCGCTTAAGAAAGTGTAGGAATAATAGAAAGCTACTACACAATTAATGCTGGTTAAAACAGCTTTTAACATTGTTTCGTTTTAGTGTTTTGTATTCGTTTTCAATTTTTTTTAAATTGATTGATGTTGTTCGTAATTATTTTTGTTTGGGTGATCAGAAAGATCAGCAGAGCATTTAAGAGAATGTAAAATTCACATAGATCACAAGCCTTCGGACATGCACACTTGTTGTTGTTTACTCACAAGTTATTTTGTCCAGCGTTGAAAGGCCTTCCAGCGTGGTGGTGATACAGATCGTTGTTAGGAAACTAAAGCTTGTTGATAAGTTAATTTTAAATTCTCTTTTTACAATTTTAAATATTTTAGCATTCTTGTTTGTTTTTACAAATGTTTTCTTGTTACATAGTTTTTTTTTTGCATATATCTCCGCAAAGAGCTATTTTGAAAAATCGAAACCTGAGCAATGTGGTGAATATTATGGCTTGAATTGTGGGTCCTGCCAGCAATAGATCATTCAGAGAGTAGCCAGAGGTCGATTTTGCCGATCCATCGAAGACAACCCGAAGTTTTGTAGTTGTGCTATCGAGCTTCTGGACGCAATGGTGCGGCAAGTAAAATTTGGGTGCTTTGCACTTATCAGAAACAAGAGACATGTGACCAAAGCTGAGGTATTCTTGAATAAATGCAGCGTATTGCGATTTGATGTTGGGATCCTTGGCCAGCTTTGTCTCCAAGCCCCTAAATCTGCGCAAAGCGCGATGATACGAATTTCTGAGCATGCAAACATCTGTTTTAAATGGAAGCTTGACCGAGTATTGTCCATTTACAAAAAGAGTGTTATTTTGCTTGAAGAAATCCTCACAAAAAGAGTCCTCTTCAGAGGCCGAAGCTGAAGAAGCATAGTTTTCGATCTGCCAAAAACCGTTTGACTAAATCCTCGAGCGAAGAGTCTTGAATTTGTTGAGTTGTCGCCTTGGTAAGAGAAACTAGCGATGAACGCTTAATGTTTGATTGTGAGATCCCGTCAGATACCGTCCAACCCAGTTTGGTTTCCTGCAGAATCAATTTGCTGTCCGATATGCGTATTTGCCCAGTGCAAATTAAGTCGAAGAACAGGCCTGCTCCGATGAGCAAGTCGATGCGTTGAGATTTGTGAAAATTCGGATCAGCAAGAATGACGTTGGCAGGTATCTGGAAACTACTTTTATTGAAATCATGTTGCGGCTGGTAGTCCGTGATGGTTCGTGTCACGACGGCTACAAATGAGGCTCCATAGCCAGCGTTTTGCGACTTGACAACTATGTCTACTGCCTTATCAGAGTCTAGCGCAGATTCTCCGATTCCCGAGATTGCTACATGTGATCGACGAGTTTTTATCTGTAGTTGATTTGCAAAACGAGTAGTGATAAAATTCAGCTGAGAAGCAGAATCTAAAATTGCACGGCATTGAATGTGCTCTCCAAAACGATTTTGCACCAAAACTATGGCCGTAGCCAGCAATATCATTTAAGGCTTGGTGTGGAGGGCATGAAACCGATCTAGATATTAGCGAGGATGAGGCCTGACTTGAATCTGCCAGGGAGGAGCTGGGTGCAGAGTTGGTTGATATATGCAAGAGCGTGTTATGCCTCAATTGACACTGTCTGCAGCTACCTGATCTGCACTGTTGCAGCGTGTGCCCCTTGCGCAAGCAATTTAAGCATAAGTGCATTTTCTTAGCTTCCTTATAGCGCAAATTGGGCGATAGGTTCAAAAATCGAGTACATTATGAAATATAATGTTCCCCAGAATCACAAAATGCGCAAGTTGCCTTTGTGTTCGATGTTGAGGACGAAGACAAAGTAATAGGAGAGTTTTTCGTAGATTTATGTGATGATTTTCCCTCCTGGTTGCTAGGTGTTAGTGTTACCAAGCATTTTCGACGTTTTCCATAGCTCTGCATTTTTTTTTCAAAAACGAGGCCATTCTTTTCCATGCTGGAAGTTCGTTGGGTCCAATTGACTCCTCCCATCGCTCACGCGTGCGTTGATCAAGTTTCTGAGCGACGACATGAATGAAAAATCTATCCAAGATTTGGACCGGATCTGCTAACGTGTTGATGGCTCTTAAATGTGAGTTAATTTTATCACTGAACATCCGCAAGCCAATAGCCGAGCCCTTCTCCACACCATTAAGCCCAAAAATTTTCTTTACGTGTGCCTGGAAATGAAACAACTGTAGCGACAACTCTAACAAATACGATTGTTTTATCGATAGGAACAGTACAAGGAATACCATCTCTAATTACAATAGTAACGGAGGATTGAGCGATAGAAAAGAATAAAGAAACACGCGTTTTGTTTAAGTTATAAAGTTTGTCTAATAAAATGAAATATATTATCGCATCGCGATAACTGGTAACCCCGACGTGATTTTAGGCTTCGCAAATCACAAAATTAAACCAATTCGACTTAAGAGTCGAAGAGTTGGTCACAAATACATTTGCACCAGGCTCACGCGAATTTCACACAACGCAAATTATTTCATCATGGCAAGTACTTCGCAAACACATCCGACAACAACTCGGCTGACGGCGCATCCTCGACTGTACGACATGCAGTGGTGCAGACAGAGGTCAACAAGGTGTCAGTAAAAGTTCCCCCATTCTGGCCGGAGCGACCCGAGATTTGGTTCGCCCAAATTGAGGCGCAATTTTGCGTGTCGGGAATTACTGCGGATTTAACAAAATTCAACACCTTGGTCGATGGAGTCGCATATAATTGCACAAGTCACTGACGCAATTTTATCCCCACCCCCGTCGGACTTATATATGAACTTAAAACGCCGGATCATGGAGCAATTTGGAGAAAGTGATCACACAAATATGCAGAAACTGCTCACGGGCTTAGACTTGGGCGATCGCCGCCTTTCACAGCTACTTAATGAGCTCCGCAACTTAGCCAACGGTCGGATGAATGACGATCTCCTGAAGTCCCTATGGATGCAGCGCTTGCCGCAAAATGTACGCGCCATTTTGCAGACATCGAATAAAGACTTGCAAGGTGTGGCAAAACTGGCTGACAGAGTGCTTGAGGTCGCGGGACGCGAGCAGCTCTACATGGCCACAACTACACCAGCTGATTCTGTGGAAGAAATAGTAGATCGCCTGCCAAATTTGGAGAAGCGCTTCCATTCTCGGTCACGTTCAAAAGAACGATCTACGTCGCCATATCTGTGTTGGTATCACACAAAATTTGGCAGGAAAGCAACTAAATGCAAGCCGCCCTGCTCTTTTGTCCCCAATGCAAAAAACTAGAAGCCTCTCCTGCTCCATCGCCCGCCGAAGCAGGAGATTCGTGTCGAGTGGCAAGAATCACAGTATACGACAAGGGCACACAACGTAATTTTTTAATCGACACAGGCGCTGACATCTCAGTTTTACTAGCGCACCCAAGGGACAAACTAAACATCGAAAAAACCTTTAGCTTAGTTGCAGCGAATGGCACACCTATCAAAACGTTTGGTGAGAAACGCCTAAAGCTATCACTCGGTCTCTGCGGAGACTTTCTGTGGACTTTTGTACTGGCTGACGTATCCTCGCCAATCATCGGGTCCGACTTTCTTGGTCATTATGACCTACTAGTCGACTCAAAACGACGGGCTTTGATTGACCCACAAGCACCACAGAAGTTGCAGAAGAAAACTTCAATTATGAAGAACGATACATCCGTATTTCGTGTCTTAAGCAACGATGTCGCCAGCCTGCTTAACGAATTCAAGCAACTTGTAATTCAAAATCACAACACGCAGCCGTCTCCCTCAAATGTAACTCATCTCATCGAGACCAGCGGCACTGCGGTTTTTTCACGGCCACGCAGACTATCAGGCGAAAAGCTCGCCGCAGCCAAAAAAGAAATTGCATACATAGTCAAACAAGGAATTTGTCGGCCATCCTGCAGCAACTGGGCGAGCCCGCTTCACATGGTGCGGAAAACCAACGGCGAGTGGAGACCTTGTGGGGACTTCAGAGCATTAAACGCGAAAACTGTACCCGATCGCTATCCGATCCCGTTTGTACATGACGTCACCAACATACTGCACAACAAACGCGTTTTCTCAGTCATCGATTTGCAGAAAGCTTATCATCATATAGCGATCGAGCCAAAGGACATTCCCAAGACGGCAATAACGACTCCTTTTGGGTTTATTCGAGTTCTGCTACATGACTTTTGGGCTTCGAAACGCTTCGCAAACATTCCAGAGGTTTTTGCATAGTATTCTGCGCGATTTGGACTTCGCATTTGTATATATTGACGATATCCTGATCGCATCAGCCAATACGGAGGAGCATGGACAACATTTGCGAACAGTTTTTGAACGCCTGCAAAAAAACAATTTAACCATCAACATCGGCAAGTGCCAATTCAGCAAATCAGAAGTGCAGTTTTTGGGCCACAAGATTGACGCAAGGGGAATCCTGCCATCCGAATCCAGAGTTTCGGCAATTCGTGAATTTCCACAACCCGGCACAACTAGCGAATTAAAGAAGTTTTTGGGAATGATTAACTACTATCGCCCATTTATCAAAAAGGCCGCTCACGTTCAAGTCAGGCTACAGGCGCTTATTAAAGGCAACAAGAAAAACGAAAAAACTCCAGTCGATTGGACAACGGATTCATTGGAGGCATTCCAACATTGTAAAGATCAACTTGCAAACGCTACTCTGCTTGCTTTTCCGTCTCCAAAGGCAGTCTTCTCACTCAGCACGGACGCCTCAGATAAAGCGCGGTAGTACATCAGCTAGTTGAAGGAAGGCTTCAACCCTTGGGATTCTTTTCAAAAAAACTCAATCCTGCCCAATCGAGATATGGCACGTATGATCGAGAATTACTCGCCATTTATTTGTCTATCCAACACTTCCAACACATCGTCGAAGGAAGGCAATTTGTAGTTTATACGGATCACAAGCCGTTGATTTACGCGTTCTCTCAGAAATTGGAGAAACCACCCCCCAGACGAGGACGACACCTTGACTTCATCAGTCAATTCACCACAGATATTCGCCATGTTTGTGGCAAAGACAACGAGATTGCCGATTTGCTATCACGAGTCAATGCAGTCGTCGAGGTGGATCTAGAAGCTATTGCCGAGGAGCAGAAGACCGACTTTGAACTTCAAAAACTGCTAGAGGGAAACAACACATCATTACAGCTCAAGAGTATCACGCCGCTGAACGCAAATTTTTCACTCTACTGCGACATCAGTCCAGATGGTAGAATTCGACCATTTGTTCCGGCTGCGTTACGCAAGCAGGTAATGCAGTGCATTCACTCCCTTTCTCACCCCGGCCGGAAGGCGACACAGAGACTCGTTTCAGAGAGGTTTGTGTGGACTTCGATGACAAAGGATGTTGGCAACTTCGTTCGTAGCTGTATACAATGTCAAAGGTGCAAAATTCAACGCAATAACAAATCTGAGCTCGGCAGCTATGGACCAATAGACCAACGATTTGATCACATTAACATAGACATCATCGGCCCATTGCCGGTCTCCCGAGGAAATCGCTACTGTCTCACCTGTGTCGACAGGTTCTCCAGATGGCCCACAGCATTTCCAATTCCTGAAATTTCGGCGGAAACGATCGCAACAACACTACTGGAGGGTTGGATAGCTAACTTTGGCGTCCCGCTGCACATCACCAGCGATCAGGGTAGGCAATCTTTACAGGACTGATGCGCTTACTGGGCGTCAAACACTTCCGCACCACAGCTAAAAAATGCAATCATTTAGGCCGTCTCATGCATCGATTCACGGAAACAAGGAATCGTTTGTGCAGGCAGAACTCAGCAAAGCCTCACATGTTTTCGTGCGCGTGGATCGCGTGCGGGCTCCGTTAGAACCGCCGTATGACGGCCCGTACGCCGTGTTAGAAAGGCAAAGCAAATTCTTTTTAATTCAAATGGGCAACCGTAACGTCAAGGTTTCTATCGACCGACTCAAGGCCGCCTTTCTGGACGCATCGAATGTGACGGCGCCGCCTACAATAACTGACGAAGATGCCTGGAATCGAGAGGAATTCGAGCTAGAAGACCAACAGCAGCAGAAAGAACAAAAAACGAGAACTGGACGCTCAGTAAAATGTCCAGCAAGATTTTTATAGGTTCCCATCTAGCGGGGGAGTCCTGTAGCGACAACTCTAACAAATACGATTGTTTTATCGATAGGAACAGTACAAGGAATACCATCTCTAATTAGTAACGGAGGATTGAGCGATAGAAAAGAAAAAAGAAACACGCATTTTGTTTAAGTTATAAAGTTTGTCTAATAAAATGAAATATTTTATCGCATCGCGATACAACTTATAATCGAATCGATTACAAAGCAGATTAAGAGCAGTAGTATAGTTGTCTTCAGTCGGCTCAATTGAGCGTATGGTCTCCAATGCGACACCCTCTAAGCAAGATAAGAGATGTTGGAGTTTTTCAACCTTACTCATTTCCAATTCGTCTTCGATAACGGTGGTGAAGATGGCTTAAAAGTGTGGCCAATCCATGTACGAGCCACTGAATTTGGCCAGTTGCAACTGCGGAAGCCTTGATGCTCGAACCGCGACGTTGCTTGTAAAATTACGCACTGCAGTCGAATTTAGAACGGGTGATTTGCGCTGCAACGACACGAGTTCACGAGACATTGCAGACTTAACCTCAATGTATGCATCGTTGAAGTCAGCCCGCGAGTTTGAGGTTAACTCCGAAAGATCCATTTTTTCCAAGGCGACTTGCGCATCATTGAATTCTGTTTTCATTGTTTCCAGATACTCCAATCGAACTGAAAAGTCTGACTCGTGCATTCCAGCGATTTTCTGAGCAGTAAGATTGGCATTCGAAGCATCCAATTGACGTTTAACAGAATCTGCTTTCGCCTTGTAAAAATCTTTCTGATTGTCTGCGTCAGTCATTGCAATGCCACCTAGATGAGACTGCTTCTTGAACAAAAAGGAACACCCTGTTTATACGTGCCGTTATGTGCAAAGACCCGTATGTATGTATGTACGAGTATAACTGCACAACAATATGTGCAAAGCAGATGCACTAAAATAACTGTTATTAGTTTGCTTGATATATGTACATATATATGCACCCACGACGATTTTAGGCTTTTACATATATTTTTACTGTACAACGATATGTACAGATGCTCACAACGATATATGGTCAACTGTATGAATTTATATGTGTATTTGTCTGCACAACGATATGCACTAAGCGAAAGCACGCACAAGTATGCGTATGTATGCACACGAAACTGGGCACAGCAGGTCGAAAGAAATGTGTGTATGTGTGTCACCGAATTTTCGCGCGCGAATCAATGAGTACACCGATATGTACAAATCTTTAGGTTTTATATCTGTTACCGACATGCAACAATTAACCATGAGCGAACGAATGTCTGTATACTGATTTGCCACCGAATTGTAACAAATGAAACGACCACGATAATTGCAACAAACGACCGACAAACTAAGAATCACGTCGGGGTCACCAAATGTTTAGAGGAAAACCGAATGTCCACCTTTGCACTAATTGCCAACAAAAAGTTCTTGCTTGTTCAATTGTTTATTTTAGTTAATCTTCACTTGTTGCAATTTTAATAGTCGAATTATAGAATAGATGCGTGTACACGACCAATAGATGTGAAAGAATGTAATGATCAATGCTAGGGCAACTAGCTTTTTTAAGCATGTACATAACAGAGTCAAAACAGAGTTGTAATCAAAACCAACAGTGGCGCGAAGCATTTACATTTAAATATAAAATAAGCATAAAGTTCGGGTTCTGTTCCCGACAGTTAGTATACCCTTTTTGACCATTTTCAATGGTCGAAGGGTATAAAAATTACTATAAACACGCCACTTAAAATGTGCTGCTGCCGCGTCGGTTGATGTTTTTCGTTTGTTGTTTTAGTTGTTGTTGATGTGCTGTCGTTTTTGTTACGCTGCTACTTTGCCACTGTCTTCGATATTGGATATCGCTTTGATGTGGATGTTTTTTTATTTTTCACTTAGATTTAGTTTTTAGTTCTTCGTTATTTTATTTTTTATTACGTATCGAGGGTCTTAAGATCACGTCGAAATGGTATTTTGGTAAAACGGTCGAGGTCTAACGAACACGTTGGGCGTCAGTTAACAGATTTCCGAGTAGATTCGGAGTAACTAACGAAGTTACGACCGTCGCGATTTATTCCCAAAAATCAACTAAACTTTAAGTACATTCTTTCTTAAAATAATAGCTAGCGCTATACCCTAAAACTGCTGATCCGGCGCCCCGTGCAGAGTGTCAAATAGCAGGCGAGGCAAGAACTGCAATGTTATCGCTGAGCCGCTGGGAACGCTGTTGGGTAACATCCGCTGATCAAGCTGACCCTGCATTCGTTCAGCTGGGCAACTTCAGCTGGGTGATCGTGTATACAGCTGGTAGACGCTGGAGCTGATATTTATATACACTTATGCGTATTTAAAATTGATCGAAATTAGTAAACTATTGTTTGTAAAAAAAAATTACCAACGCAAAATGTCAGAGGGGCGACAGTGAAAGGCATAAACAAATACACAAGTAGAATCACTCTTTAATCTGTAATTAGTGTAGGTGTGTATGTATGTATGTTCGAACGCATCAGCCAGTGTTTATGTACATATATATATACATACTTGTAGATATGTATATGCATACTAATAAGGTCTACTAATATTGTACGTATGTATGTGCCAATCAAACTTACAATATTTTGCAAACGGAATTTCAATTCCAGCTGCAACTTTCCCTTAGTTCCAGCAGTTGCAGGGATCGTTTGGTATCCCTTGAATGCCTTTGACGAATAATTTTTATTGACTATTGTTTTCCCGACGCGATGAATTTGTCACTTCAAAGCCGGGCAACTTTTGTTTTATTTTATATATTGCACGTTTTCACTGTGCAATGAATAATTTTTGTTTATTATTTATCTGCAATGCACTATGCACTTTTGTGTCACTGTCACTAGTTGCCGAATATTAAAGACCACCCGAAAGCGCCAACAAATTTAAGATTTGTTTTAAAAAAAAAAAACGGAAAACATTAGGTGGCTGTAAATCTTCGACCGAAACGAAAATAAAAAAATATGTTCCTCTTCTCCTTCCGTTTCATATTCTTAAGGCGAAGCGGGGCGAATTCAAAAGATATCTATTATTATTATTATTATTTAGAAAGGGAGTCTCCCAGCAGAGAAGGCGCGAGGCACTGCGACCAGAGTGATCTTTTGTACCTATAATGCTCTCCCTATCTTGACAAAAGCTGTTCTGCTTTCCTAATGAAGCATAACAGGTCTTTCGTCGAGGAACGGACAATGTGCTCGGGAACTGCGATTTCCACGTGCAGATGCTTCCTCCTAATCCATACCAAGGCTGGGCAATCACACAGGATATGCTTAGTGGTTTCGTCGTCCTCTTTACAGAGCCTGCATTCTGCATCTGAGGAGAAACGCATTATAACGAGGTGATAGTTCACCACGTGGTGACCACTAAGGTAACCAGTAAGGAGATAGAGATCTCTCCTAGAGAGTAAATTTGTTCTTCGTTTAACCGAGGGATTCGTAAGCTCTTTAGCCTGCCTCATCCCTGGTTGGAAGAACCAATAGCGTTCGGTCAACCTATCTGCCCAGGTTCTCACAAGGGATGAGATGGTTGACCACCCCACGCCGCAGAAGGGTTCGGGGCCAAGCAGAGGTGCTGAAGACCCCGCCCTAGCTAGTTCATCCGCTAGCTCGTTGCCCTCGAAACCAGAGTGACCAGGTACCCAAAGGAGGGTAACTCTGTTTTTATAGGACAGCCTCTGGAGGCAGTTCCAGCAGTCAGCCACCATACGTGAACCTACTCTTTTTGAGGAGAGGGCTAGTATGGCAGCTTGGCTGTCCGAGAAGATGTAAATGTTCGCTCCTCTGATCCCCTTCTCAAGGATAAGACGGCAGCAGAACTCGATGGCGTGAACCTCGGATTGAAAAACCGTGGGCCACTTGCCCATGGCAATCGAGGTTTTGGAGTTGGGACCATGTATCCCGGCTCCAACCCCCTGATCAGTCCTTGACCCGTCGGTATACCAGTGTATGCCGTGGGGGTCACTGATGGGGTTGCCAGCATCCCAGTCCCTCCGGTCTGGGATAAGGGTTCTGAATTTAGCACCAAAGAGGAGTTCCTTGGTCATAGAATCTGATCTAGTGCAGATCTCTAAGCCAGGAACGTCTTTTATTAATCTAGCATGCCCTGATTCGGTAGCTAGAAGCCCAGATTGGAGCTTAATTCTAAGAAGGCTCATAGCAGCAACTTCTTTTATTCGGATGTGCAGCAGAGTCAGGTTCAAGATTGACTCCATTGCTACTGTGGGACAGGTTCGAAGTGCACCCGACAGAGAGAGGCAAAGCAGCCTATGCAGTTTAGTGCATTTCTTGATGGCGGTGACCTGCGTAACCTTGGGCCACCACACAATAGCGGCGTAGGTGACGATGGGTCGTACCATCATCTCAAATAACCACCGGATGGTGCATGACTTGAGACCCCAGGTCCTACCAAAGAATCTTCTACATGCCCACATGGCATGAGTTGCCTTTGATAGGGTGTTGTTTAGATAGGAATTCCAGTTCAGTCTTTTATCAAGGGTTACCCCTAGATATTTAACCTCGTTGGAAAGTCCCACGGGAGAGCCGCCAATGTGTAATTGACCTATGTCAACGGAGTAGCGCTTAGTGAAGGGAACGATAATCGCCTTTTGTGGATTGATGCAAAGACCTACATCTTCGCACCATCTACTAACAGTGTTCAGGGCAGATTGCATCAGCTCTGTCACGGTGTTGACAAAGTTCCCGCTCACTACGAGAGCTAGGTCGTCAGCGTAGCCGATCGCTTGCACGCCCTGTTCAGCGAGAATACTTAGTAGTTCATCAACTACTAATGACCAGAGTAAGGGGGATAGGACCCCTCCCTGGGGACATCCTTTAACCGCACTAATGAAAGCAGTCGTGGAGTCCAAGGTAGAGGAGATAGTCCGATGTTTGAGCATAGCATCAATCTATCGGATTAGGGGACGGGCGAAATATCTGTGCTCTAGCGCCGCAGAAATAGACCCATAGCCGGTATTGTCGAAAGCGCCCTCTTTATCAAGAAACGAGCACAGAGCAATATTCTTGGCTACGAAGGCTCCCTCGATTTTACCAACTAGCTTGTGGAGAGCGACCTCAGTCGATCTTCCAGCTATATACGCAAACTGCGTGGGATGCAAGGGATAGGTTTTCTGTAGAGAGCACCATATGTGCAGGTATACAAGCCTTTCCGCTGTTTTAAGCAGAAAGGAAGTGAGACTGATCGCCCGATATGATTTAGGCTGGTCAGGGGGACGATTCCCCTGTTTGGGAATGAATACCACATTGACTCTCCTCCAAGAGATGGGTATGTATCCCCAGGTAAGACTAGCTCTAAGAAGGCCGACCAGCGGATCGAGAATGTGATCCAGGCTATTTTGTAAAAGGGCTGGAAAGATTTGATCGCCCCCTGGGGCTTTGAAGGGGGCGAAGGAATCTACTGCCCATTTGACCTTTTCAGGGTCGAAGATGGTTCCTGATAAACTGGATCCACGAGAGTCCGGTGACATGGTGACGTCATCATGACTTGATAGATCTGGGTTCGCCACCGAACCTGGGAAGTGGACTTGGAGTAAAAGGTCCAGTGCTTCCCTGCGATCTTGGGTGAAAGAGCCATCTGCTCTTTTAAGAAGCCCTATACCATTAGATGGCCCTTTAGCTAATACTTTATGCAGTCTCGCTGCTTCTGGCAGCGATTCAATGCTACCACAGTAGCTGCGCCATGTATCGCGTTTAGCACGTCTAATGTTTTTGTTATAGTTAGTTAGAGCGTCCCTATAGACGCCCCAACTGACGCGGTTAGATCTGGCCCGATTAAATAGGCTCCTAACCTTCCTTCTTTGTATGGATAGTTCCTCGTTCCACCATGGAACTTTACGGTTGACACTTAAAGTCTTCCGAACAGAGCTGTCCTCGAAGGATGTGATGAGCACATCTTGAAGCAGGTTGGCAGCAAGTTCTATCTCAACGATAGAATTTGGTTTGCTGATCAACAAGTCTGCTTTAAAAGCCACAGAGGCTTTGAAAAGTACCCAATTGGTCTTTTTGGGGCAGAAGGAATTCTGACGGATCTCGACTTGGCCAGGTAAGTCGAACCTAATGTGCTGATGGTCCGACAAGGTGGCTTCGTCTGTGACCCGCCAGTTAATCAGCGAACTCCCAATAGAGTTACTGACTAGTGTTAGATCCAAAACCTCTTCCCTAATGGCGTTAATAAAGGTTGGCTTACACCCTATATTAGCAACATCTAATTGACAACACAAAAGATACTTTAAAAGGGACTCACCACGTTTGTTGACGTCGCTGCTACCCCAGATCGTGTGGTGCGCGTTGGCATCACAGCCGATCACGAGCGGCTTGTTGTGCAGGCGGCAGAAATCCACTAACCGCTGAACCTCTGTGGGGGGGACTTTGAATTGAAAACTCTAACCAGTCTATTGTAATCAGCACAGAGAACTCGAAAGGGATCATGCAAGCTATAATTATTATGACAAAAGTCCAAGGAAAGTGGCAAAAAATTACGAGTTACTCTAGAAGGAATACAGAAATTAATTTGGTTAAGCAGAATAGGAGAATCAATGTCGTACTTGATTAGTTTGAAAAGAAACGTAACACCTAACATAATACGACGATTAGTAAGAGAAGGTAGGTTAATAAGAAGCAGTCTACTAGAATAAGATGGCAAGTCTACACCTGGTACCCAGTTGAAACTACGCAAAGCGAAAAGTAAAAATTGCTTTTGAACAGACTCAATTCTATCTTGGTGAATCTGATATTGCGGCGACCACACGCAAGAACCATATTCAAGAATTGGACGAACAAGAGAAGTGTAAAGTAATTTTGTCGTATAAGGATCTCTAAATTCTTTGGCCCATCTTTTTATGAAACCAAGTACTCGAAATGCCTTATTGACAATTTGCGCAATGTGACGATCAAATTTCAATCTATGATCAAAGAGAATACTTAGATCGTTTACCTCGGTTTTTCTTGAAAGGGAGTTTAAATCAAATGCATAGTTGAAGACGTGATAGCTACCTCTGTAAAATGACATTACTTTGCACTTCAAACAGTTAAGATGCAGCAGATTATGCCTGCACCAAGCAAAGAGCAAATCAAGATCTGTTTGGAGGAAGTTAAGTGTAGAATCACTATACGTCAAACAGAGTTTCACGTCATCAGCATACATAAGGATATTAGAGTGAAGAAGTATTGAAGGAAGATCGTTGATAAAAAGGTTAAAAAGCAAAGGTCCAAGATGGCTGCCCTGAGGAACACCAGAAGTTACTATGATTGGCTTTGATAGACAGTATTTAAAAAGAACTCGTTGAGACCTGTTAGCTAAATAATCGGATATCCACAAAATAAGCTTTTGTGGAAAACCGATTAAATTTAACTTATGAATCAAGAGATTATGATTTACGGAATCAAATGCTTTACTGAAGTCAGTATAGACGACATTAGTTTGCATTTTCTTCCGAAATCTTAAAGTAATGCGGGAAGAAAATTCTAGGAGATTAGAAGCTGTAGATCTTGCCTTTACAAACCCATGTTGATGGGGCGAAATTATCGATTTACTCATAAAGGTTAACTGAGCCGTAAGATTTTTTTCAAAAATCTTAGGTATTGCAGACAATTTGGATATAAGTAATAGTTTGATCTGATGCTCGGTCCCTCGATAGCTGAGGCGAAGTGGCAGCGGTCAGCTTTGTTAAGAGTATCCTACGAGCAGGAGGTATGCGCTTACTCGCGGCCCTGCGACGGTGGTGTCGTCAAGGGAACTCCCTCGAAGGTCCTCCACAGCGCACGTACGTAAGGTTTTAGCTGGGCTTTAGAACTAAACATGCAAAGACAAAGATGAGCTTAAGAAATAGACCCTAACGTCGCCGCGGCTGTTACGCGGCGCTCTACCGGCGTCGTAACTTCTGCAGCGTCGCTGTTCCCGCGGCTCGTTCTGCTGACTCTGCGCCTCGTGCTGCCCGTTCTGCTGGCTTTGCGCCTCGTGCAAGATCTCCGGTTGCACGTAGTCAAGGGGCTCGGAACGCAAGCTACGCAGATCTTGGTGCCTAGCGGGCGGCCGTCGTTAACACTTGTTAACTACTCCCTCCTTCGAGACATGGTCGTCCCTGGCCATGCTTACATTCTTCAGCACTTGCTGTACGGCTTCCAGAAGGCGAGGACGCCGGAAGGCCGCCGACCATGATGATAGCGGGTATGGAGCAGGTTGCCGCTGCCGCAACTGGATTGACAACCACCTGCGTACGCAATTCTGCTTTTTGCTGCAGATTTTCTTCGCTTAACCTGTGAAGGAAGGGCAGACTCAACAGTGAAAAGTGGTTGGTCACATTTAGGCGTGCGGAGGCGGCTGTTAAAGGGACTCTCTTCTAGAGTCCGTTAAGGTTAACGTATTTGGTATTGTTGTCAAACGCTAGTCGCTCAAAGGTCACCAGGTAGGTTCCATTGATGGATACCTCGGGCTCATCATCCAGACTGACTCTGGCCATGGCATCATTAACTACCAGTATGCCTTCGTCAATGGTAGAGACGGGGGCAAGTCATTATCCTTGGTGCCACAGTGCGCCTTGGTACCGGAGTGCAAACCTTGTGCGCACGTTGCTTCTGAACTCTAGCGCCAGAACGTCGTTGTGGGAGTCCTTACACAGGAGGACACAGCGGTGACGCCATTCGGGCAGTCGGCGACAACATCTTCGGTTAGGTGAAGTATTCGCCCAGCATGAGCGACGGGAATAATTACAATTTTCTTACAAATTACCTTAGGTCTAGGAAAACTGATAACAAAGCTTAATGCCTCGTCATTCGCTAAAACCTTTACCCTAGCTGCGCTAAACAACTGTGTAACTGACACTGCTGCGGAACTCTTGCTCAAAATCGCCTCCAAGTCTTCAGAATCTATAATCGCTGGATTTACTATGCTCACTTTCGCTAACATGATTGCAATCATTAAATTTTGTAACTCCAACGTGAGGATTCTATTCCTGGCCATAAGCGTCTCATACAGGTGGGCGGGTCTATCTCCTCTCTTTTCTTAACCTTTAAGATCTGATTCACTGTGGAGGTGAGTGAGTTGATTTGTTTCTGGGTCCTAGAGTTTATCATAATCTGTCGGTTGTTCGCCCTAATCAGTTCATGTTCCGTCAGTCGAGTTTGTTACAAGTCGTCCGCATCCGGGGTACCGGATGTAATAACTTTAAGGGCTGATCCCAGAAAATTGATGCTTCTCGCATGTCTTCTATGTGCCCCCAAAGTCGTCAGTAGTGTTCGTAAGTGCAATGTGTCCACCTTTAAGATCTTTCTCATGTGAGAAAGTGGAAAGATTTCGGTTAGTTCTATGGTCTCTTGTACGTACCGTCCGTACTCGGTCAAGTTGGAGGTGTGTCTTATATGGGTAGTCTCGTTCCACACGATTGCGGTGCCGTCCGAAATGGGGATGTAGTTGGAGTGGGAATAGTCCGTCAGTCTTGCGTTCGTCCAAGGGGCTCATCCAAGAAAAGATACGAGGCAAAAGTGTCTGGAATTTGAATGAGAAGCTATCAAGCCCGTCTGGTACCACTAAGTAAAAAGCTCTAACGGAGATTGTCCTTATGGACCACCCTCCCTTTAATGAGAACGGTTGTTCCCAAGTCTGCTTCTACTTTTTGTTCTACGTACAGTGGCGTAACCTTGTCCCCTAGCCTTTTGTTGGCCTTCACTAAAACCTTTTCCCCTACGTCGAATATTCTATTTTGGCGAGTGGGATTGTTTCTATCCAACTGCTCTTGCTGAGCTCTTTCAAGCCTCGCGAAGATCTCTTGCGCAAGCTTAGAAGCAGTATGGACGATCTCAATTGGTCTTGCCCTGGTTACGGAGTGGAAGGTCCTATTATATTCGCCGGTTACCTGAAGAAAGAGCTCTACTATGTCATCTGTTGCCCTTTGCAGTTTCAGACATCTAGCAATCTCCGTAAGTGTGCTGTGGAATCTTTCCACCTGCCCATTGGAAGTGCTATGTAGGGGTGGGGCATTTACTATGTCAATGTCGTACTGGTTTTTCAACATCGATCGAATCGTGTCTGAGTTGCACGAAGGTTCATTGTCGCAGTACACAATTTTTATTTCAGGAAAGACGTTCACCAGTTTAAGTATAGGTATCTTCACATCTAAAATAGTTCGCGAGGCTACCGGCTGGACCAGAGCGAACTTGGAAAATTTATCAACCGCTGTTAGGAAGTGTTTTCCCGCAGTTGAGAAAATATCTATGTGAATTATTTCTCCTACGCGCGTAGGGATGGGCGTGACCCCCAGCTCCTGCTTTTTTGGATGCCTGTCGTATTTTGCCTTGTCGCATACCTTGCAATTTACAACCACTTCAGTTGCAATCTTACCCATTTTTGGAAAATAGTAGTCAAGCAGAATCTGCTTGACATTCTCCTGGGCGGCCCTATGCGCCCTGTTATGTTCCGAGACTGTAATCTCCCTTTGTTCGTCTTTGTTGGTAACATCCGTCACCCGTTTTTTACAGTACCAAAACCTTGTTGCAGGAAAGAGCTTGACCAAGTCATCTTGAATACGCACTAAGACGGGCAGTTCGCAGTGAATGGCATTCACGACGTCTGGTTTAACCACGTCCCTAACCATGTCGAGAAGTTTCTCGCAGTGGTAAAAGGTGATCTGGTGGCGAGACTTGGTGCCAAATAGAACAAAGGTACGCTTTGAGTCTGCAGATGACTCTTCAAGAATCACCTGGTTTCTGAAGCAGTTTAACGGTTTGTCAGTGGCCTCAATCACATTGGTTAGAGAGATCTCACTATGAGCCGTGGCTGCAGTCGATTGGCTTGAGTCCTGCAGCGCGTTGACATTTTCCCGAGACAAAGCGTCCGCTACAAAATTCTCCTTGCCTGGTTTGTATAGGACTTTAACCCCGCTTTCCTCTATACGGGCCTTCCACCTCTTGATTTTGGAATTGGGATTTCGATCGGACACTGGGTATATCAAGGGCTGATGATCTGTGTAAATATTAATGTCGCTTTTACCATATAGGTAATGGCGAAGAGTGTCCAAAGACCAAACAATTGCCATTACCTCCCTTTCGTTCGTGGCATAGTTGACCTCTCTATCCTTTAGGGTCCGAGAGATCATCGTGATTGGTCTGTTGCCTTGGGATAGGACCGCGCCTTTACCAAATGACGAAGCATCGGTGGTAAGGTCGAACGGTTTCGAAAAATCTGGGTATTGGAGCACCACGTCCTCTGATGCAAACACATTTCTGAGTTTGTCAAAAGCGTTTAGCTGTGTCTCATCGAATACCACAGGAATGTTCTTCGAGCGGTATTTGCTTACCTTTCCGCCCTAGCCCTTTAGAATGGCAGTTAGGGGCCTCGCTATTGCCGCGAAGTCCTTAATAAAGCACCTGTAGTAGCTGGCGAGCCCCAAAAAGGATCTCAACTCAAACAGGTTACTTGGCTGCTTAAATTCTTTGATTGCCCTCATTTTCTCTGTGCTTGTTTTGGTGCTCTCTTTCGTTACAACGAAGCCGAGAAACTCAACCTCTTCTTTAAAGAATTGAGACTTCTGTCTGGACACCCTCATGTTTGCGTCATAGAGGCTCTTTAAAACCTGGCCGACGTGAGAGACATGTTCTACTTCATTTTGAGAGAAAACAATTACGTCGTCAACATAGACGTAACAAGTTTTTCCAATGAAGTCCCGTAAGACATCATCAATAGCCCTCTGAAAAATGCTTGACGCGTTTTTGAGGCCAAAGGGTAGACGGGAGAACTCGTACTTGTCACCGTTCACCGAAAAGGAGTCTTTTCTCTATCCTGTTCTGCCAACATGATCTGGTGATAGCCAGATTTTAAGTCCAAAGTTGTGATATATTAAGCCTTCCCTAAGTTTGATAGAATCATGCTGATGCTAGGCATCGGGTACTTGTCTGCTATGGTCTTCGAGTTAAGCTTCCTGAAGTCGATGACCAAGCGTTTGTTAGGCGAGCCCGAAAGGTCGGAGCCTTCCTTTCCAACAACCCATATGGGGTTGTTGTAAGGAGACCTGGAGGGTCGAATGATGCCGTTACTTAACAGCTCTTCAATTTCTTGGTTAACAAAGTCGGCTGCACCCATGGGGAACGGGTACATTTTTGAATAAACTGGCTCATCATCCTCAGTCCGAATTGTTGCCACAACATTGGTGTTGAAGGGAAGTTTTCTACTGGGGTCCGCAAAAGCCTTCAAACCCGTAGACATCATTTGAAGGAAGCTCTTACGAACGTTGGGAGGAACTTCAATGTCGTCTACCTTAGTAAAGTTAACCTGGGCACATCTGATGAACTTTAAAGATTCAGATCCACCGTTGAATCGAATAAGGTTATCTTTTAAGTCGAGGATTGCATTAACTTGCGAAAGCTGATCAAACCCAATTATTTCGTCAAACGTGGTAAGTCCGGGTACATGAAAGAATGGGCTGGTGACACCGAATATATTAAGGAAGCTCTTGTAATTGATGTTGTTGAAGCCATGAGTGGACTTCACTACGAATGGGGTCTTCACTGGAATAGGGGGAGCTATGTTTAGGTCTGGCCTTAACTAGCTTCTTGAAGCCCCAGTATCAATTAAAAATTTTAACGTTTTCCCTGCTACTGTTCTTTGGACGAACGGGAGCAGAGATACTCCGCTAAAAAATTGAGAGCATCAGTCTCATATTCCGTTGTCAGCCTCTATTTCATCAGCGACCTCCTCAGCGGCCTGAGCGTATTGCTCGTCATACTCGGCCTCCTCCTGATCTTCTTGGCGCAGATGGTTTACCCTCTGTCGCCTGAAATCGGATACTCTCTGAGAACTTGCTGGTCTTTTCTGATTACTCTGCTGCTGGTTACCGCCGAAAGACGGCGACGGTGCTTGGTTTGGCCCTGAGGCAGCTTGCCATTGAAAGTTAGGTGGTTGTCGGAACCTGGAGGACGAATCCACCTCCATTTTCTTAACCTGGTCTTGCTTCCTATCATTCGGACGGGCTCCCTGTTCCCTAGAGAAGTAAGGGTTCTTCCCAGACTCCGCCTGTCGTTGATTGGAGCGGCCTTAGAGCTGTCTGGTAGCCTTGTCCTCTAATGATCTAGCGTACTGAGCCGCAAACGCATGCCTATTATGATTTGACTCTATTTCCTGTGCCATGGCTAAAGCCGAAGGTAGGTCTCTTGGCTGAACCGCAAAAAGAACGTCAGTTAGATTTCGTCGTAGACCTGACACGAACACTCGAAGTGCGTCAGCCCTGTGTTTCTCGTTCATATAGCGTGCTTGGCTCGCTTCATGAGTCATGGTCGTCTTATTTGTCAGGAATGTGAGCTTTTTCTCAACCTCCTCGTAGAATTGAATGATGGACAGTGGACCTTGCCTAAGCGTTGCGAGCTCTTGCTCCAGCAAATGCAATGGGCGTTTGTCCGAGTACGTGAAGTAAAGTCGGGCGATGATAGCGTCAAAGTTCAAAACAGTGTTGAACGAAGCTAGAGCCGCATCGGCTGATCCCCTAATTCTGTTCCGAATTATAAGAACAGCCTGGTAATGCCTAGAGCTGCCCTTATGGGGTTTGAAAAGTTCGTAGGCAGCCATGGCCGCTTGTCTCCATGAGACATATTGTTCCTGCGACCCATTGAATTCTGGGAGCGACTTAACTGCATCTAGGCATTCATTACATTCCCTGCCCTGTATGACTTGGATCGGCTCGTAGACTTTTATCTCTGGTGCGGACACAACTGTGGCCTGAAGCTGATCAGTTAACTGTTGTAGTCTGCCCTCAAAGCCTATCCTCTGCTGCTCTTAAGCAGCCGATACAGCTGCAGTGATAACTTGCTGAATGTCTTCTGCGTTCATGTTGCGATTCTGTCCGGCTAGCTTCCTCGCCAATACCTCGTTATTTAGACGGTCTAGCAGTTCGTCGTTATTCAACTCACTCATATACCCAAAGCTAATCAGACTTGAGCTGTGAGTCAAAACAAAATTAATGGCAGGGGAGGAGAAAAAAGAATAGAACAGCGGATGGTTGTACGAGACACGAATAACAACAGAAGTAAAAGCCAAGTGAACGTTCAGACCTCGCAATCGGTTTGTCTGATTGCGCGTCAACTTTCAGCTGTGTGACACTCGATATCAGTGCAACTCAACAGAGAGGGGCAGCGTGGGAATGTGCTGACACAGCTCTTTGAATGGACCGACAGCGACAATGTAACAAGATGGCAGCACCATCGTTAGAATTAAGTGGCAACCCTGTTAGTATATAAGTTAGTCAGTAAGAAGACAGACAATAAAGAACACGCTTAAGAGAAGCTACCTTAAAACATGGTGTCAGAAGTAAAAGGAGGGCATAAAGGAAGTGCCTAGTGTTTGGAAAAAACTATAAATATTGCTTCTCACGTTGAGGGCAATCAAGATCAGTTTTAAAAAAGAAAACTAAAAAAGCGGAAAAGCTGCAAAAAAAAAAATTAATTTTTGGACATACATGTGTTTGCACATTCACGACATACACACATACATGCAAGATTAAACGGAAAAAAATAAGTGTTGGAAAGTTCACTTAATATAAGTACATAAAAAAAAAAAAAAATTGATAAGTTATCGATAAAAATACGATCATCAAAGTAAAAGGTAAACAAAGCACGCAATGGAATCAAAAATACCAAATGTTTTGGACGTAATTAATATGGCCGAAGAATGGCCGAAATGGAAACAACAATTGCAATTATATCTAATGGCCACTAAGAAACACGCTGAAGGTGAGCCGGAGAAAATAGCAACGTTCCTATGGCTGGTCGGCGAGCAAGGCTTGGAAATATTTAACACGTTGTTTCCGACATACGACTGTTTTGGGAGTCCGCCCGTCGCTGCAGAAACTAACGCATCAGAGTCCTCTGTTGACATTGCGCCAACAGTGGTTCAGCAATTAAAACTGACAACTGTCCTATCTGCATTCGATGAACACTGCCTACCAAAGAGGAATCTAGCCATGGAAGCATTCAAGCTTAACGTTATCGCGCAGAAAGAAAACCAACCGTTTATGGAATTCGAGACGACGCTACGTTCGCAAATTAAATGTTGTGAATATAAGTGCACCAATTGCCAAACCTCATATGCGGAACGTATTTTGCGAGACAAAATAATTGTCGGGGTAAACGACAAAAACCTCCAGCTAAGGCTGCTGGATGGAGCCGACCAACCCCTGGAAAAGGTAATTCAAATATGTAAAGCGTTTGAAGTTGCTACAATCAACAAGTCAATACTGGATAGTAAGCAACTTTCTGTGGAAGTTAATGCTGTATCAAAGAGGCAAATAAAGGCACCCATGAACAACTGTTTTAATTGTGGACAACCATTCAATAAAAACCACCGCGAGAACTGCCCTGCTAAAAATGTTATTTGCCATCACTGTGGGCGACAAGGCCACTTCAAGAAGTTTTGCAAGGCCTACGGGAAAAAGGACAATCTGGTAAACTCGCTGTCTGTCACAACTAGGACTGATGTCGCTCCTGAGGCCGACATGATCAAATGGAGTAACCAAGGTGAATCTGATTATGCATTCAATAGTACAAACTTAAGCAATATAGGTATTTTCAGAGTAAAAGTCTTCAAAGTAAATAGAACCAATTGTAAATGGACAAAAGAATATCACATACAAAACATGTCCATAAAATTCAAGTTAGATACAGGAGCTGAAATAAACTGTATACCAATTTCATTTGTACGTAAGTTAAAAATTCATGTTAATAAGGAAAACAATTTTAAAGTAGTAGACTACAGTTCAAACAATATCAGAGTTCATGGTACCGTCTTGTTGGAATGTGTTGATATAATTTCAGGAACTATTAATGAAGCCCTATTTGTTGTTGTGGATGATTCGTTTGAACCTTTGCTTGGCCGTGACTCATGTGAATCGTTTGGATTGATTAAGCGATTATATAACGTAAACAAATTCAATAGTCTACCAGATAGCAAATTAGAGTTTCTGGAAATGTACTATGAACTATTTAAGGGAGTTGGAAAATTTCCGGATAAATTCAGAATAACTCTGAAAGAGGGGTCAGTACCAAAGTTGCATTATAAAAAAAGAATTCCCCTTAGCTTGCACGATAAACTTAAAGTCGAACTTCAGAATATGTTTAATCAAGCAATTATTAGCCGTGTTGAAACACCAACCGACTGGATAAATAATATTCAGATAGTCGAGAAGCCCAATGGCTCCCTAAGAATTTGTCTAGATCCTAAGGCACTAAATGAATGCATAAAAAGAGAACATTTTCTAATACCAAAGTCAGAAGACTTACTAAGTAGACTTTCAGGAAGGAGTGTTTTCACAGTTCTTGACCTTAGGAATGGGTTCTGGCAAATGGAATTGGATGAAGAAAGCTCCAAACTGACTACTTTTATGACCCCTTTTGGCAGGTTTAAATGGAATAGAGTCCCATTTGGAATAAACTCAGCTCCTGAAATGTTTCAAAGGCGGATGGTTCAAATGTTTGGGGATATTTAAGGAGTAGATATTTATTTTGATGACTTAGCAATTTACGGAAAAACACTTGAAGATCATGATAGAGCATTAAAACTGGTGTTGGGACGAGCAATGGACAATAATATTACATTTAATCCTGAAAAAATTCAGTATCGTAAATTTCAAGTGAAATTCATGGGACACGAAATTTCAAAAAATTCGATTAAGCCTGATCAATCATATATTAACTCAATTTTAAAAATGCCCAAACCAAGCGACAAGTCGGGTGTTCTCCGTTTGCTTGGAATGCTCAAGTACTTGGGAAAATTCATCCCAAATCTGTCAAAACGTACTGCCGCATTACGCAACTTAACAAGAAACGATGTTCAGTTTAACTGGGAAGACCAACATCAATCAGAATTCAATGATTTACTCAACTCAATAACAACTACACCAGTACTAGCATTATTTGATGAAAATAAGAAAATAATAGTTCAAACTGATGCATCGAAGGATGGATTAGGATGTGTGTTACTTCAGAATAATCTTCCAATCGCTTATGCCTCACGCACCTTATCCAGTAGTGAACAAAAATATGCCCAAATAGAAAAAGAGTTATTGGCAATTGTATTTGCCTGTGAAAAATTTCATTTCTTTCTGTATGGTAGGGAGTTTACTGTTCATTCTGACCATAAGCCACTTGAAAGCCTAGTTAAAAAGGATATTGATGATGTAACTCCTAGGTTGCAAAGAATGTTCATATATTTGTTACGGTATGCTCAAATGGAAATCGTTTACAAACCAGGGAAGGAATTATTGGTGGCTGATTGCCTTTCTAGAGCCTCACTGAATATAAATAACACAAGCATAATCACAGAAGACTTGAAGTTCATGATCCACAGTATTTCTCTAAATGCATGCCAGTCTAAAGATAATTGGGAACACTATCAAAAAATTTTAAAACAGGATAACTTTTATAGTCGTCTTGTAGAATATGTTACAAATGGTTGGCCTGGATATCACAAATTAGATGAAAAAAGTCAGGTATTTTTCAAATTCAAAGATGAGCTTCACTATGAAAATGGACTACTATTTAAAGACCATCGATTAATCATACCAACCTTGTTGCAGCCAGTCATTGCAAAACTTTTACATGGACCCCATATGGGAATTGAAAAAACCTTAAGTCGAGGAAATCAACAATTCTTTTGGCCAAAAATGAGAGCAGATATAATTGATTTAGTCCAGGATTGCCGGGTTTGCGAAAAATTTACGAGAAATAATCAAAAGGAACCATTAAATCAACCGGCTCCGCCTGAGTATCCGTTCCATCGTGTGGGTATTGATATATATGAATACGCAGGAAAAAATTACTTGGCTCTGTTAGATGCTTATTCAGGATACATTTGTACAGAGTTTCTTAAAGATAAATCAATTCCAACAGTTACCAAGGCCCTTAATGTTATATTTAATCACTTCGGATACCCCACTATAATTCGATGTGATAACAATCCATTCAATTCATATAATTTTAAAAATTTCGCTAATGAAGCAAACGTTCAAATCGAGTTTTCAAGTCCTCGCTATCCGCAAAGCAATGGCCTTGCTGAAAAAGGTGTGGCTATAATTAAAAACATTCTTAAACGGTGCCATGAAACTAACGATGTTGATAGCTTTAAATATAGAATCTTAGAATATAACACAATTCCAATTGCAGATCTAGGCGTTGCTCCTGTTCAATTATTTTTTGGGAGGCAAGTGAAGACCCGTTTACCAATTAGCAACAGTTTATTAACGCGGAATAAAATTCCAGAAGAACTAGTTCAGAAAAAAATAATAAAAAAACAAGAAAAACAAAAATTCTATTTTGATAAAAATGCTAAAGAACTACCTATGTTAAAAATAAATAATAAAGTTAAGTTTAAGAAATCACCAACTGAATGGTGTTATGGAATAGTTATTAAAAAATATAACGATCGATCATATATTATTCAAGATAATTCAGGTTCTAATTTTAGGAGAAATAGAAAATTAATAATTCCAATATTCAATAAAGAAAAACAAACTAATATTCAGCACATTGAACCTGTGCCAAGAACTATAAAAAAAAGTATATTTAAGAAAATTCCTAGAGATATTGATACCTACTTAAGAGAAGCCCAAAAGAACAAAAAAGATAATAAAGATGAAAATAATGAATGTGTGTTGAATTGTGAAAACGATTCATTATATTTAGATGCGGATGAAAGCATCATTGAAGATGAAATATTACCAAATAATTTAGAAAATAAAAATGTAACAAATAATATACAGAATGAAATCTCACAAACTGTAACACGAAGTGGAAGAAATGTCAAACCTCCTAATAAATACGGTTTTGATTAAAAAAAAAAAAAAAAAAGATAGCATGTAACAAGATGGCAGCACCATCGTTAGAATTAAGTGGCAACCCTGTTAGTATATAAGTTAGTCAGTAAGAAGACAGACAATAAAGAACACGCTTAAGAGAAGCTACCTTAAAACAGACAATCTTCACAGAATGAAACCGAATTTCACTTTATTCACTATTATTTATTATTACTTTTGAAAATTAGATATGCTACGATTGCAACCACTATTATTGAAATCAATTGTTATTTATTGGTTTTAGTTCCCTACTCTGAGGCGATAATGAATAAGTTTTCCACTTACATGAACATCTCTGAGACTAATCTAATTCCGTGGAGTTCTTCAAATTGTTGGGCGCCAGTAATAGTTTGATCTGATGCTCGGTCCCTCGATGGCTGAGGCGAAGTGACAGCGGTCAACTTTGTTAAGAGTATCCTACGAGCAGCAGGTATGCGCTTACTCGCGGCCCTGCGACGGTGGTGTCGTCGGGGGAACTCCCTCGAAGGTCCTCCACTTGACGGGTTCGTCAGGAGTGGATTCCAACCGCGACGAATAGTCGCGATGGGCGGTGCACTTGTGTGAGTTCTTCTTTTAGCGCGGCAGGTATTTGCCCACGCTAAGAATCACAGCTGTGTTTGTTTGTTACACTCGTTGCCGGGCAGGGCTGACAACTGTTCAATACCGGATACGGGTCGGAGCTGGAAAGGAACTACGCGGCATGGACTTGCCCACGTACCGTACCGAATGTAAAACGCTAAGTTGGTTTTACAATATTTATTATTGGACAGCGCACGTACGTAAGTTTTTAGCTGGGCTTTAGAACTAAATATGCAAAGACAAAGATGAGCTTAAGAAATAGACCCTAACGTCGCCGCGGCTATTACGCGGCGCTCTGCCGGCGTCGTAACTTCTGCAGCGTCGCTGTTCCCGCCGCTCGTTCTGCTGACTCTGCGCCTCATGCTGCAATTCCGCAGAGTCGCTGATCCCACGGCCCGTTCTGCTGGCTTTGCGCCTCGTGCAAGATCTCCGGTTGCACGGAGACAAGGGACTCGGAACGCAAGCTACGCAGATCTTGGTGCTTAGCGGGCGGCCGTCGTTAACACGTGTTAACTTATACACCTATAGTTCTTCACATCATGGTTAGAACCACTTTTGTGAAGAGGAATGGAAAAAGAGTTTTTCCAAATAGGTGGAAAATAACTGTTAGACAGTGACAAGTCAAGCAGTTTAAAAATTGGGTTAAGAAGTGAGTCAGCACAAAATCTTAGAACACATCCTGGAACTCCATCAGGGCCAGGAGAGAAAACAGGTTTAAAATATTTCAGATCACTAAGTAAAGAAGTTTTGTTAATAGTAGGACAAAAAAGAGTGTTAAAATTATTAATAGGGTAAGGGTAAGGATGTATGGAAGAACTATACGGATTAGTTGAGTAGGTAGATTGAAAAAAGTCTGCAAACAAATCGGCTGCGGCCTGATCAGTGATTGCTTCATTTTCTCCGAAAAATAACGAAGATGGGAATCTACTGGATCTACGTTTCAGGTTGACAAAGTTGTAAAACTGCTTAGGGTCCTGAGCGAACTGCAAACGACAACGACTCAAATACTCGTTGTAACAATTTGCATTTAGAGCAATAAAGTTTGCTCTAACAGCAATATATCTTGAGAAGTCAAAAGGTTTACGAGTAAGTTAAAATTTTTTAAAATACCGAGATTTTAAATTTTTTAAACTCATAAGTTCACGAGAGAACCAAGGTGGCCTGTTTGACTTTACTGGGAAAGCAAGAGGAACACATTGGTCGAAAAATAAAAAAATGAGATGCAAGTATTTAGGCCAGAACATGAATACAAAAATGACCAAGCATGTTCTAAAATTAAATGATTAAGTTTTCCAAAATCGGTCTTATGGAAACAACGTGATTTTACTTTACGAGGAACAGATGCAGTTTGCATTGGAGTAGGCAGAGCTAGAACAAGGTCAAACGTAGGATGGTAGGAATCTTCAGGATGTACTAAGGGATCAGTTCTGGAGGTAGTGTTTAGAAGTATTGTATATCAGAAGAGAAATCGAAATCAAGCATTCTACCGCTACAATTAGGAATATTATTAATTTGAAATAAAGATAGTTCTGATAGGCCATTTAAAAAAGAATTATAGATAGAGGGCGCCAGAATACCGGATTGAGATGACCAACCAACTTCTGGTAAGTTAAAATCACCAAAAGCTAGTAGATAATCTCTATCAGATAGTTTGGATGCAACAGTTTGGATAGCTGAAAGATGGTCCAAGTAGACGGATATATCAGATGAGGGGGGAATGTAAGAACAGGTAATATAAATAGAAATTTGATACAGTGTTACTTTTGCACATACAAATTCTAAAAGTTCACTATGGTCAATTGAAACTAATTCAGAAGAAAGGTCTGACTTTACAGCTATTAGAACACCACCTCCTGTTCGTGATAAACGATCACATCTAAAACAGGTGTACGTGTCTGGGAAAATCGAGCAACTTTCAACTTCTGGTTTCAACCAAGTTTCAGTAAATATTAGTAAGTGGTAATCAAAGGATACAGAATCAGCACACAGCTTAGAAAGCTTAGTGTTAAGGCCTCTAACGTTTTGGTCGGCAAGAAAAAGAGAAGTTACATTTTGATAAGAGAAAGAGAGACAAGAAATTAATTTTTTGTCGTCGTCTTATTAGGCGCAGTGGTCTGGTTTGGCAAAGTAAGTCTAATCGGCTGCCGATTCTTTTTCTTCTTTGTCTCGAATTCTTTAACCATGATATGAGCTGGCCAAAAATCAGCCGTGCATATGAGGTTAAAGCATTCATTGGGGACACAAAGTTTAAAGGATGATACGTCCCGTTCATAAGAGAACTTAAATTTTTCCACCTTTATCTCAGTGGCTTGTATTTTAGCTTGAATATAAGCCATGACATCATCAGATGTGAGATCAGCGGCAAGCCTGGAAACAAAGATTTGCTTCCTCGGGGGAATCCCTACAACAGGCTTGATAAAGAATCAGTGGTTGAAGCCCTGGGTAAATCAGACACAGGTATCGAGACTATGGTAGGTGATAACGTAGACGGCATGTTTGGCGTCATTGGCTGCAGAGACTCGTTGTAGACAGATTCGGGAACCGAATTCTTCTGGGCCGCCGATCCCGTTACCACAGATGTGGTGATCGGTTTCAACGGCTGTGTCAACGGAGTACTATCCTGAGCGGAGGCGGTCGAAGGCAGAATAACAGCAGACTGGGTTTCTTCTTTGCGCGTAGATTTTTTTTTGCGCTTCGGGAACTCACTCAACAGCTGAAGGCCATTAAATTCCGAGTCCAGCTTAGAGAACTGTTGAGATAGCGTACGAAAACCACTAAACAGTTCCCTAAAGCCTTTTCGTGTCTGCCGCATAAAAGATCTCATTTCATTCTGCACCTCACGACACTCCACACAGCAATAGTGCAGCCCAATGCGCTTAGCTAAAGCATCAGCAGTTGTACCATTGACGTTGGCACATTTGGCATGTACGACATTATCACACAGCCAACATGAAATGCTAGGTTGAGCGCATGTAATCTCGCTTTGACAGGTTTTAACAGCACAGATAAGTTTCCTTCCATTATATTCAGACACCACTGTAAAAGAGTAGCCAAATAAAACGTTCAAAGAAACTACGTAAGAAAAGAGAGCAAATGCTAAGTAGGCGAGAACACTAGCTGTCGTTACAGTAACTGCAACAACAAATGCACAGCGCAAACGAAAGTAGGAGAGAGAGAGCGAACTGAAAAGAGTAAGCGCGCTCGCGATAGAATCTAAAAATAGACCAAGCTACCAAGCAATACAACAACAAAGCTAAAAAGAGTTGATGTAAACAAAGAAGCCAATAGCAAACCAAAGTCCAAATTACCAAACAAAAAATGTTTAATTAATTTAATATTAATTTAATAGAACGCACTCGCTAGTGAACAGATTTAAATAGCAAAAGAATAGGAGAAAATACTATAAGAAGTATTAGTAAGCTTTTGTTACATGGAACACCGGTTATTCAAAGAAATCTAATAAAATTCGGGGAGCAAAAGAAAAACACGTCTGTTCACTTGAAGAGAGTAACTACAATTGTTATATTTTCATTATTTTTATTCTTTCACGTCTATTCGTCTGGCGCTTTCTCAAGAGGGTGTGATCACACTTCCTCGCGCGAAATTTCTACTACTTCGGGCGAGGTTTCAAATAGGTTCAACTCCTCCAGATTTAGCTTCTCCAGTTCCAAATGCTCAAGGTTTGACATCTCCAGGTTTAGCTTCTCAGTTTGGTTGATTTCTGATTGTCCATTAGGGTTTTCGCTGCTGCGCGCAGTTTATAAATAATGGCGTCTTCCTGGCAAAAAACGTTATCTCGCTCTAGGATAGCTTTCAGCTCAGGTCTCGTCTTTTTCAATATATCCCATAACAAAGGTGTTCTCTTTTATACGGGCCTTTACCCCGCACCTGATATGTAAAATTTTTATTTATATTATATTTATAGTTACAGTGTTAGCTTATATTATTTCTTTAGATTATATTATATTTACACTATATACTGTAGTAGAAAATATATAGTACTTTTTATTTATTACAGTAGGCAATATATAGCAATCTTTATTTTTTCTTTCTTTTGTCGTACCGACGCTTCGAGATCAAACTTATTACTCGATAGTTTTTATTTATCGTCGTTCGCGTTGGATATATCGATATTATACATCGTTAGTTTAATTTACAATATATCGATATCAAACCGCTGCTATTCTATACGATAGTTATGTTAATACAATATGTGTTTACCTTACATGCTATGTTATCTTCATCTATTACAATCACATAATCCCCAACACTATATATGATCGCTACCTTTTTTTCATTAAATGCCTTTTGCATTATTTGCCTGTGCTAATACTTGATTTTGTTTACCTATTTCTCTAATATGCTCTAAATTCCGTTCACTACTATTTTCTAACTGATTCATCGTTTCTAACTTAGCGTCAAACTCATCACTAACCTTGCCTTTCTGAGCTAATCCAAACAGCATTTCACTTGGTAATTTCTTCGTACTACAATGTTGCGTGTTGTTCAACGTATACTCACTCTACTTCCTCAATCACAGAGTCCCAATATTGTCCATTCTCAGGTTCCCTTAATTTAGAAATCATAGGTCCTAAACTTCTATTAATTCTCTCTACCTGTCCATTTGCCTGCGGAGAACCCGTAGTAATTTTAATGTGTTTTACATTCAAATCATTTAAAAAATTTTCGAAATCCGCTGATGTAAAATCTTGAACGTGTTGATTCAGCAAAAGTTTAATAGTGACTAAAAAGTAAAGCATTACAAAGCAAGCTGCACGTAGGCAGCGAATAAGCACAAAGCGTAAGCACGAGGATTCAAACGGTGCTTACACATGTGTATGTGTATGTGTATGGTAGTGTACATGTATGTATAATGCGTTGTCTTATATTCATATTTCCAACATAAAACAACTACCACGATCAGATATAATACACTTTGGTTTACTATATGCCCTAAAATAATCTTTTAATGCGCTTATAACCTCCTTAGTGTTTGTAGTCTTGGTTGTATATAATCTTACAAATTTTGTAATCCCATCTACTACTACCAAAATAAGTTTTTTCAATCTGCTATTATCAACTGGACCATAATGATCTATATGAATTATCTTAAACGGTTTATTTCCTTTAGGTATACTGTGCAACAATCCTTACCCTTTAAACAATTCTCAATGTGCTCCATAACTTTATTCTTCATATTCGAAAACCAATAACTTTTCACTTACGCACTTAACATCTTGTCTCTACCAATATGATAATAACTGATCATGATACTTGTATCCTCCATCCTCTGTGGCACACAAAACAATAGTCTACCATCATTGGTTTTCCTAAACACAATGCCATTCCTCATTTCGTAAAGCTTATGCTCATTTACCTCCAACAATTTTTTAATATTCTGTAACTTGTCATCTTTGGCCTGAGCAATTATCAAATTGGTTTCAAAACTATTTGTCTCAGTGATCATAATAGCATCATTACATCTGCTAAGTGCATCTACATGTTGCATTTGTTTACCCGCTCTATGCTTCAATTCATAGTTGAATTCTTGTAATTCCAAAGCCCACCTGGCAATTCTCTGATTAAGCTCAATCATATTTAACGTTAAAGAATTACAATCTGTCACTATCTTAAAGTGTCTGCCTTGCAAATATATTCTAAATCTCCGTAAAGCATATATAATTGCTAAAGTTGGTATTTGGCTTCTGTTTCTGTTGTCCAATGCCATTCCTCATGTGATGAACGGACAAACAGAGACAAATTATCACCTACACAATTCTAGTTATTTCCCTATAGAGGCCTACGAACGAAATAGAGGGTGGCACGGACAGAGTCTTATAACTAATACATTAAACTTATAAATAAATATTAAAACTAAAGTTTCTTAAAATATATTAAACTAAATTAAATCTAGCTTACGGGGATTTTTGTAGAAGTGTATTCCTAATAAAAGGTAGGAGATGGTATCCTTAATTTTGTCTTCTCAGTGTTGGAACTTGTCCGAAAGAGAAAAGAAAGGGGGCAAGGAGGAGAATAAGTATGGCGATTTACTAGATTTTGCTAGATCATCGCAGCCATACATTCTCCTTCGCGAAGACTGGGTGCCTGTGTCTGAAAAGAAACGGAAAAACGAAAAAAAAGAAAAAAAGGAAAAGTGTTTGTGTCCAAGAAAAAATCTTGAAGTAAGTTGAAATGAAAAAAAATTTTATTCACTTCTGGATACTAATTACCTGTTTGGTCAGGATTCTTATACAGCCTGAGGCGCAGTGTCATCATACCTGCAACAGCATCTAGGGCAAAGCAGAGTTGGCGCGCTAGCAGCCTAGTGCTAGTCGGTCGCGGAGTTCTACCTCGGGGCATAGTTTGCGAACGCTGGAAACAAAAAAAAAAGCAAGAGCGATGAGGATAAAAATTCAACATATATAAAAATAAAATCAAAAATTAACTCGTAAAGGTTTACTTATTGAGATAATACACCAGACACATAATTGTCATACACAGAAGGCCCAGGCAAAGAGAATCTGTTTTAAAAAGAAAATCAATCTAAGAACCAAACAAAAATCAGTTTATAACCAGAAAAAGAAGAAAAGAAAACGCACCATTAACGAAACACCGGCAGTTTTGCAGCAGCTTTGGCAGTGTCCAGCAGCTTGCGGGCAGTGTGCAGCAGCTTGCGGGCAGTTTTGCAGCAGTTTGGCGACAGTTTGAGTTGCAGTTCTGGCAACAATTTGGCAGCAATTTACTTGCTAGTTGAAATTTTTTATCTTGGCGGCTATTAATGAAATTACTAAAGAAAAAAAAAATCAGTGTGATCGTTAGACTATGCAAAGGAAATTAGAATAGAGCTTTAATGTCATATACTAGGGAAAGGAAAACTGTCTTAGTTGCCACTTTTTTTATTCTTTCGAATATTGCTTTCTTTTCTGCCTCTGGTGTATGTACGTGTATAAAATAAACTTAAAACTAACATTTAGCAACCAACGATCTATTGGGCCCAACGGGGAACTGGGGGTAAGTGTACTCACATTTATTTGATATTTACGTCCACACCGTTTATGATGAAATTTCACGATAACACTTTAAAAAGAAATACAAAAAAAAATATATATACAAAGAACAATCAAGAAAACTAAGCAAGCACCAAAGACAGATCAAAAGGTAAACACAAAACAGCTGTTTGTATGGCATTGATCGTCGCATATTAAGACCTTTTTCTATGTTGCTTAAATTGTGTTAGGTACTTACCTGGTATGTCGGTATAAACAGGTTTTATTCACTGGCACGAAGAGAAATCACACCCGATAAAATATAGCACTCGCGCCGCGCAAATGTTGAATTAACGAAAATTTAAGGCGGTAATTGCTGTCTTCTTAAAACATAAACACTTTGAGATGCGACTAGATCGATAGATTTATTTTGTGTAATTTATCGAATATTTAGTTAGCGTCGTAATGGGAATGCTCTTGGAAATAATGTTTATTTATATATTTGGTTTATATTAATAAGAGATATCATATCTTCATAGGTTTATACAAAAATTTTATTCTTTTGTTTATTAAAGTATTAGGATCATATGAATAATTAAAAACATAAACATGAAACCAACCGTTTAGGAATATAATATGTATATATTTAATTAGAAATAAATGAATAATTATATGGAATTTTAACATGGAAAACTAAACTAATTTTATAATGATTTCTGAAGGTTGATGAAAGGGTAATGTTAGGGCAGGGAGTTCTTCAAAAAATGCGAAAAAGGACTCATAGGTAGGGTGGGTAAAGACGCGAAACACCAGTAGTGTCCCCGAAGTGCGCACCGTAGAAGGATAGTGGTTCTTTTCATGCTCTCTCCTCTCGTAAATTCTATCACTTTTTTTTTTGTTTTGTTCTTTTCCTTTTCTTTTCTTATCTCTATTTTCTGACACGAGACATAGTGGCAAAGATTCTGTTTATTTCTATTGTGTGTGTCTTCCCTCATAAAAGGGCTAGGCAATATCCAGATCTAAAACATCTAGGAAATATAAATACTATTCCGAGGGCGGATGTAACACTCATTTCGTAAAGCTTATGCTCATTTACCTCCAACAATTTTTTAATATTCTGTAACTTGTCATCTTTGGCCTGAGCAATTATCAAATTGGTTTCAAAACTATTTGTCTCAGTGATCATAATCGCATCATTACATCTGCTAAGTGCATCTACATGTTGCATTTGTTTACCCGCTCTATGCTTCAATTCATAATCGAATTCTTGTAATCCCAAAGCCCACCTGGCAATTCTCTGATTAAGCTCAATCATATTTAATGTTAAAGAATTACAATCTGTCACTATCTTAAAGTGTCTGCCTTGCAAATATATTCTAAATCTCCGTAAAGCATATATAATTGCTAAAGTTGGTATTTGGCTTCTGTTTCTGTTGTCCTTTTCGAAAAATAAAATACCGGATGCCATTTTCCATCATGCTCTTTTTGCATCAATACCGCCCCAAATCCTAATGCACTGGCATCACATTGAAGCTCAGTATCCTTCTTATGATCAAACATGGCCAAAACCGGCGCCTCAACTTATTTATCCTTTAACTGTTGTAAGCAGTCTAACTCTTTTTCTTCAAATTTAAACTTTTTATCCTTTCTTCATAAATCATATAACGGTTTCGCTATCGTCGAAAAGCTTTTTATAAATCTTCTAAAATAAGAACACAACCCCAGGAAACTATGAACAGACTGCGTTTTCACTGGTATGGGAAAATTTCTAACTGCTTCCAATGCCTTTCCTTCTGCTCTAATTCCATCTTTACTTATCTCAAATCCCAAATACTTAACCTTATCCTGTAAAAATTCACACTTGTCTATCCTTAATTCTAGTTAATTTTCCAAAAAACGCTTAAAGACTTCTTTCAAAATTAGTAAATGTTCCTTCATACCCTCATTCGCAATCATAATATCATCCATATACAAATATTATAACCTTATTTTCTTTTATCATGTCCCTAATGACCCCCAACCCCATTGGCATTCTTAAAAATTCGTATTGGCCTAAAGGAGTGACAAACGAAGTGTATTTTATCGATTCCTTATCCATAAACACGTGGAAATACCCATTTTTTAAATCCAGCTTCGTTAATATTGTTTTATTCACTAACCTATCAAGAAAATCATATATTAACGGTAAAGGATAGTTGTCTTTTATCACCACCTTATTACGTCTCCTAAAATCAATACACATTCTTAGCTCACCTGATTTCTTTTTAACTAACACTATTGGCGATGCATACTCTGAACTGCTCTCTCGTATTATACCATCCCGCATATACTCATCTAACATCACCTGTAATTTCTCTCTCTCTACATACGATAGTCTTCTTGGTGAACAACTAAAAAATTTTACATTCTCTACAGTAATAATTATTTCGCATTTCACCTTTGGCATAATAGGCTTTTCCGCATTAACATCGTTCTTAAAATTATCTCTAATTCACATCGCACTTGCCAGTCTACCTTTTCCCCAATATTGTATGAATGTTCCTTTACTTCATTGTCTAAAATGCATACCTGTAATAAAGCTTCTTCAAAATTATCGTTTACCTGTGCATGCCCTTTTGTATTATTTTCTAATTCTCGTAATCTCTCACTAACTAATTCATTGTCTAATAACTTACTCTTACTTTTCATTTCTAACAATTCCTCATCTAACAATTTCTCATCTAACAATTTCTCTTCTATTTTTCTGCTATCTAAAAATTTAACTAATTTAATTTCCTGCATTGGCAGCTCATTTACTAAATCTTCATCTTCCAATACACTAATTTCTTCCTTCGTGTTTTGGTCTTGATTTTCAATACGCTCTACCGCAACAATTTTTAATGCCGCTAAATCAATTTTCAGATCAAATTTTTTCATTAAGTCTCTACCCAAAACTACTCCACACCTCATAGATTCGTCGGAAACAATTATCAAATCAAAATATATTTTAACTTCTTGCTTCTGTACAAAACATTGTGTTTTTCCAAACGTAATTAACTGGCTTTCATTTAGCCCAAAATATGTGTTATAACTCTCTTGCAGATCCACTCCATCAGGGACTAAACTTATTTTAATAAATGATGCTGAACTTCCCAAATCTATGAGGGCTTCTGTAATAATTGACTTATTAATACCTTTGCTAAAATAAATTTCAACTGGTTTTACGTAATTATTTTCACCCTCCGATTTCCTCTTGGGGCATTGAGTTACCAGATGCTCTGCAGATCCACATCCATAGCATGTTTCCTTCTCTCGAATTGGTAGCTTGCAGTCTTTTTTCCAGTGTCCTTTTATATTGCAATTATAGCAACGCAACTCTTTCACTGCACTGCTCCGCGCTGCCTCCGATTTATCAACACGTTTAACATCATTCCGTTGTTGTATAGGTAGCACCATCCCAGCAAACACCCGCAAAATTTATTCAGCACTCTTAAAACTCTGCAATTTTGCTTGCATGCGAAGATTGTCGACTGGGAACCCTTCGATAATTCCATCCACCAACTCTTCTTCATCCATGTTAACGTCTCGTGCCAATCCAACCTTACTGTCATAGTAAGTTACAAAACTCTCTTCAAACTTCCAGTTACGCCGTTCAAAATTGCGTCGTAATTCTCCTTTAGTTACTTTCCCATCGAATGCCAGTTTTAATTGCTGCAACAACTCCTCAAAAGATTGAATAATGCGTGCTGGGTCAGCATGAAGCCATTGATGTGCAACACCTTTAAGTTTTGCCATGCACAGCAAGCGGCATTGCATTTTGGTCAAATTATATGCACTAGCCACATTTTGCAACTGCATTATCCAATTACGTACTTACGTTTGACCAGTAAATTCCAACAGTACTTCCTTTGCCAGTAGAAACATGCTTGAAGACCCCGCAGCGTTGTTGTCAGTTTCCGCACCAATTTGAATTTCATCACAATTTGAAATACCAGCGTCATCTTGTCGGGCGTCTAAATTATTTTCCAGCGCTATTTCTTCTTGCTGCTCATTGCAACTCGCGTTAACGCTATTGCGCATTTGTATTTGCGTAAGCAGGTCGGTTGCTGCTTCTATGTCCGCCTGCAAATTCCTGAGAATTTCTTGATTCTTGGAAATCTCTTTTTTTTGTGCCACCAACATTGCATCATGCACCTCAGTTTCGTCCTCTATTTCTTCTTGATCCATCACCAGAACACTGCCATTCTCCTCTGTCGGTACTGCATTGAACCGCGCCATTAATTCTGCTTTGCCGCCTTTGCTGCCGAAATATCAATATCCAAGACGTGAATATTCGGACCACTTCTGATATTGTAGTTGGCAATATAATATTATTTACAATAATATTTTTTACTGTTGGCAATATATAGTAATCTTTATTTTTTCTTTCTTTCGTCGTACCGACGCTTCGAGATCAAACTTATTACTCGATAGCTTTTATTTATCGTATACATCTTTACTTTATACATCAGTCTCTAGGCTCTCGACGCCGAAACATAAAATTGACTTCAGGCTGCTAGCGCGCTGGCCGAAGCATTTGCCTATTGCCAAACTTCACAAGCAACGCATACATTCATACGCGGGCCGTGCATACATACACGCATACATGGAAACGATCGCACAGCGCAAAGAAGTACGCGCATGCTTATCGTTCCGCTGTCGTTGTGCGACTGAAGCAGTTTTGATGCTATGCACTGTTTGTACTACCGAACAGCGAGCTGCCCCGGTCGAGCGTTCAGCCGAAGTCTGCTTCTGTTCTTCTTCTTCTGTGGGGCAGCTGTTTCGAAAAAACAGTGTCAAACAACGTCAGAGCTGTTTGACGTCTCTATCATTGCTTAGTGCTTACATGCTATGTTATCTTACATGCTATGTTATCTACATCCCTCACAAATGATTTTGTATTCGAACTCTAATCTAAGCCAAGCGGTGCCCAATCACCCCTATATTGCTTTTGGCTTATTCCTTTTTATAACCTTCGAAAATGGTCAAAAAAGGGTATACTTACTTTGTGGAAATGTATATAACAGGCAGAACGATGCGTGGCAGACCCCACAAAGTAATCCTAATCCATACCAAAACACTTTACAGAGTCTGCATTTTGCATCCGAGGACAGACGCATTTTCGTGAGGTGATAGTTCACCAAATGGTGGCCACTAAGGTAGCCAACAAGGAAATAGAGATCTCTCCTAGAGATTACATTTGTTCTTCGATTAACCGAGGGATTTGTAACATCTCTAGCCTGCCTCATCCCTAGTTGGAAGAACCAATAGCGTTCGGTCAACCTATCTGCCCAGGTTTTCACAAGGGATGAGATGGTTGACCACCCCACGCCGCAGAAGGGTTCGAGGCCATGCAGAGGGGCTGAAGACCCCGCCCTAGCTAGTTCATCCGCTAGCTCGTTGCCCTCGAAACCAGAGTGACCAGGTACCCAAAGGAGGGTAACTCTGTTTTTATAGGACAGCCTCTGGAGGCAGTTCCAGCAGTCAGCCACCATACGTGAACCTACTCTTTTTGAGGAGAGGGCTAGTATGGCAGCTTGGCTGTCCGAGAAGATGTAAATGTTCGCTCCTCTGATCCCCTTCTCAAGGATAAGACGGCAGCAGAACTCGATGGCGTGAACCTCGGATTGAAAAACCGTGGGCCACTTGCCCATGGCAATCGAGGTTTTGGAGTTGGGACCATGTATCCCGGCTTCAACCCCCTGATCAGTCCTTGACCCGTCGGTATACCAGTGTATGCCGTGAGAGCCACTGATGGGGTTGCCAGCATCCCAGTCCCTCAGGTCCGGGATGAGAGTTTTAAATTTTGCACCAAAAGAGTTCCTTGGTCATAGAATCTGATCTAGAGCAGATATCTAAGCCAGGAATGTCTTTGATAAGTCTAGCATGCCCCGATTCGGTAGCTAGAAGCCCAAATTGGAGCTTGATGCGAAGAAGGCTCATAGCGGCGACTTCTTGAATTTGAATATGCAGCGGTGTCAAATTTAAAATTGACTCCATGCTGTGGGACAGGTGCGAAGTGCACCCGTTAGAGAAAGGCAAAGCAGCCTGTGCAGTTTAGTGCATTTGTTGATGGCGGTGACCTGCATAGCCTTGGGCCACCACACAATAGCGGCATAGGTGACGATGGGTCTTAACATCATCTCAAATAACCACCGAATGGTGCATGATTTAAGACCCCAGGTCCTACCAAAGAATCTTCTACATGCCCACATGGCATGAGTTGCCTTTGATAGGGTGTTGTTTAGATGGGAATTCCAGTTCAGTCTTTTATCAAGGGTTACCCCTAGATATTTAACCTCGTTGGAAAGTCCCACGGGAGAGCCGCCAATGTGCAATTGACCTAAGTCAACGGAATAGCGCTTAGTGAAGGGAACGATAATTGCTTTTTGAGGATTGATGCTGAGACCTACATCTTCGCACCATCTGCTAACCGTGTTCAGAGCAGATTGCATCAACTCTGTCACGGTGTTGGCAAATTTCCCGTTCACTACTAGAGCCAGGTCGTCAGCGTAGCCGATTGCTTCCACGCCCTCTTCTGCAAGAATACTTAGTAGTTCATCAACTACTAAAGACCAGAGTAAGGGGGACAAGACCCCTCCCTGGGGACATCCTTTAACCGCACTAATAAAAGCAGTCTTGGTGTCCAAGGTAGAGGAAATAGTCCGGTGTTTGAGCATAGCATCAATCCATCGGATTAAGGGACGGGCAATATTTCCGCGCTCCAGCGCAGCAGAAATAGAACCGTAGCTGGTATTATCAAAAGCACCCTCTATATCAAGAAAGGAGCACAGAGCAATGTTCTTGGATACGAGGGCTCCTTCGATTTTACCAACCATCGATTTTCCGGCTATATACGCAAACTGCGTGGGATACAGAGGATAAGTTTTCTGATTTAGGCTGGTCAGGGGGACGATTTCCCTGTTTGGGAATTAATACCACATTGACTCTCCTCCAAGAGATGGGTATGTATCCCCAAGTAAAACTAGCTCTAAGAAGGCCGACCAGCGGATCGAGAATGTGATCCAGGCTGTTTTGTAGAAGGGCTGGAAAGATTTGATCGCCCCCTGGGGCTTTGAAGGGAGCGAAGGAATCTACAGGCAAATTGACTTTTTCAGGGTCGAAGATGGTTCCTGATATACTGGATCCACGTGAGTGCGGTGATATGGTGATAGATCTGGGTTCCACCGAACCTGGGAAGTGGACTTGTAGTAGAAGGTCAAGTGCTTCCCTGCGATCTTGAGTGATAGAGCCGTCTGCTCGTTTAAGAAGCCCTATACCATTCGACGACCCTTTAGCTAATACTTTGTGCAGTCTCGCTGCCTCTGGCACCGATACAATGCTACCACAGTGGCTACGCCACGTATCGCGTTTGGCACGTCTAATGTTTTTATTATAGTTAGTTAGAGCGTCCCTATAGGCGTCCCAACTGACGCGGTTAGATCTGGCCCTATTGAATAGGCTTCTAACCTTCCTTCTTTGTGCAGACAGTTCCTCGTTCCACCATGGAACTTTTCGGTTGACCTTTAAGGTCTTCCAAACAGAGCTGTCCTCGAAGGATGTGATTAGCACATCTTGAAGCAGGTTGGCAGAAAGTTCTATCTCACTGATAGAGTTTGGGTTGCTGATCAACGAGTCTGCTTTAAAAGCCACAGAGGCTTTGAAAAGTTCCCAATTGGTCTTTTTGGGACAGAAGCAGTTCTGGCGGATCTCGACTTGGCCAGGGAGGTCGAACCTGATGTGCTGATGGTCCGACAAGGTGGCTTCGTCTGTGACCCGCCAGTTCACCAGCGAACTCACAATAGAGTTACTGACTAGGGTAAGGTCCAAAACCTCTTCCCTAATGGCGTTAATAAAAGTTGGCTTACACCCTATGTTAGCAATATCTAATTGACAACACAATAGATACTCTAAAAGGGACTCACCACGTTTATTGACGTCGCTGCTTCCTCAGATCGTGTGATGCGCATTTGCATCACAGCCGATCACGAGCGGCTTGTTATGCAAGCGGCAGAACTCCACTAACCGTTGAACCTCTGTGGGGGGTACGTCATCCACGTCGCCCGGAGAGTAGGCAGAGGCTATCACTACCTCCCGGACACCCTCAGCCGTGGCTACCTCAAAAGCCGTTGCCACCAGGTCTCTGTGGATGAAATTAGGTAAACGGAAGTGTCTCACACTGTTATTTATAACAATAGCGGTGCGAGGGGCACCACCCATACGGTCATATAATAACTTACATGATCCGCATGATAATCCACGGATGTGGCCACCGATCAACCATGGCTCTTGAACGAGTGCCAGGTCGACTGCATCCTTACAGAAGATCCTGCACAGGGTGGCGGACGCTCCTCTGGCGTGGTGCAGGTTCGCCTGGAGCACTTAAATGGCGCTCAGCATCCCCCTTCAGGTCTTTGGAGACAAGGCCACCTGCCTTGCCCCCCGAAAGTCGTTGCCCCGGATGCCCTTCGGCAGTCTAGAGGAGCTGCTCGGGGGAGGTCGCCTAGCGACCCCAGTCGCCAGAGGTGCCCTTGCGGGTGGTTTACGCACCGAGCTGGTGGCGGCATTGAATGGACAAGAGGGCGTCCGCTGGTAGCCACCGGCCTCGTTCGGCCCGTTGTGGGCTTGGGGGCAGTCACCACAATGACTGGGGGTTTGGGGATTGGGTTAATCAGCGCCACTGCGGCTGCGGCGCTGGTAGACGCCACCGGAGCGGCAGCCACTGCTGTCACGCCGGTGGAGGCTACCGTTGCCGCTGCTGGAGGAGCGCTGATGGGAGGGGGAATGGTTGGAGATGGGGAAGGGGACAGGGCAGGAGTGGGGGAGGCCCTGACGGCGGAGTTCTTAAGGATAAGTTAATTCCTGCCAAAGCGGTATTTAACATTACTCTTAAGCTCCGTCAGAGCCTTATACGACTTCTCGTCGACCATCATCGCGAGGTGCGTCGTCTTGCTCCGTAGAGAAGCGTTCAACATTTTGGAGACCCAAGTACTCCAGAATGGTGGCGGGTGGGAGTTCAGCACTGTTGGGGAAGTACCCTCGAATGAGGTGAGCTCTCGGGAACTCAGTTTCCTCCAACAGTTTAATATCAAGGCCGCTGATGGACTTGATATGTTCAACAGCTCCCCTGACCCATTCAGCAGTGTTGCTGTCCTCGCACACAAGGAGCAGCCATTCATTTCGGGGTATGCAGCCCTCGAAAGCTGGACCAACTCCTGATGTGGAGGGCAGCCGCATCACCTTTAGGATGCTGTCTTGCACCGTAGCCAACTGCTCCGGTGTAAGTGGTTTACTTGAATCAGCCGAAGTGAAGCCCAATTTCACTCTGCTTGCCACCTGGCTGAAGTCTTTTTGGGCTTCTTTGAGGACCCTTGGGGTTCGGGGAGAGTATCGTCAACGCGCGTCCACTTGGCCTTGGTTTCAGGGGGACGCAGTGGCGATTGCAAGAGCCTCTGTTTTGCTCGAACCCTTCGCGAGTGCAGCTTTGAAGAGCTTCTTCTCGCGGGTATTCATTTTGACGAAAGCGTTCCCCGAGTCCAGTCGCAGAGTCTGGATTTGGAAGCCTGCTTCTGTGAGGCCTGACCTCTGAGAGGCCACGGAAGCGTCGTCAGCAAAGCTGATCAGATCACCTTCAGCTTCAGCGTCGGAAGACATCACCTCGACGGTCTGCTCCATGTCTGAGCTGTTGTTGGACGAGAAGGCAGCACTAGCGAACTCAATGTCCAAGGGAGTTCGTGGCCTGTCCGAGTCCCCCGGAGTACTAGGGTCGAGACCCGTAGTATTTGGGGGTGGAAGCTAGCAGCCCAATGGCTGCAGTGCTTGTGTTGGGGTCGGCCGTGAAGGCTTCACCCTGGTTTGATGTTTTCAAAGCCGCATCAGGCTTGTTTAATTGATTGTTCAGTTCCATAAGTTTGGTCCCACGAGTAGGCGGGAAGGGAAGGTTACCCACGACATAGCCCGCGTGCCGTGGGAATGAAACTGGAGGGCGACAGGTATCCAGAGTCCACATACTAGAGACCGGGCTACCCCGCGGCCATGCATCCATTAGCGTATGCTGTTCCGCCTTGGATTGGGGTGATTTATAGATTCACGATCTTCGCCCGACTACAGTTAGTCAGCACCCCTAGCAGAGACATGACCGTGCTAGGGGCCTGCTTCCAGCCGCCCTCACGTGGAGAATATAGCCGCACTTCCGTCAGTAGGAGCAAGGACGGCACGTACCCCAGCCAAAACTGTGGACGTTGCCAGTGGTTTGGCTTGCCGGACGCTCAGCAGTCTGTCCTGCCCTGATATTAGAATTCGTTTCATGTTGACTTCCGTTATTTATGTGAATATTTGCGAAATGTGATTGAATCAAGGCTGACAAGTTTCGCATTAGTTGCTGCTCTTGTTGTTGCATGGCTGACTGAATTATTTTATCTATATCTTCCCTGTTTCCTTCTCTCGATGAATCCACAGTCAAACTACTCTGATTTGCTTCATCGTTCTGCATCGCACGTTGTGCAGACCTAGTGGTCAGCTTCTACGTGTAGTGCCACCTCTGCGGTATCTATTATTACGTCTATTGCTGTTTTGATCTGTGTTCTGATCAGGCGTTGGCCTTATTGGCTCAGTGGCGTTGCCTGTTGTATTTAATTCAGCGGCCAAATTGTTGTTTGACGATGGCTGTGCAAGGGTTTTTGCATGTAGGGCAAATATTTGTATACACTCTCTATACACTCATGGTGAAACCTATGTTGGCATGGGAACGTTACTATTAAATTGTTTGGTTGCATTGGCTGGTGGCAGCAGCCGCAGAAGGGGCCTTGTTGTTGTAATATATTACTGAGATCTTCTGTGCTGTGTCTTACTGACATATTTGTAGTTTTTCTGTTCGGATTCGGATTCGGAAGGTTCAAAAACATATAGAAGCATATATCGCATGACCCGATCATGACCCCCCATTATTTTTTGGGACTTTACAAATTTTTCATGTTTTTTGAGGTTAAGTCGAAACTCAGACGTGCTATGTAAATTTTGACTTCGGATTCAGACTTAGAAGGACAAAATACATGTTAAAATATATATCGCATGTCCAGATCACGATTCTATATCTTTTGGGAGATATCCAAAGGTTTTTCAGTTTTTTGAGGTTATGTCGAAGTCCAGACGTGATGGCGAAATTCTGACCTCGGATTCGGATTCAGCGACCCAAAATACATATAACTGCATATGCCGCATACCCAGATCATGACAAACTTTTTTTTTGTGGGGTTGTGTTATTGGTTCATCGCTTTCCAAAATAAAAACTCTATAATGTGTTTAAAAAATATAACCTAATAGCTTCTTAATAAACTAAAGGATTCTATTGCTCTACTCAAGACTGACTGTTGCTAATATTGGTCGAGTTTCCCCAAAAATATTCTAGGTGCTCGCGGTTCCTAATATTTGCTATTGAAAGCCTTATAGTAGTTTATTGTTTAAAGGATAATTATATTTAGAAAATTTTGTCGTCACTGACTACAGGCTCAGTTTGGTCGACTGACCCGATTAAAACGAAAGAGATCACGATTCCGTTATCTGAGATTCTGTTACCTTGACACCATATTGCTATACACATTCTCCCATTTCTAAAAATGGAGATTTCCAAACATGAGAATAATTCGGCAACTTCCAGACTTATCTCGGTCGATATATCCAAATTTTATGAATTGTTATCGCGAAAATAAGTTGCTGGGTTGCATAACATCAAATCTGGGAAAAACATTTCGTTTTAAATTTTCTAAAAGATGAAATTTTTAATGGGTGGATTCAAAGAGCATTTTGTATTTGATATTACGGTATTAAGATATTACTATTCTTTAAAGCTATTCTTGGGCTTGTATAAATGTTGCAGCCTGAAGACCATCCCCTGTCTCTTGATTGAGATTAAAACTACAAAGAATCGAGAAATTATGCCTGTACTGATCAGACCATTCGGATCTGTACATTTTCATTAAATCTCGAGCTCCACGCTTAAGCGCCAATTATTTTTAAAAATAAATATTTTTAATAAATACTTAGCTAAAAAGAAATCCTCCTTCGGCCCTTCGGTTGGGCTCTAATTACTTTCTGTATTTGGCTAAGGAGTAGGATCTGTGACTTTTCCATACCTATCGGGCCCACTTTGGGCGCCAATTATGTTCTACCCTATGTAGAGTGTGTAATTGCTGTTGTGTATAAGTTATTAAGTTTATTCGGATTTAATAATAAGACTTGTTCCGTACAGTACTGTACTCTTTTATTGTAAATATCAAACTGAAACTAAGTACAAATTGTTCCTAACGCGAAACTAGCCCTGTCGCCTAAAAGTGCTGACCCAGCGCATTGCCCAAACGGCTCAGATGTCGGGTGGTCGGAGAACGTGGGAACGTTACGGACAGTGTCGTTGTGCAACAACTTAGGTTACGTGGAACTGTCGCAAAGAACGCTGGTCGTGCATTGGGGTCATTGCATGGCGTGATCAGCGGGCATTGAACTATTGGATAGCTCATATGTTAACTCCTCCCTCACTAAGATGAAGGCCGTCCCCGGACTTCCTTAAGTTGTCGATGGCAGTTTGCAAGGAAGCTGATTTTCTTGCTCTCGCGTGCTTCTGATACATCTTCCAAATGAAAAGACCAATGATTGCTACGAGAAGCATAGTTACACTGAAGATTGCAGGTTTTGTAACGAGTTGTTTTTCGATGTCGCTGATGTACCTCAGATTTTGGCTGTTCAGTCGTTGTAGGTATGGCAGGTTCAAAACCTCTTGATGTCCAGTGATATTTAAGAGTGCCGCTGTCGCTGAACCCGGGTGGCGTCGAATTTTGGCTCTCGAGTTACGGAACAAAGATCCATTTATTTTAACTTCATCTGCGAACGTTAAAAGGAATGTGCCGTGGATAGTCTTCTCCGTGCCACTAGACATGGTAACGGTTGCCATTCCATTGTTGATAATTATGACACCATCATCCACGACTTCAACTTGTTCGAGGTGGCTGGGATGAGTAGTGCAATGAGCTGTAGTGCCGGCGTGCAGCTGTTGTGCGCAAGTTGTAAAAGGGAGTTCTCTGCAGAATGTTGAGGTGAGGGTAGTACTGCAGTTCCCAATTGCCAGAATATGGTTATCGCAATCCGCTACGTTGTTGTATCCAGCAAAATTTATTATTGTGCCATTGTGTTGGACAGGAAATAGAGTGACCTTTTTACAAACTAAGCTAGGGCTTGGGAATTTAATAATAAAATGTAAAAAATTATCGTCTAACAAAACATTGATGTAAGCTACTTCCATTAAATCAGTAATAGTAATATCTGTAGAGAGCTCATTTAATAAATTTTCCAAATCTTTAGAATCGAGAATAGTGGGGTTTACAATTTCAATCTTTGCAAGGGTTACTGACAATATTAATGCTTCGAGTTCTAAAATCAAAATTCGGTCCCTTGCGAGAAGTGTTTCATAGAGGTGGTCGGTGTCGATTTGTTTTGTTTTTTTTTTTTTTTTTCATTACTGATTATTATGTTTATTGTGTCTGTTAGTTTATTGATTTTTTCTTGCACTCTTGTACAATATTTATAACAATCTGATTGTCTATTGATTCAATTAAAGATTGCTGCCTGTATTTTAACTTATCAAAGTCGTCAAAATCAGGGGTTCCAGCTACCACCTTTAGAGCAGTACAAAGAATGTTAATACTCCTAGCGTGTCTATGGGCTGGCGCAAATCCTCTGACTGAACCCTCCACGAGGGTGCCGGCTGGGCAATGGGCTGTGTATTGACTCAAGACCACAGAATCAGACACTGTCCTGTTGCTCGGGCCAATGCACGGCCCAGCTAAGGCGAGGACGCAGCAACATGCGGACCATAAAAGTCTGGTGCTGCTGTGTCCGAAGCCATGGTCAGAGGTGCCTGGCAGTTAGGCCTAAAATGCTATGGGGTGGTCCCCACGAAAAAATCAACCAAACATGCAAGTGCGATGGAGTCTGCAAAGAACGCAACTCGGGCTGGGATGTCAGCCCAAACGTCGGTGGAAGGCGTGACTGCTACCACCGGCGGGCACGGGGGAGTGAACACCCCTCTACGTGTCGCCAGCGGTCACACCTCTGAACTGGTGGGAACAGGCCAGGACAGTTGTAATACTACTGCCACAACAACAACAACAGCGAAAAACGCCAAGATGTGGCGCGGTACCAGAGTCCACGCAGACTCAGACAGCGACCCTCAAGGCCATGAAATAAGTGCTGAGGCGGAAGAAAGCCTCTTGCGCTCCCCAGTCAAGGGTACCAACTCCCCCAGTAGGGAAGGGCCCAAAAAGACGAAGGAGGGCCTGAGAGCTAAAGCCCAGTACAAAGCGGCCCTCAAAATCAAATCCAGGCTCGCTGGCAGCAAAGACCTCACCCCCGAGGAGAGGAAAAAGCTGGAGTGGGCTGAGGAAAGGATCGAAGAGGGTCGTAAACACTTCGAAGGCAAAACGACGATGAAGGCTACTTCTAGTCAGTATGCCAATAAGGTCGAGGAGCTGCTGCTCACGAAAAGGCAGAGGTCCGAAGACCACGAAAGGCGGATGTGCCCGTGAGCAAGCGGCCGCGCCAGAAACAAGAAAAGACTCCCAAAAAGCCCATGCCGAAAAGGGAAACGGCGAGCGATGTGGCGCGTCGGCACCTGGTCGTCGCGCTCATTGACCGCAGCAACCCACAAGGCAAAATAACGCCTGAAAAGTGGAAGATGGTAGAGCTGAAGCTGCTGGACGCCCTATTCAGGCGAATGGAGGAGCCGGGGTCTCAGCCTACCACCTTCGATGGAGCGGGCTGGCTCAACGGAGTCAAAATTCTGAGCTGCAAGGATGACCTCACCCTGAAGTGGGTCACCGACACCGTGGCCAAGATGGACACCCTCTGGGAGGGTGCCAAGCTAGAGGTAGTTGACAGAACATGTATTCCGTCAATACCAAAAGCGAAGGTACTCTTCCCGAGGGTTGTGCCAAAAGAGCAGGCGCTCAAACTGCTCAGATGGCAGAATCCGGACGTGCCTACCATTGACTGGACGGTACTTCACGTTGGCAAGCCGGAAGGCAACGGCCAACAAATGGTCCTCCAGATCAACAAGGAGGCCGAGGATCTGCTGTACCCGAGGTTCGGGAAGATGGCGTGGGGAGTAGGCAATGTTTACCTACGACTCAAGAAGCGCCACCCGAACGACACAAACGCTAACACGTTAGAGGCCGGCGAGGTCGAAAAAGACCTCGAGGCAATGACGAACGCGGCAAATAGCCTCGACATAGAGGACGATGCGGAGGAGGATGGTGACCTGACGATCATAGCCAACCCATCCAAGCTGAAGGAGTCCGAAGATAGCCATGAAGCTAAGGATCCTTCAGCTGAATCTGCATAAGAACAAGTTGGCGTCGGCGGAGCTCCTCCTGACTCTGGAGGAGGAGTCCGTCGACGTGGCCCTAGTCCAGGAGCCCTGGATCGCCTCGGGCAATAAGATCGCCGGGCTAGGGTCGACCAACTACTCCATATTCCACTCGACTACCGTAAGTAGAGCTAGAACTGCAATTCTTGTCAGAAAAGGCATCTATGCTTACCTTATGACTAATTACAGCACAGACGACATCACGGTGATAGCGCTGGAGGGATACAGAGACGAGCCACTCTTGATGGCGTCCTGCTATCTGGCGCACGACAGAGAATCGCCGACGGAAGAGACGGAGCGTCTGATCCAGGAGGTGAGCCAGAAGAGGCAACCCCTGGTGATTGGCGCCGACGCCAACGCCCATCACACCCTATGGGGATGCAAGGACGTCAACAACAGAGGTGAGTCACTTTTAGACTTCATCTTAAAGTATTACATTAAGATCGCGAATAGAGGTGAGGAACCCACCTACGAAGGTCCCACCTCTTCTAGCGTTATAGATATAACACTCGCGTCTGGTACAAATACCGAAGTCACGGAATGGAGGGTCCTCAGCAAACCCTCCTTCTCTGACCATAGGTATATCCAGTTCGAAGTCAAACTCGAGTGCAAAGTGACAAAAAGTCGGTTCAAAAATCCCAGGAATACCAACTGGGATTTATTCAAGACCAAAGTGACAAGGACACTCCCATCCCCAACACCAATCTCAACAACGGTGGATATTGAGAAGTCCGTGAAGACTCTCTGCCACCACCTCACCTCGGCCTTTAACGCCACGTGCAAGACCTCAATGACAAGAAGGAAACAGAGACCACCCTGGTGGAACCCACAATTGAGGGCACAACGCACCGACCTGCAAGAAATCTTCAAACTAGCCAAACAAGCAGACGAAGATATTGTATGGGACGAGTATAGGACAAGGCTCCGTGACTTCAAGAAAAAGGTCCAGACAGCAAAAAGGAACTCATGGAGATCCTTCTGCTCTGGTATCGAGAAGATCACAGAAACCGCTAGACTTAGGAAGCTCCTGTCAAGCCAACCGGCAATTCAGAGCCAACTAAGAACTAGCGATGGCCAATGGACGAACAACAGCGGGGAAGCGACTAATGCCCTTTTAAGCGAGCACTTCCCCGGATGCACGGATGTGCTAGATGCACAACAATCGGTGCACACGAACCCAGTGTATGACATACCTGGGAACATAATCTCACAAGACAAAATCCAGTGGGCCATAGACTCCTTCGAGAGCTATAAATCCCCTGGCCTAGATGGTATAATACCAGCCATGCTGCAGAAGACCAAAGAAAAAGTCACTCCATGGCTGGAAACAATATTCAGAGCATGTCTAAGACTGGCATATGTACCTGTACCCTGGAGGACAGCACGTGTTGTGTTCCTTCCAAAAGCAGGAAAATGCAGCCACATGCAACCGAAAGACTACAGACCGATAAGTCTCACCTCTTTCATGCTCAAAACTATGGAGAAAATCCTGGATCTACACATAAGAGGAGGCATGAGCCGACTCGTAGAATCCAACCAACACGCCTACACAAAAGGGAAATCGGTGGAAACAGCGCTACACTCCCTAGTAGCCACCATCGAAAAAGCCCTACACCATAAGGAATTTGCCTTAGGAGCATTCCTCGACATCTCAGGTGCATTCAACAATGTATCCACAGAAGCGATCATGCGAAGCCTGAGAGCTGCAGAAACCCACGAGGCTGTAAACTCTTGGATAGGAAATCTATTGAGCTGCAGAAGAGTACAAGCCGAATGGGGTACCACTACCACAACCAAAGCGGCGCACAGATGCACGCCACAAGGCGGAGTGCTGTCACCGCTACTGTGGAACCTAGTGGTAAATGATATCCTAAAGAAATTAAAACGGAAAGCCCCAAAGATAACCGCCTATGCAGATGACATAGCCATAATTATCGTGGGCAAATGTCCAATGACGATCAGCTCAGTCATGGACAGTACCCTGAAAGAAGTACTGAAGTGGGCGATGGATGTCGGACTCAGTATTAATGCGGACAAGACGGATCTAATTCTCTTTACCAAGAGATACAAGATACCGCAATGGACTCCGCCGTCTATAAACGGGGCCATGCTTGAGCCTAAAAAGAGCGTGAAATATCTAGGAATAGTATTGGACAGTAAGTTGAGCTGGAAGAACAATGTTGAGGAAAGGGTAAAGAAGGCCACAAGTGCACTTTATGCGTCACAAAAGATGCTAAGTAGCACGTGGGGCCTGTCTCCCAAACTGATGCACTGGATCTTCATTTCAATTGTTCGTCCAATACTACTCTACGGTGTCCTAGTATGGTGGAAGGCCACAAAGAAATCCACATACCTCCTAACAATGGAAAGGGTACAAAGACGGGCACTGATGTGCATCACTGGGGCACTAAGATCTACTCCAACAAAGGCCTTGGAGGTGATACTTGGAGTTTTCCCTATTGACATACAGGCCAAACTACTAGCGCAAAAGACCGCACAACGTCTCTGCGCTACAGGAAATATGGCCCTTGCGAATTACGGGCACGGAGAAGTAGTAGGAGAGTCACTCAATAGCACGGACTATGTGACCCCAATTAACAACTTCTCCAGAACGCCAACTCTAATGGGACATAAAGATTGGAAAATCGGCATGGTCGAAAACGCAACAAAGCTATTTACGGACGGATCCAAAATGGAAACCGGCGTAGGCGCCGCGGTTTACTGTGCAGATCCACTAATCCAAGCGTCGTACAAGCTACCAGACTACTGCAGCATCTTCCAAGCGGAGGTCTTCGCTATAAGGAAGGCTGCAGAACTTGCGACAACGCTTAACAAGAACCGGGTTAACATCTTTGTCGACAGTTAGGCGGCTATCAAATCCATGCAAGCCTATGTCATCAGCTCCGGATGTGTACTGGCGAGCAGGGAAGCATTAGATGCATTAAGCAGCCGCTCGAGGGTGCGCATCTTTTGGGTTCCCAGCCACCAGGGCATCGACGGAAACGAGATGGCAGACAGGCTAGCGAAGGAAGGAGCCGAATCAAGACAATTGGCAGTTGAAGACCTGAGGATACCGCTACAATCAATAAGCCACAACTTAGAAGAAAGCGCTGCAGCAACAGCAAGAAGAAGGTGGCACAACACGACAAACTGCAAGATAACACGCACTATGTGTAATCATGCGAATGCGAAACTGACCCAATACGTCATTCAGCTCCCGAGAAGAGACTGTAGAATAATGACGGGTATACTCACAGGTCACTGCCTGACCGCAACGCACGCTAAGAAGTTGGGCATAACCGACAATGAAGAATGCAGGAAATGCAAGGTACCAGGAGCAAAAGAAACTCTGGAACACCTCGACTGCCCCGCACTCATGACCTCGAGAGCGAAATGCCTTGGAAGCCCCCTGCTTCCATCAACGAAGGAAGTGGCGGGCCTGGCACCCCAAAAACTCCTGGCTTTTGCCAAACTAACCAGCGTACTAGACTGGGATAATTAAATCGAGAAATTAACAGCCTCCATCACTTATCCGGCAACACTAAGGATCACACTGATCTATGTGAGACCCCCACCTGGGGGCCTGCCGATATAACCTAACCTAGCGTGTCTATGATGGATTTTCACTGTATCTAATAATGTTTTTATATGACCTATATCAGATTCTAAAATCTTTTTCATGTGTGATTGGGGAAAATGATTCATTAATGCTTTAGTTTCCTTGGCTATTTCCGAGTACATACTTAGATTAGACGAGTGTCTGAGGTACTCAAAATTTTTCATTTTTCACATTTCCGTCCACAAGTGGGATATAGTCCGAGCTTGAGTAATCAGTTAATTTGGCGGTAGTTGTTGTTATGAGAAGTGGCACGATCAAAATCCTGAATAAAAATATTAATAAAGTAAAATAAAAAAGATTAAGAGAAAAAAAAAGTTATTATCTCAAATTGTCCTTATGGACCACCCTCCCCCCTAATGAGAACTGTTGTTCCCAGGTCGGCTTCTATTACTTTTTCTTCATACAAGGGAGTCAATTTATTACCCAATCTTCTATTTGATTTTAAAAGAACTCTTTCACCTACTTGAAAAATTCTATTTCTTCTAGTTTCATTCAACCTTTTTATCTGTGTTTCCTGAGCTTTATTCATTTTGTCCATTATACCTGCTTCAAAATCTGGTGCAGAGTAATGTATTATTTCGATTGGCTTTTTGTTGGTAACAGAGTGTATTGTTTTATTGTATTCAATTGTTGACTGAAGAATCAGTTCAACTGTGTCACTCAGGTGTTTTTCTATTTTCAAGCACCGCGCTATTTCTGCAAGAGTGCTATGAAATCTTTCTACTTGCCCATTCGATGAGCTGTTTAGGGGTGGAGCGTTGGAAATTTGGACATGAAAACGGTTATTTAATAGTGATTTTATTGTTGCAGAATTTAGAGAAGGTTCGTTGTCGCAGTGAATGGTTTTGGTGTTTGGGAAAAAATTCATAAGTTGTAGTAGTGGTGGTTCTATGTCGATAATGGTTCTGGAGGCTATTGGTTGCACAATGGCGAATTTTTAAAATTTATCTATGCAAGTTAAAAAATATTTTTTGTCCGTTGAAAAAATGTCAATGTGTAGTATTTCTTCTACTTGGGAAGGAATGGGTGTTTCACCAATAACTTGCTTTTGTGGATGCCGGTCGTATTTGGCTCTGTTACAAACTTTGCAGTTTACTACAGTTTCGTTTACTAAGCGAGTCATTTTCGGAAAAAAATAATCTTGCATTATTTGTTTTACATTTTCTTGAGCTGCTCTGTGTGCTCTGTTATGTTCTGCAATAATTATTTCTTTTTGTTCATTCTTATCAAGAACATCAATGACCATTCGCTTAGTATGCCAGAGTTTTGTGGATGGGAATGTTTCCACAAGTTTGTTCTGAACAAACGCCAGAATTAGTAGCTCACATGCGATTGCGTTCACTACATCTTTGTTAACTACATCAAACACCAACTCCATTAGCTGTTGTTTATCGTTAAAATGTATAATGTGCCTTGTTTTCTGACCAAACATAATTATAGTACGTGCTGAAGATACCGCATTTTCTTCTAAAATAATTTGATTCCTAAAACAGTTTATGGGTAAGTTAGTGATTCTTCGCTGTGAATGGTTGCTACATCAGATGATGCATCTTCCTCAAGGGCAAAAACGCTTTGTCGGGACAAAGCATCGGCCACATTATTCTCTTTCCCGGGCTTATAGAAAATTTTTGCATTATGGTCGTCAATGAAAGCCTTCCACCTTTTAATCTTTGCATTAGGATTTTTATCCGAGACCGCAAAGATAAGGGGTTGGTGATCAGTGTAGATATTCAAATTCTGTACGCCATAAAGGTAAGTTCTTAGGTTTTTAAGAGCGAGTAATTCGCACTCGTTTGTTGCGAAATGTAACTCGTGGTCCTTAAGATTCCTGGATATCATAGTAATCGGCTTCCCATCTTGAGATAGGACTGCTCCTAGGTCGGTGGACGAGGCGTCGGTTGTCAGGTCAAATGGTTTACGATAGTCAGGGTAAAGTAGCATAACATCTTCCGAAATCAGAACCTTTTTCAATTTCTCGAATGTTTGACATTGCCTTTCGTCAAGGTTCACTGGTATTTTCTTGGATCGACCAGCACTAACCTTGCCGTTGTCTCCTTTCAGAATATCCGTTACCGGTCTAGCTAACGAGGCGTAGTCCTTTATAAAACACCTATAGTAACCTGCTAGACCCAAGAATGATCTAACATGAAACAAGGTTGTTTGTTTTTAGAAACTTGCTTTGCTTGGGTTTATTGAAATGCCTCCCCGAGAGACCATAAATCCGAGATAACCTACTTTTACTTTGAAAAATTGTGACTTTTACCATGAAACTCTCATATTTGCCTCATACAGTTGGTCTAATACCCACGCGATGTGCTTCACGTGCTCTTCCATGCTCTCTAAAAAAATGATTACGTCATCAACGTAAACATAGCACGATTTTCCGATCTTCTCTCTAAGCACATCGTCAATAGCCCTTTGGAAAATACTAGGAGCATTTTGTAGTCCAAAAGGCAGTCTACAGAACTCATATTTCCCGTTTCCTACAGAAAAAGCTGTTTTTTCTCTATCTTTTTCTGCAAGAAGAATTTGGTGAAATCCTGATTTTAGGAATTTAAATAAAATTAATAATGCAAAGAAGCAAATATAGTTGTGCCGAAAAACCCCCCCATACTACCGATTCAATTAGCCGGAACAAGCGCGTGCAAGCTACATCGATGGCATACGTTGCATGCTACAGAATTATATTATTATTAGTTTTATTTTGGCGCCCAACTTAAGGGGCCGAAAAAAATTGCAGCTGTTAGCTTAAATTTTTTTTGGTGTCCTGACTTAGAGCTGTTAATTTTATTTTAAAAAATTATTAAGCTCACGGCAAAAATAGTTTGATTTTGTATCACAAACATCTGATAAACTTAGTTATTTAGTTACAGAATCATTGTCTAATTGTTGCACAATTTGCTCTGTTGAAGTACTATATGAGAAATAATAGTTCCAGAGTATGTGTACAGAAAATATGAGCTACGCAAGGGAATTTTAATGCGTTGAGTTTTGGTTAAAAATTTAGAATTTATTTCCACTTCCGCATATAAGGTTCTTGATCGATCTCATTTAAAACATTTTGCTGCTTCCAAGCATTGTCAAGTACTGACTGTCCAGTTTATGTAGATTCACAATTAGTACATTAGTCATGTGAGTGGAGTTAAGCATAATGTTGTTGTTGTTATTTCCTCGGATTTATTATAAAATATATTCATAGATTTAACTGGCATAAATTAAATAGGTGTCTGCATTGTTGTCATTTGCCTTACAGCCACAGTTTAGTAGAATGCTTAATAGTTATTCAGAATATTATAATTAATACTGCCTTGTCGAGGGTTTGGCCATGTTAAGTTATTGTTGCAGGAAGAAGATCGCTACAAGTTAAAATACAGATCTACCGCTCAACAACGCCAACCTTCTTCTTTTTTTGTTCACCTGGAAAAAATTTAGTAAATGTCATATAATTAAATTAAATTGGTGCAATAAGTTCATTTCCTTATCGATTACATGTTCTCCAACATTATTTTTCTATGAAATATTTTTTTTATTGTATAATTTTTACAATAATATTTATTATTAAGTTTTGGGTTTAAAGTTTTTTTTATAAATAAGAAATGCCGTTAACTCGCAGTACAGAAGATTTGAGTATAGCAGAAGATATAGGAAGACATTGTTATATTTGCACTCAAGAAATTTTCGAGCCCCAGCTTTTGATTGCTAGCTGTGGACACCAATTTCACAATGTCTGTTTTAGAACCAAAGTAGCAAACAAAAAAATTTGTCCTGTTTGCAAACAACAACTAATTTTATCTGAAGCTAATTCAACCGAAGATTTGAATACGAATGTTCAGCAGCCATCGGGCTCTAAAACTAGCAAAAGAATACCGTCTACTCCGATTGCAATCCAAACGAGATCTAAGAGCAAACAAATAACAGAAGATCTGCCAGTATCATCTTCCAGAATGAGCAAGTCAACTGAAAATAGTAATATAAATATAGAGCAAGAAGATCAAGCGTTACCATCTCAAAATACAATGGATGGTTTCCAACGAGCAATTGCTGAGTCAATAGCAGCAGCAATGGCACAGCAAAACGCAAATTTGTTGGCTGCTATGAGGCAACAAACAGAAATTTTGAGACAAGCCATTGCAAATAGTACTACGACTACTGTAAGTTCTGAACCTAGATCTTCGAATGCTCACATGCAAACATTGCCAGCTGTGGAGTAGCAAAGATTCAAACACCTGTTGAGATCTGCTAATCCACAACAGCAGCCGCCAACCTCAGGCAGTGATACTCAAAATAGATATACTCCGTCAAATTCGGATATTCGCCCCGATCGAAACAGCCAGATAATGGCAAACTGGAAAATAAGATTTTCCGGAAAAGGGCCTTTATCCGTGGATGACTTTATACATAGAGTAGAAGCTCTAACTGCTCAAACCTTAGACTCAGATTTTCAAATTACAGCTCGATATGCTAGCAATTTATTTGAAGGTGTCGTCAGTGATTGGTATTGGCGATACCACAAAAGTGTCGTCCAAGTGAATTGGGTATCTCTTTGTTCAGCATTAAGAGGACAATTCAAGGATGCAAGAACTGATAGGGATATCAGAACAGAAATAGAGCTTCGAAAGCAACGCCATAATGAGTCTTTTGACGATTTTTATGGAGTCATTGCATCGTTAGCTGACAAATTGTCCATTCCTATGCACGAATCCGCATTAGTTGAAACACTCAGAGCAAATCTGCTTCCTGAAATTCAATTAGAAATTTTATATGAATCAGCGAATTCAATTGCACAATTGCGACATTTAGTTCGGAAGCGGGAAATTTTTATGCAAATGGTGGCTAAGCCACAGATAAATAAACCTCGTCCTATATTCCGACAAGCAGTGCATGAAATCGTTGCTTTGTCTGAGACAGAGTTGCAGCAGGAGTTATTGCAAGAAGACTTTGAAATAGATGCCATTAATCAAAAGTGTACGGCTGAAAGAAGAGTATTTTGCTATGGCTATGGCCGCGCGGATACTTATAAGCCTAATTGCACCTTTTACTCATCAAAAAACGCAGCTCCGCGTGCACCTTTGAAAAGTGCACGCAAACAGATGACGTCGAAGAGCACCAATACGGATTAGGAAGCTCAAATTTAAATGTAAATACTTTTATTAAAAACAACCCAGATATACCCGCCAGTATTAACACTGAATCCACAGATTTACAACTAAACCGATCTAGCTTGCGCGCAAAGAATTATTTTAAAGAACGCAAACGTGAACAACAAATTATTTTGGCTGCCGTAGTGGGCAAGTTAAATGACATGCGACCTTATGCAAGTGTCCAGATCTTAGACAAAAATATTATCGGCCTCATGGACACAGGTGCATCGATAAGTTGTGTAGGAGGTGGCTTTGCTGCTGAATTAAGAAATAATAAAGAAAATGTAAAATCCTTTGCAACTACAGTTCGAACAGCTGATGGTCAACAGCAAAATGTTGAAGCTAAAATCATCACTAATATAACATTTAAAGGCGAGTCCAAGCCAATTGTTTTATATGTAGTTCCCACATTATCACAGAATCTCTATTTCGGCATTGATTTTTGGAGGAGCTTTGATTTGTTGCCAAAAGACTTGGAATTAGAATTAGGAGAGTTATCAGCTCCTAAAAATTATCTAAAAGGCCCATTGACTACCCAGCAAGAAACTACTTTGCAAAATATTATCATGCAATTTCCATCATTTTTAAAAAAAGGCTTAGGCAAAACGTCTCTTATTTCTCACCATATAGAAGTCACAAATGTATAAACCAATAAAACAACGTCATTATCCAGTTTCACCAGCAGTAGAAAAATTAATATATGCTGAGATTGACAGAATGTTAGATTTGGGTGTTATCGAATGTTAGATTTGGGAGTTATCGACCACTGTATCAGTTTAAAGTTATGCCATTTGGACTAACAAACTCGCCTCATACCATGTCAAGATTAATGGATAAGGTTGTACCACCTCAATTAAGAAATGAAGTTTTTATTTATTTGGATGATTTATTAATCGTGTCAGATACTTTTGAACGACACATGGCAGTACTATCAATAATAGCTGAAGAATTAGAAAAAGCAAACTTAACTATAAATGTTGAGAAAAGTAAATTTTTCTTAAACGAAGTAAAATATTTGGGTCATGTGATCGGCAACGGTATAATCAGTACAGACCCAGAAAAGATAGTATCAATTTCCGAATTTCCAACTCAGTAGTCCATGAAACAGGTGCGACGATTTTTAGGTATGACAGGATGGTATCATAAGTTTATATAAAATTATGCTGCACTGGCAAGTCCATTGACTGATACATTAAAAAATAAGAGATCCTTTAATTGAAGCAACGAAGCTCAAAAGGCTTTTGAAGAGCTTAAATTTAAAATGAGTACAGCCCCAGTCTTACACAGTCCAGATTTTAGTAGACCCTTTAGTATACATTGCGACGCTAGTAATACTGGTGTAGGAGCAGTTTTAATGCAGGAAAATGAAAATCAGGATGAGATTCCAATATCATTCATGTCCCGCAAATTAAATAAATGCCAAAGAAATTACACAATGACGCAAATTTCCACATAATTCCCTTAGTTAGGGGCAACATTCATGAAACTAAAGTTCAGACCAAGTCTGAACAACACTTTAGAGCCTTAACAAAGTATTTGGACGAAGGAGAAAAAAGCTATTACACATACCAGCTAAAAAGCTGCAAGGGCCTGCAAGTCGTACTAAAGGGCATTGAGCCTGATGTAACACCAGACGAAATAAAGCTGGCGCTACAGGATAAAGGATTTACCGCAAAATCAGTCTTCAACATCTTAAACAAAAATAGACAGCCGCAACCACTCTTCAAGGTGGAACTTGCACCAGAAGCAAAGATGCCGAAAAGAAACGATGTGCATCCAATCTACAAACTCCAATTTTTACTACATCGTAGAATCACCGTAGAAGAACCTCACAAACGTAACAATCTGGTACAATGTATGAACTGCCAAGAATACGGCCATACAAAGTCTTACTGCAAGCTGCGCACAGTGTGTGTAGTCTGTGGCGAGCTCCACGACAAAGCCAGCTGCAATGCACCCAAAGAAGACCCAAGTGGAAGAAGGTGTGGCAACTGTGGAGGCAATCACAAAGCCAACTACAGAGGCTGCCCAGTATACAAAGATCTCAAAAGCCGCATTAACCAGCGCGTAGCCACTGTACGCTCACATAACGCACCGATCACAAAAATACCCTCCAAAAACAACCCAGAAGTTTTCTTCTCTACCGCAGCCAGATCCTCACTTGGTACAGGATTCGTTACCAAAAACGCGTCATATGCAAGCGCTCTAAGATCAGGTCTAGAGCCCCCAGCCTTCAGTGCGCCATGTTCACAAGCCAAAAACGTGGACTTCAATTCGGTACAAGACAAAAAGCCAATGGAACAACAACAAAACAATTTCGAAGCAATGATATTTACCTTGCAGCAGAGCATGGCGGAGTTTATGGCGTTTATGCGGACAACCATGCAAGATCTAATGCGTAATCAAAACATGTTGATACAATTACTTGTATCACAACAATCAAAATAATCATCTTCATGGCCTCGCTAAGAATCTCTACGTGGAACGCCAACGGCGTTTCACAGCACAAACTTGAGCTAGCTCAATTCATACTCGAAAAGCACATCGACGTAATGCTACTTTCGGAAACACACCTCACAAACAAATATAACTTCAACATAAGAGGATATATCTTCTACGGAACCAATCACCCTGATGGTAAGGCCCACGGCGGGACCGGGATTTTGATAAGAAGCCGTCTCAAGCACCACTGTCATATTGAGACTGCCAAAAACTATCTACAAGCAACATCATTAAAAATTCATTTGGATAATGGTAACAAGCTTACTTTAGCCGCTGTTTACTGCCCACCTCGTTTCACTTTATCCGAAGACCAATTTATGGAATTCTTCAACTCACTTGGAGAACATTTTATAGCAGCTGGGGACTATAATGCCAAGCACACACACTGGGGGTCTCGACTCGTGAATCCAAAAGGGAAACAGCTCTACAACGCCATTATAAAAGCAAACAACAAACTCGACCACGTTTCTCCTGGCACACCTACATACTGGCCTACTGACCCCAAAAAACTACCTGATCTAATTGATTTCGCAGTCACCAAAAACATTCCCCGTAATTTGATAACCGCCGAGTGCCTTTCAGACCTATCATCTGACCACTCGCCCCTCCTAATAAATCTGCTCCGACACCCAGAACCAGCAAACCACTCTGATAAGTTGACCTCAGAAAAAACCAACTGGCTCAAATACAAAAAATACATAAGCTCACACATTGAGCTTAACCCACCTCTCGAAGCTGAAGCTGACATTGACAGTTTTGTTAACTCACTGGAGTCAATCATCGTTGCTGCAGCTCGCTGCTCAACGCCGCAAACAGTAAGCAAAATTACAAATCACAAAAAGACCAACCTGCAAATCGAACAACTAATTCTCGAAAAACGGCGTCTACGGCGAGAATGGCAGTCCTCCAGATCACCGTCGGCAAAACAAAAGTTAAAAGACGCCACACGCAAACTTACAAAAGCTCTAAAGCAAGAAGAAGAGCTTGCCCAACGTACTTATATTGAAAAATTATCAACATCCAGTACAAAAAACTCACTGTGGAAAGCTCACTCAACTCTTGGCTCACCCACAGTACCAGTGGTCCCTATTAGAAACCACACAGGTGGCTGGGCCCGTAGCGACAAAAATAGAGCCAGCACTTTTGCCACTCATCTACAAAAAGTCTTCCAACCGAATTCTGTAACTAACACGTTCGAAATTCCGCCCGCAACAGACGACTCCCAGCCTCATCATGCTCCTGTTGTGTTTCGCTCAAACGAAATCTCAAAAATCATCAAAGAACATCTGAACCCAAAAAAATCAGCAGGGTGCGACCTAATTACCCCTAAGATGATTATTGAGCTGCCTTACTGTGCCGTATGCAGCATTACCCAGCTCTTCAATGCCATCAACAAACTTGGCTACTTTCCAGGAAGATGGAAAAAGTCAATAATAATAATGATACCAAAGCCGGGAAAAGATCACACTGTTCCATCGTCGTACAGACCCATAAGCCTTCTATCCTGCTTATCGAAACTTTTCGAAAAATGCCTACTGTCTCTGACTATTACTCCATTCCTGAACGCGCACAACACAATACCAGCACACCAATTTGGCTTTCGCGAAAAACACGGAACTATTGAGCAAGTTAACCGCATAACATCAGAAATACGAAACGCATTTGAAAAACGGGAATACTGTTCTGCGATATTTCTAGATGTTTCGCAGGCATTCGACAGAGTTTGGCTGGACGGTCTGATGTACAAAATCAAAACAACGCTTCCAAACAACACTCATAAACTGCTAGAGTCGTACCTCTACAACAGGAAGTTTGTAGTGAGGTGCAACACTGCGATATCCGACGAACACAGTATTGAAGCCGGTGTCCCACAAGGCAGCGTACTAGGCCCAACACTATACGTCCTATTCACAGCAGACATCCCTACAAGCAGCAACATGACAGTTTCAACATTTGCGGATGACACAGCTATTCTCAGCCGCTCCAGATGCCCAATCAAAGCATCATCTCAGCTAGCCATCTACCTGGTCGACGTGGAAAAGTGGTTATCCGACTGGCGCATAAAGGTAAACGAACAAAAATGCAAGCAAGTAACTTTCACCCTTAACAGGCAAGATTGTCCACCGCTCACGCTGAACAACGTCGCACTTCCAACAGCAAACGAAGTGACGTATCTGGGTGTACACCTCGATAGAAGACTAACTTGGCGCCGACACATCGAAGCCAAGAGAACTCACTTAAAACTGAAGGCCAACAGCCTTCATTGGCTCATCAACTCCCACTCACCACTCAGTTTGGACTACAAGGTGCTGCTCTACAACTCAGTGCTAAAACCAATCTGGACTTACGGCTGCCAGCTATGGGGAAATGCCAGCAACAGCAACATCGATATCGTTCAGAGAGCCCAGACGAAGATATTGAGAACTATCACCGGGGCACCGTGGTATGTTCGAAACGCCAACATTCACAAAGATCTAAACGTGCCACCTGTAAAAGACGAAATTGCGGAAAAAAAGGAAAAGTACCTTAACAAGCTATCAACGCATCCTAACCAGCTCGCGAGGAGTCTAACAAGGCTAAGCAGCCGATCACGCCTACGTCGAAACGACTTGCCAACCCAGCAGTAATTTTATTTAGGGCCGCTTTTATAATACTGAAAAATCTCTAAGCGTTTTTAGAGAGCGAAGATCAAACGAATAAATTGAGACGCGGTGGTTTCGAAGTTTTATAAAATTTATTGTTGCTGATGGCTCAAATTTGCTGCTTCCTTTTCGATAGCGAACTTTATACTATATTAGAGCGGTGACCATGGTTTTGCCACGCACTCTCAAATTTTGCCATCGGCAATTGCCGATCGACGCACAGCAAGAGAGAGATTTACATGATTACACTTCTTGTGCTCTCTTAAATTCTATCTTAACTACTCTCTTAACTACTGCTCGAACATTCCGGCCCCGTTGAAGAGCTCCGGTCTTTAACACATCGGGAGCACTACCAGCTTGTGAATAGGGCGCCTAATTGCGCCTGCTGGTATTTTTATTTCGGCTACTCGAACCTTGCCGTCCTCCCCTCGAATTGTGCGCTGCTGGAGGCTGAGCAGGTAGTCCTTGGACCACTTGCGCCAAAAGTGCTGTTTGAGCGCCGACAGCTGCTGCCACAGCTTCCAGTATCCGCGTCCTGGCTTCCTGCTGGTCCCGTCTGGATCGGATCCTGTGGGCAGCTCCAACGAAGGCTGTCCAATAAGCAGGTGGTCTGGCGTCAGCACCTCTCCATCGCTGGGATCGCTGCTGTCGACGAGCAACGGCCTGGAGTTGAGCAGCGCCTTGACGTCCACCCGATGCGTGCTCAAATCGTCCTGCCTCAGATTGGCGTTGCTCGCTTCTCGCAGGAGCCTGTGCCTGGCAGACCTCACTGCGGCTTCCCACAGTCCTCCGAAGTGCAGGGCGCGGGGGGGAATGAACTTCCACTGCACTCTTCTCTCCGCCGCGAAGTCCATCAGCCTCACCTCGTTGTTGTGGAGCGCCGTCTGCAGCTCCCTCAGCAATCCGCGTCTCCCGATAAACCTTTTAAAAATATTCAAAAAGGTATCAGTTGATAAGTTGGTTACCAGCGCTAAATGTACCGCCTTTGAGGCAAACCAAACGAAAACGGCAACATACATTTTTACAGGTGATCTACCTCTGATCCTATCGCTGACAAATAACGGCCCACAAAAGTCTACACCACATACTCTAAACGTACTGCTTTGTACTTTAAGGAACGAAATTTTCCTTTCTAATGACGATACCACAAGAGAGTCTGGTCTGAGCCGTTTGAAGCAAAAACGAAGCATATATGCGACTATTCGAACTAGCTTAGCAAAGTTGGAGTGATGGTGTATCAACTCCACAAAACAATTTTGCGGAACTTCCGCTAGTGTGCCAATCGTCACACCTTTTTTATCTTCCGAAGTTTTGATTTGGAACGACATATCACTACAGCTGGTTGCCCACTTGGCAAGTGGAAAACTTCCTGATTTCAATATTTGTTGAACTTCATTGCACATAGTGTCAAGTTCTTTTACACTATCTGCACCTGGCAACATATCATCAACATAAAAGCACTTCTTAATCACATCTGATCCATTAGGATGTGATTGTGCGTGTATGTTGGCTTGCTCAAACAAGCAGCGTATCGCCAGAAAAGGTGCAGAAGCTGTACCGTATGTGACTGTATTAAGTCGGTATGCCTGAACATTTTGTGAAGTATTTTCTCTCCACAGAATAGGTTGGAAAGTTCTGTCTTTTTCAGAGACATTTATCTGTCTATACATTTTTGAAATGTTAGCAGTAACGGCATACTTATTCAACCGAAAATTAATCAGGGTTGAATATAGCTCCCTCTGAATTGTCGGCCCCACCATCAGTGTTTCGTTACGTGAAACAGCTGTTGACGTCTTATTAGAAGCGTCGAAAACTACACTAAGCTTGGTGGAGGAACTTTCAGGCCTAAAAACGCATTGATAAGAAGTATAATAATGCTGTTCTAGAGGAGTTGACTTCAAAATGGACATGTGTCCCAAATCTAAATATTCTTTCATGAAGTCATGGTACATGTTTTTAAGAACTGCATCCTTTGATAATTTACGCTCAAGTTGCAAAAAACGCCTTTCAGCAGTTTGAAAGGACAGGCTAAGAACTTTTGGATCGGTCTTGAAAGGGAGATCCACTTGGAAGCGACCAGGAGATAACTGCTTTACAGTTTTCTCGAAGAACAGTTCACAAGCCTGTTGTTCAGCTGTTTGGCGAACAGCCTTCGACTCGAACGGAGATTGATCCAATTCCCAGAAACGGTTAACTACCGAGTCGAGAGAACAATAAGTTTGGGCCATTAAACACCCACTGAACTGATGCCTAGGCACTTGTCCAGTACATTTGCCTGCTACTATCCATCCTAGCAGCGTTTTTTGCATTAAAGGAAGTTCAGAACCTAGTTTTATTTGCCCAACGCACAATAATTCATAAAACAATTCTGCTCCCAAAAGAATGTCCACCTTAGCTGGCCTATTGAATTCTGGGTCTGCCAGTTTTATATTTTTGGGTATTTTCCAATTTGAAATACCCATTGAATGTCCAGGCTGTGTTGTTGAGATGGATTTCAATACCCAACATTCCGCCGAAAAGTTGCGTGAATTTATGCTCCCGCTTGAGTCGTAACATTTGTGCCATACTCTCAGTCATCAAATTGATTTGGGAGCCACTATCAAGTAAGGCTCGTGCAGGATGCAGCTTGCCAAATCTGTCTTTTACATTAACGACAGCTGTGGCGAGAACAATTTGTTCATTGGTTACTACATGCCCCAAATACGCGTCTGACATAGTCGCTTGAAGTGTGGATACCTCACCTTGAGCAGAGGTAGTATACCTGTGCAGCAACGAATGGTGAGGTTTCGAGCAAATTCGACATTTTGATGCCTTACATTGTGACACCGTATGCCCCACAACCAAACAATTTAGGCACAACTTTTGTGTTTTGACGAATTCAAAACGTTGCATAACTGATATAGCAGCAAACGATGGACACGTATCAAGATTGTGCGTTTCTGACTTGCAGAAGACGCACACAGACGATGATGAACGCCCTCCATCAGCACAAGCAAAGGACGATTTAGACTGATGGGGCTTCTTAGCGTCAACTCGCGACCTTGTTTTGTCCCGAGTTGACTCTTCTGCCGACAGATACTGATATCTTTTATTCAATTGTCTAGCACAATCTTCCCAAGATGGCAGCATATCATAGTCAAGCTGCTCTTCAAAACGAGATTTGGTAACATGGTCTACCTTTGCCATGACCATGTGAATTATCATTGCATTAGCAATGTCTTTGTCGTTTCCTAACGACGACAACGAAGAATAAATAGCAGACACCGTATCTATGATCGATCTTAAACTCGATGCAGATGGTTTTGTCATGCTAGGTATATCAAACAATTGTGAAACTGTGTCAAAGAATATAAGACATTTATTGTCATATACTGCTTTGAGACTAGCGAGGGCCTTTGGGTAGTTACAATCCGTTAATTGATACGGCTTAACTACCCCCAATGCTTCATCTGACAAACACGAAACTAAGTGATTGAACTTTTCGACGTTTGATAAGGAATTGTCATTATCGACTAAGCTTTCAAACAGGCACATAAAATTTTTGTACTCCGAATGTTTGCCACTAAATTTTGGCAAACGCATTTTCGGCAACTGGGATCGGTGAGTCGAAACTACGGAGCAATCATGATCAGTTCTTGGCCCTGAAGACGGCTTGGATGCGTTAATATACAAGGCTCTTGTGACGACACACAAGTCCTCTAATGGCCCTCTAGAATCATTAAGAGGGCTTAAATTATCCAGATCAGTTTGTAGATCCATTGCCTTTTGTATATAACCTTCTAAAAGCTCTAATCGGCACGCTAACTCTGTTTTATCAGACGAAATGGTCTTTGCTTTAATTGCTGTTTGCATACGAGCAATATCAGCACTAACTTTGTCAAATCTTTGCAAGCACATTTGTAGTTTTGCACTTGTCTTGCTGATTTGTGGCTTTTCACTTGTCTTTTCGGTCTCAGACATGTTGACTAAATGAAACACTTATAGAAATCAAAAAGGAATAAGTGTCACAAACTTTGTGAGCTACCCTCGCAACGGCGCTGACTATGTAAATCTAACTTGCTTATACACACACACGCGCAAACTATGCGTTGTGTGAGCAAACAAACGAAAGTGATCCAAGCGATCCGAGAATAAGCAGGCTAAACTTTTGCTGTAACTACGTTTGTAGGCAGCAATGTAAAAAGCGGGGTGCGGGGTATGCAATGCAACAAGAGAATATATGCACACGCACTCTAAGTGGTGTGTATATCAAACAAACGAAAAGAGAAACAAGAGAAAACGAAGATCAAATCAAACGTTTTCTGTGCTACGTTTGTAGACAGCAATAGAATATGCGGGGTGCGGGGTGACAAAATGCAAGCGTCGCCAAATGCTAGCGGCGCCGAATGCAAGCGAAAGAGAAGGAGAAGACGAAAGATTCAAAGCGCACGCAAGGAAACGGTCCGAGTTCAACGGACGCAACGACGAAAGGAAATATGTATGTAGGTGTGTATGTGCGAACGCAAATATGTATGTATATGCTTATAACTTTATGTATTAACAGATTTTATAAAATTCGCGGTTATATGTACATATGTATATGCATATGTAGCAAAAGCGAAATTGCAAAAAGACCGCGATAATTTTGCGTTGGCACAATAACACACACAATTAATGACAATTTGACCACCAGAAGTTTTATATTTAAATAGAAAATGTAAATAAATATTGCCGTTTTGTTTGTTTATTTATGTTTAAGATCATGCAATCGAATATTACTTGCTAGTATATATAACCAATATATGTGTGTATGTTCATATGTGTATAACTTAGAACTGTTTTGTTCTGTATAATATTTGGCGGTTATTTTGTAAGGTAGGCGCGAAATAATACTACATATGGCATTAGAGTATTAACATACATACATACATACATACTAGCTTATATATTTGCATGCAAAGGTTATTACAGTAAGTGCCAAGAATTGAGCTGTTCACTAATTTTTATAATTTTATGTTGAATAAGCGACAATACAGTAAACTGTAAGCTCAATTTTTGACACTAATACCTGGAGACTGTCTAGGGAATCAATAGACATGGAACGACGACTATTTTCCATTAGGTCCAGCGGCGACAACAAATACGGCTTGGCAGTTAGGTCCAGCGGCGACGACGAATACGGCTTGGCAGGTGGCACACTTTGTTAATATTGTCTTTAAGTTGATTTTAACACACACACGAACGCGCAAGCAATAGCCAACCAGCACACAATAAATATGACAAATTTAAATTGTTTTTAAAAACACACCGAAGTCCCTGCTCGGGCGCCAATGAAAAATCTCTAAGCGTTTTTAGAGAGCGAAGATCAAACGAATAAATTGAGACGCGGTGGTTTCGAAGTTTTATAAAATTTATTGTTGCTGATGGCTCAAATTTGCTGCTTCCTTTTCGATAGCGAACTTTATACTATATTAGAGCGGTGACCATGGTTTTGCCACGCACTCTCAAATTTTGCCATCGGCAATTGCCGATCGACGCACAGCAAGAGAGAGATTTACATGATTACACTTCTTGTGCTCTCTTAAATTCTATCTTAACTACTCTCTTAACTACTGCTCGAACAAATACAGTACAAGAAATGTACTGGTAATTAGTATTTACACTTAAGATTTGTTAACTTGTTGTTAGTTTTCGGTACTGAAAAGATTCAACAAATAAAAGCTCCAAACTAAAAAAAAAAAAAAAAAAAAAGAAAGAAATTACACTACAACTGAAAAAGAGTGTTTAGCTGCTGTGTTAGCTGTGAATAAATTTCGTGCGTATATAGAAGGTCAGCCATTTAATATTATAACTGATCATGCGTCGTTAAAGTGGCTAATGAGTCAGGCAGATTTAAGTTGTCGATTGGCTCGATGGGCACTTAAATTGCAAGGTTTTGTTTTTAAAATTATTCATAGAAAAGGAAGTGAAAATCTCGTACCAGATGCTCTATCACGTATTCATACGGAGGATAATTCGGGGTTATGTGTAGACAGCATAGTAGATTTAGAGTCAGCTGAATTCGATTCAGAGGATTATAAGTAATTAAGAGAAAAATAAGCAGCTAATCCCAAGGGTCTTCTGGATATCAAAATAATTGATAAACATATTTATCGACGAGCTGAACATGCGACTGCAGATCAAATAGCAGATGACAGCTGTTGGAAAATTTGGTTACCTGCAAAATTAATAAATAAAGTCCTTAAAGCAGCTCATGAGGATCCAATGTCTTCACATTGTGGTATCAATAAAACGATTGAGAAACTTCGAAGATTCTACTGCTGGCCAAATTTAGTATCGGACGTTAGGAATTATATAAATGGCTGTAGCATTTGTAAGTGCACAAAACACCCCAACCAGATTATGAGACCACCAATGGGTAATACTGGAATATCTGAAAGAGTTTTTCAAAAACTATATGTTGACTTTCTAGGTCCATATCCACGGAGTAGATCCGGCAATATAGGTATTTTTGTGGCCTTAGACCACCTTTCAAAATTTCCATTCATTAAGACAGTTAAAAAGTTTACAGTAGAAAGCGTAGTTAAATTCATGGAGGAGGAGTTGTTCCATTGCTTTGGAGTGCCAGAAACAGTGGTATCCGATAATGGTGTCCAATTTAAATCAAATATGTTTAACGACTAATGTTAAACACGTTTATACAGCTTTTTATTCTCCTCAAGCCAACGCCTCGGAGCGAGTTAATAGATCAGTTTTAGCCGCTATAAAAGCTTACATTCAGCCCGATCAAAAAAACTGGGATGAGCATCTTAGTAGTATTTGTTGTGCTCTTCGTTCAAGCTTACACTCAGAGATAGGTACTAGTCCATATCGTGTTGCATTTGGTCAGCACATGGTAACAGATGGTGGCAACTATCAGTTATTGCGACAATTAAAATTGCTAGATGATCGGACTGCTTGTTTTTCGAAAGAAGACTCGTTTGAGCTGATTCGAGAGAAAGCCAACGTTCAGATCGTCAACCAACGTACTCGGAACGAAAAGTCCTACAATTTACGCAGCCGTAATGTAAATTACAAAATTGGTCAAGAGGTTTATCGGCGAAATTTTACTCAAAGCAATTTTACTACCGGATATAGCGCCAAATTAGCCCCTTCATTCTTAAAGGCAAGAGTAAAAAGGAAACTGGGAAATTATTATTATGAGCTCGAAGATCTGCCAGGCCGTGTTATTGGGAAATTCCATGCCAAAGACATACGGCAATAAAAACCATCAAAGGAATTCAGCTAATGCCAACACAAGCGCGTATCACACGTTGTTGCTTTTACCACCAAGTGTGATTTAAGTGGGGGGAATTTGTAGGGCGCTTGAACAATTGTAGTTAAGTTGAAATTCTTTTTCTGCCTAAAAGTATGCTTGCTAATTAACCATGTCACATAAGATACTGGGGAAGCAGTCAGAGAAAAGGTTAAAGAGCATGTGAGAGACCCAAATTTATTAGTCTGAGAGAATAAATTGATTTAGATGAGAGGGTCCAAAAATGGTGACTTGTCTGGAAGAATGACTAGCAAAAAAATTCCTTCCTGCAACCATGTCTCTTGTCGACGATGTCAATAAGCAATTAGCAGTCGACTAAGACAGTGCAGTAACGCGGAAGTGAAAGTGGAAGTTGAAGTCCAATCTAAGCGGAGAGAGAAAAGGAAAATAGTTTACCTACATCTATGTGCCCCACTATATTATAGGTAAGCAGACTATATAGTTGTAGTAGTGGTAGAGAAAAAGGAAGAATTTGTTCGGCAAGTCAAGTCCAGTGGCTGATAGTTTTTTTGTTTGAAAAAAAATTGCAGGTGGCACTTTGTACAGAATTAAAAATTATTTTGATATGTCTGGACTGGAGAAGAATCGAGTCTGCAACAACAATGATGCTGCCATCTAATTTCATTCTCCAAAAGACGAAATTAATTTAATAATAATAATTTGACCCGTTTATATGTACGATATAACCTTTAAAAAAGGTTCAGCCAACGAATTTTCACTGCCAACTGCACAATATTTGCCCGCCAAAATTGTTAGACCTTGTTACACCTACAAATCGCTAACCAACAACAATTAGTATGAGCAAACGCTAGTCTGTATGCGCATATGTGCGTACATGTTCGCCGCCAACAGCTGGTCCGGCCATCGACCTTTTAGTTCGTGTCCCCGCCAAGAAGGGAAAAAGCACTAAAAAATTGAGAGGCTCAGAGAATGAGGGAATTACTAGTTAAAATCTCGCGCTCAACTGCATCGGCTGTGCAGCTGCTTATGACTCGCGAATTTGAATAAAGTTATTAATAAATTGTGTTCACCGAAAGAAATAATTGTTAAAGTAGGGATAGGCGTATTTTTTTATTGTTAATTTAGTGAAATATTTTTTTTGGTTAATTAATGTTTGGTTAATTAAAAATTAGTGAATATGTGGTTGGCTAGTGAGAAAAAAAGAAAAGGTAATATCTAAAGTTTAATAAATTAAGTTCAAAAATAAAGAGGCGCCAATTTAACAACTAAAAGTTTGTTAAATTGTAGTACATGAATATCAAAAGAAAAGAAAAAACGAGAAAGCAAAGAAAAATAGCCGTGTACCGTTTTTGAGTGAAACTTCCCCTCCTTTCCACTCAATTCTAAATTACAGCATTGCAGTAACGTCGGTTGAGAGTGCTTTCAACGATGGACAACTGAGTAAGTGTGCAATTCTTATCTTATCTTCTTTTCGGGAGTTTAACATTGAGTGAAGCAGGCAAGGGCAAAAAACACTCAACATACAGTTAATTTTACTTTCCGCTTTGTTTCACCCAGTAAAAAAATTTGAGTGACTTTAACTTACATTGAATTTTTATCCGCTTTGCCAAGCAATTATAAACCAATAGAATAAATTAATAGAAAAATTGTCTTTTAAAATGAATTGGTAAATACTTTTAATTTTGTTGGAGACATGTGGGAGAGAAGGGAGATGATATAAAAGTCTTAGACTTTTGTAAGGGATCACCGACCGAGTAGAGGTTATGCGGCCGAAGGTGATCTATGGTAGGGTGGGCATTCGCTGTTGCTACAACATCAGCACAGCAATTTAAGCACCAGCTGCAGCAGCAATAACAGCGCAGCTCCAAATGAGAAAAGAAAATAAATTCATAAATTTATATGTTTGACCTTTTTTAGTTTTTTCTGTACAGGTTACTCTTTGTCGTCCGTCAATTTTGTAACTACTTAATGTTAGGAATATTGCACGCGGAATTTAAATAAAATTAATAATGCAAAGAAGCAAATATAGTTGTGCCGAAACCCCCCCCCCATACTACCGATTCAATTAGCCGGAACCAGCGCGTGCAAGCTACATCGATATTTAAATATCATCCGCTTCACAGCATACGTTGCATGCTACAGGGACCTCTATGTTTTGAACTTCTGTGAAATTTACATTTGCGCACTTTAAGAACTGAATTTCCCCAGATCCAGATTCAGTATGCAATATCTTATTTTTGAAATCTAGTGTACCGTTGACTCTGTTAAGCAGGTCTAGTTCTATTATGCTATCAAATGTTGAAAGGTTCAGCAAAATGAAAAATGTTGTTGTAGTGTTAAAGAGATGCATAAAACATTTTTTTTGAACAGGGTTAAAACCATGAAGGGATTTTACCAAAAAGGGTTTGCTTACCGGTGTTATGTTTTTAAGGTTCGCAAGAGGTTTTATATAGTTTTTCGAGGCCCCTGTATCCATCAGTAATTTTATTGTGCTTCCTGCTATCGTTCGCTCTACAAACGGCAACAGGGAGTCATTTCTAAAATGTTGAGCTCTTCCGTTTGTGCAGTTTCGTCTTCAAAATCAGCTACCTCGGACTCGGCGATAGTATCGTATTCTTGTTCACTTGGGTCATATTGGTGATCTTCTTGTGAAATGTTATTTATTCTCTGCTGCTTTGGTCCTGTAAACCTAGCTGTTCCGCTATTGGGTCTTTTTTTGGGTTTGATTCTGAAAAGGGGAGTAGGCGGAAACCCCTTGATTTGCCTGGTGTTGTGTGGGTTGCCTAAATCTAGACGAACTGTCTATGTCCATTGGTTGTGATGCCTCTTGCCTTTGAAGCGGGCCATTATTCTGTATTCTCGGTTTATTATAATATGGACTTTTACCTTGCTGCGAGTTTTCTGTAGTCTGTTGTTTTTGATAACGTTGCTCATTTCGCTGAGCTCTGCCTTCCAGACTTCTTGCATAATTATTTGCAAAATGAAAGCGTTCGTGGTTTGACTCGACCTCTTGAGCTAATGCTAAGGCCGATGGCAAATCCTTTGGTTGCGCTGAGAAGAGTATGTCGCTTAGCTGTTTCTTAGTTCCAGAGATAAATACTCTTAAAGCATCTGCTCTGTATTTCTCATTAAGAGAAGCAGCCAGGGAAGCGTCATATGTCATGATAGTTTTATTTATGAGAAGCGTAAGTTTTCGCTTAACTTCGTCATAATATTCTAGCAATGTCAAGTTTCCTTGACGAAGTGTTGACAGCTCTTGTTCTATTAAATAGATTGGCCGCTTATCAGCGTACGTAAAGTCCAATCTATTTATAATGGCTTTGAAATTTAGTGGTGTGTCATATGAGGACAGCACCATGTCAGCAGGGCCCTTAATTTTGTTTCTTATAATACCCAATGCTTGATAATGTTTTGAGCTATGCTGGTATACCTCAAAAATTTTGTAAGCTGTGTGCGCAGCTTTTTTCATGTTTGCCTTCAAAATCAGGGACTGATTTTACAATGTCAAGTGTCTCATGGCACTCAACGCTCGTATCTATCTCTGCGTCTTTGAAAACTTCAACCTCTGGTGTAGTTATTTGAAAACTTTTGAATTTATTCTCTACTTCTTGTAACTTCGATGCAAAACTTTTTGCCTGGTGATCGAGTGCAGCGTTGACTGCAGTCTCGATTAGAATTTTTAAACTATTAGCATCAATATTCATTTTTTCTATTATTTGTTGATCGGACCACCAATTATTTTCGCTATAAGCAGTGCTTCGTTCTGCCATAATTTCTTTTAGTTGTTGGGAAATATCAGACACCAGCTCCTCTAATTCACTGTCACTCATAAGGTTGCTTGTTAATAGAGGGCCAAAAATTTTCCATACAAACATCGATTTTTGAAATGCCCTTAGATCGTTGTATTCTTTTACGCGAAAACTTATATATTTTTTATTTATTACTTTATAGTACTGTTGTTTTATTTGTTTTTATTTATTTAATGTTTTTTTCTATATAACACACTTTATACCAGCCACAGTTATTGTGGTCTTAAGGTCAGGGTCTTATCCTTGTAGTTATATGAATTGTTTTATTGTTTTTTTCGTACTACCGTATCGAAAAAATGAGTTGACTTCACTTCGAGGGTTGTTTTTGTTGTGCGCCAGTTATTAAGTTTATTCGGATTAAATAAGAAGACTTGTCCCGTACAGTACTGAACTCTTTTATTGTAAATATCACACTGAAACTAAGTACAAATTGTTCTTAACGCGAAGCTAGTCCTGTCGCCTAAAAGTGCTGATCCAGCGCATTGCCCAAACGGCTCAGATGTCGGGTGGCCGGAGAACGTGGGAACGTTACGGACAGTGTCGTTGTGCAACAACTTAGGTTACGCGGAACTGATGAAGGTTCGTGTACTTCTGGCTTCTCTCTGGTCTAAGCTCGCCGGATGGCGTGTGGGTTCTTTTCTTACCTAAACATATACGCGCTACGGGAAAAATAACACAACCCCACAAAAAAAAAAGTTTGTCATGATCTGGGTATGCGGCATATGCAGTTATATGTATTTTGGGTCGCTGAATCCGAATCCGGGGTCAGAAATTTTCCAGCACGTCTGGATTTCGACCTAACCTCAAAAAACTGAAAAACCTTTGGATATCCCCCAAAAGATATAGAATCGTGATCTGGGCATGCGATATATGTTTTAACATGTATTTTGTCCTTCTAAGTCCCAATCCGTAGTCAAAATTTACATAGCCTTCCGAATCGGAATCCGAAAAAAAACCAGCCTATCACTTCAGAATTTCAACTTAACCTAAAAATTTTTTTTAAAAACTTCCAACATTTTTATTTTTTTTTTTAACATAAGATTAAGGTGTATTTAAATTTAATATAAAAAAAGCTTTTCTGTTGGTATACCCCCTTTTGAGCATTGTTTTATCTGTATTCGCAATAGATTCATATGAGTAATGAATGTTTGCTTCAAAACTGTATTTTAACTAATAAAAAACATAAATTAAATACGTGATAATACATATTTGCATAAATGCCAAAATAAATTATCAAAAAATTTCAACATTTTGAAAGTTTTTTAAAATTTTTTTAGGTTAGGTTAAAATTCAGACGTGATTGGCTGGTTTTGATATTGGATTCGGATTCGAAAGGTCTATAAACATATAGAAACTTATATCGCATGACCTGATCATGACCCCCCATTATTTTTTGGGACTTTAAAAATTTTTCATGTTTTTTGAGGTTAAGTCAAAAGTCAGACGTGGTATGTAAATTTTGACTTCGGATTCGGATTTAGAAGGACAAAATACATGTTAAAACATATATCGCATGTCCAGATCACGATTCTATATCTTTTGGGAGATATCCAAAGGTTTTTCAGTTTTTTGAGATTAAGTCGAAATCCAGACGTGATGGAAAATTTCTGACCCCGGATTCGGATTCAGCGACCCGAAATACATATAACTGCATATGCCGCATACCCAGATCATGACAAACTTTTTTTTTTGTGGGGTTGTGTAATGATTAAATGCATTTCGGAAATGAAAATCGACAACTAAATTGTATTTAAATAAACCACGCTGTTTATGAATGTTATATGCTGGTCATATTGCGCTAGGATACTAGGATGTTAATCGTATCCCGCTCTGTACCCTCCCTACCATGATAGCTCGCGGACTCCTCGGCTATCCCTTGTTCAATACGTATAAGAATTAAATTTCACTATTATGGGCGGTTATTTGGGCGGCGATGAACCTCATTAAATTATTAGATTTAGGGTATTTTAACGTAAAGATATTTTGAGATTTCGTATTCAAATTCAAGGGCAATAACAATTCGTAATAAAAAGAGTAAGAGAATATTTAAATGAACGCGCACTAGCTTCACTTATTTTTACCACAAGGGCAGTTCACAATTATTTCATATAGATATATATATATATATGGACCACCACAAAACATAACTACATTGGCAATGCAGATAGCATACCATTATTCACATACATTTTGTTACTTACAGATGATATCCGCTTGATCGATGGGCCCTTCGATGTCGCTGCTGTGCTGTTTTGGAAGAAGGTTTATGTAGTTATGTGTGTGTGTCCATATGTGTGTGCTTGTTTTCAGATGCTACTGCGAGTTGTACTAGTTTTCAATTGCCTTAGGAATATATGTATGTGTCCAAAAGACGTTATTACATAGAGTTTAAGTGAAAAGATTTGATATAAAAATGTATTTATACTAACGTGATACTTTTTGTTGGCATGCCGCCTTTGGGCTGCCGAGAGAAAAAAACGCCTTAGTGCTTCTGTTTTGCTGCGGGGGTTGGGAGGCCTATGTCAGGCTGGACATACCCGTGTCGCTATGAGCTACTGTGGCTGTTACCCCTATATGTCTCCGGTCTGCAACTATAAAATCCCGATACGTATAGCTCTCAAGCTAGTGTGGCGTGATGATCATCTAAATGATGTCGGAGTCACGTTGAATTAGGGAGTCGCATCCGTTGTTAACTGATATATTAGCTCGGCGTGTTTCACGGCTCTATTCTTTGGCAGTGGCTGAGTATTGTCAGTGTTTTGCCGCCCAGTTTATATTTTTGCAGCCACTAGGAACTTCTTATGGACACGACCGGCCTGGCTTATAGTTATAGTGAACGATAGCTGGCAAGCGAGGTGCGTGAGCGTGCATTCTAACTAGTTGCGGTATGGTAGAATACACCACCGAGCGACTTGTGGGAGTGCAAGCTAAGGCGTTCCTCACGATAAGCCGCCGGCTAGGTACGCGTGACACGAAGAAGCGGTCATGCGTCGCGCGCACGTGAGCTCCGAGGCGACCACGTGGTGGTAACATCCACTACCACGAGGCCTGCGAGTACACGTGAGTGACGTGGACCATGTGCGCCTGTTATACCCTGTACATATCTCAGCAGGGCATGACCTGCTAGTAGCCTCTCGCTAAAAGTCATAGTAGTCCTAGTATTTGTAAATTTTTCTCTAAAGACCCTGGCGAGACTGAGATATGTACTCCAGCCTGAGAAAGCATCCTTACAGATGGCGCCCGAGCAGCGACTACTACGACTAGACATTTAGTTTTGAGAAATTTACCATCTTTTAGTGGATTAAACCCCCACAGAGGTAATTTTGCAGGGTATAGAAGGGAAGTACAAGACCCACAGTACAAGATTTACATAGGGCATCAGTATCAAAGAATATACATATAAGTTAAGCAAGACTATCTCTTGCTTGTGTTGCTACGGCTCCCGTAGCCGCATACCTCACCTAGTAAGGATATGGAGCATTCCAAGTGTTCTTGTGTGTTGTCGACTTGTTCTGTAGATAGGTTCCCCAAATGAAGTCAAGGGTTGTGTTTAAGAACCGTTTTCATCGAGTTTCTAATTAATTTTAACAATTGATGGTTAACCAGATTAGAGATTTATTCGGATTACGGTTGTGATTTTGAGAGCTGCACGTCCAATGTGGCTGACAGTAGGGGATGGAAAAGGAAGAAAGAGGATGACAGTAGGCGATGGAAAGAAAAAACTAGCGATGATTCCCAGGATATCGATTACAGATTAATATCTAGCAAATAAAGATTTAAGTAAATGTGATTGGCAAATTCAAGGGTTGCCAGGTCTCCATAAATGCCTTTTAGCATCGGTACTAGTTCTCTCCAGAGCTCCAGCTCCAGTGCTGAATGCGGCGTTTCCATCCAGCGGCGTTTGCATCCCCCCTCAAGATCTGCGTCCCGCGGATTATAGGGCTTTGGATGCCCTAACGTCTCCGGGTCCGGGGTGCTGTTTGTCACGACAGGGATGCCCTTGGTCGATGTCAGCTTCCTCCATATGGTGTAGAGAACCGCTCCGGCAACCAAAGCGACCAATGCCTCCAGAAGGAAGGAAAAAGAAACCCTCTCGGATATCCCAAAAAGTGTCTCCTCAGATTTTCCATGTTGAAGTCGTTCACGTAGTGGAGCGAAGGCGCGTACCCGGTGGCGGTGACTGTAGTCAGTACCGCTGGCATAACCATGAAGTGGCTCGATGAGTAGCTCGTATAGGTTCTTCCAGCCATACTAATTGTCACATTAGCGAACTGGACTATGTAGGTTCCTGCCAAGTTGTGGGTGCTGGGTCCAGCTTCCAATGTCCCGTTGAAGTTGGACAAGAATATTCTACTGTCCTCGACCAGTTCTATCCGAGCCTCGTTATTCTTGAGGAATTCACATCTAGCCTGAGCACCCTTCAATAGCTTGGGGATGCAGCCGTTTTCGTCCATCTTCAGGAGACTTTTTTCCGGACAAACAGCTTGTTGCCCATGGAGAGGCAATCGTCCACCATGGCATAGGTTTCCTCGAAGTTTACGGCGACCTTGTCATGCTTGACCATGACTTGTTTTCCCTCAAGGGTTGCAGGAAGGAGAAGAAGCAAGCGGTAATCCTTGGGGCGACCTTAGGCACGGCCAGAATGTACAGAAGCGCCGTTCCATTAGTAACCACAGACAGGCGGGAAAACTCCAGTGCTTCGACTGCATTCTGGTACGGCAAGTTCCTGACTTCAGTCAAAATCGCCTGTACCTCCTTGTTGTCCAGTAAGCGAGAGTTGACGATCCCTGACTTAGCCCACTGGCACGCTTGAGTCAGCTCGCCGACCTGACTATCGATGATCAAGGCCTTGTGCAATAGGGTCGTAGCCGTGTGTACATCTCCGTCGATGGCAATCGTACAATCGTCGGTCGCAGTAGCCTCGTTCAGTTGCCTCAGGGACTCGTGTGAGCCATCAAATAGTCCAGCGTTTATCCGCACTTGTTGGTTGTCCGATTTTACGACATTTTCCTGAGCATGAAGAATGCGTCCCAGTCCGACATATCCGGTGAGCCCGCAATCCACTTCCAGGCGGACCCAATCCAGTCCAGAGATCGACGTCCACGCTGTGTAGCCGTCAGTCTTGACAGGCCCTCTTGTGACTCCTACAAGTAGTGCGCCACCAGCGCTGCAATCCTGGGATCCGTTAGCTGCACCGCCTCGCGTCGAGCCTCCTGGATCAGCGACTCGAGCCTTCCCAAGTCGAATACATGTGCCAGTTTGAACTGGGCGTTGACACGCCAGACGTTACCTATTTGCAGAGGGACGAGCGCAGCCTCATATTTAAAGATGTCCGCGGCTCCCACCATATGGGCGACAATGATAGTTGCAATATTGGTTAGAGAGTGGCCTTATGAGTAATATTCTTTTTTATGGTGTTAGAATTAGCTTAGAGGTAAGGGATTAAGTGCGTGAATGTTAAGAAATGTTTGTGTTTCGTTTTGTAAGTGTGCGTGAATTATTGGTGTGTGTAAATTATGGTAAAAAGTGTTTTTAAAGTGTATAATCAAGGTCGTGTAAGGAAAGCGTGTGAAACGCACACAAATGATCTAGTGCCATTTCAGTTCCGTAGGTCTGACTTATGGAAGATCTTGCCTGTCTTGGTGTTTACTGTCACATTTCTATCCTCGGCAATCTCCTCAGCTTCGAAACGTTACTTCTCTTTTGTTTTTATTTGTTTATTGGCAACGAATATTTGGTCGCCCTTGTTGTATGAGATAGGCTGAGACCTTGTTTTATTATGAGCCGTGTTTGCGAGGTCTTGTCGATATTTTATTAGACCTCTAACGTCCTCCAGAACCTTAGTTCTGAAGTTAGTTAGACCCTGGTAGTTGATTCTGGCCGAGCGGTCAAAAAACAGATCCGCTGGCTTATTATTAGTCACCGAGTGGATAGAATTGTTATACCTATCCACCGCAATGGCAACCAATTCATTTAATTTGAAGCCAGGGTGTTCGCACTTCAAACACCGGTATATCTCGAAGAAGGTAGAATGAAACCTCTCGACTTGGCCATTGACTTCGCTTTTCTGGGTCGGTGTGTTGTAGAGACCAATACCCAACGTACGCAAGTAATTCAAAACCGTCGGGCACAGAAGGCCTCTCTCATTGTCAGAGACCAGTACCCTTGGAACGGTAAAGTAATGAAGTACTTCAACTAGTTTTTCCCGTAAATGAATGGAGGATTTCGATTCGAGAGGGAAGAGCTTGGTAAATTTGGTGAATTTATCTATACAGCTCAAGTAAATCTTCTTCTCCAAAGTGAAGATATCGATGTGAAGAATTTCACACGGGTACCTTGGGATAGGTGTCGGTTGGAGAAGTGGTTTATTGAGGTGCTAAACGTGTGTTGTTTCTTTCTTAATATCTGTAGGAAGAAAAAGAATTTATTTTAGTTTAATTGCAAGCAATGGTTTTTTAGGTTTTTCGCTTGTTATTTTTTCGATTTTAATTAATTCAATATATGGCGACAGTGACGGACGAGTTTTGTGTTGAGTTGAACTTAGCACTGGGCACGGTGGTCCGTATTTTTCCATTTTGGCCTTAGCCTACTAAGGTACGGTTGCCACACAATCCACTGGGCAGCTTTTTCGGTGCCTCCGCACCGCTCAGCCTATCCAGCAGATTACCACACGCCTTAATCACAATTCACAGTTTATTTTATTATTGACGAAGTTATTCTTCTTGCCTCATTTAAGTATCAGTAGCAGTGGGTTGCTACATAGGTCATTTTTTCTATTTTTGAAGTAAACACTTTGCGCCCGCGTAAAATATGCCCCGCTCCTGGACGGAGACAGCGTTAACGCTTTTGTTTTGTTATATACGACTTTTTGCGCCCGTGCAGAATGTTTCTCCCACTACAGGTTGTGGCGGCATTCTCACCGCGGCGGGTGGTCGTTTTCTTACTTTCATAGTTCCACTATCACATCACTGCCACTTTGTCACTTGTCGTTATCTTGTTTTACCATATTTCGTGGTTTACTTTTTCCTTTTTTTTTGTTGTTTTTTTTATTTTTTTTTTGCGTTTCGAAATCCTAAAAAAAATTTTTTTTTGCCATATAAGGGACAGCCTAATATATATTTATGATTAGCATTAGCAGGAAAGTGGAAAGACCTGAAGCAACATTTGTGACCATGTAATCTATATATATTAGGCTGTCCCCTATATGGCATCCTTCGTGAACATTTTTAAGGATCGCTTCCAAAAAGTGAAGCGAGTAAGTCAATCGTGAACGGGCACGCAAGCAAGCATCGTAAACAAGTCGAGATCGGGCACGCAAGCAGTCAACATCGCAAACAAGTCGCGAAGAAAAAAACTATTACGGCGAAGCAACATACACATCCTTTACGAACGATGTTAAGGATATTGTTTGGCAAAAGTGAATCCAAATAAAAGTGGAAAAGAAAACTAAATCAACATGAGAACACGCTGGATCGCGTTCCGTCGCAAGAGCGAGCTACAAGTCATCCTAAAGGAGTTCGGACTGGACACGAATGGCACAGTGGAAGAAATGCGAAGCCGCTTTGTAGCCTTCGTCAATCAAGGACACTTGTCTAGGCAACACAGCTACACCGGATCTGAAACAACTCGGAACATGCTCACGCGACACCTCGCCGGCACCGGTGGAAGATGACTCCGAAGTTGTCATCCCCATACCGGGTCTGGAAGTTCGACGGGCAGCGAGTCCTTCGAGGAGTGCTATAGCCGACACATTCTAGCCGTTCCAGTACAAAAGGCGACACTTCCAACCAGTAATAGAACTAGCGGACCGGGCCATAGATGGATAGCCCCATACGAGTTGGCCGATCGTGTACGGAAATAGGGCGTAGCCTTCGTCGAGCAGCTGGAAAAGAAGCAGCGTTGTACGGCATCCATGTCCTACAACTATCGCAAGCGGTAGCAAACGTTCTGACCGGCCAAGCCGAGGATTAGTTTAGAGTCAACACCCTTTACAAAGTCACCTGGGAGGAGTTTAAGTAGGAGTTCATGGAGTTTTTTCTTCCCCCAAGCTATTTCCAACGGCTCGAGAACGAGATCAGGAGCCAAACCCATTGGCGAGGCGAACGATTTTGGGACTACATACTAGCACTACGACTGATGATGCGACGCGCCAAGTACACCAAGGAACAGGAGAAAGACCGGATCTACGACAACATGATGCCGGAGTATCAGCTGTTCACCCGCCGGCATGAGTTTGAAACACTGGCACAGCTGAACAAACTCGTGACAACCTATGAGACGACCAAGCAGCTGCAACGACAAGGGACAAACCAGTTTGATCGGCGGAGAGATAGCCCGAAGCCACCGAATCCTCCAGTGACGAACAGCGCAACAACAAGAACACTGGCCCCCACAACAGCAACAGTCACCCCACACGCAACACCCACAGGAGCGACAAAGAGAGATCTACAGCGCGAGTGTCACAATTGCGTACAACCCGAACATATACAGGCGGACTGCCGTAATAGCCGCGTGCTATTCTGTTGGGACTGCGGTCGACACGGTATACGCACGATGGTTGTCGGCGAGCCACGTCGGGAAATGCTGCGCGTCTTCAGCCGATGGGGAACAACTTGGAGACGCCGCAACGCAGCTCCCAGGAGTAGCACCTCCTGTTGGTATTGCCCGTCATTCTGGATGACGTGATCCTGGGGATGGACTTCCTGTGATTCATCGAAGCGACCCTCGAGTGTGGACAAGCGAAGTTATACCTGCAAAACACACTCGAAGAAACAGCACCGACGCCCGGGGCATCCCGCCAAGCAACGGAGGACGCGGTGGCCCAAGACAGCAACAATGTCGCAGTCCTACCACCGGCTTCTCCTATTGCACGGCGGATGAATCCGTTTAGGAAACCCAGGACACGAGAGGAAGTACAGCGAGGCACTGAGGGATAATCAGGAACACGAGAGGAAGTATAGCGAGGGACCCGAGGGACAGATGGAACACGAGAAGAAGAACACTAGCGAGACGCAAAGAACCAAGTCACCGTGGGAGGCCCGACTAAGCGGCGACGCCGCCCACGACTAGCCACGCCGCCTTGCGGGGCGTCGAGGCACAAGGAGCAAGGGTAGCTACAGACGAAGAACAGGTTGACGCCTGATGGGGGTGTCGCCCATTTCGGAGCACACCATCACGATGCGGGATGAGTACCGTATCAAACAGAGTACTACCCAAAAAAACCGGCCATGCAGAAGATCCTCAATGAGCAAGTTCATGAACTTCTGCGAGATGGAAGGATCGAGCCATCCAGGAGCCCATACAGTGCACCCATTGTACTCGTTGGGAAAAAGACGGGAGAGATGCGAATGTGTGTGGATTATCGCCAATGTGAAATTAATTCTGGACACCTACCCGTTACAACGGATCAACCACATCCTGGAGGAACTCAAAGACGCGAAGTACATATCTTCGCTGGACTTGAAGAGCGAGTATTGGCAACTATCCATGGCCCGGAGCAGCAAGGAATACACCGTGTTCACGGCGCCTGGCAGAGGCCTCTTTCACGGGAAGATGATGCCGTTCGGATTGCATTCGGCCCCGGCTACATTTCGGCATGCCTTGGATGGAGTCATCGGACCGGACATGGAGCCACACGCGTTTGAGTACCTTGACGCTATCATCGTAGTAGGACGCACCCTCCAAGAGCACCTGGATAACCTTCGAGAGGTGTTCCGGAGACTTCGGAACGCGAACTTGTGCCTAAATAAGGCCAAGTGCAACTTTTTCCAGAAGAGTATTATCTACCTGGGGCACCAGGTCAGTGAAGTCGGAATCCACACCAATCCCAGCAAGATCGCCGCAATCAAGGAGCTCCAGCCGCCAACGACTGTCATGGAGTTACGGAGATGCTTAGGCATCGCTTCCTGGTATCGGCGATTTCTACCAAACTTCGCCACCCTGGTATAAACCATGTCGTCGCTGTTAAAGAAGGGCCAGCGATGGGTGTGGAGTGAGGACCAACAGCTAGCGTTCGAGGCATTGAAGACAAGTCTCACGGAAGCACCAGTCCTAGCCTGCCTAGACTTTGCCGAGCGCTTCACACTCCAGACAGATGGGAGCGACATCGGACTAGGAGCGAACGAGTCATCGCATACGCAAGCCGACGCCTCTCAAAAGCCGAAAGCCGCTATTCGACTACGGAGAAGGAGTACCTGGCCATTGTGTGGGTGATAAGGAAGCTGCGATGTTACCTGAAGGGCTACGAGTTCGACGTGGTCACTGATCACCTGGCACTGAAGTGGCTAAATAGCATCGAGAACCCTACTGATAGGATTGCGCTTGGCGTTAGAGCTTCAACAGTTCCGCTTCAACGTTCATTACCGCCGCGGGGACCAGAACATAGTGGCGATATTTCTGGCCAAGTCTCTTTCGTGACGGAGCACGTTACGTATGGAAGTGAGAGACCTCCCAGAAATTTAAAGTCTGCCAACTTAAACCTCCTGGAGGGATGCACACACGGCAGGTAAACGTACCATTTGACGTACTCTGTGCGGACTTCGTAGGACCACTCCCGCGCTTCACCCACGGGAATACCATGTTACTGATATTCTTCGACGTTTTTTCAAAGTGGGTGGAGTTGGTGCCTTTGCGTAAAGCGACGGCAGTATACCTGATGCGCTCGTTCCGAGAACGAATTTTTTCCAGGTTTGGAGTGCCGAAGATGCTAGTCTGCGACAATGGAACACAGTACACGAGCCGAGCCTTCGCCACGTTCTGTAAACAGCTGGGCATGACTTTGCACCACACCGCGCCGTACACCCCGCAGCAGAACCCCACGGAGAGGGTAAACCGGACCGTGAAAACCATGGTGGCACAGTACCTGGACGACCAGCAGAGGACGTGGGACAAACGCCTCCCAGAGATTGTAGTATCCCAAGCAGAATGCTTTCGAATATAAATTCGAAATTCGAAACTCTTTTTGCACTGAACTGGGTTAGCACAGCATAAAGCTTTTCTCTTTCTTCTCTTAAGTCGCCCACGCGATTTGGTTAATCGTATGATTTAACCGTAACTCCAACTTAAAGCTTTTTTTCGAAGTTATAAAAAGAGCTTTTACCTTATCTATAACACATTTTCTGATCGGCTCTTTTGTTAAACAGACGCATTGTCTTTGTGATCTGAAAAATTAAAATAAAAAGTCTTAATATAAAAAAAAACGAGTACAGCTTACGCTGCAATTGGAACCTTGTTATATCACCAGCAATTTTCGGGTGCGACCGAAGAAATCGGATTAATTCCATTAATTGTGCCAGTAGTGTTTTATTCCTCAAAAGGTGATATTATTCAAGTTGCTAAAGTGAAGATTTTCTTTCAGCCGTGTGGCAGGCGGTATTTCTTTTGAAGTCTGAAAGGCCTGGCCCCGCTTTCTTCAACTTGATCTAGAGCCCACTGGCTGTCGAACGACCTCGGCCGACCTTGGTTAAATCCAGACAAGATCATAGGTCGATAAAAGTTTCTCACTGGTTCTGTTTTGTGGACCTCTTACATAATATCTGATCAGTGTATAAGATAAGTCTTGATATTGCTGTGTACGATGCTGGTGCAACATTTTACATAATTACCCAGTTTTCGGCTTCAAACCCAATTTCATCCTTGGTTGAAAGAGAACGCGCGAAGTGTGTACAACTTTTCCCAGGCACAGTTTGAAAGTCACCTATGTTTCTCAAACTGCCTAAGCGAAAGGCACACACGCACGCCCAACTCGAGAGCAGCATTAGAAATTAAATTAAAATTGTTTCAATAAATTAAAATTGTTCAAACCGTTCTTATACGAAAATTTGAGTCTTTGGAAGTCTAAATGGATTCAAGGAATGAAATCCTTATAAATCTAAATTAAATTTAAATTACAACCTAGCTTAAGTAACGTAATTTTCTAATATATGAATCTCTACTTTATGGCCGATTAATTTGATTTTGTTTTGGAGCATGTACACATGGTAGGCATATATATCTAATTTGTTCTGAGTATCTTTAATACAGCTTCCAACTTTACCCAACAACCGTTCAATGGACCATTCGTTCGAGAGAGTTGCAGTTTCAAAAAAAAAAAATACAAACGCTACAGTCAGGAGCTGACTGTATAAGGCCATGGATTATCATAGTATACCGTAGGCAATACGTATAGGTATGCATTTCTAGCGCGTACCAAATTTCATTACATGTGCTTCTTCTTGATTTTTTTGGCACAAACTAAGAATGCATATTGCTTCTTGTCGTTTTGTCTAATGTCTCACCATTTTCGACAAGTGCGATAGATGTTCAGTGGCTGAGTAGACTATGTCTTGGACTCTAAGACCAATGATATTGAGCGTGTTCGAGATTCGATTGCTGCCGCGATCAACATGTGAAACTCTTTTGTATTTCATAATTTTTTTAAAATAAATTAAAAGTTCAAAAACATTAAAAAGGGGCGACGGCGGTAGGCGATTTTTAAGTTTTAGTTACGCAATGTATGTAATTAGAACTTAGTTTTCTTTCGTCGGTACACAACAGCAACTGCAAAACTAATTGTACATATTTATGTACATACACGTATAATCGTGCAATAATGTGTGTTGAAGTGGGACGCCAACACATACATGTGGATATGCAGACATGTATGTATGGGCGTCTCACTCGCACATTCATAACTTTACAAGGGCTTATGATCTATAGTATCTCTGGTATTTTCTAGCATTCTAATTGCAAAATATTGAGAGCAACACAAAATAGGAAACATCTAATTGGAATCTTACTGAACTTGCAAAGTCATAACAGACAAAATACGCAAAGAGTGACGGCATTGAAGAACGCATTAGTTCGCGTTTTTTTGATGCGTGCTGAATAATATAAAAATACTTAACTTTAATTATAAATAATTAACATTATTTATAGCTATTATAATTTGATTGTCTTTCATATGAAAACAAAGTAATGAACATTTTTTTTATTTTCATTGAAATTTAATTAAATAATTTAATTTGTTTGACTGTAACTTTTCTTTTAGTTTATTAGAATAAAATAAATAAACAAAATAAAATAAAAAAAACAAAAAAATAATTAATAAATGAAAATTCGCACCCGCCTCAACCGGGAGTTGAACACACGTACTCTCTCCCAGCCGTCCGCCACTCTAACCATTCGGCTATTGCCTCACTCCTTGGCCAATCGGCAAAGCTGCATTGTGAACCAATTCTGTTACCATACAATGCAAATAAAAAGTTTAATAAAATGCTGTGTGTCTGGCGCTAGATTTGAACTTCGGTATGCTTGCGTAAATAAGGTATGCTTAAGTATGTATGTTCAAAGTGAGTTTAATTCGTATCATATCTCACTTATTTATAGTCCGATTTAAATGAAATTTTCACATAACGTCCGTGGCAAGGTATTTGTTATGTAAGATATACAACTTTGATGGTTGAGCTAATATTGTAGTTTTTAAATAGTTTTTAAATAGTTATTACCGATTTTCTGAGGCGGGAAGGGGCGTGTCCAAATTTCAAAAAAACTTTGAGACACTGCAATATATACGTATGTTGTCACAAAATTTGATGACTCTAGCTCTTATAGTTTCCGAGATCCAGGTGTTCATACAGACAGACAGACGGACAGACGGACAGACAGACATGGCTCAATCGACTCGGCTTGTGATCCTGAGCAAGAATATATGTAAAATATATAGTTTATGGGGTCGGAGATGCCTCCTTCTGCCTGTTACGCACATTTCCGTTCCGACAAACACAATAGTCCATGAATTTTTTTAAAATCCATGGCCTAAAAAACCCATAACCGACTTTCCCGTTCCAACCACCATTAGGCAATTGCGTAGATTTTTAGGTTTAGCGGGATGGTATATGCGGTTTGTGGATAATTACGCCACAGTTAGTTTTGGCCTGACCGAATTGTTAAAACAGAAAAAAGGTTTTAAATGGAATGAACATGCCCCGGAATCTTTCGAAAAATTGAAATCCTGTTTAACAGTCGCCCCCATTCTAATAACTGCCAATTTTTCTGAACCATTTGTCTTACTTTGTGACGCTAGCACCTATGGAATCGGTTGTGTATTAGCACAAAAACGAGACGGACTCGAATTACCAATAGCGTATATGTCCGAAAAATTATCTAAAGCACAGCGTAACTATTCAGTTACGGAGCTGGAATGCTTAGCGGTTATAAAAGGTATAAAAAGTTTCGTTCTTATATTGAAGGACAGGAATTCCTCGTCATAACTTATCATGCGTCTCTTCAATGGCTCATGCGACAAAAAGATTTATCTGACAGATTAGCCAGATGGTCGATGAAGTTACGATCATTTACTTTTGATATTTTACATAGAAGCGGTTCGCAAAATGTTGTGGCTGACACCCTGTCACGTAGAGATGAACCTACAATTGAATTCATAGGCCTTTTTAAAGAAGAATCAAAAGAATTCAATTCGCCTGAATATCAATCTCTTATTGAAAAGATTAAATTAAATCAGTCCCAAAACACCTGATTTAAAAGTCGTTGACAAATATGTGTATAAAAGGACTCAATCCGCATCTGGCGACCCGAGTCAAGAAGATTTTTCATGGAAGCTTTGGGTACCCTCTGGCTTAGTGGAAGATGTACTTAACCAAGCACATAATATGCCAAGTTCTGCACACTGTGGAATGAGTAAGACTGTTGAAAAAATAAGAAATTTCTTTTGGCCGCGTATGGTCAGCGAAATTCGGCAATACATATCAGAATGTGATGTCTGTAGAACAACCAAGAGTCCAAACACAGTCCTAAAACCACCGATGGGCAGACCACTCACTTCGAAACGACCTTTTCAGAAATTATATATTGACCTTTTAGGACCTTATCCGCGTTCAAAAAATGGCAATATCGGTTTGTTGATAATAGTTGACCATAACACAAAGTTTCATTTTTTATGCCGTTTAAAAAAGTTTACAGCACCTAAGATTTGTGAAACAGTCCTAACAGACAATGGCTCACAGTTTAAATCCAGCCATTTCCGGAAATTCCTTGATAGTTTTGGTGTTTTCCATAAATGCACCACAATTTATTCACCGCAGGCTAATGCCAGTGAGCGATTAAATCGATCGGTATTGGCTGCAATACGAGCTTACATTGGAACTGAACACTCGAATTGGGAATTGAATTTGAATGCCATTAGTGGCGCACTAAGAGCTACTCTTCATAGAAGTACCGGGTATTCACCTTATTTTCTGACCTTCGGCCAGAATATGATTCTAAACGGTCAAGATTACGAATTGTTACGCCGCTTAGATTTGTTGGAAGATGATCCTCGATTAGAGAGAACTGACAATCTGAAAGTGGCCCGACAAATAGCCAAAGAAACTGTGGTAAACAATAGTTTTGGTAGATGTTTTGTATAATAAAATGCAATGGATGTTGTTTGATGCTTATGATTTATTTGGATAAAAATGTTTAAAAAGTTACGCAGTGGCACGTGTTGTGTGCTTGACAGTTTGCGATCGAAGAGAGGGAACTTAACGATGATTAAAAGGATAAATTAAACAGATTAATATCTATTGAAAGTAAATATTTAAATAAGTGTGAATGGCAAATTGTGAGGGTTGCCAGATCTCTATAGTACTACCTCCTAGACTTCAAGTTGTGAAACGAACGGGGAGTCTAATCGTGCGGCGGGGTCTGGATGGCTGTTGAGATGGAGTTGATTCAATTTGATTTGGCGGTTGATCTATGTTTGTTGTAGACGATTCTGCTGCTGCTTCTGATGATGCTGCTGCCGATGATGATGGTGATGTTGATTCGTTATGTGACTCAATAAACGCTGGTTTGAGCCGATCGATTGATACTGTGTTATCTGTCCGTTGATGAGAATATTGTAGAATTAGCTATGGTTTGATTTAACCATCCATCGTAAGACGGCTGTAATGATCCGCGCACTGTATCGTTGCGTAGAAAAACATGTGTTGCGTCGATTAATTGTTTAAATACAAATGGCTTCGAAGTGTCGTGGTGGGCTGTTTGTGTAGGGCGAATGTCGTTCATCATTTCAGCGAGATGTTTTACAAATTCAGTTTGCGGTAAAACATTGTTTTCCATATGAAGAAATTGTCCTGGAAGTCGTAGTGTTGATCCATAGACAAGCTGTGCTGCTGTAGTTTGTATGTCAGGTTTGAATGCTGATCGTAATCCTAACAATATGATTGGTAGTTTGCTTGGCCAGTCAATTCTGTTTTGACACACTATGGCTGTTTTAAGAGTGCGATGCCAGCGCTCAATAATTCCATTAGCTTGCGGGTGATATGCAGTAGTACGTATATGATTGATGCCGAGGAGCCGTGACAATTCGTTGAAAAGTCTTGATTCGAATTGTCTGCCTTGATCTGTGGTGATACGGGAAGGTACTCCAAAGCGGGATATCCAGACGTTGATGAGAGCTGCGGTTACCGTCTCTGCTTGCATGTCTTCAATTGGAACAGCTTCCGGCCACCGTGTGTAGCGGTCGATAATGGTGAGACAGTATCTAAATTGACCAGATTGGGGTAAAGGTCCAATCAAGTCCAAATTTATGTGTTCGAAACGATGTGCTGTCAATTGATAGTGTTGAAGTGGTGAATGAACATGGCGGGTTACTTTTCATCGTTGACAAGGAATGCAATGTTTGACGAAACTGGCGATTTCATTGTGCATCGAAGGCCATATAAAACGTTGTTTGATGATCTTCATTGTAGATCTAATGCCTCCATGAGCGATGTTGTGGAGTTTGCAGATGATTTTCTTCCTGAGTGGCTTTGGAATAAATGGTCGAGCTGTATGAGTAGAAAAATCACATAAGATTGATGTTTCTAAATGTGGTAGGTTTACAGATTTGAGTTGCAATGTTATTTTGTTGTCTTCCAAAAGTTGTTTAAGCTCTGGGCAATCACTTTGTGCTGAAGCTATTTGCTCGTAGTCGATAATGTTGCTTTCGATTGCTGCTATGCGAGACAATGTGGTGCTGTCGTGTTCTCAACTCCAGCGACGTGTAAGATGGTTGTTGTGAACTGACCAATAAAGTCCAATTGGCGGAGTTGTCTGGGTGATGCCTTGTCCGGCCTTTGAGTGAAGACGTATATGAGCGGTTTGCGATCAGTGCGGACATGAAATGATTTGCCTTCTAACATAAAGGAAAATGCTTGATGCTGAGATAGATGGCAAGAAGTTCGCGACCATACGTGCTGTATTTGCGCTGAGCATCTGTTAGCTTTACACTGAAAATCCCATTGGCATTCATTGGGTATTCATTATTCACGATTTGGTGAAGAACTGCTCCGACTGCTGTATCACTAGAATCTGTGCTTAGCGAAAGTGTTGCATCTGGAGATGGGTGAACGGGGAGGGTTGCTGTCGCGAGAGAATGTTTGCACTGTTGGAAATGTTGTATGTTTTCGTCTGTCCAGTGGATTGGAGAAGAATCGTTCTTCTTATTGCCTGGAATTAACTGCATCAACGGGGCTTGATGTTCCAGTGCTTTGGGCTGGAATCGTCTGTAGAAATTGATCATTGCCAGAAAGCGTCGAAGTTCCTTTACAACTTTGGGTAATGGAAAATCAACAATTGCTTTGACTTTGTCTTGCAAAGGTTTGATGCCATGAGAGTCGACATGATGTCCTAAAAATTTGATGGAATTTTGTCCGAAGCCACATTTGCTTGCGTTTATTGTGACGTGGTTTAATTGGAATCTGGTGATATGCGCGATTGAGATCAATTTTGGAAAATATTTTCTTACCATAGAAAATATGTGTGCAATCCTGAATGTGCGGCAGAGGGTACCGATCAGGAATCGTTTGTGCATTGAGAGCTCTATAGTCGCCACATGGCCGCCATTTGCCTGTTGCTTTACGGACCATGTGTAAGGCTGATGCATACGGGCTCTTTGATTTTTAGAAGATATCCAAACTCTGACTTTGCTGCTGTGAGTTTATCAGGAGTAAGACGACGAGGTTTTGAAAATGTGGGTGCTCCTTTGGTGTCAATGCAGTGTGTGACATCAGATGTGGTTGGTTTGGGTGTTGTATGATCCAATTGAGTGATAAATTTGAATTCCTCCAAAAATTTTGAAAATTTGCATGCTGTGTTGAATGTTTTAATTGTGAATGAAGATTGAAGGCTGCAAATAACATTACGTGCTGGCAATGTTTGAGCGTCAATCAATTTTTGGCGTTTAATATCAACAAGCAGGTTGTAGTGCTGTAAGAAATCCGATCCGATGATTGGTGTACGGACATTTGCGATGATAAAATTCCATGCAAATGGACGACGTAATCCTAAATCCAAGGTTAAGCGTGTTGTACCATAAGATTCGAAAAAACTGCCATTCGCTGCGAAAAGAGGATTTTCGTTGGATGATGCGATGCGTTTGTTTATAGTTGAAACTGGTATAACGGATACGTCTGCACCTGTGTCAATGAGAAAATTTTTTCCTGTTTTTGAATCCAGTAAAAAAAGTCGGTTGTATGTGGAAATGCTGTTTATTGTTATCGATGTATGTGGTAAGGCTATATCGGACTAACTATCGAAGTTGCCTTTATGATCTTCGACAGCTGGACTTCGTTTTTTAAATTGGTGTTGAATGAACAGGGCTCCTGACAGTTTTGTGCTTTGTCGCCATACTTGGTGTGATACCAAACATTTTTGTTGTTGTTGTTGGGCTGTGGAGTGTTGCTGCGACTGTTGCTTTGGAATCGACTATTGCTGCGAGAGCGTCGATTATTGTTGTTGTTTAGAATTTGTCCGAGCTTGCTGTTGATTTGCTGAAATAATTTTTCTTGAACATCCAAACGTTTTTCTATGTTGCTGAAACGATCGTCTGTAGAATTTGGATTGTTTGTGTTGTTGCGTGATATAGCTGAAATGTTTTCACTCGATGTAAAAGTGAGTGAGTCCATGACAGCATCTGCGGCTGTTAAAAGTTGAGATAGTGTTGTATCGACGGCACGAGCTTGAGGTGGAAGGCGCTTGATCCAGTAGCGACGGACAACTGATTCGTCGTTGGTGGCATTTGTCCGTTGTAGCTGACTAAGTAAATGACTTGGGCGTCCATCACCGAATTGTATTCCAGATGCGAGCTTTTCAAGGCGAACCATTGCCGATTCTGCGAATTTGCCTAGTATAGCCTGCTTAAGTGTGGTGTATGGATTTGTTTCCGGTTCGTTTTGGACAAGATCGTGGACTTGCTCCAAATATCTGCGTACGCTATGACTGCTGCGTACTTCTCATGCTCTTTCCGAGAACCGATGCCTTGTAATAGAAACCAGTTTTCCAATTTGGTGAAAAACATTTCTATGTTTGTGATTGTGTGAAGTTGTGGAAACGGCATCTGTCTAGTAATTGTGTTTAGATTTGGTCCACTTGGTTCTGCATTATTTTGTGCGTCAGCAAAACTATCGTTCTCCATCTTATAAAAATGTTGTGTATGCTTCGTATGATGAAACACGTGTAAATTCTGATTGCGTCAGAAAATTATGATGAAATTATATTGATGTGCGAATTTAATAGTCGAGGGTCACCAATTGTGGTGACTTGCAGTGTGTGCGTGTTTGAGAGTCGAGGGTCACCAATTGTGGTGAACAATAGTTTTGGTAGATGTTTTGTATAATAAAATGCAATGGATGTTGTTTGATGCTTATGATTTATTTGGATAAAAATGTTTAAAAAGTTACGCAGTGGCACGTGTTGTGTGCTTGACAGTTTGCGATCGAAGAGAGGGAACTTAACGATGATTAAAATGATATCGATAAATTAAACAGATTAATATCTATTGAAAGTAAATATTTAAATAAGTGTGAATGGCAAATTGTGAGGGTTGCCAGATCTCCATAAAACCATACATCGAGTACATCAGGAGAATGCAAATAGATATAATTTACGTTGTCGACAAGCTCAATTAAACGAAGGAGATAAAGTGTATGCTAGAAATTTTACACAGAGTAGTGCTCTTAAAAAATTTAGTTAAAAACTCGCACCTGTGTTTATTTCAGCGTCGGTAAAGAAAAAACGAAGCCCGTATTATTACGAGCTAGTAGTCGAGAAAGAGAAACCTCTGGGAGTATTCTACCTAAAAGACATACAAGTAAGCAAAAAAAAATAATGGTCTCCAGATAATGCATCTTTGAACAGGTCTTGTTCTATTATCTGCGCTGTAGTGTCCCAAGCACAATCCTTTCGAATATAAATTCGAAATTGCCCCTCTTTTTGCACTGAACTGGGTTAGCACAGCATAAAGCTTTTCTCTTTCTTCTCTTAAGTCGCCCACGCGAATTGGTTAATCGTATGATTTAACCGTAACTCCAACTTAAAGCTTTTTTTCGAAGTTATAAAAAGAGCTTTTACCTTATCTATAACACATTTTCTGATCGGCTCTTTTGTTAAACAGACGCATTGTTTTTGTGATCTGAAAAATTAAAATAAAAAGTCTTAATATAAAAAAAAACGAGTACAGCTTACGCTGCAATTGGAACCTGGTTATATCACCAGCAATTTTCGGGTGCGACCGAAGAAATCGGATTAATTCCATTAATTGTGCCAGTAGTGTTTTATTCCTCAAAAGGTGATATTATTCAAGTTGCTAAAGTGAAGATTTTCTTTCAGCCGTGTGGCAGGCGGTATTTCTTTTGAAGTCTGAAAGGCCTGGCCCCGCTTTCTTCAACTTGATCTAGAGCCCACTGGCTGTCGAACGACCTCGGCCGACCTTGGTTAAATCCAGACAAGATCATAGGTCGATAAAAGTTTCTCACTGGTTCTGTTTTGTGGACCTGATCTTACATAATATCTGATCAGTGTATAAGATAAGTCTTGATATTGCTGTGTACGATGCTGGTGCAACATTTTACATAATTACCCAGTTTTCGGCTTCAAACCCAATTTCATCCTTGGTTGAAAGAGAACGCGCGAAGTGTGTACAACTTTTCCCAGGCACAGTTTGAAAGTCACCTATGTTTCTCAAACTGCCTAAGCGAAAGGCACACACGCACGCCCAACTCGAGAGCAGCATTAGAAATTAAATTAAAATTGTTTCAATAAATTAAAATTGTTCAAACCGTTCTTATACGAAAATTTGAGTCTTTGGAAGTCTAAATGGATTCAAGGAATGAAATCCTTATAAATCTAAATTAAATTTAAATTACAACCTAGCTTAAGTAACGTAATTTTCTAATATATGAATCTCTACTTTATGGCCGAATAATTTGATTTTGTTTGGATGAGCATGTACACATGGTAGGCATATATATCTAATTTGTTCTGAGTATCTTTAATACAGCTTCCAACTTTACCCAACCACCGTTCAATGGACCATTCGTTCGAGAGAGTTGCAGTTTCAAAAACAAAAATATATATAAAAGGAAAATTTGAAAATGAGTGAGTCTACCCAGTAGTTTGAACATTAATTAGTATATAAATGCCACGTGTTTTTTCTCAGTCGAAGTCCTATTTTCTTTAAGCAGTAATTGAAACTGCATTTATCTTGATTTACCTTCTCACCTAAAAAGAAAAAAGAAATGTATTTAAAAATTGTAAATGAATTTATATAAAAATAGAAATTGAAAATGGATAACTAAATATTTGTTATGGGTCTATCTGGATCTTGGCTGAGACAACATGAAGTAATTTAATAATCGGTTTCTTTGAATATTAGGGGCAATGCTTAGATATCACCAAAAACATTGCCATGGTAGGGTGGGTAGAGACGAGGGACAACAACACCTAGTTCCTTCTGATGAATAATTCCAGTAATCGTTTGAGAAGGTGTGTCGGCACCGACTTTGTTATTCTCGTAGATATTATCACTATGCTAGTTAAACCGTGCACTTATATTTTATGATGTGGTAGGTACTATGGAGTTTGGCCTGAAAACCCCGACCAATCCGGCGAGCTTGGACCGAGCAAAGCAAGAGTGCACACCCTCCGGACCCAAAACTCCACGGGCACAGGCTTCTATCAGTCACCTTAGCCTGAGCTTGAAAGCCATTAAAACGAACTAGGCTGTACACTACAAGATCAGCCTGGCCATTAACACTAGTGCCTCGGACACCACGGTATTTAGCCCAGCGTATCTGGTACAAGGACGCGAGCCTTGTTTGCCGGGAGCCTTTTACGAAGAGGTGACTCCAGTTATACGAGTGGAGTCAAGGATGCCAGCGGTGAAGGAACGACACCTGCATGACGTATTCAAGACCGTCGTCGAAAATACCCAACAAGCAAGCGAGGACCAGGGAAAATAATATAACTTACGCCGCCGAGAGTGGAAGCCGGCCATCGGCGACTTCGTACTTTTGAAGCAACATCATTTGTCGAAGGCAGCCGATGGATTCGTCGCCAAGCTGGCACCTTACCGAATCGTGAGCTACACCACGCTCACGATCCTACGCCCCCAAGACGTCAAGACGAAAAAGCGACGCAGCGCAGGATTGGCCGACCTGAAGGCATTTCATGGGGAGGACTCGACCAGCAAAGGTCATCAGGTATCGGGGGGGGCAGGCTCCAACTAATTATGTTAACCATAACATTTATATACGTTAATAAGATATTAGAAATCTCAGAGCTGGGTAGAGCTCCAAGTCTCGCACCATGTTAGGGCCCGATAGTGAAAATAGTATTATTAAGTAACTCCTTTAAAATTATAGCCCCGAGTCGGATCGCGACTGGCATCTGCCTGACCAGCGGTCAACGGAGACGGGTCATAGACCTGATGTTCGACGAATGGGGCTTCGACGACACGCCCCCCTTAATACCTCAGGAGGCGATTCCCGTCGCCACTAGCATCATCGAGCCCGAAGAGACGGAGGAGTGGATCCTAGACCTGGACGATTGTGTCACCACTCATCACTTCAACGGCGACTGCCTGGCCGGCGCCCCCACAGGACAACTTCGTACCGAATACCCGGAGGAGACAGGGCACTGTAGCCCCATCAGCGAGGGTGACAGCGAGGGACCTCCGCCCATGCCACCACTAGCAATGACATTTCCAGTCACGCCACCGCCGGTCACGGGAGCAATACAGATTGCAAGCCAGGCTTGCACGACGGAGGACGACCAGGTCTTCCCACACATAGGCGCATCGGCACATCCGCCTCCCCTCAAGAGTATTCTCAAAGGCAGGAGCGTGTACCTGAAGGTGCGGGCCGGGCCGTTTTCCTCGTCCTCCGAGGAGGAGTCCGACGACGACGACTTCCCGCGATCACCTGCTCGTCCGGTGATCGACCACCGCATCGAGTTCGGAGAGGCGTTGCTAGCGATGGTGCGGACGGAACACTGTGATGCCCCGATGCCCGATCCCGTTGCGCTGGCTACACCACCGGCACAAGGCCGTAGACACCCCGAGCAGTGGGCTCCAGCACCCAGGGACTGGAGGGTCCCCACCTTCGACCATTGACTGCCACGTCGAGCGATAGAAAAGGTCCAAACCCACCTGGAGAGGCATCCCCGCTTGCTTTTTGATAGAAGGACACGGGGCTAAATTCAGAGCCCGGATCAACCAACACGGAGCCTTCACCATCCGGGAACGCAAATAGATGGTTGAGAGATTTCTGTATAACATAAGGAACGCGTCCACCCATTCCCCAGTGAAGTATGGAGAGGGGGGAGGGGTGTGACGCCGCATGAAGCGCGCCACATAATTTTTTATTTACTTTTAAAATAAATATCTAAGTTAGCCTAATATACCCCGCAGTATTGCAAGAACATAGGCAGAAGCATAGGCAGAACATAGGCAGCGAAGGAAAAGACAGGGGCATAGGCAGCAACAAGAGACAGGGTACTCAACATAAGAAAACTCCAGACATTCGACGCCCATGCCCAGCTCGCACAAGTAACGGTGCCTCGGTACCCAGAGCTTGTGCACAGGCCGGGTAACATACGCACAAGTAACGGTGCCTCGGTACCCGGAGCTTGTGCATAAGACTCAAGCAGCATAGCACACACACAAGTAACGGTGCCTCGGGACCCAGAGCGCGAGCCTAGCACACACAGAAGTAACGGTGCCTGGGTACCCAGAGCTCGTTCACAGACAGCACAAGGCGCACAGGCAACGGCATCGCGACCAATTTTAGGGCAGCGGCGCCAGACAAGCAGCGACGATAGGCAAGCAGCGGCACCGTGCAAGTAGCACAATGCGAGCAGAGCCACAGCAGCCGAGCATGATCGGCCGAACACAGGCAGCAGCGGCGGCATACAAGCAGCGGCGTCATGCAAAGCAGCGGCGACATGCAAAGCAGCGGCGACATGAAAAGCTGCGGCAACATGCAAGCAGCAGCAAAGCACAGAAAGTGAAGGGCAAGCAGCAAAGTACGAACTGCGAAACTAGGGCAAAGGACAGTCGATCGTGAGCAGCAGAGTGACTATGCTCTTTAAAAAGTGAATAAAAAAAGGGAAAGTCTAGTGTCAGCCACATACTCCTGGAGGACCATGAATCCTGTCGCAGGATTAACTAGGTAAGCAGTAAACAGAAATTATTGAAAGCTTAATTATGAGCGACGTATGGTTCGAGGTAGGCAGGAAGGCAGGGACAAATTAATTAAGAATAAGTGTGATTAAAGAAATATAGAAAATAAATAATCCATGTTGCAAATTGAGAATAAACAAAGCCAGCGGTGATCATTTAAACCTAGTAGCCCCTTTCTTTCCTAATGCGTGTGTGTGCAGGTGTCGTGTACTAGTTGGCAAGTGGGTACTTGACCGTGTGCTTCAACGAGTTGCGGCGTGGTGAAATACACCACCGAGCGACTTGTGGGAGTACAGGCGAAAGTACCTGTGGTCACGGCCGTTCCGCATGGCAAACGGTCGACCGTGAGTGGTCGTGAGTGAAAGATAGCTGGCAAGCGGTGTGCGTGCACTGTAACTAGTTGCCGTATGGTAAAATACACCACTGAGCGACTTGTGGGAGTGCAAGCGAAAGCAAGCGCGGACGCGAGCGTTCCTCACGATAAGCCGCCGGCTAGGCACGCGTGACACGAAGAAGCGGTCATGCGTCGCGCGCACGTGAGCTCCGAGGGGACCACGTGGTAGTATCATCCACTACCACGAGGCCTGCGAGTACACGTGAGTGACGTGGACCATGTGCGCCTGTTATACCCTGTACATATCTCAGCAGGGCGTGACCTGCTAGTAAAATTCATAGTGGTCCTAGTATTTTTAAATTTTTCTGTAAAGACCCTGGCGAGACTAAGATATGTACCCCATCCTGAGAAAGCATCCTTACAATAAACTAAATATCTCTCCTGTTGCTCTTTCCCGCTACTTAATTGTTCGGTCAAACTTTACCGTGCTGAACGCGAACTGTTATAAATTTATTTAACTCGTTGTAGATTTAAATTTTTTCAGAATCCAAAACAGTTTTATAGTTTTGTTAACATGAAGCGAAAGTCTGCGGTATTTCCTTCCAAATTAACGTTTGAAAATGTTGATGCAGACACAGATCAGGCCATGGCCAATATGTTTGCAAAATATTTCCAAACGAATTACTCACCGAATTGCTGCTTTCTATCCATATAAAATTCCAAGCTCGAATGATATTTTCACCCCTCTCCTGAACGAAAGTTTACTGGTTAAGGATCTTCATTCGGTTAAACCAGTATTCTCGCCAGGACCGGACGGTATTCCCGCTTGCGTACTTCGATACTATGCTAACTCACTTAGTAAGCCACTGCTCAAACTTTTTTCGCTGTCCTTAGAAACTGCCTATTTTCCTCCCATTTGGAAGGAATCATTTATAATTCTTTTGTTCAGAAACGGCAGTAAATCAGATGCAAGCAATTATAGAGGTATCTCTAAATTGTCGACTTTACCGAAATTGTTCGAGTACATCGTAATCCCTCACTTGCAACACTCTTATAGATCCGTTATATCTTCTTTTCAACACGGATTCATGAAACGTCGTTCAACGACGACAAATTTGTTGGAGCTGACATCCTTTGTTATAAAGGGTTTTCAGGACAATCTTCAAACTGATGTCATTTATACTGATTTCAGTAAAGCATTTGACTCAGTCAACCATTTCCTTTTTGCACAAAAACTTAACATATTCGGGTTTTCACCAAAACTTCTTAGTTGGATTGTGAGCTATTTGACTGACTGAATTTAAATAGTCCTCTTTTAAAATAATCATTCTGACCCTATTTATGCCACATCTGGTGTTCCTCAAGGTAGCCACTTAGGCCCCCTCCTCTTTACGCTTTTCATCAATGATCTTTCGTTGGTTATACGTAACTCCCGTACTCTTATGTATGCGGAGGATGTTAAGCTTTGTTATCAAAGTAAAGACGACTGCTATAATTTTCGCCATCAAGCCGACCTAGATAGTGAAAAAATTAGATTAGTTTATCTAATTAAACTATTATTACCGAAAACTGTGGTGGCTGTAATATTTGTCGAAAAAACGAAAAGACGTGCGTTCAATTTCAATATATAATTTCAACTGCTTCATTGCTTAGCCTAGCTTAACTACGGCGGCGAAACGGGGCGAATTCAAACGACGAAGAGAGGACTTTATTGCGCTCCCGCTCCGCCCTAAACTAATTACACTAGACTTCAAGGTTTTTTCTTTTACAACAACTAACTTAATTTAACACCGGCCCCGTTGAAGGCCTGTAAGGCTTCAAGCAATAGGTAGCGGAGCCAGTTTTTGAATGGCCCGTCTAAATAATCGCCCTTCGCTGGTCCTAAGGTCTACGACCCTGACCATGCCGTCCTGCCCTGCGTGAGTTGCCACGATCCTTCCGAGGAGCCACTGTTGCGGTGGAAGATTGTCCTCTGCGACGACGACGAGTGTTCCTTCGGTGATGTTGGGCTGCTGCTGCTGCCACTTGCCCCGGATTTGAAGGCCCAGGACATACTCGCGGGACCATCGCTGCCAAAACTGTTGCCTGACTGACGAGACAAGTCGCCATCGCCGCAAGCAACTGAGACCCGTCTGGTCCGGGGTCCGGAGTGCTGGTGGGGCGAGTAGCGACCCGCCTGTCAGCAGGTGCCCTGGTGTTAGGGCCTCTCCGTCGCTGGGGTCCTGGGTGATTGGTCCTAGAGGCCGCGAGTTCAGCACTGCCTCGACGCCGACGAGAACTGTTTGCAGCTCCTCCGCTGTCAACTGCGCGCTGCCCACCGCTCGTAGGAGTAGGTGCTTTGCAGTTTTGACACCTGCCTCCCATAGTCCTCCCATGTGTGGTGCTCGAGGCGGTGTGAACGCAAAGTCGCATCCGCTTTTTGATGCGAATTCGCGAATTGCGTCCGCTTGCTCCTCGATCTTCCGTCGCAGATCGTCGAAGTGGCGACTCGCTCCGACGAAGTTCGTCGCGTTGTCGCAGTGCACGATCTGCGGACATCCTCGGCGACCAATAAATCTTTGAAAGCATAATAAAAAGGAGTCAGTGGAAAGATCGGAAACAACTTCTAAATGAACTGCCTTGGACGCAAAACACACAAACAGCGCTATGTAGGACTTATAAGGGGGCCTACCACGGATTTTAAGTGTCGTGTACACTGGACCACAAAAGTCAACGCCACAAATGTCAAAGGGGCGGAGAGCACGGAGTCGGTCTGCGGGTAAATTCCCCATTATTTGAGTCAGAAGTCGCGGTTTGCATTTGAAGCATCTAATGCATGAACGAACTGTCTGACTGCAGACCTCCTGAGCGTTAACAATCCAAATGCGCTCCCGAAGGATACTCACAAGTGCTCGTGGGCCAACATGAAAATTGGTTTGATGCAAATGTCGGACATAGCTCTGTACGAATTTAGAACGCTTAGTCAACAACAATGGAAACTTGGCATCATACGATATAGGAGCATTTGCTAGTCGCCCCCCAACTCTCAACAACGAAAACGTACACCAAGTTCCTTTGTCTTCGTGAATAAATGTATTTAATCGTTGAAGACAAGGGCCAAGCTTGGATCCCTTGCGAATTCTTTTAATGTCATCAGAAAATTCGTGACATTGAACAACTTCTATAATTTTCAAAAAGGCTTCTTTATATTCCGTTGGTGAGGGAATCTTTTCAAATTGAACATTCTTATTTTTACATTTAGCTATGAAGCGGAACATATAAACAAATACCCTTAGCAGTTTGAGGTGAGACGAGAATCCCTCGATGACGTCCACTAGATCCGATTTAACTACGGCAGCGGCCAGTCCAACCGCTGTTTTTCTCTTTTCCAGCTCCATCATCTCCCTGGACAGCTCTAGGTGCGGATTAACGGGCCAATCTTCCTCTTCGTTCTTTAAAAACGAAGGTCCACCAAACCAGATTGACTCCTTCAAGTCATCAATGTCACAACCTCTTGAAACTACATCTGCTGGGTTTTGTTTTGTCGGTACATGTCGCCATGTAGCTTCTTTGGACCACTCCTGAATCTCAGCCACTCTGTTCGAAACGAACGTCGCCAACGACGAAGGATGAGATCGGATCCAGTGAAGTGTAACTTCTGAATCCGACCAGAAGACGATTCGTTCGATGTTTATTTTCAATAATGGCTTGATTCTGTGGCAAAGATCTGCTAGAAGGTGAGCGGCACATAACTCAAGTCTAGGAAGTGTTTTCGTCTTGAGCGGCGCTACTTTTGACTTTGAAGTCAACAACGAAACCTTGTAACCTTCAACAGTTTTGCTACGAATATAGACGCAAGCACCGTAGGCTCTCATAGATGCGTCGGCGAAACCATGTACTTGTATTGGTGACATCGGATTGGTGAACACATATCGAGGTATGGAGATTTCTTCCACTCTCGACAATGTTTCCTTCAATTTATTCCATGCTGTTTCCATCTGCTGTGGAATAGACTCATCCCAGTCCAACTTATTAAGCCATAACTCCTGCAATAGGATCTTGCCTCGAATGACAATTGGACTTAATAAGCCGAGGGGGTCAAACAGCTTCGATGTCACCGATAATATGTTCCTTTTTGTCGCTCGGAGAACCATGACTGAGGTGTCTATTTTGAACTTTAAGGCATCTTCGCTAGGAGTCCATGAAATACCTAAAGCCTTAGTTGAATCTGAATCCGAGATAGTTATCGGTTTAACTGTGCTCTCAGATGCAGTGACATCAGGTGAGTTTGAAAACCACTTGCTCAATTCAAAACCTGCTGTTTGAAGAACCTGAGTCACTTCAGACTTAATTTTCTTAAGCTCATCTATGCATGCAGCACCAGTTAACATATCATCGACATAAAAGTCGGACCGAATAACTTCAGAAGCTCTAGGGAGAGATCCTCTTACGGCTTCACTCAACCTCTTTAAACACCTGATGGCCAGAAAAGGGGCTGGACCAGTACCATAAGTCACGGTGTTGAGCTTATATAGTCTCAAGGATTCAGATGGATCTCGTCTCCACACTATTAATTGGAATGGCCTATCAGCTTCATTCACCATTACTTGGCGGTACATCTTCTTGACATCAGCTGTCAAAGCGAAACGATGCAATCTGAAGCGAAGAAGAGTTGAGTACAAGTCTTCTTGAATTGTAGGCCCCACCATCAGAATTTCATTAAGAGACACGTGTGTGGACGTCTTACAGGATGCGTCAAACACCACACGGAGTTTTGTTGAAGTACTCTCAGGTCTCAGAACGCACTGATGGGGAATAACATAGTGCGGAGTAGACGTAACATCTATGTCCGATGGTGACATATGACCTAAGGCGAGATACTCTTCCATAAATTCGAGATACATTTTCTTCAAGCCTTGGTCACGAGTTAGTCTTTTTTCGAGCGACAAGAAACGCCGTTTTGCAACCTCGAACGAGTTGCCTAAAACATTTGGGTCTGATTTAAACGGCAGTCTAACTTCAAAGCGACCCGAGGGCAAAATCTGAGTAGTCTTCCTATAGTGGTCTTCACAGAGCTGTTGCTCTGGCGACCATATTTTCCTAGTAGATGGCAATTCCTCAAGTGACCAAAACTTCTGCAGAGTGTTATCTATCGAAACAAGCAATTCTTCTTGGCAACTTAATGTTAACGAGGTACCTTGGGGAGCTGGACTCTTTGGAGCATATTTTCCAGCTACAACCCAGCCAAGAAGGGTTTTTTGCAGAATCGGATACTCCGGACCTTGCTTTATTTGACCGACGGACAACAACTCGAAAAAGGACTCTGCACCAATCAACATATCAATCCGTTGAGGTTTGTAAAAGTATGGGTCAGCTAATGGTAGGTTCTTTGGGATTTTCCAGTCGCTGACGTTGACTGACTGGTCTGGGTGATACCCAGAAATTGATTTTAATACCCAAAAATCAAACGAAAACTCACTACCAGTTATTCGCGACTTCACCACCGTATGTATTTTATTCTTGACTTGAGAATTGGCTGCGCCAATACCAAGCAAGTTTATACATGACTCTTCTTTGCGGATCTGTAAGCGTTGAGCCAAATCTTCAGTTACGAAGTTAGTTTGTGACCCAGAGTCAAGAAGTGCTCGGGCCAAAATGTAATTTCCACTTTTTGTTCGGACGCTTACGATCGACGTTGCAAGAATTACCCTTTCCAACGCTGACGCATGCATAGAATGTGTGGTGGAAGGGTGATCTTGACTTGGAGGAGGAGAAATATTCTCTAAAGGTGGTGGTAACGCTAAGCTATTTTCAGTCACTGTGTATCTATGCAATAATTGATGATGCGAGCGACCACAAACTCGGCATTTTTTAGATTTGCATTTTACAACAGTGTGACCCTTTTTTAAACAGTTTATGCATAACGATGCGGACTTTACAAACTCAAATCTCTGCATGACGGAGAGACGAGCGAACGGACTACAAGTTTCGATTAAATGGTCATTTGAATTGCAGTAACTGCAGATCTGATTGTTGCTAGTTGAAGAGCAGGCAAAGGAACTTTGATTATGCTGCCTGTTTGGAACTACTTTTTCCGATTTTGGCTTTGTCGATTCTTCAGCAGTTAGATGCTGGTATCGACGGTTCAATACCCTTTCAAAATCGGACCACAAAGGTAATTTGTCATAATCTAGCTGCTCTTCCCATTTTTGTTTGGTCACATTATCTACTCTATTTAATACTAAATGAATCAGCATTGCATTCGCTATTTTAGTGTCATCGCCTATCGATAACAATGAACCATATATTGATGACACCGTATCGATTAGGCTTCTAAGAGAGGATGCAGATTGCTGATTCATTTTAGGAAGACTGAACAATGATGAGATATTGTTCATAAAGATAAGGCATTCGTTATCGTATACTCTCCTTAGGCTTTCCATAGCCTTTTCATAGTTGCTCTCGGTGACTTGGAATGCCTTAATCGTTCCCAAGGCATCACCAGAGAGACAGGAGATCAGATGGTTAAACTTTTCGATGGCAGGAATGCTCTTATCATTATGAACAAGAGTCTCGAATAATCCTATAAAATTCTTAAACTCAGAATAATTGCCACTAAATTTAGGTAATGCCAAATTAGGGAGTCGAGCTCGAGTTGGTGCCATCGGAGCCGAAACCTTTTCTTGTGGTTCGCTCGATGACTTCACGGCTGAAAGAAGCGACATAATTCTCGCTTTGGTCGTGATTGACAATTCTTCCAACTCGGCTCCAAACTCATCATTTTCATCAAGGCTTTCAATATGTTCCTGAAGTCCAGTTGCCTTGACAATAGCTTCGGACAAAAGTTGAGGCCTGCACTCAAGCTCGGAGACGTCTAGTGGTATAGTACCAGTTTCTAGACGCTGTTCTACCCGGCGAATGCTCTTGACATATACTCGTAGCCTTTTTCTAAGGTCGTCAATAGTCGGACGACTCACTTTTGGCTTTTCTTGTTCCATTTTAATGGACGAAAACGAGATAGTATATGTTTTTTATTGTATAATACAATAAACGACGAAAACAATTATACTTGAATAATTGTAGAAGCACTAGTTATCAAAAAAATAATTCGATGCAAGTGATACCGAAAAAGAGTTATACCCTACCAAAGGTAGAGTATGCGTATCACTTGCCGTTTTGAGTTCAAGCGCGCAAACGAAATTGACAACAACAATGCTAGTGAGCGGGTGACGTGCGAAAGCGAAAACGAAAAAATCACCGCTGTAGCTTGCTGTGTAGATGTGCGTATATGTGTATGCAGCTAGAAGCGCAGCTGGCGGACGAACGAAGGAAAGCAAGAAACGAAAAATTCGCCGCTGCAGCTGGTATATACGTAGGTGTGTGTGTATGTATATATGTACGTACATACAATTGCTTGAACTCAGTAAGTATTATTGCAATCGAATTATGGACAAAGTTTGTGAGAGGGGGTGACAGTGGAGCATAAACAATAACAAACACTAGCATCCAAGAGCAGTTCAAATTATATTTATGTACATATGTATAATTATTTAACTACGATGCCTGTCTGTATGTATGTATATACGTATATGTACATATATATATGCATGCAAATAAGCTCAACTATTATAGTGTACGTATGTGCCAAGAATTGAAAGCGAGTGCCAAAAAAAACCAATTTAAATACGCTTTCAATTTTTCGCACAAATACCTGTGGCTCTGGAACGGGTTGACCGGCTGCTACTTTCCTTGGCGCTTGCAGCAATTGCAGGGTATCCCTCGATGACTTGCAGCACCAATTTTGAGATTAACCACGACCGACGCGAATAATTTGCCAGGTATCCACCCACGAACCGAAAGGCAATTTAATTAGCACTTTGTAATTGCACTTTTTTACTTGCACTTGTTATTCAATTGTTGTACACAATTGTTGTTTATATTTGCACTTTTTTGTGTCACTGTCACTTAAATTTCACAATGCCTTTTTACTCGTATTACAGTCCACCCGGGGGCGCCATGAAAAAATTAGATTAGTTTATCTAATTAAACTATTATTACCGAAAACTGTGGTGGCTGTAATATTTGTCGAAAAAACGAAAAGACGTGCGTTCAATTTCAATATATAATTTCAACTGCTTCATTGCTTAGCCTAGCTTAACTACGGCGGCGAAACGGGGCGAATTCAAACGACGAAGAGAGGACTTTATTGCGCTCCCGCTCCGCCCTAAACTAATTACACTAGACTTCAAGGTTTTTTCTTTTACAACAACTAACTTAATTTAACAGATAGTTTTTATTCATGGTATAGTGCAAACGGTTTGAACCTGAACAGCTCCAAATGCAAGCTGATGACATTCTCATTTGCCAGTTCGAAGTTGGTATCTTACAGTCTTTGTGGTAGTGTCTTGGAAAGAATTTTTGATGGTTGATGATCTGGGTGTCCGTTTGGACCCCAAACTTAAGTTTGGTTATCATATATCCTCAATGGTCAATAAGGCTATGGGCGTGCTCGACTTTATAAAAAGATGGTCTAAGGAGCTTGACGATCCTTATTTAACAAATAATAAATATTGGTAGGCTTAAGTTACTTAATCTAGAACCATGCTTGGTGAAGGCTTTATTCATAACCTTATACATGGTGATATTGATAGTGATGATCTGGTTAACCGGTTACACTTCTCTGTCCCTTATAGAATTAGTAGCTATTTTTCACCACTAACGCTTCCGTTTTGTAGATCGAACTATGCCCTACACGAGCCTTTCAGGGTGTTGTGTTCGGACTGTAAGAAACTCTATTGTATCGTGTCTAACACTTACTCTGTAGCTTCGTTAAGACTTTTAATTCTATCTCACTTATCTAGCAACTAAACTAACTTTCTTCGAAACACCTTTATTACTATCCATACTATCCATCTGTTTTCGTGTATTCTTCTCGTGTATTGTTTTGTTCGGTAGGGTTACTCGTTTGCAACAGCGCCTTCGTCCGATTTTGGGCATGTCTAAATTTCTAACCGTTTAATTTTTAATAATTTTTAACTCTACTAATAACTCACCTACCTGATCTGATTGGGGTTTTCTGGTTTTCCTCAATCCCTGGCAGCAAATGCTGGATCAGTTAATTTTTGTTTACCCCAGTTTAAATTTGAATTAATTTAAATGTAAAAATAAAATTTGCCTTAATTTAATTTTAAATTTTTAATTATTAAAATTTTAATTTTAAATGTAATTGTTAAAGAGTCGACTGCTATAGCCGACTTAAAATACATAAATAAAAAAATTAATAAATAAATAAATAAATCTACTGAATTATAACTAGAAAATTATAACTAATTGGACATATTTGGTTTTTGCAGCTCACGGATGGATTTTATGGTGCAGATGCCACCAGGCTAGAGAATATATGGCATGCAGACAAAGAGTTGTGGCCTACAGGCTGCAGAGACGGACGGCTGCTCGTCTGTGGCTGCTGCCGCTACAGACCTGGCCTGATGTTCAAAATGCAATAATTGCTGCGTGATGCTCGCGCTGCAGATTAAGCCTGCTGCTGATGCTCGAACTGCACAGGTGGTGCACTGGACCCATTGCCGACCGGTAAAAATATGCGGCTGCTGGCGTGGCACCAGTCGGCTTAGAGGTCCAGGGAACGCGTTTATTTCTTTTGCAGAATCTGTCTGCGCCGAGGAATCGACCGCCCTTGAAAGAGATGTTTTGCGGTCATATGCCTGGGCCTTCAGGCATCTGCCGACGGTTCAAACGGCGCTTGCCAAAATGGAAACCGATCTGGCTGTTAACAGACGAGGTCCCTGTTTCCAACACCAGATGGTGCTGATCCAAGACCTCGCTTAAGCTCGCTCTGCTTGCTCTGCTAGCAGATGTTGCTCATACCAGGGCAGCTGTGTTCATAGATATATGTCTATCTACACTCGAAATGAACACAGCCGATTCGCAGAATGCAACAGATGTGATTTTTGCCGACTTCACACTTGAGCTGCCAGCTACAGTGCAACGTCTGGCCGGTGCAGCGCAGCGGCAGCAGCCATATCGCTGATCCGCCAGAATTGTTACATATCTCTGTCTCCTTTGCCAATACCGGCTGATGCAGCGCCAGCAGCCGTGGCAAATCGACCAACTGAAATTATAGAAAGAAAATATCCAATTAGATTTAACTCCTATTACTATACAAGTTAAAAGTTACGATTATTTTTATTTAAAAAAAAATAATGTTTTTATTAACAAGTTGGTTGGCTTTGGTTGCCGGTTGGTGCAATATGATCCTTCGCTGTGGAGTTTCGATGTGGCGCTCTGCTATTGGTGTTTTCCGTGGTCTCAGCCGGTGCCAGTGTTATGATGCCGTTAAAGTCGTTGAGAAATATAGTACCTGCGAGTATCTCTTCGTGCTCTGGGATGTGCTGATTGTTAATCAGGGTGCATTCTGGGTCTTTCATTTTTAATAGCGCTGTAATGCAGGTGTCTAATATGTTATCTAAGTTACAAATTGTCTTATCATTATTTTTTTGACATGAATTTTTAATTGCGAAGAGCTCTCGGTTATATTCAAGAATTTGTTGAAATTTTATATCGGCTATTGTCTGATGTTTTTTTATAGCTCTTACTTCTTTTGTCCTACAAGAGTCTTCGCTTATTGTGGGTAAACTTATAATAAAGATTAGGTATACAATTGCTAAAGCTACAATTGCTAAAGCTAAACTACATCAAACCAAAGGCGTCGTTCTGACGCTTTTGCTGCTTTGCTGGTTCTTGGTGTTCCCTCGATGTCATTGGTCGCGTTCGCTGTCGCTGTCGCTGTAGCTGATCTATGTTGGCCGGCATTGGTTGCCGGTTGGTGCAATATGATCCTTCGCTGTGGAGTTTCGATGTAGCGCTCTGCTATTGGTGTTTTCCGTGGTCTCAGCCGGTGCCGGCTACATTAGTTGTTGACGAGGTTTCGTCTTGCGCTTATTGGTCCCACGGTAGCTTACTGGAAAGTGCATGGTTAGCGCTCGTGCTTTGGTGGCCTGTCAGCATAACTTCCCACGGGTCGTTGACGCCTTGGTGTCACATGCCCGGCTATGGTGCGTTGTCGATCCCACGGTGACTTGCTTGGCATTTGAGCGTGTGATAATTTTGCTCTTTTTGTCGTTCTCTTTTTGTTGTTCTCTGCTACTTGCGCGTGTGGCGCTCTTATGCTCTTATTACAGAGCTGTGACATGTTGGGCCTTAACTTACATATAAACATTGTTGACAATACAATATTAAGATTTTTAGGCCATGGATTTTAAAAAAACTCATGGACTATTGTGTTTGTCGGAACGGAAATGTGCGTAACAGGCAGAAGGAGGCATCTCCGACCCCATAAACTATATATATTATGAATCAGTATCAGTAGCCGAGTCGATTGAGCCATGTCTGTCTGTCCGTCTGTCCGTCCGAATGAACACCTGGATCTCGGAAACTATAAGAGCTAAAGTCATGAAATTTTGTGACAACATACGTATATATTGCAGTGTCTCAAAGTTTTTTTGAAATTTGGACACGCCCCTTCCCGCCTTAGAAAATCAGTAATAACTATTTAAAAACTACAATATTAGCTCAACAACCAAAGTTGTATATCTTACATGACAAATACCCTGCCACGGACGTTATGTGAAAATTTCATTTAAATCGGACTATAAATAAGTGAGATATGATACGAATTAAACTCACTTACAAATCTAGCGTCAGACACACAGCATTTTATTAAACTTTTTGTTTGCATTGTATGGTAACAGAATTGGTTCACAATGCAACTTTGCCGATGGGCCAAGGAGTGAGGCAATAGCCAAGTGGTTAGAGTGGCGGACGGCTGCGGGAGAGTGCGTGAGTTCAACTCCCGGTTGAGGCAAATTTTTTTTTTTATTAATTGTTTTGTTTATTTTATTTTATTTTGTTTTTTTTTTTATTTTATTCTAATAAACTAAAAGAAAAGTTACTGTCAAACAAATTAAATTATTTAATTATTTAATTAAATTTCATTTGTAATGGCCTCCCCGTGGTGTTCCCTGGGTACTGATTATATTTGATAATCGGTAGCAAATTCGAGCCGCGATTCCATACCGTTAAAATTTTTATTACGGTATAATATGATAATCCATGGCCTTGTACAGTCAGCACTTGACTGTAGCGTTAGTATTTTTGAGTTAGTGTTTGTATGGTCGAATGTTAGGTCCACGTGAATAAGAATATGTTAATGAGTTTTGCTGGTATTGTAAGATATCATAAATAAATGGAGTGGTAAATACCCTGCTGGAGGAGATGGGGCGGCCTTAGTAGGCCAGGAAGGGATTCGCCGACATGAGTGATGCTCCGAAACTCCTGAGCAGGAGCATCACATGTCACATACGTCGCCAATGGCTGTTGTTGTTGTTTATTTGTCCCCCGTAGAGTAGTTTGTGCCTGTAAACAAATTATAATGCGTTAAAATATGTAAATATATGTATTTTATGTTCGTTTTGGTTTGTTTACCTTTTGTCAGTAATGCGCTTTTTGTGTGAATACCGATAACTATCAATATTTTGTGCGGACTGCAGGGCTGGAGGAAAGACCTCTCCCCTGCTGAGCTAACCGGCAAAAAAGAAGTCCGTAAAAATTGTTATACATGACTATTGTCCCAATATTTTTTTTACAGTTTGCATTTTAAAAGAGAACGTTTTTAATTTTAGTTCAGTTGCTTTTTAATAGATTGTAAAATTGAAGTTAGTCACTAATTTCATAAATTTTCACATTGACGGCGCCAATCCGCCCACTTCCTTAATCATGCTTCAATTATACCCTTAAATTGGATAATTTTCTACATAATTTATGATCACTACCGTTTGGCAGTAAATTCTTTACTTAATAAGGATCTTTATATTTCAGGATAATTCTTTTTTGGTACTGTCGCGGAACGGATGAGTTTGCTATCGATAGTTAAGTTATTTGTCTCAGCACTAAGCAATGATATAGAGACCTTAAACAGTGATAGAAGTGGTTCGAGTTGCTTTTGCCAGTATACCGCCACAGAGTCCGAAGCATCGAGAGTTGAGACTTCGGTTAACAAACGATTGGGACGGCTATCACGCTAGGCTGTACACACTAAGGGGCGGCTAGCGTTCGTCTCTCAGTACAAACGGCGCATAGCATCAAAACTGCTTCAGTCGTACAACGACTGCGGAACGATAAGCATGCGTCTATTTCTTAGCACAAGCTCCCATATAAATGTATGCGTTGCTAGGGCAGCGCGCAGCCAGTTTAAAGTCAATTTTGTGTTTCGACGTCGAAAGCCAAGAGACTGAGGAACAATGTGCAAGCAGTTATGGAGCAGCTTCAATTCCGGTATGGACGCCCCGTGCAACTGATTCGAAATCAACTAGAGATGTGCTGCCAATCTCGGAACAGAGCATAGCCAGGGTTGTGCCATTCGCCACAAGGGTGAGCAGCCTTGCTCCGTTTCTGTGTTCTAGCGAATGGTTACACAAGCTCGTTAGGCTGGTATGCATTGCCACAGATGCCGGAAGCAAGGACCCGAACCGGAGACTGTAAATACAACGAAGCCAAATGCCGTACTTCAATGCAGCGCTAAAGATCTTGTTCGGTTTGGAACACGCATATTTGGGTATACTGAGAACCAGAAGCTTCGGAGCAGGAGGACCATATGCACCAGTCACCAACCTTGGATAGGTGGTGTACGGGCCGGTACAAGGGAATGTCAGTCAATTTTCCACTAGACAATCTTAAAATAGGGGTTTCAATAGGAAAATTTCCACTGGGCAATTTTTCATTAGACAATTTTTCACTAGGCAATTGGCCAAAATTTTGAAATTTTAAATTAGAACCATACAATTCTGTCAAACTTTAATTTTATATTTTTATTTAATGAAAGTAAAGCCCAATCCAAAAGCATTTAGAAAATGTTTGCCTTCAATATTCGTATTTATTTTTAAATTTTAAATTTTAGGCGAATACAAGAGGGCTACGTAAGCAGAAACCTCTTGAGAGCTATCAACAATAAACTGTATTGTAAGCAGTGTTGCCAACTTTCCAAGACCTGGAATAGCTAAATCACGGTTCAGAAAAAGCTAGAAACCGCTAAAAACAATTTAATATAGCTAAAAATAATAGCTAAACACTTTTATTAAAGTTTTTTTTAGTCTTTATTAAAATTACTCCAAAAATATATTGGTTTCATCTATATCTGCATAGTTTGCGTCTTCATTTGTAAAGCTTTGGTTAGTTGCAATATAGGTAATTTGGAGGAACTGTATAATTGTGGCAGCATTAAATTATTTATTATATAAGTGCTCTCGTCAAGTAGCAAACTATATTGGGCATCACCAATATCTTTCATTAAATTTTCCACATAGTTCGGCGCCAAAACGTTTGTTATTATATTTGTGCACTTGGTTCTGTGTAGTTTAGCTTTCGCACCGTCCTTAAATTTGTTTGCGCATAATTCCCTTAAATGATCCACAGGACTTATTGAAGAGTGTGTAGCAATATACAAACATAACGCCGCCTCTTGTTTCCAAGGAAACAGGAATAAAGTTTAATTTGTTTTTTTTTGGGTAAATGCGCTGGACATAGTTATGGTATATGTTTTGATGTTTTTGCATGAGCATATAAATCAGAAAGTTTCGCATTCATGATCGTTTTACAATATTTGCAAAAACTTTTATGTTCATTATTATTACCTAGACACAACCAATCCTTCAAAACTGGATCTCGTAGCCATATATCCCGTGGTTTTTGTTTATATTGAACTTTAGGCATTTTTTTTAATGACACATTTGCACACGATCAAACAAAATTGTGAAATACGTTGTTAGTGGTGGGCTTTATACATATTTAAAGCCTACTATCACTAAGCAATGAACACATAGAGACGTCAAACAGCTCTGACGTTGTTTGACACTGATTTTTCAGACTAGCTGCCCCACAGAAGAAGAAGAACAGAACAGCTGTTCGGCTCTCAGTACAAACAGTGCATAGCATCAAAACTGCTTCAGTCGCACAACGACAGCGGAACGAGAGCCTATACACAGGAACAGTGGCCAAAAATGGTTATCTTGCAGCGAACATTTTAAAATTTTTGAAAACATGTGTCTTGTTCTATGAGGATAATTTTATTTAGTAATTACATATTTATGTATTCCGAATTTTTTATTTTAATTTATAAATTTTGTCAATATTGGTAAACTCATATACAAAAAAAATATAATTATCACAACTTTTTTTGGTATTATAACTTTGCTCTACAAAATATAATATAATTATCAATTTTCAATCCCTCTTCTCAAAAATTAAACATAAATACACATGTTTTCTGATGCTAAAATTATTGCCGCCAAATAACCATTGTGGCTCACTGTAATTCGGTCTCTTAGCTCTCGATGACAAAATCAAAAACAAACACACAGTTGATTTCACGCTGGCCAGGCCCGTAACTAAAAGTGCGCAGGGTGTGCAGTACAAGAAGGGCTCTCAACAGTCAGGGGCTCACGGTTACCAAACATAAAAATGTTATTAATGCGGATATATTTGTAAAATGTAATTCCTTTGGTAAACACAAATATATTAATTAATTAATGTAATTTAAGTAGGAGTCCCTGATAAATATTGCACAGGGGCCCGTAAAACCCTCACTACGGCCCTGTGCCTCAGTCTCTAGGCTCTCGACGCTGAAACACAAAATTGACTTCAGGCTGCCAGCGCGCTGGCCGAAGCATTTGCCTATCGCCAAACTTCACAAGCAACGCATACATTCATACGCGGACCGTGCATACATACACGCATACATGGAAACGATCGCACAGCGCAAAGAAGTACGCGCATGCTTATCGTTCCGCTGTCGTTGTGCGACTGAAGCAGTTTTGATGCTATGCACTGTTTGTACTGAGAGGCGAACAGCGAAGTACCCCGGTCGTGCGTTCCCGAAAAGCGAAGTACCCCGGTCGAGCGTTCAGCCGAACAGCTGTTCTGTTCTTCTTCTTCTCTGGGGTACTAGGTCCGAAAAATCAGCGTCAAACTGCGTCAGGGCTGTTTGACGTCTCTATGTGTTCATTGCTTAGTGGTGCTACTATAGATCGTTTGCGGCAAATATCGATTACAGCCACGGTTTAACAATAAATTTATTGATGCTGCCAGATGTTTAAAAAAATCTTACAAAAAAAGCCATTTCGATTTATAAAATAGCCAGAATTCCCGCTAGCCGCTAGATTGAATTTTTTCCCACATTTCGCAATTGAAAAACGCCAGGACTGACGGGAAAATAGCTAAATTGGCAACACTGATTGTAAGCTATTCATTAATGCAGAATATATCCTAATATTTGTTGATAGAAATACCAAATCTTTTATACGCAATATGGCCGAATTGTGACCAACAGTTTTGAGAAAATTTTCTTTAAATTCTGCAAAACTATTCCAACCATCGATATGCAATAACAATTTAGCTTCGGGATTTGGTTTCATCAATGTACGAACACAACGCAATTTGAAAGTCATTCTTGTTGACACTGTTGCACGTTCGTTCAAAAGTTGTCAGCCATTTCGATCGGAAAACGGTAAACATGACTGCTTAACAATTTCGACCTCATATCCAGATTTTTCACTGCTTCGCAGAAGTTCAGCAAGCAGTTTTTTCTATTGCGCCACATGAATTGCGGCTTTGATTACGGATTTAATGATGCCAAAGAGTAGATTTACTCATGGCAAATACAAATTTTTATTAAAAGGTAAATACCCATTTTGAGAAGTCCTGCGCTAATTATTTTTTGGAGGTTCCTTCGTTTTTATTTATTTTCTTTAATTGTCTGCAATGCTTATTTAAACGAGAGCAACAGTCGCGCAAAACGCGACAGTGGGATACCCTTCGACCTATGTTCCCGTGTAGTTAAATTTGTTAATTTCATACACATATGCATATGCTTTGAAATTAATCCCGACAGATGGCGCTCACGCTTCGCGCTCGCCCGCCTTCCTTGTTAGCTGACAGAAGCTCTTGGTTTTATGCTCATACTTTCTTTAATAACTTCTGTGATTATTGTCCGATCGGATTGTAATTTGGAGACTACGTAGATATTTCATTCAGCTTAGTATATGTTAAAGTCAATAAGTTGTATCTTTTATACAGCGCTTACAAATTAAGTTCAAAAATTAAATGATTGATTTGTGGGGGCGGTGGGCGTGGCACCTAACATTTGAATTAAACTTGATCTGCGTCGAGTACATAGGAACCTTCATTCCAAATTTGGTGTCGTTAGCTCTTATAATAGCTGAGATCTGTGTGTTCATCTGGACATCCGGACATCCAGACAGACAGACATGGCTCAATCGACTCGGCTAGTGATCCTGAGCAAGAATATATGTATATACTTTGTGGGGTCTGCCACGCCTCCTTCTGCCTTTTACATACATTTGCACAAAGTTAGTATACCCTTTTTTGACCATTTTCAATGGTCGAAGGGTATAAAAAGGGAGGTAAATAACTGCTTACGTCACCGATTTTGTTCAAATTTTTTTAAATTTTTTTTTACTCGTAGGACTATATTTATGATAAAATGACGTAATTCTTTTATGTCTCGGAAGCTTCTAGTTTTTAAATTGAATTTTGGTAATAATTAAAATTACATGTATTTTGTTGATGGTTAATTCCGAGTAAAACATCACACTCACCCAATATGCAATTCATAAAATAATACATTATGTTATGTGTCTGTTGTACGTTTAGTATCAAATAAATCAATTGTGAGACACTGTGCGCATCATTGTGACATTCTACCCAGAATTAGCCAACAACAAAATACATGTAAATTATATTATCTTTAAATTTAAATTAAAAAACAACTAGAAGCGACCGCCAAATAATTCTTTCATAATTTGACAGTGTGCCCAGAACATTTTGTGACGATAGAGTATCCCACATACCAATTTATTTGAAATTATAGCTAAGCTAGCAATAACATTCAAAGAGTTGAGAAAATAATTTTTACAAAAAATACATCGCGCACACGATTCTGAGCAAGAATATAAATACTATGTTTGTGTTACATACATTTGTTGCATTCTGCGAATCAGCTGTGTTCATACCGAGTGTCGATAGGCAGGTATCGATGAACACAGCTGCCCTGGTATAGCAAATCTACTGGCAGATCAAGCAGTGCGAACTTAAGCGGGACGTCGGACCAACACCATCTGGTGCTCAGCGTAGGAACCTCCTACGTTAACAGCCAGATCGGTCGGCGACCCAATGTTCCCGTTTTGAGCAAGCGCCGTTTGAACTGTCGGTTAGATGCCGAAGGCCCAGGCATATGACCGCCAACATACTTTTCAAGGGCGGCCGACTCCTCAGCAGAAATTGAGCGAGTCGTCGGCGCAGTCAAATACTGCGAATAAGTAAAAAGTGCGTGATGTGTCCATTTTCCTTTTTTGATTTAATATTATTGTTCTCATTTCAACTTAATATAATTTTGTGTGTGCAGCGTCGCCGAGGAAGTTCCTGTTTGCTCCACGTTTGCCCTGGTGAGTCCGGTCCTTGTAGGGATCCGCCAGGGCCCCTTTTAAGATAATTGTCCCGCCAATCCGGCTCCTGTGCGCAACCAGTGCAGTACCAGCGTCCGCCACAGACCACATCTGCAGTTCGAGCAGCTGCAGTAGTCCGGCATTTTGGCCAGCAGGCCAGATCTGCATCTAGCAGCAGCCACAAACATCAGCAACAATCCCGCTCTGCTACTGTAGGCTCGTCTTTGCCTGCAGGCACATACATTTTCCTGCCTGGTGGCTGCAGCAATCCACACATGACCTAGAATAATACAATATGTCCTATTAGTTATAATTCTGTAGATTTAATTTGTTATTAGTTTTAAGATTTTGCGATAGGTAGTTGTTTGCATGTTAGGTCCACGTTAGGAATGATGATAGGTAGGAATGATGGTAGGAATAGAGAATTGTAAATAAATGTGAAAGAATATAAAGAAATGAAGTGCTAAGTACCTTTTCTAGGGGAGATGGGGCGGATTTAGTTGGCCAGGAACGGGCTCGCCGACTTGGGTGATGCTCCGAAACTCCTGGGCAGGAGCATCACATGGTTGGGTGGGTGCGCGGTGACTTGGCTGTCACCAATGGCTGTTGTTGTCATCTTGTTTGTCCCTTGTAGAGTAGTTTGTGCCTGTAAATAAATTAAAATGTCTTAAAATATGTATTTTATGTTCATTTTCGTTTGTTTACCTTTTGTCAGTGATGCGTCTTTTGTGTAAATACCGATGATCATCGATATTTTGGTGCGAACTGCAGGGCTGGAGGAAAAACCCCTCCCCAAGTGCTGCTGAGCTAGCTGGCGCGGCCCTACCGACAAAAAGCAGCCCGTAACATAATGGCGCCCAATTTCAAAAAGGAGCAAAGATGTAGGCCAGTTAATCCTGTGCCGAAATTTTTGCTAAAATCGATAGTCAGCGGTATTTAGACGCCTCGCTGTAGCTTTGCTAATGTGACTCAGATTTTAACAAACTGCGGCACGTTGAATGTTCATATTCACGTTTGCGCAGGGAGTTGTGGACTGAGAAACATAAGTAAGTAAGAGGTATTTGGATGTTGAGGCATGTTGGCAGGCAGGCCGCGAGTCGTGTTCTACCAGTGGTGGTGAAAACACTGTGCCGCGGACTTGTCCTGGGCCATGTCCGATATCCGAATGTGTTGCATGCAAATGTGACCCTTTTTCTCGTTTTTTTGTTTAACGTAGTAGATCGCCTGCCTTCGCTGGGCGTCCAGTTCCTTCAGTTCGGCCAATGTGGCTGAATGAGGGTCTGGTGACCCGTAAAAGCTTAGAGCTATACGCGCTGCACCGCCTCACGGGCTGAAGGGATGCATTCCCAGTGAAAGCAGGGCAGATCGAACACCAGCCGCGTCCTTAACTGGCAACTGTCAACTTGTGTGACAGTTTGACCAGTTGACGAACGGCAGCGTGTTTTGTTTGATTACACAACAATGACCATAAGCGCAGAGTCGGATTGCGAGTCCACCGGCACTAGCCGTGTCATCTCCCTTACTCTATATTGATCGTTTAAAAGAAGTCAGTTTTGACATTATTTATTTATTTATTTATATTTTTTGCATACAATTTATTTTATATATACATACATACATTTATTTCTTTTGTATGACTTTAATTCAAAAGGATTCATTTAAAATTTACATTTATTTATTTCGATATTCTTAATTTAAACTTATAAATAGTGACATTCACATATGTATATTTATATCTATATTTAATTTTGTTTGTATTATTATTTATTAAATTTATATTATAGTCACATTTGTAAATAAGCGCGTGCACACACACAATTATTTAGAAACACTCACGATGTATTATACTACACGCATCGAAGTTGTTAGGCAGACCTTTGAGAAAAAAATAGATAAGAAATTAGTAAAATGACTGAGGAAGGGTATGCTGGTGGTCATTACCTGTGGTCCAGAGGGCCAGTGCCAGGGTCGCATGATGCAGAGTTTTCCATTTATGGAGAGGGTGCAAACAGTTCTCTGCAGTCGGCGGAAGTTGGAGCGTGGACCCGATCAAGCTATGTCAGCCAGTTCCTGAACGAATCCTCTCCAGAGCCAACGAGGAACACACAACAGTTTAAACCGTATGAGTTTCCTGCACCACAAGAAACTGGCTTGGAAAACGAAATGCCGTATTTGGACTCTGTGACCAGATCAGCCATCAACTTGGCAGTGGCTCAGGCGGCAGAAACATACCGCAAATCGTTGTACGTCGAGCTCAGTGAATTTAGGCAAGAACTTCGTCGAAACTTCCTTGAGATGATGGAGCACATCAACGACGTTATAAGGCCTGCCGTTCAAGCACTTAGTTCACATAAAGAAGGAAGCGAAGATTATGCAGCTAATGCCCGTCAGGACCAACGTACCGAGATGGAGAAGCCGGATTATTGCCAGGGGCCACTGATTGACCGCAACTGCGTAGACGAGTCTTTGAGCATCACCTTCGGTTCAGTGTTAGCACACATCCAGAACGGCCCATCAAGTCTGGAGGCAGCGCAGAACCCTGAAAAAACGAATGCTGAATCCGAGAATGTTCACAAAGAAGGGAAAACTCACCACGCTTTCAAACAGTGTAACAGGTGCTTCGACGACCGTACTGCGACCGAACACAACATCTGGATGCGTCCCGTAGATACCTCTACGCCAGTGACAAAATCGTGGATGCAATCGGTAAAGAATGCCGACAAAATGCATTCCACGATAGGCGAGATCAGCAATGACGGCCAATCCGAAAAATGGAGTTTCCCTGGCGTGAGTGGAGACGTCCTTCTGGGTGGTTATCCGCCACCGAATGAGAATGGTGTGGCCGAAGACTGGACTCGTGACCAATCTAGTCTCAGCCATCTGGAGACGTGGAAATCTTCGTCGATTCGGAGTAAGAAATGGCGGGAGTGGAACAGGAACGCCAGGAACATTATTGGCAGAAGGTGGGCAGCAATGAAGGCGTTTATGCGCAAGCGATATGACGCAACTGGAAGACAGACACCGAAGAGTTATTAGTGGTCGTCAAATCGTATCGGATATAAAAAAAAAAAACAAACACTTACCATCATCAAGTCGCAAAGTCGAGCCGCCTCCTTATTCCCTACATCTGGGGTAGGACAGCGAACGCAAGAAACACCAACAATAAGACAATAGAACAAGAAACAACAAGGAGACACTTACCGTATGTACCGACACAGCCAACTCTCGGTTAATCCAGGGTGAGCAAGTGGGGCCCCGCGTTGAGCGCCTGTTGGACTGCTTGGCAAGATTTGTGCCGGCCCAGCATATCCAGAATGCCCCATTTATTTCGTCGCTCTGCGGGATTGATCGCGCCGCTTGAAATAGTGGGTGCTGTTGCATTCTGCGAATCAGCTGTGTTCATACCGAGTGTCGATAGGCAGGTATCGATGAACACAGCTGCCCTGGTATAGCAAATCTACTGGCAGATCAAGCAGTGCGAACTTAAGCGGGACGTCGGACCAACACCATCTGGTGCTCAGCGTAGGAACCTCCTACGTTAACAGCCAGATCGGTCGGCGACCCAATGTTCCCGTTTTGAGCAAGCGCCGTTTGAACTGTCGGTTAGATGCCGAAGGCCCAGGCATATGACCGCCAACATACTTTTCAAGGGCGGCCGACTCCTCAGCAGAAATTGAGCGAGTCGTCGGCGCAGTCAAATACTGCGAATAAGTAAAAAGTGCGTGATGTGTCCATTTTCCTTTTTTGATTTAATATTATTGTTTTCATTTCAATTTAATATAATTTTGTGTGTGCAGCGTCGCCGAGGAAGTTCCTGTTTGCTCCACGTTTGCCCTGGTGAGTCCGGTCCTTGTAGGGATCCGCCAGGGCCCCTTTTAAGATAATTGTCCCGCCAATCCGGCTCCTGTGCGCAACCAGTGCAGTACCAGCGTCCGCCACAGACCACATCTGCAGTTCGAGCAGCTGCAGTAGTCCGGCATTTTGGCCAGCAGGCCAGATCTGCATCTAGCAGCAGCCACAAACATCAGCAACAATCCCGCTCTGCTACTGTAGGCTCGTCTTTGCCTGCAGGCACATACATTTTCCTGCCTGGTGGCTGCAGCAATCCACACATGACCTAGAATAATACAATATGTCCTATTAGTTATAATTCTGTAGATTTAATTTGTTATTAGTTTTAAGATTTTGCGATAGGTAGTTGTTTGCATGTTAGGTCCACGTTAGGAATGATGATAGGTAGGAATGATGGTAGGAATAGAGAATTGTAAATAAATGTGAAAGAATATAAAGAAATGAAGTGCTAAGTACCTTTTCTAGGGGAGATGGGGCGGATTTAGTTGGCCAGGAACGGGCTCGCCGACTTGGGTGATGCTCCGAAACTCCTGGGCAGGAGCATCACATGGTTGGGTGGGTGCGCGGTGACTTGGCTGTCACCAATGGCTGTTGTTGTCATCTTGTTTGTCCCTTGTAGAGTAGTTTGTGCCTGTAAATAAATTAAAATGTCTTAAAATATGTATTTTATGTTCATTTTCGTTTGTTTACCTTTTGTCAGTGATGCGTCTTTTGTGTAAATACCGATGATCATCGATATTTTGGTGCGAACTGCAGGGCTGGAGGAAAAACCCCTCCCCAAGTGCTGCTGAGCTAGCTGGCGCGGCCCTACCGACAAAAAGCAGCCCGTAACATAATGGCGCCCAATTTCAAAAAGGAGCAAAGATGTAGGCCAGTTAATCCTGTGCCGAAATTTTTGCTAAAATCGATAGTCAGCGGTATTTAGACGCCTCGCTGTAGCTTTGCTAATGTGACTCAGATTTTAACAAACTGCGGCACGTTGAATGTTCATATTCACGTTTGCGCAGGGAGTTGTGGACTGAGAAACATAAGTAAGTAAGAGGTATTTGGATGTTGAGGCATGTTGGCAGGCAGGCCGCGAGTCGTGTTCTACCAGTGGTGGTGAAAACACTGTGCCGCGGACTTGTCCTGGGCCATGTCCGATATCCGAATGTGTTGCATGCAAATGTGACCCTTTTTCTCGTTTTTTTGTTTAACGTAGTAGATCGCCTGCCTTCGCTGGGCGTCCAGTTCCTTCAGTTCGGCCAATGTGGCTGAATGAGGGTCTGGTGACCCGTAAAAGCTTAGAGCTATACGCGCTGCACCGCCTCACGGGCTGAAGGGATGCATTCCCAGTGAAAGCAGGGCAGATCGAACACCAGCCGCGTCCTTAACTGGCAACTGTCAACTTGTGTGACAGTTTGACCAGTTGACGAACGGCAGCGTGTTTTGTTTGATTACACAACAATGACCATAAGCGCAGAGTCGGATTGCGAGTCCACCGGCACTAGCCGTGTCATCTCCCTTACTCTATATTGATCGTTTAAAAGAAGTCAGTTTTGACATTATTTATTTATTTATTTATATTTTTTGCATACAATTTATTTTATATATACATACATACATTTATTTCTTTTGTATGACTTTAATTCAAAAGGATTCATTTAAAATTTACATTTATTTATTTCGATATTCTTAATTTAAACTTATAAATAGTGACATTCACATATGTATATTTATATCTATATTTAATTTTGTTTGTATTATTATTTATTAAATTTATATTATAGTCACATTTGTAAATAAGCGCGTGCACACACACAATTATTTAGAAACACTCACGATGTATTATACTACACGCATCGAAGTTGTTAGGCAGACCTTTGAGAAAAAAATAGATAAGAAATTAGTAAAATGACTGAGGAAGGGTATGCTGGTGGTCATTACCTGTGGTCCAGAGGGCCAGTGCCAGGGTCGCATGATGCAGAGTTTTCCATTTATGGAGAGGGTGCAAACAGTTCTCTGCAGTCGGCGGAAGTTGGAGCGTGGACCCGATCAAGCTATGTCAGCCAGTTCCTGAACGAATCCTCTCCAGAGCCAACGAGGAACACACAACAGTTTAAACCGTATGAGTTTCCTGCACCACAAGAAACTGGCTTGGAAAACGAAATGCCGTATTTGGACTCTGTGACCAGATCAGCCATCAACTTGGCAGTGGCTCAGGCGGCAGAAACATACCGCAAATCGTTGTACGTCGAGCTCAGTGAATTTAGGCAAGAACTTCGTCGAAACTTCCTTGAGATGATGGAGCACATCAACGACGTTATAAGGCCTGCCGTTCAAGCACTTAGTTCACATAAAGAAGGAAGCGAAGATTATGCAGCTAATGCCCGTCAGGACCAACGTACCGAGATGGAGAAGCCGGATTATTGCCAGGGGCCACTGATTGACCGCAACTGCGTAGACGAGTCTTTGAGCATCACCTTCGGTTCAGTGTTAGCACACATCCAGAACGGCCCATCAAGTCTGGAGGCAGCGCAGAACCCTGAAAAAAACGAATGCTGAATCCGAGAATGTTCACAAAGAAGGGAAAACTCACCACGCTTTCAAACAGTGTAACAGGTGCTTCGACGACCGTACTGCGACCGAACACAACATCTGGATGCGTCCCGTAGATACCTCTACGCCAGTGACAAAATCGTGGATGCAATCGGTAAAGAATGCCGACAAAATGCATTCCACGATAGGCGAGATCAGCAATGACGGCCAATCCGAAAAATGGAGTTTCCCTGGCGTGAGTGGAGACGTCCTTCTGGGTGGTTATCCGCCACCGAATGAGAATGGTGTGGCCGAAGACTGGACTCGTGACCAATCTAGTCTCAGCCATCTGGAGACGTGGAAATCTTCGTCGATTCGGAGTAAGAAATGGCGGGAGTGGAACAGGAACGCCAGGAACATTATTGGCAGAAGGTGGGCAGCAATGAAGGCGTTTATGCGCAAGCGATATGACGCAACTGGAAGACAGACACCGAAGAGTTATTAGTGGTCGTCAAATCGTATCGGATATAAAAAAAAAAACAAACACTTACCATCATCAAGTCGCAAAGTCGAGCCGCCTCCTTATTCCCTACATCTGGGGTAGGACAGCGAACGCAAGAAACACCAACAATAAGACAATAGAACAAGAAACAACAAGGAGACACTTACCGTATGTACCGACACAGCCAACTCTCGGTTAATCCAGGGTGAGCAAGTGGGGCCCCGCGTTGAGCGCCTGTTGGACTGCTTGGCAAGATTTGTGCCGGCCCAGCATATCCAGAATGCCCCATTTATTTCGTCGCTCTGCGGGATTGATCGCGCCGCTTGAAATAGTGGGTGCTGTTGCATTCTGCGAATCAGCTGTGTTCATACCGAGTGTCGATAGGCAGGTATCGATGAACACAGCTGCCCTGGTATAGCAAATCTACTGGCAGATCAAGCAGTGCGAACTTAAGCGGGACGTCGGACCAACACCATCTGGTGCTCAGCGTAGGAACCTCCTACGTTAACAGCCAGATCGGTCGGCGACCCAATGTTCCCGTTTTGAGCAAGCGCCGTTTGAACTGTCGGTTAGATGCCGAAGGCCCAGGCATATGACCGCCAACATACTTTTCAAGGGCGGCCGACTCCTCAGCAGAAATTGAGCGAGTCGTCGGCGCAGTCAAATACTGCGAATAAGTAAAAAGTGCGTGATGTGTCCATTTTCCTTTTTTGATTTAATATTATTGTTTTCATTTCAATTTAATATAATTTTGTGTGTGCAGCGTCGCCGAGGAAGTTCCTGTTTGCTCCACGTTTGCCCTGGTGAGTCCGGTCCTTGTAGGGATCCGCCAGGGCCCCTTTTAAGATAATTGTCCCGCCAATCCGGCTCCTGTGCGCAACCAGTGCAGTACCAGCGTCCGCCACAGACCACATCTGCAGTTCGAGCAGCTGCAGTAGTCCGGCATTTTGGCCAGCAGGCCAGATCTGCATCTAGCAGCAGCCACAAACATCAGCAACAATCCCGCTCTGCTACTGTAGGCTCGTCTTTGCCTGCAGGCACATACATTTTCCTGCCTGGTGGCTGCAGCAATCCACACATGACCTAGAATAATACAATATGTCCTATTAGTTATAATTCTGTAGATTTAATTTGTTATTAGTTTTAAGATTTTGCGATAGGTAGTTGTTTGCATGTTAGGTCCACGTTAGGAATGATGATAGGTAGGAATGATGGTAGGAATAGAGAATTGTAAATAAATGTGAAAGAATATAAAGAAATGAAGTGCTAAGTACCTTTTCTAGGGGAGATGGGGCGGATTTAGTTGGCCAGGAACGGGCTCGCCGACTTGGGTGATGCTCCGAAACTCCTGGGCAGGAGCATCACATGGTTGGGTGGGTGCGCGGTGACTTGGCTGTCACCAATGGCTGTTGTTGTCATCTTGTTTGTCCCTTGTAGAGTAGTTTGTGCCTGTAAATAAATTAAAATGTCCAAAAATATGTATTTTATGTTCATTTTCGTTTGTTTACCTTTTGGCATCACTGTCTTTTGTGTAAATACCGATGATCATCGATATTTTGGTGCGAACTGCAGGCCTGGAGGAAAAACCCCTCCCCAAGTGCTGCTGAGCTAGCTGGCGCGGCCCTACCGACAAAAAGCAGCCCGTAACACATTTGCACAAAGTTAGTATACCCTTTTTTACCATTCTCAATTGTCGAATGGTACGTCAAATTTTTTGTCTGTAAAGATAATATACAAATTAAAATATTATATCAATATTTCTCATGAATTGAAAACTATTGAACTATCGAAACTGTCAAAAGAAAAAACATTGTCAGATGGAATAATAAAAAAAACTCGATAATATCGAGCGTTCCACCACTAGCGTTCCACCACTAGTATTAAAATTCATATCACCAGTTAAGGATTTTTTCTGTACTGTATTTGTTTATATTTTCTGTAGGTAGCTTAAGAGATTTTTGATTTTTTGCAAGGAATGCAAATGTCTGTATACAAAGGTATTTACAGTGAACGATGGACCTTTATCGACCCAGAGGGACTTTAGCACGGGTCATTCATGCAAAATTCCACAATGATAATTTTTTAGAAAATATAGACACACGGCAAGTATGTAATAAAAACAAGAATTTAATAGACAATTCATTTTTTGATCATAATCATTATATGGTTTTTGCAGTGGTACTCTTTGAACTACGAATTACCGCGAAAATTCCAGTCAAAGTTTATTTCTCTCAAACAGCCTGATGTAACCACCATTAGGTGGCTGGAACGCACAAAGATGTTATCTTCTAATATATGGTTGCACCTATGGCATGCATTAGCTAGGTCAGTTTTGCAATTTTTTATGACTCAAACCGATATAAACGGGCTATTAAAACGTGGTTCAATGTTTATTCTATCGGAAGAACAATTTTATAAGCTATTGGAGGCAGGTGGTTTTCCTAAAAGATTTGTAACTGAAAAGGTAAATGCATTTTTCTGTTAAATCGTATACTAAAATATTTAATATTGTTTGTTTCTATTGAAGATTACTTTGCTAGACATTGGTGCTGGCGACGGAGAGGTCTCGATCCGTGTAGCAAACACTGTAGCTGAATTGAGCGGCAATGTTATGGTACAAGTATTTGCAACCGAGGCAAGCTGGACAATGCTGGAGAGGCTGAAGAAGTTAAATTTTAACGTAGTCAATGAAATTTGTGATCTTAAAAATTGCGAATTAATCTTATGTCTTAATGTGCTTGACCGGTGCTTTGATCCATTTGCACTGTTAAAAGAGATACACACTGCACTTGCCCCTGAAGGCCGTGTAGTAATAGCTTTGGTGCTTCCATACATGCATTATGTTGAAACAAATACCTCACATTTACCATTGAGGCCGCTAATGCAAAATTCCAACAAGAGTAATGGTCGTGTGTCATCTTTTGAAGAAGAAGCCGTAGTATTTTTAGAACTGCTGGAGAGCTGTGGGTTTCAAGTGGAATCCTGGACAAAAGCCCCATATTTGTGTGAGGGGGATCTTCGACAGTCATTTTATTGGTTAATTGATTTAATTGTCGTCCTCTCTAAAAGAACTGCTTAATTTATATCTGTATACTTCGTTTAATAAATCAAGAGTGCAGCGATACATGAAAAAATAAAGTAGAAAAAACTAATACCAAATTAATTTTCAAAACTGAAAAATATTTTCGTTTGTATTCAATTGAACATAAAATTAGAAATATATGCAAACATTTATACCCTATGGGTAGAGTATAAGGGTATTATATCTTTGTGCCAACCGAAAATGTACATAACAGGCAGAAAAGGCGTGGCAGACGCCACAAACTATATATTATATATTCTTAATCAGCATCAACAACCGAATCGATCTGTCATGTAGCCACGTTCGTCCGTACCTCAGAGACTATAAGAGCTAGGACTAAATATATGGTATATACATATATACTTTGTAGGGACCGCCACACCTCCTCCTGCATGTTTTTGGTTAACATAAAGTTATAATACCCTTCTACCCAATGGGCAATGAGTGTAAGAAATTGGAAATGCCCATATATCGCATATTAACCACTTCCTCATGCATAATCCCCTTGAAAGCTACGATCTTGTATATTTGTATGACCTCGAAAGTAAATATTACTACAGACAAATCTATGACACACACTAGGTTTCAAAACAAGCCACATTTTCTTAAGAGATTTCAGTAGGAACATGTAACCACACACATACATACATATGTATAAAAAGATATTTTTTCTGTGCATATTTAAATGTTTATTGATATGTTTTATTTGTGTCAATCAACGAATTAGAACACCCGTTTATATAGGCATTATGTAGTTTGGTGACAAAATCCTTGTCGTTTTGTATAAGGTAAGTAAAGGCTTGCACAAATTGTGCCATGTTAAGGGGTTGCATGCTTTGCTGATCGTGTTCTTGCGTCACATTAGGTACATCGAACATTGTTGGTGGCATTAGCGCAGGTTTTACATCCGCAGGTTTGTCCACGACAAGTATTCTTCTAAGACATTGTTCAGCATCATCGTTTACAATTAGAGCCGACGCTGGGATATCATCTTTTTTCTTATCAAATTTGAATGTGTTTAGAAACAACATCGGTGTCTCAATATGCTGAGGTACTCCTGGGTTAGAAGCCCTTAAAAGTGGTGAAATGGGGCCTTTTGAAGCCTCAACGAATTCTCCCTCTCCGCTCTGGACAACTATAGGAGTTATAGACTGGTGCTGCTTTTCCAACTGGTCGACTGAAAGGGGCTGACCTCGGGTCAAGAACGTCTCTACAGTCGCATGCTTTGCAGATTCAAAAAACTTTAAGACATTACATGGAGTTGTGTTTTCGCACTGATTATTTGCATTTGTGGACTCAGGCTGGGAGTTCAACTGGGCATTGTATTCTTTCTGTGCCTGGCTAAGCATGTTAAATATGCTTAGCTTTCCTGGTTTTAAATTATCTTGTGCGGGGTTCTGTCCATCACTATCCTTATGTAGTAAACTGTTTACCAGGCTGCTTATACGATCACACTCTTCACTATTGTAAAACCAAAAACCACGAATTCGGGATCGCTCGTTTCGGTATAATAGAAAAGGTGGCTGCGATTGTAATTCTAGACTACCAGTAATAGGTTCCACGAATGATGTTGTATTGAGTCGATTATTAATAAATATACTGTGAAATGGCACTGCATTACGGTGATATATAAAAAATGCTCCTTCGACATCAGTTTTTTCCCATTCGTTTTGCTCCGAATTAAATGTATAAAACGCAACATGCGATGAAGAATCGACAATTTCTTTAGCATATGGATCAATTTTCTTGATAGCTGACAAATTCATTCGAGTTATACTTTCATCCGCCATCCTAGAAAATTTTTAACTATTGTACTTATTTAAAGATATAAGCCACTTTTAAATGTTAGAGATGAGAGATTCTCGATTGTTGAATGCATTAAAAATAATGAAAATAGACATATAAATCGGATAAATTGGGAATTGTTCATTTATCGATCAATAAAAAAATGATCATAATGTCTCAGATGACGTAATAAAGGCTGCATTTGGCCCTTTTTCGCATGCACCCAGTTTGATAATTTTTACCTACGTTTTTATGCCAAGATTCGGTAAAATGCTACTGAATATTAGTCACAAGAAAAGTATTTTCAAAATAAGAATGAAAGAACAATTTTGGACAACAATATTATCGCAATACTTTTCGGTATTAGATCCCATTACCATTGATGCTGCATTAATTAATTTTCTTAATGCATGAAAATAAGTCGAATTTTAGGCAATAACCTTTTTTTCGTCGATATGAGATGCCGATTTGGGTTCCAACAACAAAAAGCATCAGCTGCCTAAAACAAGACATTGTTTTCTTTTTTTCGTTGTTGTTTCATTCTTGTGTTTCAACAACGAATGCCTGGAGACCTAAGCACTCGAGGCGACAGTGGCGGAAATTAATTTATAACTTTTGTAAACATGTGTTTCTACACCCTTTGACCACTAAGCAATGAACATATAGAGACGTCAAACAGCTCTGACGTTGTTTGACACTGTTTTTTCGAAACAGCTGCCCCGCAGAAGAAGAAGAACAGAAGCAGACTTCGGCTGAACGCTCGACCGGGGCAGCTCGCTGTTCGGCTCTCAGTACAAACAGAGCATAGCATCAAAACTGCTTCAGTCGCACAACGACAGCGGAACGATAAGCATGCGCGTACTTCTTTGCGCTGTGCGATCGTTTCAATGTGTGCGTGTATGTATGCACATGCTGGCGTGTGAAACACAAAATTGACTTCAGACTGCCAGCGCGCTGGCCGAAGCATTTGCCTATTGCCGAACTTCACAAGCAACGCATACATTCATACGCGGGCCGTGCATACATACACGCATACATGGAAACGATCGCACAGCGCAAAGAAGTACGCGCATGCTTATCGTTCCGCTGTCGTTGTGCGACTGAAGCAGTTTTAATACTATGCGCTGTTTATACTGAGAACCGAGCGTGCAGCAGCCCCAGTCGTGCGCTCGTCGTGTGCAGCCGCCCTTGTCGTGCGTTCAGCCGAAGTCTCTTCTCTCGATGGCATCTCTATTTGCGGCATCTCTATTCGCTGTTTGACGTCTCTCTATGTTAAATTCTCAGTGTACAGATTAAAGCGCACAACGTTCGAACAGTTAAGAATCGATTCGTTTACGCAGTGATACCGTTTTACTTTGGAACATATTTTATCGATCTGAGTACTAGGAGAGAAAAAAACTATTGCGACAATTTAAGGTACGCGAAAAATATCGATAGTCGTAATAGAATCACCGATACGTAGGCGTTTTTATTATTGTTGCTCAGCTCTACATCTTAGTTTTATTTGTGTATAAACTAGAATAAATATGAGTTCCCAAATATCAGGAAATTTTGAAGAAAAAGTCATAAATGTTTGCATTGATGAACTTCCATATTTTCCGGAAAAATTTCCAGGGACAGTTTGTTGCTTATGTAATTTAGGAGAGAGAAGTGCTCTTGGCCAAGGGGAATTGTTGCAGTTTACAGTGCCTAATGATTTAAAAAAAAATAAATCGTCTCATCAGAGCAGTGATGTAGAAAGCGGTGTTGATGTTTTGCGAAAGTCTAGCCTTAAAAACAATACTGTCAGCTATAGCGAGAGTGCTTATGAATTAGATAAAATTGGCTATTCGGACATTTTAAGTGCTTCATTATTCATAGATGATGAGTTTATCTATGTACATCGAATGTGCATAATGTGGTCATTAAGAAAAATGCATGTTAATAATTCAGAAATAGTCCAATTCATAACTAAATTATCTTCATATTTGGAGCAAAAATGTAGTTTTTGTGACCAGTATGGAGCATCAGTTAACTGTAAAATGAACTGTCATCAAATACATCATTGGCCATGCGCAGCTGCGGCGGGTTGTTTACTTATTTTGGAGAGCTTCACTGTATTCTGCACAGACCATTTAAGTCAAGTTCCATTAATTTGTATGTATTCCCTGTGATTCAAAGAGTACACATTCTAAGAAGTTTTCGTAAACAGGTAGCGACAACAATGTTGAATGTTTACAATGTTCTTCATTGGGTGATCTATCAAAATTAATTATGTGCTGTTCTTGTGGAGATCACTTTCATTCCACTTGTATTGGATTGGCTAATTTACCAGGTAAATTTAACTTCTATAATAAACACATATTTATTAATAAATTAAACTCTTTAGATACTCGTTCTGGTTGGACTTGTGCACGTTGTACAAAGTGCCAGATATGCAGACAACAGGACTCAAGCGATGTTAAGTTTATCAAATGTGAACAATGTCAAAAGTTATATCATACAACGTGTTTACGTCCTGTAATATCATCAATTCCTAAGTATGGTTGGAAGTGTAATGTAAGTTATTGACTAACATAATTACCATTGCTATATTAATATACAATTTTGGGTTTTCCAACCCGTGAGTTTGGTTTGCTTATTTCGAAAGTTTATTATATTATATTTAAAAGTACACAGTTAAAAAATGAATAGAAAGAACACTTGCACCTGGACGAAAAACTAAACTGTTCCTTATGTAAAAATACTATATGCATAAAATCGACATCACGTAGTACACTGATAACTGTACTTTAATATGCGCCGTTTTGGTCGATTTGACTTTTAATATTTTGGGAAACTTGCAATAATGACAGTGAGCCGTGTTTGAGCTTGAAAAAATAATAAAAAAAAGCCACAACTACGGAAATATTATACGTTTTGTTTTTAGTAAATTCTAAAAAAAGCTATGAATTTAATAATTTCAGCTTAAAATGAGCAATTTTGTAAAAATGTTTGTTTCAATTCACCGGTTACATAAAGAACAGGTCACGGAGGTCACTGTAATATCTTAGCGTTATTTGAGGCATGTATAAGAGATCCGCAGTTGTTCATATCCAATGTCATACTTGAATCATATGAAGCAGTTATCTAGTTATACTCTGCGACCATTGAAAATTATGGAAAAGGGTATAGGAACTTTGTGCAAATGTGTATCCCCGACTAGGAATGACAGACCCCACAAAGTACAAGTATATATTATACATATAATATATACATATATTCTTGTTCAGGAACACTAGCCGAGTCGATTAAGTCATGTTTGTCTGTCTGTATGGTTGTACTGCCGATTTCATCTATTATATAATCAAAATGCCAAATATGGCATAAAATTGTCCTATCTCGGAACAAGGTTATCACAAACTTTGTATGCCACGCCCACCGCCCCACAAACCAAACATTTTTTTTATTTTATTTAGCATGGGCGAAAGGTGTTTATTGTCGGCCTTGTTTTTATACATGCTGTAGGAACTAATTACTAATTTCTATAAATATATATTGTTAAAATGTATTCACGAATTACTTATTAACTGTACTTGGTATTGTAGGGGTATAATCAATATCCCCTCCTTTTAGAAAAACACAAATGCACAACTAAGTTTTCCTTCTTTAATTTATTCAACTTCATGTTGGAAGCGTAAGCCTTTAACTAACTCTCTCCGTTTTCGATCTGCGTCTTCGCATGTTGCTAGAGAGCCGATGTTGCGAAACAGACAGAACGACAACTTAAGCATAATGTTTATATACAGTGTTGATACAACAAACTTAAATACAATGTTGATATAACATACTTATGTATATACAATGTGTGTGCATACTATCTACATACCCTAGCCTACTACAGTATTGATTTAATGCTTTATTTCGATACACTATACTGTTTCTGTTCGTTTGATTTGGAATAATTGTGACTTCATTATTCTTTTAAATTAAACCATTTAACCAAGATTTCACTAATACTAACAGCGTCACACTAGCATACTGATTTGTCCATGCTATCGTTTTCTTGACCTGGTGCATTTACAGCATTTCAGACGGGTGGGGGCAAATATATCTAATATTATATCAATTTCATTTGTTTATATTGGTGTCCTTTACGCTCCACTTTTTATGTTTTTTTTAAAGCTGTAAGGTCGGGGGTAAATGATTCGCTCAAACAATGCATTTTTACATCCGCTGTCTTTTCCATTTTAAGCAAATCACCACTTAATATTAACCAAATTAAAAATCATAAACGTTAAGGTGTGTAAATTAAAGTTTGCCGGTTTTTACCATATACCTATAAAGAATATCGTATATAATATATTCTGAATCAATAGACGATCTTAGCTAGTCCTGTCTGTCTGTGCGCTTAACAGTACGAGGTGTGTTCAAAAAGTATCTCGAATTTTGAAATTTCGCGGGTTACGTATAATCGAATATCGATTTTTTTTTTTTGTTTTGTTATGTTGGTACACTCTTCCCGAACATCTGTACCAAGTTTCAACTGTATAGCATTTTTTGTTTTGTTTTTTATTTTGTGTGCTCTCCGATTTTTACTTTTTTCGGTCTTGTCTCACATGGGCTCTTCCATTGGGACAATTGGGCTTTGGTTTCGATATCATAACTATATACCCATAATTCGTCACCAGTTATGACCCTTTTGAGTAAATCTGGGTCATTCAACAGCTCTTGAGCGATGCTCATGCGACGGTTCTTTTGGTCAAAATTTATCAATTTTGGAACAAACTTCGCTGACACACGTCTCATGCCCAAAACGATAGAAAAAATTTCATGGCACGAGCCAAGCGATATACCGACATCCTCAGCAATTTCTCTGATATTAATTCGACGATTTTCCAAAACAATTTTCTTCACTGCTTAAACGTTTTTATCAGTTGTTGACGTGCTTGGGCGTCCAGAGCGATGCTTGTCATTGGCATCTTTTCGGCCATCTTGGAAGAGTTTGTACCACTTGTAAACATTTTTTTTACTAAGAACTGTTTCACCGTATGCCACTGTCAAAATTTCAAGTGTTTCGGAGCACTTTATTTATTTTATATTTTTTTTTATGCAAATCCTTTGATCCATATTTTTCGATAGCAAAAAAGTCGGCAAGCACGCAAAACACTAATAACCTTTACGCCGCTTACAACCAAACAAAAAATGCTATACACTTGAAACTTGGTACAGATGTTCGGGAAGAATGCACCAACATAACAAAACAAAAAAATCGAGATTCGATTATACGTAACCCGCGAGAATTCAAAATTCGCGATACTTTTTGAAAACACCTCGTATGTTATTCGGTTGCAACGAGAACGTATCTGTCAGGTTTTCAGCTATATTGATGAAACTTGGGACACATGCTTTTTATTGTTGCACGCTGTAAATAATTTTTTATTTTTTAAATTTACTACATCTGCAATTTTTTATTAAAATAATATGCTGACAAAATTTAATCAAAATCGGAGCTCACAATCGGCCCAAAAAAAGGGTTTTTTTTTTTTTTTTTAAGGGAACAAAATAAAAAACCCTCCAATAGGATATCCCCTTTGGTTTTTTTTTCGGTAGTTTAATTTGTAAAATTCATACACATATAAATATGTATATATTTATGAATTCAGAACGAGGGTTTAATAAAAAAAAAGATAACAACAGTTGTTTTTGTTTTATCATTAAACACTTTTATTATTTCCAAAGAGGAAAAGAACTAGAGCCTTTTGATTGTCACTTATGTAGTTGGAGGTTACAGTGGGCTTTAGCAGATCTATCGCGGTTGATAGTATGTTCAGAACTGACTTTTGGGGAGACTTGGCCGCGTTGATATATCCAAAATGAAAAGGTGAAGTGTTCTTTAAGAGAGCTAAGCTGAATTGAGTTTTTATTCTCTCGTGAAGAGAGTGTCCCGAAAAATAAGAGAGGGAGTAATATTATCTTCTTGGGAATGGTACGTAAGTGACGATTCCGCTGATTATGCAAAGTGTTGCAACGGGCTGTTATTGCCGTCTTGCAGTTAGCTGGAATTCGGAGCTTTGTTTGTAGTTGTTGATCGGACGATGGTCTAGAGTTTCTTAAAATCGTGGGAATGCTTACTTTGGCGATTTTGTAGGTGGCTAACCGAAGGGCTTTAGTTCTTTTGATTACATTTTGTAATTAGACTTTAATGTGTGTATGTGGGTTTTACAATAGTGTATAATTACAATTATGTTATGTGTAGTTGGGGAGTTTTAAGTTTGGGTGTGGAATGGATATGTTACTTCCCCATCCTTAAGAAAAAAGCCTGCCCTCAGGCGTGTCTATTTTAGGGTATAATACGGGATTTTTTTCCATAGCAATAGTTTCTGGTGTTGGAATTACATTGGTTGCTTTTTCTTTAGTAGGTTGGTTTCTGAATTTTACAATTAGTTTTTGGGGTATAGTTTTAAACTTATAGATACAGTATAATGCTAGTATAATAGTTATTACAATTAGTGCTGTAAGTATTATTATTTGAAAGATATAATTCGATTGAGTGTGTTTTTCAATTATTTCTCTTGCTTGAATGAATTCGAGTGGTTCAAGTTTTGTTACGTTATTGTTTACATAGATAGTTTGAGTGTAGTCTAACATTGTGTTGGTAATTAATATTTCTTCTAGTTGAACGGAACAATTAAATGCTTTTATCATGTTATTGCCTTCTATTATGATTTCTCTATTGATACAATTTTGGTTTAGAATAGTCTTGGGAAGGTTCCAAGTTGTAATTATATTAGGTTCAACATATTTTATTTCAAAATCAGAATGTGTTTTTATGTATCTACATTGTGTTGTGACCTGGTTTAGTATACCTGTGATACATTTATTTATGACTAAGCTTTGAGAACTTGCTGTGTAAGTTTGGTTATTATGTGAAAAGTATTTGTCATGTATCGTTTCGGTTAATATGTTATATTTTTCGTCTGGGTATGGTATTATTTCGAAAATTGGTGTTTTAATTATGTCTCTCGGAATGTGGGATATTATCAGAATTTCGTTAGTGTCAGATTTAAGCCAAGTAGAAGTTTTGATGTTAAGAAGTTTTTCAGAGTTGACGTGAGTTAACGAATCATGTTTTAAAAGTTTTGGGTTAAAGATACCTAAGCGTGTCAGTTGCATACCAAGTTCTATGTCCTCTATATACTCAGTGAATTGTTGTAGATTGAAAATTAGTAGTGCTAACATCTGTTCTCCATCAATAGTCACACTTAAGTGATTAGTAACTTCGATACCTTGATTTATGGCTTCTATAACATGGTTAAGTTCGCTTACTTGAATGCTATGTTCTAAAATGTTATTTATTTGTTGTTCTAATTCTGCTTTATCTTCTTGATCAAGGGTTCCGAATAAGTATTTATAAACTGTGCCCATAAAATTAGCAAGTCCGCGTCTGCTGCGTTTTGCTATTCTTATGCCATTCATTTCTCTATTGAGTTTTTCTACTAAGTATTGAATTTGTGTAAATTTTTCAAATGATTTTGCTTGTTTTATAAGCTCTTCGTAGGTATTCTGTGTTTTAGTTAAATTAATTGAAAGATAATGGTATTCGTAGTTTATAGGTAGTTCTTTTGATCCGGTTTGAAAAATGAGGTAGCCATTTTTTGCGTGGATAGGAGTTACTTCTATGCTTTGGGTGTTAACGGTTGATAGGAGGCATATCATTAGTACTGTTATCAGGAATAGATCTGGAATTATCATTGTTAAATTTACTAGGGTTAATTTTCTTTTTTCTTTTAAATTTAGACTTGTAATGTGTTATTTTTCTGCCTCTATTGGTTTCCTCGTAGTGTTTATCATCAAGTTGTCTTAAATGACCTGTCTTTTTAAAAGGGTTAGTAGTTTTAGATCTTACTAAGGGGGATTCTCTAAAATTAGTATCTATGCTAAATTCTTGTCTGGTTTCATTAAGTTTTTCTATTTTATCTATTTTATTTTGTTGTGTGTTATAAGCAGGGGTTCCCGCGTAAATAAAGATATCTGCTGGTGTTCTACCAGTTGTATTATGTTTTGTTTTGTGGTTATAGATGTAAAGTATTTTTTCAAATTTGGTGAATTGATTTTCAGGTTCATTTTCACTCGTTATTATTCTTAGTTTTTCGTTGACGGTCTTATGAAATCTCTCAACATCAGAAATTCCATTTTTGCTTGTAGTAATGTTGATATTTACTCCCTCTGATTCTAACCAGAGTTTAAGTGCGGTGCACATGAAGGCGGAGTCTTTGTCTGCTTTTATTTCCAAAGGTTTACCCATGTCGTTGAATATGCGTAAGATTGCTCTCTTTGCTTCGAGCCAATCTCTGCTATTTACTTCTATCAAGGAGGCATATTTAGAATAAATGTCAATACATGATAAGAATTGTTTATTGTTTATAAGGTAGAAATCCATGACATATTTCTCTCTGGGATTGTACGTTTCTGGGGTGGTTTCGAGTACTAATTTGGTATTTCTGTGCTCTGTTTTAGCAATGTTGCATATTTCGCATTCATTAATAATGTTTTGAATTAGTTTTTGATAATCGGGATAATAATAATTTTCTTTGAATAAAATTATAAGTTTTTCTATTCCTGGGTGTAGGAGTTTTTTATGGGTATTAAGGATATATTCTTTGAATTGTGCGTATGTTTGAATATCAGTGAGTTTAACACTAGTCTTCATAACTTTGGTAAGGTTATCGGGACTTATTATTTGAACATAGGCGTTCTGAAAAATTTGGAAATCTAGTGGGTCTGAGAAATAGATGACACTTTTCTTAGTGCAAAGGTATTCTTTTATTAGGTCTTTTGCCAGTGTTTCGGTCATTACTTGGTAGGTTATTTTAATTCTGGTTTTATGGAAATATTTTATTACTTGGATTTCATCTGAGTCTCCTTTAATAAATTCTAGTTGTCTGTTATAATAATTCAGGGGTCTTTCGGTTATCGGGATATGACTTAAGTTATCTTCTTGTGCACTATGCACAGTTGCGACAGTGGGAAGAGACTCTTGAATGTCATCTCCTAGAAAGGTTTCTTGAATTTGAATTCTGGATAAGGCATCAGCTACATGATTTTCCTTTCCAGGTAAGTATTGAATATTATAGTCGTATTCATTAAGCTTGATTTTCCACCTTTGTAACTTCATATTGGGGTCTTTAATGTTACTAAGCCATACAAGAGGCCTGTGATCGCTTAGGATATCGAACTTTCTACCAAATAGGTAGGACCTGAAATATTTGGTTGCCCAAACTATGGCTAATAGTTCTTTTTCTATTGCCGAGTAGTTGAGTTCATGTTCGTTAAGGGTTCTGCTAGCATAACAGATAGGTTTATGCTCTTGTGATAATACAGCACCTATTGCTATATTACTTGCATCTGTGGTAAGTGAAAATTTCTTTTCGAAATTGGGATATACTAATATGGGATCAGATGTGATAAGTAACTTTAGTTTCTCGAAGGCAGAAATGTAGTTATTATCTGTCACGCTGATTTTTGCTCCTTTCTTTAGCTTAAGTGTCATGGGTTTTGCTATCTTGGCAAAGTTGGGAATGAACTTGCGATAGAATCCACAGAGTCCAAGAAATGATTTGATCTCTTTTGTTGATTTGGGTATTGGAAAGTTTGTAATTGCATTTATTTTATTAGGATTGGGTTTTATACCGTCTGTCGTGATAATGTGACCGAGAAATTCAGTTTCTTTCTTCAGAAATTCACATTTATCAAGTTGCAGTTTTAAATTAGCTGATCGTAGCTTTTCAAATACCTTTTTCAATGATATTATGTGTTCCTCCAATGAAGTGGAATAAATAATAATATCATCTAAATAAACTAAACAATCCTTATAGATTAAGTCTTCTAGAAGGTTGTTCATGCAACGTTGAAAGGTTGCTGGTGCATTTTTTAGACCAAAGGGCATACGAGTATATTCGTAATGTCCATGTTTTGTTGAAAATGCTGTTTTGGATATTGACTGCGGGTCCATTTGAATTTGATGGAAACCTTTAGCTAGATCAATGGTTGTGAAGTACTGACAGCGTCCAAGCTTGTCTAGTATTTCGTCCATTATGGGAATAGGGAATTTGTCGTCAATGGTTATTTCATTGAGACTGCGATAGTCTATGACTAATCGAAATTTTGGTTTGCCAGAAGCATCAGTTTTCTTTGGGACAATCCAAATTGGAGAACAATAAGGAGACTTAGATTTCCTAATTATTTTTTGTTCTATCATTTCATTAATTTGTTTGTTAACCTCTTGGTCAAATGCTTGGGGGTATTTGTACGGTTTTTTATAGATAGGGTCTTCGTGTTTTGTATGAATAGAATGTTTAATCGTACTTGTGAAGGTCAAATTTTCACCTTCCTTGTACTGAATATCACTGTATTCAAGCAAAACGTGCGAAAGTTGTTCTCTTTCTTCCGTATTTAGATGTTCTAATCTGAATACATTAGACTCTCTTAACTCGTCGTCTAAGGCGTAGTTAGAGGATGTTTCTAGAAGAGCTTCTTCTACATAAGAGGTAACTTGAGGGGTTTCCTCAGATTTGGGAGATTTGTGATTTCCTAACTTAGATGATTTGGGGCACTCTTTGGTAACCTTGGATTCATCTGGTTTTAAGTGGGGTTTCCGCTTAACTTGCAGGAGGGTTTTCTCCTTTTTTGGGGTAAGTAGAGGAGTTTCCTCTGGATTAGATGACTTGGGGCACTCATAAGTAGCCTTGGACTCATCTGTTTGGATGTGGTCGTACCACATTTTGAATGGATAGCCATTTATATTGACTGATTGTGTTGAATAGTTAATTTGGGTGTTGGTTGACTCTAGATAGTTTCTGCCTAACAGTAGGTCATATTTTTCTGAGAAGTTGTGAATATAGAATGTTTGTTTAGTGGGACAAAGTTTGCTTGAATGCAATGAAACGCTTTGGTTCAATATTATAGTACCATTTATAGTGTGGACTTTTACTTTAGAAGGTTTGGTTGGGAAATTGAAGAAGTTTTGCTTCATAATATTAATAGACGAACCAGTGTCTACTAAACATTTAAGTATTATGTTATTCATTTTAATTTTTAGGAACGGGTTACCTCCTCCTCTGACTCGCTTTCCGACTCCGAGGCTGGTTGAAGAAAATTTTCGCCTGTGTCCATTTTGTAATGGCCACTAGTGCTTTCTCTTTGCCGTTTGACGGGAGGGTTTGGCGCATTAGAATTTTGTTGTTGATAATTTAAAGAATTCTGAGCTCTACCTTGACTTAATTTTTGTTTAAATTCATTCATAATTTGCTGATTTGATTCTGCAGGTTTCGAATTTGTATTTGAATTTGATGTGTTTGTGTCATGCATAGCATTGCTCACGAAGTTTTGATATTTTCCCTTATTCTTAGAGTTTTGAGCTGGGTTTGTGTTAGGGTTGGAATTACTTTGTGGTTTTGTTCGGTCATTGAAAGTTGTTTCGTATACACCTTCTTGTTGTGCTATTTGTTTGAGTTTAGATACTGTCGTTATGTCATGTCTAGCAAGAGTCATAAATAACCTATCAGGCAACTTCCTCATGATTACATCTTTAACTGTGTTATTTAGTGCGTTTGTGTACAATAAGGTATTGTTAATGTTGTTTTCTAACATAAGCTTATTTGATATTGTGAATGATTTAACTTCTAGGTCTTCGACGAACTTACGGATACTTCCGGGGAAGGGCGTATTGTAGAGTCGGCGAAGCAGCTCCTCGCATGGTGTCTGGGTTTTATATTCACTGATGAGCGCGTTCATTAAGTCTGGCCAGATCCTTGCTTTGGACAGCTGTGATACTCGTTGGGCATCTCCTGCAAGTTGCATCTCAATTGCACTGAAGAGCACATGTCTTTGTCTGACGTCGGATGATGGGTACAGTTGAAGTATGAACTCGATCCTTCTTATAAAGGCACTGAGCTCCTGGGTATTGCCGCTGAATGAGGGTACTTGTCTAATCTGACCTAAGGCCTGATTCAAGTGGGACTCCGATAAGGATTGGACTTGTTCGGTCGCCATTGTCGGTTTTGTAGTAGAGTTTTAGTTTTTGTTTTTCTTTGTTTTTACACTTTTATGGTTCGTATGCGGTAAGTTGGCTATTGTGTGTCAACTACCGACTGTACGTGGTTTGGTTTTTTTTTTTTTTTACACTTTTATAGTTCGTATGCAGTAAGTTGACTATTGTGTGTCAACTACCGACTGTACGTGGTTCTTTGGCGGATAATGAGTTTTTATTGTATTACGATTCACGTTCAACTTAGCGCCGATTCGCGTGGTTCAATCTCAAAAGATACGCTTGGTCGTACAAGGATCTTTGTCACTAGATTGATATTGGTAAACGAGTCGCACAACTTTTTCTCAGTATCCTACCGGCTGCGCCATTTATGAATTCAGAACGAGGGTTTAATAAAAAAAAGATAACAACAGTTGTTTTTGTTTTATCATTAAACACTTTTATTATTTCCAAAGAGGAAAAGAACTAGAGCCTTTTGATTGTCACTTATGTAGTTGGAGGTTACAGTGGGCTTTAGCAGATCTATCGCGGTTGATAGTATGTTCAGAACTGACTTTTGGGGAGACTTGGCCGCGTTGATATATCCAAAATGAAAAGGTGAAGTGTTCTTTAAGAGAGCTAAGCTGAATTGAGTTTTTATTCTCTCGTGAAGAGAGTGTCCCGAAAAATAAGAGAGGGAGTAATATTATCTTCTTGGGAATGGTACGTAAGTGACGATTCCGCTGATTATGCAAAGTGTTGCAACGGGCTGTTATTGCCGTCTTGCAGTTAGCTGGAATTCGGAGCTTTGTTTGTAGTTGTTGATCGGACGATGGTCTAGAGTTTCTTAAAATCGTGGGAATGCTTACTTTGGCGATTTTGTAGGTGGCTAACCGAAGGGCTTTAGTTCTTTTGATTACATTTTGTAATTAGACTTTAATGTGTGTATGTGGGTTTTACAATAGTGTATAATTACAATTATGTTATGTGTAGTTGGGGAGTTTTAAGTTTGGGTGTGGAATGGATATGTTACTATATACATACTTTCAAATTATTTTCGACGGATAAAGTTCACGCTCTGCAGTCGCCTACCTCCCTTGTTAACTGACACAAAAACTTGTTGTTATGCTCATACTTTTTTAAATAAAATAATGATTAATTTTTTTTCCGAAAATAATGATTAATTGTTTTATTTTTTGAAAAAATCATCAACTTAGAAAGATCGGATAAGAAAAAAAAATAGCACCAGAAGGTTTCTACTGGCCTACTCTTGGCAACTCCGAGGTGATCCCAAATTCCATGATTTTTATTTTTTCAAAATATAATTGAGTGAAAAAAATTTCAATTACAAAATAACGATTGTTTGCTGTGCGTTATTTTTTCGATTAATAGATTCAATCTCAATCAATCTCGGATTATTCCTCTTCCAAAAAAGTTTTTAGAAAAATAATAAAGTGAACCAAGAGGTATCCAAGGCAATTATTTTCGTATCCTTTGACTTTTGATTTTAACTAAGAAACCATATATTGCATTTTATGCTATAATATTTAGTCATTTTTCCGACAACATAATTTTGAGCCCTGAGTTTGAGATATAATCAGAGTTTTTTAAGGTCGTATATGTGAAATAACAGATACGATATGGTATCTGTAGTTTTTGCGTGGCTTTCAAAGCTAATCTATTACATTTCAGGAAGTCATTTCCGGCATATTTAGACCAGAAAATATTTAAATTGGCCACGTTTTGTATGCATTTGAATACAGAACCGAAAATCTTATTGTTTTGGTCGTTATGCCTCTCTAGCCTAATTTTTGGCTTTTGTTTTATTAACAAAAAATCAATGCTAAAATGGCCTCAAAACAATTGAAATTTGGAGCACTTTATAAACTTGCATCAAAATTTGTGTAATATCTTTGTTATAAGAGCTGTAATCTTAGTTTGAGCGATATTTTTGATCGAAAAAAAGAACGCTCAACAAATAATCGTTATTTTCTAATAGAAATTTTGTTCACTCAACAAATAATTTTAAACGAAGAAAATAAAACTCAGCACATAATTATTATTTTTTGAGTTTTAATTTTTATAAGTGTTTTTTACAGTTTTCTGATAAGATAATTTAATCAGCTAACTGTATGTCGAAGTTGGAAAGTTGTAACTTTTATACGGTACCCATAAATCGACTTGAAAAAATGTAATATTAATTATTGAAATAAACATGATCAGCGGACAGTTTACATAAGCCTCGATGCCAAATTTTGTGTCTTTAGCTCTTATATCCTTTATGTTACACACATTTGCGCAAAGTAAGTATTCCCTCTTTTTAACCATTTTCAATAGTCGAAGGGTATAAAAAATCAAACCCAAAAAAGTCTCGAAGAACATTGGGAAAAAGTTTCGGGTGCTATTTTTTTATCGGCAAGCAAAAAAAGTGTATACACTTTTTTCCCTAATTTTTAATTAAAAAATGGTGTAAACCTTTTTTTCTAATTTTTATTTAAAAATATTTGTTTCAAATTACAACATATAACTTTTATTTTCGATTTGTAAAGTAAAAATAAACAAAAAAGAGTAATTGGTTAATTGTTATTTTGAAAAACTTTCTTGTCCTTTTAAAATTGTAGACACAAATAGTTTAAATTTTGATTACCTGTAATAACCCAATGGTTTTTTTAAAGCAAGAACACAATGAGGAGTGTTACTATGAATTGGAAATATGCAATTTACTGTACATATCACTTTTTATTATTTTATTGGTTTTATAAAGAGATGTCGTATTTGCACCGACTGTGGATCCAGAACTCCAGGCGGTGGAAGCTCATCTCGCTGGCACAGCCACTATACAATTTGTGATTCATGTTACCAACAAAGGAATAAAGGATTTTCTTGCCCAATTTGCCAAAAGGCCTATAGAGCTGCAGCATATAAAGAAATGGTCAAATGTAGTTGGTGCCATAAGTAAGTAACTATTTGTACAAACAGCTAGTAATTCGCGAATAATTTTAAATATATAATAGGTTTGTGCATAGCACTTGTGACGAAGAAGCTGACTTGACTGCGTACCACAGAAAAAAGGAATTGAATCCAGACTACGATTATGTTTGCCCTAATTGTAAAACCATACCAAGTCAACAAAAAACTGTTGACCCCCATGAGCGGTCCATCATTGAGTTGCAGTCATCTGATCAAATTAGAGATGGTGAAACAGATTCCTTAGATGGAAAATCCAATGCTGACATCAACTCTGAAGATCCCTTAAAATTTACGAATACAAAAAAGAAAATAAGTTTGACTAATATTCGTGGTAAAGGAGGAAGGATAGTGCTACATCGCGTAGGAGCTATGTCACAAATTGGTAAAAGACGTAGCACCCGAGGAAAAGGACGGCAATTAGTTCTACAAAACAGTTCAAATGACCGTTATATGGTTCGTAATTTGGATACTGACCTTTCCAGCGACAAAAAAATGTTTTTGTGTTCGGCTCTAGATAAATTTGTACTTACAAAAGACTTTTGCGTGTTGTGTGGCTCTGTGGGAGTTGAAAGTGATTCCGTTTTGATAACTTGTGCTCAATGTGGTCAATGTTATCATTCGTATTGCGCTGGTGTTAAGCCCTCTAAAGCAATTCTACAAAAGGGATGGCGCTGTTTGGATTGTACTGTGTGTGAAGGTTGCGGCAAAAAAAACGATGAAGCTAGGTTGCTTCTTTGTGATGAATGTGATATTTCTTATCATATATATTGTGTTAACCCTCCACTAGAGACGGTACCACATGGAAATTGGAAATGTGCGTTTTGCACGATATGCCAAAAATGCGGAAATCCGACAGATCGCGGTTCTAGTGATTTAAATTCGGCAGAATGTCTCCTTTGTACTACCCACGATAGTTGTTATATATGCAGAAAGCCATACAGTGACAGCGACATTATTATTCAATGTGAACATTGTTCGTTTTGGTCACATTTTCTCTGCGATTCGACAAATGTACAGAAAACAGTTGATTATTATGACTCAAATATATACAAGTGCCCGAAATGCCGTTCAAATTCCAGTGAATTGTCCTTTAATGATAATTCTCTTACTGCATCAAAAACCTGCTCTGACGTAAACCAAGAAAAAAATACGATTGTCTTCGAACCAAGTGTACTACCAAATGAATTACCAAATGAATTATTGGAGAGCACAGAGTCTATTCATTGGATAGATGGTGTTTGTTTAAGTGAGAGTGGTCTCACACTAATAAAGTCTCTATCAACAGAAATCAAGCGTAAAAGAAAAATGCGTCAACCAATCGGTAATTCTAACAAATATAATCAAATGGATACGTCGAATACTGAAGAAATACAACCAGATAAATACAAAGATGGAATGATATGGGAGGGCGGAGAAAATAATTTGCCGGAGGGATTTTCTATTTCTACCAATGACGACGGTGTTCACGTTTTGCGTAAAAAACGGCAACGTAATCTGCAGAAGTTGGGTATTGGTGGATTTTCAGTTCGTAATCGATCTCTGAAAAAGGATAACGACGATGCTGGCGATCAAATTAATTCGATTCTGGTTGTAGATAAAAAAAAGAAAATAATACGTAAAAAACAAAAAAATAAAATTATTGAAGCATACCCAGCTTATTTACAAGAAGCATTTTTTGGTAAACCTCTACTGGAATCAGGGGACTCTGCTTTATATGACTCTGACTCATCTGATCAAATAGATTCGTCAGTAAAACAACTTTTTACTCAAACGAAAAACGATGAAGAATTAATTTCACCAACAAAAAGTCCCCCAAAACTTCAAAAGAAGCTTTTATCTGAAAAGACATACCAAGAAAACAGAACAATTGTAGCACAACAAAGCAAAGATATTGTACCAGAAAATGTCATGCTTGGTAAATAATTACTTAAATTACTTACTTTTCTTTTTAATACTTAAAATCTTAAAATCTTTCTTAACACAGATACATCGCTGCCAGACTTCCCAAGCAATTCCGCTCTGAGTAATACGCATAATTTGAATACATTGGTATACATATTGGTTTCGAAATTATACATTTTTTCTTCACTAAAATTCATTGTAACTTTTTTATATAGGGCTCTCAAGAAATAACGAGCTTAAAGGTATCCAGCACGGTCAACTTTATTTCTTCTGAGGAAAATTCCATTTGGTAAGAAAGTAATTTTCTAAAAAATATCAAGTCGTCTTATTAAGTCAGTTAAAAGTTATATTTTTATATTCAAAACATAAATTATATATATTCTGAATCGGCATCAACAAAGGAAGTCGAACCAGACATTTCCGTCTACAACGGCTTTTAAGTTTTTGAGTCATCGTGACGAAACTTTGCACTCTAGCTTTTAATTGGTGAACGGTCTTAATACTAGGTGTGTCGGTTTTTTGTTAGCTGTTGCTCGCATCTTTGGGACTAAGGTGACTTGAATAACTTCTGTGATTATTGTTTGAACTGATGTGCAATAAGAGAGGTAGAAACAATAGTCAGCTTTGTCATAAATTTGGATATTGTATACGTCTGTTAAAAATTGAATTCAAAAATATTATTTTTGACGTGTTACCCAACATTTGAAAAAACTTGGTATGTCTTCTTTTTTATGCCAAAATTTGGTGTCCACAACTCATATAATAGATGAGATCTGGGTATTTACACAGACAAGGGGACATGGCCTAATCGTCTTGTCATGTGATCCTTTTCAGCAATATATACACTTTATGTCACGCCTTATTTTGCCTCTTTCAGTTGGTGCCTTTCTAAATTGATATGTCAAACTACTAGGTGGAGTGAAAAGTAACATCCTTGGGAATGAAAAAAACATTTTTTTTTTAATGTTTTTTTATTTTATTAAATTTTACCCCTTTTTAGGTCGATACACTTAATCCAGCGGTTTTCCAACTTCTTGATCCCGTCCGAAAAATTATTTTCCGGAAGGTCTGTAAAATACCACTCCGCGGTGTCGATAATTTCGAAAAATTCATCGTGTGAGCTAAATTTTTTATTGATGAGCCATCTTTTGAGGTTTGAGAAGAGATTGTAATCTGAGGGAGCCAAATCGTATGAAAAAGGGGGATAGGGAAGTAATTGAAGCCCCAAATAATTTATTTTGGCCAAAGTTTCGTTTCTCGTGTTTTTGGTCTGGAGCCAGTTTCGCGGCACCTTTCGGCAGGATAAATATTTCATATGAAAAATCTCGTTTAGAATATGGTTTGTGCGTTTAATACTGATCCTTGTGACATCTGCTAGCTCACTAAATTTTATTTTCCTGTCTGCGAACATCATCTCATGGATTTTTTGGACATTTTCCTCTGTGACTACATCCGAGGGCCTGCCGATGCGGCCTTGATGGTTAGTGGAGTTGCGGCCGCCACCACGAAATTCTCAAAACCGATATTTGACGGTGTCATCTGACGGAGCATTAGCCTCATAATATTTATCTAACTTTTCTTTCGTTTCCCTCGCCGTTTTCTCTCTCAAAAAATAATGTTTTATGAGAAAACGAAAATCGTTTTTGTCCATACTACACATGATGCCAAACACGTCAACGAAAATCAGCTGTCAAAAAAAACTACTTGCAGTATCGCAAAGAAATTTGGCGTGCTTTCCTAAATATGTACGGACTACAAGGCCCTATAAAATTTTTTGCAGTAGACTTGTATTTTGGCGGTCAAGGAGGTTACTTTTCACCCCACCTAGTATGCTCCAACAAAAAGCGCGCTATTGGGATACAATTTTGAATTCTAAAGTCCGACCAAAACTTTTTCTGCGATGCATTACTCTGCACTCGCTTGCAGAGTAATGCATCGCAGAAAATATTACAAAGTTGGTCGACTCACGTTTTTCTCGAAAGATAATAAATATTTTAGCGATGGTATCTAAAATGATGTGGAAGATAAGAAAAATGTATAAAATCAGATATGCAATAGAGATACAAAGAAAGTTTTACTATACTCCTGAAAAAATTGGATAACTTCAATTAACGCAAAAAGAATAGGATTCTAAATCATATCTAATATTGATATTGTAAAATTATTGCTGTTTTACAAGATTTTGTAACTAAACTAATCACATCCGTCCAAATCGGACCACTAACAATAAAAAAGCATCTATCCTATCATATCAGTATCAAACAAAAATTCGACAGTAAACTATTAAAACTTTTATTGAAAATCAGAAATTGTTTATATGAACTATTCAGAAACAAAGATTTTCTTAGAAGAATTAGAAGAATTAATGAATAAGATCCTTAGCATTAACAGAGGAATAAATTCAAACTTATTGCGTTATTTATTGGATCTTCTCTTATTGTGAGACTAACAATAATTATTCAAATCTTATTATATAACTTAGATTAATTACAATTTGAAATAATTGTATTAGTTGGAGACAGCCCTAGGATTTCTTTGCTGGGCTGGAGAATCTTTGCGCTTCAGTCGGCTCTGACTGCATACACGCGTAAGCGACTTCGCAAGAGGATTTTCGTTTGCGGCGAGCTTTTCTTAATGTTTACTCTTTCCCGTCTAAATTTCCTCGTTCACGAGATTTATGTGGAGGTCTCTATGGATGCTTTCGATGCGTAGGTACCATGGTGCCCCAGTGATAGTTCGCAGAATCGCTGACTGAGCTCGCTATAGAATTTCGATGTTGGTTTTTGACGCGTTTCCCCATAGTTCACAGCCGTATGTCCAGATGGGTTTCAGCACGGTATTGTAGAGGAGTATTTTGTATTCCAGACTAAGGGGAGAGTTGCAATTAATAATCCAGTGAAGATTGGCTGCTTTAAGCTTCATATGAGTCCTTTTAGATTCTATATGTCGACGCCAGGTGAGACGTGAACGCCGAGATATGTTACTACGTCTGTTTGTGGTATGAATGTACTGATTGGTCTGTAGGATAAGGGTTGAGTTTTGTCTTTGCCTGGCTTGGGAATCATTACTTGATTGATGAAACTAAGTACACATTCTTCATATTGCTGCACGGTGTATATAAGTCGGAAAGAGCGGGATCGGACCGATATATTTAATAGCTACCAGATAAACTATCGGTTATTTTTGGTATATGTCAAGATATATACAATTTTATCAAAAGCGGACTACTATTACATATAGCTGCCATAGGAAAAATCGGCCGAATTTAATGTTTTTGTATGAAGACAAGTTTTAATTTTGGAAGTTATCAGTGCCAATCAAAGTAAAGCACAGTATTTTACACCATTATATATAACTCGTATAGGAACAATCGGAAGGGTATATTACCTTTAGCATATCGAAGGTAGCCTGTGATCTCGTTTAAAACTGATTATCACCGATTTCAAGAGTCATCTATTACTAGTTGATGTACAATATTTCATAACAATTAGTTCATCCTTTTCAAAGATTCAGCCGTTTGACTGACCGTACTTTTCCTTTCATTGGAAAAATGAAGCAACAGGAAGATCGCGCCCTCAATAAACATAATTTTTTTAAAGGGAAAAAATCAGCAACAAGCTTTGCTGTCGTTCCAGAAATGTTACCACACATCTTCTCCTTCGAAATCAACTGTTTCTCAATCATTTATTGATTGTATGTATTGATTGTATAAGTCCTACAGACTGAAAATCCGAACCTTGCACTTAAAGGCCAAAACCGACTATGAATTGCGAAATAGTAAAAAAATACTATTGGATCGTTTTAAGTGATTAAAAACTAAAAAAGCGGCAGTAAGCTAAGTCTGTGTATCTCAAAAAATTGGAAATCTTCCCGCTCGATGGCTCCCGCATTTCTTGTTTTTTATAAAAAACAGTAAAATGTTGATGATGGCCACATTAATTATGGTTCCTGTTGGGTCCACACCCACCCTATTCTAATTACTTACCTCCGAATGCATTTTTTTGGTTTCCAAACTTGAAAAGATAGCTCAAAGAAAAGAGGAAAAAAGGAGCTGAAGCCTTTACGTTTAATTTTATAAAAAATGGATCGAAATGTTAGAAACTCACTATATTTGCTATATCGCTCTCAAAGACAACTACGTTTTAATTTGGTCAAAAACACATTTTTTCATTTCCATTCCTGGGACTTTTCAGACCATGTGGTATACGATATACTCGTAGTAGTGATAAGCTGAAAAAATTACGCATTCTTACAATCAAATGCTGTAGAAAAATGTATCACTTTTGGCTCGTTACTTTTATTATTGTTAAATAGTTTTTTTACAATTAAGGCAACAATTTTTTAATAAAATTTCCAATGAATTCCAGTGAGTCAGCAGATTATGTCGATAAATACATCGTATCTGCCAAAACAAGCCAAGAACAAAACTTGCCAAACAAAATATTTTTACCCACAAATATAATTGTGAAGTCTCAACAGCAGCTTCAATATCATTTTAAATCGCAAAGCATGCCATCTCAACTTCCATTTCAAAGTCATAAAAGAGCAATTGAAGAGATGAAGTCCAATGAAACTAACGGTGAAAGTATCAACGTAGGAACTCAAAAAACAGCTGAAAAAATGCGCAAAGATGAAGGTAAAAACATTTTTTAAGAATATTAATTATTTATTTATTTCTTATATATACATTTTGAATGCAGATCTCGGACTAATGGCCACTATTTCCGCCGTATTGTATGCTAATACGGAACATGCTAGTCTTAAGGAAATGTATCCTAATTGGAATGATCGTTGTAAACAGATTCTCAAAAGGTGGCGCTCATTATGCAACGAAAAAAAAGCGCCGTTTTTACAAAAAGCTAAGGATAATCGGTCAGCATTACGACAGAGGCGAGAGCAATGTAAAATCATTCAACCGTCAAGAACTGAAAAACAAGAAGAAAATACCATTTGGAAAACTAACACCTGCATCTCTAAGGATGATCAACCAAAGTTCATTAACAATTATGGTTCGAAAATTAAGTTTTTTTTATTAACCATAGCTTAATTATTATTTTCTCGTTAGATGCAGCTGCGTACGATTCTCGTTATATTGGAACACCTGTTCATTCGACGAATACAAATCATTCAAAAAGTATTCCTCACGAGAGAGTCTTAGTAAAATCTGCAACACAAGACACTGCGTTAGATGCTGAAGCTTCACCATCACTAAAAAGGGCAGTGGAACAGAACTCTTCATACGCGCCTGAACCAGTTGGTGACAAAAAACTACGAAATCTATTGCAAAAAACAAATTCAGAATCGATGATAATTCCTTCAAGCTCTGAAATATTCATGCCCAATGATGTTCTAAGACTTAGTATGCTTCAAAATCAAGCTCTCAATCAATGTAATCCAATGTTGAGTATGTCAGGAAACACTCAACATATGGAAATTAAAAATCTTGAGCAGGATGGAAAGAATCAGCTAGATATAAAAATTGCAGAATCCCAAGAAGTCATGTCATCTTCTGCAGTTGAATTAGAAAATGTTGGGTTTGGAGATATATTAGGCGGATTCGGTGAAGGTGATGATGATGATTTACTAAAATCGTTGACTTCAGAAATCGGAGATGATTTTAATATACTTGAATACGCGGACCCAGAACTAGATGTTAATGTGCTTAACACATTGGATTTCGAAGAAAATGAAAAAAATTCTACTTAAATTTAACGTTTTAATATATTTTATACATATTATAATTTACAACTATAAGATGATTTCCCAAATAAATCTAAACGTAAACATTCGGAGTCTTTTGTTTGTTGGATTGAAGTTCAGGATGAATATAACGTTAAAGTTCAGTTTCATAGAGTTCATTACAATGTTAGTATGACATTGTTCTTTAAGGTCAAAAATCAGAAATATGAAAAGGTTCGAAATTTATCAACTACGAGTATATTTCTGGAAAGAGCTAACTATACTATATTTCTGGAGAGAGCTAACTATACATGCGAAGAATTTTTTTTGATTTTGTTATAATCATTCTAGTTGCAATGATCATTTATTGAGTGAACTCGAAATAATTAACATTCTTTCTGGAAAAGGTTACATTCCTGCCTTGTTCAAGCGTATTACTGATAGGGCTGTATTAATCTAGAATTTTGATGAAAAATATTATTTGGCGGTCTCTTCTAGTTTTTTTAGGCCATGGATTTAAAAAAAAATACATGGTCTATTGTGTTTGTCGGAACGGAAATGTGCGTAACAGGCAGAAAGAGTCATCTCCGACCCCATAAACTATATATATTCTGAATCAGTATCAACAGCCGAGTCGATTGAGCAATGTCTATCTGTCGGTCTGTCCGTCTGTCTGTATGAACACCTGGATCTCAGAAACTATAAGAGCTAGAGTCATCAAATTTTGTGACAACATACGTATATATTGCAGTGTCTCAAAGTTGTTTTTAAAATTTGGACACACCCCTTCCTGCCTCTGTAAATCAGTAATAACTATTTAAAAACTACAATATTAACTCAACAACCAAAGTTGTATATCTTACATAACAAATACCTTGCCGCAGGCGTTATGTGAAAATTTAATTTAAATCGGACTGTAAATAATTTAGATATGATACGAATTAAACTCATATATGTATACTTAAGCAGACCTAATTTACGCAAGCATACCGAAGTTCAAATCTAGCGTCAGACAAACAGCATTTTATTAAAGTTTTTATTTGCGTTGTATGGTAACAGAATTCGTTCACAATGGATCTTTGCCGAAGGGCCAAGGAGGCAATGACCGAGTGAAGAAAGAATGTGAGAGGAGTGTGCGTGTGCTCGATTCTCAGTTCAGACGGGTGAAACGTTTTCATTTCGTTTATTATTTATTTTGTTTATTTATTTTATTCTAATCAACAAAAAGAAATGTTACGTCAAGCGGGCTGTGATATAGCCGCTACATACAAATTAAGTTATTAAATTAAATTTCAATAAAAAATAGTTTTTCATTATTTTGTTTTCATATTGATTATGCAATATGAAAGACAATAAAATTATAATAGTTATAAATAATATTAATTATAATTATAAATAATTATTTATAAATAAATTTTTCTATTTTTATTTTATTTAGCACGCATCAAAAAGACGTGAGACAAAAGTATGCAATGCGTTACTCTTTCCGTATTTTGTTTGTTATGACTGCAAGTTCAATATGATTCTTATTGGATGTTGTTATTTTGTTTTGCTCTGAATATTTTGCAATTAAAATGCTAGAACATAACAGCGATCCACCCCTTGTAAAACTATGAATGTGCAATTGGGACGCCCGTACAAACATGTCTGCATATCCACATATATGTATTGGCGTCCCACTTCAACAATTCAACATACACATAAAATATGTACAATTAGATTTGGAGTTGCTGTTGTGTACCAACGAAAGAAAACTAAGGTCTAATTACAAATGTATATTGCGTAACAAAAACAAATCGCCTACCGCCGCCGCCACTCTTTTATGTTTTTGAGCTTTGAATATATTTAATGAAAAATAATGAAAGACAAAAGAATTTCACATGTCGATCGTGGCAGCAATTGAACCTCGAACACGCTCAACATCATTGGTCTTACAGTCCGGGACATATGCAGTCCACTGAACCATTGAACAACTCTCGTGGTCGTCGGAAAAGGTGAGACATTAGACAGAGCGACAAGACGCAATATGCATTCATAGCTCGTGCCAAAAAATCAAGAAGAAGCACATGTAATGAAATTTGGTGCGCGCTAGAAATGCATACATATACCTATTGTCCTGTCGCTCAGTCTAAAGCTTACGACACTTGTCTATTCGCTTCTGCATTTCTGTTAATTCAAATTGCGCGTGTAGTTCGAACACCGTATAAAATTTATTTCCGCCAAATTTTTAATATAAATCCAAATAAACCGCAATTTTCATTGCGAGTTTTTATAAATATCCGAAAATAAATAAGTTAGACAGATAGAATCTCTATCTATGACTGCACATTGCAGAAATTACTTAATTTGGGGAACATTGGAGCAGAAAATCTCAAGTCGACTCGTAGGTCACCAAAATGTAACTTTTTAAAAACAACTACCCCCATTACATTTGCAGTAGCCTCCCCTTGGTGTTCCCTAGGTACTGATTATTTTTGATAATCGGTGGAAAATTCGAGCGGCGGTTCTATTCTGTTTATTTACAAACTTTTTTCACGGTATATTATGATAATCTATGGCCTTATGCAGTCAGCACCTGACTGTAGCGTTCGATTGGTTTTAATTGCATTTTGAAATTTTAAAAAAATTGCATGTATTTTGTTGTTGCTTTATTGTGCTAAGCGCCGGTCTGCCTGCAATATTTTGTGACGCAACAGTGTCTCACAAACCGATTCATATCAAATGAAAGCTGAACAGGCAAAAAATTTTAAACTTTTGATAAAAAGAGCGATGCAAAAAATTGAAAAAATAAAATCGCGCTCATGACCAACCAGTCTGCCGACCAAAGAGTTCTCGTTATAGTCGTCGAAATTCCCACAAAATATGCAACTCATAAAATAATACATTCTGTTATTGTTTTTGTCGTACATTTCGTTGCAAATAAATCGATTGTGAGACAGCGCATCATTGTGACGTTTAACTCAAAATTATCCAACAACAAAATACATGTAAATTTTATTATTTTCAAAATTCAATTAAAAAAAAAAACTAGAAGCTAAACTAGACTGTTAAATAATTCGTTCCCCTAAATCTTGGTAAAGCAAAATCGGTGACGTAGGCAGCTATTTAACCTTTACAATATTTTTATTGAAGTTTTGGTCTGTGCAGCGGATTATGTGAATCTCGTCAACGCTTCGCAATATAGTAGTACGGATCCGCGAGCGGTCCTGGCGATAAATGAGTACCACTACATGGACGACTATGTGGACAGTTTCATGGGTAAGAACGAAGCTGTCGCCATTTCGTGAGAGAGATACACGCAAACGCAGGATTTGATTTGTGCCGGTTTTCCTCCAGTTCTGCAGATGTGGTCAAGGCTCTGAACCCACAAGGATCCAACACGAAAGTTGAATGGAGCGAATCCGAGGAAAAAGTATTGGGAATGTACTGGCAGCAGGCTACGGATGACTTCAAGTTTACCATCAAATACCATCGGGTACCCAGCAGTGTGATGAATAGGAAACGCGTCCCTACCAAGAGGGAGTTTCTAAGCCTTGTTATGTCCACATTCGATCCGATCGGGTTCTTGAGCTGCTACATGATAACCGCCAAACTGTTGATGCGAGAGATTTGGCAGAGGAGAGTCAAGTAGGTTGAACCGCTACCAGACGAATTGGCCGTAGCATTTGAGTGCTGGCGGCGGGAAATGAAATACATTGAAGAATTCCGATGTCCACTCTACTACTTCGGCGCTGGACGTGTGCGGAGACTGCAGCTGCACGTCTTCGTGGACTCCAGCCAATCTGCGTTCGCCACGGCGGCTTATTGGCGGGCCACATACGCAAACGACGACGTGCAGGCACATTTCGTGTGTTCCAAAACGAAATGTGCTCCCATTAGGACGATGTCGATCCCACGACTGGAACTTCAAGCAGCTGTACTAGGAACGAGACTGATGGATACCGTTAAACAGGAACACGGTGTAGCGATCAGCAGCTGCACACTATGGACCGACTCTAAGACCGTGCTGTACTGGATCACCAGCACTCACCGAAAATACAAACAATTTGTTGGAAACCGGGGGGCCGAAATCTTAGAGTCCACGGAGGCTTCCCAATGGAGATGGCTGCCATCTGCCGAAAACGTGGCAGACGACGCAACCAGGTCGCAAAGCCGCGTGGACTTCAGCCAAGGTTCGCGGTGGTTAAGCGGACCACCATTCCTAATGGGACCTGAAGAAAGTTGGCCTAAACCTTCTGTAAGCGATGGAAGCGCTGCACAGGCCGCTGAGGAAGAAGAGATATCATGTGAATTTGCATTGGTCATGGCAAACGCGCCGCTTGTGTCTTGGCAGAGGTTCTCAAGTTTCAGCCGGCTGGTAAGAACGACAGCATGGATCCTTAGATTTATTCGACGTTGTCGCGGGCAACGCTACGAGCGAGAAGAGCACGGACTTACTTCGGTCGAACGAGCTGACGCGGAGCACGCATTGGTCCGGCTGGCGCAGAGAGAAGCGTTTGCCGAGGAAGCTCAAAGAGGAACGGTTAGTAAGAGCAGCCAATTATCAGGACTGTCACCGTATTTGGATAAAGAAGGTATTATGCGAGCCAATGGGAGGATTGACGCAGCGGCGTGCGTACCGTATGGTGCTCGCCGTCCGATCATACTGTCCCATAAAAGCGCACTGGCGGAGATGATCGTTCAACACAACCACGAGAGGATGTGCCACCAAAACGTGGAGGCCACCATGGCGAGATTCGTCGAAAGTTTTGTATAACTAATGTGAGGAGGCTACTACGGAAGGTGGTGGCTAATTGCAACGTATGCAAGTTGCAGAAGGCACGACCGACACAACCGGAGATGGGCCCATTGCCGGAGGACCGGCTTGAGGCAGATGGATGGCCATTTAAGTATACTGGCCTGGACTATTTCGGACCATTGCTTGTGTCAATTGGGCGCCGAACAGAGAAGAGGTGGGTGGCGCTATTCACCTGCCTAACCACGAGAGCCATCCACTTGGAGATGGCTCATGATTTGTCAACGGATTCATGCATCATCGCTATGAGAAACTTCATGTGCCGCCGTGGACCGGTGGTTAGGATAAGGAGCGATAATGGAAAGAACTTCGTGGGAGGCCAGACGATACAGAGATGAGAGGCCAGACGATACAGAGATGTATTTGACCCAGCGAAGATACAGGGCGAGCTGTCGTCCAAAGGAATCGAATGGATCTTTAACTGTCCATTAAACCCAGCTGAGAGTGTTGTCTGGGAAAGGATGGTCCAGTGCGTTAAGAAGGTTTTGGCGCACACGATGCAGGAACTTGCACCCAAGGAGCACGTGCTGAATTCTCGGCCTCTCACGCACTTGCCGATCACAGTGGACCAGGAAGCTCCGCTGACACCGAACGACTTGCTGAAAGAAATGCCCGACGTGCCGAATCTTCCTGGAGATCATGGGTTGGCTTCCGAGAGATGCACGACAAGGAAGCAGTGGCGTATCGCTCGGATGATGAGAGATCAGTTCTGGAAACGATGGGTGCACGAGTACTTGCCCACACTTGTTCGTAGAGAGAAATGGTGCCAACGTGTTGAGCCCATGCGTCGAGGAGACTTGGTGTACATCTGCGATCCGGCCATACCACGCAGGGAGTGGAAAAGGGGCGTCATCGAAGAGGTGTTCACCGGGAAGGATGGAGTGCCACGACGGGCGTCGGTGAGGACTAGCGATCGAGCCAGATTAGTGATGCGTCCCGTTTCGAAGTTAGCTGTTCTGGATGTGGTGAATGCTGCTGCTTCACGGGGGAGGGCATGTCGCGGAACGGATAAGTTGGCTATCGACAGTTAGTTAAGTAATTTATCGCCGATAGAGGGCACTCGGATTTAGTATTTTAATGTATGCGTTTTTATCGTTGTTATAATTGGTCACATCGATTTAACTAAGAATTAAGTTACGCTTGGCGCGTCAGATCAGTGCGTCTGGCGATATCCAAGAGTGAGGGAAGAGAAACTGCGGTATGTAGACTTGGGACCAGATTTAAGGTTAAAATATGTAATGTCGTGTAAAACACCTTCATTTGACTGATGCCAATGATCGTTTAAGGCAGTCCCTGGATATTGTCGGCGGCCCGACACTCATGAACCGAGAGTCCTAGATCATATATTGGTGAATATATATGATCTACACTGCAATACCTATATATATATATATGTATATATGGATACACTTGTTTAGACTTATTAGCGACCTAAGTTCAAAGGCAAACATACATAAGAACCTCCTAATCAGACACCCTTCCAGTCGCTCAACTCGTAAAAACTTCAAGATAAATAGCGAAATGCTTCGAAAAGCCGATATATGATCTAGCTCGTTTTATGAGCAATTTCAATTTTATTTTTATTTCTCATTTTTATAATAAAAATCAAGTCATAACTCGTAGCTTTGATTTTTATTTTAAAAATCAGAAATAAAAGTTATAAATTGATTTTTATTTTTTAAAATCAAATATAAAAATTGAAAAAAAAAGTATACGTGGTTTTGTGTTCCCCAATAAAAACTAGCACTGTAGGATTTTTCCCACATTTTTAAGAGCTTTGATTTTTTTAATCTCATAATTATTATTTACGGTCCCTGCTTAGGATCTCTAGCCGAGTCGAAATTCCGACCTCGGATTCGGATTCAGCGACTCAAATTACATATAACTGCATATGCCGCTTACCCAGATCATGAAACATTTTATTTTTTTTGTGCCTGTGTAATTAATCTGGGATAATAAGTAGCCGATCCAACAATTAATGCAGAGGATTGGAGAAAACCCGAAGATAGTAATAAGTTGACTTTTCAAGCATGAGGCTAGAATATAAATTTTTTACTACTACTAATAATAAAATTTCATTTTAAGTTAAATACAGAATTAGTGTTACAAAAAATGGAATATAATTTATTCTAAACTGAAACGAAAACAATACCCTGAATTGCTCATGACGGGCATAGTTTGATCTACAATTAGATTACGTTAGTGGAAAGCAGTTTCAGTTGATTCTATCACGGACAAAGAAGTGTAACCGGCTAAGCAAATTGTCACTATAAATGTTTCCTTGAACAAGGTTATTAATAAATACTACACCAAACATGGATCTATGATTGTCTACCGAAGGCAAATTAAGTAACAAAAAAAATACACTAACAAAGGGAAGGATGTATTGAATTTACATCCCAGTTAAGGCCTCGCAAAGTAAAAGTAACAAAGTTTTTTCCACTGATCCAATGCGGTGCTTATGAACTAAATACTAAGGACTCCAAACGCATGATCTGTACTCAAGCATTGGACGAACAAACTTAAATTTTTGGTCCAAACAACACAAACCAATGAGACTATGATACCTAGTTAGGACAGGCTCGTGAGAATGTCATCAGTTTACATTTGGAGCTGTTTGGATTTGCACGACACCATTATTGAAAACTATCTAGGTCGGCTTGAAGGGAAGAATGACAGTAGTCTTCTTTTTAGAAACAAAGCTTCACATCATCCGCGTACATAAGAGTGCGGGAGTAACACATGAATAAAGGGAGATCATTGATAAAAAGCGTAAAAAGAAGAGAACTAAAATGCCTTACTAAAGGAACACCAGATGTGGCATGAACGAGGTTAGAATGATTGATTTAAAGATAAGACGTTGGGTTCTGTCACTTAGATAGTAATAGAAATTCGTATAAATGACATAATTTTGAAGATTTTCTTGAAAACCCACGAAGGCCTAGTTTACAAAAGAACGCATACCCCTTTGTAGTACACAAAAATGAATGAAAGTCTTTGTTTTTCTGTCAACTTATCCCGATCCTCAATGGTACGCGAATTGGCAATTTTTCAAAAAGAACAAAATCAAAAAAATTACATCATGTCATCCATGATTTTTCCGTTAAACTGAAATTCGACATAAAAAAAATTCAAAGGTAAAACGTACTCCTGCCACGTATCCCACTACTCCCGACAGATATGAAATTTGAATTCAAACGTTTTCAATTTTCGGTGAAAATTATTTTTGGTATATCTATCAAAAAAGTTGTTGCAAGTGTGTGGGTTAAATTTAAAGAATCCATGATTATCACATGGACAGCTATAAATGGCCTGCTCGCGTGTCGGAAAACCTTCAAAATTATGTATAAAATTATGTATTATGTCAATTGTAAATCCGAAAGCATTCCAATGAAATGGTTTAAGGAGTAGCGGAGAACGACGGAGATCTATGTACGAATTATGATAAAAGGAATATAATTTGCTCTAACTGCTCTGTAAAAATTATTTTATTATTTGTAAGTATCTCTGTCTTTCTGTTTTTGTACCACTCAGACTCTCAGTCTCGCTCTCTCTCTCTCTCTCTCTCTCTCTCTCTCTCTCTCTCTCTCTCTCTCTCTCTCTCTCTCTCTCTCCGTGTTGGCCTCTCCCTTTGATACACAAGTTATCAACATTTCTACTACGAGTTCAACTCGAAGAGCAATGCACTCAAAGTGCAATACTCGCAAAAAAACGCCAAACTCAATCATGAGCGTTGCGCATGCAAGGCATCTGCCACGGGCGCTCAGTCAGCATTTATCTACCGTGGGACGTAATCCAGAACACCTTACATAAGGGGCACCACCGTGGGACTATTTCGGACATAAGATCAATTAGCTTTCTTGCAGACAGACGCTTTTTGTTTGGCACCCCGATTTTTACTCTTTACACAAATAATCGGTGTTTGAATATAACATTAAAGTTTACTAATCTTTTCTATTGTGATTCCTTTTCACTTTCGTTTGTGCATGCCTGCTATTTTTAGCTCTGGTTTGTTTTTTCTTTTCTATCAAGTTTGCCTAATTTCTGTATCGTAGATATTGGCCACACCAGCGGCAACAGAACCGGCGACAACAGCGGCAGCAGCAGTAGCAGTCCTTGGGTCACTTAATTGTCATAAGAATGTTCTTAATAAGCACTTCAAAGAAACGGTTTGGAGTTTTAAAAATAAACCTTCATATGTCTAATCAATGGGCGCCCGCGCAAATAACTTCTGTGATTATTGTCCGATCGGATTGTAATTTGGAGGCTACGTAGATATTTCATTCAGCTTAGTATATGTTAAAGTCAGAAAGTTGTATCTTTTATACAGCGCTTACAAATTGAGTTCAAAAATTATATTATTGATTTGTGGGGGCGGTGGGCGTGGCACCTAACATTTGAAATAAACTTGATCTGCGCCGAGTACATAGGAACCTTCATTTGGTGTCTCTAGCTCTTATAATAGCTGAGATCTGTGTGTTCATCTGGTCAGACGGACATCCGGACAGACAGACATACATGGCTCAATCGACTCGGCTAGTGATCTTGAGTAAGAATATATATACTTTATGGGGTCTGCCACGCCTCCTTCTGCCTGTTACATACATTTGCACAAAGTTAGTATACCCTTTTTTGACCATTTTCAATGGTCGAAGGGTATAATTAACTTATCCAGCATTTGCTGCCAGGGATTGAGGAAAACCCAGAAAACCCCAATCAGATCAGGAAAGTTTGGTATTAGTAGAGTTAAAAATTATTAAAAATTAAAATGTTAGAAATTTAGACATGCCCAAAATCAGCCGAGTGGCGATGTCGCAAACGAGTACCCCATCGACCAAAACAAATAATCGTAAAAAATTCACGAACAAAAAAATGGTGGATGTTATATGATAAGTGAGATAGGATTAAAAGTCTTAAGGAAGCTACCGAGTTAGTGTTAGGCACGATACAATAGAGTTTCTTATAGTCCGAACACAACACCATGAAAGGCTCGTGCAGGGCATAGTTCGATATACAAATCGGAAAAGTTAGTGGTGAGATCCGAGATCTGGAAATGGTCGCTGGGGGCCAGATCTGAAGGATATGGCGGATGCGGAAGCAATTTGAAGCCCAATTCATTTTTTTTTCTTTGTCACATCGACGCAAAAACTGGGTTTATTACGCTGATCATCTCTAAACTCTGTTCCGAATTATCAACCCGTCGCTGTTTTATGGCAAAAGTGAACTTGCGCAGAGTTTCTTATACCCAAATATTCGTGAAAGAGATGATGACACATTCCGTCGATTTCTTCAAAGTGTCTGCTATATCATTTAATTTCAATTTACGGTCATTTAAAATCATTTTGTTGATTTTTTTATTTATATTTCCTAGATGTTTTAGATCTGGATATTGTTCCTATCTTTGGCTAGGCCGCCCTCCCCTTTCTTTTTAAAATGTTATTGTTTCGAGTTCATATGGTAATGGATATCAAACAAGACACTAAAACTTTATAACTATTTATTTGACTATTTCGAGTCGTTATGGCGTAAAATTAGAATGGTACAAAGTATGAAGTATTTAATTTTATGTGTTTTTGCCGCCGTTGGTTGTCGAGACCTGCCAACTTGTTCAATCTCCTCTCGCGGTGCGGCTTGTTTTTATATCGGTATTGATACAAGTATCGATAATGCTAATGGTGGTATAAAAGATGCAGCCAAACGAAAACGCAAATTTAAATTCAAATATACTTAAATGTGTAACAGAAATATGTATGTGAAGTCGCAACATCCCACCCACCGTAAAACTACTCCATAGTTTTACCCAAAACATCTAGCACTGCAAGCTTTGAAACTGGTCTTTTTAGCACACCAGTTGACGTTTGTACTTCAGCTATTCGGATTTGGCCGTCCGCGGCAGCGATTGTACGAAGAACAACTCCTTTTCTCCAGTTACCTCTTGGAAGGCTCTCCTCACAAATTACCACAACATCTCCCTTTGCTATGGGTTTGGATCGCGCATGCCATTTAGTGCGCCGTGTCAAAGTCGGTAGATATTCACGTATCCATCGATGCCAAAAATTATCTTTCATCTGTTGACTAATGCGATACTGCTTACGTAGGCACAAATTAAGATCTTTTCCAGGAGTTTGCGTCGAGTTCGTCGTTCCCAGTAAGAAATGGTTTGGAGTCAGAGGTTCCAGATCATTTATATCTATTGGCAAATGGGTTAATGGTCGACTGTTTACTATATTCTCAGCTTCTATCAGCAAGCTTCTTAAAGTTTCCACCTGTGGTGCTTTCTCTTTACAGTTATGGCCAATACTCGTTTTATGCTCCTAACCATGCGCTCCCAGCATCCGCCAGAGCTCGGATTGGATGGACAATTAAATTGCCACTCAATGCCATTTTTGCCTAACTCTGATTTTATATATTCCATATCAAAAAAATCCTTTGCGTTCTTTAGTTCCTTATTGGTGCCAATGAAATTAGTTCCCATGTCAGAACGGATCTTGACAGGAATTCCTCTTCGGTTTACAAAATTTCTTATGCACAATACACATGCGTCTGTCGACAAGTCTGCCGCTAACTCCAGGTGAACAGCCCTTATAGTTAAGCATGTGAAAAGTGCAACCCATCTCTTTTCTTGTCTTCGTCCGATAGTCACAATGACTGGACCAAAGTAGTCCAATCCTACGTACGAAAATGGCCGTTGCAATCAATTTGTGCATTTCGTTCTCTTCATGTTCTCTTACATGGAATATCGTTGAAATTAAAGATCTTTCTTTACAAACGCCAGAACTTCCGTAAATACTCCAGCCCAATGACGTCTTTGCCACCAACAAGTTATTATCCAGTATCATGCTTTTCAGTGTTGCGGTCAGGTGACAATTATTTATTCCAATCAAAAGCATTGGATTCGCATTAGTGTATCCTTCAATGGGGACATTTCTCAATCTTTTGTATTTATCCTTTAGTTCGTTTATGTCCAACGATTGTAATGGTAACTGCAGATTAGGGACCGTGTTTCCAGAAAACCTCAACCATTTGCTGTTTCGACCTTGTCTCCTTATTCGCAAGTTACACTCCATCGAGCTAACCACAGTAGTACGATTTTCTATCCAATTCAATGTAAGGTTATCTTTCTGTTGCTGTACTCCCAATTTTACTGCAAACTGTTCATTAACTAACGAAGCAGAGGAACCTTCATCTAAGAATGCATATGTTCTTACAATTTTTCTGCTTGGTCCGATCATTTCAACAGGTACTACTTTAAACATTATTTTAGATTTTGCTGGTGTTATAGTATTTACCGAAACTTCTGTTGCAGCGTTCTCTTTACATGGTTTTTCTTCTGAATGTAACAATGAATGATGCAGTTTCTTGCATCCATCTTTTTTACATTCCTTCTTATTTTTGCAAACATTTTGTCTATGTCCTTTTCGCAAGCATCCAAAACATAGTTGATGTTTCTTTACCATAGACCATTTTTCTTCTGTTTTCGCTTTAGAAAATACGCTGCATCTGTCAAAATAATGATCTCCGTGACACTCATAGCATTCAGGTTTATATTTCGTTTCTTTCTTGGATTCCTCATCCTTGGTGGTCTGCATAACGACTCTTTGATGTTTGTTCTTCTTCTCTGATTCGTCTGCTGAGAATACGATCATCGCCCTTGCAATGCTTCTGGCCATAGTGCTGATCCATGTACTAAAGTCCTTTAAATCTGGATAATTCCGAAGAGTCGTTGTATACTCTATCCATTGAATCCGTTTCGTCATTGGTATCTTACACACCAACTGTTCAATCAGGGAAGGATTCTGTAAATATTGAGTTGCATTAGCCGATTGCAAGAATATAACCAAATTTTCAACTTTCGTTGCAAATGGGACCAACAATTGCAAATTATCCTCTGATACGGCAGTAATTTTGCTGACCATGTCCATTTGACTCCTTATCAATAACTCCGGCCTCCCATAAGTGAACTCTAAATGATTCATAACATGCTCAACATTCATAGGATTTATAAGCAAACCCTTGACTTCATCTCTGGCCGCTCCCTTTATGCTTTTTTGTAGCCTTAACAAATTTTCCAGCTTAGAATATCCAAAAGCGTTCGACGACTCCCAAAACATTGTAGAAAATACGGGCCAATCCTCTGGGTTTCCATTAAACTCAGGCAAATCAATGAGTTTTCGAGGGTATACGAGTGGAGGATGTTGCAACACATTTCTGCTATTGTTCAATCTGGCTGAACCCAATAAACCAACAGCACCACCAACACCATCGACCCCGTACATACCAATACCATCTCCAGCGTCTCCTAAGCCATTTATATCAAGATTACGTGAGCCTTCGTTAGCGTCCATGTTGAATACGCCTTTCATTTGTTCGTATTTACCGACACCAGATCCCACGACGCCAAAGTGATCTGCACCGCCAGTAGTGCCAATTTTGCCACGCACGCCTGTAACAGTGCCGACATTTCCAATTTCACTTCTGTTATCTTCTAAATACTGCGCACCTCCAGCGGCGCCACGATCATCACGCGCACATCGATTAGTGCCCAATAGACGTGAATTTCTGACAGCATCAAGTTGTTTCTGTGAACTTCCAGGAACGCTCACAGATTCTGCGCCATCCAAGGCGCCCAATTGTCCACATATACCTCCAGCAGTGCCTCCAGTGACATGAAGCATTGTGTTTTTTATGCTGACTACTTGCTTAGCCAGCTCCGATTGAGTAACGTTGACATTTTCCACAAAGATGGCCAATTTATTTTGTCGATCCTCCATGTTCCTCACGGAGTTATATAATTGACCGTTTCGCTCATCCATTTTCTGCATCATGCTCATCAAATTACGTATCAAGTCACCATGTGCATCCGATTTCCCAGAAGTCTCGACAACTGTGTCATCCAAGTTCGAATCCATCTCGTCAGTAGAATTTGACCCACTTCTTGACCTCGGAGTTCCTTCCATGTTCTGCTTTTTCATTTGCTTACCGCTGCGTAATTTCATCATACGCCGGCATTGCCTCGTGTCTCTTTTTCTATGTGTGCGTCTATTTCACAAGAAATTGCAACGTCTTTTTCACAATTTCACCACACACATCAATAAAGCTCGCTTTTAATATGCACGACATAAATTAATGAGGTACACATAAAATTAAAGATGTTTCGAGTTCATATGGTAATGGATATCAAACAAGACACTAAAACTTTATAACTATTTATTTGACTATTTCGAGTCGTTATGGCGTAAAATTAGAATGGTACAAAGTATGAAGTATTTAATTTTATGTGTTTTTGCCGCCGTTGGTTGTCGAGACCTGCCAACTTGTTCAATCTCCTCTCGCGGTGCGGCTTGTTTTTATATCGGTATTGATACAAGTATCGATAATGCTAATGGTGGTATAAAAGATGCAGCCAAACGAAAACGCAAATTTAAATTCAAATATACTTAAATGTGTAACAGAAATATGTATGTGAAGTCGCAACAGTTATCGTGAAATTTCCTCATAAACGGTGTAGACGTAAATATAAAATAAATGTTAGTACACTTACTCCAGTTCTCCGTTGGGCCCAATAGATCGTTGGTTTCTAAATGTTAGTTTTAAGTTTATTTTATACACGTACATACACCAGAGGCAGAAAAGAAAGCAATATTCGAAAGAATAAAAAAAAAATGGCAACTAAGACTGTTTTCCTTTCCCTAGTATATGACATTAAAGCTCTATTCTAATTTCCTTTGCATAGTCTAACGATCACACTGATTTTTTTTCTTTAGTAATTTCATTAATAGCCGCCAAGATAAAAATTTTCAACTAGCAAGTAAATTGCTGCCAAATTGTTGCCAGAACTGCAACTCAAACTGTCGCCAAACTGCTGCAAAACTGCCCGCAAGCTGCTGCACACTGTCAAAGCTGTTGCAAAACTGCCGGTGTTTCGTTAATGGTGCGTTTTCTTTTCTTCTTTTTCTGGTTATAAACTGATTTTTGTTTGGTTCTTAGATTGATTTTCTTTTTAAAACAGATTCTCTTTGCCTGGGCCTTCTGTGTATGACAATTATGTGTCTGGTGTATTATCTCAATAAGTGAGCCTTTACGAGTTAATTTTTGATTTTATTTTTATATATGTTGAATTTTTATCCTCATCGCTCTTCCTTTTTTTTTTTTGTTTCCAGCGTTCGCAAACTATGCCCCGAGGTAGAACTCCGCGCACGACTAGCACTAGGCTGCTAGCGCGCCAACTCTGCTTTGCCCTAGATGCTGTTGCAGGTAAGATGACACTGCGCCTCAGGCTGTATAAGAATCCTGACCAAATAGGTAATTAGTATCCAGAAGTGAATACAATTTTTTTTCATTTCAACTTACTTCAAGATTTTTTTTTGGTGACTAACACTTTTCCTTTTTTTTTTCGTTTTTCCGTTTCTTTTCAGACACAGGCACACAGTCGTCGCGGAGGAGAATGTATGGCTGCGATGATCTAGCAAAATCTAGTAAATCGCCATACTTATTCTCCTCCTTATTCTCCCTTTCTTTTCTCTTTCGGACAAGTTCCAACACTGAGAAGACAAAATTAAGGATACCATCTCCTACTATTAGTAGGAATACACTTATTAGGAATACACTTCTACAAATATCCCCGTAAGTATGCAAAGTTGCACAAATTATATTACTAATTAATTTAATTTTTCCTTACAGATTCCTGATACCTAGATTTAATTTAGTTTAATATATTTTTAAGAAACTTTAGTTTTAATATTTATTTATAAGTTTAATGTATTAGTTATAAGACTCTGTCCGTGCCACTCTCTATTTCGTTCGTAGGCCTCTATAGGGAAATAACTAGAATTGTGTAGGTGATAATTTGTCTCTGTTTGTCCGTTCATCACATCACGTTAGTATATAGCATGTATTTATGTATATGGAGTATATAGCTGGAAAGCAGAGTTGAGAGAGTACGCACATGTATATATCAGCGGTTGGTCAGCGTGGGATCGCTGACTCCGCACTTAAGCCGTTTTGATTATGAGTGAGGTCTCATGTTACATATGTACTTGCGTTCTGCTGTGCATTGCCACAAAGTGCTACAATATGTTGTTTTGAATGTGATCGGCATTTGGTATATTACGTAGACAATATATGCGCTTACTACATAGCATTAAAACTGCTTTAGAAGCACAACGAAAGCGGAACTATAAGCGTGCGCGAACTTCTTTGCGCTGTGCGACCGTTTTAATGTGTGCGTGTAATATATATATATATGCGTTGCTTATGAAGTTTGACAACAAGCAAATTCTTGAAAACCTATTTATGTTTGGTAGCCGGAGCCCCTGACAGTTGAGGGCCATTGTGCAATACGTACTGCTACGGACCTGGCCAGTGTGAAATCAACTATGTGATTGTTTTTGTCTTTGCCATCGAGAGCTAAGAGACCGAATTACTGTGAGCCAAATTAAAGCCATCCACCATTTCGATAAATAAGAAAAGTTGCCTAAACCCTATATAACATATTAAATAATTATATTATATTATATATTGTAAAAGCAAACAACTACAATATATTTAATTATAATTGTTTTTGGTAAAGGTGAAATAGCTGCCTACGTCACCGCTTTTGTTTAAATTTTTCTTACTGATAGGGCTATATTTATCATGATTTTAGGTGCTAGTTTTTTTTTATTTGAATTTAAAAATAAAATTTACATGTATTTTGTTGTTGGCTAATTCTGAGTAAAATGTCACAATGATACGCAGTGTCCTACAAGCGATTTATTTCAAACGAAATGTTATTTAGACACAATAATGTTTTATTTTATGAGTTGCATATTGGGTGAGAATTTTGGCGCCTGCAACTATAACTCGTTGGTCGGCAGACTGACGCCAACGAAGATGTTTAATAGTTCAATATGCTTTTAGAATATCATATGTGTGCGGCAAGCAACGAATTTTTTATGTTGGGGAATAGAGAGGCGCAGACAAAAAGTTTTTGAAAAAATAAATTTTTCAACACGCACGAGCAGGCACGCTCAAAAATTTTTCCAACACGACCCAACACGAAATTTTATACGTATTTTTTTAAACTTAACTTAAATTAATGAACTTAACATTAAAACGCGCATCTTTTTGCGAATGGCGTCTTGAATTTGCAGTTTTTCTTTTTTAACGAGAATAAGTGACGCCGATTAACTTTGCACTTGCTCAAGATCGGCTTATAGATCGCAGCTCAAACAACGTCTTTCGTGTTGGTATTTATTAGTTCTTTTTGAAACATCGATTAAATTCACGACAAGTAGCATAAACAACGATATATAATTTTTTTTGCAAAAGTAAAAATACGTGCTATATGTGTTCGTGTTATTTCGTGCCGAATTTCGAAACACACACGCCCATGGACATACTTAATTTTACACACGCGTGCGCCCGTCGTGTCACGATGTGACACGAAGAAAACACGGTCCATAGAGGTGGGAAAACATCGATGTCAGCGGACATCGATGTTTTCAAAGTAAATCATCGATGTTTCATCGATGATTTGAAAAAAAAACTTTTTAATTTTTTATAGACAAAACAATACCTAAACTTTATTAATTGATTTACCACTTTTGGAGACAGTCTCGTTCGCCTGTCGGAGATCAGCTGGCCCGTCTTGCTGAATACCTGCTCACAAGACGAAGCCGGCACGCATAAACTTTTGCATAATCGAAAATTGTGCATCTTGATCTTACCACTAAGCAATGAACACATAGAGACCGCAAACAGCGTAAAAGTTGTTTGAGGTGATTTTTCGATCCAGCCGCGCCCCAGAGCACGATAGCATTGAGCTGTTTCCCTAAGTTAATTTGGATACTTACAATTTCCATGTTTTAGCACGAATTTTGGTATTCAGAACTCGAGGTGGAACAACATCGATGTTAGCAAAAATGACATCGATGTCACCGATGATTGGAAAACATCGATGTTTCCCCACCTCTACGGTCCATGCCCAACTCTACTCCAGAGCCCGAAATGTTTCACGAGTGAGCGATCGGCTTTCTTCGTTAGCAACCCCGAAAAAGTGCACAGCGGCATGCGAAACAATGAGCATGTGTGCAATTCTTTGCGCTGTGCGATCGTTTCATATGTGTGTATATGCATTTACGCACACATTGAAACGATCGCACAGCGCAAAGAATTGCACACGTGCTCATGGTTCCGCTGTCATTGTGCGACTGAGTTGATGCCGCTGTGCGCTTCTTCGGGACCCTCTATATGTCATAAAAATTTGACACAATAAATAATATATCGTTTTACTTATAAAAATTTAATTGCGTATTCATTTGGTCATAGAGACCTGGGAAGAAAGCGCCGTTTGATCCGTCGGTAGATGCCCGAATGCCCAGCCTCATGTGACCGCCTGCATCTCTTTAAACAGCAGTCAATGCAGTCACACTGCAGAAAATAGGTGCGTGTTTTGTTTGGCTAAATTTTAAAATTGTATTAATCAAAAAATATTATTTGTGTGTGCAGACGCAGATATCCCTGGTCCTCTCAGCCTGGTGAGTCGGTTTCTCGCGGGGATCCGCCAGGGTCCATTATAATTTTTCTGCCGAATCCCGTCTCACGGTAACAGCTCCTGTACCACGAGTGATTGGTGCAACACCAGCAGCCACATTGAAATTTGCCGGTCCCTCTGTTGCAATCCGACGGCAACTCCAGTGCGACACTAGCAGACGCAGCAAATCCTGCATTTTGGACAGCAGGACGAATCTGCAGCGCCAGCAACCGCAATCATAAAATCTGCTAGTAGCAGGCCGTCTCAGCTGCCCGTAGACACAGCGCTGTGTGCGCTGAAACATAATATGTCCCTTTGTTTTGCATCCCATAGATATTAATTATTGTTATTAATTTTAAGTTTCTTCGTTAGTGTTGTTTGCATATTAGGTCCACGTGGCTAGGGAATAATGTTATGAAGGAGTTTAGGATATATAAAATAAATGGATACCATACAAAAAGATGGTAAATGTTAAATAGCTGCCTACGTCGCCGATTTAAATTAAATAATCAGTAAAAAAAATTTAAACAAAATCGGTGACGTAGGCAGCTATTTAACCTTTTCCAAAATGAGTTGCTAATTACTCGTTATGGGAGAGATGGGCGGCCTTACGGCCGGGTTCGCCGTCTTGGGTGATGCTCTGAAACTCCTGAGCAGGAGCATCATATGGCTTACAGGGTGTGCGGTGACTTGGCGGTCACCAATGGCTGTTGTTGTTATTGTTTATCCCAAGTAAAGTAATTTCTGTGCCTGTAAACAAATTAAATAAAATTAAAGGTTAGGTTAGGTTATATTCGCAGTCCCCCAGGTGGGGGTCTCACATAGATCAGTATGATCCTTAGTGTTGCCGGATAAGTGATGGAGGCTGTTAATTTCTCGATTTAATTATCCCAGTCTAGTACGCTGGTTAGTTTGGCAAAAGCCAGGAGTTTTTGGGGTGCCAGGCCCGCCGCTTCATTCAGTGATGCAAGCAGGGGGCTTCCAAGGCATTTCGCTCTCGAGGTCATGAGTGCGGGGCAGTCGCAGATGAGGTGTTCCAGAGTTTCTTTTACTCCTGGTACCTTGCATTTCCTGCATTCTTCATTGTCGGTTATGCCCAACTTCTTAGCGTGCGTTGCGGTCAGGCAGTGACCTGTGAGTATACCCGTCATTATTCTACAGTCTCTTCTCGGGAGCTGAATGACGTATTGGGTCAGTTTCGCATTCGCATGATTACACATAGTGCGTGTTATCTTGCAGTTTGTTGTTCTGTGCCACCTTCTTCCTGCTGTTGCTGCAGCGCTTTCTTCCAAGCTGTAGCTTATTGATCGTAGCGGTATCCTCAGGTCTTCAACTGTCAGTTGTCTAGATTCGGCACCCTCCTTCGCTAGCCTGTCTGCCATCTCGTTTCCGTCGATGCCCTGGTGGCTGGGAACCCAAAAGATGCGCACCTTCGAACGGCTGCTTAATGCATCTAATGCTTCTCTGCTCGCCAGTACACATCCGGAGCTGATGGCATAGGATTGCATGGATTTGATAGCCGCCTGACTGTCGACGAAGATGTTAACCCGATTCTTGTTAAGCGTTGTCGCAAGTTCTGCAGCCTTCCTTATAGCGAAGACCTCCGCTTGGAAGATGCTGCAGTAGTCTGGCAACTTATACGACGCTTGGATGAGAGGATCTGCACAGTAAACCGCGGCGCCTACGCCGGTTTCCATTTTAGATCCGTCCGTAAATAGCTTTGTTGCGTTTTCGACCATGCCGATTTTCCAATCTTCATGTCCCATTAGAGTGGGCGTTCTGGAGAAGTTGTTTATTGGGGTCACGTAGTCCGTGCTATTGAGTGACTCTCATCCTACTTCACCGTGCCCGTAATTCGCAAGGGCCATATTTCCTATAGCGCAGAGACATTGTGCGGTCTTTTGCGCTAGTAGTTTGGCCTGTATGTCAATAGGGAGAACTCCAAGTATCACCTCCAAGGCCTTTGTTGGAGTAGATCTTAGGGCCCCAGTGATGCACATCAGTGCCCGTCTCTGTACCCTTTCCATTGTTAGGAGGTATGTGGATTTCTTAGTGGCCTTCCACCATACTAGGACACCGTAGAGTAGTATTGGACGAACAATTGAAATGAAGATCCAGTGCATCAGTTTGGGAGACAGGCCCCATGTGCTACTTAGCATCTTTTGTGATGCATATAGTGCACTTGTGGCCTTCTTCACCCTTTCCTCAACATTGGTCTTCCAGCTCAACTTACTGTCCAATACTATTCCTAGATATTTCACGCTCTTTTTAGGCTCGAGCAAGGCCCCGTTTATAGACGGCTGAGTCCATTGCGATATCTTATATCTCTTGGTAAAAAGAATTAGATCCGTCTTGTCCGCATTAATACTAAGTCCGACATCCATTGCCCACAAATAAAATTAAAATATGTCAAAAATATTAAAATTAAAAATATTTTGGTGTCTTTTCGTTTGTTTACCAATGTGTCAGTGATGCGTCTTTTGTGTAAATTCCGATACTATCGATATTTTGTGCGACTTGCTGAGCTGGAGGAAAAACCCCCTTCCCAAAAAACCATTTATATGCGAGCTTGTACATCACACAGCTCAAAGAATTGCACCCGTGGTCATCGTTTTGCGACTGAGTTGATGCCGTTGAGCGCTTTTTCGGGATTGCAAACGAAGAAAGCCGATCGCTCACTCGTGAAACGCTTTGGGCTCGAGGCTCACTAAATCGCTTTAGCATCAAATGACTAAAATCCACTGTTTGAGTATATGTTCAATGCTTAGTGATTATATTGATGCACGACTATGGCTTTACTGTGTTCGTCAAATCTTAACACTTCGGAAATCTCTATCGTGCCGTAAAATCGTGTTAATAACTAAGAAACTACTTAATTCAACATTTCTCCGCGAGCAAGACGATCAGCATATCGTAAAGCTATACAAACAATTTTTTTTTTTGTTGAAATTATGCTCTTAATAATTTTTGGCCTTTTGCACACTTATATTTTGATATATGTATTAATAGTAATAGATTTTCATTTCGATGTACAAAATAAAAAACATTTAAAATGCCATTAATAAATCGATTGTCGTCAACAATCGAAAATCTTTTTGTAAATAGCTTAAAAATCGATAAATTTATGCTCTTCCACTTCTAGGATTATCTTAAATCTTACAGCTCTTAAAGACAAAAAGGCGGGATCTTGTGTTTCCAAAAACGAATTTATTATTGAGCAGAAAACATGCAAAAGTCGATAACGTAAATATGCTTAATTGTATAAGGTGTCGTGGAACTATCAACTTAATTAAATTTTCTCTTAAAAGGTCATTTTTTAAGCCAAAATCTGGAGATGCTGAAAAAACATTGCAGGATCAAGCAAAGTAAGTTACTCAAATTGTAGTACGGTATATATGTATATACATACGCGCATCCTTATGTACAGAGTAGGTGAACATAAGTATAAATATTGTATATAGGCAGTCCGAGTATTGGATATACAAAAATACACCTTATACAAAACTTGCAAAGAATTGGGAATCATACTGTTATAAGAAAACTCAAAAGTCCTATAGTTTTCAAAATATATTTGCAAAATAAGTAACGACATTTGTTTTTAATTAAATAACTTAAATTTCTTAACTAAGGATTTAAAAAAGTTATTCCTTTCTAAAGTAAATCAAAATGAAATAAATCGGCTCAGAAATGTTAGGAAGTATGAATTTGCACTGGACCCTGTGAGTCAAAAACACACCCATTGGGAAGCGATGCTTCGGATCGAAATTATCTTTGCACACATATTCTACAAATTTAACATGCTTTAAAAACTGTTTTTTTTTTTTGATGGTAATCATTAAATAATTTAATAAAATGTATTTTGTATATTTTTGTCATTCAAGATATGAAGCAAAAAATACAAACCAACATGATTTGAAGAAATGCGAAGTTCAAAAAAATAACATAAAAATGGAAACCAAATTGTCAGTAGACTTAAATAAATCCATTGAAAAATTGCCGGTACCCGAAAAATCAAAAATAATAAATTTGAATTCTGATATGGATGCGAGTTATGGTTCTAATACATACGATCCGTCAATGGAATCCTATCATCCACTTGAAGATGCCTTTTGGAAAACAGAAAAAACGTACGTATCTTTCAATTAACCTTATTGTATATTCTGATTAATTTTTTATTTTAAGGACACCATACTTGGCATTAGCGAGAACATTCCAAGTCATTGAGGAGACAAAAGGACGTATAAAAATGATCGATATTTTAAGTAATTTTTTCTGTTCAGTTATGCTTGTAAATCCAGATGACCTGGTACCAAGTGTGTATCTCAGCATTAATCAGCTGGCACCCTCATATGAAGGACTAGAACTTGGAGTGGCAGAGACCACCCTTATGAAAGCCATTTGCAAAGCAACAGGACGAAATTTGGCACACATCAAATCTCAAACTCAAGTAATTGGCGACCTGGGTATTGTAGCAGAGCAGTCACGTGTCTCTCAGCGTATAATGATTCGACCAAAACCACTGACAATACGTGGAGTGTTTAACAAGCTCAAAGAAATTGCAAAAATCAGTGGACAATCTAAAATTACATTAGTATATGACGTTTTTGTTGCATGTAGGTTTTCTGAAGCGCGATTTTTTATACGATCTCTTCTTGGTAAATTGCGCATTGGGATAGCAGAGCAGAGTCTTCTAACCGCGCTTGCTATCGCTCTAGTGAAAAGAAATCATATTTCTGTCTGCAAGAATAATAAAGTATGCGATATTTACAAGGATGAAATTGCTGAAAGCATTCTGATGCTCAAAACAACATTTTGGTAAGTCTTAAACTTTTACCCTTGCAGAGAGTATATTCACTTTGGCCAGAAATTCTACATATGTAAATGTAACATATGTATTTATTTTGTAGAAGTACATATAAACAGTTTTGTCGCATACTGATAAACTCTCTCGGATTACACTCCTATATTTTTAGTCAATGTCCGAACTATGAAATCATTCTTCCAGCACTTTTAAAATATGATATTAAGGAGCTTCAAATCCGTTGTCCTATGCATACCGGAATGCCACTAAGGCCAATGCTTGCGCAGCCAACAAAGGGTGTACATGAAGTTTTAGAACGGTTTAATGGCATGCAAATAACTTGTGAATGGAAATATGATGGCGAAAGGGCACAGATACATTTGAATGAAAAGGGAGAGATATCAATATTTTCTCGTAATTCCGAGAATAATACGGAAAAGTACCCGGATGTTATTGCCAGATGTAAATCATTTGTTAAAGAGAAGGTTGAGTCGTTTATAATTGACAGCGAAATAGTCGCATGGGACATTAACCAAAAACAAATTCTACCGTTTCAAGTTCTCAGCACTCGTAAGAGAAAAAACGTAGAAATCGATAACATAAAAGTCCAGGTTTGCGTCTACGTATTTGATCTTCTGTATATAAACGGCAGATCCCTTGTAACTGAGCCATTATCACTTCGCCGCAATATTTTGGCTCAACATTTTCAAGAAGTCGAGGGTGAATGGAAATTTGCAACTGCACTTGATACGAATGACATAGATGAAGTGCAGAACTTTTTAGAGGAATCAATAAAAGGTAATCATGTGATCATTTTACAAATTTGGCTTTTCTGTAAACTGATAGTTTTTTTATTTATTTATGCAGGAAACTGCGAAGGACTGATGGTAAAAACCTTAGAAGAGGAGGCAACATATGAAATTGCAAAAAGATCTAGGAATTGGCTAAAGTTAAAAAAAGATTACTTGTCAAATGTCGGTGATTCGTTAGATCTTGTCGTCATTGGAGCATATAAAGGTAAAGGCCGACGGACAGGTACTTTTGGTGGCTTTTTAATAGCCTGCTATGATCCAGAAAATGAAGAATATCAGAGCATATGTAAAATTGGAACGGGTATGTAATTTATTTTATTATTGCTCTTGTCGATATAAGTATTTTATTCCTTCGAGAATTATAAAAAGGGCTTTACTAACTTTGTTCAGATATATCTAACAGGCAGAAGGTGGCGTGGCAGACTCCACAAAGAATAGATAGAATGGGCCATGTCGGTATGTGCGTCTGTCTGTTTAATCGTGGGGATCTCAGCTATTATAAAAGCTAGAGACACCCAATTTATATTTCCTTTGAACCATTTTCATACACCCCACACAAATCATTAATTATTGAGCAATGTAATAAAGGCACAAGTTTCTGCTTTTACAGACTTATATATTTATTTAAAGCGTCCTGTCTTATGGGAGCAGCTCATAGTGGATTATTCCTTTCCAATCCCGCCAAACACACAGCAAAACCTGCCTGGCCGTCAATTCCGGCTTGACCACTGTTTGGGACGATTCACCGGCCTTCGACAATACTTTTATAATACTTTTATTTCTTTTAGGTTTTACTGATGAAGATTTGCGAGTACATTCAGACTTCTTCAACAACCATGTGATAAGCAGTGCTAAATCATATTACAGATATGATTCCAGTTTGGAGCCTGATGTTTGGTTTGAACCGGTTCAGGTTTGGGAGGTAAAGTGTGCAGACCTGTCCCTTAGTCCAATACATAGAGCTGCCATAGGAATTGTTGATAATGAGCGTGGAATATCACTTCGCTTTCCTCGATTTATACGAGTCCGTGATGACAAGAATCCTGAAAACGCTACTGATTCAAACCAAGTGGCTATTATGTACAAGTCGCAGGATCAGGTTAAAAATAATCAAAAGTCAGACACTCCTATGGAAATTACAAGCGATTTTTATTAATAAATTGTAAGCCCATCTCCTTGGTCTTTCAAATATTTTTTGTTGTAATTGAATGGGAATTGATCTTAATAGACTGCTCTAAAATTTGAAGAAATCTGAACGCAGAAATAATAAAATCATTGCACAGTGGGAAAAAAGTTTTTTTCGGCATCAACTCCAATTTTAATTAAAACTTAAATTTTTCGTGGTGTATTACTAAAAGTATGACTGAATTCCGCCTTTGTTTTAGTCCACAATAATTTATTGATATTCTTTCGCTCGAGTTGCGGTCCTGCATTCGTGTAACTCAATCGTAGTCCAACCTTTTTCTTGCATTTTATTTTTAGTAAATTCATTATATCGAGAGACGCAAGCAATTGTAAATTAATTTTCTTGAAGCGCTGCAAAATGTATCTCGTATTATTTTTTCTTATTATTCTATTTTTTGTTATTAAATTAGGTTCCTTATAAATATGCTTTAAAATAATATTTTCCCAAATAAAATTCTTCAAAACTTTTTTTTGGCGATTATTGTTTCTGTTTATGCAGCTGTGACGTGTAGTTTTTTGGAAAAAGAGGCAAAAACGGGCAAAAAACTAAAATGGATGTCAATTGTGAATAGTCTCGACTCGATTCAATTAAAGTTACAGACCACATAAATTACAAATTCAATACTAAATTAAAGTCTAACAAATACATCAGCAACTCATAAGAAAATGGATATTAACGCACATTTACTGCGGACTTTCTATTAAAAACTAATAATAAAACGCCTTGATTGTTTTTTTCCATTTTCAAAATTTATTGTTTACATTTGCAACAACTTATAAATTGTAATAATGCCAAAAACATTGACTATTTACCATAGTGCATTGGTATTAGTATTGATAACACAGGCCCCCAAAAAAATGTGTCATGATCTGGGTATGCGGAATATGTAGTTATAAATTCAAAGTTTTTGACGTTTTTCATAATTTATTTAGGTTAGGTAAAAATTCAGACGTGGCATACAAGTTTTGACTTCGGATTAGGATTTGGAAGGTCAAAAAACATAGAAACATATATCAGCTGTCCCGATCATATATATATATATATATATGGCATAAACACCCCTAACGGGGTACAGCCTGATGCACGATTTGCCTCCACGCTCTTCTGTCCTGTGCGCGACTCCGCCAGTTGGTGATCCCAAGCGTCGCCAGAATTGTGACCAGATGTCACTCCAACGTGCGCGTGGTCTTCCTCTCCTACGTTGTCCGCCAACTACCGCATCGAAAACGGATCGAGCTGGAGTTGTTCCTTCCATACGGGCTATGTGGCCAAGCCAGCGAAGTCGCTGAATATTAATTGGCTTGACTATGTCCACATCGCCATATAGCTCATACAGCTCGTCGTTCCACCTGATACGGTAGGTTCCGCCAACGCAAACAGGTCCGAAGATCTTGCGAAGAATTTTTCTCTCGAAGACACCAAGAGCAGCTGCATCTGACTGTGTCACCGTCCAGGCTTCCGCACCATATAGAAGCACTGGGATGATGAGTGCCTTGTAAAGGGTTAGCTTCGTCTTTCGAGAGAGAGCTCTGCTGTTCATTTGCCTACTGAGCCCAAAGTTACTTCTGTTGGCAAGTGTGATCCTCCGCTTGATCTCCAAGCTGACATCGTTGTTGCTGGTCACTGCAGTTCCTAGATAGACAAAGTCCTTGACCGACTCAAAGTCATAGTCTCCAGCAGTAAGATGAGAGTTAAGACGCCGCGTCTCTCGGTTACTGCACACCATAAACTTTGTTTTGCCCATATTCACTGCAAGACCAACTCTAGCCGATTCTCTTTCCATAGCTCCAAAAGCCGCCGTCACATCACGCTTGGTACGACCAATGATGTCAATATCATCAGCGTAACCAAGGAGCTGGACACATTTCTGTCCCAGTATTGTGCCCCCTCGATGCACTCCAGCTTTCCTTATGACACTCTCCATTAGCAGGTTGAAGAGCACACAAGATAGCGAGTCGCCTTGTCTGAGACCCCGCCTGGTACTGAAGGTTTCGGACTGGTCATTTCCTACCTTGACAGAGCTGATGGTGTTGCTCAATGTCATAATACAAAGCCGTACTAGCTTTGCAGGAATACCAAGCTCAGACATGGTGGCGTACAGGCGTCCTCGCCGTGGACTATCAAAATCAGCTTTAAAATCGACAAACAGGTGGTAGGTGTCGATTTGGTTCTCATACGCTTTCTCCAGGATCTGGCGTAGTGTGAAGATCTGGTCGACTGTGGACCGACCAGGGCGAAAGCCGCATTGATACGGTCCGATCAATGCTTCAGCATATGGCTTAAGTCGCTCACACATTACGCTCGTGAGAACTTTGTATGCGACGGGAAGAAGACTGATGCCACGATAATTGGTGCGTTGTGTTGCATCACCCTTCTTCAGAATGGGGCAGATCATACTCAGATTCCAATCATTGGGCATGCTTTCCGCTAACCATACGTTGCAAATGAGCTGGTGCATGCTCCTTACCAACTCATCGCCTCCAGCCTTAAACAATTCAGCCGGTAGTCCGTCCGCTCCCGCGGCTTTATTGTTTTTAAGTCGTTTTATGGCGACTTCGACTTCCGTATGGCTAGGGATGGGAACTTCAACACCATCCTCTCTGATTGGGGTTAGTGGATCTTCTTCATCAGGCTCTTGGTTGTCTCCAGCCAAAAGGCTTTCAAAGTGATCCCTCCATAACCTCAGTACTGTCTCTGCATCTGTGACAAGATTTCCATCATCCCTCCTGCAGGCAAGCGATCCAGACTTATACCCTTGAGTCATGCGTTTGACCCTCCGATAAAAGTCGCGGGCATCATTCCTGCTCCTGCTATTCTCCAACTTCTCACACTCAAGCCTTTTCATCTCCTGCTTCTTCCTCCTGAAAAGGCGCTTCTCATTTCTTCTCCTCATAAATATCCACCACTGCTCGTGTGGCTCCTGCTTGCAGCGTCCGCCTGTATGCAGCGTTCTTTGCAGCAGTCGCTTCCCGACACTCCTGATCATACCATGAATTCCGTTTTGGGGGACGTTGGAATCCAAGGACTTCCACAGCAGAAGTATTAATGGCGGTAGATATTCACGTCCACATATCTGACGTATTTATAGGCGTTGGAGGGTGCTCGCCAAGTCGGCCTGAGAGTCGAGCGGAGAAGGCATCCCTGTGCTGCTGTGATTGCAGCTTTTCGATGTCAAGCTTTCTTGGCATATCTTGACGTGAGATTTTCGCGACACACAACCGTGCGCGAACCTTGGCTGCGACAAGGTAGTGGTCAGAGTCGATGTTAGGACCCCGGCACGATCTCACATCAAGTATGCTAGACGCATGCCTTGCATCGATCACAACATGATCAATCTGGTTGCAAGTCAGACGATCAAGTGACAGCCAGGTTGCTTTGTGGATGTTGAGATGACGGTATCTTGTACTGCTAACTGTCATATTGTGCTCAGCAGCAAAACCTATAAGTCTAAGCCCGTTTGCCGAGGTAGACTCATGGAGACTGTGCTGTCCAACGGTTGCTCCAAAGATGCTTTCCCGTCCGATTTTGGCATTAAAATCTCAGAGGAGGATCTTAATGTCATGTGACGGGCAGCGGCTATACACTCGGTCGAGTTCTGTATAGAAAGCATCCTTGACGGCGTCGTCCTTCTCCTCCGTTGGTGCGTGTGCACAGATAAGGCTGATGTTAAAGAATCTGGCAGCTACTCAGATCGTCGCAAGTCTCTCATTTACAGGTGTAAACTGTGAGACTCGGTGCCGTAGCCTGGCTCCTACGACGAATCCACAACCAAACTCGCGCCTATCTGTATGACAGCTGTAGTATATGTCACAATTCCTTTTCTTCATGCATCCCTTTCCGTTCCATCGCATTTCCTGGATAGCTGTAATGTCAGCCTTCAGATTGCTCAGAGTATCCACTAGTTGTTGAGTGGCACCAGGCCTGTACAATGTGCGTACGTTCCAAGTGCATACTCTCAGATCATTGTCCTTTTTGAATTCTCCGTGGTCGTCAACGTTTTTCGGGTATCTATCCGAGGCTCCTCTTGCATTCTTCGCTGATGTGCTGTTTTCCTTGGGTGGATATCAAGTCCTACGCCAAAACCTAATTTAAGGACTAGGATCCCGCCGTGCACTTTGGTTTATAACTCAGCGGTTGCTAAGTTACAATCCAGGGAAAACCGCGTGGAGGTAGTGCGTCAACTTGAAGAAAGCAGGGACAAGGATCACACTGGCGCCCACCAAGTTGAACGCAGTCAGTAGCTTTACCTTGTATACATTCCCCCAATTTCCCCGTCCCGATCATGACACCCCATTATTTTTTGGAGTTTCCAAAAATGTTCGAGTTTTTTGACGTTAAGTCGAAACTTGGACGAGCAGGGTCAATTTAATTCGAGCTAAGAAGGTCAAAATACATGTAATAACAAAATGCACGCCTAGATCAGGATTCTATAACTTTTGGCGGATATTCAAAGGTTTTTCAGCTTTTTTGAGGTCAGGTCAAAAGCTATAAGTGATAGCGAAATTCTGACTCCGGATTCGGATTCAGCGACCCACAATACATACAATATAACTTAATTGCATATGCTGCATACCCAGTTCATGACACTTTTTGTGGGCCTGTGTAATCGGAGAAAATTCTTCAGGCTATGTCCCGGCGTAGTAATTCATTTATTAAATGCATACATATATAACAGGTGATTTTTTAAGAGCTATTGGAAAGTTTCTCAACATTCAATAATTTGCAAGACGATTCATGGTTAAATTATAGACCAAACTGAAGATGTTTGACAGTGATCCCAACCACGAAACGCGCGTCAGCTGTTTAAACCAATGTTGCCGAAAAGATAATAGCTAAAAAATCACCCTTTACATGTACATACATGCACCGAAAACGGTCCTCACAGTGGACGCCCAAAAGAGGTGGTTACCGACGAAAACATCAAAAAAATCCACAAAATTATTTTGAATGATATAGCACACTCTATAGATATCAACGGAACTTGTACATCATATTATTCATGAATATTTGGGTATAAGAAAGCTCTGTGCATAGTTGAAGATGTTTAAGCGTATGAGCCCGAGTTTCTGTGACAATGGATGAAATATGGTTCCATTAGTTTACTCCAAAGTCCAATCCACAGTCATCTGAGTGGACTGCACATGATGAACCCGCTCCAAAGCGTGGAAAAACGCAACAGTCGTCTGGCAAGAAAAGGAAGAACTATTAACAGCGACTATTACATAGCGATATTTAATCGTTTGAAGGGTAAAATCGCCGAAAAATGACCGCAATTGTCAAAAAGAAAGTGTAGTTTCATCAAGACAATGTACCGTGTCACAATTTGGTGAAAACGATGAAAAGAATCCATGAATTGGGCTTTGAATTGCTTCCGCATCCGCCGTATTGGCCAGATCTGGCTTTAGCGGCTACTTCCTGTTCTCGGATCTCAAAAAAATGTTAAGATGGGAAGAAATTTTCGTCGAATGAAGAGGTAATCGCCGAAACTGAGGCCTATTTTAAACCAAAGGACAAGTCGTTATAATCAGTGTTTCACCCTTGAAGGGAACTATGTTGAATAAACAAAAAGTATTTTGACAAAAATTTGTTTTAATATGATAGGCCGGGAACTTATTAAATGATATAGGTGCTGTACCACAATTACATAAACCTAACTGTTGAGCGAGCAGAACTCCACTATAAAATATACATATATATAGAACTCCACTCCATAATAGAAAAGGAACTATTTGGCTATAGTTTTGGCAACAAAATAGTTTAGGTCTTACCAGTTCGGTAGAAAATTTGTTATTTTATGTGATTATATGAATGTTCCATCCCAATATAAAGTTACAAAGATGGAAAATCAAACTTAATGAATGCTACTGTAACATTAAATATATTTATTTATTTATTTATTTAATTTAATTTAAAGTCAACTAATGGCAGTCGACTGGGTAAAGAATTAACAATAAAATTTAAGAATTAAAATTGTAATGAAATGTAAAATTATTAATATTTTATTTTATTTAAATTAAAATTAAATTTAAAAATTAAAATTTAAAATTTAAACTGGGATAATAAAAAGAAACCGATCCAACATTTGTTGCAAAGGGATTGGGGAAAACCCAGTAAAACCCAATCAGATCGGTGGATTAGTGTTAATTGTTATTAAGTGTTAAGTAGTTAAGAATGGATAGTTTGATCAAATTAAGGGAGGACTCTGAATTGAAAACTCTAAACAGTCTATTGTAATCAGCACAGAGAACTCGAAAGGGATCATGCAAGCTATAATTATTATGACAAAAGTCCAAGGAAAGTGGAAAATAATTACGAGTTACTCTAGAAGGAATACAGAATTTAATTTGGCTAAGCAGAATAGGAGAATCAATGTCGTACTTGATTAGTTTGAAAAGAAACGTAACACCTAACATAATACGACGATTAGTAAGAGAAGGTAGGTTAATAAGAAGCAGTCTACTAGAATAAGATGGCAAGTCTACACCTGGTACCCAGTTGAAACTACGCAAAGCGAAAAGTAAAAATTGCTTTTGAACAGACTCAATTCTATCTTGGTGAATCTGATATTGCGGCGACCACACGCAAGAACCATATTCAAGAATTGGACGGACAAGAGAAGTGTAAAGTAATTTTGTCGTATAAGGATCTCTAAATTCTTTGGCCCATCTTTTTATGAAACCAAGTACTCGAAATGCCTTATTGACAATTTGCGCAATGTGACGATCAAATTTCAATCTATGATCAAAGAGAATACCTAGATCGTTTACCTCGGTTATTCTTGAAAGGGAGTTTAAATCAAATGCATAGTTGAAGACGTGATAGCTACCTCTGTAAAATGACATAACTTTGCACTTCAAACAGTTAAGATGCAGCAGATTATGCCTGCACCAAGCAAAGAGCAAATCAAGATCTGTTTGGAGGAAGTTAAGTGTAGGATCACTATACGTCAAACAGAGTTTCACGTCATCAGCATACATAAGGTTATTAGAGTGAAGAAGTATTGAAGGAAGATCGTTGATAAAAAGGTTAAAAAGCAAAGGTCCAAGATGGCTGCCCTGAGGAACACCAGAAGTTACTATGATTGGCTTTGATAGACAGTATTTAAAAAGAACTCGTTGAGACCTGTTAGCTAAATAATCGGATATCCACAAAATAAGCTTTTGTGGAAAACCGATTAAATTTAACTTATGAATCAAGAGATTATGATTTACGGAATCAAATGCTTTACTGAAGTCAGTATAGACGACATCAGTTTGCATTTTCTTCCGAAATCCTAAAGTAATGCAGGAAGAAAATTCTAGAAGATTAGAAGCTGTTGATCTTGCCTTTACAAACCCATGTTGATGGGGCGAAATTATCGATTTACTCATAAAGGTTAATTGAGCCGTAAGATTTTTTTCGAAAATCTTAGGTATTGCAGACAATTTGGATATACACCTATAGTTCTTCACATCATGGTTAGAACCACTTTTGTGAAGAGGAATGGAAAAGAGATTTTTCCAAATAGGTGGAAAATAACTGTTAGACAGTGACAAGTCAAGCAGCTTAAAAATTGGGTTAAGAAGTGAGTCAGCACAAAATCTTAGAACACATCCTGGAACTCCATCAGGGCCAGGAGAGAAAACAGGTTTAAAAGATTTCAGATCACTAAGTAAAGAAGTTTTGTTAATAGTAGGACAAAAAATAGTGTTAAAATTATTAATAGGGTAAGGGTAAGGATGTATGGAAGAACTATACGGATTAGTTGAGTAGGTAGATTGAAAAAAGTCTGCAAACAAATCGGCTGCGGCCTGATCAGTGGTTGCTTCATTTTCTCCGAAAAATAACGAGGATGGGAATCTACTGGATCGACGTTTCAGGTTGACAAAGTTGTAAAACTGCTTAGGGTCCTTAGCGAACTGCAAACGACAACGACTCAAATACTCGTTGTAACAATTTGCGTTTAGAGCAATAAAGTTTGCTCTAACAGCAATATATCTTGAGAAGTCAAAAGGTTTACGAGTAAGTTTAAATTTTTTAAAATACCGAGATTTCAAATTTTTTAAACTCATAAGTTCACGAGAGAACCAAGGTGGCCTGTTTGACTTTACCGGGAAAGCAAGAGGAACACATTGGTCGAAAAATGAATTCATGGAGGAATAAAAAAATGAGATGCAAGTATTTAGGTCAGAACATGAATACAAAAATGACCAATCATGTTCTAAAATTAAATGATTAAGTTTGTCAAAATCGGTCTTACGGAAACAACGTGATTTTACTTTACGAGGAACAGATGCAGTTTGCATTGGAGTAGGCAGAGCTAGAACAAGGTCAAACGTAGGATGGTAGGGATCTTCAGGATGTACTAAGGGATCAATTCTGGAGGTAGTGTTAAGAAGTATATCAGAAGAGAAAACTAAATCAAGCATTCTACCGCTACAATTAGGAATATTATTAATTTGAAATAAAGATAGTTCTGATAGGCCATTTAAAAAAGAATTATAGATAGAGGGCGCCAGAATACCGGATTGAGGTGACCAACAAACTTCTGGTAAGTTAAAATCACCAAAAGCTAGTAGATAATCTCTATCAGATAGTTTGGATGCAACAGTTTGAATAGCTGAAAGATGGTCCAAGTAGACGGAAATATCAGATGAGGGGGGAATGTAAGAACAGGTAATATAGATTGAAATTTGATACACTGTTACTTTTGCACATACGAATTCTAAAAGTTCACTATGGTCAATTGAAACTAATTCAGAAGAAAGGTCTGACTTTACAGCTATTAGAACACCACCTCCTGTTCGTGATAAACGATCACATCTAAAACAGGTGTACGTGTCTGGGAAAATCGAGCAACTTTCAACTTCTGGTTTCAACCAAGTTTCAGTAAATATTAGTAAGTGGTAATCAAAGGATACAGAATCAGCATACAGCTTAGAAAGCTTAGTGTTAAGGCCTCTAACGTTTTGGTAGGCAAGAAAAAGAGAAGTTATATTTTGATAAGAGAAAGAAAGACACGAACTTAGTTTTTTGTCGTCGTCTTATTAGGCGCAGTGGTCTGGTTTGGCAAAGTAAGTCTAATCGGCTGCCGATTCTTTTTCTTCTTTGTCTCGAATTCCTTAACCATGATATGAGCTGGCCAAAAATCAGCCGTGCATATGAGGTTAAAGCATTCATTAGGGACACAAAGTTTAAAAGATGATACGTCCCGTTCATAGGAGAACTTAAATTTTTCCACCTTTATCCCAGTGGCTTGTATTTTAGCTTGAATAAAAGCCATGACATCATCAGATGTGAGATCAGGGGCAAGCCTGGAAACAAAGATTTGCTTCCTCGGGGGAATCCCTACAAGAGGCTTGGGCACCACTGATAAAGAATCAGTGGTTGAAGCCCTGGGTAAATCAGACACAGGTATCGAGACAATGGTAGGTGATGACGTAGAGGGCATGTTTGGCGTCATAGGCTGCAGAGACTCGTTGTTGACAGATTCGGGAACCGAATTCTTCTGGGCCGCCGATCTCGTTACCACAGATGTGGTGATCGGTTTCAACGGCTGTGTCAACGGAGTACTATCCTGAGCGGAGGCGGTCGAAGGCAGAATAACAGCAGACTGGGTTTCTTCTTTGCGCGTAGATTTTTTTTTGCGCTTCGGGGACTCACTCAACAGCTGAAGGCCATTAAATTCCGAGTCCAGCTTAGAGAACTGTTGAGATAGCGTACGAAAACCACTAAACAGTTCCCTAAAGCCTTTTCGTGTCTGCCGCATAAAAGATCTCATTTCATTCTGCACCTCACGACACTCCACACAGCAATAGTGCAGCCCAATGCGCTTAGCTAGAGCATCAGCAGTTGTACCATTGACGTTGGCACATTTGGCATGTACGACATTATCACACAGCCAACATGAAATGCTAGGTTGAGCGCATGTAATCTCGCTTTGACAGGTTTTAACAGCACAGATAAGTTTTCCTTCCATTATATTCACACACCACTGTAAAAGAGTAGCCAAATAAAACGTTCAAAAAAAAACTAAGAGCAAACTACGTAAGAAAAGAGAGCAAATGCTAAGTAGGCGAGAGCACTAGCTGTCGTTACAGTAACTGCAACAACAAATGCACAGCGCAAACGAAAGTAGGAGAGAGAGAGCGAACTGAAAAGAGTAAGCGCGCTCGCGACAGAATCTAAAAATAGACCAAGCAATACAACAACAAACCTACAAAGAGTTGATGTAAACAAAGAAACCAATAGCAAACCAAAGTCCAAATTACCAAACAAAAAAGTGTTTGACTAATTTAATAGAAAGCACTCGCGAGTGAACAGATTTAAATAGCAAAAGAATATGAGAAAATACTATAAGAAAGTATTAGTAAGCTTTTGTTACATGGAACACCGGTTATTCAAAGAATTCTAATGAAATTCGGGGAGCAAAAGAAAAACACGTCTGTTCACTTGAAGAGAGTTAGTGTTAGTCTTGAAAAAGAAAATCGCGAATCTGATGACTTACCCAGAATTTAAATTCAAGAAATTTATTTCTATAACCGAAATACCTTTTAACTATTACAACCGCCAGTTCAGGTGAAGTCCAAGTAATAGCTATTTGAAAGTTACCAGGTGGTTTCGTCGTGATTCCCTTATTGTCCGTACAACTGACGTTAAAGTCAAAGTATATACTAAACTATACATATTCGACCATACAATATGGGAGCGCTTTTTACGACGAGAGCACCTGATATAATTTCATCATTCCTTTGCACTAAGCTGTATTTCAAATACGTTAGATTTACAAAATTTTTGTAACGGTTATATTTTAATAATAAGTCCCGACAACGTTACTAAAGTTATGATACTAGTGTTAAGCTCACTGATATTAATAAAATAATTTCTTAAAGATCACAAAAAACTCCTACACTCAGGAGTAGAAAAATTCATACTTTAGTCAAAATATAAACATTCATTTCAAAGCATGTGCATATGTATATGTGTACATACATAGGCACATACATACATAGGTCGAAGGGTATCCCACTGTCGCGTGCTGCGCGACTGTTGCTTTTCTTACTGGTTGTTTATCGTTCAGGTTTCAAACAGTTGGGGGACAACTGTTTGCTATTGTTTTAGAGTCAGCACTTTGGTTTGCGATCTGTGGGAATGGTACTTTTGAAGTATGGGGTGACTTGAAACATGACACTAGGAATGTGCGTGAATGGCTAAAGTTAATCGAAGGGCTTTCGTTTTTTGATTACATTTTGTACTTAAATTTTAATGTGAGCTTTAAAATAGTGTCTTTGTTATATTCCAATTTACAATTATGTTTTGGGTAGTTGGGGAGTTTTAAGTGTGGGTGTTGAATGGATATGTTACTATATAATATTGTCAAAACAGAGCACAGAAATACTAATAAAGTATTCGAAACAATACGCCTCTCTGATGGAAGTAAATAGTAGAGATTGGCCCGAAACTATGTACAATGACATAGGTACACCTCTTGAAATAAAAGAAATTGATCACATATTACTATTATTAGATACTAATTCAAGAGATTTACTTCTCTCCAGTAAGATCAAAACCCACTAACGCTTTTAATAAAAGAAGCAACATAAGACAAATCAACGCAAACACTACGAAGAGACAAATAGAGAGCAACAGTCGAGCGCAATAGACAGTTGGATATATAGACATATGTTCCGGTGTAATTTAATTTGTTAAATTCATGCACTTGGTGTTATGCTCAGACTTTCTTATAATTACTTCTGTGAAACTTGATTTCCGTATAGTATACTGAGTCCTCAAGCAAAATTTGGTGTCTTTAGGTTATATAATATCTGACATTTGTGTGTTCCAAACATGGCTCAATCAACTCGTCTAGTTATTCAGAGCAATAATGTATCGTTGCTTTTTAGCGAAATACAAATTTTAGTACAAAATTGTTAGAAAACCTTTGCTTTACATTTCTGTAAACAATTAAAACCTTATTCGATGTAGTTACTGCATAAATTAGGCTTCTTTTTATCGCATGCAATTGTATGCTGGCCAAATTGCTGTTTATTCCTATAATTGTATTTTATTTTTAACCATACACTTTAAACTGTATGATTTCATTATTCTCTTTCCTCCATGCATAACATACATATATAGAGTGAATAGCTTAAAAACAGCTTTTTCTGTTAAATTGACTTTTTCGCCATACGATACTTTCGCAGAAATGCAACGATATATACTTTGTGGGGTCTGCTATGTTTCCTTCTGCCTGCACAAGCACATCTTTTTTATAATTAATGTATTTATATGTATACAAGTCAAAAAACTGTATCTTTAAACGGTAGTGCTGGCCGTGGCACCCAATATTTGAAACAAACTTGATACGCGCATAGTATACCTTAATGTCAAAATGACATGCTATCGAACTAAATAGCAAGCAAATGTGAACTTTCACGAATGGATACCTAACTACTGGCACTAGACTGAGGAAAGTGGGCCCAAGTGGTAGGGTCCATTATTGATACAACCCTAAAAGGTTCAAGCAAAGTAAAAACTCTTTACCAATTCTTGCGGCCACTAGGAACTAGGAATAGTGACCAATGCATTATTTACAGTTAGTTCATTAGGGAGCCAGACGCCGGAGCACATACCAACAGGTTGCCCGTACAAGACGACCAGTCCGGGAACTATTATCATAGATTTCATAAGAGCTGCACTGAAAAAACAGCATTGAGCTCTAGAACATCAGATCTGCAAGGTCACAAAACATCCGACCATATAGCTAAAATATAATAGGAATAATTTAGAGCGGGTTTGTCGTAAGTAACAATCAAACAATAATAAAAAGCCCAAAAGTCTTTTTGTACCCGCTATCCATAGGGTAGAAGCACTAAGCATCGAACATATAGAGTACTCAAACAGCGAAAAGTAGTGGCCCAGTGGTCTTCGGTTTATTATGACCCCCGGGCCTGCGACAGGATTCATCCTTCTTTTATAAGGGTCCTTGGGCTGGCACTAGACTTGACTTGCACTTTGTTTTATTCCCTGCGGGAAAGCTTGCTGCCGGCTTAGTTAGCTGTTCGCGATCGACTGCCCTTGGCCTAGTTTTCGCAGCTTGCGTTTCGCTGCCTGCGTCTCGCTGCTGCGTACATGTAGCCGCTGCTGCCCGCGCCGCTGCTTGCATGTCGCCGCTGCCTTCGGCCGATCTTGTCTGGCTGCTGCGGCTCTGCTCGCACTTCGCTGCCTGCACGGCGCCGTTCGCATATTTTCTGCATGTCCGGCACCGCTGCTTGCCTAGCGTTGCTGCTGGCTGAGCGTCGCTGCTGGCTGAGCGTCGCTGCTGGCTGAGCGTCGCGGTTGGCCTGGCGCCGCTGCCCTAAAATTGGTCGCGATGCCGTTGCCTTGCGCTGTCTATGCACGAGCTCTGGGTTCCCAAGCACCGTTGCTATGCTGCTTGACTAAATGCGCGAGCTCTGCGTACCGAGGCACCGATACTTGACTGCACAAGCTCTGGGTACCGAGGCACCGTTACTAGTGCAAGTGTTCGACTGTGCACTAGCTCTGGGTCCCGAGGCACCGTTACTTGTGTGTGCACAAGCTCTGGGTACCGAGGCACCGTTACTAGACATGGGTGCCGAGTGTCTGAGATTTTCCTATTGTATGTGCCCTGTTTCGCCTGTGCTGCCTACGCCCTTGCCTTTGCCTATGCTTTCTGCTTCGCTGCCTATGTTCTACTGCGGGGCACATTAGACTTAACGATACCTTATAAAATAACTAATAGAATGTGACGCGCTTCATGCGGCGTTACAATATGAAAACAAAGTTGTGCAACAACTATAATATTTTTTATATATGTTTTTACTAATTTTGACAAAATTTATGAATCAAAACTAAAAAATTCGGAATACATAAATATATATTTACAAAATAAAATTATCCTCATTAAACAAGCCACATGTTTTCGAATGTTTTAAAATTTTCGCGCCAAGATAACCATTCTTCGACACCGACACAGAAAATTGACTTCAGGCTGCCAGCGCGCTGGCCGAAGCATTTGCCTGTTGTCAAACTTCACAAGCAACGCATACATTAATATGCGAGTATGTGCATTCATATACGCACACAATGAAACGATCGCACAACGCAAAGAATTGCACCCGTGCTCATCATTCCGCTGTCGTTGTGCGACTGACTTGATGCCGCTGTTTGCTGTTTCTGGATTGCTCACCAAAGAGAGCCGAACGCTCACTCGTGAAACACTTCGGGCCGGGGGGTCATAATAAACCGAAGACCACTGGGCCACTACTTTTCGCTGTTTGAGTACTTTATATGTTCGATGCTTAGTGGTAGAAGGGTATCACAACTTTGTGCCAACCTAAAATGTATGTAACAGGCAGAAGGGGTCGTGGCAGACCCCACAAACCAAAGTGGAAAATATCTTGGGGACTACCTGATCATGCTTCTACGACGTCGGCTCAGCTTAATATTTACGGAGCAAAGGGTTTGCTGTGTATTTGTTGCAACTAGATAGGTGTTTTTTTATTATGCGACGGGCACGATAAAGTGATTTTACTGAATGACAAATCTCGGATTCACGTTGCTGTTTAAACCTACTAAAGAACGCTCAAATTGGAAGTTCGACCCCACCCGCTATATTTCCAATATATTGCGTCCGTTTTTTCCGTCTATCATTTTTTGTTTGATGGCACATGGCCTGGCGGATCAGCGGTTCCATTGTTAAAGTATTCGAGCTCTGCCAGAAAGATAGGAAAAAGTTGTGTTTAGCAATGGGCAATACTTTGAATAATCTATTTGTAATATTTTTTTAATAATAAAGTTCTATTTACATAAAAAAAAGCGTGAACTTAGCTGCGGACCTACTATATATATTTTTAATCAGCATCACCTATAAAAGCTAGGACTAAAATTTGACTACGCATTATTCCGTCACATGCATTTTGGTAAACACAATTATTGTCAACGCCCAAAGGAATTCTGAACATTTTGGTTATTTAAGAAATATGTAATAGGCTAGGAAGTATGTTTTATGTATACAAATTATATATAAGCATGGCCTACCAACATGGTATATGAACATCGTGCTGAAGGTCTTGTTCGTTTTCGGGTGGCAATTCTATGTTTCGCAACAAGAAGAGATGCAGATCACGAAAAGAGTTTTGATCAGGGTAGCGGGTAGATCACAGTCGAGCAAACTTGACAATAGCTTTCATGCTTGTTTATACATTAGCCTGTTTTCAAAAGTTTTTCTATAGCCCACGACGTAAAGATTATTCTCGGGGACTTCAACGCGAAGTTTGGACGGAAAATCTTCTTTGGCCCCACCATCGGTCAACTCAGGCTCTATGAGACCTTCTGGAACAACAATCTTAGGCTGATTGACTTCGCCCCAGCGCGAAACATGGTAGCAGTTGAGTTGCCTGTTCCAAGTACAAATAAGTCTGAGATTGATGGATATTACAAGCGATTTTAATTATTTAATCAGAAATTATTCTGCACATAAGTTATTTCTTTATATCTTATTTTGTGATTGTTGAATGAGCACTGGTGCTACTCTCGGATGATTTGGATACACGAATATTTACTGCATTATCTTGTGGTTTCTGTTTATTACGTCTACCTAACCGTTTATTTTTCCGTTTTTCATCGGTCAATGGAGCATTGCTTTCCGATCCGCCATTTGTTTCTGTCGCACAAGTTGAATTTGTAGTGGCGTTTTGCTCAATTTCTTCTGGTGCCGCAGACTTCCTTACTTTGGGTTGGTATATGGCTCTTGCAGGTCGATCCTATTTGGAAATAAATATTATAAAAGTTACCTGTAGCGGACAAAGTGTATTATACCCTTGCAATATATGACATACGTTTTTACCAGGGACCGCAACAGTTAAAATAAAAAAAAACAAAATAATTTTTAATTATTAAATATAAAAAATTTAAAATAATTATTATGCATTCATTTTGGTAGAGGTTAAATAGGTGCCCTCATAACAGATTTATTTTCAACATTTTTTTTATAGATAGGGCTATATTTTAAGTTTTGAAGGCTTCTAGTTTTTTTTAATTGAATTTCAAATTTTATAAAATTGCATTCTATTCCAATTCTTAGTAAAACGTCACATTGATGCGCACATTGTCCCATATTTTATGAGTTGCGTATTGATTGAGAATTTCGGAACTTATAACGGGAAATCGCTGTTATTTAACTGCCGAAAAAGGTTTTAAATTTGACTTGTGTGCCTCGGGAAGAAATATCGTGGAGAGAAAAAGAGAGCCGCGGACGAAAAAATAAAATAAAATTGCGCGCCAGATTTCTCAATAGTTTCTTGCTTGACCTGCTTTTATTTAAAATAAATCGGTTTTTGGGCCACTGTACCGTCCAAAAATGTTGCAGGCAGACTGGCGCCTTACACAAAAAGGTAACAACGAAAATAATATATATGCTTCCGAGACATAATTCTTTCACCTAAATTCTTCACAAATATAGTCTTATCTGTAAAAAATATTTAAAAATAGGTGACGAGCGCACCTATTAAAGTTTTACCTTATTTTTAATCAATTTATAACTTTTATATTATATTATAAAAATCATAAATAAAAATCTGATTTTAATTTAAATAAAATTTGAAAATTTTTTTATAAAAAAATTGGAAAAAAGTTTAAAGCATTCGAGTCTTTTTTGGGTTTGGATTTTTTGAAATTCATAATAATTATTTACGGTTCCTGGTTTTTACCGATTATCACAACGCACATTTAAAAAAAAACCATATTAAAAAGGGTATAATTGGCGGCGGTTGGAAAAGTTAAGATAAACATGTAATGAAACCCACAGTCAAGCAATACGCCAAATTTAGAAATTCTGTTACAAAATTCCCAGTAACAAAGTATTTTGTGTCCTTTTGCATTTTTACCCACACACAAATTTGCAGGTCTACGTGTAAAAGATAAAGCCTTTTTAAGGCGCTGGCAGTACTGCTGGAATTATATGATGGTTAACTTTAATTCCTTCTATGTTCATTGTCCGTTCAAAATAAAATCTAATTGATATGTGGACTTGGCTAGTGGTCCTGATCAAGAATAACTATACTTTACGGGTGCAGCCACGCCTACCTCTGCCTGTTACTTAAGCTTGCACAAACTAATTATACTCCTTTGTTTACTATTTTCAAGGTTCGATGGGTTATAATTAGACAATTCTTTATTTATTAATTCATGGATCATGTAAGTGATAATCACACATTTTTATAATTTTATAATCTCCATCGTGATATCGTGAGTGAACCGATAAGTAACATACAAATGTTAAAGTGTCCGCTCCTGTTCTATAAAGTGTCGCTAAGTTGCATACGGAATTTGTTATTTCTTTCGTTTATAACTCGATACATACTTCTCAAAATTGCATACAGAATTTCGTTTATAACTCACTAAATAATTTTCAAAATTAAAGAGATCAATTAGTCCAGAATAGATTCATAAATACAGAATTCATAAGAAACACTGGACTGATATTAGCTCAGCATGGAAACAATAGATTCTATAGTGTGCAGTACAGATCCCCCATTTGAATAATAAATACTTAACTTCTCCACACACCCTCGTCAGGTTATGTATGTATCAAAGTTAAAATCGCAGGGTTTATCCCGACTTGTTAACTTAAAAGGCACAAAGCGAGTTGACCTCGCCTCTTGCCCCTTGTCAAAAATTTAGAATTAACGTTATAGAACAAAAAATAATTTTTCATCTGCAAGGGTATTGAAATATAAACAATCAAACCTTATTTCTTATACGATTCTCCTCAGATGAGCGTAAATTTTTTACTTTGCATGCACTCGGTAAAACACAATTTTCTTGACTTGATTGCTTGTTAGGTTTCAACGAAGTATTTGCCGACCCACTGACCTCCTTACATCTTGAAATATCCGTCTCTTTGTAACTATCATTTAATTTAATAGTATCGTTAATTGGCATTGGCACGATATTCATTTCTTTATCTTTTGTAAGAATTATGATTTCTTTTTTTATATGTTTTTCATTCTCTGATTGGACGCGTTCCTTTTTACAATTTAAATCCTTAACTTCTTTATTTTCGTAGCCTTCGTTTTTCTTTTCGCGAGACTCTCGATCTCGTGTAATTTTTCGCTGTTCATGTTGTTCTCGTCTACGCTGATCGCGCTCAGTGCGACGTTTGGAACGCGAATTTTTCGCAAGTTCTTCGGACCGTTGCCCTTCTTTTAATTCAGTTTTTGAGTTATTATTTGCCTTTTTTATTTCAATATTGGTTTGTTTTGTTTTTGAACTCTCTGAAGTCTCTCTTTGTACAAGTTTTTGCTCTTCACGCTGTTTTCGTTTTTCTTCGTTTCGTCTACGAGCTTCTTCGCGACGCTTTTCTTTTTTGTTGGCCAAATATTGAAGAAGTGGCGTTGATTTCACCTCATCGGACCGATGATCGAAATTATAATCAAACTTTAAGTCGCCTAATCGATTTGATTCTTCACGTTCCTCATCCAATTTTCGTACGAATTCCTGAAAATGGGGTTCCTTTTCTATGGTGTTCACTTTATTATCTTTGTTACGTGCTTTATTCTTCATAAAACTCTGAAAAGGCGCGTACTCTACAATGGCTACATATTCTCCACCTTTAGAGTCAACGAAAACATAGCCATCGAACCGATCTCGAAACTGCAAAACTTCAGCAACATCCTTGAGAGACATATCAATGTAGGCCCGGCAAGTTGCGTCTTGTCCGAGGGACCAATCTGCATTACAATAATAATAATAATCGTTTTCAGGCAGTGGTTCAACTTGTTCTAAAAATTCATGTTCGGTCATTGTTGGTGGCAAATGACGGACTACAATCTGAAATTATTTAAATATATTAATACAAATTATACTACTAATTATACAGTACAACTTTGCTGCTTCATTGAAGTTAGCATAAAAATGAAGCTAACGTAAATTTAATCTGCTATAGAACATTATTTCATATTCAGAATGATGCAGATATCTTACTAATGCAACTAAGTATCGAGGCAGCTAAGCGAATTATAATGTATTTAAAATCACACCTTTATAGAATAGTTTGATTTATCCTTTTTTTCTTTACGTTTGTTAACACGTTCTTTCTCCATTTTAATGTATTTTGAATTATCAAATTTATTTTATATTATTGATATACAGTATGTGCTAGTGCTGGTATTACGGACAATGCGAAATATATCGATTTTTAATTTAATATATCGACTGTGTAATCCCTACCCTTTAGAGATGTACCAAGGAATCAAAATAAATACTTATGACCAATTACATAAATAAAAGAGCTTCATAAATATTTCGCTACCTCATAATTTTCTGCGGTTCCCTGCAAGACTTCATAATGGTCGATTTTGAAATTGGCTGTTATTAAAAACGAAATTAGCTGCTGCATTGCAGACGAAGGTAATTGTCTAGAAGCAGGGCGACGTAAAAAATCCGCAATTTAGCTTAAAATATGTAATAAATTCCCCAGAATGCGAATCCGACTATAGAGAAGTGGTAAGTTTAATGGTTTAAAAGATATTAATAAAAAAAGACTTATTAAACAGGGGTTGACACTGTGCTAACACATCATTTAACAACACTTTTTACTAATACAACGAACACTTTTAACATAAATTTTATGTGTGTGTGCAGTTTTATGGATCGAAACAAACAAAAATTTAAAAGGAATGCGTTTTAAAAATTTAGTGTTTTGAAAGAAAGTTATCGATAATTGTCCTGGAAATAAGGTTTTCGTTCAACATGACGTAAAAAATTCGCGTTTTTCAGAAGCTGGAAGCGAATATTTGAAAAACTGAGGGCTTTTTTATTATGTACAAAGAACTGGAACATATGTCGAGAGCACTCGACAGTGATACCCTTCGACCTATATTTCAGTAAAGAGTATCTAACTGGCGTATCTAACTGTATGATACTCATTATAATAAATTGCATATATAATACATATCCGAAACTGCCGCTGCTCGTATTCGCTACTTATTATGTAACAAAAAGATATTGCACGAGCGCAGTGCATCAACGGCCACATACCGCGCGAAGCGCGCCGTCAACATCTGGAGCTCTGGCGTCGACGAAGCTGGCAGCTCAGCCGGCAGCATTAGGACTAGCTTATGCTTAGTTGAATAGAATTGAATATGTTAGATTTTATATTGAATTCAACGTTCCCCGAATAAACTGAACTTTATTGCATATCTCGCTTTGTTATTAGTAGCCCTTCGACTAGTTAGCAACTCCAAATCCAAATCCTGGGACTCCTCATAACGGAGGATCTTCATTCTGGAAAATTAGCGCCCAACAAGGATATCAGCCCACGAGTCTTCAATCCAACATATAATAAATAAGTTACAAAAAGAAAATAAGAATAATTATAAAAAATTAAATACAATACAAAAATAAAAGAATTTGCAACAACGAAAATGTAAAGCAGTTGATCGATAAGAACGTTTATTTTGAAAAAGAATAAAGTTAAAGCTTAAACATTTGTATAAGCGTAACCAATCTCGTATAAATTTGGAAATAAAATAAAGTGAAAGTTTAAATATTTGTATTAGCGCAACCAATCTCGAAAAAATTGCAGCATAATTATTTTTGTGTTTGTTATCTGAGTCTCTGGCCAGCATTGGCCAGAATAGACAACAAACAAATCGACAGTTCCAAAATGAGCCAACGCGATTTGCGCGCTCAGCGGCAAAAAGAGCAAGACGAGCTCCGGCTCTCTCCAACGAAACAATGCATACTTCACCGTCGTGTCTGACGCCCGCGAGTGCCAAACAATCCATCGGGTCAATGACCTAGCACCTGCAGAAAGCAAACGATCGTGGTTTTGCTCACCGATGCTTATGACTGCACGATGTGAACCCGAACGCACTGAGAGCGTCTCTCTCACGCTCTCCCCATTGCAAACGGTGTCAAGGTCTGCAGCTACCAGCACAGTAATTTCGATATCTACTGCAACTGTACCTATAGCAATAACAACAACAACATCAACACTATGCTCAGTACCGAGAGCGGTGTACATTTCTGCTGAACCAACATCAACCAAAGCAAGTGCACTCACTCCGACTCTCGAAAACAAAAGAGGACAAGAACCAAAACAAAACTCAAAATTGTTTCAAACAGAGCTGGATCGGTACATCCAAATAAAACGAAAGATAAGCCCACAACACAAAAAAGCTGGCAATCAGCCGAAAATAAATCGCGCCAACGTTGACAATAACTCAACTTCAAATAGGTTTGCACTATTGGATGACTGCGAAGTGCATCCAATCAAAGAACAGGAGCAGAAGAAGATTTAGCCGCCACCAATATTTATACGTGAGAAAACCTCAAGTGCGCTGGTTAACAAACTAGCTACGATCATCGGAGAAAACTAGTTCCACTTTATACTTCTTACCAAGGGAAACATACATGAAACGAAAGTGCAGACTCCGGATGAGTCTAGCCATCGATCAGTGACCAGGTACCTGGATGAAGCTGGAAAGAGTTACTATACCTACCAGCTTAAAAGTGCCAAAGGATTGCAGGTTGTCATTAAAGGTCATTAAAGGAATTGAATCATCAGTGACCCCATCCGAAATTATCGAGGCACTAAAGGAGAAAAACTTTAAAGCAAAAACGGTGATCAACATTCTTAACAGGAAGAAAGAGCCACAGCCACTCTTCAAAGTCGAACTGGAGCCATCGAGTCAAAAAATCAGCAAAAATGAAGTACATCCTATTTATAAACTACAGTATCTACTGCACCGGAGAATAACCGTCGAAGAGCCACACAAGCGCAAGCAGCCTGTGCAGTGCACTAACTGCCAAGAATATAGCCACACCAAAGCGTACTGCACCCTAAAATCTATCTGCGTCGTTTGCAGCGATGCTCACAGTACCGCAAACTGTCCTAAGAACAAGGACGACAGCTCAATTAAATTATGCAGCAACTGTGGCGAAAAACACACAGCCAACTGGTGAGGATGCATTGTTTACAAGGAACTTAAGAGTTGCCTAAACAAACGAGTGGCTTCAGCTCGTGATGGTACCACACCAACAATTCACAAAGCAATGGAACCGACTACAACTAACACCCCTTTGCCTATTAGCCACCGAACATCGCCAAATATTTCCTTTGCAAGTGCACTAAAATCAGGGATCCAAACACCAACAGCGGAGACCCCCATTCATCAATCAAACACTCACGATAACATGCAACAGCAGCCAATTGTCGTTGAAGCGATTGTGCTTTCGATGCAGCAAAGCAGGAAAGACTTTATGGCCTTCATGCAAGCAACTATGCAAGAGCCTTTGAGGAACCAAAACATCCTTATTCAAATGCTCGTTTCTTCTAAAACAGTATAATGACTCCCCTAATAATAGCAACCTGGAACGCTAATGGCGTTTCGCGGCATTGCCGACAGAAACCAGAAGGATATCCCAATCAATGATTACAGCTGAGGCACTTTCAGAACTTTCATCTGATCACTGTCCGGTGCTCTTTTATCTTTTGTACCAACTGCAACACATCGAGCGGCCGTATAGACTTACAAGCAACAGGACCAACTGGGAGAGGTACAAAAAATATGTTTGTTTTCGGTAACTTCTCTAGCTCATTGGAAACCGAGCAAGACATCGATCACTTTGCTGGTGGCCTAGAATCAACACTAGTTGCAGCAGCAAAAGCGTCAACTCCACAAGATACCCACGGGTGCAGTATAAAGTTCAACATGACAAGTCGAGATACCGAACTCCTTGTGCTTGAAAAACGACGACTTTGATGGGAGTGGCAGGAGCACAGATCACCTGGCGTAAAGAGTAGACTAAAAGCAGCTTCTCGCAGACTTACTAAAGCGCTTAAGAAAAAAGAAGCGGACGCACAACTACGTTACATCGAGAATCTCACGCCCACCAGCACAAAAAACTCATTGTGGAAAGCCAACAGGAATCTACAGGCACCAGCAGAAACTGTTGTACCCATCCGTAACTCTACCGGAAACTGGTCTCGTAGTGACATGGACAGAGCAAGAGCCTTCGCTGATCATCTCAAAAAAGTATTCCAACCAAATCCAGCCACTAACTCATTTACTCTCCCACCCTTAACGTCATTAAAGAGCAACTGAAAACTGGAAAATCGCTTGGCTTCGACTTAATAGCCCCGAAAATGATTATTGAGCTCCCAATGTGTGCAGTTCTACAAATCTGCCTACTCTTCAACGCAATTACCAAAATTGGATACTTATCTCAAAAGTGGAAGAAATCAGTTATAGTTATGATCCCTAAGCCTGGGAAAGACAAAACACAGCCATCATTATACAGGCCAATAAGCCTACTTACTTGTCTCTCCAAGTTATTTGAAAAAGTACTACTGCTACGAATCAGTCCCCACCTCAAAACACACAACACACTCCCATCGCTCCAATTTGGTTTTCGGACAAAACATGGAGCTATTGAGCAGGTTAACCGCATCACAACAGAAATTCGCACTGCTTTTGAACATCGTTAATATTGCAAAGCTTTATTCTTAGACGTTGCACAAGCATTCGATAGAGTATGGTTGGATGGACTTATGTTTAAAATAATCAAACTGCTGCCTCAAAACTTACATAAGCTTCTGAAGTCTTACCTATACCAAAGGGTGTTCGCGGTTAGATGTAGTTCAAGCACTTCAAGCGATTGTACTATAGAAGCTGGAGTGCCCCAAGGAAGTGTTCTAGGTCCAATTCTATACACCCTATACACGGCGGACATCCCAACAGACTACCAGCTAACAATATCCACATTCGCTGATGACACTGCAATACTGAGTCGATCCAGATGCCCAGTAAAAGCTACGATGCAACTAGCACGCCATTTAACATGTGTAGAGCATTGGCTTGCAGATTGGCGCATACGAGTAAACGAACAAAAATGCAAACAGGTTACGTTTACCCTTAACAAACAAAGCTGCCCGCCCTTGGTTATGAACCACACGTGCATCCCACAAGCCGCTGACGTAACATACTTAGGTATTCATCTGGACAAGCGGCTCACCTGGCTGAAACACATAGAGCCCAAGACGACGCACCCGAGACAAAGCAAAGGATCTACACTGGCTTATAAACATTCGGTCTCCCCTAAGCCTGGAGTACAAAGTCCTTTTGTATAACTCCGTTCTTAAACCCATATGGACCTATGACTCCGAGCTATGGGGCAATGCAATCATAACTTGAGCTCCATAATATCTTCGGAACGAGAATATACACAGTAGGTCTCTGTGTATATTCTCGTTCCGAAGATATTATGGAGCTCTAGTTATGATTGCATTGCCCCATAGCAAATAAAACTTGTCATTAAGACAATAACAGAGAGAAAAGTAAAATACAAGGAAAAACTAGGCTCACATCCAAATCCCCTTGCAAGAAAACTTCTTCAAGTATGCAGCCAAAGTCGACTGCACCGTAACGATCAACCAGCCCAGCGTTAAATTTGTTACGCTACATAGCACGAATCATTTCATAAAATTATAATTAGCTAGCTTAGAATAAGATTTGAAAACTTATTGTTAGTCTCTTAAGTAAAAGGAAAGATTCAATAAATAGGAAAAACAATTGAAAAAAAAGCAAGGTGGCATGTCCATGTTACAGTATTATGATGAGGTAGAAAAATAGTTGACCTTGTTAATAAACAAAGCCAACATGTCCTAAGATAGCACCTTTGCCCTAGGGTTGCGCGAAAAATTCAGAGGTGACGCTTTTAGAGTGTTCATCTCTGGCCTAAAGCGAAACTTGACTTGTGTTCGCAACACACCCTCCTGTTTTGCCTACAGCTTTGGCATTGCCACAGGAGATAGAAACCAACCACGACAGGTATAACTTTGCGTCAAATTATGCTAGGGGCCAAGAGGAAAAGCCCCAGAAAGGGGAGCAGCGGAACCAAAATAGACAGCACAAAGACGTTGACAGTAGGTCAAATGCACAAAATCACGCAAACATCGAACGCAGAGACAAGTAGGTTAGTCACAAGAAAATACCGGCGATTCTTCTGAATCTATGGAAGTAAAGGTACCGCCAGCCTACGGCATATGAAGAAACGTGGTGGCTCCAGTAGGAGCGGCCATAATGACAGGCAGGTTGCGAAGGGAACAGCATCCGAGCGTTCCTATCGCACAGACGGTCCGAGGCGACATCGACTTGACCACTTCGCCACGGACAGCAATGTGTTACAGGCTGATTACAACGAAACAGCCACTGAGGCGGCAAATGATGTTAATAGCGAGAATGACCCCGACAACGAAAGCGATGCCGAGAAAGTCCCAGAGACCCTCATTCGGCGAACAGTAGCGGGGATTATCATGCGGTATTTAATCGACACGGGGGCGACTAAAACGCGTTGTCCCAGTCGATTCCCCATTTTCCATACATTGAATTCACGGCTCAAATAAGATAGCAAAAAAAAGTTTGTTGCCGTTTTTTGGTAAAACTACCCCTTTCTTTCTGGTAAACAGTCTCACAACATTTGTTGGGGTTATTGGCCGCCGCCTGCTTACGCTAGCGGGAGCTATCCTGTCATTAAAAAATCACAAAATGGTTATTGGTTCAGAATCCCAAGCGATTCAATACCACGAATGCACCAATGTCAACCTGACCAAAGTGGTTGATATCGATGCGCCAAATCACGCGACAGTGGGATACCCTTTGACCTATGTTCTCGTGTAGTTTAATTTGTTAAATTTATACACATATGCATATGCACATGCTTTACAATTATTCCCAACAGATGGCGCTCGCGCTTCGCGCTTGCCCGCCTCTCTTGTTAGCTGACAGAAGCATTTGGTTTTATGGTCATACTTTCTTAAATAACTTCTGTGATTATTGTCCGATCGAATTGCAATTTGGAGAATACGTAGATAATTCATTCAGCTTAGTATATATTAAAGTCAGAAAGTTGTAGCTTTTATACAGCGCTTACAAATTGAGTTCAAAAATTAAATTTTTGATTTACGCCCACCGCCGTGGCACCTAACATTTGAAATAAAATTGATCAGCTTATAGTACACAGGAGTCTTCCTGCCAAATTTGGCAACTCTAGCTTTTATAATAGCTGAGATCTGTTCGTTCACACAGTCAGACGGACAGACAGACAGACATGGCTCAATCGACTCGGCTTGTGATCCTGAGCAAGAATATATACCTTATGGGGTCTCTCACGCCTCCTTCTGCCTGTTACATACATTTGCACAAAGTTAGTATACCCTTTTTTGACCATTTTTAATGGTCGAAGGGTATAAAAAGACTTTCTAACAGTGCTCGGTAACAGGAATAGGGCTTTCGCAGACTCTGATAAGGCTCTGCCATACAACACTTCGGTCGTCGCAACAATACGAACGGAGGATAATGAGCCAGTTTATTGCAAGTTATACCCGTACCCAATGGGTGTGTCAGATTTTGTTGGTTCCGAGGGAAAAAGCCTCCTAAAACATAAAATAACACAGAAGTTGAATTCTCCCAACAATAAGCCGTTATGGGTTGCTGACAAAAAGAGCATTGACGAAGAGGGCAATCGAAAGAAAGGTATGGTGATAGATTTTCGGAAGCTCAATTCGAAAACAATAGCTTACAAGTACCCCATGCCAAACATATATATGACACTGGCAAAACTTTGGGCAAGCCAAAATTCGGCACAAAAATTCGCCACATTATAAATTTCACAGACAGAGCATCCCTCTTCGCAAACACTTCGGTTGTCAACGCAATCCATTGCGATTTCCATACCTTGGCCCAGATTCAAGACGACTTAGTCAGATGCTTCCATGCAACGAAATTTCAACACTACAAGAAATTGGTTATGGACGAGAGAAGAGACCGAAGATCATAACCGCGCGCACAGAGAAACACAGGAAAATATAAAACAGGTTATGATTGATTACTATTTCCTCAAAATGACAAATCTCGCGAGCAAGGTTTCTCTTAATTGCAGGGTCTGTCTCAAAGCGAAATACGAAAGGCACCCGGTAAAGCAAACTCAAACGCCAGTCCCTTCATGCACCGGAGAAATGTTTAACAACCCGTTGACAACAAATTTGTTCAACAAATCCAGGGACAACAAATATTTTGTCACATGCGTCGAAAAGTTTTCCAAATTCGCGGTGGTATAACCCATCCAGTCACGCACAATTGAGGACATTAAAGCCCCTTTTATCCAACTGGAGAATATCTTTTCCCATGCAAAGCAGATATATTGTGACAACAAGTCTTACCTGAATTCAGAGACAATAAGGTCTCTTATATTAAATAACTTCGGAATCACAGTGGCCAATGCACCGCCTGTCTACAGCACTTCATAAGACCAAGTCGAGTGATTTCATAGTACATTGCTAGAAATAGCGAGGTGCTCGTAACTGGGAAAAGGTATAAGCGATATCACCAGCTACGGTTTAGTATAACAAGTCCATTCATTCTGTCACCAACGAAAAAACGGTGGACGTTTTATTTGTACTCCTACTCCCGCCCTTGGCGATCCGCCTCTCTCGGCAGTTCCGCCCCACTGCATACTTCCACTTTATAAATCATTACTCGTTTGTTTTGTTGTTTGCCCTATCTAAGTCCCACTAAACTGCCCGAATATGGGCCCTGCCTTGGGTTTTGCCACCCAGTGGCTAGCTCAACTTTGTCCACGCGTCCTCCTGTGCTCCTTGTTGTTTTGTTTTTCCCCGCCGAATGCACTCCTTTGGTGTTGTTTTGCTTTTTTTATACTTTTATTTTTGCACCACTTTTTAAACAGCTTGTCACCAGCGCCATGACTTAATTGTCTCTCTCTGCGCACCAACATTTCGTCCAGCCTTCAAATTTCGGCGTTAGATTTGGCAGCGCAGTCGCCGAGTTATGCCGACAACGCACTTTGCGGTGGCGCGAGGGGGAAAACGCCTTCGGCGTTAGATTTAGCAACGCCAAGATTCCGTCCCCGGCTACCTGCAGGTGTTCAGCTGATGCTCTTCTGCGGCTGCAGCACTCTCTTTGCGCTCGTTCTGCTGCGGCTGCAGTGCTCTCTTTTGCGCTTGTGCTCGGCTGGCGTTCTGCTGCGGCTGCAGGGCTCTCTTTGTACTCATTCTCGTTGATGCTGTTGTGTTTTCGGAGGTGGGTTTTCTTGGCACCGGCTTCTCTCGTGATGCTTGTGCTGCTGCGCTGATGGTTCGGTGAGCGAGCATATACCCTATGTTTTCTTGCCCTATTTGCTGAGGTAGTTCCGACTAGCCCCTCCTTTAGTATAGAAAACGCAACTTAGTTCATCAAATAAAAATATATATATCCATTCATTGGGAAAGTTTAACACTTAAAGCTAGGTACTTACATCTAGTGTCAGAAAACGTAAGCTAAAAAAATATATAAACATTAATTCAATTAAAGATAATTATATAAGTTAACTAAAGTCAACGGTCTCTGAACTGCTGACTGAGATACGACGCCAGGATAATCTGCAGACCAAGCAGTTGAGGGGATGTCGTTGCATAGCCGGCAAACACAGCATATTTGCGTGGTCGCTATGAATATGATTGCGAAACAAATAGAATAGTCGGCCTTGACTTGTTAACACAGGCTGGCGCGTCGCTTTGCTTAGCATCCGGTCAACTCAGATGGGGTACAGAAGTTGAACAGATCTCCTTTCATTCCTGCGCCAATGTCAATTGCACTGATATGGACTCTTCAGACGCGCCCCCCAGGTAGTGTCTTCTTAAAAATGTTAACAGCCAATAAAAATGCGTTCGCTGACCCCAATGAAGTCTTACCGTATAACACCTCAGTGGTGGCCACCATCAGAACAATGAGTGATGACCCCAAATTGTATCCCTATCCAATGGGAGGGGCCGATTTTGTCAATAATGAGGTGCTAAATCTCGTAAGTAACGACATAATCCAAAAATCCGCCTCCACTTACAATAACCCCATTTGGGTTGTGGAAAAGCAGGGTACCGACGAGGCGGGTAAGCAGAACAGGCGTCTGGTTATTGATTTCCGAATGCTCAACGAGCGAACTACATCGATGATATTACCACCAAATCATCCTCGCGGAACGTGACCGCGAGAAAATAACTTTATCGGTGAACGGTGGAACGTATGAATTCAAGAGCCTTCCATTCGGCCTCAAGAATGCGGCCAGTATCTTCCAAAGAACCATTGACAACATCCTGCGAGAGCAGATTGGCAAATTTTGCTATGTCTATGTCGATGATGTAATTATCTTCTCTGGGGATGAAGAGTCTCATGTTAAGCATGTGGAATGGGTTCTACAAAGACTTTATGAGCCTAACATGAGGGTATCAGCGGAGAAATCGCGTTTTTTTAGGAAAAGCGTAAATTTCCTGGGATTCATAGTCACCAGTAATGCTACGGCAGACCCAGAAAAAGTCAGTGCTATACGGGAGTTCCTGGAGCCCAAAACAGTATTCGGGGTCAGGTCATTCCTGGGCCTCGCAAGCTATTACAGATGCTTCATAAAAGACTTCGCAGTTCGGTGTTGTCTCAAGAAGGCCTTTCTATCACCATGTTATCGAAAACGTTAAAAGATAGAGAAGTTAACAACGCGAGTAAGGAGCGGGAGTTATAAGCTATTATATGGGCCTTGGCCAAGTTTCGGCACTATTTGTAGGGAGTTAAGGATATAAATATCTTTACCGACCATCAGCCTTTAACATTCTCTGTAGCGGAATCCAACCCTAACGCGAAAACAAACAGGTGGAAAGCCCGCATAGACGAGCCTACTGCCCGGGTCCTTTACAAGCCCGACAAAGAGAATTTCGTAGGGGATGCATTGTCGAAACAACAGTGTTCGAGCAGTAGTTAAGAGAGTAGTTAAGATAGAATTTAAGAGAGCACAAGAAGTGTAATCATGTAAATCTCTCTTGCTGTGCGTCGATCGGCAATTGCCGATGGCAAAATTTGAGAGTGCGTGGCAAAACCATGGTCACCGCTCTAATATAATACGCATTTCGCTATCGAAAGGGAAACACCAACTTAAGCCACCAGCAACAATAAATTGATTTAACATTCGAAACCACCGCGTCTCAATTTCATTTATTTCGTTTATTCTTCGATTCTCTAAAAACGCTTAGAGATTTTTCAAACAGCTTAATGCTTTGGATAAACAAAATCCCGAATCCTGCACAGCAACGATTCACAGAGAGCTCTCGGAACGGAAAAACCGTTGAACTGCTTCCAGAACTCGATAATACTGCAAGAAGCGCGCATTACCTTAAAATGCACTTTTGTTTTGTTCAGGGATAAAAAGCGGCACATAATCAACTTTACTTGCAAAAAGTCTCTGTTGGACTATCTCTCTGAGGTAATTGTGCCACAGGGCGTGAATGCCCTCCATTGCGACTGGCATACGCTCGCGATGGTCCAGGACGAAGTCCCAGCTACGAGATTCTGGCACTGCAAGAACCTAGTAACAGACATATTCATGACAGAGCAAGAAAGGGAAATCCTTACAACCGAACACAACAGATCCCATAGAGCAGCGCAGGAAAACATTAAACAGGTTCTGTTCGAGTATTACTTTCCAAAAATGGCAACGCTTGCAAATGAAATAGTTCAAAATTGCAAAACATGCGCGAGGGCTAAGTACGATATACACCCAAGGAAACAAGAGATTAGTGAGTCACCAATACCAGCACACACTGGGAAAATGTTGCACATAGATATATCCTCTACAGACAACATTCTTTCTCACTTGCATCGACAAGCTTTCCAATTTGCTATTGTACAACCGAGAACCATTGAGGATCTCAAGACAGCTTTAATCCAGCTTATGAACTTCTTCTCGAAGGCCAGAGTAATACATTGCAACAACGAGACACTGCACACAATCACATCCATGTTGTCCAACAATTTTGGTGTCAGCATTTCAAATGCAACATCGCTACACAGTATCTCCAACGAACAGGTGGAACGCTTCCACAGTACGCTGTTGGAACTCGCCAGATGCCTGCAGATCGACAGGGGAATAAGTGACGCGGTAGAAGTAATTTTGTTGGCCACGGTGGAGTACAATAAGTCAATCCATTCGGTCGTTAACAAAAGACCTGTTGACATCGTACAAGCACACCCCGATGAGCCACAGACGGAAGTCCGGAAGTCAGGTTGTTCTCAGAACCAGAGAGAATGCCTCTCGACAAAACAGGGATTTTGATGTGGGAGAAAAAGTTTTGGTCAAATCCAACCGTAGGCTTAGAAACAAACTCACGGCCCTGTGCGAGGAGAGAACCATAGAAGCGGACATGGGGACCACAGTCCTCATTAGGGGGAGGGTGGTCCACAAGGCCAACTTGAAATAACCTTCCCTTGCGCTAGCGAATCATGTCCAACCGTTTTTTAGCCACTTGGCATTAGCATTTAAGTTAGGTATTTCATGGTGTCGGGTTTTCCTCTTTACAAACAAAAACACAGTTAAAGTTTCATCTACAGGGTTGTATTCATCCTCTTCTTTTCTGTGTCTTTGGCCTCGGTGCACATCACTGATTACTCGCGTGCCAAATACATCCCTGTTGTCGAGGGACGAATCCTAGTATGGGAGGAGTTTACTTATGTAAGGCACGCGGAAAACCTCGCGGAATATGTGCGCATAGTAGAAGAAACGGGCAGCTTGTTTGACAAGTTTCCCCAGTCGCATATACAAAAGTTGTTGAGCGTGGACACAGCTCACCTAAGGGATTTGTTAGAAGCATTAAGTACGCACCACAGGGTAGCTAGGAGCTTGGATTTTATATGATCCATGGCTGGCACGCCGGACGCCAGTAATCTAGAAAGAAGCAGGTTTACAGAAACTCAACTGATCAAAGCAAACAATAGACAGGTGGAAATAAATACTAGAGTTCAGAATCAAATTAATCAGCTAACGGTAACAGTCAACTCAATTCTCAAAGCGGCAAAAGGTTCGCAAGGTGATACCGGCTATTTATATGAGACCTTGCTATCTAGAAACAGAATGTTGATGGAATTACAAAATCTCATGCTGGCCATAACACTTGCAAAACTTAACATTGTCATCCCAAACATTTTAGATCATGCAGACTTGAGATAAGTTTGGCTTGAGGAGCCCACAAACACCCTTATAGGGGACATTATGTCTGTTTCGTCCGTTAAAGTCCTACAATCCGATAACCCCTTATACTTCATAATTAAGTTTCCCAAAGTAAAATTTAATTGTAAGAAGATTACTATTTTTCCCGTCGAGCAAAAAGGCTTCACACTCCGGATAGACGTAGCGGAATGCGATGGAGGAGTTTACACGGTCGAGAATTGCACCGCTTCCCCCGGTGCCTCGTTCTGTCGATTATCATCAGAGAGTTCATGCGCCAGAGAACTTCAGGCGGTGTGGCCGATTGCGACACCCAGCCAAGCAGCCTGGACCCAGTTACTTATGTGGACGATGGGATCGTCATCATCAATGACCGGCCCGCAAAGGTGAAGGTTGACAACGGCACCAAAGTATGGGTGCACATATCTCGTTACGTTCACCGAGCGTGCCACCATAAATGGAACCTTGTTCACTAACCGGAACAGCGTCATAAGTAAGGTCCCTGTCGTTGCAAAATTCCCCCTGCTGAATATCACTGTCAGCCAGAACGTGCTCAGCCTCCCTTACCTTCATCGTTTAAATTAACGTAATTTTGAGAGCACCGGCCATTCAAGGAGCAGATCGGCGCCGACCGTGCGATTCAAAAAGCACTCATAACTGGAGCAATCTGTTGCGCGCTCGTTTGTATAGCCGGCAAACACAGCATATTTGCGTGGACGCTATGAATATGATTGCGAAACAAAATTTCGCTTTCATGTATCTCTAAGTCCATTCTTGTATTCAGTTCGGTTTTATGCTCGTTTGCCATCGCCTCACTTGGCTCGAGTACGTTAATAAACAATTAGATCAGACAGAAGAGCCGCGCGCGACTTTTGCCGGCGAAATACTTAATTTATACAAGATCCTAAATACTATCTATTACTATACAAAAATATAAGTGGGGACTCCAACTGAGTCCTCACAAGTTCATTAAAAGGTAACATTAATACACGATTTCTTCTAGGTTATTCGTTGTAATATTTTCACTCTTCACTTTGACCGCAAGCCGCATAACGAACTATTCGTACTCCGAAAACATCCCAGTATCGGACGGAAACGTCCTGGTCAGTGGCGGATCTAGGATTTGCTATGGGGGGGGGGGCTTTCGCAAACATTTTTTGATGTCCATGTACTAGGTGTGTTCAAAAATTATGGCGAATTTTGAATTTTCGCGAGTTACGTATAATCGAATATCTTTGTTTTTAATTTTTTATTTTGTCTAAATCCAGCTCTACTCACTTGTGTTGGTAAGCAACAGCTCGTTACGATATATCGCTATTTTTTTTTCCTTGGCTTATGGGGGGGGGGCTACAGCCGCCATAGCCCCCCCTAGATCCGCCACTGGTCCTGGTGTGGGAAAAGCATGGCTACCTACACCATACGACCAACCTGATGATCGAAGAAACCAGAAAACTGTGAAATTTATTCTCTCAATCGCATATGCGAAAGCTGTTAGATGTCGATACAGAACATCTCAGCACCATGTTTTCCGATATCGCCATCCATCACAGGATGGCAAGGAGCTTGGACTTTCTGGGGTCCGCGTTAAACGACGTCGCCGGAACACCGCACGCAGCAGACTTCGATGATGTTCAGCTTACCGAAGCACAAGTCGTGGAGTCCACCAACAGGCAGGACGTGGAGTCCACGCCCTGACAAACACCGTCAACCAAATCCTCAAATCAAGTAAAGAGTCCCAAATTGACACGTGATACATGTATGAAACCGTTCTGCCCAGAAATAGAAAAATAATCACTGAGATACAAAACGTGATGCTGTCTATCACACTTGCAAAATTTAATATTATAAATCCCGTGGCCTTAGATCACATGGACTTAGATAACATTTTTAACAATCAACTCACAGGGACCACATTCAGGTTTTACAATCAAACAATTTTATTCACCTAATTATTAAGTACCCCAGGGCCAAACACCTCTGCAAGAAGGTCGTCATCTACCCGACCTCGCACAATGGCACCGTGCTGCAGCAGCACGACAACGTCCTAGCAGAATGCCATAACAACATCTGGAGCATGAGAGTTTGCACCGTCGCTGCAACCTCAACCTTCTGCCGGCGAAACGAGGATGAAACGTGCGCACAAAGCCTACACTAGGGGGCGTGGCTCGTCACCTGAGCGTTAATACTTTGGTCGACGACGGTATCGTTATCATCAACAATCGGGCCGCCAGTGTCAGCATTGACGGAGATCCCAAAGTCTACATCTCCGGTACCTTCCTCGTCACTTTCGTCGACGGGGCCATCATTAACGGCACCAAGTACATGAATTAAAACAACATCCAAAGCCGATTCCCGGGTGATTCACGATGATACTACTTCTGGGCTTAAGCGCTGGTGTCTCAATTAGTGGTCTGGCGCTATCCCGCCATTTCATGAACAAGAGGCTCAGTTGGTCGATTGCGCTGCGGCAGAATTTGTATTCCCTATACTCGCGAGTTATAAAAAGCGAGTAACAGTCGAGCGGCATGCTACAGTGGGATACCCTGTTCCGATGTAATTTAATTTGTCATATTCTAACACTTATGCACATGCTTTCAAATTATTTTCGACTGATTGTGCTCGCGCTCGCCTGCCTCCATTGTTAACTGACACAAGCACTTGGTTTTATGATTATACTTTTTTTTTAATAGCTCATGTGTTTCTTATCCGATCGGATTGCAATTTGGTGAATATTTCATTCAGCGTAGTCAGAAAGTTTTATCGTTTATACTTCGCTTACAAAGCGACTTAAAAAATTTAATTTTTGATTTGACATGTACTATGCTGATTCAAATATCTAAGTATACTCCAAATTTAAATTTGATCGGTCGATAAACACAGAAGTTACTAAAGAAAGTATAGTATGAGCATAACACCAAGTGATTATGTCAGCTAACAGGGAAGGCATCCTCTGTCGAGGATAATGTGAATGCATGCATGTACATATGAATTTAACAAATTAACTCTTGTTGCTATGGTTTTTTTTTTATAATTTAAATTTAAACAAAAGTAAGCTTAATATATTTTTTATTTAATACATATACTTTAGAAATAATGTATCGACAGTTGTAAATATGCTGAAATTTTGACGAAAAAAAAAAACCGAACGAACGAATTAAAAAGTTAACTATATTTCTTCAAAAAATGAACTAATGAACTAAGTTTCTGAAACGGACGAGGATAATGTGAATGCATGCATTTAACAAATTAACATATGAATTTAACAAATTAACTGTTGTTGCTATCGTTTTTTTTTATAAATTTTTTTTATAATTTAAATTTAAACAAAAGTGAGCTTAATATTTTATTTATTTAATACATACATATACTTTAGAAATAATGTATCGACAGTTTTAAATATGCGGAAATTTTGACGAAAAAAAGACTCGAACGAATGAATTAAAAAGTTAACTACATATCTTCAAAAAATGAATTAATGAACTAAGTTCCTGGAGTATGGCAGATTTTTAGGCCATGGATTTTAAAATTACACAGGCCCACAAAAAAAAAAAAAGTTTCATGATCTGGGTAAGCGGCATATGCAATTATATGTATTTTGGGTCGCTGAATCCGAATCCGAGGTCAGAATTTCGCCATCACGTCTGGACTTCGACATAACCTCACAAAACTGAAAAACCTTAAAATATCCCCCATAAGATATTGAATCGTGATGTAGGCATGCGATATATGTTTTAACATGTATTTTGTACTTCTTAGTCCGAATCCGAAGTCAAAATTAACATAGCACGTCTGAGTTTCGACTTAACCTCAAAAAACTCGAACAATTTTTAAAGCCCCAAAAAATAATGGGGGGTCATGATCGGGTCATGCGATATATGTTTTGGACTTTCCGAATCCGAATCCGAGAAAAAAACTAGCCTATCACGTCAGAATTTTAACCTAACCTAAAAATTTTTTTAAAAACTTCCAAAATTTTTGACTTTTTTTAATATTGGATTAGGGTGTATTCAAATTTTATATAAAATTAGCTTTCTTTTTAAATATACCCCCTTTTGAGCATTATTTTATCAGTATTCGGAATAGCTTCATATGAATACTGATTTATTACTTCAAAACTGTATTTTAACTTATAAAAAACATAAACTAAATACGTAATTCCACATATTAGCACAAATGCAGTAATAAATTATCAAAAAAATTTAAAATTTTGGAAATTTTTCAAAAATTTCTTAGGTTAGGTTGAATTTCAGACGTGATTGACTGATTTTGACATTGGATTAGGATTCGGAAGGTCTAAAAACATATAGAAACATATATCGCATGACCCGATCATGACCCCCCATTATTTTTTGGGGTTTCAAATTTTTTTCGAGTTTTTTGAGGTTAAGTCGAAACTCACACGTGCTACGTAAATTTTGACTTCAGATTCGGACTTAGAAGGACAAAATACATGATAAAACATATATCGCATGCTCAGATCAGGATTCTATATCTTTTGGGGGATATTTTAAGGTTTTTCAGTTTTGTGAGGTTATGTCGAAATCCAGACGTGATGGCGAAATTCTGACCTCGGATTCGGATTCAGCGACCCAAAATACATATAATTGCTTATGCCGCTTACCCAGATCATGAAACTTTTTTTTTTTTTGTGGGCCTGTGTTATTCATGGTCTATTGTGTTTGTCGGAACGGAAATGTGCGTAACAGGCAGAAGGAGGCATCTCCGACCCCATAAACTATATATATTCTGAATCAGTATCAGTAGCCGAGTCGATTGATGTCCATGTCTGTCTGTCCGTCTGTCTGTATGAACACCTGGATCTCAGAAACTATAAGAGCTAGAGTCATCAAATTTTGTGACAACATACGTATATATTGCAGTGTCTCAAAGTTTTTTTTAAAATTTGGACACGCCACTTCCCGCCTCTATAAATCAGTAATAACTATTTAAAAACTACAATATTAACTCAACAACCAAAGTTGTATATCTTGCATGACAAATACCTTGCCACGGGCGTTATGTGAAAATTTCATTAAAATCAGACTATAAATAAGTCAGATATGATACGAATTAAACTCACTTTGAACATATATGTATAATTAAGCAGACCTAATTTACGCAAGCATACCGAAGTTCGAATCTAGCGTCAGACACACAGCATTTTATTAAACTTTTTATTTGCATTGTATGGTAACAGAATTGGTTCACAATGCAGCTTTGCCGATGGGCCAAGGAGTGAGGCAATGACCGAGTGGTTAGAGTGGCGGACGGCTGGGAGAGAGAGAGTTCGTGTGTTCAACTCCCGGTTGAGGCGGGTGCGAATTTTCATTTTTTAATTATTTTATTTTATTATTTTATTATTATTTATTTTATTTTGTTTATTTATTTTATTCTAAAAACCAAAAGAAAAGTTACAGTCAATCAAATTAAATTATTTAATTAAATTTCAATAAAAATAAAAAAAATTTCATTACTTTGTTTTCATATGAAAGACAATCAAATTATAATAGCTATAAATAATATTAATTATTTATAAATAGAGTTAAGTTGTTTTTATATTATTTAGCACGCATCAAAAAAACGCGAACTAATGCGTTCTTCAATGACGTCACGCTTTCCGTATTTTGTCTGTTATGACTTTGCAAGTTCAGTAAGATTCCAATTGGATGTTTTTTTTTTCCTATTTTGATTTGCTCTCAATATTTTGTAATTAGAATGCTAGAAAATACCAGAGATAGATCATAAGCCCTTGTAAAGTTATGAATGTGCGAGTGGGACGCCCATACATACATGTGTGCATATCCACATGTATGTATTGGCGTCCCACTTCAACACACATTATTGCACGATTGTATATATGTACATACATAAATATGTACAATTAGTTTTGCAGTTGCTGTTGTGTACCGACGAAAGAAAACTAAGTTCTAATTACATACATTGCGTAACTAAAACTTAAAAATCGCCTACCACCATCGCCCCTCTTTATTGTTTTTGAGCTTTTAATTTATTTTAAAAAAATTATGAAATACAAAAGAATTTCACATGCTGATCGCGGCAGCAATCGAACCTTGAACACGCTCAATATAATTGGTCTTAGAGTCCGGGACATAGTCCACTCTGCCACTGAACATCTATCGCAGTTGTCGAAAATGGTGAGACATTAGACAAAACGACAAGACGCAATATGCATTCTTAGTTTGTGCCAAAAAAATCAAGAGGAAGCACATGTAATGAAATTTGGTTAGCGCTAGAAATGCATACCCTATACCTATTGCCTACAGTATACTATGATAATCCATGGCCTTATACAGTCAGCTCCTGACTGTAGCGTTTGTATTTTTAGGCCATGGATTTTAAAAAAATTCATGGTCTATTGTGTTTGTCGGAACGGAAATGTGCGTAACAGGCAGAAGGAGGCATCTCCGACCCCATTAACTATATATATTCTGAATCAGTATCAGTAGCCGAGTCGATTGAGCCATGTCTGTCTGACCGTCTGTCTGTCTCTCTGTATGAACACCTGGATCTCAGAAACTGTAAGAGCTATAGTCATCAAATTTTGTGACAACATACGTATATATTGCAGTGTCTCAAAGTTTTTTTAAAATTTGGACACGCCCCTTACCGCCTCTATAAATCAGTAATAACTATTTAAAAACTACAATATTAGCTCAACAAACAAAGTTGTATATCTTACATAACAAATACCTTGCCACGGGCGTTATGTGAAAATTTCATTTAAATCGGACTATAAATAAGTGAGATATAATACGAATTAAACTCACTTTGAACATATATACTTAATCATATCTAATTTACGCAAGCTTACTGAAATTCAAATCTAGCGTCAGACACACAGCATTTTTTTAACTTTTTATTTGCATTGTATGGTAACAGAATTGGTTCACAATGCAGCTTTGCCGATGGGCCAAGGAGTGAGGCAATGGCCGAGTGGTTAGAGCGGCGGACGGCTGCGAGAGAGTGCGTTAGTTCAACTCAACTCCCGGTTGAGGCGGGTGCGAATTTTCATTGATTAAATATTTCTTATTTTATTTTGTTTATTTATTTTATTCTAATAAACTAAAAGAAAAGTTACAGTCAAACAAATTAAATTATTTAATTAAATTTCAATAAAAATAAAAAAAATATTCATTACTTTGTTCTCATATGAAAGACAATCAAATTATAATACCTATAAATAATATTAATTATTTATAAATAAAGTTAAGTATTTTTATATTATTCAGCACGCATCAAAAAAACGCCAACTAATGCGTTCTTCAATGCCGTCACTCTTTCCGTATTTTGTCTGTTATGACTTTGCAAGTTCAGTAAGATTCCAATTGGATGTTTTTTTTTCCTATTTTGATTTGCTCTCAATATTTTGTAATTAGAATGCTAGAAAATACCAGAGATAGATCATAAGCCCTTGTAAAGTTATGAATGTGCGAGTGGGACGCCCATACATACATGTCTGCATATCCACATGTATGTATTGGCGTCCCACTTCAACACACATTATTGCACGATTATACGTGTATATACATAAATATGTACAAATAGCTGTTGTGTACCGACGAAAGAAAACTAAGTTCTAATAATTACATATATTGCGTAACTAAAACTTAAAAATCGCCTACCGCCGCCGCCCCACTTTAATGTTTTTGAGCTTTTAATTTATTTAAAAAAAATTATGAAATACAAAAGAATTTCACATGTTGATCGGCGGCAGCAATCGAACCTCGAACACGCTCAATATCATGGGCCGCCTTAGAATCCGGGACATAGTCCACTCAGCCACTGAACATCTCTCGCAGCCGTCGAAAATGACATTAGACAAAACGACAAGACACAATATGCATTCTTAGTTCGTGCCAAAAAAATCAAGAAGAAGCACATGTAATGAAATTTGGTACGCGCTAGAAATGCATACCTATACTTATTGCCTACGGTATACTATGGTAATCCATGGCCTTATACAGTCAGCTCCTGACTGTAGCGTTTGTATTTTTCTTAGTGGATACGGTGCAAATCGGCGACGTAAACAATTCAAATGTATGTCACAGTAAGAAGGTATTAAACTATTAAATTTTTTTTATTTGGCATTATAATCAGGATCTGTTTGCAGTTACATCATAACATCGATTTACACTATTTTGCAGACTGTCCATTTTTTTACATTTATCTTTCATAATATAAATGGCATGTCGTTCTTGTTTTCGGAATTTTGCTCTTCGATTCTGGAACCAAACCTTAAAAGAAATAAAAAATACATATATAGTATTGGATTTAAACCACAACTATCAAAATTATAATAAATCTAAATCTAAATAAATGTTTATCTAAAAGTATAATTTATCATTTTTGGATTCTCAAACGATAACAGTGTGAGTGATTTAGTTAAAGTCCTTAAAAAAATAATAATTAGTCAAGCAATATTCATTACTTTGAACTATTGTTAAATATGTTTATAACATATAAATCTGTAAACATTTATTGCTGCCGCTGATTTTTCCGGTGCACCCGCCCCAGAGGCCGAAGCATTGAGAGTAGAGAGTTCGGCTGAACGCACGATTGGGGCCGCTGCACGCTCAGCGAACACACGACTGGGGCGGCTGCACGCTCAGCGAACACACGACTGGGGCGGCTGCATGTTCGGCTCTCAGTACAAACAGCGCATAGCATCAAAACTACTTCAGTCGCACAACGACAGCGGAACGATAAGCATGCGCGTAATTTTTTGCGCTGTACGATCGTTTCCATGTGTGCGTATATGCATGCACAAGCTCGCATATGAATGTATGCGTTGCTTGTGAAGTTTGACAACAGGCAAATAATTGGGCCAGCGTGCTAGCAGTCAGTAGTTATTTTTGTGTTTCGGCGTCGAGAGCCTAGAGACTGAGGCACAGGGCAGTAGAGAGGATTTTAAGGGCCCCTGTGCACTACTTATCAGGGATTCCTAGTTGAATTATCTTAATTAATAAATATATATGTGTTTACCAAAGGAATTGAATTGTACAAATATATTCCCATTAATAACATTTTTATGCTAGGTAACCGTGAGCCCATGACAGTTAAGAGCACTTCTGCACCGCACACCCTGCGCACTATTAGCTACGGGCCTGGCCAGCGTGAAATCGACTGTGTGTTTGTTTTTGTCTTTGTCATCGAGAGCTAAGAAACCGAATTACAGTGAGCCAAAATGGTTATTTGGCGGCAATAAATTTATCATCAGAAAACATGTGTATTTATGTTTAATTTTTGAGAAGGTGGATTGAATATTCATAATTATGTTATATTTTGTAGAGCAAAACTATAATATCAAAAATAAGTGAATTATAATTTATATATACAAAAAAAAATATTGACAAAATTTGTGAATTAAAATAAAAAATTCTGAATACATATATACATAATTACTAAATATAATTATCCTCATTAGACAAGTCACATGTTTTCGAATGTTATAAAATTTTCGCCGCGAGATAACCATTTTTGCCCACTGTGCCTGTCTGTAGGCTCTCGACGCCGAAACACAAAATTGACTTCAGGCTGCCAGCGCGCTGCCCGAAGCATTTGCCTGTTGTCAAACTTCACAAGCAACACATACATTCATATGCAAGATCGTGCATGCATGCACGCGCACATTGAAACGATCGCAGAGCACAAAGAAGTACGCGCATGCTAATCAAAATCGGCAGTGCTTTGAACCGCTGTTCAAACTCATCATCGTGCTGATGATGACCTGCGTAACAGATCTACATGTCTCTTCCAAATACGTTAATCTTCCAGGCAAACTAGATAATGCACATCACTATGCTATGCGATGACTGTAGCGAACTGCCATTAATCGTTGCTCATAAAATCACGTGCCGCAACCCTCTCACCAACAATAAAACATTTGGTTGGACTGACATGTTCATCATAGCTCTTCTCGTTTAGGGGAAGTATCAGCTCCAACCGCGACTGTATTTGCCTTCCAAACAACAGCCTTGATGGTGACTTGCCAGTAGCTAATATGTATCGCTGTTCGATACGCCATTAGAATTATTTGAAGCTGCTTTGCTTTGTTGCTTCCAGAACCCTTTGCCGCCTTGAGTTTATTTTTGAACGTTTGTCCCGTTTGTCGCCGGGTAATATGGAGCTCCTTACTTGTGCATTATGCCATTACTCTAGAAAGATTGAAAATTTTCAGTATTGAACTGCGTACTGTGATCTCGGAATTTTTCAATCGTCGTCTGGGTGTTAAAATTTGGTACCACGTGTACCTCCTGCCATTTCGTGCGTCAACCATCACAAAAAATTATTTTCCCAAAAATAAAAACGAATAGTCCACATTAGCTTGCTCAAATGGTCGCGAAGCCTGTTTCCATAACTGTGTAGGTATCTTCCTCGGATCTGAGCGCGTTATTTGGCATGCTCTACAATTTTCAACTAACTTCTCAATATTTTTGTCAATATTGTTCCACCAGCAGTATCCTATTGCCAGTGTAGGTTCGCTCGATGCCGGCGAGCCTGTGTCAATGTCAAATTCGACAATATTGTTATTTACATTGCATTTGTATAACATTTTTGGCCTATTTTTACTTTTCTCATTAACGTTGTTTATCTCACAATTCCTCCTTGTCAATACGTTGATCAGTATCCGTCTTTCCACTGATTTCATTTACTTGGTTCTTTCCTTTGAACAAACCTTCTTCAAATGCTCCATTTTACCGCAACTATAATATTTTGCGATTTGTACTAGCAATCATTCGCCATGTGCGCAACGTTTCCACATCTATAACCTTTCTTCACTTTTGCGCTTTTCTTGTTCTCCGCTTTTGTGTCCATTCTGTTGATGCTCGATACTTCTTTTTTGTTGCTTTGTGTATGTATCTCTTCTCCACCTTATTCCGCCGCTTCGTTGTAATATTGGGATCGAACACATCAAAATTAAAAGAAGTTGTACAGGTGGTCGTCATGATCCTGTAGTTGTAATCTAAAAACGCAGATCTTGATACCTTAGCCGTTTGTACTTTAGAAAACACGCCTGTTAGGTTTTTCCCTCGTCGCCAATTTATTATACATGAAGAAATTTTACACACATTCGTCCATTCGTGTAGTACTTTTCTTACCAAGCTTTTTCAGTACTTATATTATATTTGTATATCGCGTTACATTTAGGAACTTATCGATATCACAATATTAATAAAATAATTTCCCTTACATACATATGTATATACAATACATATGAATTAATATATTTTATTAATATTACTATTTTTGTTAGTAGTTTTTGTATTTTGATTATGATTACCTGAACTCTTGCCTCGGTTAAATGAAGTTTTGAAGCTATTTCTTCCCTTGTATATATGTCTGGGTAATGTGTTTCCAAAAAGATTTTTTCTAGCTCATTCAATTGATTTGATGTGAACGTAGTTCTAATTCGTCTTTGCTTGGATTTGTCTGTGAAGTTTGAAGCCTCATCACTAAACGATTTAAGCTGAAAATCTAAGTTCAATAAACAAACAATTTATTTCAATTAGTACTATAAATTATATTTCCAGACAACAAAAGAAACAAGAACATGATAATCATTTAAATTTTAACTGAAAGACATCACTGAAAAGTAATGTTTTGTTATATATTAAGTTTTCATCATTTCAACAGTTTGTGCATCTGTTCTTTTCGGCGGTTATGTAGAGAATGAAGACCATACTGGAAGTGATCGTTTTTTACTAATTTTTTAATCTTATCGAATATTTTTACAGCAGCCTTAACTTAATAACACGATATTATTACCACAGTCAAGCGTGATCAATCCAGGGTAACTTTTAATAGGGCCTTACCGCATTCTCTTCATGAAGATTCTTACCATCCCACCTTCGAAGGGAATTTTGATCTTGAAAAGAACTAAGAACATGTAGGCTGCCTTAGAAAAACAGACTTTAAAATGTTAATTAATTTTATTTCTCATTATGATTGGTCTGCTCTTTATTTATCTACTGATTTAACAGGTGCAAGAAATATATTTTATAGAGCTGACACGCCTACAAAACTTAATAAGTAGATTTTTTAAAAAATGTCTACTTTCCCACTTCTCTATTGCTTTGTCCAAGTTTTTCGTGGTAAACGCGAATTGTTATACAAGTTATTTAACCTGTTGTGGGATTCAGTTCTTTGAGAATCCTAAACATTTTTATAGTTTTGTTCCCGCTTGTGTAATTTATTTCTGTCCCAACCCCCTTAATAAACCATTGCTCAAACTTTTTTCTCTGTCCTTAGAAACCGCCTTCTTTCCTTCCATCTGGGAGAAATCATTTTCAATTCCTTTACTTAAAAAGAGAAGCAGTGAGATGCAACCAATTATAAGGGTATCTCTAAATTGTCCGCTCTACCTTAATTCTTCTAGAATATTTTAACTCCTCACTTGTAACATTTTTATAGATTCGTCATATCTCCTTTTCAACACGGATTCATGAAAACTCGTTCAAGAACGATTTACTTGAGCTGACATCCTTTGTGGTTTTGAGTAAAATCTTCAAAGTGACGTCTTCTATACTGCCTTTAGTAAAGCATTTGACTTATTCCCTTCTTGAATATAAACTGAACCTTCTCTGTTTTTCAAAAAAACATATTAAATGGGTTGAGAGCTATTTAATTGACTGAATCCGAGTCATCTTTAAAAACAATCTTTTTTACCCTGTTCATGCCACATCTGGTGTTCCAAGGTAAGTCATTTATGTCGCCTTATTTTCGCTTTTTTTATCAATCATAAGTCATAAGTAACTCCCTTACTCTTATCTATGTGGATGGTGTAGAGGTTTGTTGCCAGTTTGAAATCGTCTCCTGTCAGTCTCACCTCCCATCTGACTTAGTTAGATTTTATTTATGGTGAAGTGCAAACTTATTTAATCTTCAAATGCAAGCTGTTAACGTTCTTATTCAACATTCTTTGTGGTTGAGCCTTGGAAAGAATTGCACTGATAGACGATGTCGAGCTATGCTCGAGCTGTTCAGGATTCCGACTGCTAAACTCTATTTTATTGTTTCTTCAACTAACTCTTTAGCATTCTTTAAAACCTTTTATCCTGTCTCACCTTTCTAGAAATTAGACTCAATTTTTTTGAAACCTATCACCGTCCCTGTTTCTTTCCTTATGTTATCGTCTTGCGATCAGACCTCCACAGCTGCGTGCATGTCAAAAGTGTCAGCCACTATGTACGACCGTCAAACTTAACTTATTCTATGACATGTAGAATGGTAAAACTAATTCTGTAACATATGAATATTCGGCTAATACAATAACAAATTTCGATATAGTAAATTTTGTTGCAATATCTTAAAAAATATCAAAAATCGGTTGATAGGTTGTATCGCAGCTATACGATATATCGGTCCGATCCGGCTCATTCCGACAGCGTGCAGCAATAAAAAGCTTATGTGTCAATTTTGATTAAGATTAACAAACAGCCGAATCTTTAACGGTGGTCTCGGAGTGTACTGGCGAACCCCTTGCTCATCAGAATCTTATCCAGGTAATGCGGATCTCTTCCCGGGTGGACTTTATACTTCACCGCTAAACGTGGGAGCCAGAGTACGAAGTCAAAAACCAACATTAATGCACCGCAGGACGTAACACCTGAACAGTAAAAAAGCTGCTGATTAAGTTCAAGGGGGAGAACCAAAGAAGGCCACAGTCATTGGAGCAGTCTAGGGGCGGCTGTGAGCACCCCTGCCGGACTGTAGAGAGAATGGGCATTGACAAATAGACGCAGTCCAAACGAAGCGAAGGTCTAGTGGTAGCTTAGATACCTGGCACCAGGCCTCAAGCCCAAAGATGCGCTGTAAAAGGTCAAGAAGCACGAGCAGCCTATCAGTTCCAAAGCGGCAAAGTGCACCAGCAAGGTACTTTCACCGCCCTCCGTCACGTCCAAATAAACGCATTCTGGGCAAACGATGAAGCCCACGCTGGGAAATTGGAAATGGCGTTGGCACTTCTTGCCATCGTGATCGCTGAAGTTGGACGCAGATGGCCAGTGGCGGTAGGCAATCAACTCGCCTTCCGCTTTAGAAACATTCTCAACCAGGTCGTCGTCGCGGCTATGGAGCTGAAACTGGAGATGCAGGAGTCACATACGACTGGTGTAGAGAGAGATTTGCCTTAACCCAGCAAAAACCGTCATTCTGCTGTTCACTAAGAAATACAAGCTAAAGAGGGTAAGACCAATCAAACAAATGGGAAAACAATTGTGCCACGCAAAGCAAATTACAGAGACTGCAACCACTAAGCAATGAACACATAGAGACGTCAAACAGCTCTGACGCCGTTTGAGACTGATTTTTCGGACCAGCTGCCCCAGAGAAGAAGCTCGACCGGAGCAGCTCGCTGTTCGGCTGGGGCAGCTCGCTGTTCGGCTCTCAGTACAAACAGTGCATAGCATCAAAACTGCTTCAGTCGCACAACGACAACGGAACGATAAGCATGCGCGTACTTCTTTGCGCTTTGCGATCGTTTCCATGTGTGCGTGTATGCATGCACGGCCCGCGTATGAATGTATGCGTTGCTTGTGAAGTTTGACAACAGGCAAATGCTTCGGCCAGCGCGCTAGAAGCCTGACGTCAATTTTGTGTTTCGGCGTCCGCTGTCGTTGTGCGACTGAAACAGTTTTGATGCTGTTTGTACTGAGAGCCGAACAGCGAGCTGCCCCGGTCGAGCTTCTTCAGCTGGTTCGAAAAATCAATCTCAAACAGCGTCAGAGCTGTAGCCCCCCCATAAGTGAAGGAAAAAAAAATCAAAAATCGGTCACAAGTGAGTAGAGCTGGAGCAGCAATCGATGGCACAATCAATAGAAAAATGCGATACAATTTGTACATATTTTCGATAGCTCATCGATACTCATTTCTACTGATAGCTCATCGGTACTCATATAATATTGATCGTTAGTGAACACTGCGTGTTGTAAAAACGGTTTGAAAAGCGGTAAAAAAAAGTTGAAGTCGAAATTTCGTCATCATAAGATTTGTGTTCAAAAACTATAAAAACTAATCGAATTTCGATTTTTTTTTTGTTTTGTTATATTGGTACACTCTTTCCGATCATCTGTACCAAGTTTTAAGTGTATAGCATTTTTTGTTTTGTTGTAAGAGGCGTAAAGATGGTGTTTTGCGTGCTAGCAGATTTTTTGCTATCGAAAAATATGGATCAAAGGATTTTCATAAAAAAAAAATAAAATAATGTGCTCCGAAACAAGTGAAATTTTGACAATGACATACGGTATAACTGTTCTGAGTAAAAAAAGGTTTACAAGTGGTACAAACTCTTCCAAGATGGCCGAGAAGATGCCAATGACGAGCCTCGCTCTGGTCGCCCAACCACGTCAACAACTGATGAAAACGTTCAAGCAGTGAAGAAAATTGTTTTGGAAAATCGTCGAATCACTATCAGAGAAGATGCTAAGGATGTCGGTATATCGATTGGCTCGTGCCATGAAATTTGTTCTATCGTTTTTGGCATGAGAAGTGTTTCAGCGAAGTTTGTTCCAAAATTGCTAAATTTTAACCAAAAGAACCGTCGCATGAGCATCGCTCAAGAGCTGTTGAATGACCCAGATTTACTCAAAAGCATCATAACTGGTGACGAATCATGGGTATATGGTTATGATATCGAAACCAAAGCCCAATTGTCCCAATGGAAGAGCCCATGTGAGCCAAGACCGAAAAAAGCAAAAATCCGCGAGCACGAAAAACACTTATAACCTTTACGCCTCTCACAACCAAACAAAAAAGATATACGCTTAAAACTTGGTACAGATGTTCGGGAAAATTGTACCAACATAACAAAACAAAAAAAAAATTAAAAACAGAAATTCGATTATATGTAACCCGCGAAAATTCAAAATTCTCGATACTTTCTGAACATACCTCGTACATGGACATCAGAAAATTTTTTGCGAAAGCCCCCCGCCATAGCAAATCCTAGATCCGCCACTGATGACGATGAGCGCCTGGATCTCAGAAACTAAAGGCGATACAGACATACAATTTTATGACAACATATGTGTGTATTGCAGTGTCTTCCGCCTCTGTAAATCAGTTAACTTAACTTCAACAATTGTGATTATAATGATTATTTCCTTTTTTAAATGAAACGAGAGCAATAGTCGAGCGAACTCGACAGCAGGATACCCTTTGACCTATGTGATGCCGTAGGGTGTACTTAACTGCACGAGAGTAACCGATCAAGGAAGTACGCAATAACGAAAGCGCCGCGTCGCAACGTCTACGTTTGCGCTGCTCAGCGCTGTGCTATAGAGCATGTTATCCCTAAAAACTTCTGTTTAAATTACATTTAATTATTCGCATCTATAACAATACACCTCTATAACAATACACCACATCTATAACAATACACCTCTGTAGCGGCACACTAAATTTGGCTGCAGTCTATTGCCCACCCCGCTTTTCGATCTCTGAAGACCAATTTATGGAATTTTTCAACACTTTGGGCGAGAAATTCATTGCAGCCGGCGACTACAACGCCAAGCACACGCACTGGGGATCCCGCCTGGTGACGCCAAAGGGTAAGCAACTGTATAATGCAATGATCAAGCCACGTAATAAGCTTGGCTTTGTGTCTCCGGGTAGGCCTACATACTGGCCAGCAGATCCCAACAAAATTCCAGACTTAATTGATTTTGCAGTAACACGAAAAATTAACCGTGCAATGCTCACCGCTGAGTCACTTGCTGACCTATCATCTGACCACTCGCCGGTTATACTGGATCTTCTCAATCGTCCACACACTGTTGACCGATCTCACAGGATTACAAGCAACTTAACAAAGTGGTCTAAGTACAAAAGATTTGTTTGTGCACACCTTGAGCAAACACCGATATTGACCACAGAGAAAGATATTGACCACACGACAGATACACTCGAAGCCACCTTAGTCTCTGCTGCAAAGGCTGCTACCCCAACGAACACATGTAACAAATATAGCTACACCAGTACAAACCGCGAAATAGAACAACTGGTGATACATAAACGACACCTTCGGAGGGAGTGGCAGATCAGCAGATCACCAAACGCAAAGCATATCCTAAAGATAGCCACCCGCAGACTCACCAAGGCACTCAAACAAGAGGAAGCTGAAGCCCAGCGCCAGTACATAGAGCAACTATCTCCAACCAGCACAAAGCATCCACTATGGAGTGCTTATAAGAACCTAAGCTCACCAACAGAAACGGTTATGCCATTACGAAGTGGCAATGGCAGCTGGCTTCGCTCCGATGAAGAGAGAGCAAGTGCATTTGCTCATCATCTGCACGACGTATTCCAGCCAAACGCTGCTACAAATTCTTTCACTCTACCAGCTACAACAGCAGCGGACATGGCCCCCCAAGAACCTCTGGAATTCCGGAAAAGCGAAATAGAAAAAGCCATCAACGAACTGAAGCCTCGAAAGTCGCCTGGCTTTGACCTAATTACGCCGAAAATGATCATCGAACTTCCGCAGTGTGCCATCCTGCATATTTGCTTACTTTTCAACGCTATTGCTAAGCTTGGATACTTCCCCCAGCGATGGAAGAAATCAATCATTATCATGATACCCAAACCAGGAAAAGATAAAACTCAGCCATCATCATACAGGCCTATAAGCTTACTAGCTTGCCTGTCAAAGCTGTTTGAAAAAGTTTTGCTGCTAAAAATCAGCCCACATCTTAAAACGTACAATACAATCCCAAGCCACCAATTTGGCTTCAGAGAAAAGCATGGAACTATTGAACAGGTCAACCGAATCACATCGGAAATTGGCACTGCTTTCGAGCGTCGAGAATACTGCACTGCTATATTCCTAGACGTCGCCCAAGCTTTCGATCGAGTTTGGCTCGACGGACTAATGTTCAAAATTATCAAGCTTCTGCCACAAAACACACATAAGATACTTAAGTCTTATCTCTACAATCGAGTTTTTGCAGTAAGGTGCAATAATAGCACCTCGAACGACTATGCAACCGCAGCCGGAGTGCCCCAGGTCAGTGTTCTGGGCCCAATCCTCTACATTCTGTACACGGCTGACATCCCTACTGATCACCAGCTCACAACTTCCACATTTTCTGACGACACCGCTATACTAAGCCGCTCCAGATGCCCAGTAAAAGCTTCCTCGCAATTAACCAATCATCTAGCATCTGTAGAAAGATGGCTTGCGAATTGGCGCATACAGCTAAACTTAAGCAAATGCAAACAAGTCACATTCACTCTAAATAAACTTAGCTGCCCGGCCGTTTCCCTAAACAACACATGCATCCCACATTCTAATGAAGTTACATACCTAGGTGTCTATTTAGACAGGCGACTCACGTGGCGAAAGCATATAGAAGCCAAAACGCTGCACATGAGACTAAAGGCCAGAAACCTATATTGGCTTATAAACGCACACTCCCCCCTTTGCCTGGAATAAAAAGTACTTTTGTACAACTCAGTGATAAAACCCATCTGGACTTATAGTGCCGAGCTATGGGGCAACGCCTCTAAAAGTAACATAGACATTGTCCAGCGAGCTCAGTCCAAAATCCTGAGAACTATGACTGGAGCGCCGTGGTATCTCCGAAACGAATACATTCACAGAGACCTCCAAATTAAATACGTAACTGAAGTCATTTCAGACAAAAAAGCGAAGCATTTAGACAAGTTATCGACACATCCAAATCCTTTTGCTAGAAAACTAATAAGAGTATGCAGCCAAAGCCGACTGCAGCGCAACGATCGACCAGCCCAGCGCTAATACTACTGAGGCATAAGTGCGAACACAAAAGGATGTAATTAAAGATAGAATAAGATTTGATAAATTATTGCAGTATCTATAAACAGATAAGAAACATAAATAAATAATACAATCCAAAAAAAAAAAAAAAAAATTATTCGCGATCGAACGTCGGCGAGTGCAGACGTTTCCTTTCTCAGCTACGAATAGCAAGTTCTAAAACTTCAACAGTATAGTGAAAGTTAAACACAAAGTGCAAAGTGCAGTTCGCACTACTAACAATTATTGACTATAGTAATTATTTACTGAAATAAATAATTAGAACAATGAATCAAAACGACATACGCACTCAGCGACAATGTGAACAAGACGAGCGCCGGCTCTCTTTACAACGCAATAATGCATACTTTTCTTTCGTCTCGCCGCAAATCGCTGATCGAGCACCTTTAACTAATTCGAAAAATAAACTTTTGCCCACAGCGAACGACAGACCGCGTTCTTGCTCTCCCTCTCTGCCTGCTTCGGCCCACAAGTCGTGGAGCGAAGAGACCGCCTCTCCTATCCCGCTCCCCTCGCTGCGCCCAACGACCATTCCGGGTAACTGTAACACTGCAATAACAAGTGCAGTGACCTCTCTAGCAACTGTCACTGCTACCACAACAACAACTTCGTCAGCGGCCCAACTAATTATCGCTGAGCCAACTGTGAATAATTCAGCAACACCGACCATTGGCAACAACAATAATGCACGCAAAGAAGAACCAAAACAAAAGCAGAAGACGATTTCGACTGTGCCGACTGGAATGGATCGCTACATCCAGATCAAGAGAAAACTCAGACCGCAAAACAATAAGGCGGGTAACCAACCCAAAATCAATCGAGCCAACAACGGCAATGAAATCTCTACAGTAAATAATTCAAACCGATATGCTATCTTGGCTGATTCTGCGACCGAACAACCCAACGAAACAACGGTAGGGGAATCTAAAAAGACCAGACCCCCACCTATATTCATACGAGAACAGAGTACAAACGCACTTGTAAATAAACTCGTTGCATTGGTAGGTGACAGCAAATTCCACATTATCCCGCTTAAAAAAGGAAATATTCATGAAACAAATCTACAGATTCAAACAGAAGCAGACCACAGTATAGTGACTAAATACCTAAATGATGCTGGTAAAAACTACTACTGGTAAAACGACTATTAATATTTTAAACAAAGACAAAGTTCCGCAGCCACTTTTTAAAACTCGAACCAGAGGTCCAGGCACTAAAGAATAACGAAGTGCATCCAAAATACAATCTACAGTTCTTGCTACATCAGAGGATCAACGTGGAGGAGCCGCACAAACGTATCAATCCAGTTCAATGTGCTAATTGCCAAGAATACGGCCACACCAAGGCATACTGCACCCTTAAGTCCATATGTGTTGTCTGTAGCAAACCTCATACTACCACTAACTGCCCCAAAAATAAGGAAGATAAATCTGTGAAGAAATGCACTAATTGCGGGGGAAAACATACTGCAAACTACAGAGCCTGTGTGGTTTACAAAGAATTGAAGAGCCGCCTAAACAAACGTATTGCCACAGCACAAACATACAACAAAGCCAATTTCTACTCTCCGCAACCGATGTTCCAACCACCCTTAACAGTCCCAAGCACTACTCCTAGAATTTCTTTCGCTAGCGCCTTAAAATCCGGACTAGAAGTCCCCGCCCCACCGACAAGAACTGCTCATTCCGAACATACTTCGACAAATATCCAACAGACTCAACAAAGTGGCATCGAAGTTATGATGCTATGCCTACAGCAAAGCATGAAAGACTTCATGACGTTCATGCAAAATACTCTGCAAGAGCTCATGAAAAACCAAAATATCCTGATACAACTTCTTGTATCTTCAAAATCCCCATAATGGCTTCCCTACGGATATCTCTGTGGAACGCAAATGGCGTTTCACGGCATACAGAAGAACTCACACAGTTCATTAACGAGAAAAACATCGCCGTAATGCTACTATCAGAAACGCACCTCACAAATAAATACAATTTTCATATACCAGGATACTTGTTCTATGGTACAAATCATCCAGATGGTAAAGCTCATGGAGGCACTGGAATACTCATCAGAAATCGCATAAAACACCACCATTTAAACAATTTTGACAAAAACTACTTACAATCAACGTCCATAGCCCTACAACTCAACAATGGTTCAATGACTCTAGCCGCAGTCTACTCCCCACCACGCTTTCCAATCTCTGAGGATCAATTCATGGAATTCTTTAACACACTAGGAGACAGATTCATCGCAGCGGGTGACTACAACGCCAAGCACACCCATTGGGGATCTCGACTTGTGACGCCAAAGGGTAAGCAGCTGTACAATGCGCTTATGAAGCCGAAAAACAAGCTAGACTATGTATCCCCGGGCAGGCCTACATACTGGCCAGCAGACCCGCGAAAAATCCCAGACCTGATCGATTTTGCAATTACTAAACAAGTCCCCCGCAACATGGTCACCGCCTAAGCACTAGCAGATTTATCATCAGATCACTCACCTGTTCTTCTAAATATGCTAAATCGCCCCCACATAGTCGACCCACCCTACAGACTCACAAATTTTAGAACAAACTGGCCAAGATATGAAAAGTATGTCTGTTCACACATAGAACTAACGCCGTCATTATCTACTAAGGAGGATACAGACAAGTCAACGGACACTCTTGAAAATATTCTAGTTTCGGCTGCAAAGGCTTCAACCCCGCCAGTGACGTATGCAATACCTAACTACATCAGAACTAACCGAGAAATCGAGCGGCTGGTATTAGATAAACGACGCCTATGAAGAGAGAGGCAGTCCAATAGATCACCAACTACAAGGCACATGCTTAAAATAGCCACACGCAGCCTTACCAATGCTCTTAGACAAGAGGAAGTAAACAGCCAACGTTCATATATCGAGCAACTCTCTCCCACCAGCACTAAGCACCCTTTGTGGAGAGCTCACAGAAACCTAAAGACTCCAATAGAGTCAATTATGCCACTACGAAGTCCCTCTGGCACCTGGTTTCGCAGTGACGAGGAGAGAGCCAGTGCTTTCGCTGACCATTTACAAAATGTATTCCGACCAAATCCCGCTACCAACTAATTTACTCTCCCTCCTTTAACAGCAGCAAATTTAGAACCTCAAGAACCCATTGAATTCCGACCATGTGAGTTAGCAAAGGTTACACAGGCCCACAAAAAAAAAAAGTTTTATGATCTGGGTAAGCGGCATATGCAGTTATATGTATTTTGGGTCGCTGAATCCGAATCCGAGGTCAGAATTTCGCCATCACGTCTGGACTTTGACATAACCTCACAAAACTGAAAAACCCTAAAATATCCCCCAAAAGATATAGATTCCTGATCTGAGCATGCGATATATGTTTTATCATGTGTTTTGTCGTTCTAAGTCCGAATCCGATGTCAAAATTTACATAGCACTTCTGAGTTTCGACTTAACCTCAAAAAACTCGAAAAATTTTTGAAACCCAAAAAAATAATGAGGGGTCGTGATCGGGTCATGCGATATATGTTTCTAGACCTTCCAAATCCGAATCCAATGTCAATATCAGCCAATCAGGTCTGAATTTCAACCTAACCTAAAAAATTTTTGAAAAACTTCCAAAATTTTGAATTTTTTGATAATTTATTACTGCATTTGTGCTAATATGTTGAATTACGTATATAATTTATGTTTTTTGTTAGTTAAAATACAGTTTTGAAGTAATAAATCATTACTCATATGAACCAATTTTGAATACTGATAAAATAATGCTCAAAAGGGGGTATATTCAAAAAGAAAGCTTCTTTTATATTAAATTTGAATACACCCTACTCCAATAATAAAAAAAGTCAAAAATTTTGGAAGTTTTTCAAAAATTTTTTAGGTTATGTTGAAATTCAGACCTGATTGGCTGATATTGACATTGGATTCGGATTCGGAAAGTCTAAATACATATAGAAACATATATCGCATGACCCGATCACGACCCCCCATTATTTTTTTGGGTTTCAAAAATTTGTAGAGTTTTTTGAGGTTAAGTCGAAACTCAGACGTGCTACGTAAATTTTGACATCGGATTCGGACTTAGAAGGACAAAATACATGATAAAACATATATCGCATGCTCAGATCAGGAATCTATATCTTTTGGGGGATATTTTAAGATTTTTCAGTTTTGTGAGGTTATGTCGAAGTCCAGACGTGATGGCGAAATTCTGACCTCTAATTCGGATTCAGCGACGCAAAATACATATAACTGCATATGCCGCTTACCCAGATCATGACACTTTTTTTTTTTTTGTGGGCCTGTGTTATCAAAGAACAACTGAAGCCAAGAAAATCGCCTGGCTTCGACTTAATAACTCCAAAATGCTCATTGAACTCCCAAAGTGTGCTATTCTGCACATCTGCTTGTTGTTCAACGCAATCGCCAAGCTTGGATACTTCCCTCAGAAATGGAAAAAGTGGACCATAGTAATGATTCCAAAGCCAGGAAAAGATAAAACGCAGCCATCATCATATAGACCGATAAGCTTACAACTTGTCTCTCAAACAGAGTGTGGCTGGATGGACTCTTATTTAAAATAATCAAGCTGTTGCCCCAAAACACACATAAGCTACTGCAGTCGTACCTATACAACAGAGTGTTTGCAATAAGATGCAATACAAGCACCTCACGAGATTGCGCAATCGAAGCTGGAGTGCCACAAGGTAGTGTTCTGGGTCCAATCCTATACACCCTGTATACGGCGGATTTCCCCACAGACTACAATCTAACAACCTCTGCGTTCGCTGATGATACCGCGATACTCAGTCGTTCCAAATGCCCAACAACAGCCACGACACTCCTATCCCAGTAAATATTGGATACTGAGCAAGACATGTGTCACAATCGATCCATAAAATGATTCACGGAGAGATCCCTAACTTAACAGGGCACTGGCCTGGCGGTAGAGGGTCCAAGATACAGGCTTCATAAGCTTCACAGCATTACCCTAGAATATTCCAAGCTGAAAAGTGTGCGCCATATGGAGGTACACAGTGAATCGCAATAACCAAGCCGAGACAAAGGCACTAATTTTGAAATTTTTCTAACAATTTGTAGGTCAGGTTGAAAAAATGATAGTCAAGTTTTGACTTTGGATTCGGGTTCAGTATGTTATTGGTGGTTAACCGTTTTTAACTGTATTGTAAGTGCATAGACTTAGTGATCATCGGTGGGTCGGTAGATCGTTACGGATGGTACGGTGTCGGTACATAACGAGTCAGTCCTCTTGCAAGGTGGTTAGGATGTGAGAATAATTTGCACAGGTACTTATCCTTCAGATGAGTTACCTCATTTATACCGGATAGAATATTCAAGTTGGAAAACATCCATAAATATTGCTGTGATGTATTCCCGATTTTCGGATGCAGTTCGTACAATATTTCTGGATATACACGATTGACCTGCTCAATGTGCTCTTCTCAGAAACCGAACTGAAGTGCTGAAGTTATATTATTTGATCTCAGATTTGGGATTATCCGTGTCATCAAACATTTTTCGAGCAGTTTCGAAAGGCAAGATATGGGCCTAGAGAAAGTGCAAACAGCACAGTATGGAAGGTCAGTAATCTTCATTAAGATTATTAAGACATAGCCTGAAGAATTTTTCGGGTTTTATTATTGTTGCTATTTCGTTCAGTCGAAACTAGATCGATTCTTGCAATGCTTGTCTATCCTCTATTAGCGGCGGTAGAACGAATGAACTTGTTGAAATACTAAGAATTATGCTAGAGATGGAGACAAAGATCAGCGAAGTAAACTTGGTCTATATACCGACTCTACAACCTTAATAGGGACTAGCAGCTAATCAAGTTAAGAAAGAACTATCTGCGTATTCCTACGGGCCTTCTCAAACTGCAAACAAACTAGGAATAATTAGCAATGCGGCTTGACGATATTGCGAATTTTTATATAGACTAGCACGAAGGCTACAGTCGAGTATGGTCGACTGCGATACTTCGATTTCTGATTTGGCGTAATTTGTGCTGTATACTTTGAGGAGCGGTTTGGAAATCAGTAACTCTTAAAATAATTCAATACGATGATACGCGCACAATCTTTTGCACAAAATGGTGTTTTGCTTTGAGGATAGCGATGAATTGACAGCAGTTATGTGAGGAAAAGAGAAATATTCTTTTTTGGAAAATAGCTGTCATTAGTTGAAAGGTTGATCGTCAACTAAAATAAATACTAATTCAGACGTACTATGAAGAATTTCCACATGCCCGAAAAATCATGGGTAATCTGATGATATTTTGTTTATTTTGTTTTTTCGCAAAAAATAATCGTAATGAGATCACGAATACCATTTTATGTTAAAAATGGTCAAAAAAAGGTATATGTCGGTCCCTTGCATTATGCATAAAAAATTTGGCATTAAATGTGTATACAAAAAGGGTATACTAACTTTGTGCAAAAGTAACAGGCAAAAGGAGGCTTGCCAGACCCCGCAAAGTATATGTATATATTCTTGCTCAGGATCACTAGATTGACACATGTTCGTCTATCTGTCTGGATGTCCGTCTGACTAGGTGAACACACAGATCTTAGCTATTAGCTACGTATCCTTCAAGTTTCAATCTGATCGGACAAAAAAAACAGGAGTTATTGGAAAAAATAGTATGAGAATAACACCAAGTGCTTGTGTCAGTTAACGAGGGAGGCAGACGAGCGCGAGCGCCATCTGTCGATTATAATTTAAAAATATAGGTCGAAGGGTATCCCTCTGTAGCGTGTCGCTCGACTGTTGTGTATGATAGAACAGTTGTATATTATATTTAATACGTCGTTTACTGACATACTGCGATCAAATGATTAAAATTTTGAAAATGTAGAGACATTAATTGTTTTTGTCAACAAGTAATCATGCAAACCCTCTTATTTTATTTGGCACCACTATAGTGTTTCGATTTTGATGAAATTTTAAATGCATATTATTTACATATATAGAAAAGATGTTGTAAATTTGTTTCCGATGTCTTAAAAAATAACAAAAATCGGCCGATATCATAAAATAAATAAAAAGCCAAATTCTAGTTTCATTCAAAGTCTTTATCATTAATTAATTCCAAAATTTGCGAAAAAAAATTGTATCCATAGTGCCTTGTTTCTTCTATATCAATCTAAACATTTATTACCTCAGCGCAGTGATTAAGATTAAGAATGTACCAAGCGAATGTACCACCGCTTTAAACTCTAAAATCAGTTGAAATAAACACAGTGAATTGTATAGACGACGCCCGTTGTAATTCTTAGACAATTTAGTAACGGACACTTCACCTAAAAAGCGCAATAAACTTAAGAGATAGACGCAGATGGATATATGACATACATACATATGTATATGCAAAAACTATATTGAAAGAAAGGGGATGACGAAATCAATAGTCTATTGAAACCAATAATTCTATCCTAAATTATACTTGGTGTTTTCCATTATAACCTTAATTATGATTAACTATCTTCATCCAAACGTCTTTATTAGAAACAGGGATCAAATATGATGGAGCTTGTTCAGGCGCCTTCAAATTTAAAAACGAAAAGTCGGCAATGTGTTGTACGGTAAAAATCAATCGATCAGAATTACATTTACTACCCGAACTACTATTGTCACTAAGCAATGAACACATAGAGACGTCAAACAGCTCTGACGTTGTTTGACACTGTTTTTTCAAAAGAGCTGCCCCACAGAAGAAGAAGAACAGAACAGCTGTTCGGCTCTCAGTACAAACAGTGCATAGCATCAAAACTGCTTCAGTCGCACAACGACAGCGGAACGATAAGCATGCGCGTACTTCTTTGCGCTGTGCGATCGTTTCCATGTATGCGTGTATGTATGCACGGCCCGCGTATGAATGTATGCATTGCTTGTGAAGTTTGGCAATAGGCAAATGCTTCGGCCAGCGCGCTGGCAGCCTGAAGTCAATTTTGTGTTTCGGCGTCGAGAGCCTAGAGACTGAGGCACAGGTCCGTTGTAAGGGTTTTACGGGCCCCTGTGCAATACTTATCAGGAACTCCTACTTAAATTACATTAATTAATTAATATATTTGTGTTTACCAAAGGAATTAAATTTTACAAATATATCCGCATTAATAACATTTTTATGTTTGGTAACCGTGAGCCTCTGACTGTTGAGAGCCCTTCTTGTACCGCACACCCTGCGCACTTTTAGCTACGGGCCTGGCCAGCGTGAAATCAACTGTGTGTTTGTTTTTGTTTTTGTCATCGAGAGCTAAGAGACCGAATTACAGTGAGCCACAATGGTTATTTGGCGGCAATAATTTAAGCATCAGAAAACATGTGTATTTATGTTTAATTTTTGAGAAGAGGGATTGAAAATTGATAATTGTATTATATTTTGTAGAGCAAAGTTATAATACCAAAAAAAAATTGTGATAATTATATTTTTTTTTGTATATGAGTTTACCAATATTGACAAAATTTATAAATTAAAATAAAAAATTCGTAATACATAAATATGTAATTACTAAATAAAATTATCCTCATAGAACAAGACACATGTTTTCAAAAATTTTAAAATGTTCGCTGCAAGATAACCATTTTTGGCCACTGTTTCTGTGTATAGGCTCTCGACTCCGAAACACAAAATTGACTTCAGGCTGCCAGCGCGCTGGCCGAAGCATTTGCCTATTGCCAAACTTCACTAGCAACGCATACATTCATACGCGGGCCGTGCATACATACACGCATACATGGAAACGATCGCACAGCGCAAAGAAGTACGCGCATGCTTATCGTTCCGCTGTCGTTGTGCGCCTGAAGCAGTTTTGATGCTATGCACTTTTTGTACTGAGAGCCAAACAGCTGTTCTGTTCTTCTTCTTCTCTGGGGTACTTGGTCCGAAGAATCAGCGTCAAACTGCGTCAGGGCTGTTTGACGTCTCTGTGTTCATTGCTTAGTGGTGGTATCTTAGTTACGATAGTTATCGATAAGTTCATAAATATAACGCGATATATTATAAGTTGCAGCACCGAAAAGCTGATCTTAGAAAGTACTAGAAGAATGGAAGAATGTATGTACAATTTATACATCTATAACTTGATATTACAATAAACGTAAACAAGTTTATACATATGTAATAATTATCAACGTTCTTATCAGGTGTTACACATGAATTGAAGCATTTTGTAGATAATGTCCGCAATTATGTTTTAAAATCATATTCAAAATGGAGTACCTAGCACGAACGTGATCCCTTACTAATAACAGGTTTAAGACAGTCTTAATTGCAGGAAAGACTTCGAATTCTGATGTGGGCGGAATACAGGAGTAGGTTACATAAACATAAAAAAACCGGGATTTTACACAGTTTAAAATCGAAAATACATTAATAGATATCCATATAATAGAGGTGTCTGCATCCATCACTACTCCATTACTACATATGTATATGTATATTTACTTGGTTAAACTTCGGTGTTACCAAAAATCAGAAATTAAGATTTTCATAACATAGCCATTAATGAATTCATGAACAATGCTATAAGATTCTATTGCATTAATTATAAATAAAAGGAACAATCGTAGGACGATGAAGAAAATCTGCAAGAGTAAAAAACGTCCGGACGAGGAAGGTAGCCTTTCTTTCTGTTTTCTCAAACTCAAGAAATCTCACTTTTAGTATATCAGTTAATTATTGAAAGCAATTATTTACTACGTACCAGAATTAATTTGGGTTGCGGGATAGAGGTCAACAACATTCTTTATATTTGAAAATAATATATTTGATTGTTGATTACAAGAACTCCTAATTATTAGTTCATTTACACGTGTCTTTAAATTCGAATCAAGTATTAAATTATAATGACTCATATGATTTGCTGCTGGATTCGCATTATGTTCTTCACGATTCGATGTACACTCATTCAAACAGCTTTGCTTTTTATAAACTGTAAATTCCATTTTCCATTGTTTGTTTAAGAAATCACATTTTTAATAGATAATTAAATTAAAACATAGCAATAACTCAATGGTGCAATATAACTAAATTATTAAGTTCCATCCACCATTATTGACAACTATGAACCAAAAAAGGATGTTCCAATTGCTGTAAATGGAAAAAACCAAAATATCGTATGCTTCGCAATTGAAGGCGGCGCTTAAAATTATGTTAAGGGTGGAAAACCTTCAGTGTTTTTACACGCCCCAAAATAATGTTTCAGTGGAATTACTAATACAGTACATAAACATATTAATAGTATTGTCAATAAAGACCCGATTACCAGGACAAACATTTAAAATCTAAGGCATTTCAATAAAGGTGTGAACAGATGCAATCCATATTATACGAGTATGTATCCATCATACCCTGTAATTTCATATTGAACGCTGTTTAGAAGCATATACTAGCTTTGTGCACATGTATGTATGTAACAGGCAGAAGGAGACATTATGGAGGATCCCGAGCAAGAATATATATACTTTGTAATGTTTGCCACGCCTCCTTCTGCCTGTTACATACATACATAGTAAAAAACGAAGGGTCAAGGTCGAAGGGTATAAAATGGTTATTTACGTTTATTATTAGAGTATATCTTAGTGCGTAACTGTCATTTTGTGTAAGAGCAGGAAGCAATGGGTAGCAGTGGAATTTGTGCAGTTTTCACTATTGGGAATTATAATAAATTAAAAAGTAATATACATAAATACAACTCCTTCTGTATGTATCTTTGAAAGTATAAAGATTAAAAAGGTGTGTATATTAAATTGGCGATTGTATGTATATATGAATATGTACATTTATATGTATCGCAGAAGAAAAACATAAATCGAACTTTAGGTTTTTTTGACCCAAATTATAGTTTTTTTAATCTGAACAATTTTTCCTAAATATATTAATTATTCGGTTTTAATAGTTTTGCGTATATTTTTGACATATTTTCGAACAAAATTATCGGACTTTTCAGGATCACTCATTTGTACTCTTTAAATATATATATTTTATATATATATTCTTGGTCAGGATCACTATTCGAGCCGATTGAGCCAAGTCGGATAAATTTATCTTCAATATATTCATGTGTTTATTGTACATTTTGGAATGTGTAGGTTATTGAAAGTAAACTTGATATGAAGGAAGAAATTTGTATACCTTACTTTGTGCAAATATATTTAACAGGTAGAAGAAGGCTGACTCCACAAATAGGCTCGTAGCAAGGCATGTGCAGGGTGTGCCATGCACAATAGCCCCTACCTGCCGACCTAAAAAGGTTTTTGAAGGGCATTTTGTTGGACAATTCAATTCTTTTATTAAAAACAAATACATTAATTTTAATGCTTCAGACTTTCATTTAGATAAAGCAATTAAACGAAGGGCCCGAAAAAATTGGTCCAGAGACCCCGAGACCGTCGCTACGACCCTGCCCATAAAGTATTATACTTGCTCAGTTTCGCTAGTGTATCTGTCTATCCGTCTGGATATTATAATAACTAGATTCACCAAACTTGTGGTAATTTTCGATTATTACGCAACATATTTAAGTCGCAGCGTTCTACATATATATATATTAATACTATACTATCTAAACCAAACTCAATAGACTCGGCAAGTTAACACAGAAGTAAAAGAAGCTTTAGTATTGTGTCCTCAGCTTATATAAACTGGGCGAAGGGTATCTTACTTACTGTACTGTAGCGTTTGTCTGGTTCATACCTTGCTGCTGTTTTGGCACAATATTCGAAATTTTCTACAAATTAACTGAAGTTCTTTCTCAATATGATATCGAAAATGCCCGGGCAACTGAAAGAATAGTGTCTTATTTAAATATTGCCATATGTTTTTAAATTATTTTTATATTTTTTTGTTCAATTAGAGAATCGTTTCGTTTTAGTCTAGTCTCGCTTATTTTCAGTATGGATATTTCGGAGGATTTCTCTGACAGAGAGTTGCTATAATAACCTTCATGGTATTTCTCATTTTTACTAAATCAGCAAGAACTTTTAAATACGTACCAGAATTATAAGCAATTTGTGTTCCGGGATAAAATTCAGCGACGTTTGTTATTTTTGAAAATAGTATATTTGATTCTTGTCTAAAAGAATTTCGAATTACTGGTTCATTTACACGTATCTTATAACTTGAGTCAAGTATCACGTTATAATGACTCATATGATTGTCTGCCGAGAAACCTGTATTTGGATTCGTATTATGTAGTTCACGATTGGATGTATATACACAATCTTTTTCATAGCTTTGCTTTTTAGAAACTGTAAATTCCATTGCATAAATGTTGTTGAAAAATATATTTCAATTACTTCGAGAACTCACATTTCAATATATTAAATTATATTATAACACTGAAGTAGTTCAATGTAAAACTATACCTAAATTAAAAAGTGTCAGCTACGATTATACAACCTTGAACCGAAAAAAGAATGTTTTACTTGCCTGAAAGGAAAAGGAGAAAAAATCATATGCTTCGCATTTGAAGGCGGTGCTTCAAACTCAGTTAAGGGTGGAAAAACTTCACTGTTTTACACGCCCTAAAACGATGTGTAAGTAGAATTACTAATTGGTAATTTAAAATACAAAATTTCTTGAAATATTCTTAATGTAACATAAAATATATTTACCGGTTTGGTTAATTTTGGAACGATTTCCAGAACAAAAAAAAAAAAAAGAAATCTTTTTAACTAATATATATATAATATTTAAGCCGGTTTCGCCCATTTAATTTCACAGTGCTGTTCCATATATGTATATTCTTGCTCAGAATTGTTAACCGAATTTATGAAGCCATGTCCGTCATGTTGTGTGTCTGAAAGCCGAGATCTATGTTTCATGTATAAAAGCTAGAGAAAATAAATTGGCATGAAGATACCTATTTATTTCAAAAGTTGGATGCCACCACCCATGCAATAATTTGCAGTAATTAAGGTCTTAACTTTCTACTTCGGCATCCAAATTACAATATAATCGGAGCATAGGAACATAAGTTATTTAAGTATTTAAAGATTTCCAGAAGGGTGTCTTATTGTCGGGCGCATTCGACTGTAGCTCCCATGTCTGGTTTGATAAGTCTTGTAAACAGACACGCTGGTCACGTTTTGACCCCGGATTGGACTATCAAAAATAAGAATGAAAAGCCACCTTCGACCTGTCAAAAGGTTTCATGCTCTTGCAGCTTTTGGCTTTAAGCTCATCCGATTGTTTCTATTATTTATGTATTTATTGTATAATTGTAAAGCATTTAATAACATTGTTCATGTTAACAGCAGTAATAACTCTTTGGAGATATACAATCTTTCTGACTGATTGCTCCTACGAATGTACAAATATTTATACCTTATAGGGTCCTAATGTGCGTTTCAAACTTCGGGACAAAAATTAACATATCCTCTGCAAGGTATCATAATTTTTTTAGTGGGCGATTAAACTTCCAAGGTGCCGTTGCAATATTTTAAAAAGTAACAAACATCGGTCGATAGATTCTATGGCTTCTACAAGGTAGAATGGCAATAGTTTGTGATACTGCAAAAAGGCGATTAGAAAGATAGTCGGACAGAAAGAGGAATGGGCAGACAGCCGATTCGGAAAATAAACATATATATTTTAAGGGGTTGGAGATTTGTACGTTGTAAACTTCTGGACAAAATAACATTATATACACCTTAGAAGTAATAACTGGTAATTTATGGTGCAGATCATCGATCAAAAATACCCCTCCTACAGTTTTCAAAGTCGATTTCCCACTACAAATTATCAACAAAATCTAATGCCGCCAATTGCAATTTTACCCCCAGCTGTTTTAGTTAAATATATACTTCAAAAATAATAAAACATAACGGAGTTAATATATTTAAGGTTAAATATTAAAAATCGAGACAGATAACAAAAGAGGGAAACATAAACATAAATATAGTATTCGGAAGTATATATAGACTTTGCCGGATCCTGATGTTATACTGGTAGTTAGGTTTTTCGGATACCCATCAAAGTTAACAACGCATAGATAAGACTCGATGTTCTCGTCATTGTCCTCAACAGCAGCAAATGTTGTTGCATTAAAGTAACCGTCGTCGTTTTGATGCGGATTATTAGCTAAGACTTTAAAAATTTCGCTATCTTCAGATCTAAAGATAAGATACAAATGAAAGTATATTATTTATTATTATTATTTCTTTCTGAACAGCTATCGAGTGTACGTAACATACGTGATTGTTAATGTTGGCTTAGGAAACACATTAGATATACTGCATACTAATTGGGTCTTATTCTGAATTTTATATCGATTCAGGTTAAGTGTGTAATTCCTTGTATCAATCACTTGTACGCTTTTGTTAATTGTAATAGTTTCTAACTTTGTCTGCACGATGCATTTATATACTCCTGAGGCATTAATAGATGGTTTAATAAGTGCCAGTGAACTGTATTGTTTATTAGGATCCGCTGAACTTTCGTATGAGCTGTTCACATTATTTTTAAATTCGGGCTAAAGAAAAAGAATAAATTGTTTTATATATAGTTAACGAATCGACATTTCATGATCAGATATGTATGTATGTATGTACGTACAAAAGCAGTAGGCAATGAGCCTCGTATCCACTGATACACAGTTTTATTATTTCGAAACCATTTAACAGTCAGGAATGAAGTTGTATCGTTTATGTTATAGTCACAATCTAACACTGTTTCGTGTTTTTGGTCGTCGTTTTGTAATTCCAGAAATATTGTTTCATCTTCAGTTCTAGCCGCCACAAAGTCAAAGCCTTTAAAGAAATATAATATATATTTGTAATATTTTAACGTAGTTCAATGATCGATGGGTATAAAAATTAATTATGTCAAAATTATGAATTCAAAAGATGTATATTTGTAACATTATATCGCAATTAATAAAATATTTAATAATAAAATAGTATACTGTCAAAACTAGATCAACAACAACCAACTATAACCCATTTTGTAAAAGTCTCCGAATTGATATATTTATATGAAATATCGGCTAGATAAGCTATGATGCAAAAATCGAACCGATATTGACCTTGAGTCAGCTAAAATGTTATTAACAAATGCAGGTCGTAAGCCACGCTTATTACAAATAACGGTAGACACACCGGACAATGCTCTACACCGATAGAGCTTTATGCACCTTTTAACTAAGTGCAACTGCAATCAGGAATTCTCGAAGATGAATTCAATGCAGTAAGTCCAAACACAACACAGAGACAAGCTTAGTTTTTGAATTGATTTCCACCTCGGCACCACTAGAATTCTCAACAAGTTCTAGCAGTGTGGAGATGAAACTGTCTTCAATCACCAAGTTAGTCAGCGATGAATGCTGATGATCGAAGTTGGCTACTTCGTGAAACAATTGTACATTCAAGCCCGCTCCTTGTTTTTTGACAAGTTTCTTGTTGTGTTTGGCAAAAATATCGGCTAGATAAGCTATGATGCAAAAATCGAACCGATATTGACCTTGAGTCAGTTAAAATGTTATTATGAAATATTTATTTTCATTGTTTAATAATCGCAAATTACCGATGGAACGTGAGCGGTTGGCAAGGCAATAAGGCCCAAAAAAGTTTCGGAGAGTGGGACAAAATCTGACGTGCTATTTTTATACCCTTCGACCATTAAAAAATGGTCAAAAAAGGGTATACTAACTTTGTTCAAATTTACATACATATGTAACAGGCAAATGGAGGCGTGGCAGACCCCACAAAGTATACGAGTATATGTACATATATTCTTGCTTAGGATCTCTAGCCGAGTCGATTAAGTCTGTCTGTCCGGATGTCCGTCTAACCAGATGAACACACAGATCTCAGCTATTATAAATGCTAGAGACACCAAATTTGGAATGAAGGTTCCTATGTACTCGGCGCAGATCAAGTTTATTTCAAACGGTGCACGCCCACCGCCCCGCAAATCAATAATTTAATTGTTATACCCTTCGACCATTGAAAATGGTCAAAAAAGGGTATACTAACTTTGTGCAAATGTATGTAACAGGCAGCAGGAGGCGTGGCAGACCCCACAAAGTATATATATTCTTGCTTAGGATCACTAGCCGAGTTGATTAAGCCATGTCTGTCTGTCTGAATGTCCGGATGACCAGATGAACACACAGATCTCAGCTATTAATAAAGCTACAGACACCAAATTTGGCATGAAGGTTTCTGTGTACCAGGCGCAGATCAAGTTTATTTTAAATGTTGGGTGCCACGCCCACCGCCCCCGCAAATCAATAATTTTATTTTTGAACTCAATTTATAAGCGCTGTATAAAAAATACAACTTTCGGACTTTAACATATACTAAGCAGATTGAAGTATCTACGTAGTCTCAAAATTACAATCCGATCAAACAATAAACACAGAAGTTATTTAAGAAAGCATAAAACCAAGTGCTTCTTTCAGCTAACAAAGGAGGCGGGCGAGCGCGAAGCGCGAGCTCCATCTGTCGGGATTAATTTCAAAGCATGTGCATATGTATATGTGTACATACATACATACGAACATACATAGGTCGAAGGGTATCCCACTGTCGCGTGCTGCGCGACTGTTGCTTTTCTTACTGGTTTTTTTTTCAATTTGTTATTAAAAACTGTTTATTAAGTATTAAACTTTATTTAAATACAAATTAAAAATAATTTTTACAAATTCATTTTTTATTTAGAATCAGATAATAACTTTTATATTTGAATTTTAAAATAAAAACATCAAAAATAAGAGTTTTGAGTTGATTTTTATTATAAAAACCCAAAAATAATAATCATATGTCAAAAGTAGATGCCAATATACCTTTGTAAATTCATTACATATTATAGGGTGATATATCATGATGATATTATATCAGATGATCTCTTCGCACATGAAGTGTGTTCGTTAATTCCTTATTGTTCGTGTGCGTTTGTTTTTTGACTGAAAAGGCAGGCTTCTGAGATATAAATAAGAATTTTATCATCTTAAGACCATGGATTTTAAAACTGGATTTTCGAACAAGGAATGTGCGTAACAGATAGAAGGGGCATTCCGATTCTATAACGTATATATACTCTGAATCAGCATCTTTCTGTCAGTTTCTCAGAATTTAAAAAATCTACATGCGACCGAACTTTGTAACAAGACTCGCATGCGTTGCAATCAGTTAAATTGATTTTCAAAATATTGCCACACTCCTTTCCGCCTCTGAAGATGAAAAAAAGCTGCAATATAAACTTTACTACTTCAGTTGTGTGACATACATCACATTCACCCTTCTGTAAACATTTCATTTTAAGATCGGACTGTAAATAACGAAGATATTAACAATTTTAAAGAACGCCCTTGGCAACGACTATTTACTATATTATATATCCAGAACACATTCAAATACAGTATAAACTTTTTTTATGTAACTATTTATTTGCAATCACGGCATTCTCTAAGTGGTCAACGTGAAATTAATGTTCATTTTTTTAACACTTACTTTAAACCTGCGTTGATTGAGATTTTTTTTTAATTCTAAATAAATTTAATCTGAATATAGGGTATATTACTTTTTGCAAATGTGAAAAAGGCGTCGCAGACCCCAAACATATGTATGTGCAATATTCTTTAGCAAAATTACTAGCCAAGTCAATTGAGCCTATTTGATCTGTTTGACTGTCTAACACTAATAATGGTTTCTTGATTTGGCAGAACGATATTTTCCTGTCGGCATTCCTGTTTACTTATTAACAGTCAATTCGATCAATTGTTCGTAATGTTTTGTTTTTTTGTATTTTGACCACTGTACGTGTCTGTCGCATTATTAACATAGTTTGACCACTGCGCTTGCAAGACGCTGCTGCGCAATGAGTTTATATTGTAAAATCATTTTTAGAATTTGACTACGACGCATAATATGACTGGCGCCAAAGTACCGAAACGAGTGAGGCGACGGCGTTGTCGCGCTGTCGCCAAGTGTAGTCCAGCTAGCGTATGTAAAGCATAGATCGATGGGTAGAAAATGCGAGCAGTTGCATGCAGACGATTGCACACGCCGGTTGGAATTTGCTATACTCGAAAAATTTGTGTGTCAACATGGCAGATCATACACGGTTTCACTTACTCTGGCTCACATGGCACAAATTGATGACAAATTGTCGTGCTGGGTTTTTACAAACAATATTAAAACTCGAAATGACATGCAACAACAACTACAAGCGCACACTTTTAAAAAACGGAACCTTGATGACGACGCATTTACAACAGGCCCGGAGCGTAAAAAGTCTAAGTATCTCTCTCAAGTGAAATGCAATTATTGTGGAAAGACTGGACATAAATATGACGAATGTCGTGCTCGGCAGAGGACATAAAATCAAGGAAAAAGCCACAAGGGAAGTTCAACGCAAGGATCAAAAGACCGGTCAACAGTCAAATGTTTCGAAAGCGACGAGCTTGGGCACTTCGCATCCACTTGTCCAAAAGGACGATGACGAGGAAACGACCAAGTAACCGAGAAACGTGTTGACATCTGTACTGTAGCTCCACCATCAGGAACAATAAGAAGTTCAACCGGTGAGTCTGTTCCATTTTGCTTCGACTCTGGCGCTGAATGTTCCTTGGTTAAGGAAAGCGTCGCCGATAAATTTAGTGGTAAAAGAATTAATAACATTATTAAATTGAACGGCATAAGTAATGATTCAATATGCAGCACTCAACAACTATTGTATGTAATATAAATATTGATCAATGTTATTTTGAGATTTTGTTACATGTTATTATGGACAAGTATTTGAAATATGACGTACTAATTGGTCGTGAAATCTTAGACCAGGACTTTGGCGTAACCATGGACGCTGACAAATTTCAAATTTACACAACCAAAAGAGTAGAATCGTTAGTAATTACCAATTATGAAGATGTCATAGAATCAAATCGTGAACTTGATGATCTTGATAAGGCAGCCTTGAAAAAAATTCTAAAATGTTATTCAGATTGGTTTATTGATGGAATACCAAAGACTAGGGTCAACACACGGCAGTTGGAAATTAGATTAATAGATCAGCAAAAGACCGTACAACGGCGCCCCATATATGCTTAATGAAGAAGAGAAAATCAAAGTGCGGGGTAAAGTTGACGAATTATTAGAAGCTAAGATTATTCGGCCAAGCTGTTAACCTTTCGCTAGTCCCATGATGCTAGTTAAAAAAAAGAATGGCACTGATCGACTGTGTGTGTACTATCGCATGCTAAACGAAAACACAGTGGCTGACAATTATCCATTGCCCCTCATCTCATACCAAATTGCTAGGCTTCGGGGTGCTAAATATTTTTCGTGCATAGATATGGCAAGCGGCTTTTACCAAATTCCAGTCCATGAGGACTCAATCGAACGAACTGCACTTGAAACGCCAGAGGGTCAATACGAGCTCTTGACAATGCCGGTTGGCATCTGTGTTCCAGCGGGCTATAATGAAGGCCCTAGGAGCTTTAGCTTACACTTATGCAATTGTGTATATTGATGATGTTCTCATAATATCAGAAAGCAAAGAAGATGCGCTAGTTAGATTGCAAAGAGTATTGGAGACATTAAGTAAGGCTGGATTTTTATTTAATGTCACTAAGTGTTCCTTTCTCACCACAAAAATAGAGTATCTCGGATTTGAAATAAGCAACGGAGAAGTCAGGCCAAATTCACGAAAAATTCAAGCTTTAAAAGCATTACCACCACCCCAAAATGTCTCACAGCTAAGACAATTCATTGGTTTAGCCATATATTTTCGGCAATTTGCGTTAAATTTCCCCCAAACACTTAAACCTCTGTATCTTCTCACATCTAAGAAAAACACTGACTTTGTTTGGTTACCAGTGCGTGAACAGGTACGAATAAAAATAATAACTATATTGAATCAGACGCCAGTTTTAATCATATTCGATCCGCAATACCCAATAGAGCTGCATTTTGAGGCAAGTTGTATTGGGTATGGAGCGATCCTGTTACATAAAACTGACAATAAACCTCATGTGGTAGAGTATTACAGTAAGTGTACGTCTCCCGCCGAATCTAAATATCATTCATACGAACTGGAGACGTTAGCAGTGGTAAATGCTATTAAACACTTCCGACATTATTCGCAGGAACGTAAATTTATAGTTTATACGGACTGTAATTCTTTAAAGGCCAGCCGCACAATACTAGATTTAACACCGAGGGTGCATAGATGGTGGGCGTTTTTACAGGCATTTGATTTCGAAATAGAGTATAAAAAAGGCGAGCGAATAGCGCATGTGGATTTTCTCTCTCGGAATCCAGTGTCTGAACAACACAAAAGTTTGAATAAGATCCCAGAGTTACGAATCAATTTGACCGAGGTATCTGATAACTGGTTGGTTTCAGAACAACAGCGAGATACTGAGATACAAGAAATAATTTTAAAGTTAAATAATAATGAGTTACCAGGACATCTGGATAAAACATATGAAATGCGAAAGGGAATACTACATAGAAAAATACAGCGAAATAGTATGACCAAATGTTTGCCGGTAATACCAAGGGTTTTTCGATGGGCCGTCATAAATCACGTCCATGGAGCTATTATGCATCTTGGATGGGAAAAGACGCTGGACAAAGTCTATTGTTATTACTGGTTCGAAAATATGTCTAAATATGTGCGTAGATTTGTAGAAAATTGCATTACATGTAAAGTATCTAAGACACTTGTGGGAAAAGTGCAGGCTGAGCTGCATCCTATTCCTTTTTTTTTCCAAGTTTTTTTTTATTTATTGAATCTTCCCTTTTACTTAAGAGACTAACAATAAGTTTTCAAATCTTATTCTAAGCTAGCTAATTATCATTTTATGAGATGATTTGTGCTATGTGGCCTAACAAATTTAACGCTGGACTGGTTGATCGTTGCGGTGCAGTCGACTTTGGCTGCATACTCGAAGAAGTTTTCTTGCAAGGGGATTTGGATGTGAGCCTAGTTTTTCCTTGTATTTTACTTTTCTCTCTGTTATTGTCTCAATGACAAGTTTTATTTGTAGGTCATTGTGTATATTCTCGTTCCGAAGATATTATGGAGCTCAAGTTATGATTGCATTGCCCCATAGCTCGGAGTCATAGGTCCATATGGGTTTAAGAACGGAGTTATACAAAAGGACTTTGTACTCCAGGCTTAGGGGAGACCGAATGTTTATAAGCCAGTGTAGATCCTTTGCTTTGTCTCGGGTGCGTCGTCTTGGGCTCTATGTGTTTCAGCCAGGTGAGCCGCTTGTCCAGATGAATACCTAAGTATGTTACGTCAGCGGCTTGTGGGATGCACGTGTGGTTCATAACCAAGGGCGGGCAGCTTTGTTTGTTAAGGGTAAACGTAACCTGTTTGCATTTTTGTTCGTTTACTCGTATGCGCCAATCTGCAAGCCAATGCTCTACACATGTTAAATGGCGTGCTAGTTGCATCGTAGCTTTTACTGGGCATCTGGATCGACTCAGTATTGCAGTGTCATCAGCGAATGTGGATATTGTTAGCTGGTAGTCTGTTGGGATGTCCGCCGTGTATAGGGTGTATAGAATTGGACCTAGAACACTTCCTTGGGGCACTCCAGCTTCTATAGTACAATCGCTTGAAGTGCTTGAACTACATCTAACCGCGAACACCCTTTGGTATAGGTAAGACTTCAGAAGCTTATGTAAGTTTTGAGGCAGCAGTTTGATTATTTTAAACATAAGTCCATCCAACCATACTCTATCGAATGCTTGTGCAACGTCTAAGAATAAAGCTTTGCAATATTAACGATGTTCAAAAGCAGTGCGAATTTCTGTTGTGATGCGGTTAACCTGCTCAATAGCTCCATGTTTTGTCCGAAAACCAAATTGGAGCGATGGGAGTGTGTCGTGTGTTTTGAGGTGGGGACTGATTCGTAGCAGTAGTACTTTTTCAAATAACTTGGAGAGACAAGTAAGTAGGCTTATTGGCCTGTATAATGATGGCTGTGTTTTGTCTTTCCCAGGCTTAGGGATCATAACTATAACTGATTTCTTCCACTTTTGAGATAAGTATCCAATTTTGGTAATTGCGTTGAAGAGTAGGCAGATTTGTAGAACTGCACACATTGGGAGCTCAATAATCATTTTCGGGGCTATTAAGTCGAAGCCAAGCGATTTTCCAGTTTTCAGTTGCTCTTTAATGACGTTAAGGGTGGGAGAGTAAATGAGTTAGTGGCTGGATTTGGTTGGAATACTTTTTTGAGATGATCAGCGAAGGCTCTTGCTCTGTCCATGTCACTACGAGACCAGTTTCCGGTAGAGTTACGGATGGGTACAACAGTTTCTGCTGGTGCCTGTAGATTCCTGTTGGCTTTCCACAATGAGTTTTTTGTGCTGGTGGGCGTGAGATTCTCGATGTAACGTAGTTGTGCGTCCGCTTCTTTTTTCTTAAGCGCTTTAGTAAGTCTGCGAGAAGCTGCTTTTAGTCTACTCTTTACGCCAGGTGATCTGTGCTCCTGCCACTCCCATCAAAGTCGTCGTTTTTCAAGCACAAGGAGTTCGGTATCTCGACTTGTCATGTTGAACTTTATACTGCACCCGTGGGTATCTTGTGGAGTTGACGCTTTTGCTGCTGCAACTAGTGTTGATTCTAGGCCACCAGCAAAGTGATCGATGTCTTGCTCGGTTTCCAATGAGCTAGAGAAGTTACCGAAAACAAACATATTTTTTGTACCTCTCCCAGTTGGTCCTGTTGCTTGTAAGTCTATACGGCCGCTCGATGTGTTGCAGTTGGTACAAAAGATAAAAGAGCACCGGACAGTGATCTGATGAAAGTTCTGAAAGTGCCTCAGCTGTAATCATTGATTGGGATATCCTTCTGGTTTCTGTCGGCAATGCCGCGAAACGCCATTAGCGTTCCAGGTTGCTATTATTAGGGGAGTCATTATACTGTTTTAGAAGAAACGAGCATTTGAATAAGGATGTTTTGGTTCCTCAAAGGCTCTTGCATAGTTGCTTGCATGAAGGCCATAAAGTCTTTCCTGCTTTGCTGCATCGAAAGCACAATCGCTTCAACGACAATTGGCTGCTGTTGCATGTTATCGTGAGTGTTTGATTGATGAATGGGGGTGTCCGCTGTTGGTGTTTGGATCCCTGATTTTAGTGCACTTGCAAAGGAAATATTTGGCGATGTTCGGTGGCTAATAGGCAAAGGGGTGTTAGTTGTAGTCGGTTCCATTGCTTTGTGAATTGTTAGTGTGGTACCATCACGAGCTGAAGCCACTCGTTTGTTTAGGCAACTCTTAAGTTCCTTGTAAACAATGCATCCTCACCAGTTGGCTGTGTGTTTTTCGCCACAGTTGCTGCATAATTTAATTGAGCTGTCGTCCTTGTTCTTAGGACAGTTTGCGGTACTGTGAGCATCGCTGCAAACGACGCAGATAGATTTTAGGGTGCAGTACGCTTTGGTGTGGCTATATTCTTGGCAGTTAGTGCACTGCACAGGCTGCTTGCGCTTGTGTGGCTCTTCGACGGTTATTCTCCGGTGCAGTAGATACTGTAGTTTATAAATAGGATGTACTTCATTTTTGCTGATTTTTTGACTCGATGGCTCCAGTTCGACTTTGAAGAGTGGCTGTGGCTCTTTCTTCCTGTTAAGAATGTTGATCACCGTTTTTGCTTTAAAGTTTTTCTCCTTTAGTGCCTCGATAATTTCGGATGGGGTCACTGATGATTCAATTCCTTTAATGACCTTTAATGACAACCTGCAATCCTTTGGCACTTTTAAGCTGGTAGGTATAGTAACTCTTTCCAGCTTCATCCAGGTACCTGGTCACTGATCGATGGCTAGACTCATCCGGAGTCTGCACTTTCGTTTCATGTATGTTTCCCTTGGTAAGAAGTATAAAGTGGAACTAGTTTTCTCCGATGATCGTAGCTAGTTTGTTAACCAGCGCACTTGAGGTTTTCTCACGTATAAATATTGGTGGCGGCTAAATCTTCTTCTGCTCCTGTTCTTTGATTGGATGCACTTCGCAGTCATCCAATAGTGCAAACCTATTTGAAGTTGAGTTGTCAACGTTGGCGCGATTTATTTTCGGCTGATTGCCAGCCTGTTTGTGTTGTGGGCTTGGCTTTCGCTTTATTTGTAGCCATCCAGCCCTGTTTGAAACAGTTTTGTGTTTTGTTTTGGTTCTTGTCCGTTTTTGTTTTCGAGAGTCGAAGAGAGTGCACTTGCTTTGGTTGTTGTTGTTTCAGCAGAAATGTACACAGCTCTCGGTACTGAGCATAGTGTTGATGTTGTTGTTGTTGTTGCTATAGGTGCAGTTGCAGTAGATATCGAAGTTACTGTGCTGGTAGCTACAGAGCTTGACACCGTTTGCAATGGGGAGAGCGCGAGAGAGACGCTCTCAATGCGTTCGGGTTCACAACGTGCAGTCATAAGCATTGGTGAGCAAGACCGCGATCGTTTGCATTCTGCAGGTGCTAGGTCATTGACCCGATGGATTGTTTGGCACTCGCGGGCGTCAGACACGACGGTGAAGTATGCATTGTTTCGTTGGAGAGAGAGCCGGAGCTCGTCTTGCTCTTTTTGCCGCTGAGCGCGCAAATCGCGTTGGCTCATTTTAGAACTGTCGATTTGTTTGTTGTCTATTTGATTTAGCTTTTGTTTTAATTTTATGTTTCCACACACAACAAAATATTATTATGTTTCTAAAATAGAAATACCGTGTCATACGATTCATATTGACATCACAGGCAAATTGAGTGGTAAAAATGATTTGAAGGAATACGTCATCGTCCTTATAGATGCCTTCACCAAGTTTGTTTATTTTTATCACACACTAAATATAGATTCTGATAGCTGCATTAAGGCTGTACAATCAGCCGTGTCCTTGTTTGGTTTACCCACTCGAATTATAGCAGATTTCGCAAGTAAAAGTTTTCGCGAATTTTGCTCCTCTCAAAAAATTAATCTACATTTAATTGCTACTGGTGCAAGTAGAGCAAACGATCAGGTAGAATGGTACCCTGAAAGGTATGATAAAGGCTGAGATCATGGCAGGATGCGTTGGCTGAAGTACAGCTAGCAATGAATTGCACGATTAATCGTGTGACAAAGTTTAGCCCTTTGGAATTATTGATTGGCAAAGAAACTCGACCTTTTGGCTTGTTGCCGCTAAACGAAGATAACAATGATGAGGTAGACAAAGAAAATTTGAGAAAGGAGGCTAAAAAGAACATGGAAACTCAAACAAAATACGACAAAGATAGGTTTGAAAAAAGCAAGGCTAAAATAGTAAATTTCAAAGTGATCACGTTTTGCTCAAAAACGAAGAACGTCATCAAATTAAACTTGATTCTAAATTTAAAGGGCCATTTGAGATAATTGAAGTATTGGATGGAGATAGATATACGCTAAAATCTTTAACATGTAATCGAACATATAAGTATTCTCATGAATGTTTAAAAGCAATACCAAATAATCAGATACTCGATGAGTTATGTAAAGATAGGGACAGCACAATAGTAGTTGTGTCTGTTGCCCAATAGAGAAACTAAATAGCAGAAGAGACTTGTTATGGCGGGGGTCGTATGTGTTAAAGGAACTACACAAATTATAAGTTAAGTATGTGTTAAAGGAACTACACAAATGATAAGTAAAGTATGTGTTAAAGGAACTTCACAAATGATAAGATAATTATGTGTTAAAGGAACTACACAGATGATAAGTGTAAAAGGAACTACAAAATTTGTTAGGTTTAAAAAGATTAAAAAAAAATGTGTTGAAGGAATTACACGAATGGTATGATTTATTAAATTTAAATTATGTTACGAAAAATTTATATAATTTAATCATGTTATGACAAGAATGAAGTTGAAACTAATTAGAATCAGTAATAAATTGAATGAAAATAATTCTTTGAAATATCCAGAGAGTCTTGGAATCCTGAAGTATTGTCACTTATGTGGTAGATTTAAGACAACACACGAGGACGTGTATTATGTCAGGCAGTGGCGGATCTAGGGGGGCTATGGGGGCTGTAGCCCCCCATAAGCCCTATTTAGACCTTTGATATGTTCAATGAGTGCAAGATTTAAGGGAAATTTTTGAAAATTTTGCCTCTAGAGGGACTGATTCCAAAGCTATACACAAAAGTTGCCGTTGAGGAAATAGTGAATGCTGTAAAAGAATACAAAACAGATTCAATAAGCTACAATGAGACAGAGCTGAAATCAGAAATAACCATTTGGCACCAGCATTGCAAAACATCTTCATTTCTACAAGCACAAACAGCGATTGATGCTTTGAAATTATTCAATTATTTACAACAATACCAGTGACTTCAGCAACAGCAGAGAGTTCTTTTTCAGCGCTAAAAAGACTGAAAACATTCCTAAGAGTCAACATGGCTGAAAATCGACTCAACGATTTGACTTCGGGATACACACATAAAGATGTGAAAATCTCCAGTGATGAAGTTGTGGCTCTTTCGCTAAACTTAAACCTTCGCGACTTGCAACGTTGGATTGGTTATTTGAAGAATGAACGAGCGAAAAAATGGCACTGCTATACGAGTATGTACCACTTGTAAATATTTTTTTTACTCAGAACAGTTTTACCGTAATGCCACTGTCAAAATTTCAAGTGTTTTGGAACACTTTATTTTATTTTTTACACAAAATTTGATGCAAATCCTTTGATCCATATTTTTCGATAGCAAAAAATCGGCGAGCACGCAAAACACTTATAACTTTTACGCCTCTCACAACCAAACAAAAAATGCTATACAATTGAAACTTGGTACAGATGTTCGGGAAGAGTGTACCAACATAACAAAACAAAATCGAAATTCGATTATACGTAACCCGTGAAAATTCAAAATTCGCGAAACTTTTTGAACACACCTCGTCTAGTATTTAAAATAATAAAAAAAATGGCACTGTAAGATAGTGTTTAAATAAATATTATTTAATTAAAAATTGGCACTCCTAAAAAAAAGAATAACGTGGTACTGATTTTAATTTTTCTTGCAAACATCGATTTATAGAAAACTTCCAAGCCCCCCATAGCTAATCCTAGATCCGCCACTGATGTCAGGAAGAGTGCCAATTTAGCCTTTTTCCGGATAGATCTGTCCGGATTTCAACAGCGTCATCCGGAAAAAAATTAAAATAGCCCCTATCCGGAAAACTGTCCTTTTTTTTTTGGTTTGTCCTTTTTCTATCCTTTATTGATTCTGATTGTTAGAAAATCATCCAAATTGGTATAAATTTATATTCGATATGATCATTTATTAAAAATGCAACTCTGTTGAAATGGCGTATAATCGACATATCGCTTTACTTTTCGTGAACATTTTGTGATGTAAAAATGCCAAAAGATGTTTATAAACAAAAGTTTCGAGACGCATGGTTAAAACAGCCGATCCTGCAACAGTGGATTTGTCGCGATGGGAAAGATCCCGATAAGGCATATTGGAAATACTGCAAATGCAGTATAAATCCCAAAATTGATCAGATCCGTGCGCATATGACTACAAAAAAACATGTGCAGAATACGGTACCTTTTGAGCAAACAAACAAAATTAATTTCAAGCCTACAGTAGCCAATGAATTATGTTGTTAGGAAGCTGCACTGGCAATGTTTGTTGCTCAGCACGCTGCCATAAATTCTGTTGGCCACCTAAATGAATTATGCGTCAACCACTTTGGCGCCACTGGTTTAAAGTTCTCAAAGAATTTGTAAATAACCAGTAAGAAAAGCAACAGTCGAGCGCACTCGACAGTGGGATACCCTTCGACCTCTGTTACCGTAAAAAGTATCTAACTGAATTATACTCTACTCTAATAAATATAATAAATGGCTTTCGTACTACTTTTAATAACCTGCTTATATCTAATCTATCATTATATAATCATTATATATACATACATATATAATATAAATGAATTTAACTATATGTATATATGATTGGTTTTATTTTAAATTGGAACTTTGCCGACGAATGTAAAAGTCGTGCAGTGGTTAAGTGAATTGCGTTGCAGTCTCTTAGCCAACTTATGCTGGGTTCGAATGACGGCGCGATCGACATTTGTATAAATTTAGCTTTTTGGTCAGTTTTCATAAAAGATGTTAAACGTTATTAAATATTAATATTAATTATTATTTATGTTAACTCTAATCTCTCTTATGGCTTCGTTGCAATCGGCTATCGAAAGATAATAGGCAAAGCGGCAATACGAAAGAAGTATGCGTGAAGCAAACTGACGGCCGTTTGTTTAGAATAGGAAGATAAGGAAAACGCCAACTGGCGGCAGTATGTTTAGAAAAAGGAGATGGACAATACCGTTAAGTCTTTTCACTTCTTACATATCTTTGTTCGTAAACAATAGCAACGCCAATTGGAGTGTATGTTGGAGTGGGATGCCCATACATGCATTTGCATATGCATAAATGTATGTATAGACGTCCCACTTCAACATATGTATGTGCTGCTATGTTATTGCAAAATATTGAGAGCAAAACAAAACAGCTACATTCAATATAAATCCTATTGAACTTGCAAGCTCATCATAGATAAAATATGAAAAGCGAGAGACGTTATGAAAAAACGCATTGTTTACTTTAGGAATGCACGCGAAATGCTGATTTCTTACTGTTGGGCTTACATATATTGTAAATTGTTAAATTCATACACATATACATATGCACATGCTTTAAAATTATTCCCGACAGATGGCGCTCGCGCTTCGCGCTCGCCCACCTCCCTTTTTAGATGACACCAGCAGTTGGTTTTATGCTCATACTTTCTTAAATAACTTCTGTGTTTATTGTCCGATCGGATTGCAATTTAGAGTATACGTAGATATTTCATTCAGCTTAGTATATATTATAGTCACAAAGTTGTATCTTTTATACAGCGCTTATAAATTGAGTTCAAAAATTTAATTATTGATTTGCGGGGGCGGTGGGAGTGGCACCTAACATTTGAAATAAACTTGATCTGCGTCTGATACACAGAAACCTTCTTGTCAAATTTGGTGACTCTAGCTCTTATAATAGCTGAGATCTGTGTGTTCATCTGGACATCCAGACATCCGGACATCCGGACATCCGGACATCCAGACAGACAGACATGGCTCAATCGACTCGGCTAGTGATCCTGAGCAAGAATATATATACTTTATGGGGTCTGCCACGCCTCCTTCTGCCTGTTACATACATTTGCACAAAGTTAGTATACCCTCTTTTGACCATTTTCAATGGTCGAAGGGTATAAAAATTTATAAAATTTGCTTAAAATTTAAAGTTTCTATTTATATTTTTTCCCGTTTTCGTGTTTGAGCTATTTCTATAATTGTTTGACAGTTAAGCACCGAAAAAATATTAAATTAACGTATAAATGGTTAAAAAATAATCTGTCCTTTTTTTGTACTTTTTTTTATTGTTGTCCTTTTTTTTAGGTCATCTGGCCTTTTTCACAGCCAAGCTGTTGGCAACACTGGTCAGGAAGGCCGCGTCGCATTATGAATGTATTTTGACCACTGTACGTGTCTGACACATTATTAACATAGTTTGACCACTGCGCTTGCAAGACCCTGCTGCGCAATGAGTTTGGTATACTTATTGTGAAATCATTCTTAGAATTTGACTACGACGCATAATATGACTGGCGCCAAAGTACCGAAACGAGTGAGGCGACGGCGTTATCGCGCTGTCGCCAAGTGTAGTCCAGCTAGCGTGTGTAAAGCATAGATCGATGCGTAGAAAATGCGAGCAGTTGCATGCAGACGATTGCACACGCCGGTTAGAATTCGCTTCACTCGAAAAGTTTGTGTGTCAACATGGCAGATCATACACAAGAAAATAACAACACTGCGACATATACATACATACATATAATTGTATTTACATATCATACAAACGTGGACAAAAGTATTTTGACAACGCAAAGCAAGATCAACCATAGCTACTGACTCCAACCTGAGAGTAGTAACGGTAACCAATTTAATTTTATGAGAGAGACAATTTATATTATTTTTTGTACACCAGCCTATGATTCTTTGCCTGGACAAAAGTATTTTGACAATTCAGAGTGTCTTAAACAATTTTAGAAATGGTACAAATTGGTGATGGTTACAAACTTATTAATAAAAAAAAAACCAACCCTTTTTAGGCCATGGATTTAAAAAAAATTCATGGACTATTGTGTTTGTCGGAACGGAAATGTGCGTAACAGGCAGAAGGAGGCTTCTCCGACCCCATAAACTATATATATTATGAATCAGTATCAGTAGCCGAGTCGATTGAGCCATGTCTGTCTGTCCGTCTGTCCGTCCGAATGAACACCTGGATCTCGGAAACTATAAGAGCTAGAGTCATGAAATTTTGTGACAACATACGTATATATTGCAGTGTCTCAAAGTTTTTTTGAAATTTGGACACGCCCCTTCCCGCCTTAGAAAATCAGTAATAACTATTTAAAAACTACAATATTAGCTCAACAACCAAAGTTGTATATCTTACATGACAAATACCCTGCCACGGACGTTATGTGAAAATTTCATTTAAATCGGACTATAAATAAGTGAGATATGATACGAATTAAACTCACTTACAAATCTAGCGTCAGACACACAGCATTTTATTAAACTTTTTGTTTGCATTGTATGGTAACAGAATTGGTTCACAATGCAACTTTGCCGATGGGCCAAGGAGTGAGGCAATAGCCGAGTGGTTAGAGTGGCGGACGGCTGCGAGAGAGTGCGTGAGTTCAACTCCCGGTTGAGGCGGGTGGGAATTTTTTTTTTTATTATTAATTGTTTTGTTGATTTTATTTTAATTTGTTTTTTTTTTTTTTTTTTTATTCTAATAAACTAAAAGAAAAGTTACTGTCAAACAAATTAAATTATTTAATTAAATTTCATTTGTAATGGCCTCCCCGTGGTGTTCCCTGGGTTCTGATTATATTTGATAATCGGTAGCAAATTCGAGCGGCGATTACATATCGTTAAAATTTTTATTACGGTATAATATGATAATCCATGGCCTTGTACAGTCAGCACCTGACTGTAGCGTTCGACTGGTTTTACATTAATTTGCCTTTTGCAAGCGTCCAGGAATATATTTTACCAAATTTTGTAATGTTTCCAATAGATATCCTGCCAAAGTCCTTGAACCTCAGTAGCGTTGTTTTCTTTTTATTTAAGCCCACACGTTCTCTATAACTTTGAAATCGGAACTTCGTGGCGGCCAATCTAATGCATACACCTCGACATCTCTCAAAAATGCAGTAATCATATGGGCCTTGTGGCATGGAGCGTTGTCCTGCTGCATTTTATGATTGTCCAATGAGCGTGGTCATTTAAGACACGTAAATATTTGTCCTTGTTTATTGTTCCATCAATTGGTATCAAATCTCCCAAGCCATTGAAGTACACGCAGCCCCAAAACACGATCCTCCATTATGTGATACCTGCTTGCACACCGGCCTAATAATTAAATGAAGAAACCAAAAGGCGGGTTTTGCCCCGCAAGCGAATCAACGAAAATAATTATGAAAGGCATTATCAAAATACTTTTTTCCAGCCAAAGAATCATAGTCTGGCGTACAAAAAATAATAGAAAATAAATATGTTTCGCTATCAATGCAATCATTTGATCGTTTAATCCATTTGTTGTTGTCTCTCATAAAAATAAATTGTTTACCTTTACTACTCTCAGTTTGGAGTCAGAAGCGGTGGTTGATCTTGCTTTGCGTTGTCAAAATACTTAAGTTCACGTTTGTACATATACCATATATCCATAAAAAGCACATACTTAAATGTAAATAAGTATTCAAATAAATAAACTAATAAAGTTGAAGCAAGTAAATTATATTGGAAACATATCTATGAAAGTTGAATTTTAACATTAACATTAAATTCGGTGTATCTAACGAGCATACTAACAAATTACAAATGCAAATAGTTGCCTGAAACAAAGTTTAAACGGTTGGGGGATTCAAATGTGCATGAAAAGCTAAATTTAAGAATTTTTACTTCGGTTTATACTTGCAATATATTCGCAGCGTGCCAACCACTATTTGAAATACTTTATGGCTTGTGTAGGGTATAAAGCGTGGCAGACCCTACACAGTATATAGTATTTTCATTCTCAGGTGAGTCTGTCTGCCTGTTTGCAACTCTCAACTCTCATTAAAGTCTAATTTTATATTACTAAGCAAAGTATGCAATACCTTCATTTTAAAAATATATACACATAAGATATAAATCTTTTCTAATTTAGTCAAATTTGATTGTAATCATAGAAGTTATTCAAGTTGAAATTATCTGCTGGTAATGTATTAGTAGTAGTTTTTAAAAATTGGTCGAGGGGTATCTTTGACAGAAGGGTTTTATATGGTAACTATTTGTAAAAAGTAATTTTTCGATACATATCTTTTTCGAATGTCAACAGGTATTATATGAACGAAAGCAACAGTCGAGCGGCACGCGACAGTGGGATACCCTTCCACCTGTGTTCCGGTGTAAACATACATACATATCTACTTGTATTACCGACAGATGGTGCTGCGTTTAGCGCTCGCCTGTCTACCTTGTTATTTGACACAAGCACTTGGAGTTATGCTCATACTTTCTTGAATAACTTCTGTGTTTTTTGTTCGATAGGATTGAAATTTGGAGAAAATATGGATATTATAGTCAGCTATAGTCAACTATATGTCGAAGTCAGAAAGTTGTATCTTTAACACGTTGCTTACAAATCGAGCTGAAAAATTAAATTATTGATTTGCGGGGGCGCTGGGCATGGCATTTACCATTTGAAATAATACGCAGAGAATATAGAAACCTTCATTCCAAATTTGGTGTCTCTAGCGCTTATAATAGCTGAGATCTGTGTGTTTATCTGGTCAGACGGACATCCGGACAGACAGACTTAATCGACTCGGCTAGAGATCCTAAGCAAGAATATATGTACATATACTCGTATACTTTGTGGGGTCTGCCACGCCTCCATTTGCCTGTTACATATGTATGTAAATTTGAACAAAGTTGGTACACCCTTTTTTGACCATTCTCAATGGTCGGAGGGTATAAAAATATTTCATAGACACGTTATTTAGGACGACCACTGTATTTATATTGTACATATAATGTAATCATTCATATATTTCACGCGCTAAAATGATTTCATCTCCCAATTTATAAATAGTTTTCAAAAGCTCAATTTTGTTTGGTGTTTTCAAAAATAATAAAAACAAAAGGAACACTTTAAAATGTTTACCGTTAATAAAAAGCGTTACACAAATAATGGAAGCTAGCAGATGTTTCATCTCAACTGCTTTTTAACGATAGAAGAATATTCACAAAGTACAGATAGTTTCACACTTTTATTAAGAACTGCAACCGAACCGAACGCAGCGCATGGTAAAGCACAAATGTCTGATATATCACAAGCGAATGCCAAACTGGCATGTACATGCAAAAGTATGTATGTATGAGTATGCATGCTTTTACTACACACATAAATGTACACATACATACATATGTAAGCACATTTACACACGTACGAATCTAATGTTATATCTGTATGCATGTACGTAATGTATGTATAGTTTTCCTGCCGATCGTATAAATAACGTTACACTCTCGTAGTTTTCAGAGAGTTTACATTAGGGCATGGGTGGTTAAATCCACAACCCGTGCCACCTCGTAAGGCATCATGTTCATACAGCCATACATATGGCTGTGTGTTGTATGCATATATGTATGTATATGAGGGTTGGAAAGGGTTCTGCTTCGTTGATCTTGCATACGTTTTTTAGTAGTCAGACTCTACAAACTCTATTCTTTCTTGCAATAATAACTTATCTTAGCCACGTATGTATGTAAGTATATAACCATTTGTATTTACTAATCAACAAAGTAATATATGCCTAGATACATATGTACATAAACTTTCATATCTATTTATAAATAGATTGAAATTACCAAGGTCACCATATCGTAGCAAAATCGCCTCGGCCTAAACAGCACAAATTACTCAACCTGTATATACCCTCTTTTTTATACTCTCGACTGTGATATACTTTCACCTGTCTACCCAATAAAATTAACAATGGACAAATGGATAAAATCGTTATTGTTTAAAAGACGATCTTTTCGAAAAATTCGAAACTTTTTTAACTTTTCATGCGCCGCCACCGAAATATACAGGACGTTAAAACACATGAACATATTTAAAAAATAAATTGAAGATTCGATTCTTGGAAAAGCTGGTTTTCTAAACATTTACCTACAAATGGTAAAAACTATTGATGATATTTAAAATTGAGGAAAGACTAGACGAAATTAGTATCGTAGTAACAGTAGTAGCAGTAAGCATCGAACATACAGAGTACTCAAACAGCGGAATCTACTCATTTGATGCAATGCAGAGACTGGGACCCCTGAACACGAAGTGTTTCAAGAGTGAGCGATCGGCTTTCTTCGTTAGAAACCGCGAGAAGCGCACATCGGCATCAAGTCAGTCGCACAACGACAGCGCACAACGACAAAACTAAAATTTATGGTTAATGTTACGTACGCGGAATCATGCTGTGACGCAATATTATATGGTATGTGCGTAGTTATCGATATGTATGCGGTATGCGATATATATTAAAGCGATATGTACAACGATCGATATAGCAGCGCTAAATTGCAAAAAAAAAGGAAAGTACACTACGATGTAAAGTAATCAGCAGCTTGGGACCGCGAATGGCGACTTCTTCGAAACATGAGTTTTCCCTTTAAACAGGAGGAAGCGTTACCGCCAGACGTTTTTTGGCGTTATATTTCAAATGTTAAAAAGGGAAATTCAACCCAGATGTTTCCGATCTTGACGGAGTTTACTCAAAACTTGCTTATTTTGCCTAATGCTAATCCTAATCCTTTGCTAATGTTGAGCGACTATTTTCCGAAATTAATTTAACTAAAACTAATAATAGAAACCAGTTAGAACGGACACTTTAAAAGGTTTACTTCACACAAAAAGTGGGTTAAAGGAAAACTTAGAGCCTTCTGAAAACCATATAAAATACTTTAATAAAAAAATGTATAAATTTTTGTAAAACTTATACATTAATGTGTATAAGCAATTTAAAAAATGTAATTTTATTTTTATAAAGTGAAAAAAAATTAATAACAATGAAGTTCAAAGACAGTTAATTTAAACATTTATTGTTTTATTCATTTTTCTTATTGTTTTTAAATTTAAAAAAATAGTACGTAGATCTACGTATTTCAACAAAATTGTGCTACGGAAAAACACGTAGATTTTGGAGCCAGCCTACGCAATTTTCAAATTTTGACTTGGCAACCCTGCTCCCAGTCTCCGCATTGCATCAAATGAGTAGATTCCGCTGTTTGAGTACTCTATATGTTCGATGCTTAGTGATCAAACATAATGATGTGGCAGCACTAATTTTAATCGATAGTATTAATCGAAATAAAAGGGATTCGTAATTTGACCGCAGTAAATCCAGTGCCTAAAATTTCTACATGCACGAATCAATTTTAATAATTTCGCCATTCGTACAGTAACAATTAAAACGAAAACTAAAGTTATAACGAATAATTTCTACGATAAAAAGCATCCAAAAACAGCGAAAAATGCAACTAACAACGGGAAAATGAAAAGCTCCGGAAAGTAGCAGCGGCAGCGAAGACTTTTTCAAGACTTCGTACATAGATGTAACCAGCGAAGGTAAGCACAAAACTTACGGTGTGGCTGAGTTGGACAATGCTGTGATCTAAGAAACGAGATAACCAAGAAACAGAAAAAGGCGCGCTAAGGATTATTCAAAGACAACTGGAGATGGAAAACGAAATATAAATCTTAAAACTCAAAAATGAAATTAAACAATGATTCCGACATTTGACGGCGAGAAAAATGTAAGTGCATGGCTGGCCGTGTTGTAAATCGTTCAGCTTAATTTCAAAGAGGAAGACAAAATTCTGCGGGTGTTGATTGGCTGCAAAATGAAGGGAACGAAAAGTTTGAAACTTAAAGATGACCGAAGACTCGGAGCGGCGCGGTAGTGAACAAGATGGAGCAACGAACAGGACAGCGTAACCAACCCAACGTAGAGTGCCACAATTGCCATAGCAGAGTACACTTCGCAAAAGAGTGTCGCAAGGCGAAAGAGAGGACGGCGCTTGCTTTACGTGTGGCAAGTTACGACAAGTGGCGAAGGAGTGCAACAAGTACAGGAAGAAGTCGAAGGAGCTTAATGAATATGTAAGTTATATATAAGTTATGTTTAATTCAAAAACGGATAGTCGTACTCCCATTTATCTAGAATGCCACATAGATTCAGTAAAAAGAAAATGAAAATGTAAAAGCAAATGAACAAAGTATACAAATAAACGAGCGGTACGCTACAGGGTGATACCCTTCGACCGGTGTAAAGAAAATGAAAATGTAAAAGCAAATGAACAAAGTATACAAATAAACGAGCGGTACGCTACAGGGTGATACCCTTCGACCGGTGTAGTTTAATTTAGCTGACACAATCACTTAGAGTTTTGCTCACACTTTCTTGAATAACTTCTGTGTTTATTAGCCGATCGGATTGAAATTTCGAGAATACGTAGGTATAACAATCAGCTTAGTATATATTCAAACCGAGTAAAAAAACGAGAGCAACGAGTCAAATCCCAAATAGAGTTGTAAGGAACTCTGTTATTCCAATCATGCGACATAGTTCTCCTACCGAAAACTGTGAAGTCTTGCCCGAAATAGACTTACAAGGAACTGTGTGAATGAAACCCAGCGGGATCCATGTTACATATATATTTACGAATTCAGAACGAGGGTTTAATAAAAAAAAGATAACAACAGTTGTTTTTGTTTTATCATTAAGCACTTTTATTATTTCCAAAGAGGAAAAAAACTAGAGCCTTTTGATTGTCACTTCTATAGTTGGAGGTTACAGTGGACCTTAGTAGATCTACCGCGGTTGATAGTATGTTCAGAACTAACTTTTGAGGAGACTTGTCCGCGTTGATATATCCAAAATGAAAAGGTGAAGTGTTCTTTAAGAGAGCTAAGCTGAATTGAATTTTTATTCTCTCGTGAAGAGAGTGTCCCGAAAAATAAGAGAGGGAGTAATATTATCTTCTTGGGAATGGTACGTAAGTGAGGATTCCGCTGATTATGCAAAATGTTGCAACGGGCTGTTATTGCCGTCTTGCAGTTAGCTGGAATTCGGAGCTTTGTTTGTAGTTGTTGATCGGACGATGGTCTAGAGTTTCTTAAAATCGTGGGAATGCTTACTTTGGCGATTTTGCAGGTGGCTAACCGAAGGGCTTAAGTTCTTTTGATTACATTTTGTAATTAGACTTTAATGTGTGTATGTGGGTTTTACACTAGTGTATAATTACAATTATGTTATGTGTAATTTGGGAGTTTTAAGTGTTGGTGTTGAATGGATATGTTACTTCCCCATCCTTAAGAAAAAAGCCTGCCCTCAGGCGTGTCTATGTTAGGATATAATACGGGATTTTTTTCCATAGCAATAGTTTCTGGTGTTGGAATTACATTGTCTGCTTTTTCTTTTGTAGGTTGGTTTCTGAATTTTACAATTAGTTTTTGGGGTATAGTTTTAAACTTATAGATACAGTATAATGCTAGTATAATAGTTATTACAATTAGTGCTGTAAGTATTATTATTTAAAAGATATAATTCGATTGAGTGTGTTTTTCAATTATTTCTTTTGCTTGAATGTATTCGAGTGGTTCGAGTTTTGTTACGTTATTGTTTACATAGATAGTTTGAGTGTAGTCTAACATTGGTTTGGTAATTAATATTTCTTCTAGTTGAACGGAACAATTAAATGCTTTTATCATGTTATTGCTTTCTATTATGATACAATTTTTCTCTATTGATACAATTTTGGTTTAGAATGGTCTTGGGAAGGTTCCAAGTTATAATTATATTAGGTTCAACATATTTTATTTCAAAATCAGAATGTGTTTTAATGTATCTACATTGTGTTGTGACCTGGTTTAATATACCTGTGATACATTTATTTATGACTAAGCTTTGAGAGCTTGCTGTGTAAGTTTGGTTATTATGTGAAAATTATTTGTCATGTATCGTTTCGGTTAATATGTTAAATTTTTCGTCTGGGTATGGTATTATTTCGAAAATTGGTTTTTTAATTATGTCTCTCGGAATGTGGGATATTATCAGAATTTCGTTAGTGACAGATTTAAGCCAAGTAGAAGTTTTGATGCTAAGAAGTTTTTCAGAGTTGACGTGAGTTAATGAATCATGTTTTAAAAGTTTTGGGTTAAAGATGCCTAAGCGTGTCAGTTGCATACCAAGTTCTATGTCCTCTATATACTCAGTGAATTGTTGTAGATTGAAAATTAGTAGTACTAACATCTGTTCTCCATCAATAGTCACACTTAAGTAACTTCGATACCATGATTTATGGCTTCTATAACATGGTCTGCTGCGTTTTGCTATTCTTATGCCATTCATTTCTCTATTGAGTTTTTCTACTAAGTACTGAATTTGTGTAAATTTTTCAAATGATTTTGCTTGTTTTATAAGCTCTTCGTAAGTATTCTATGTTTTAGTTAAATTAATTGAAAGATAATGGTATTCGTAGTTTATAGGTAGTTCTTTTGATCCGGTTTGAAAAATGAGGTAGCCATTTTTTTGCGTGTATAGGATTTACTTCTATGCTTTGGGTGTTAACGGTTGATAGTAGGCATATCATTAGTACTGTTATCAGGAATAGATCTGGAATTATCATTGTTAAATTTACTAGGGTTAATTTTCTTTTTTCTTTTAAATTTAGACTTGTAATGTGTTATTTTTCTGCCTCTATTAGTTTCCTCGTAGTGTTTATCATCGAGTTGTCTTAAATGACCTGTCTTTTTAAAATGGTTAGTAGTTTTAGATCTTACTAAGGGGAAATTAGTATCTATGCTAAATTCTTGTCTGGTTTCATTAAGTTTTTCTATTTTATCTATTTTATTTTGTTGTGTGTTATAAGCAGGGGTTCCCGCGTAAATAAAGATATCTGCTGGTGTTCGACAAGTTGTATTATGTTTTGTTTTGTGGTTATAGATGTAAAGAATTTTTTCAAATTTGGTGAATTGATTTTCAGGTTCATTTTCACTTGTTATTATTCTTAGTTTTTCGTTGACGGTCTTATGAAATCTCTCAACATCAGAAATTCCATTTTTGCTTGTAGTAATGTTTATATTTACTCCCTCTGATCCTAACCAGAGTTTAAGTGCGGTGCACATGAAGGTGGAGTCTTTGTCGGCTTTTATTTCCAAAGGTTTACCCATGTCGTTGAATATGCGTAAGATTGCTCTCTTTGCTTCGAGCCAATCTCTGCTATTTACTTCTATCAAGGAGGCATATTTAGAATAAATGTCAATACATGATAAGAATTGTTTATTGTTTATAAGGTAGAAATCCATGACATATTTCTCTCTGGGATTGTACGTTTCTGGGGTGGTTTCGAGTACTAATTTAGTATTTCTGTGCTCTGTTTTAGCAATGTTGCATATTTCGCATTCATAAATAATGTTTTGAATTAGTTTTTGATAATCGGGATAATAATAATTTTCTTTGAATAAAATTATAAGTTTTTCTATTCCCGGGTGTAGGAGTTCTTTATGGGTTTTAAGGATATATTCTTTGAATTGTGCGTATGTTTGAATATCAGTGAGTTTAACACTAGTCTTCATAACTTTGGTAAGGTTATCGGGACTTATTATTTGAACATAGGCGTTCTGAAGAATTAGGAAATCTAGTGGGTCTGGGAAATAGATGACACTTTTCTTTTAATTCTGGTTTTATGGAAATATTTTATTACTTGGACTTCATCTGAGTCTCCTTTAATAAATTCTAGCTGTCTGTTATAATAATTCAGGGGTCTTTCGGTTATCGGGATATGACTTAAATTAACTTCTTGCGCACTATGCACAGTTGCTGCAGTGGGAAGAGACTCTTGAATGTCATCTCCTAGAAAGGTTTCTTGAATTTGAATTCTGGATAAGGCATCAGCTACATGATTTTCCTTTCCAGGTAAGTATTGAATATTATAGTCGTATTCATTAAGCTTGATTTTCCACCTTAGTAACTTCATATTGGGGTCTTTAATGTTACTAAGCCATACAAGAGGCCTGTGATCGCTTAGGATATCGAACTTTCTACCAAATAGGTAGGACCTGTTTGGTTGCCCAAACTATGGCTAATAGTTCTTTTTCTATTGCCGAGTAGTTGAGTTCATGTTCGTTAAGGGTTCTATTAGCATAACAGATAGGTTTATGCTCTTGTGATAATACAGCACCTATTGCTATATTACTTGCATCTGTAGTAAGTGAAAATTTCTTTTCGAAATTGGGATATACTAATATTGGATCAGATGTGATAAGTAACTTTAGTTTCTCGAAGGCAGAAATGTAGTCATCACCTGTCACGCTGATTTTTGCTCCTTTCTTTAGATTAAGTGTCATGGGTTTTGCTATCTTAGCAAAGTTGGGAATGAACTTGCGATAGAATCCGCAGAGTCCAAGAAATGATTTGATCTCTTTTGTGGATTTGGGTATTGGAAAGCTTGTAATTGCATTTATTTTATTAGGATTGGGTTTTATACCGTCTGTCGTGATAATGTGACCGAGAAATTCAGTTTCTTTCTTCAGAAATTCACATTTATCAAGTTGCAGTTTTAAATTGATCGTAGCTTTTCAAATACCCTTTTCAATGATATTATGTGTTCCTCCAATGAAGTGGAATAAATAATAATATCATCTAAATAAACTAAACAATCCTTATAGATTAAGTCTTCTAGAAGGTTGTTCATGCAACGTTGAAAGGTTGCTGGTGCATTTTTTAGACCAAAGGGCATACGAGTATATTCGTAATGTCCATGTTTTGTTGAAAATGCTGTTTTGGATATTGACTGCGGGTCCATTTAAATTTGATGGAAACCCCTAGCTAGAGCAATGGTTGTGAAGTATTGACAGCGTCCAAGCTTGTCTAGTATTTCGTCCATTATGGGAATAGGGAATTTGTCGTCAATGGTTATTTCATTGAGACTGCGATGGTCTATGACTAATCGAAATTTTGGTTTGCCAGAAGCGTCGGTTTTCTTTGGGACAATCCAAATTGGAGAACAATAAGGAGACTTAGATTTCCTAATTATTTTTTGTTCTATCATTTCATTAATTTGTTTGTTGACCTCTAGGTCAAATGCTTGGGGATATTTGTACGGTTTTTTATAGATAGGGTCTTCGTGTTTTGTATGAATAGAATGTTTAATCGTACTCGTGAAGGTCAAATTTTCACCTTCCTTGTACTGAATATCACTGTATTCAAGCAAAACGTGCGAAAGTTGTGCTCTTTCTTCCGTATTTAGATGTTCTAATCTGAATACATTAGACTCTCTTAACACGTCGTCTAAGGCGTAGTTAGAGGATGTTTCTAGAAGAGCTTTTTCTACATAAGGGTTAACAAGAGGGATTTCCTCAGATTTAGGAGATTTGTGCTTTCCTAACTTAGATGATTTGTGGCACTCGTTGGTAACCTTGAATTCATCTGGTTTTAAGTGGGGTTTCCGCTTAACTTGCAGGAGGGTGTTCTCCTTTTTTGGGGTAAGTAGAGGGGTTTCCTCTGGATTAGATGACTTGGGGCACTCATAAGTAGCCTTGGCCTCATCTGTTTGGATGTGGTCGTACCACATTTTGAATGGATAGCCATTTATATTGACTATTTGTGTTGAATAGTTAATTTGGGTGTTGGTTGACTCTAGATAGTTTCTGCCTAACAGTAGGTCATATTTTTCTGAGAAGTTGTGAATATAGAATGTTTGTTTAGTGGGACAAAGTTTGCTTGAATGCAATGAAACGGTTCAATATTATAGTACCATTTATAGTGTGGACTTTTACTTTAGAAGGTTTGGTTGGGAAATTAAAGAAGTTTTGCTTCATAATATTAATAGACGAACCAGTGTCTACTAAGCATTTAAATATTATGTTATTCATTTTAATTTTTAGGAACGGGTTACCTCCTCCTCTGACTCGCTTTCCGACTCCGAGGCTGGTTCAAGAAAATTTTCGCCTGTGTCCATTTTGTAATGGCCACTAGTACTTTCTCTTTGCCGTTTGACGGGAGGGTTTGGCGCATTCGAATTTTGTTGTTGATAATTTAAAGAATTCTGGGCTCTACCTTGACTTAATTTTTGTTTAAATTCATTCATAACTTGCGGATTTGATTCTGCAGGTTTTGAATTTGTATTTGAATTTGATGTGTTTGTGTCATGCATAGCATTGCTCACGAAGTTTTGATATTTTCATTTATTCTTAGAGTTTTGAGCTGGGTTTGTGTTAGGGTTGGAATTACTTTGTGGTTTTGTTCTTGTTGTGCTATTTGTTTGAGTTTAGATACTGTCGTTATGCAAGAGTCATAAATAACCTATCAGGCAACTTCCTCATGATTACATCTTTAACTGTGTTATTTAGTGCGTTTGTGTACAATAAGGTATTGTTAATGTTGTTTTCTAACATAAGCTTATTTGATATTGTGAATGATTTAACTTCTAGGTCTTCGACGAACTTACGGATACTTCCGGGGAAGGGCGTATTGTAGAGTCGGCGAAGCAGCTCCTCGCATGGTGTCTGTGTTTTATATTCACTGATGAGCGCGTTCATTAAGTCTGGCCAGATCCTTGCTTTGGACAGCTGTGATACTCGTTGGGCGTCTCCTGCAAGTTGCATCTCAATTGCACTGAAGAGCACATGCCTTTGTCTGACGTCGGTTAATGGGTACAGTTGAAGTATGAACTCCATCCTTCTTATAAAGGCACTGAGCTCCTGGGTATTGCCGCTGAATGAGGGTACTTGTCTAATCTGACCTAAGGCCTGATTCAGGTGGGACTCCGATAAGGATTGGACTTGTTCGGTCGGTTTTGTAGTAGAGTTTTAGTTTTTGGTTTTTTTTTTTTTTACATTTTTATGGTTCGTATGCAGTAAGTTGACTATTGTGTGTCAACTACCGACTGTACGTGGTTCTTTGGCGGATAATGAGTTTATATTGTATTACGATTCACGTTCAACTTAGCGCCGATTCGCGTGGTTCAATCGCAAAAGATACGCTTGGTCGTACAAGGATCTTTGTCACTAGATTGATATTTGTAAACGAGCCGCACAACTTTTTCTCAAAATCCTACCGACTGCGCCATTTACGAATTCAGAACGAGGGTTTGATAAAAAAAAGATAACAGTTGTTTTTGTTTTATCATTAAACACTTTTATTATTTCCAAAGAGGAAAAAAACTAGAGCCTTTGATTGTCACTAATGTAGTTGGAGGTTATAGTGGGCTTTAGCAGATCTATCGCGGTTGATAGTATGTTCAGAACTAACTTTTGAGGAGACTTGTCCGCGTTGATATATCCAAAATGAAAAGGTGAAGTGTTCTTTAAGAGAGCTAAGCTGAATTGAATTTTTATTCTCTCGTGAAGAGAGTGTCCCGAAAAATAAGAGAGGGAGTAATATTATCTTCTTGGGAATGGTACGTAAGTGAGGATTCCGCTGATTATGCAAAATGTTGCAACGGGCTGTTATTGCCGTCTTGCAGTTAGCTGGAATTCGGAGCTTTGTTTGTAGTTGTTGATCGGACGATGGTCTAGAGTTTCTTAAAATCGTGGGAATGCTTACTTTGGCGATTTTGCAGGTGGCTAACCGAAGGGTTTTAGCTCTTTTGATTACATTTTGTAATTAGACATTAATGTGTGTATGTGGGTTTTACACTAGTGTATAATTACAATTATGTTATGTGTAGTTGGGGAGTTTTAAGTGTTGGTGTTGAATGGATATGTTACTATATAATATTGTTATTTTTTTGTTTATGCTGTAACCATACCCATTTTTATTTATTTAAAAACGAGTACTTCACCTATAAGAACCGTGTGCGGCCAGTTCCAAGAACATATTTCCCCAACTCGCAAACTAGTTTACATGACTTACGAGAGCAACAGTCGAGCGGTGTAGTTTAATCTGTTTTTTTTTATACACATTTTCATATGTACATACATATATACATACTTTAAAATTATTCACGACAGTTGGCGCTCGCCTGTATCTCTTGTTAACCAACACAAACACTTGGAGTTATGCTCAAACTTTCTTAAATGACTTTTGTGTTTATGATCCGATCAGATTGAAATTTCTAAAATCAAAAATACGAACGCTACAGTCAGGTGCTGACTGTATAGACCATTGGATTATCATACAATAGTATACCGTAGGCAATAGGTATACGTATGCATTTCTAGCGGGTACCAAATTTCATTACATGTGCTTCTTCTTGCTTTTTTGGCACGAGCTAAGAATGCATATTGCGTCTTGCCGCTCTGTCTAATGCCTCACCATTTCCCACGACCGCGATAGTTGTTCAGTGGCTGAGTGGACTATGTCCCGGACTGTGAGACCAATGATGTTGAGCGTATTCGAGGTTCGACTGCTGCCACGATCGACATGTGAAATTCTTTTGTTTTTAATTAATTTTTATTAAATAAATTAAAAGCTCAAAAACATTAAAAAAGGCGGCGGCGGTAGGCGATTTTTAAGTTTTTGTTACGCAATATATATAATTAGAACTTAGTTTTCTTTTGTTGGTACACAACAGCAACTCCAAAACGAATTGTACATATGTATGTGTATGTACATACAAGTTAATTACTTGCAAGTTGCAAAGTAAAAAAATAAAAAGATTTAGAGTTCAATTAAGAACAATGACTTTATTTGTCTAAATCCAATTTACAACTGATTACCCTAAGCTGTCCCTAACAAGCTATGAGACTTGGCTGTGATCTGCGCTACCCTTGGTGGCAGAGGATCGACGTCGGCTTCGTTGCTTCCAATAGGCCACGTCAACGGCGGATGTCTTGTTGGTCGAATTGTTGCAGTCTTCTTGGAATCACATGCATTGGTGGGAGGTGAAGCGGTTGCCAAACAGATTCTTAGAATTTAGCTTAGCAGCTCGGCGCGTGCAGGAAATTATGCAGACGCTGAGCTTGCAGATTGGAACTTGCGTACTGGAGGTCATTATTCTAAATTGAAACATTTTAGTTGTTAACTCTTCCCCCTCCAATTTATGGGAATGTTATTGAACTGAGGAAGCTGATATTTTGCCTAGGTCGAAGATTGCTCGCAGGTTGATGGTGCGAGCATCGCTGTGAATTTTGTGTCCATTCGAGGCGTGGGTCCTAATTGCAATGTTATGCTCTTTTGTCTTTGACTATAGGTGTGTAAGCCCAAGATGAGAATCAGAGCAATGCCAAAGAGCGTCAGCAGAGTTATGCTGTTGACCGTTAAATGGGTTTTTATGTGCATCAGCTGTCCAGTGTTATTTATGTGCAATGCTTCCAGTGATTTAAGTGATAGGACCTTAAGTCATTCTTTTTCCTCAGCCGTAAATTTCACAAGAGGAGCTCCAGGGGTCAAGACTGTAGGTACCAAGTTGCTGAACCACTTGTTGTTGACAATTATCGAGTCGTTTGATAGTTGAACAAGGTAAGTTCCCTCTAGGTGAAGCTCTGTGTTGTTCCAGGTTAGTGTTATTGTCTAGTGTTTTTTCTTACGAATATTTCTTCTCCAGGCTGATAATTACGTATTTCCTTTTTGTTCTTATTATGGTTTGTCCGGTCCGTTTTCTGTTTATTTTTAAGTCTTTCAATGTTATCTTGTCTGGCCGTTTCGTATTGGTCCGGGTCTGTTGTCACTCTCCTTCCGAAAAATATTTCTAGTGGTCGTTTCTTTGTAACAGAATGAAAACTGTAATTGTACTCGTAAACTGCCCTTTCTAAAAGTTCCTTGAAATTCCTCTCTGTGCCTTCTTTCCTGAGGCATCTCATTATTTCTGAAAGTGTTGTGTTCTATCTGACCGTTAACGGTACTTTTGTATGGTGGGGCAGTATAAACTTCTATCTGTAGCTGTTCCAGCATGAACTTAATTGATCGGGAATTGAAAGCTTCTTCGTTGTCCATAACGATATGTTTAGGGACTCCGAAATAGAATATAATATCGCGCTAAGGGGTTCTGATCTCCTCTATCACTTTTGAATTTATAATTCGTGCTTGCGCTAATTTAGAAAACTTGTCTATTGCAGTGAGTACTAAGTGTCGTTCAGTAGAGTAGATGTCAATGTGCAATATGTGATCGGGGTATTCTGGAGTAGGAGTTTCTTGAAGTTCCGGATTAGCGAGGTGTCTGTCATATTTAGCCTCTTTGCAAACTTTATATTGCTTGACTAAATGTATAATTTTTTGCTTCATTTTTGGGAAATAAGGGGTTTCTGCTAGTTGCTTTTGATTTTCTAGAGCGTTTCGATGTGCTCTCATATGTATTTGGAGAATTCTTTCTTCCTGTTCAGTTTTGTCTGTCAAGTCTTCTACCCTGGACTGGGTGAATCGAGTTTTGATTCCTTTGAAGTGACTTCGGTAGATTGTCTGTATTTTTCGCATTATATTTTCAGTCTGAATACCGTTAATTACGGAAGGGTTGAGATATTTTTTTAGGTCTGTTATTATATCGTCCGTAGTGTAGTCGAGTCGGTATACGAGTATTTCATGTCTATGGAAGGTAGGAAATGGGATGGTGAACTTGTAGTCGTATTTATCTGATTTGTAAAAGAATATTTAATTTTTGAAAATATTTATTGGGTCTTCGACGCTGACGATTAAGTCATAGCTAGAACTTTCGGCGCTATGTTGTGTAGAGGCAACGGAGTTAATTTGCTCTAAAAGTATTCTTGAGAGCGCGTCTGCAACAACATTTTCTTTTCCCGGCTTATAGAATATTTCGTAATCATACTCCTCTAGATATTCCTTCCATCTCTTGATTTTGGCATTTCCATTCCAGCTACTCAGAGAATGTGTTAAAGGTTGATGATCTGTAAAGATCTTAACCTTTGCTTTACGGTACAGATAATTTTTGGAGGCCTTGAGTGCCCAAATTATGGCTAGCATCTCTTTCTCGTTAGCATAATTCTTTTCGGCTTTGGAAAGTGTTCTAGAGAGAAATTATATAGGGTGGTTGTCTTGCGATAGAACTGCTTCGATCGCGAAATTTGAAGCATCTGTCATTACATGGAACTCCTTGAAATCTGGGTAACGGAGAATTATTTCTTTTGAAACTAAGTTACTTTTAAGCTTCTTAAAAGAGTCTAGAGCTTCATTGTCTAATGAAATTAATTTTTTTGATGACATTCTTTTGGACACGTGTCCATCTTCCCCTCTTAAAAGTGAAGTAAGGGGCTTTGCCAATTTGGCATAATTTTGTATAAATCTTCTATAGTAGCCGGAAAGCCCTAGGAAGGATCTTAGATCTCTCAAAGATTTAGGGCAGGGATAATTTGCTTTCGCTGCCACCTTACTCGGATTAGTTTCTATTCCCCTATCGGAGACAACAAATCCAAGGAATTCGACTTTGTTTTTCATGAACCCACATTTGTCCAGCTGACATTTCATGTTTGCGTTCTGTAAAGTTTGAAAAATTTTAGCCAAGTTCTCAATATGTGTATTATAATGGATAATTTATTTATTTATTTAATGTCGACTAATGGCCTCCTCGCCTAGTTGGGCTGCACCAGCGTCTATTTTGATCTACCCTCGGCCACTCCTCCGGGCTACACGACTCCTCCAACGCCATTCTAGGAGGTGGCATCGGTACTCGGACGTTTCGGCGCACGCTCTGCTTCGGAATAGCTCAACGATGGACTGGCAATTTCCAGTCCAATTTCATTTCCATGAAGCCCTGACGCATTTCGTCCTTCAGGCTCTGTCCAATATCTGCGTCTCGTGATTTCCGCAATTGCTGCATTTACGGCAGATTTTTCCGATGTCTATAATTTTCTCGTTGGAAATTCCCATTCAGTGTTCCGCGCTGCGCGTTCCTGCTCTGGACCTACATATGTTGGCTGTCTTTTCATCCAGTTGTGGATGAAATTTCCGTTGGACTTGGCTGTTTCGTTGCGTTGGAGTTCTTGCCAAGCTGCCCATCGCCATCGGCATCTGCGGAGCACCTGCGCCCTCTCCTTCACTGGACCACTCTGGCTCCTGCGACTCTGGTCCCCCCCCTCCCCCTCGACCGAAGGTAATGACCGCCAGCAGATTTCTCGTCAGTCATTTTAATATATCTTTTTTTTCTTTCTTTATTTTATATTTCGGTGGCGACTCAAGAAATTAGGGCCGTGCATTTATAATTATTACAAGGGTCAATAATAATTTATATGTGTGTGTATGCGGAAGAATTAATGTTTGTATATACGGAAATGTAAATGTATGTATATATATAAGTTATGAACTCTCTCTAAGTATCTTCCCCCCTCCCCTACTTACCGCCGCTCTTACACGCGCTCCCCCCGCTGGATGCAAACGCCGCATTCAGCAATGGAGGCGGAGCTCTGGAGAGAACCAGCACCGATGCTAGAAGGCATTTATGGAGACCTGGCAACCCTTGAATTTGCCAATCACATTTACTTAAATCTTAATTTGCTAGATATTAATCTGTCATCGATATCCTGGGAATCATCGCTAGTTTTTCCTTTCCATCGCCTACTGTCAGCCACATTGGACGTGCAGATCTCAAAACCATAACCGTAATCCGAATAAATCTCTAATCTGGTTAACCATCAATTGTTAAAATTAATTAGAAAGTCAATAAAAACGGTTCTTTAACACAACCCTTGACTTCATTTGGGGAACCTATCTATAGAACAAGTCGACGACACACAAGAACACTTGGAATGCTCCATATACTTACTAGGTGAGATATGCGGCTACAGGAGCCGTAGCAACACAAGCACGAAATAGTCTTGCTTAACTGGCGCCCGAGCAGTCAGAATTCTGACTACCGGCAATGGTTACCATCTTAACGCAATAAAAATTTTAAAAAATGGAAAAAAATAAAAAAACAACAAAAAAAAGGAAAAAGTGAACCACGAAATGTGGTAAAACAAGATAACGACAAGTGACAAAGTGGCAGTGATGTGATAGTGGAACTATGAAAGTAAGAAAACGACCACCCGCCGCGGTGAGAATGCCGCTACAACCAGTAGTGGGAGAAACATTCTGCACGGGCGCAAAAAGTCGTATATAACAAAACAAAAGACCACCCGCCGCAGCGTTAACGCCGTCAGTGTCTACTTCAAATATAGAATATCCTTCAGATATTAAGATAGAAACAACACACGTTTAACACCTCAACACACGCACTCTGTCCAAAACTGAGGAAACCTATGCCACCATAGAAAAGGAGATGCTTGCTATAGTCTGGGCATTGGACAACCTCAGGTCCTATTTGTATAGCGCTGCATCGGTTAAGGTTTATACAGACCATCAACCTTTGACGTTTGCCTTAGGGAGTAGGAATTTGGAAGGCAAGAATAGAGGAGTACAATTGTGTACTCATCTACAAGCCCGGTAAATCTAACGTCGTTACTGATGCCCTGTCCCGTATAGTTCCGATGAATCATTACTTTGATTGGTGTCGTTCGGACACTGCGTCAGCTACTGAAGAGGGCTGTACCGTGCATAGTGCAGACGAAGACGCATCTCACTTGCTACGTCACGTGGAAGTACCTATTAACGTTTACCGTAACCAACTAGTTTTTGAACCCGAGCGTTCGGAATAGTTGTGCGAACAACCCACCCAACAACGCCACCTTATTCCCGTCGGTACTGGTCTTTTATCCGAGATAGTCGTTACCCTGGGAAAATACCTTAAACCATCGGTGATCGACGGTGTTAAAATCCCGGAAACTTGTATGTCATCATTCCAACGCCTATGCTTAGAGAAATTTGCCGGGTTCAAAATTCGAATAACGCAGAGGCTGGTGATAGATTTGTCGGATCCCGAAGAGATCTGCGAAGTTGTTGAACGAGAGCATCGCAGAGCTCATAGGGGTGCCAAAGAGGTGCGCCTGCAGCTTTTGGAGAAATACTATTTCCCCCAGATGGCTAGTACCATCCGCAGGCAACTCTCGTCGTGTGAGTGCTGTAAGCTTTTCAAGTACGAGAGGCACCTCAATAAACCACTTCTCCAACCGACACCTATCCCAAGGTACCCGTGTGAAATTCTTCACATCGATATCTTCACTTTGGAGAAGAAGATTTACTTGAGCTGTATAGACAAATTCACCAAATTTACCAAGCTCTTCCCTCTCGAATCGAAATCCTCCATTCATTTACGGGAAAAACTAGTTGAAGTACTTCATTACTTTACCGTTCCAAGAATACTGGTCTCTGACAATGAGAGAGGCCTTCTGTGCCCGACGGTTTTGAATTACTTGCGTACGTTGGGTATTGGTCTCTACAACACACCGACCCAGAAAAGCGAAGTCAATGGCCAAGTCGAGAGCTTTCATTCTACCTTCCTCGAGATATACCGGTGTTCGAAGTGCGAACACCCTGGCTTCAAATTAAATGAATTGGTTGCCATTGCGGTGGATAGGTACAACAATTCTATCCACTCGGTGACTAATAATAAGCCAGCGGATCTGTTTTTTGACCGCTCGGCCAGAATCAACTACCAGGGTCTAACTAACTTCAGAACTAAGGTTCTCGAGGACGTTAGAGGTCTAATAGAATATCGACAAGAGCTCGCAAACACGGCTCATAATAAAACAAGGTCTCAGCCTATCTCATACAACAAGGGCGACCAAATATTCGTTGCCAATAAACAAATAAAAACAAAAGAGAAGTAACGTTTCGAAGCTGAGGAGATTGCCGAGGATAGAAATGTGACAGTAAACACCAAGACAGGCAAGATCTTCCATAAGTCAGACCTACGGAACTGAAATGGCACTAGATCATTTGTGTGCGTTTCACACGCTTTCCTTACAAGACCTTGATTATACACTTTAAAAACACTTTTTACCATAATTTCCACACACCAATAATTCACGTACACTTACAAAACGAAACACAAACATTTCTTAACATTCACGCACTTAATCCCTCACCTCTAAGCTAATTCTAACACCATAAAAAAGAATATTACTCATAAGGCCACTCTCTAACCAATATTGCAACTATCATTGTCGCCCATATGGTGGGAGCCGCGGACATCTTTAAATATGAGGCTCCGATCGTCCAGTGCACTGTGGTTTTTTTCGCGCTTTTTTTGGCAGAAATTCGAAATGATGACCTATCTTCACCAAATTTGGTTTGTGTTACTCTTTACTTCCCCCAAGATGATTCACAAAGTTTCAAGTGATTTGGTAAATTTTCATATAGCTCCCATATAAACGATCTGGCCGATATGCTTTTTCTTCAACCTGTCCAACGATCTATTGCAACCTGGCAAATGTTTCCTTATGTAATCAAAGAAGGACTTAACTTTTTTATTTACCAATGAAATACAACATTCATTTAAATTATTCTGTCCAATTTTTTTAAATATATGCTGCCTAACTGCATCCTCAGAGCGACTATTGTTGCTCCAAATGTCTAGCAGCTCTGCATGCCCAAACAAGTATTCATCTACAAAAACGTAATTTTTTCAAAAAGGAACAAAAAGGAGCATATGAAACTAGTTGTTTAATATTATACACATGTTAGTTAATAACTTGCCGTTAAAATTCTTTTGAAGTGGTTTGCCATACAAAAGTTATATTCCACGAAACACAGCTGCATTTGTTAAGTTGACTGTAAAAAAGGCACATAAACAAAACACGATACAACTACACAAAAACATATAACATACACAAAAATGTTAGTGAACTACAAATCTACATACCTGTGCTACTGTTTTCCATGACAACACTTTAAACTTTTTTAAGTCTCTGAGGAAATATAAACCACAAATGTTGCAAAATGATTTGCCGCCAATTTTGTCTTACGCATGTTACCGACAATCAGCTGTCTTTGAGAGGTGGGCGATAAGCCACTGTTGCATAAAAAAGTAAAAATCGACTTTTTTTTATCTAATTAGACTATCCTAAATATAAAAAAACCATAAATTTTTTTATTCCGTTAAAAATTTTTTTTGACTTTCTGCCAAAAAAAACACATAAAAAACCAGTGTGCAGTGGCGGATCTAGAGGGGGCTATGGGAGCTGTAGCCCCACCATAAGTCAAGGAGAAAAAAAATCGCGGTCACAAGTGAGTAGAGCTGGAGCAGCAATCGACGGCACAATCAATAGAAAAATGCGATACAATTTGTACATATTTTCGATAGCTCATCGATACTCATTTCTACCGATAGCTCATCGGTACTCATATAATATTGATCGTTAGTGAACACTGCGTGTTGTAAAAACGGTTTGAAAAGCGGTAACAAAAGTTGAAGTCGAAATTTCGTCATCATACATGGATATCAGAAAATTATTTGCGAAAGCCCCCCCCCCATAGCAAATCCTAGATCCGCCACTGCGCTCGTCTCTCTGCAAATGGGCAACGTCTGGCGTGTCAACGGCCAGTTCAAACTGGCACATGTAATCGACTTGGGAAGGCTCGAGTCGCTGATCCAGGAGGCTCGACGCGAGGCGGTGCAGCTAACGGATCCCAGGATTGCAGCGCTGGTGGCGCACTACTTGGAGGATCACAAGAGGGCGTGTCAAGACTGACGGGTACACAGCGTGGACCGACGTCCACGTTAGCTGCACCGTTAGCTGCACCGTCTCTGGACTGGATTGGGTCCGCCTGGAAGTGGATTGCGGGCTCACCGGATGTGTCGGACTGGGACGCATTCTTCATGCTCAGGCTAGATGTGAATTCCTCAAGAATAACGAGGCTCGGATAGAACTGGTCGAGGACGGTAGAATGTTCTTGTCCAACTTCAACGGGACATTGAAAGCTGGACCCAGCACCCACAACTTGGCTGGAACCTACATAGTCCAGCTCGGTAATGTAACAATTAGTGTGGCTGGAAGAACCTATACGAGCTACTCATCGAGCCACTTCATGGTTATGCCAGCGGTACTGAATACAGTCACCACCACCGGGTACGCGCCTTCGCTCCACTACGTGAACGACTTCAACATGGAAAACCTGAGGAGACACTTTTTGGGATATCTGAGAGGGTTTCTTTTTCCTTCCTTCTGGAGGCATTGGTCGCTTTGGTTGTCGGAGCGGTTCTCTACACCACATGGAGGAAGCTGACATCGACCAAGGGCATCCCTGTCGTGACAAACATCACCCCGGACCCGGAGACGTTAGACGCTGGCAGGGCACCCAAAGCCCTATAATCCGCGGGACGCAGATCTTGAGGGGGGAGGAGTTATGAACTCTCTCTAAGTATCTTCCCCACTGACCGCCGCTCTTATACGCGCTCCCCCCGCTGGATGCAAACGCCGCATTCAGCACTGGAACCGGAGCTCTGGAGAGAACCAGCACCGATGCTAGAAGGCATTTATGGAGACTTGGCAACCCTTGAATTTGCCAATCACATTTACTTAAATCTTAATTTGCTAGATATTAATCTGTAATCGATATCGTGGGAAACATCATTGGACGTGCAGCTCTCAAAATCACAAACGTAATCCGAATAAATCGCTAATCTGGTTAACCATCAATTGTTAAAATTAATTAGAAAGTCAATGAAAACGGTTCTTTAACACAACCCTTGACTTCATTTGGGGAACCTATCTACAGAACAAGTCGACGATACACAAGAACATTTGGAATGCTCCATATACTTACTAGGTGAGATATGCGGCTTCGGGAGCCGTAGCAACACAAGCAAGAAATAGTCTTGCTGGTATGGGGAAGACAACATACCAGCTGAACTTCTACAAGTTGACACCCAGCTGATGGCTGAAACATTGCACCCGCACTTCTCCCGCATATGGGAAAGTGAGACGGGGCCAAGAAAGGGGACCTTAGTGACTGCAATAATTGGAGAGGAATCACACTTCTCAACACTAGCTACAAAGTGTTGGCCACTCTACTGAACAAGCGCCTTCAAGAAAAAATCGAGCCAACGATCAGAGATGAACAGGCAGGATTCAGACCACACAGGAGTTGCGTAGACCAGGCAAATACACTACGCATAATCACCTAACAAGCTGTGGAATGGAGAGCCCCGCTATACCTTCTGTCCATAGACTTCAAGAAGGCATTGGATTCAGTGGACAGAGCGGCAATATGGAGAGCACTGGCAAGGAAAGGAGTACCAACCAACATCATTAGTATCATCAAGTCGATGTACGATGATGCAAACTTGGCGGTACTGCACAACGGAAAAACAAGTGCACCTTTCCAGACGAATACTGAAATTCGGCAAGGTTGCCCATTGTCGCCGCTACTCTTCAACATCGTGGTTGACGAGCTTATGAAAGAAGTGTGCAACCCCAAGCGTGGAATCACGTGGAGCCTCACCAGACACCTTGAGGACTTGGATTATGCAGACGACATTTGTCTGACCTCTCACAGGCTCTGCGACATCCAGAGCAAGACAGATGACCTCGCCAGGCTAGCAAGCAAGATCGGTCTTGAGATAAACGAAGCCAAGACCAAGGCAATGCGCTTCAAACACTCCAGCCAAGGAAACATCATCATATATGGGAACGCAATAGAATTCGTCACAAGTTTCCCATACCTTGGCACCATCATATCCAACAATGGAAGATGACGTCACAAACCGACTTGCCAAAGCCCGATCTGCATTTGGGAGACTCTATCGCATCTAGAAGAATAAGGAAATAAGCAGGCAAACAAAACTCCGAATTTACAATGCGTGCGTAAAGTCCATACTGCTATATGGTAGTGAGACATGGCTCACCACCAAGAAGATGACACAGAGACTGCAAGTCTTCAGCAACAAATGCTTGAGGATTATATGCGGAATATTCTGGCCAAGCAGAATATCCAATGCAGAGCTGGCTCGGATCACAGGTGAGCGCCCTATACACCTCCAAATAAGGAAGAAAAAGTGGACGTGGATAGGTCATGCTCTCAGAAGGAACCCTAGCAGTATTGTCAGGATGGCACTGGACTGGAATCCCCAAGGCAGCAGACGAATCGGAAGACCAAAGGCGACCTGGAGAAGAACTCCAAGAACTGACACAGTCGAGCACAACATGGGACAGAGCTAAACAGACGGCGCAAAATAGAGTTCGATGGAAGGCTTTAGTAGAGGCCCTAAGTTCCCAAGCGGAATAATAAGGAATAAAAAAAAAAAAAATACATGAACATATGTTTAACGATGTCAAATCTTATCTACAAATACTACAAAAGGGACGAAATTTTAAAACAAAAATACAAACGCTACAGTCAGGAGCTGACTGTATAAGGCCATGGATTATCATAGTATACCGTAGGCAATAGGTATAGGGTATGCATTTCTAGCGCGAACCAAATTTCATTATATGTGCTTCTTCTTGATTTTTTTGGCACGAACTAAGAATGCATATTGCGTCTTGTCGTTTTGTCTAATGTCTCACCATTTTCGACGACTGCGAGAGATGTTCAGTGGCTGAGTGGACTATGTCCCGGACTCTAAGGCGGCCAATCATATTGAGCGTGTTTGAGGTTCGATTGCTGCCGCGATCAACATGTGAAATTCTTTTGTACTTCATAATTTTTTTTAAATAAATTAAAAGCACAAAAACATTAATGAGGGGCGGCGGCGGTAGGCGATTTTTAAGTTTAAGTTACGCAATATATTTAATTAGAATAACATTTTAGCTGTTCAAGGTCAATATCGGTTCGATTTCTGTTCAAGGTCAATATCGGTTCGATTTCTGCATCATAGCTTATCTAGTCGATATTATTGCCAAACACAACAAGAACACTTGTCAAAAGACAAGGAGCGGGCTTGAATGTACAATTGTTTCACGAAGTAGCCAACTTCGATCATCAGCATTCATCGCTGACTAACTTGGTGATCGAAGGCAGTTTCATCTGCACACTGCTAGAACTAGTTGGGAATTCCAAGCTTGTCTCTTTGTTGTGTTTGGACTTAATCGTGCATTGAATTCTTCTGCGAGAATTCCTGATTGCAGTTGCACTTAGTTAAAAGGTGCATTAAGCTCTATTGGTGTAGAGCATTGTCCGGTGTGTCTACCGTTATTTTTAATAAGCGTGGCTTACGACCTGCATTTGTTAATAACATTTTAGCTGACTCAAGGTCAATATCGGTTCTTTCGTCGGTACACAACAGCAAATGCAAAACTAATTGCACATATTTATGTATATACAATCGTGCAATAATGTGTGTTAAAGTGGGACGCCAATACATTCATGTGGATATTCAGACATGTATGTATGGGCGTCCCACTCGCATATTCATAACTTTAATTGCAAAATATTGAGAGTAAAACAAAATAGGAAACATCCAATTGGAATCTTACTGAACTTGCAAAGTCATAATAGACAAAATATGGAAAGAGTGACGGCATTGAAGAACGCATTAGTTCGCGTTTTTTTGATGCGTGCTAAATAATATAAAACTTAACTTTATTTATAAATAATTAATATTATTTATAGCTATTATAATTTGATTGTCTTTCATATGATAACAAAGTAATGAAAATTTTTTTTTTTTTGATTGAAATTGAATTAAATAATTTAATTTGTTTCACTGTAACTTTTCTTTTAGTTTATTAGAATAAAATAAATAAACAAAATAAAATAAGAAAAAATTAATAAGTACCCTCAACCGGGAGTTGAACACACGCACTCTCTCGCAGCCGTCCGCCACTCTAACTACTCGGCCATTGCCTCACTCCTTGGCCCATCGGCAAAGCTGCATTGTGAACCAATTCTGTTATCATACAATGCAAATAAAAAGTTTAATAAAATGCTGTGTGTCTTACGCTAGACTTGAACTTCGGTATGCTTGCGTAAATTAGGTCTGCTTAATTATATATGTTCAAAGTGAGTTTAATTCGTATCATATCTCACTTATTTATAGTCCGATTTTAATGAAATTTTTACATAACGCCCGTGGCAAAGTATTTGTCATGTAAGATATACAACTGTGGTTGTTGAGTTAATATTGTAGTTTTTAAATAGTTATTACTGATTTACAGAGGCGGGAAGGGGCGTGTCTAAATTTTAAAAAAACTTTGAGACACTGCAATATATACATATGTTGTCACAAAATTTGATGACTCTAGCTCTTATAGTTTATTAGATCCAGGTGTTCATACAGACAGACAGACAGACAGACAGACAGACGGACAGACAGACATGGCTCAATCGACTCGGCTACTGATACTGATTCAGAATATATATAGTTTATGGGGTCGGAGATGCCTCCTTCTGCCTGTTACGCACATTTCCGTTCCGACAAACACAATAGACCATGAATTTTTTTAAAATCCATGGCCTAACAACTTAATAAACAACAGTAATAAACACTTAGCAAACGTTCATTTTATACATGCCGTACAAATTTATTAGGTATTTTTATAAACTAACATTTTTTATTGGACTATATTTTCATACCCTCCCCTTCTTCTTCTGTAGCCCTACCTGCCTACAGAGCTCTGTGGACTGATGGGGCACTCACTCACTAAGGAGCGGCAAAAATAAAAGGGGACAGAAGAAAGCAAGGGCTTTCACGGACACTAACGTTTTAGACAGAATATTATTCGAATTTTATCATAAGTTGAACAATAAATAATTCCAAACAATGGTGATCTAACTCTAATTTAATACATGAATGGACGGGATATTTTGTCGGACGGGCGAATAATACCCTGGCGGCTCTCCGCATGGACTGGACTCACCAGGGCGACGACGTGTAGTTGGTGTCGTTCCGTCTATGGATTTAATTGCAGCTGCACATGGTCCTGTTCCGTCTTTGAATTCAATTTTGGCTGCACACACATAAAGATTATTATAATTTTATTTTAAAAAATATTTAATAAATTTAATTACACGCACTTTTTTAAATAATCAATTCGCAGGAAGGTAAGCCTTGACCGCCTCGACTCTCGACTTTGAATGATAAGACCTGCCATTGAAAATCTGCTTGGCGGTCGCTGAACCTGCGATTTCGGGTATCTAACCGACAATTCAAACTGTGCATCAGCCAAACGGTAAACGGGGTTCGCTGACCGATCCGGCTTTTAAGAAAGACCTCAAAACTGCACTGCTTGCTTTGTCGGTAGATGTGTGGTACCAGGGCAGCTGTATTCATCGATAACTTTCTATCGACCCGAAAAACAGCTGTTCCCGCAAAATGGAACAGCACCCAATGTTTCGAGTGGCGCAAACAATTCCGCAGAGCGACGAAATCATTGGGGCATTTTCATTGGACTCGGAGTTTTCTGGAGCCGGCACAATTCCCTCACACGCAGTCCAACAGGCGCCATACGCGGGACCCCACGATCTTCCAGTAGCTGCCGTAATGGGCTTTTTGGTCCTCTTGCAAAAAACTGCGGATAGCTGTCAACACAGTGCGGTTTACTCTCTCCGCGGCGTTGCTGGAAGGTGGGTATACGGGAGTTTTTTGGTGATTGATTCCAAAATGACCGACCATCTCTTCAAAAATTTTAGATGTAAATTGCTTGCCGTTGTCTGAGTGAATAGTTTCCGGTACGTCGAATTTGAAGAAGACTTCGTTGACCAGGAAGTCTATCACGTTGGCCGCAGATGCCTCTCGCATTGCCTTCAGGAAAGTGTATTTTGAGAAATGACGCACCACAATGAAGATCCACGCGTGTCCCTTTCTCGACCGTGGATATTTTCCCAGGAAGTCTATGAATAACTTCTGGAACGGCCTTTCTGTGTCAGTCCTTTTCCCAATGCCCACTTGCATGCGGTAATTTGGCTTCCTTACACACTTGGCACTTGCGCACGAAGTCGCGTACTTGCACGTCCATTCCCGGCCAGTAAAACTGACGACGCAGCAGCTCCAAGGTCTTCGCTTGTCCTCCGTGTGTCGAGGTTGGGTGTGTATGCGCTTGCGTGATCAGCACGTTCGTCAGGGCTGCTGGAATCTACAGCTTCCATTCTGAGGCTTCTACTTCTTCGCTCAACACTTGCTGTTACATTCGCTTGAAGAGCAGACCGTCTTCGACCTTTAAGTCCGGGAGATGCTGTTTGTTACTATCTGCCTCTCGCACCAGCTCTTGATATTCCTCCGCACCGAACGCCGTGGTCTCGAAACCCAGCAGATCGGTGGGATCCATGTGGACCTCTTCCACGCTACGCGACAAGGTATCGGCCACCACGTTCTCGCTGCCTTTGCGGTGTTCAATTGCGAAGTTGTATGCCTGTAGTTGTAATGACCATCTCGCCAGCCTTCCCGAGAGATCTTTCATGGTCATCAGCCACTTCAGACTCGCATGACCCGTTATGCATGTGAACGGCATCCCTTCGATGTACGGCCTGAACTTGCGGATGGCCAGAATGGCTGCCAGACATTCTTTTTCGGTCACAGTGTAATTGATCTGGTGTTTGTTCAGTTTGCCGAAAAAAAGGCAATCGGCTGCTCCTCACCTTCTTCGTTCCGCTGAAAAAGCACAGCTCCAACTCCCATGAGTGACGCAACGCATTGGACATAAAAGTGTCGTTTAAAATCCGCGTGCACCAGCACTGGTGCCGTGGTCAGTGCTTTCTTCAAGTTCTGTACTGCCATCTCCGCCTCTGAACTTAATGAAAACCGTTTGTTTGTCTTTTTTAGGCTCTCAGTGAGTGGCGTTGCCAGCGTTGCGAAATTTCTGATGAAGCGACGGTACCATCCAGTTATCCCCAGGAATGCTCGGACCTCCTTCATATTTCTAGGATTTGGAATCTTTTTAATCGCCTCGACTCGGCCTGGATCCATCTGCAGAAGTCCCCCACATACCACAAAGCCCAGGTATGTATGACTTGAAACAAAAATTAGATTTTTGCAAGCCAATTGTTAAACCTGCTTTTTTCAGGCACTGTGCTACTTTGTGTCGCATTGCACAATCCAAAAGGCATTACCCGGAATTGGCACAACGGCCGACCTGGAACAGTAAATGCTGTAAGCTCTCGGGATTTTTCCTCCAATTCAATTTGCCAGAAGGCGAATTTTAGATCGACGCTGGAGATATACGTGGTTTGGTCCAGTCTGGAAAGGATTCCCTCGACGCTGGGTAGCGGGTAAGCGTCCTTAATAGTGATGGCGTTCAGTTGCCGCGCATCTAAACAAAATCTATTTTTTCCAGACTTCGCCACCACGGTCGTGCGATTGCTCCATGGGCTTTTGCTATGTTCTATGACTCCGAGCTCCAACATCTTGTCGATTTCTTCCTCCACAATGGCCTGCCGGGCTGGTGACATTGGGTATGGCCGGTCTTTGAATATCTTGGCTCCCTCTACTAGCTCTATGATATGGTTGTCAAGTTCAGTCCGGCCTAGGCCATGTTCTTCGAATGTGAGGAATTGTTTTTTCACACGTTCCAGTTCGCGACTCTCCTCTGCTGACAGATTCCATCTCTCGGGGTCTGGGTTTTGCTCGTCGGCGCTGTCCTCGGCGTAGTGTGCCATGACGCGACCCTGGAGTTCTGCTGCGGCGCTATCCTTTGTCGGCTCCCCATCTTGGCCGATAACTTCAGGAGCGAGTTGGAATGCACGCCAGAAATCGACCCCAAAATATGCCTTCTGTTCCAAATATGGACAGATGTAAAAAGTTATGGTTTTCATCTTTGCGTTGTATTTTACAGGCAACTCCGTACGACCAATAATGGATCGATCCTCCCCTGCTGCTGTTCGGCATCTCTAATTTTTCCAACAGTTCGCGGCCGCCGTGACCTAACAGACTTATGGTCGCTCCAGTATCAAGGAGGCCAATGATGCGTACGCCGTGGTCTGGGATCGTTTGTGTCGTTCCGTAATACGGCAGCTGCCACCTCCCGGCCTGAAGCGTAGTCTCGCCTTGTTGATCCTTGCGGAAATGTGTCACATGTCGGCTGGTGTTCCGTGCGTATGCTTTCTTTCCGAATTTTTCCGTTTTTATTATCATTATTTTGTACAATTATGTGTCTTAATTCTAGTGGTGAACATTCTTCGCGGGATATTATTTCGGGCGTGCCTCTCCCGCCCGTTATGCACCCCTTCGGTCGTTTCCCGCACAATCCAGACATTTAGGAGACACCGTACCAGGCTTTCCACACCGATAACAGAACAGTCGCCTCTCTGCCGACTCGCAGTCGCGGAAGATATGGCCGGCTGTTCCGCAATTCCAGCATCCCGTTCTCTCTGGTGTCTTGGGTGGCCACTTGCGAAGCTCCTCCACTTCCTGGGCTGGCGCTTCCTTGGGTGAAACAGGTTCACTCACTTCGTGTACGCGAGGCTTAAAATTGGAATATGCCGGCGGTTGCACATTCGCTGCACGTCCTCGGCGACCAAAGTTGCGTTCCACCTCTCTACTCTCGTGGCGTATATGAATCGAGCAATGTTTTCCTTAAAACCCTTTTTTATTATTTTTACCAAGTGTCGTTCAGCCATGGGCTTCCGCAGTCGCGATGCCAGTTGACGCATTTTGTGAATATAGTGTAGTATGCATACATATTAAATATCTACTGTACCAAGAGTACATAGTGAATTCACTGTAACACCCTGTTACAGTGTTTACATAAAGAGAGTCGATCGGCGCGCTCACAGAAAGTGCAAGTGTCTGCATTCTGTTACACTCACCGACCACGTGGCCGAACTCAAGAGTATGCATATACCATAGCACTCCAGCTTAAGAGAGCCAAACACCGCAGCTTAATACATATACATTAAGCATAACATTTAGCATAACATTTAGAATATACATAACCGTCTCTCTCCGCAATGATACTTAGGCTTACTTAGATCCTAAGAAAACAATGTAAAGATCAGATTCAACTGAACGTTGGAAGCGGCACCTTCGCTGCCTCCAACACTCAATAAAAATAATAAATATTCAAAAGGATAATTGTTTTCTTACATGGCGACCGTGACAATCGAGCCACACACATATATATATTTTATATACATATATAAAAAAAAAACCAATAAAAAGTTACAAGTGACAACTACGACGAAACAGTCACATGTACAAACGAAAATAAAATCAACAACAACAACATAAAATCAACGAACATAAAATGAGCAACAACAACAACAACAACAGCAGCAGCAGCTCAGCATAGGCAGCAGCAACAACTGCAGCAGAAGCAGTCACAACAGCAGCATCAACAACAACAACAAGTGTCAGAGGCAAACCGCAAACACGTGCGGCGGAGATTGGAGACTGGAGAAACAAAGAAAAACTGAGTGAGTAGAGTGTGGCAATGGGCAAACGCGGAGGTCAGAAAAACAAAATAAATAAAAGAACAGCACACATCAAGTGGCTATTATATACCAATAAAACGCCGCCCCCATGGGCAACGGCACAGAAATTAACTGCCGAACTTGATTTTCTGAAAGAAAACCTCCAGCAAAGAAAGCTCTATCCCACAACTCACTCAGCAAATATAAAACATATAAATGAAAAGTTAATTAAAAAACCACCATCTCCCAAGCCGTTGCCGAAAAAGCCGGACGTCTGCCCGAACGACTGCCCTGGACCGTTGTACGCTGCAGCATGCGTATCCACATGCTTGAAAATAAGGACCTGTGCGAAGACCAGCGCCGGCCCCGCCTGAGCCAATAGGCCCAGGACATCAGCAGCAGTAACAACAACAGCGAGAGGGGCACACCGCCACTTTCGCACTCCGCCACTTTCGCCTACGAGGGAGCGTCAGCGTAGCCAAACCGGCGACGACCAGCTGACGCTGATGGAACATAGAGCAGCAATCATCAGTATTATTTTAATTAGTATAATAAGAAAATTTATAAAATTGTGCGGAACCATCTCCGCTCGATTAGAAGTATAGCCCGTAAAGCTATACAAAACACTAGGCAGGAAAAATTGTAAAAAAAAAAAAAGTAAATGCAAAGTAATTAGAAAAATTGACCGAAAATAGTTATAAAATACAAATTAAAAATATATATATTCTCAAATACACAATAATACATACACTGTTAATAATAATTGTTGTTAAAATGTGCGTAAATGTGTATATAAATTACACAAAAAAATGGAAAAAACACAAAAATTAACAAATCAAAAAGAGAGCACAAACAACATTGAAACAAATAATACGATATTTAGTTTGTTACTTAAAGAAATGAAATAAATTAAATACAATGAATTACAAAACGAAACAAAAATATATTAACTAAAGCATTGGCGAAATTTTAAAATCAAATTAAAGTATGGCTACACTAAAAGCAATTAGAGAAAAACATGATAGAGTTCAGTTTAGCATTATCTTAAAGAAAAAGTTCATATCCACAAAGAATGGAATGGCATGAAATATGCACATTGATTAAAAATATAAAAATTCAATTCGATTGGTCTAATTTTATTTATTTATTATTCGGCTTATCGCCGAACAGGCCTATACAGGCAGATACAATACAAAAACATGCGTCAATATTAGTCGACTGCTTTAATGAAGCACGAAAACTAATAAATGAACATAGGAAAATAATCAATTCAGAAAACTGGTCTAAATTATCAAGACTATTAATCAAACTTCGATTAAACTTGATAACAGTTAAAAGGAAATTTAGTTTGGAAATATCAATTCCAACAATACTAAATGCCCCCTTAACGATTGATGCGGACGAACAATCTGAATCAATAGAACCAGAAGAAATTGATTTAGAAGACACCAAGCTTGAAGAAAAATATACCGACATCGAAGAAAAAGATCTTTTAAACTTAACTATTCCAGCTATATTAACATTAGCTGAACTATCAGATAAAGAACTGTCCGATAATATTAAAACAGAAAATACAATGGCGCAAACTAATATTGATTTTCTAAATACAGCATCAAAGCTTATACCTGACTTTGATGGTAAAGCTGAAAACTTGACAAGTTTTATAGATGCTTTAAATATAATAAACTTAATTAAAGGAGAACATGAATCTCTAGCTGTTTCGGTTCTAAAAACCAAATTAAAAGGCACAGCGAGAAATCTGATAAGCAGTGAAACTACAATAACACAGGTAATTTCAAGTCTTAGAAGAAACGTAAAGGGTGAATCAGTTGAAGTGATAACAGCAAAGCTAATGAACCTTCAACAAAAGAATAAAACTGCCAACCAATATACAAAAGAGGTTGAACATATGACTAAGGCTCTTGAAAGTGCATATATTAGTGATGGACTTTCACTTGATCTAGCAAATAAATATAGCACACAACATGCTATCAAGGCTATGACCACAAATTGTTCCATAGAGAAAGTAAAGCTTATAATGCAAGCTGGTACTTTCAACACAATGAACGACGCTATCTCAAAGTTCGTTGGTAGCTGTACCGACGCAACTGGGAAGAGCGACGCAGTATTGTTCTGTCGTCATAATAGAGGCAACCGTAATGGCAACTCAAATAGAGGCAGAAACAATAATGGAAATTATAACAATTACAACAGGAACAGAAACAATAATCGAGGTAACCGAGGAGGCGGTAACCGCGGTAATAACAATTCCAATCGAGGTAGAAGTTATAACAACACAAATAACAATAACAACAATGTCCGAATTACACAAGGTTCTTCGGAAAACCAACAAGCACCTTTAGATACACAAAACTAGTTTATCCGATCAATCTCAATCTAAATATATATCCAAATTTTTCAAATGTAGAAACAAACAAAAACTTGACATTCCTAATAGACACTGGAGCAGACATTTCACTTTTAAAAGAAAATGTCATAGAATCCACGAACGTTGATAATGATCAACAGATAAATATCCAAGGCATAGGCCAAGGAGTCGAACACTCCATAGGAATGATCAATACAGAAATTCAAACAGGAAAATTCGTAATACCACACAATTTTCACGTTGTTAATTTTAAATTTCCAATACCATGTGATGGTATACTAGGCATTGACTTTATTAAGAAGTACAATTGCCAACTTGACTTCAAAACAAATGAAGACTGGTTTATAATTAGACCCAATAACTTAAAATATCCAATTTATGTACCAATTACATACAATGCTGGAAATAACACAACTCTTCTACCAGCAAGATCTGAAGTAGTCCGTAGAATTTCAATAAGTCCGTCTGATATTGATATATTAATACCTAATCAAGAAATTCAACCTGGTATTTTTATAGCAAATATGGTAGCAAAAGCTAACATGGCTATTGTCCGATTACTAAATACAACAGCAAATAATCAAATGGTGAACCTAGACAAAATAGAATACGAATCATTAGAAAATTACAACGTCATTAAACCCGATAACACAGAAAGAACGGAAAATGTATTGGCAAAGCTAAAAAAAAATTTTCAGCCACTTTTCAAAAACACACTTGAAAAATTATGCATACAATACAGTGATGTATTCGGACTTGAAACCGAATCAATTACAACAAATAATTCTTATAAACAAAAATTGAGATTGAAAGACAATGAACCAGTTTATATAAAAAACTACAGAAACCCTCACAACCACATAGAAGAAATAAAGTCCCAAGTACAAAAACTAATTGTAGACAAAATAGTAGAACCATCTGTATCAGAATACAACAGCCCACTGCTACTTGTTCCGAAAAAAGCTCTACCGGATTCTAATAATAAAAGATGGCGATTAGTAATTGACTATCGTCAAATAAATTAAAAACTACTGTCCGATAAATTTCCGCTCCCTAGAATAGACGATATACTCGATCAATTAGGAAGAGCAAAATATTTCTCATGTCTAGACTTAATGTCTGGTTTTCATCAAATAGAACTTGATGAAAATTCTAGAAATATAACGTCATTTTCAACGAGCAACGGCTCATATCGCTTCATTCCAACGAATGATGACTATAGCATTCTCTGGCTTAGAACCTTCGCAAGCTTTCCTATACATGGACGACTTGGTTGTAATTGGTTGCTCCGAAAAACATATGGTTAAAAAATTTAACAAACGTTTTTGACATATGTATGAAGTATAACCTGAAATTACACCCAGAAAAATGTTCGTTCTTCATGCATGAAGTAACCTTTTTAGGCCATAAATGCACTGATAAAGGAATCTTGCCTGATGACAAGAAATATGACGTCATCCAAAAGTATCCAATTCCCACAGATGCAGATAGCGCTAGAAGATTTGTTGCATTCTGCAATTACTATCAACGTTTTATAAAAAACTTCGCCGACTATTCACGGCACATAACGAGTTTATGTAAAAAGAATGTTCCTTTTGAATGGACAGAAGAATGCCAGAACGCATTCGATTATTTGAAGCAAGCGTTAATGAATCCAACCTTGCTACAATATCCTGACTTTAGCAAAGAATTTTGCATAATAACAGATGCAAGTAAGCAAGCATGCGGAGCAGTTTTAACTCAAAGCCATAATGGACTCCAACTTCCAGTTGCATACGCATCTAGATCATTCACAAAGGGTGAAAGTAATAAGAGCACAACAGAACAAGAGTTAGCAGCGATACACTGGGCAATAGTACATTTTCGACCATATATCTATGGCAAACACTTTCTAGTAAAAACCGATCACAGACCACTCACATATCTTTTTTCGATGGTTAACCCAAGTTCAAAATTGACACGCATGAGGTTGGAATTAGAAGAATATGATTTCACTGTAGAGTATCTAAAGGGAAAAGACAATTTTGTGGCAGATGCACTGTCACGTATAACTATAAATGAGCTGAAGGATATGTCAGCAAACGTCTTAAAAGTCACTACAAGACAACAAAGTAAACAGAAAAATTTCTGCGCAGAAACAAATATAAATCAACGAGAAGAAACTCTTGTTAACGCTTCTAAGCCCAACGTATACGAAGTCATTAATAATGACGAAATACGAAAAGTAGTGACCTTGCGAATAACTGAATCAAAATGTTTATTTAAACGTGGAAATAAAGTTATAGCAAGAATTGATGTTAGTGATCTGTACACCAATGGAATTCTAGACTTAGGTCAGTTCTTCCAAAGGCTTGAAACACAAGCCGGTATACACGAGATCAGCCAACTCAAAGTGGCACCGAGCGAAAAGATATTTGAAACAATTTCAATTGACTCTTTTAAAAAAATGGGCAATAAATTATTAAAACTATTAAGAGTAGCGCTACTCAAGCCGGTGACCCAAATATATGATCAAAAAGATCAAGAAGCGATACTGTTTACATACCATGACGATCCAATTCAAGGAGGTCATACAGGCATAACAAAAACGCTAGCGAAAATTAAAAGACATTATTATTGGAAAAATATGACACGTCATATAAAAGAGTACATAAATAAATGTCAAAAACAACGACACATACAAAAACACCCCTTACACTAACAGAGACACCCATTTACGCTTTTGACAGAGTGATAGTACACACTATTGGTCCTCTACCTAAATCTGAAAATGGTAATGAATATGCAGTCACTCTAATCTGTGACTTAACAAAATATTTAGTTGCCATACCAATTCCCAATAAAAATGCAAATACAGTCGCAAAAGCTATATTTGAATCTTTTATTCTGCAGTACGGTCCAATGAAGACGTTCATTACGGACATGGGAACAGAATATAAAAATAGCATTTTAGCCGACTTGTGCAAATATTTAAAAATAGACAACATAACGTCTACAGCTCATCACCACCAGACACTAGGTACCGTCGAAAGAAGTCATAGAACCTTCAACGAATACATTCGTTCATATATATCAGTAGATAAAACTGATTGGGACGTATGGTTACAATATTTTGTGTATTGTTTTAACACTACACCATCCGTAACACATAATTACTGTCCATATGAACTTGTATTTGGTAAAACTAGTAACTTAGCAAGACAACTTAGTAGCATAGATAATATAGACCCTATATATAACGTAGATGACTACGCTAGAGAAGTCAAATTTAGACTAGAAAACGCGTACAAGAGGGCACGCATATTATTAGAAAGCAATAAAATAAAACAAAAAAATAATTATGATAAGAAAGTTAGCGATTTTAAACTAAGTGTAGGAGATAACGTTTTAATAAAAAACGAAACAGGTCATAAACTAGAATCAATGTATCTAGGACCATTCGAAGTAATTAGAATAGAAAAGAATAATAACATAGTAATTAGAAATAAAAAGAACAAAGAACAGAAAGTACATAAGGATAGGTTAAAAATGTTTATTTCATAATTGTAATTAGTATGGCCATGCTAAGACAAAAATACTTAATCTTCGCTTCTATACTTCTTTATATTCAAATATTATTTGTAATTTAATATATTTAAAACAAAAAAAAAAAAAAAAACAAAAAAGAAACGAAAATCTTCCTTTGTTAATTAAAAATTAATCTTTTAAGTAAAAGCTTATAAAATAACTTCATAATGTTACGTTATTTTTCAAAAGGAGGGAGATGTAGTATGCATACATATTAAATATCTACTGTACCAAGAGTACATAGTGAATTCACTGTAACACCCTGTTACAGTGTTTACATAAAGAGAGTCGATCGGCGCGCTCACAGAAAGTGCAAGTGTCTGCATTCTGTTACACTCACCGACCACGTGGCCGAACTCAAGAGTATGCATATACCATAGCACTCCAGCTTAAGAGAGCCAAACACCGCAGCTTAATACATATACATTAAGCATAACATTTAGCATAACATTTAGAATATACATAACCGTCTCTCTCCGCAATGATACTTAGGCTTACTTAGATCCTAAGAAAACAATGTAAAGATCAGATTCAACTGAACGTTGGAAGCGGCACCTTCGCTGCCTCCAACACTCAATAAAAATAATAAATATTCAAAAGGATAATTGTTTCCTTACAATAGTCCTCCACACTCTCACCCGCTTGTTGCTCTCGCTTCAGCAATTCGTGCATCCGGTCGTGTTCCGTCTGATGGCTTCTGAACTGTGTCAAGTTTCCCACGATGGAATGTCGCACGTGGACCCAATACCCGTTCCGTTGTCGTTGTGCTACTGAGTTAATGCCGCTGTGCGCTTCATCTGGGTTGCTAACGAAGAGAGCCGATCGCTCACTCGTAAAAGACTTCCGGCTCTGGGGTCCCTATTTCGCCATAGCATCAAATGAGTTAAATTCGCTTTTTGAGTATTCTATATGTTCAATGCTTAGTGGTTACACTTTATTATTCGAAATCAATTTATAGCAATTTGGCTAAAACCTTTCAGACTATTAGTATATGTAACCTATATGCCGAGTTTGGAACTTATATTTCCTCCTGTTAGCACGCAATCGGCAAGTTCCAGCTTGCGATCTTGGAACGCATTGATCCGCTGTTCGACAGTGTCGATGCAGACAAATTCTTTTCTGACCCACACGATACATACAATCCTGAGCCAGAGCCTCTAACTGTGGATTGTAATGTATATCCAATAATAATAAGTGATTGGCTCCAATCAAATTAAGACCAACTGCGTCGGTGACGATAGAAACAAGATGCATTTGAAATTATTTGGATCTTTGAACTGATTCATAATATTCTCACAATTCTTGTCAGGTATGCCAACATTGACAATGTCTTAGATTCTCTTTATGCAACATGAAAATTCTGAATAGTTTTTCAGATACGAAATTAACAAAAACGAATTTGGCCCGGTATTAAAAGATTATTGGTGTGTATATTTATCGCAGTTCATTTGCTCAAGATCGAAATCAGACTAATTCTATTGTACATTAGCTACTCTCTTTGGCCTCTTTGCAGCGGATTAAACAGCCGAAGCAAAGACGAGCGTTAACAGAGTATAAGTGTTGTTCTTTTTACATGTTATGTTATTTCAATTTATGTTTCTATGTATTGTATGTATTTCAATGTAATTCAATCTATTTTTATCTTAATCTATTGTTTAAAGCTACAGCGCTCCAACATTCCGCCACCATTAAAGGACTGCAGTTCTTTGATCCATGGGATTGGAGCCAGCTTGTGGACTGCTCTTTTAACGATGCCGGTTGCGGTTTGCACCTCTGCCTCTCGGACCTTGCGGTCGTCTCCCGCGATGAATTGGGTGACACGCCCTAGATGCCATTTCTGGGGCGGTGTGTTGTCCTCGTGTATCAACACCATGCGATCCACCTCTAAGTTGTTGGCCTCTGTTGTCCATTGTGATCGCTGCTGAAGGCTGAGCACATAGTCCCTGGACCAGCTGTGCCAAAACCGCAGCTTGAGTTCCGACAGCTGCCGCCACCGTTTTAAGGATGGATTGCCTGCCATGTTGCAAGGCATTCCTGGAGCGTATTCGCGCGGCTGCATGGTTAGAGCCTGACCCAGCAGCAAATGGCCTGGCGTTAGTGGCTCGCCGTCGTTGGGATTGCTGCTCTGGGCGGCCAGTGGCCTGGAGTTCAGCAGCGCTTCGACGTCCACTAGGTGTGTGTTGAGCTCGTCGTGTGTGAGGTTGGCGTTGACGGCCCCTCTCACCAGCCGATGCTTCGCGGCCTTCACTGCCGCCTCCCACAGTCCTCCGAAGTGTGGCGCTCTGGGTGGAATGAAGATCCACTCCACTCCTCTCTCCGCGGCGTAGTCCTGAAGTTCCTCCTGCTGCTTCTCGAACGCTGTTTGCAGATCCTTCAGTACGTTGCTCGCTCCTACGAAATTGGTCGCATTATCGCTGTAAATCTTCTCCGGCAGTCCTCGTCTGCCCGCGAACCTTTTAAATACATTTAAAAACGCGTCAGTGGATAAGTCAACTACAAGTTCAAGGTGAACAGCCTTTGACGTGAAACAAATAAACACAGCGACATACGCCTTTACTGGGAGTCTACCGCGCAATCTGTAGCTTACATAAAATGGCCCACAAAAATCAACACCGCAAACTCTGAATGGGCGACCTTCTCTCAAACGGTCTGCAGGCAAGTTGCCCATGATTTGGCCTAATAATTTTGGCTTATATCTGAAACAATGCACGCAGTTACGAACAACTGCTGAGCACATTTCTCGTGCGTTTATTAGCCAAATTTAATCTCTCAAAAGTGCTATCAATAGTTTTGGGCCAGCGTGATAATTTTTAATGTGCAAGTTAACTAAAGTTAACGTCGCTATGTCGAGCGCATGAAATACGACGACGACGGCATTCTGCAATGTAAGCATTATGCCGGACGTCGTTACGTAGCTGGCAAACTTTGTTTATTTGCATGGCCGCTACGAATATGAAACCGCAACAATGTGTTTCGTTTTCATTTTAGCTCCTAATTTGAATTTCTGTATGGGTAGCTTTAGTTTGATTTCGTGCTCCAACGCCACAGCTCCGCTTGGCTTGTGAAATAAAGAATTAATATAAAATCCTTGTCTTTTATTGTCGCGGCCCCGCCCGACACCCAGACTCGTACAGCCGCGCGCGATTACGCCGGCCCAAAATATTTAATTGGCGCCCAACCAGTGGTAATTACACCACGACTAGAAAGTGAAAAAGAACAGATCTAAAACAAAGTGATCAAGTGAGCAGTGACAATACTAAAATACGCCACGACTCGAAAGTGAAAAAGAACAGATCTAAAACAAAGTGATCAAGTGAGCAGTGACAATACTAAAATACGCCACGACTCGAAAGAAAAAAAGAGCAGATCTAAGACAAAGTGATCAAGTGAGCAATCTACGGCCACACAGTGTCATACCAAAAGCCTAAAGTACTTGCGAGCAAAAGTGTGCCGTGTTCTCAGGGGTTGCGCAAAGCAACAGGAACCGTTCAACGATTGCTGACCTAAGCCACCATAGGCAGCGACAGTGACAGTGTTATAATTGACTGAGGTGCGCAATAGCGCTACTATTAGACAAGGTACATCGTTCACCGAAGCCGCCGGAGCTCTTCGGGCAGCGACCTATCGCCAGATCAGCGCGCAAGCTATCTGGACAGCAGAGACTGCAGCGCGGGAGGCAGTGACAGCACAACAACAGAACACCACACTACACCATACAACCCAAAAAATGTAAGTGGGCACCTTCTTTTAAACTGTTTTTAAATCTGCAAGATAGATATAAATATATGAAAGTAGTCTGTTGCAAGTGTCTTTGCCTAAAAGTTTTTACACGCGCAACGATTCATGAGAGTAATGGTGAATTGACTTGACGAGAAGTAGTTGGCTTTTGGCTGCAATGATAATTTAAATAAAAACACATTTATTGAAAGCAGCGTATCAAATGCACGCGCGCACAAACTTTTTTCCGTCTGCCTTTGTCTCGTTCGTCTTGTTTTGTCGTTCAACGTTATACGATCCGTGGAACTTTGCAACTTCGTTGCCTCTGTACACAAGCGTTGTGTTCGAGGTTTCGTTGTTTATATTGGAAGCATATGACTTCACAATTCCGTCGCTATAGAACCCCCCGCCGTCGGTCTAGTGATTCGGACTCTGATTGCGATAATCCTATTCGCCTTCCGGCGCCAAGACATTCAGTTTTAGCGCCCCAACAATGTCTCAACAGTTGGCGGCAGCTCATATTACGCCGCCAGAGGTGCAAGCCTATGCACCCATAGAAATAAGCAATGACATTCGCTGCGAGGAGCCATCAAATGCTTACCCGAGTTTTCGGGCGCACATAAATCGTACGTTTCATGGAGACAGGCGGCCCTCGCAGCCTACCATATTTTTAGGCCATACAACGGCAGCTCACGCCACTACCAGGCGGTTATAATTATAAGAAATAAAATCAGGGGGGCCGCGGATGTTGTTCTGACCTCTTTTGGCACAATACTTAACTTTGACGCGATTATAAGTCGCCTCGACTTCACATACAGCGACAAACGTCCAGTTCATGTAATCGAGCAGGAGTTGGGCACGCTGAGACAAGGCAGCATGTCTCTACTGCAGTATTACGATGAAGTCGGCAAAAAACTGACATTGTTGACCAATAAAGTCAACATGTCATACCAGCCGGCCCTAGCAAAGGGCCTCTGTGAAAAGATCCGCGAAGATGCACTACGTGTGTTCGTTTCGGGACTCAAGCGTAGTCTCACAGATGTGCTATTCTCGGCTAAGCCAAGGGACTTGCCATCGGCTCTGGCGCTCGCGCAAGAGGTACAATCGAACCATGAAAGATATGCGTTCGCTGCCAGCTTCGCGAGGAGCGTAGAGGAAAAGGAACACAAGGCAAGTGCCCAGTAGCGAGCCAAGCCACCCCAGCATGCGGAAGCGCAAACAAGTGGGTCAAAGAACCCACATTTTAGTAGGCAGCACAAGCAGCAAGGCCAATCCGGCCAGCGAAATGCCGAGCAGCAAAATCGCGCCAGTGCTTCAGAACCAATGGAGGTGGACCCTTCGCTGTCAAAGTTTAGACAGCCAACCCAGGCCTCCGCTGGCATCAGCAAGCGGTCGGCCATGTCCGATCGCACTAACGATAAGAACAAGCAGCAAAGGGTCAATCATGTAACCCAAGACGCTGGTCAGGGGCACAACTCGTACGCCGAAGCCGCCAGCGGCGCTGTGGCACAAATCGAGGACGATGCTGAAGATCCCTGCTACCCGTCATCAGACGAAGAGTAGCAAGGCTGGATATGAGCTTCTTAATCGATACCGGAACGTCCAAGAATTACATCAGACCGCATAAATGCTTGCGTGGCGTCCGTCCGGTTAACTCGCAATTCAGCTTGCGTTCGCTCCATGGCTCAACCACAGTCACACAAAAATGCAAAGCAACATTCTTCATTCTGCCAGACTTGTCAACCTTTGATGGGATAATTGGCCTAGATTTGTTAGCTCAGGCTGGGGCGTCACTCTGTTTGGCCTCCAGTCAGCTCAAATGGGGTACGGAAGTCGAGAAAATCTCCTTTCACAAATGCGCTGATGTCAACTTCACCGATGTGGATTGCTCAGACGCGCCCGCTTCGGTGCGGGAGCCTTTCGGAAATTGTTAAAAACCAGAAAAAAGGCCTTTGCAGACCCAAACGAGTCACTGCCATACAATACTTCGGTCGTTGCTACCATCAGAACAGTGAGCGAAGAGCCCATCTATGCCAAGCTATACCCATATCCCATGGGCGTAGCAGACTTCGTCAATAAGGAGATCCAGGATCTTCTAAGAAACGACATAATTCAAAAATCGGCATCCCCCTACAACAACCCAATATGGGTAGTAGATAAGAAGGGCACCGACGAAGCGGGCAACCGCAACAAGCGCCTGGTGATAGACTTTCGTAAACTCAATGAGCGAACTATCCCAGACAAATACCCCATGCCGAATATATCGATGATACTAAGCAACTTGGGCAAAGCCCACTATTTTCCGATCCTGGATCTCAAATCCGGATATCATCAGGTTGTGCTAGCGGAACGTGATCGCGAAAAAACTTCTTTCTCCGTGAACGGGGGAAAAGAGACTGCCGTTCGGCCTCAGGAACGCAGCCAGCATCTTCCAGCGAACAATCGATGATATCTTACTGGAACAAATAGGCAAATTTTGCTATGTTTATGTGGATGACGTGATCATCTTCTCGCAAGACGAGGAGACTCACATTAAACATGTAGAGTGGGTGTTAAAAAGCCTACAAGAAGCGAATATGAGGGTATCGGTCGAGAAATCGCGTTTTTTCAAGAAAAGCGTGAGCTTTCTTGGGTTCATAGTCACCAGTAACGGTGCAACAACGGACCCAGAAAAAGTCAAGGCCATAAAAGAGTTCCCGGAGCCCAAGACAGTATTTGAAGTCAGGTCGTTTCTGGGCCTCGCGAGCTACTATAGATGTTTCATTAAAGACTTCGCTGCTATAGCAAGGCCCATTTCGAGCATATTAAAGGGCGAAAATGGAACGGTTAGTAGGCATAGATCAAGGAACATTCAGGTGCGTTTCTCTGAGTCCCAGAGAGAGGCGTTTCAAAAGCTGCGCAATATATTGGCATCAGAAGATGTCATGCTCAGCTACCCTGACTATAAGAAGCCATTGATCTAACGACAGATGCTTCAGCCTATGGTATAGGTGCGGTGTTGTCCCAAGAGGGCCGCCCTATAACAATGATTTCAAGAACGCTTAAAGACAGTGAAGCCAACTACGCGACTAACGAGCGGGAGTTATTGGCCATCATTTGGGCCCTGGCTAAACTGCGGCATTACTTGTATGGAGTGAAAGATATAAACATCTTCACTGACCATCAGCCTTTAACATTTTCTGTGTCGGAATCAAACCCGAACGCCAAAATTAAGAGGTGGAAGGCCCTCATAGACGAGTTCAATGCTCGACTGTTCTACAAGCCCGGTAAAGAGAACCTGGTAGCGGACGCCTTGTCCAGACAGCAGCTTAATGTGCTGGAACAAGAAGAGCCCGAATCTTGTGCAGCAACGATTCACAGCGAGATGTCTCTCACCCACACAATCGAGTCGACAGACAAGCCGTTGAACTACTTCCAGAACCAGATAATACTGGAGGAAGCACGTTTCCCGTCTAAGAATACCTTTATTCTGTTCGGGAATAAAAGGCGCCAAATGGTCAACTTCGTCTGCAGGGATTCTTTATTAGACGAACTGGTAGACATAATCGTCCCAAGGGGCGTAAACGCTTTCTATTGCGATTTACACACTGTGACGCCGCATGAAGCGCGCCACATAGTATTAATATAACTTGTATATATAATATAAGGTATTCTTAAGTCGAATATACCCCGCAGTATTTATAAACCAAGCGTAGGCAGCGTAGGCAAAAAGACAGGGGCATAGGCAGGGACAAGGAATCAGGTTACATAACAGAGCAAAACACCAGACACTCGACGCCCATGGCCAGCGCACAAGTTACGAGTTACGGTACCCAGAGCTCGAACACTTGCACGCATAACGGTGCTTGGGCACCAGAGCTCGTGTACAGTCACCGCCAGGCGCCAGTTAGCAGCGACGCTAAGCTGGCAGCGACGCTCAGCCAGCAGCGATGCTCAGCCAGCAGCGACGCGCAGCCAGCAGCGACGCTCAGTCAGCAGCGACGCGCAGCCAGCAGCGATGCTCAGCCAGCAGCGACGCTAGGCAAGCAGTGCGAGCAGAGTCACAGCAGCCAGGCACGATCGGCTGAAGGCAGCGGCGACATGCAAGCAGCGGCGTCGGGTGAGCAGCGACGACATGTACGCAGCAGCGGCGACATGTGCGTAGCAGCGAAATGCAAGCTGCCGAAATTAGGTCAAGGGCAGTCGTTCGTGAACAGCTTAATGTGCCGGAAGCAAAGCGCTCCCAACGGGGACATAAAGAAAGTGAAAAGTAAAGTTTAAACCAGTGCCAAGTGCCCAAGGACACCGACTAGAGCCCGAGATGAATCCTGTAGCAGGAGACTCCAGGTGAGCAGGAGAAACCTTTAAAAATATTGAATGTATTAGTTCGTAGCTAGCGTAGATGGTGCGAGTAGGCAGGAGACAGGGCCTAATTAGGATAAGTGATCAGCGATAGGAAATAACGAAAGCAACAGTGAATAAATATGTTATAAACTATTTTAAATGAAACAACCCGCAGAGATTTATTAAATATACCCTTTAGAGCATCGTGAAAGTGTCGTGTACGTGTGTGCTGTGTTTGAGTGTGTACCTGCAGAGTCGTGCTTCTGGCGTGCCGGTGCTCCGCTGGCCAGTGAGCGGCTCTGAGCGTACACACGCACGTTTCGAGTCGTGAGTGGACGTCAGTTGACGACTGGGTGTGTGTGCGTGTGCTCTAACGAGTTGCGGCGTGGTGCAATACACCATCGAGCGACTTGTGGGAGCACGAGCGAAGACACCTGCGGTCACGGGCGTTCCACATGGTCAACGGCCACTCGTGACTCGTGTCGTGAGTGAAGCGCCAGTTGGCAAGCGGGTGCACGAACGTGTGCTTCAACAAGTTGCGGCGTGGTGGAATACACCGCAAGCGACTTGTGAAAGTACAGGCGAACACACCTGCGGCCACGGGCATTTCTGCACGACGAGCAGCCAGCCAGGCACGCGTGACACGCGACACGTACACGTGAGTCACAAACGGACCACGTGATGATACGACCCATGTAGAGACCCACATTTCTAGCGAGTACACATGCGTGACATCGACCACGTGTACCCTTATACCCTGTAATACCTCAGTAGGGTATGACCTGCTAGTAGCTTCTCTCTTACTAAAAGTCATAATAGTCCTAGTTTTATATAAATGTTCTGTAAAGACCCTGGCGAGACTGAGATATGTACCCCAGCCTGAGAAAGCATCCTTACAGCACGCTCGCAATGATACAGGACGAGATAGTGCGGAGGTTCCCAGCCACGAAGTTCTGGCATTGCAGGAACCGCGTCGTGGACGTACTCAGAGTTGAAGAAAGAAGGGAAATCTTAACTGCTGAACACAATAGGGCGCATAGAGCAGCGCAGGAAAATGTAAAGCAGGTATTGTCGGAATACTATTTTCCCAAAATGGCTAAGTTGTCCAACGAGATCGTACAGAATTGCAGAACTTGTGCGAGGGCCAAGTATGACAGGCACCCGAAGAAACAGGAACTCGGTGAAACGCCGATACCGTCACACACAGGGGAGATGTTGCATATAGACATTTTCTCTACTGACAAGAAGTTTTTCTCCACTTGCGTCGACAAGTTTTCTAAATTTGCCGTCGTACAACCCATCGCCTCGAGAACGATTGAAGACCTTAGGACAGCGCTGCTTCAGCTCATGAACTTTTTCCCAAGGGCAAAGACCATTTATTGCGACAACGAGCCATCGTTGAAATCGCAAACGATCGAGTCCATGCTTAGTAACAACTTTGGTGTTAGCATTACAAACGCACCACCACTGCACAGTACCTCGAACGGGCAGGTGTAGCGTTTCCACAGCACGTTGCTGGAGCTAGCCAGATGCATAAAGATAGACAAGGGCATGAGTGATACGGTCGAAATAATAATGTTGGCCACTACCCAATATAATAAGTCGATTCACTCGGTCGTCAACAGGAGACCGGCTGACATCGTCCTAACACACCCTGATGAGCCACAGGTAGAGATCCACAATAGGATCCAGGAAGCTCAAACCGCACTAATGGCCAGAGAAAACGCCTCGCGGCAGAATAGGGTATTCGATGTTGGCGAAAAGGTGTTGGTAAAATCCAACCGAAGACTCGGCAACAAGCTCACGCCATTGTGCGAGGAGAAAGCTGTAGAAGCGGACATGGGGACCACGGTCCTTATTGAGGGGAGGGTGGTCCATAAGGACAATCTAAAATGATGCACTCGGTAGCGAGGTCCGTGTACCGCTTAATTTTAAATTTTTTGGCCACTCGGCGCAGTTTTAGTAGTTCTAAGCTTAGCGTCATCCACGCGCATTATATTCTTAAGCATTTTACCATATTGGTGTTGGGTTCCCCCTTGCCTAAAAAACAGAAAAACCAACCATTTAAACTTTCACCCACAGGACCAATCTTATCCTTCTCGTATGTCTGTCATTGGCATCGGCACACATCACCGATTATTCGCGCGCCACGGTTGGCTTGCTCGGCCAATTCCCGCAATCACACATGAGAAATCTGCTGAGCGTAGACTCAGCACACCTCCGGGACTTGCTGGATGCGCTGGGTGCGCACCATCGAATGGCCAGAAGCTTGGACTTCCTGGGCTCCATACTAAAGGTCGTAGCCGGCACACCTGATGCTGGTGATTTGGAGAAGAGTAGGGTTTTAGAGGCGCGGTTGGTCGACGCGAACAATAGGCAGATAGAAATCAATACAAAAATCCAGAGTCAAATCAATAGACTAACTGCCACAGTCAACTTAATTCTCAAAACAGCAAAAGAGTCGCAAATTGACACCGGTCATCTGTATGAAACATTGCTCGCGAGAAATAGAATGCTCATGATGGAGCTTCAAAATTTAATGTTGGCCGTGACACTTGCAAAAATGAACATTGTTAGCCCAAATATTCTCGACCACGCAGATTTAAAATCAATTTGGCTGGAGGAGCCCACCAACACCCCCATAGGGGATCTCATGTCCGTATCGTCCGTAAAGGTTCTCCAATCCAGTAACGCATTACACTTTATCATTAAATTTCCGGTAATTAAGTTCGCCTGTAAGAAAATTACTATTTTCCCTGTCTGTCACGAAGGAGCCATGCTACGATTAGACGATGGCGTTATCGCAGAGTGCAACAACGAGATTTACACCGTTAAAGCTTGCACTGCGTCAACCAGCGCCGCTTTCTGCCAGCTATCATCAGGCAGCTCATGCGCAAGAGAACTTCATGCCGGAGGCGCGGCGCACTGCGAAATACAACCCAGCAGCCTAGATCCCATCACCTATGTAGATGAGGAGATCGTCATCATCAACGACAGGGCCGCCAGGGTGCAAGTGGACAACGGCACTGAAATCTGGGTGCATGGTACGCACCTTGTTACCTTCGCCAGACGTGCCGTCATTAACGGAACCTTGTACGTTAACCAGAACGGAGTCCAGAGCGTGCTCAGTCTCCCGTACCTTCATCGCCTAAATGAACGTAACTTAGAGACAATCCGGAGGATCAGAGAAGAGGTCGACGCCGAACGCCCCCAGCGAGTGGCACTAATCGTGGCAGCATCATGTTGCCTCCTGTTGTGCGTTGCCATTGTGGGCTGGCGTGCCCAGAAGGCCAGGAGATCCGCCAGACGATTGAACGTGGCGATCACCGAGTTAAGGTCGGCCGAGGGCGGCCTCCATCTTGAGGGAGGAGTAGTTAACTAAAGTTAACGTCGCTATGTCGAGCGCATGAAATACGACGACGACGGCATTCTGCAATGTAAGCATTATGCCGGACGTCGTTACGTAGCTGGCAAACTTTGTTTATTTGCATGGCCGCTACGAATATGAAACCGCAACAATGTGTTTCGTTTTCATTTTAGCTCCTAATTTGAATTTCTGTATGGGTAGCTTTAGTTTGATTTCGTGCTCCAAAGCCACAGCTCCGCTTGGCTTGTGAAATAAAGAATTAATATAAACTCCTTGTCTTTTATTGTCGCGGCCCCGCCCGACACCCAGACTCGTATAGCCGCGCGCGATTACGCCGGCCCAAAATATTTAATTTGCAGATTACGCACAAATATCTTGACGAAAGTTTCGTCTCGAGGCAACAATAGAGGAAATTTCGCATCTTAGGGAATGTTACTCTGCAGCAACCTGCCACCTACACGAATAACTTTGAAATGTATGCCAGATTCATCAAATTCATGCATGAAGGGGTTTAACGTCTGAATACTGGGTTGTAAAACGTGCGATTTTTCAAGCAACAATAGTTCTCGTTGAAATCTATGTTCTTGCACTATTTTCCAAAAGGCAAGTCTTCTTTCAATGGCCGATACGACGTGAGAATTGGGTCGATACTTTCTGTAGCAGAACCGCATGACATACGCTACTATTCGAATAATTTTAGAGAAGGAAGATCGTCGTTCAATTAGTTCTAAAATTCTATTAAATGTTGCCTGTTCGTAAACTACTTTGTGAACTAAAGCACATTTTTTGTTTTCTGAACTTTGTACTTCTGCGCAGATCTCAAATTTATGGAGTTGTGGCCAATTCTCGGCAGTGTCATGTAAGAAGCTTGGACCCGTAAACCATAATGATTTAATAAGCTCATCTATACATGCACCTCTAGATGCAATATCAGCTGGATTTGACTCAGTCGGAACATGTCGCCATATAACATGATTAGAGCGCTCTTGTATTTCAGCAACTCTATTAGCTACAAAGGTAGATAATGACGCTGGCTCTCTTTCCAACCAATAGAGGGTCACTTGAGAGTCAGACCAAAAGTTTACGCTGTCTATTTTAAATTTGGACAGAACAGGGGCAATTTGTTCCCCCACAGTGCTTAGCAAATGCGCAGCGCACAACTGAAGACGAGGAATAGTCTTAGTTGCCAACGGAGCGACTCTAGACTTTGCTGTTAGCAACACTGTCTATACTTCATCTTCATTCCGTGTACATACGTAGATGCAACATCCGTAAGCGTCTGCAAAGCCATGAACTTCCAATTGGTTGTATTGACTCTTACAGACATATCGAGACAGCTTTATTCTGCTGAGATCACGTAAAGTATCTATAAACTGAATCCACTCTGTATGAAGATAAGCAGGAATCGTCTCGTCCCAATCTAGTTTCTGTTTCCACAATTTTTGCAGCAGAATTTTTGCTTTTGTGATAAGTGGACATAGCAATCCAAGGGGGTCGAAAAGTCGAGAAGCAACTGACAAAATGTTGCGCTTCGTCGGCTTTAACAAAGGAAATTCATTTACCTCGAGATTGTATTTAAATTCATCCACACTAGGTACCCACCGTATGCCGAGAGTCTTCACTGAGCTTGTCTCGTCGACCTTCAATACCTTTTCGCCCTCATCAGTGAACAACTTTGGATGATTCGAAGCCCATTTTGCCAATGGAAAACCTCCTGACAGTAAAACTTCTTTGACTTGTTGGCAAATTTCTTGTTGACCTTCGTATGTGTCAGCACCAGCAAGCATATCATCTACATAAGAACAATCTTTTATGACAGCTGCTGCTACTGGATGCGATTGTAAGCAATTTTCAGCTAATTCAAATAGGCATCTAATTGCCAAAAACGGTGCAGATGCTGTGCCATATGTTACCGTTTTAAGTCTGTACGTTTGCACTGGCTGCGAGCTTTTTTCTCTCCAAAGAATTAGCTGGAAACTGCGATCTTCATCAGCAATGTCAACTTGGCGATACTTTTGAAAATGTCGGCTGTTACAGCGAATGCTCAAGCACTAGCATGAACATGTACTAGCAGTGCACTGTACAGTACGACACTGTACTGCACTACACTGCTGTGCTATCAGCAAGACTTTCAGCTATCAAGGATATTGTCTCATGCAACGATCCCTTATCTGTGTTTACGACCGGCTACAATATTTTATGACCTCACGTACACACATGTTTATTACGATAAGTAAAAAGGGATCGCAACTATTTTGTATTGAATAATAATTATCCCACGCTGCGTCTTTCAAGTGCAGCATATATAAATAGAGATAAGTAAAATAACCACCACCGCGGTTTCTTACAACACCGCATTAGATTTAAAAATCAGTTCTAAATAAACTAGCAAAGTGTAGAGACATACAATCTTCTACATAGGCAGTTGAAATAAACTCATAAAAGTGTTTAGAAGTGTACTTTCTTTACAGCGAATTTATTTAATCCAAAATTTAGCAATGTTAAATAAAGCTCCCTTTGAATTGTCGGCCCAACCATGAGAGTTTCATTTAATAAAACAGCTGTTGATGTTTTGCTTGAAGCATCAAACACGACTCTAAGTTTGGTTGAGGTGCTTTCAGGTCTCAAGACGCATTGATGGGGGATGTAATAATGCTGTCTTGGAGGAGTAGATTTGATAATAGACATATGACCCAGATCTCTGTACTCTTTCATAAATGTATGATACATATCTGACAGTGCATCGTCTTTACTTAACTTGCGTTCGAGTTGGAGATAACGCCTTTCGGCCGTTTGAAATGACATGCCAAGTATACTATGATCCTTTTTAAATGGGAGCCTGACTTGAAATCGGCCCGAAGGCAAACGTTGGACAGTGCAAATAAAAATATTTTCGCACTCTCTTTGTTAGGCTGTTCTATGTGCAGCCTTCGACTCATCTGGTGTTCTGTCTAACTCCCAAAACCGTTCCACCAATGACTCGAGAGAACATTCCATTTTTTGAGCTACTATATTACAGCTCAACTGTCGATGATTTAATTCACCGCTATATTTTCCAGATACAATCCACCCGAACAAGGTTTTTTGGATTGAAGGAAGCTCTGCACTTAATTTAATTTGCCCGACGCACAGCAACGAGACTGGATATAAGCGGATACTTTATGTTTTATTACTGTAGTTGATTTACCTACTGTTATGACGCTTAGTGCTGACCTTTCTCGCTGCAATCTTAATTGTTGCGCCAAAGATTCAGACATAAAATTAATTTGTGATCCTGAATCTAGCAAGGCTCTGGCCACGTGAACTTGGCCAAATCGATCCTTGACCTGAACACTCGCCGTCGCTAAAATAACTTGGTCAGTGCTAAGCACGTGACCTGTGTATGCGGCACTAGGAATTGGGTGATCTCTTGGCTCATATCTATGAAGTAGGAAATGGTGAGACTTTGTGCACACCCGACACTTTGAAGCTTTACAATTTGAAACCATATGGCCACTATGTAAACAATTGATGCATAGTTTATTAGCCTTTATGAATGCAAAACGGTCTGTCACAGAAATAGAGCTAAAGGAGGGACACAATTTTGTGTTCCAGGCTCTGACAATAGTTGCAACTGAATCCTGTTTTCTTGCTAGATTTCTGCAAGTCTTGGTTGCCCTGTGCACACGAAAACGAAGCCTTACTATGCCCCTTTGAATTATCTTTAGGCTTGCCTTTCGCCTTCGTTGACTTTTCTGCTGCTAAATATTGATAGCGCCTATTTAAATGAGTGGCGCAATCAGACCGGGAAGGCAGCTTGTCGTAATCAAGCTGTTCTTCGTATCTAGACTTGGTCACTTGGTCAACCTTGGACATGACCATATGGATAATCATAGCGTTGGCAATGTCTTTATCAGTTGCCAGCGACAACAGCGATGAGTAAATGGCAGAAACTGTGTCAATAATTGATCGCAGACCTCCTGGCGATGCCTTGGTCATGCTTGGCAATTCGAACAGTTGAGATACAGTATTAAAGAAAATGAGGCATTTATTATCATACACAGCATCAAGACTTTCCAACGCCTTTTGATAATTACTGTCTGACAATTGAGATGGTTTCACCACTCCTAACGCTTCATCTGATAGACATGAAAGCAAGTAATTATGGTAAATTGTTCTACCCTTGATAATGAGTGATCGGGATCAACAAATGTATTAAAAAGGCACCTAAAATTCCTATAATCTGAATGCTTGCCACTGAATTTTGGAAGAGACATTTTTGGCAATTGAGCATGATGACTTGTACTAGCAGTAACAGTGCACACTTCAGGCCTGTTTTGCTTAATTTAATTTAATTTAAATACAACGCTTTGGTGGCAACACACAAATCCTCCAGCGGCCCTTTTGTGACACCACTTGGATCATAACTCTCTAGTTGAGTTTGTAGGCCCATTGCCTTTTCAATATATACTTGTAAAATCTCTAGACGACACTCGAGGTGTGTTTTTTCGAAAGATATTGTTTTTTGCTCAAACGAAGTCTTCATGCGCTCAATATCTAATGCTTGAACCAGATTTGCCATACGCTTAGAGCTGCTTGCTGGTTTGGAATCTTCTTCATTGCCCATGATTAATATTGTAACTTAACTTTACAAGCTTCGAGCGTTAATGGGAATAAATACTAAATGATATCCAGCAATCAACAAGAACAATTAATGTACAACTTAACTGTTCGACCTATATACCCCATTACCCATGTGTACAGGGTATAAGCTACGTAAGATGTAAGTGCTCAGTTGAGAAGGTAAACAATTAACGGAACAGACGGCTCCACGAACTAACGGAACACTCAATGTACCAAGATCAGTCGACTTCTTTACTAAGCGACAGAAAAAATAGCTGTAATCTCGCCACTGCTAACACCAAAGCGGAACAGGCGAATTGCGAAAGTTCAGTAACCGAATAAGCGACTTTGAAACTGCAATATAAATGTATTCCGAAAATAGAATATCAATATGTAACGAATGTGCAGTTGCTTTATTTGTTTGTTCTAGTTCAAAGGCTTTAGATAATGTATATGTATATGTACATATCTATGCGCATTTATATAATATGCACACACATATGTATGTATAGTTGTTCGTTTTAAGACTCACTGACACCAATAATTGAGACACTTGTAAACTTGATGTAACTTTATATATGAATGTACATATATGTATATATTAAGGTGCACAATCACACTACACAATGATTTGTGTTTGGCCAATAATTTAAGATTCTCGCACAATTGCGGGGCGACACAAAGAACTCAATTTATGGTGCAGATTACCTCGTAGCTTTTGGTGGATTCCATAGACACTTCCCTTGATGAGCGGCTTGACATCTCTTGGCACTTAAACACGCGAAAACCGAATTTACACCACCAATAATTAAAAACGAAATTAAAAAATAATAATACCGAAGTCCCTGCTCGGGCGCCAATGAAAATTCTGAATAGTTTTTCAGATACGAAATTAACAAAAAACGAATTTGACCCGGTATTAAAAGATTATTGGTGTGTTTGTTTATCGCAGTTCATTTGCTCAAGATCGAAATCAGACTAATTCTATTGTACATTAGCTACTCTCTTTGGCCTCTTTGCAGCGGATTAAACAGCCGAAGCAAAGACGAGCGTTAACAGAGTATAAGTGTTGTTCTTTTTACATGTTATGTTATTTCAATTTATGTTTCTATGTATTGTATGTATTTCAATGTAATTCAATCTATTTTTATCTTAATCTATTGTTTAAAGCTACAGCGCTCCAACACAACATATGACGTAAAAGATCCAAAACCGATGTCCATTACGACACAATTATCGCCTTATCCTTTTCTTTATCAAAAAAAATTATCATTGAATAGGGGGATATGTACTGCGACCTATAAAATCTATTGTATCCCTGCTGTGCTTGAAGCTCCATTATCAGACCAGCGTTTCTTAGGAGATCTAAGATTTTTCCTGGACTGACTGTCATTTCGAGTGTTACCTATCTCGTCTGGACCAATACCGGACATACTGTTAGTATGCGTCTGGCGTTTCAGCCCCTAATTCGCAGAATCTGCACGTCACAATGGTAACTATTTTTAGTTTGCTTAGATGGGCTCTAAGCCTACAATAGCCTGTGAGAATTCTTGAAGATAGTTCTACATACATATTTTAGACATATAGAACACCTTCTCTCTAAAAAAAACTCTGACCATTCTTGCGCCCCTTTGTGTCATCATCGCTTTCGCTCTTAACCCATGTCATCGGCCAAAATGCCGCCACGTAGATGCTGTTCCTCACTCCAGGTCATCCAGGCTACCGTATGTTTCTGATGATCAACTTGACCTTTAAGCCAGCCGGATCATCTGCCAGCACATTTGTGCCTGAGCAATTTTAGAGCGAGCCATGCAAGTTCTAAAAAGCAAAATCAGCATTGGCAGCCAGGAAATATCGTTGCCTTCTCGCGGTCGACTTCCTCGTCATACGTATTATCAGCATCTTGATTACTGCCCCAATCGATTGGATTCGCGGTCTGCTCATCGTTCCTGCTGATATAATCTATCCCACTAGAATCACCGCTCATGTCGGTCGGATGTATTCCTGTTATACTCATCAGTGTTTGCGTTGGAGCACATTGGAGCAGGGCGACGGCTACTCTTTCTCGATTGGCTAGCGCTCCTGTGACGGCTTCCCATGCAGTTAAGAGTTTAGACTTTATTATCAGAACACACAAAATTGTAAGCCAGCTGTAAAATATAATAATTAAGTCTGTTTTAAAATTTATCGATTTTTTTGAATCTGCAAGTGGCTGGGGAGATTGCAGTTTCCGAGGTGCCATTATCCGACGATTAAAATTTACATATACATATATGTCGACAAAATGAGAAGAAAATATTTTCCGTTTTCGCCTTAATCTAGGAGATATAGTTTCCATACAAATTCTCAGCTGAAATGACCGGTGAGACCAGATTTGTAAAAGAAAAATCATCCATACTTTGACGCATGAATACGGTTTCACTCTGTTTATTTACAGTAAAACAAAAAACAACAAAATTATCGAATTACCTTGAATATAAATTAAATAGAAAAAAGGCTTGGTAAAGGTTATCACCCTCATCACCGATTTTTTTTAAATTCTCTTTTTCAGATAGGGCTATATTTATGATGAATTTAGGTGAAAATCGATGATGAGGGCACATATTTAACCTTCACCAAGCTTATTTCCTATTTCATTTATGTTCAAGTAAATTCGATAATATTGTTGTTTATTGTTCTACTTACTGTAAATAAACAGAGTAAGACCATATTTATGCGTTAATGGATGGATGATTTTTCTTTTGATGACTGCCTGCTTAATTGCATGCAGTGCACGGTGAATGTGTCCGATATCGTGAGATTAACATAAGTATATCACTTCTAAATAGGTCAGCATGTGAAATTTTTACTTCTTCGAATTTCCGTAGCCACTTTTTCCTAAACTCACAACTAGCCCAACCAATATGTTATTGATTGTTGTAGATAAACGGATAAAATGAAGCGTTTTCTAATTTTAAAACTGTTAGTGAACACAGTGATACCATTGTTATGCATTAAAATAAGGGTAGTCGCACTGGTAATTTCTTAGGGATGCCGGAAATATATCGAAATATCAATATATCGAATAATATTTTTCAAATCGATATATTTATATCGCGATATTGGTTTTGGCGATATATCAAATGTGCGATATTTTTTTGGGATATTTGGGATTGTATGTGACACACGTAGTCGTATGACAGATTCTCACATCACGCAGCGTGTATTTTTAAAATCCTTAAAATCGAAGTGTTGGAATATTAATTAAATTAAGCATTTAAGTAAGTTTTAAATGAAAATTAAAATATTTTTATTTTGTGTAAATTACACACATAATGCTTCTATTTTGATCTTATTAATATTAATTAGAATAAGTTAAAAATGAATTTAAAAATAAATTTAATTTGTTATTTACAAATATTTGTTGGAATTAAAGAAAAATTTAAAAATATCGGAAATATCTGATATATCGATATTTTAAAATGATATATATTATATCAAATTGACATATTTTTAATATCGAAAAAATCATCGATACGATATTTTAAAAATTTTCGGCAACCCTATAATTTCTGTTGAGAGTTTGTAAGACAAAATGTGACTTCGGCGGCTATATCTCTTAAACTAAGCCGGTATGTAAAATTTGTTCTCATTATTTTCGTTTATTTTGGGGATTTTTTGGTATATTTTTAAACTGAGATGTAGAGCTGTAAAACCATCGCCGATAGTTTCGTTAATATCGATGGCGTCCATCGGAAACCCTCGATGCCTTTTTTATCCATCGATAATAAATGCGAGCACCATCATTATTTTAATAAAAATTTAATATTCTAAGAAACAATAAATGCAATGGATAATTTCGGAGTTATAACAAGTGTAAATCAACAAGAAATTATTTGTATCAAAACAGCCCAACGGCTAAAACTGGAAAACTTGAAACAGTGCAAAAGCAAAACACGGAAACAGTTCAGCTTGGGTTCCTAATAATTTTAAATTATTGTACATTTTTGTTTTATCGATGTTCTAAACTATTTATATCGGAAAACCTTGATGGTGGTAACTATCGATGGTTTTACAGATCTACTGAAATGGTATATTTTAGAATATATTTGTTGGCCGGATGGTATATTTTATCGTAATCGATCACCCCGGTTACATCACTAAAGGTATCCGACCCATTTATAGTAGAGGTAAACTTTATCTTATGTTTTATTTATTTGAATGATTACAAATTAATATTCTTCTTTCTATGTGCTCGTTGATGTTTTGAAATGTCATTACTGTGATACTGGAAAATGTAATCAACATGTTATTAGTCGTTAAAAACGTATTGTTAATTCATTTTAATATGAATATACTTAATTCAAAACTTCTTTGCTCACATGTTTCAAGAAGATGCTATTCATATTTTTCAAATGCATTCAATGAATTGGCAAATCAATGTCCACCACAACTTGAAAGGAAATCGATCCCTATCAACAACCTGGATTTTGATGCGTTAGCTTATAAAGATAATAAAAATGTGGATCTCTTGGATAACCTAGTGAGGCTGAGGTTGTTACAAGCTTAAGCCATGTTTAGACATTGTGTATAATATTATAATAACACATTTATCCATTTTAGAAAACAGAAGGAATGCACTGTTGCGCCCCTCTTACCAAATATTGTAACCAAACGGTTATTGGACTACTCTGGTCCGCAAGAAGTGGCTACCATACTTCGGAGCCCGCTACTTTATGGAGTTTTTATTGACGAGTTTACTGGATGCCACTTAATAGACATTATGTTACACACTGGAAACGCTCACGAGGCGGCTCAAGTTGCAGCTGTTCTAATTGAACGTGGCTTATGTAACAACGACCTTGTCGTATCTCTTTCATTACAATCATTTTACAGTTACCTGAAAAAGTACACTCCTAATCAACAAGAAAAGAGTGAACAAAATGACGAAAAGGTACGTTTTCACTATTTTCGAAATAAACATAACTTAATAATTTTGAATTTTAGGAAAAGGTTCGTGTTAAATTTCTGCGCAAGAATGGAAATTCAAGTGATAAGACCGATGAGGAAATATTAGGTGATGCCATGATAGCATTAAGCTTGGCTAAGCCCACTGATAAACTGAACGATGCCGTACAAAATATTGCATTGCTGGGATTTGTCCTAAATGGACGGATTGACGATGCGGAAAAATTTTTATCACAACATGAAAAGGTCATGCATAAAGATATATTACAACTCTGCCAGAAACTGATAGACGGACAAAATAGTGCAATACTAAAAAACAAACTTGAGGAATCAATAATGAAATGCACAGAGGCCAAAACCTTTTCTGACATTTTGCATTTGAGTGTCAAACTTGCAGTGGAGAATCACGAGCCTATTCTTTTTTTAGAGTATGCAAAAAATTATAAAGAGTGGAATACTATCTATAAAAATGCAATTGAAAAGCTATCGAAAATTCAAGATGTTGATAAGCATGTCGAGAATATCAAAAGTACACTAACTGAATTACATTTGATGCGGCAAAGCCTTTGGTTCTTTGAAAATAGAGAAGATATTGATATTCAAATTTACAAAAAAAAAATATATTACCCGAAGCGTTGGTTTGGAAAGAAAAAGAAGCCCAAGACAGTAGATGCATTCTATGTGCCCCCAAATGTATCAAGAGTAAATTAAACACTTCTGGTTAAACTCCATATTCTTAAAAGAAAAAACAGTCCAGTTTTTGCCATTTAATTAAACTACTGGAAAATCAATCAGAATTTAAGGTTGTTTTTTTTTCCAACGATAAATGTTTAAATTACCATAACGTAACATTGAGGGTCACAGTTATATTCATTCCATCTCAGGTTACAACATTTTTAAAACTTTTGGAGTTTTCATAGATTTAATGTATTAAAAACTAATCGTCTGTCATTTGTGCATGACCTGAGGCAGAGCTGTTTTTGAAACGCGCTGACCAGGTGCTGACGGTGATAAGTTGATAGGTGACGGTAAATCATGTCGCTTGTCCTGAATAGTCAGAGGTAAGAACTGATGCTGCTTTTTCTTTCGGTTCATATTCATTGGATGAGTGTTATCATTCTTTCCAAAAAGTATTGTAAGATGTACAGCACAGAATATTCCAAGACTCTATAAAGAGAAAAATTATTATAAATATTTATATCTATGCAAAGGGTATATCCACACACTACTTTCACTTTGACGCCATAAAGTTATGCATTTATCTGCAAACGTAAACTAGTCTTTCTGTTAAAAATCTACTTGGTAAGCGTATTTTTTTGGTAGTATCAAGGCTGAACAAGCCAGAAGAAGACAGAAAACTATCAGCGGATTTTCGTTTTATTTTTAATATAAACTACCTCTTAAATTTAACTAATATCATAAATTACTTTCATCAACGCTCGAGTATTTTCTTTTTATGCAGTTGTTTAAAAACTAAGCGAAATTGGGATTTAAGGGCAGTTTTCAGGGGTAAATTTGATTTTCATGATACTTGAAAAGAATATTATTTTATGTAAAATTCAAGGCTTACAAAAACTTTAAAAAATGTTGATCATTAATGAAAGTTAATAAAATTCTTCCTTAAATTTAAAAAAAATAACATCAGGTTGCTCATGGTATTTCCTTCAAACTGAAATACGATTTTCATCAAAAAAAATTTCACAAATGTATGCAAGTTCCCATGACCTATATTTAAAACATTTCGGTGAAAAATATTCCTCATAATGGTCGTTATATGTATTGTATACTCGTATAATATGTTATTTTGACTAACTTTTTCACTTAGGCGCGCTTTTCCGAAAGTATATTTCCTTGCTGTTTTGTTATAACCGCTACCCATAGGGTAGATTTGTTTATAATTTTGTGCCAACCTAAAATGTATGTAACAGGCAGTAGGAGGCGTGGCAGACAAACTATATATCTTAATCAGAATCAACAGCCGCGTCGATGTATCCTTGTCCGTCTGTCCGCCCCCTTAAATCGATATAAATCAAATTTAAAGCGTAATTTTAATGCAGTACTGTTCATTTTTGGTAAACACAAGAACTATCAACACCCTATTGGTTTCGAAAAATTTGCTTGCGATCGGATTATTAACAGAAATTATTTAAGAAATAATTTCATATATGAACTGATTTCGAAGTCCCGCCCTGAAAGTATACAACAAAAAATACTCAAAACAACAAAATTATAAATTTAAAAAAACGTTTTAGTCAAGTGATCAAAGTCGAGCTTTCATGCTTGTTTGTACCTGTAGAATGGCAATTATGGCAGCTCCAAATGCAGTTATGAGCAATCGGCTCCTAATTTGCTCAGATACAACCGCCAAGCAACCACGCTTGTAGTGTGTATCGCATGCCGATTCGTATGCATGCTCGGGGCGAGAACAACACGACCAGGGTAGGGAAAGCCGTCGATAATCCAGAGGTCCATCAACACCGCAACATTGTAACTGCAATCAACATTTTTATAGACCGGTTACAAAATATGCTAGCATAGACTACACAGCATAGCATGAACATTGAAACCCAATTAATATTTTTTATAACACTTGCGGACGTAAACTTTATTTTATGTTATTAATTAACCTGTTTGGCTTTCAAACTTACCTGAGATTGCATTCGATTCCATAAGTGTAAATTATCGACCTTAGTTCTTGAGAATTTATCTAAAAATTCTACAAAAGAATCATCAATGAAAATCTCTACGGACGTTGGAAGATTTTCTCTCATCGCCAAAGACCATCCACAGATTATGAATTGAACACATATACAAGCCACTAAAAGAGCTGCGAACTAAAAGAAGAGTAATACATCGATTAGAATATCATGTTAGAATATTCTACTAAATTACCATGCCCAGCAGACATCGCTTTCTTTGATTGGTTGCTTGACAGCCCATCCAGCATAAAATAAAGGTAACAGGTCCAAGGCATAGGAGTAATGCAGCTGGGGCCCATAACTTGTTTTGTACAATGCCATAGTAAACTGAGTGCCCCCACAGTAAGGATGTTCCCAAGAAAATTTGACCTGCACCCGTTAGCTGAAAGTTAAACATTTGTTTTGAGATGATTTGTAATACGTAATAGAGATAACCAACACTAAAAGTCAAGTGTACAAGACACTGAGTTGGATCGTATTGCGCTATGCTAAGTATAATCCCAGTAGGGGAAGATAGACCTAAAAGGACGGTCCTTGTTTGTATTACAAGTCTATTTCCATGCTATTTGGCGGTTATAAACTTTCAAAAAACAGTGTAAGGGAAGACTCAGGACTCTTGCTAAGGATAAATCAAGCCAAGTCCGTCTGTTTGTTTGAACGTCGAGATATCAAGTATTATAAAAGCTACAGACACCAAATTTTGGTATCCTGCATACTAAACGCTGATAACCCACACAAATGTATGTGTGAGAAAGGTGGCAGAACAATTTGCGAACAGTTTGCTGTTAGGAATTATACAATAATACGCCCCCGACTGACAGACTGACAGAGACATTCAATCAGCATTTATATAGCGCTATCGCTATTTCAAAAACCATAAGATGTATAGTCCCCAAATTGTTTAATGATACTCTCTTCTTTAGCATTCTTACTTAATCTTGTTTATGTGGTCAGAGATGTTTACTTCATATACATACATATATAGTACATAATATGTATGTACCATGGCATTTTTAAATTATCAGTAGAAAATTTTTAAAACAAAGTTTTCTCCCGAATATATATTTTTCTATGAGTTAACTCTAATTTAATGTAGACTTAATAAAAAACGAGAGCAACAGTCGCGCGAAACGCGACAGTGGGATACCCTTCGACCTATGTCCCCGTGTAGTTTAATTTCTTAAATTCATCCACATATGCATATGCACATGCTTTGAAATTAATCCCGACAGATGGCGCTCGCGCTTCGTGCCCGCCCGCCTCCCTTGTTAGCTGACAGAAGCACTTGGTTTTATGCTCATACTTTCTTAAATAACTTCTGTGATTATTGTCCGCTCGGATTGTAATTTGGAGACTACGTAGATATTTCATTCAGCTTAGTATATGTTAAAGTCAGAAAATTGTAGCTTTTATACAGCGCTTACAAATTGAGTTAAAAATTAAATTATTGATTTGTGGGGGCGGTGGGCGTGGCACCTAACATTTGAAATAAACTTGATCAGCTTATAGTACACAGGAGTCTTCCTGCCAAATTTGGTAACTCTAGTTTTTATAATAGCTGAGATCTGTGCGTTCACACAGACAGACGGACAGACAGACAGACATGGCTCAATCGACTCGGCTTGTGATCCTGAGCAAGAATGTATATACTTTATGTGGTCTCCCATGCCTCCTTCTGCCTGTTACATACATTTGCACAAAGTTAGTATACCCTTTTTTGACCATTTTCAATGGTCGAAGGGTATAACAAGATTTTTCATTACCATTGTCGAGCGCACTCGCAGTTGGATACCTTTCGACCTACATATTTCGAAAAAATAAATTATTGATTTGCGGAGGCGGTGGGTGTGGCACCAAAAAATTTTAAATAAACTTGATCCGCGCATAGTATAGAGGAATTTTCATGTCAAATTTGGTGTCTAGCTTTTATACGAGTAATGCTTGAGATTTGTGTGTTCATCTGGTAGAAGTATACCCTTTTTTGACAATTTTAAATTATCGAAGGATATAACAAGGACTTGTAGTGGCACACATACATACAGACATACATATGTATGTACATAGTATTATATATATGAAATTGCAATAACTTGTTTGTTTATTTATTTTTCATTTGTTCTTAATTATTGTATCGATGTGAATTTAAAAAAAAGGGTAAGTATATACTAAATAGTGAGTACAAAGAGCGACATTTCAATATATGTATGTACGATATGTATATATAAAATATAAGTATGCATTCACGAAGTAAAGCATTCACCAGGGCAGGGTTGTGTTTTTCATTTTCAGTTTATTTTTATTTGTTGAAACTCAACTGAAAAATCAAATAAATGTGATTTTCGCTCCTCATATAATATATGTATATTAATATTTAATATACACATTAATATATATTTTATGTATTTACACACACGTATGTATAAACAAAAATTAGTTTATTTAATATTTAACTAGAATTATATATGCATATTGGTATGTACATATATAGAAACATATAGATAGAAACATATATATATATATTTATGTATGTATTTTATATATATATATATGTGAACCATATACCAGATAGATGCAGATAGATACATACATATAAACAGATGTGTATACATATGTATATGTATTTATTTATATACACATATACTTTTGTATGTATGCAATTAATTACGATGTAATTATTTTAAAAGCCTACTTACCGCCAAGAGAAACACATAACTGTAAACTAAATACTTAAAGCATTTGATCTTTTTTGGCAATGCCATAGTATTTTTCTTTTCAAATTCTCAGTTACGATATACGACACAAATATTTTAGTTTATACTTTTGTTGGTTTGCCAAAACTCACTTATTGTTTTGCTTGGCCCACTCATACATACTATAAACATACATACATTGGCTCACACGTGTATATGTAATAACTTATTGTTTATTGTTTTCACTGAAACATACAATTGCATAAGACACATGCAAATTTTAAATGTTTGCTTTATTTTCTTCTTGGTTTGAATACAATTTACTCGTTCTTTTAACGTTCTTTAGCGACAATTGGATCGCTCTTTTCAGTAGTCATTTTTAAGTTAAAATAGCACATAAGTTAACTAGAAGAGACCAAAATCCTCCACAGATAAAAACACATACATAACGGTCTGACGTCTTGTTCCTTGTTTTGTTATACTTTTGCAGCTTTACAGTTGAAATATTATCTATAACCACTGGCTCGGTTGCAATCAACCGACAATGTGTCGATGACAGTTAGATGGTGGCGGTCAATTGCATATCTTCACTAACAATTTAATTTAATTATTCGAAGAGAGCAATTCCATGTTAAAACCTTAAATTGCTATTGTTAATTAGTTTCATTAAAGAATATTAGTTGTACAGTACAAACGACTATTTTAATTTGATGTTCATGCATGTATGTATGTACATATTTACACTATGTTTATACATAATATACAAACGATTATTTTAATTAGGTGTACGTTAATATTATGTTTATTAATACATATAATATATTATGTATATATAAATATATATAACATACATAAAGTATTTATATCTTATATTCTAAATCACCATTAACAGGGGAGTCGAACTATCCATGTCGTCTGCGGTCCGATTTGTTTTAGAGCTAGCTTGATAAAATTATAAAAAGTAAAAGATAAAATGTCAGAGCAAGCCGGATCGGTCTGATATATCGCATAGCGTTCCGTAAATTTATGTTATTTTTCAAGATACGACAAATTTGCTACATCTGCCGTTCTCTGTATGAATAATATGCTTGTGAAATTTCATCCAAATTGAACTACTATAACATTTAACATTGAAGTAATCAGTCGAAATGAGGTGGGCGAGAAGGCCGAAATCATGCCATTGATCAGGGGAGCCTTGTAGCAAAAAAGTAATAATGCAACTTTTTAAATACTGTTAGGGGGCTACGGCAACGAAGTAAGAATAAAACTAAGTGAAGTGTAAATAAAAAAGGAAAAAGCAAAAGACACGATCTGTGCGATGTATCATCGTACAAACACATATCTTGTGTCTAAACAAATATAAACCTATAACTTAACAACCTAAATAAACCGTATGCTAATAGACAAAACGACATTCGCACTCAGCAGCAATGCGAGCAAGACGAATGCCAGCTTTCGTTTCTGCGGAACAACGCGTACTTTTGCATTACTACACTCCCACGCATTCGCGACCACTGCAAATGCATACAGCGAGCGGTCAGTCACACCTAACCCGTCCAAATTACTCTTATTAACAACTCAAGAAAGAGAGCCTTCTTGCCCTTCACTTGTGGTTTTGATCTCTGGCGGAAATATTTTACGCTTATCTACAGAGACTAGTACAGTGATCTCAATAACCACTGCAACTGCAGTCACAACTGGAACGGTATCGACTGATCGCTCAATTTCGTCAACGCAAGCATTCGCTCTCACTGAGCCAGCGATGAAAACAAAAACACAACTTAACGGTTCTGCTGCGCTATCAGCAAACCAAAACGTAAACAAGAACGCTGGGTCGACCGGACGGCAGTGGATAATGAGAGAAAAAAGAGAAAACTTAGCCCTCAAAATTACAAAATAACGAAAATTACACGCGACAATGCTAACATGCTCACTGACAAAACGCCTGCAAACACAAACAGATTTGTGCTGTTGGCAAAATCTACTGATGAAGATGAACAACCGGCAAAGTCATCTAAAGAGGAACCTAAGCAAGTCAAGCCTCCTCTAATAATCCTTCGCGAAAAAAGCTCAAAGTAGGCAAAGTAGCCACACTAATAGATGAAAACTCATTTCACATAATCCCCTAAAGAAAAAGAAACATAAATTAAACAAAAGTTCAAACTTAAACCGAGTATAGCCATCGTCTACTAACCAAATTCTTGGATGAAGCCGGAAAGAAATTGTATACATACCAACTAAAAAGCGCAACTGTTTTAACCATTGAAGTCGTGGAAGCGCTTTAGGAAAAGAACTTTTCTTGCAAAAATAATCATGAGGATTGTTCACGCACAACCGTGCCCATGGGTATGGAGTTCTCTGGCCCCTCGCAGAATGTTCAAGCACTAGCATGAACATGTACTAGCAGTGCACTGTACAGTACGACACTGTACTCCACTACACTGCTGTGCTATCGGCAAGACTAGCAGCTATCAAGGATATTGTCCCATGCAGCGATCCCTTATCTGTGTTTACGACCGGCTACAATATTTTACGACCTCACGTACACACATGTTTACGATAAGTAAAAAGGGATCGCAACTATTTTGTATTGAATAATAATTATCCCACGCTGCGTCTTTCAAGTGCAGCATATATAAATAGAGATAAGTAAAATAACCACCACCGCGGTTTCTTACAACACCGCATTAGATTTAAGAACCAGTTCTAAATAAACTAGCAAAGTGTAGAGACATACAATCTTCTACATAGGCAGTTGAAATAAACTCATAAAAGTGTTTAGAAGTGTACTTTCTTTACATTTTTTGGTTCTTCGAGCCGGAGAAAACATTTTTTATGTCCTCCGTGTTGAACCAGTCGTCGATCACTATGGCCATCGACCGAACGTACTTATATTCGGAGATGAAACAAGCCAAGGACGGCGAAGAACCGTTTCAGCTAGAGGAAACTGGACAAAGGGAAGTGCTGGATACCAGGCCAAGTACCTCTAAAGGATTAGGGGCAAGAGCAAGTGTACCACGAAGCACGCCTATCCCGGTTCCCTTGGGAGCTATCTCGGACAAACTAACGAATATGTTAACGCAGCATATAGCCGAAGTCAAAGCCGACATGAAACAAAGCGATGTGACTATCTTGGAAACCCAAAAGTGCAAATTAAACTGGCTGTGGTCAAAATTGCAAGAGTCACTAAACGCAGATTATGAAAATAATGCCGTTGATATGTCAAAGCTTGTAGAAATGGATAGCGATGTCCATGTGTTATCTGACCTACTCGAAAGGAAGATACACAACGTACGCAATAGAGAGGACGAATGACCGGAACTTCCGAAAACGACTGTGCCTACATTTAGCGGAGATCCGAAGGAGTAGCAATCGTTCTACGAGACTTTCTCACTAACCATTGATTCGAGGGAAAATATCAGCGATACTAGGAAGCTGAACGAGACGCGAGATTAGTCGTTGGACACCTATTAAATGGGCCCTCGGCTAATTACAATTTGGCATGGGAGCTGGTATGCAAGCGCTATGCAAATTAGCGCAAAATATTTGCCGATCGCTTCAACCAGCTGATGGACTTGGAACTGCTGAAGAATCATAATGAAGGCAGTATCCATAAGTCGTTGATCACTTGGTCAGCCAATACAGGCAACCAAAACCAACGAACAAAAGAGGGACTGCTGAAGAACCATTGTGAAGGCAGTATCCATAAGTCGTTGGTCACTAGGTCAGTCAATACAGGCTACCAAATTACACGAACAGAAAAGGAACTGCTGAAGAACCATTGTGAAGGCAGTATCCCTAAGTTCTTGCAAACTAGCTCAGCCGATACGAGCAAAATGAGCATGGAGCAAACTGAGAAGCTCAACAATAAAAGCAATCGAGAATCTGGACTCGAAGTGCAAAATACAAGGAGCAACCGTTTCCCGCCGGCAAGCCCCCAAATGGGAGGATCGTGGTTATATGGACCACATCGTTCAAAATTGGAGATGTGTAGCCATGCCACACCGACGACTCAAGGGAAGGATGCACAACAAGCCCAGAAGCAGATGGGCAAACTGGAAGAGAACCTAGCCCAGACACAGAAGGGTAAACTCAAGACGTACCTCACCCAGTCGCTGATGCGCGTAGAAGAGTCCACTTTAAAGACCTTCACACAAGAAGCACGGCGTAAGCGGGAGCAGCAGGAATGTGAGAGTGGAACCCAAACACAGGACCCCAAATATGTCGATACTTTGGGCGTCTACGAAGTTGGCACCGCGCTGAGCAGCGTCGGGTCAAATATATGCGCTACAGAACCAGATCAGGATCGCACCAATACTCTACAGAGTGCAGCCCATAGTACCAAAGAGACAGCTACGGTGACCAATCTGGACTTTCAGACACTGGAGCAATTTTCCGTTGAGCAAGAGAATTTCAACATTGAGCTGGCCAATATTCATTTTGAGCAGTTCGATCTGGATATTCAGGAAGCTAAATCGACAGCTAAGATGCCGGGACAACAGCTTGAAACTCTGCTACTCGAAGCAGAAACAATCGCTAAAGGCAAAAGCGAGAACGTGCAGCACAAAAGCGAGGTCCTGCAGCACAAACATAAAGTGTGGTACATTAAGGTGTCCACAAGAACTACCGAACCACAACAACTATTGCAAAGCTACAAAAGTGCAATAAAACATCGCAACGATTCTAACAGCCAGCAGAATGCCAAGGAGAAAGTTGACGAACTAATAAAGAAACGTACTTCCCTCGATTGGGAAAAGTCGAAGGTTAGAATTCCCATAACCAAGAATCGTCAGAAGCGTCTAGCTCATCGTCGTCACAAGGAACGCCGTCAAACCCTCAGCCGCTCTAAGAAGAAAGAGTTCTTCCAAAAGGACGGGACTGGAACTGGAGGCAATGGTCAAAAGAGGAGACAAACACTGGACAACAAAAATGATCTCTTCTTGTACAAGGACGAGCGTTTGCATAAATCAGCCGAAATACTAGTGGTGGGGTTTCCTGGACCTCCGCAGAATGTTCACGCAGAACCGTGCCCATGGGTATGGAGTTCTCTGGCCCCCCGCAGAATGTTCAAGCACTAGCATGAACATGTACTAGCAGTGCACTGTACAGTACGACACTGTACTCCACTACACTGCTGTGCTATCGGCAAGACTAGCAGCTATCAAGGATATTGTCCCATGCAGCGATCCCTTATCTGTGTTTACGACCGGCTACAATATTTTATGACCTCACGTACACACATGTTTACGATAAGTAAAAAGGGATCGCAACTATTTTTTATTGAATAATAATTATCCCACGCTGCGTCTTTCAAGTGCAGCATATACATATAAATAGAGATAAGTAAAATAACCACCACCGCGGTTTCTTACAACACCGCATTAGATTTAAGAATCAGTTCTAAATAAACTAGCAAAGTGTAGAGACCTACAATCTTCTACATAGGCAGTTGAAATGAACTCATAAAAGTGTTTAGAAGTGTACTTTCTTTACAAAGATATTAAACAAAAACAAGGAACCACAACCAATATTCAAAATCGAGTTGGAGCCAGAGAACCAAACACTGAATAAGAAAATGAAGTTCACCCAATCTACAAGCTACAGCTCCTTCTGCATAGGCAAGCGCAATCGCTGAGTGCAGTAACTGCCAAGAATATGGGCATACTAATGCTTACTGAACAATAAAATCTATTTGCGTAGGCTATAGTAAGGCTCATATCACAGCGAACTGCCACAAGAACAGGGACGACAGCTCTGTAAAAATGTGCAGGAACTGCGGTGAAAATCACACAGCGAATTGGCGTGGCTGTATAGTATAAGTTAATTACTTGCAAGTATGCAAAGTAAAAAATAAAAGATTTTAATGTTCAATTAAGAACAATGACTTTATTACTTAAAATCCAATTTACAACTGATCAACCTAAGCTGTCCCTAATAAGCTGTGAGTCTTGGCTGTGAGCTGCGCTGCCGTTGGTGGCAGAGGGTCGACGTCGATTTCGCTGCTTCCAATAGGCCACGATATCGGCTGATGTCTTGTTGGTTGAATTGTTGCAGTCTTCTTGGAATCACATGCATTGGTGGGAGCGGAAGCAGTTGCCAAACAGATTCTTAGAATTCAGCTTGGCAGCTCGGCGCGTGCAGGAAATTATGTAGACGCTGAGCTTGCAGATTGGAACTTGCGTACTGGAGTTCATTATTCTAGATTGCAGCATTTTAGGTGTTAACTCTTCCCCCTCTAATTTATGCTTGTCCTCAAGCGGTCTCTAGAAGTAGGGAATGTTGTTGAACTGAGGTAGCTGATATTGTCCCTCGGTCGAAGATTGATCGCAAGTTGATGGTGCGAGGATCGCTGTGACTTTTGTGTCCATTCGAGGCGTGGGTCCTAATTGCAATGTTATGCTCTTTTGTCTTTGACTATAGGTGTGTAAGCCCAGAATGAGAATCAGAGCAATGCCAAAGAGTGTCAGCAGAGTTATGCTGTTGACCGTTGAATGGGTTTTTATACGCATCAGCTGTCCAGTGTTATTTATGTGCAATGCTTCCAGTGCTTCAAGTGATAGTACCTTAAGTCTTTCTTTTTCCTCAGCCGTAAACTGCACAAGAGGAGCTATAGGGGTCAGGACTGTAGATTCCAAGTTGCTGAACCGCTTGTTGTCGATAATCATCGAGTCGTTTGATAGATGAACAAGATAATTTCCCTCTAGGTGAAGCCGTGTGTTGTTCCAGGTTACGTTTCCATCGTAGTTGTTTAGTAGGATGATTCCATCGTCAACTTCTTCTATTTTAGATACGTGGTCGGCATTGCTAAAACTACACAGCGCTTTCTTTCCCTGAACTAACTTTGGAATACAATTTGAATTACTTATGTTAACAATTTTTTTCTTATCGCATATTTTAATATATTCTAATGTTTTACAAGTTTGCGGAATGCCATAGGTGAGATTTTTAAAGACAAAGATTTCTTGAAAGTTTAAGTGTATAATTGAATTGTTTTTTACTATGGGCTTTATGATAACGTGTTGGTATTGTGTTTCTTCTAAATTTGGAATCTTAACAATATACAAAAGTGTTGTTTTATTGTGTAAAATTGAGACATCGGAAAACTCCATTATTTCTTCCATTGACAGGGGTGGCATGTTATTTCTTTTAAAAATGTTCTCGATTTCAATTAACTCATCTTCATTTAATACAAGTGTGTTAACTACGTTTAGTCGTGCCCACTGAATGGCGTATCTAATGTTAATAATTTCTTCTTTTAGAAGTCTAATTTGATTGTGCAAACTGATAGCTATCTCAATACTAACTGAACTGCTTTTATGAATAGAATTAGTGAGGGCGTTGGATACTGAAGTGAGTTTATTTATTCTTTCTTCTAACTGTGTGTTAATAATGACCTGTTGGTTATTGTTGTCAATAAGTTTATTCAAGTTCTGCTCTATCATAACCAGATCATCGTGATCTGGACTACCCGCTATATACTTCCAACCTGACCCTAGCCAATTTAAAGACCTAGTTTTCCGAGTTTTGGGAAAGGCTGTAAGTGTTTGGAAAGTGTGAATAGTTGTATTTATCTCATGGTGAAGGGTAGCGTATAATGGACTGCGTTTAAGGCTTTTTTCCGTATGTTCATGTAAAATGTCTAAAGCGGTTTGGATTTGGTCGAGGTTAATGAGGTGTATTAGTTTGGTGGTTGAAGTTTGTAATTTTCCGATCCCCTTGTTTATTGTCAGTATCTGTGCGTTCGTGTAGTTCGTAAGGTTCATCGTTCCACCAACATCGTTCGTAATCCATAGTAATATCCTGAAAAATTTTAGATTTTGATATGGCTTTTATGTACTGTTTTTCCCGATTCTGTTATTACTGTTGTGTGCTTGTTTTCTTTAACTATCTCTTTCCTATATCTTGGGGAAAGCTTGGAACCTAATCTAGTGTTTATTCTTACAAATATTTCTTCTCCAGGCTGATAATTACGTATTTCGTTTTTGTTTTTATTATGGTTTGTCCGGTCTGTTTTCTGTTTATTTTTGAGTCGTTCAATGTTATCTTGTCTGGCCGTTTCGTATTGGTCCGGGTCTGTTGTCACTCTCCTGCCGAAGAATACTTCTAGTGGTCGTTTCTTTGTAACGGAATGAAAACTATAATTATACTCGTAAACTGCCCTTTCTAAAAGTTCCTTGAAATTCCTCTCTGTGCCTTCTTTCCTGAGGCATCTCATTATTTCTGAAAGTGTTGAGTGGAAGCGTTCTATCTGACCGTTAACGGTACTTTTGTATGGTGGGGCAGTATAAACTTCTATCTGTAGCTGTTCCAGCATGAACTTAATTGATTGGGAATTAAAAGCTTTTTCATTGTCCATAACGATATGTTTAGGGACTCCGAAATAGAATATAACATCGCGTAAAGGGGTTCTGATGTCCTCTATCGCTTTTGAATTTATAATTCGTGCTTGCGCTAATTTAGAAAACTTGTCTATTGCAGTGAGTACTAAGTGTCGTTCGGTAGAGTAGATGTCAATGTGCAGTATGTGACCGGGGTATTCCGGGGTAGGAGTTTCCTGAAGTTCCGGATTAGGGGGGTGTCTGTCATATTTAGCCTCTTTGCAAACTTTACATTGCTTGACTAAATGTATAATTTTTTGCTTCATTTTCGGGAAATAATGGGTTTCTGCTAGTTGCTTTTGATTTTCCAGAGCGTTTCGATGTGCTCTCCTATGTATTTGAAGAATTCTTTCTTCCTGTTCAGTTTCGTCTGTCAAGTCTTCTACCCTGGACTGGGTGAATCGAGTTTTGATTCCTTTGAAGTGACTTCGGTAGATTGTCTGTATTTTTCCCATTATATTTTCAGTCGTGTGAATACCGTTAATTACGGAAGGGTTGAGATATTTTTTTAGGTCTGTTATTATGTCGTCCGTAGTGTAGTCGAGTCGGTATATTTCATGTCTATGGAAGGTAGGAAATGGGATGCTGAACTTGTAGTCGTATTTATCTGATTTGTAAAAGAATATTTGATTTTTGAAAACATTTATTGGGGCTTCGACGCTGACGATTAAGTCATGGCTAGAACTTTCGGCGCTATGTTGTGTAGAGGCAACGGAGTTAATTTGCTCTAAAGGTATTCTTGAGAGCGCGTCTGCAACAACATTTTCTTTTCCCGGTTTATAAAATATTTCGTAATCATATTCCTCTAGATATGCCTTCCATCTCTTGATTCTGGCATTTCCATTCCAGCTACTCAAAGAATGTGTTAGAGGTTGATGATCTGTAAAGATCTTAACCTTTGCTTTACCGTACAGGTAATTTTTGAGGGCCTTGAGTGCCCAAATTATGGCTAGCATCTCTTTCTCGTTAGCCGCATAGTTCTCTTCGGCTTTGGAAAGTGTTCTAGAGAGAAATGATATAGGGTGGTTGTCTTGCGATAGAACTGCTCCGATCGCGAAATTTGAAGCATCAGTAGTTAAATGGAACTCCTTCTTGAAATCTGGGTAACGGAGAATTATTTCTTTTGAAATTAAATTACTTTTAAGCTTCTTAAAAGAGTCTAGAGCTTCATTGTCTAATGAAATTAATTTTTTTGATGACATTCTTTTGGACACATGTCCATCTTCCCCTCTTAAAAGTGAAGTTAGGGGTTTTGCCAATTTGGCATAATTTTGTATAAATCTTCTATAGTAGCCGGAAAGCCCTAGGAAGGATCTTAGATCCCTCAAAGTTTTAGGGCAGGGATAATTTGCTATCGCTGCCACCTTATTCGGATTAGTTTCTATTCCCCTATCGGAGACAACAAATCCAAGGAATTCGACTTTGTTTTTCATGAACTCACATTTGTCCAACTGGCATTTCATGTTGGCATTCTGTAACGTTTGAAAAATTTTAGCCAAGTTCTCAATATGTGTATCATCATCTTTGCTAAATATGATGATATCGTCTATGTAAATAAAACATATTTTTCCAATATGTTCTCGAAGTATGTCATCTAATGCACGTTGGAAAATTGAGGGCGCATTCTTTAGACCAAATGGGAGTCGTGTAAACTCATACTTTCCGTTGTTTACGGAGAAGGCGGTCTTTTCTATGTCATTCTTTTTCAAAGAGATTTGGTGGAAGCCACTTTTTAGATCTAGAACAGAGAATACTTTATTGTCCCCTAATTGTGTAAGTACCTCATTTATCTCGGGAATAGGGTATTTGTCTGCAATGGTTATTTTATTAAGTTTACGATAGTCAATAACCATGCGATATTTTTTTTCGCCTGAAGCGTCTGCCTTTTTGGGTACAATCCACACTGGTGAATTATACGGGGACCTAGAAGGTCGAATTATACCATCTTCTAAAAGTTCTTTTATCTGTTTGTTTACTTCATCTTTCAGTGTCATTGGATACTGATAGAATTTCGAGTAAACCGGAGTATCGGACGAGGTTCGGATCGTTGCCTTCACATTTGTTGTGTAGGTCAGTTTCTGGTTTGGGTCTGCGAACAAGTCTGGAAATGACTTGAGTAATTCGCTTAGCTTGGCTTTTTGTGTGTCGGACAAGTGGGATGTTCTCGGAATAATTGTGTTGACTGCTTCAAATGTTTTTTCTTTGATGGGGATCTTGATGCCGTTTTTTAATATCATAATATTTTTGCTGATTTTTATCTCTGCCCCTAATTCTTTCAAACTATCGTTGCCCAAAATGGCATCGAAAGATTTCAATGTGGGCAACAGGAAAAATTTTACTTTAACGTCTGGAATGTTGAAAAGGTTCGCTTCTTTATGGTGCGTAACTACGGTGCTGCCGCCTACTGAGACAGCATTAAAAGGTGCTTTGTTTTGAATAGGGTTATTAACGAATTTAGGTTGGATATAGTTTCTGTTTGAACCGGTGTCTATAAGTATTCTAATGAATTTGCCATTCCTCATCTTGCATACGAAATATGGAAGAGAGGAATTCTTTATTCTAAAAAATTCAATGCTGCGTCATCGTAGTAATCGTACGAGTTATTGTCAGCGTCGGCTTCGTCTATCTGGCGGGAATTGCCTATTCTGAAAAGGTCGAGGCGCAGCTGCTGGCTGTGCAAGCTGGTAACCGAAATTGTTTGAATTTTGTCTTGGTAAAGTAGTCGGTGGTTGTTGTCCGATTTGGTAATATTGAGTTCTTGGAGGTGGAATTGGTGGTTGTCTATTTATGAATGAAGTACTCCGAGGAGCAGGTGAAGGTTTTGCCGTCTGATTCCTAAACTGTCTTGTCTGTCCCATGTTTGTAGCATGTCTTGCCCTGAAGTTCTGGTTTTCTAACTTGAGGCAGAGGTGTAATGCTGAGGGTAAGTCTACTGGTTCTTTGATTCCCAGTAGGCGAGGCAAGTCGCCTTGTAATCCTCGTACGAAGGTGTCTAGAGCTTTGTCTCTGTACATCTTCGTCATTAACAATTCTGCTTCTCTTCCTAACCCCATACAACCGATCTTGTTTAGGATTAGTGATAGGTGTTTATAAACCGTTTGATGGAATTCTTCCACTGATTGGTTAGCACCCTGTATAAGCATCGTCATTTGATATTCTAATGTGTTAATGTCACGTTTGTCCGCGTAATGAAGAGTCAGACACTTTGAAATCGCTAACCAGTTCAATGGAGTATTGTAGGATTCTAGTGCCATATCAGCGTGTCCTACAATCTTATTACGTATGGTATGTAAGATACCATAGTATTTTGGGGTACCCTGGTAAGCACTGTACGCTTCTAAGATACGATCTACTCCCTTCTTCCATGAGCTGAACTCTGAAGGGTCACCTGAAAAGTCTCGGATAGTTTTTACTATATCCGGCACTCTGTCCAAGTCTCCTAAGTTCCCTGCATGTTCTGGGGCAATTATCTGGTCTGTTACGTTCGCAAATTCTTCTGAAGAATTGTGACGTCTCAACAAACCTGGCAATTGCTGTGCTAGGATTTCACTCACTGTTGCTGCTAATGCAGCTCTGTCTATGTTTTCGACCATATTTCTATTAAGTTCTTGTTCTTCCTGTCGTCTAATTCTTTGTCTACAAGCTTCTGCACTTAGTATTGAGGGCCTGATCAGATTGTTCGCGTTAGCCATGAAACGCTAAGCGAAACTGGATTAAGAATGTGTCGAGTTTTAGACAAGTCAAGGGAGCAAATGATGGAGCTTATTATGTTTAAAGGGAGTTAGTAAGATATTGTGTTCTCTCTTTTGTGTGTGTGTGTTTGAGTTTGTTGTTTATTTGTTTTATAACCAGAGGCTGGTTTTTTCCTTTTACTTTCGAGGGTCCCTTGGGAATCGTAAAGTTGGAATCAGTTATATCACTTTTGTGATCTTTTTGTTTGATTTATCGTTTTACGGTTTTTTATTTCCGTGTTTGCTTAAGAGTCTACTTGTGTTTTTAGTTAGTTAGTTTTTTTTGATAATGTTTTGTGTAATCTTACAGTACTATGGGTAACTTAAATGATGTGGCTCCTCCCTCCGACGATCCGGATTTCATCCTCTTTGTCCCACGACTACTAGGGATCCTGCGATGCGTACAGGGTTGAGGGGTGGTCTGTGGCCCTGCCTTCAGTCCTTGGAGTCCACCGATGGGCAAATGAACAAGTTAAGTTCGATTTGCCGGAGTCGATTTGAACGAACGAAAAAATTTCTTTTTCCGGAGTTGCACGTTCACTTCACTCGCGTTTTAGAACCGGTTGCGGCAAATGTAATTGCCAGCCGCGAACTTACAAGACGTTTTGCTGTTTCGTACGCGTACCGGTCCCTGCTCGGGCGCCAGTTAATTACTTGCAAGTATGCAAAGTAAAAAATAAAAGATTTTAATGTTCAATTAAGAACAATGACTTTATTACTTAAAATCCAATTTACAACTGATCAACCTAAGCTGTCCCTAATAAGCTGTGAGTCTTGGCTGTGAGCTGCGCTGCCGTTGGTGGCAGAGGGTCGACGTCGATTTCGCTGCTTCCAATAGGCCACGATATCGGCTGATGTCTTGTTGGTTGAATTGTTGCAGTCTTCTTGGAATCACATGCATTGGTGGGAGCGGAAGCAGTTGCCAAACAGATTCTTAGAATTCAGCTTGGCAGCTCGGCGCGTGCAGGAAATTATGTAGACGCTGAGCTTGCAGATTGGAACTTGCGTACTGGAGTTCATTATTCTAGATTGCAGCATTTTAGGTGTTAACTTATACAAGGAACTAAAAAATCGTCTCAACAAACGCGGAGAATCAATACGCACTCAGACTACCCACATCAGTTACACTCCGCCACAATCGGGCCCGTCTTACACGGCACCCCTTCCTACACATCGTACCAATCCTAGCATTTCCTTCGCTAGTGCTTTAAAATCGGAAATTAAATCTGTGAATCCGATAACACAAAAGTCAACTACTTCGCGGAAAGAACAGAAAATAAAGACTCTAAACGAACACACGCAGCCAAAATCAATTTGGATTGAAACGATGATGATCTTACTCCAGCAAACCGTTAAACAATTTATGACATTCATGCAAACCACAATGCAAGAGCTTATGAGAAACCAAAATATGCTGATACAACTTCTTGTGTCATCGAAATCAACATAATAATCTATGTGGAACACAAATGGCGTTTCAAGCCATAAACTCGAACAATACAATAAAAACTCATTATCCGCCAAAGAACCACGTACAGTCGGTAGTTGACACACAATAGTCAACTTACTGCATACAAACTATAAAAGTGTAAAAACAAAAAAAAAAAAAAAAAACCACGTACAGTCGGTAGTTGACACACAATAGTCAACTTACCGCATACGAACCATAAAAGTGTAAAAACAAAGAAAAACCAAAACTAAAACTCTACTACAAAACCGACAATGGCGACCGAACAAGTCCAATCCTTATCGGAGTCCCACCTGAATCAGGCCTTAGGTCAGATTAGACAAGTACCCTCATTCAGCGGCAATACCCAGGAGCTCAGTGCCTTTATAAGAAGGATCGAGTTCATACTTCAACTGTACCCATCAACCGACGTCAGACAAAGGCATGTGCTCTTCAGTGCAATTGAGATGCAACTTGCAGGAGACGCCCATCGAGTATCACAGCTGTCCAAAGCAAGGATCTGGCCAGACTTAATGAACGCGCTCATCAGTGAATATAAAACCCAGACACCATGCGAGGACCTGCTTCGCCGACTCTACAATACGCCCTTCCCCGGAAGTATCCGTAAGTTCGTCGAAGACCTAGAAGTTAAATCATTCACAATATCAAATAAGCTTATGTTAGAAAACAACATTAACAATACCTTATTGTACACAAAACGCACTAAATAACACAGTTAAAGATGTAATCATGAGGAAGTTGCCTGATATGTTATTTATGACTTGCTAGACATGACATAACGACAGTATCTAAACACAAACAAATAGCACAACAAGAAGGTGTATACGAAACAACTTTCAATGACCGAACAAAACCACAAAGTAATTCCAACCCTAACACAAACCCAGCTCAAAACTCTAAGAATAAGGGAAAATATCAAAACTTCGTGAGCAATGCTATGCATGACACAAACACATCAAATTCAAATACAAATTCGAAACCTGCAGAATCAAATCCGCAAATTATGAATGAATTTAAACAAAAATTAAGTCAAGGTAGAGCTCAGAATTCTTTAAATTATCAACAACAAAATTCTAATGCGCCAAACCCTCCCGTCAAACGGCAAAGAGAAAGTACTAGTGGCCATTACAAAATGGACACAGGCGAAAATTTTCTTCAACCAGCCTCGGAATCGGAAAGCGAGTCAGAGGAGGAGGTAACCCGTTCCTAAAAATTAAAATGAATAACATAATACTTAAATGTTTAGTAGACACTGGTTCGTCTATTAATATTATGAAGCAAAACTTCTTTAATTTCCCAACCAAACCTTTTAAAGTAAAAGTCCACACTATAAATGGTACTATAATATTGAACCAAAGCGTTTCATTGCATTCAAGCAAACTTTGTCCCACTAAACAAACATTCTATTATCACAGCTTCTCAGAAAAATATGACCTACTGTTAGGCAGAAACTATCTAGAGTCAACCAACACCCAAATTAACTATTCAACACAAACAGTCAATATAAATGGCTATCCATTCAAAATGTGGTACGACCACATCCAAACAGATGAGGCCAAGGCTACTTATGAGTGCCCCAAGTCATCTAATCCAGAGGAAACCCCTCTACTTACCCCAAAAAAGGAGAAAACCCTCCTGCAAGTTAAGCGGAAACCCCACGTAAAACCAGATGAATCCAAGGTTACCAAAGAGTGCCCCAAATCATCTAAGTTAGGAAAGCACAAATCTCCCAAATCTGAGGAAACCCCTCAAGTTACCTCTTATGTAGAAGAAGCTCTTCTAGAAACATCCTCTAACCACGCCTTAGACGACGAGTTAAGAGAGTCTAATGTATTCAGATTAGAACATCTAAATACGGAAGAAAGAGCACAACTTTCGCACGTTTTGCTTGAATACAGTGATATTCAGTACATTTGACCTTCACGAGTACGATTAAACATTCTATTCATACAAAACACGAAGACCCTATCTATAAAAAAAACCGTACAAATACCCCCAAGCATTTGACCAAGAGGTTAACAAACAAATTAATGAAATGATAGAACAAAAAATAATTAGGAAATCTAAGTCTCCTTATTGTTCTCCAATTTGGATTGTCCCAAAGAAAACCGACGCTTCTGGCAAACCAATATTTCGATTAGTCATAGACTATCGCAGTCTCAATGAAATAACCATTGATGACAAATTCCCTATTCCCATAATGGACGAAATACTAGACAAGCTTGGACGCTGTCAGTACTTCACAACCATTGATCTAGCTAAAGGTTTCCATCAAATTCAAATGGACCAGCAGTCAATATCCAAAACAGCATTTTCAACAAAACATGGACATTACGAATATACTCGTATGCCCTTTGGTCTAAAAAATGCACCAGCAACCTTTCAACGTTGCATGAACAACCTTCTAGAAGACTTAATCTATAAGGATTGTTTAGTTTATTTAGATGATATTATTATTTATTCCACTTCATTGGAGGAACACATAATATCATTGAAAAGGGTATTTGAAAAGCTACGATCAATTTAAAACTGCAACTTGATAAATGTGAATTTCTGAAGAAAGAAACTGAATTTCTCGGTCACATTATCACGACAGACGGTATAAAACCCAATCCTAATAAAATAAATGCAATTACAAGCTTTCCAATACCCAAATCCACAAAAGAGATCAAATCATTTCTTGGACTCTGCGGATTCTATCGCAAGTTCATTCCCAACTTTGCTAAGATAGCAAAACCCATGACACTTAAACTAAAGAAAGGAGCAAAAATCAGCGTGACAGGTAATGACTACATTTCTGCCTTCGAGAAACTAAAGTTACTTATCACATCTGATCCAATATTAGTATATCCCAATTTCGAAAAGAAATTTTCACTTACTACAGATGCAAGTAATATAGCAATAGGTGCTGTATTATCACAAGAGCATAAACCTATCTGTTATGCTAGTAGAACCCTTAACGAACATGAACTCAACTACTCGGCAATAGAAAAAGAACTATTAGCCATAGTTTGGGCAACCAAACAGGTCCTACCTATTTGGTAGAAAGTTCGATATCCTAAGCGATCACAGGCCTCTTGTATGGCTTAGTAACATTAAAGACCCCAATATGAAGTTACTAAGGTGGAAAATCAAGCTTAATGAATACGACTATAATATTCAATACTTACCTGGAAAGGAAAATCATGTAGCTGATGCCTTATCCAGAATTCAAATTCAAGAAACCTTTCTAGGAGATGACATTCAAGAGTCTCTTCCCACTGCAGCAACTGTGCATAGTGCGCAAGAAGTTAATTTAAGTCATATCCCGATAACCGAAAGACCCCTGAATTATTATAACAGACAGCTAGAATTTATTAAAGGAGACTCAGATGAAGTCCAAGTAATAAAATATTTCCATAAAACCAGAATTAAAAGAAAAGTGTCATCTATTTCCCAGACCCACTAGATTTCCAAATTCTTCAGAACGCCTATGTTCAAATAATAAGTCCCGATAACCTTACCAAAGTTATGAAGACTAGTGTTAAACTCACTGATATTCAAACATACGCACAATTCAAAGAATATATCCTTAAAACCCATAAAGAACTCCTACACCCGGGAATAGAAAAACTTATAATTTTATTCAAAGAAAATTATTATTATCCCGATTATCAAAAACTAATTCAAAACATTATTATGAATGCGAAATATGCAACATTGCTAAAACAGAGCACAGAAATACTAAATTAGTACTCGAAACCACCCCAGAAACGTACAATCCCAGAGAGAAATATGTCATGGATTTCTACCTTATAAACAATAAACAATTCTTATCATGTATTGACTTTTATTCTAAATATGCCTCCTTGATAGAAGTAAATAGCAGAGATTGGCTCGAAGCAAAGAGAGCAATCTTACGCATATTCAACGACATGGGTAAACCTTTGGAAATAAAAGCCGACAAAGACTCCACCTTCATGTGCACCGCACTTAAACTCTGGTTAGGATCAGAGGGAGTAAATATAAACATTACTACAAGCAAAAATGGAATTTCTGATGTTGAGAGATTTCATAAGACCGTCAACGAAAAACTAAGAATAATAACAAGTGAAAATGAACCTGAAAATCAATTCACCAAATTTGAAAAAATTCTTTACATCTATAACCACAAAACAAAACATAATACAACTGGTCGAACACCAGCAGATATCTTTATTTACGCGGGAACCCCTGCTTATAACACACAACAAAATAAAATAGATAAAATAGAAAAACTTAATGAAACCAGACAAGAATTTAGCATAGATACTAATTTTAGAGAATCCCCCTTAGTAAGATCTAAAACTACTAACCCTTTTAAAAAGACAGGTCATTTAAGACAACTCGATGATAAACACTACGAGGAAACCAATAGAGGCAGAAAAATAACACATTACAAGTCTAAATTTAAAAGAAAAAAGAAAATTAACCCTAGTAAATTTAACAATGATAATTCCAGATCTATTCCTGATAACAGTACTAATGATATGCCTCCTATCAACCGTTAACACCCAAAGCATAGAAGTAAATCCTATCCACGCAAAAAATGGCTACCTCATTTTTCAAACCGGATCAAAACAACTACCAATAAACTACGAATACCATTATCTTTCAATTAATTTAACTAAAAATTTACACAAATTCAGTACTTAGTAGAAAAACTCAATAGAGAAATGAATGGCATAAGAATAGCAAAACGCAGTAGACGCGGACTTGCTAATTTTATGGGCACAGTTTATAAATACTTATTCGGAACCCTAGATCAAGAAGATAAAGCAGAATTAGAACAACAAATAAATAACATTTTAGAACATAGCATTCAAGTAAGCGAACTTAACCATGTTATAGAAGCCATAAATCATGGTATCGAAGTTACTTAAGTGTGACTATTGATGGAGAACAGATGTTAGCACTACTAATTTTCAATCTACAACAATTCACTGAGTATATAGAGGACATAGAACTTGGTATGCAACTGACACGCTTAGGCATCTTTAACCCAAAACTTTTAAAACATGATTCATTAACTCACGTCAACTCTGAAAAACTTCTTAATATCAAAACTTCTACTTGGCTTAAATCTAACACTAACGAAATTCTGATAATATCCCACATTCCGAGAGACATAATTAAAACACCAATTTTCGAAATAATACCATACCCAGACGAAAAATATAACATATTAACCGAAACGATACATGACAAATACTTTTCACATAATAACCAAACTTACACAGCAAGCTCTCAAAGCTTAGTCATAAATAAATGTATCACAGGTATATTAAACCAGGTCACAACACAATGTAGATACATTAAAACACATTCTGATTTTGAAATAAAATATGTTGAACCTAATATAATTATAACTTGGAACCTTCCCAAGACCATTCTAAACCAAAATTGTATCAATAGAGAAAAATTGTATCATAATAGAAGGCAATAACATGATAAAAGCATTTAATTGTTCCGCTCAACTAGAAGAAATATTAATTACCAACACAATGTTAGACTACACTCAAACTATCTATGTAAACAATAACGTAACAAAACTCGAACCACTCGAATACATTCAAGCAAAAGAAATAATTGAAAAACACACTCAATCGAATTATATCTTTCAAATAATAATACTTACAGCACTAATTGTAATAACTATTATACTAGCATTATACTGTATCATAGTTATTACAATTAGTGCTGTAAGTATTATTATTTGAAAGATATATATACTAGCATTATACTGTATCGGCTGGCGCAAATCCTCTGACTGAACCCTCCACGAGGCTGCCGGCTGGGCAATGGGCTGTGTATTGACTCAAACTACAGATTCAGACACTGTCCTGTTGCTCGGGCCAATGCACGGCCCAGCTAAGGCGAGGACGCAGCAACATGCGGACTATAAAAGTCTGGTGCTGCTGTGTCAGAAGCCATGGTCAGAGGTGCCTGGCAGTTAGGCCTAAAATGCTATGGGGTGGTCCCCACGAATAAAATCAACCAACAATGAAGCTAGATGGAGTCTTCGAAGGATGCAACTCGGGCTGGGATGTCAGCCCAAACGTCGGTGGAAGGCGTGACTGCTACCACCGGCGGGCACGGGGGGGTGAACACCCCTCTACGTGTCGCCAGCGGTCACACCTCTGAACTGGTGGGAACAGGCCAGGACAGTTGTACTACTACTGCCACAACAACGAAAAACGCCAAGATGTGGCGCGGTACCAGAGTCCACGCAGACTCGGACAGCGACCCTCAAGGCAATGAAATAAGTGCTGAGGCGGAAGAAAACCTCTTGCGCTCCCCAGTCAAGGGTACCAACTCCCCCAGTAGGGAAGGGCCCAAAAAGACGAAGGAGGGCCTGAGAGCTAAAGCCCAGTACAAAGCGGCCCTCAAGATCAAATCCCGGCTCGCTGGCAGCAAGGACCTCACCCCTGAGGAGAGGAAAAAGCTGGAGTGGGCCGAAGAGAGGATCGAAGAGGGTCGTAAACACTTCGAGGGCAAAATGGCGATGAAGGCAACTTCTAGTCAGTATGCCAATAAGGTCGAGGAGCTGCTGCTTACGAAAAGGCAGAGGTCCGAAGACCACGATAAGGCGGATGTGCCCGTGAGCAAGCGGCCGCGCCAGAAGACAGAAAAGACCCCCAAAAAGCCTATGCCGAAAAGGGAAACGGCGAGCGATGTGGCGCGTCGGCACCTAGTCGTCGCGCTCATTGACCGCAGCAACCCCCAAGGCAAAATAACGCCCGAAAAATGGAAGATGGTAGAGCTGAAGCTGCTGGACGCCCTATTCAGACGAATGGAGGAGCCGGGGTCTCAGCCTACCACCTTTGATGGAGCGGGCTGGCTCAACGGAGTCAAAATTCTGAGCTGCAAGGATGACCTCACCCTGAAGTGGGTCACCGACACCGTGGCCAAGATGGACACCCTCTGGGAGGGTGCCAAGCTAGAGGTAGTTGACAAAACATGTATTCCGTCAATACCGAAAGCGAAGGTACTCTTCCCGAGGGTCGTACCAAAGGAGCAAGCGCTCAAACTGCTCAGATGGCAGAATCCGGACGTGCCTACCATTGTCTGGACGGTACTTCACGTTGGCAAGCCGGAAGGCAACGGCCAACAAATGGTCCTCCAGATCAACAAGGAGGCCGAGGATCTGTTGTACCCGAGGTTCGGGAAGATGGCGTGGGGAGTAGGTAATGTCTACCTACGACTCAAAAAGCGCCATCCGAACGACACAAACGCTAATACGTTAGAGGCCGGCGAGGTCGAAAAAGACCTCGAGGCACTGACAAACGCGGCAAATAGCCTCGACATAGAGGACGAAGCGGAGGAGGATGGTGACCTGACTATCATAGCCAACCCATCCAAGCTGAAGGGGTCCGAAGATAGCCATGAAGCTAAGGATCCTTCAGCTGAATCTGCATAAGAGCAAGTTTGCGTCGGCGGAGCTCCTCCTGACCCTGGAGGAGGAGTCCGTCGACGTGGCCCTAGTCCAGGAGCCCTGGATCGCTTCGGGCAATAAGATCGCCGGGCTAGGTCGACCAACTACTCCATCTTCCATTCGACAACCGTAAGTAGAGCTAGAACTGCAATTCTTTTTAGAAAAGGCATCTATGCTTACCTTATGACTAATTACAGCACGGACGACATCACGGTGATAGCGCTAGAGGGATGCAGAGACGAGCCACTTTTGATGGCGTCCTGCTATCTGGCGCACGACAGAGAATAGCCGACAGAAGAGACGGAGCGTCTGATCCAGGAGGTAAGCCAGAAGAGGCAACCCCTGGTGATTGGCGCCGACGCCAACGCCCATCACACCCTATGGGGATGCAAGGACGTTAACAACAGAGGTGAGTCACTTTTAGACTTCATCCTAAAGTATAATATTAAGATCGCTAATAGAGAAGAGGAACCCACCTACGAAGGTCCCACCTCTTCTAGCGTTATAGATATAACACTCGCGTCTGGTACAAATACCGAAGTCACGGAATGGAGGGTCCTCAGCAAACCCTCCTTCTCTGACCATAGGTATATCCAGTTCGAAGTCAAACTTGAGTGCACAGTGACAAAAAGTCGGTACAAAAATCCCAGGAACACCAACTGGGATTTATTCAAGACCAAAGTGACAAGGACACTCCCATCCCCAACACCAATCTCAACAACGGAGGATATTGAGAAGTCCGTGAAGACTCTCTGTCACCACCTAACCTCGGCCTTTAACGCCACTTGCAAGACCTCAATAACAAGAAGGAAACAAAGACCACCCTGGTGGAACCCATAATTGAGGGCACAACGCACCGACCTACAAGAAATCTTCAAGCTAGCCAAACAAGCCAACGAAGATATTGTATGGGACGAATACAGGACAAGGCTTCGTGACTTCAAGAAAAAGGTCCAGACAGCAAAGAGAAACTCATGGAGATCCTTCTGCTCTGGCATTGAGAAGATCACGGAAACCGCCAGACTTAGGAAGCTCCTGTCAAGCCAACCGGCAATTCAGAGCCAACTAAGAACTAGCGATGGCCAATGGACGAACAACAGCGGGGAAGCGACTAATGCCCTTTTAAGCGAGCACTTCCCCGGATGCACGGATGTGCTAAATGCACAACAACCGGTGCACACGAACCCAGTGTACGATATACCTGGGAACATAATCTCACAAAACAAAATCCAGTGGGCCATAGATTCCTTCGAGAGCTATAAATCCCCTGGCCTAGATGGTATAATACCAGCCATGCTGCAGAAGACCAAAGAAAAAGTCATGATAAATGATATCCTAAAGAAATTCAAACGGATAGCCCCAAAGATAACCGCCTATGCAGATGACATAGCCATAATTATCGTGGGCAAATGTCCAACGACGATCAGCTCAGTCATGGACAGTACGCTGAAAGAAATACTGAAGTGGGCGATGGATGTCGGACTCAGTATTAATGCGGACAAGACGGATCTAATTCTCTTTACCAAGAGATATAAGATACCGCAATGGACTCCGCCGTCTATAAACGGGGCCATGCTCGAGCCTAAAAAGAGCGTGAAGTATCTAGGAATAGTATTGGACAGTAAATTGAGCTGGAAGACCAATGTTGAGGAAAGGGTAAAGAAGGCCACAAGTGCACTATATGCGTCACAAAAGATGCTAAGTAGCACATGGGGCCTGTCTCCCAAACTGATACACTGGATCTTCATTTCAATTGTTCGTCCAATACTACTCTACGGTGTCCTAGTATGGTGGAAGGCCACAAAGAAATCCACATACCTCCTAACAATGGAAAGAGTACAGAGACGGGCACTGATGTGCATCACTGGGGCACTAAGATCTACTCCAACAAAGGCCTTGGAGGTGATACTTGGAGTTCTCCCTATTGACATACAGGCCAAACTACTAGCGCAAAAGACCGCACAACGTCTCTGCGCTACAGGAAATATGGACCTTGCGAATTACGGGCACGGTGAAGTAGGAGGAGAGTCACTCAACAGCACGGACTTTGTGACCCCAATAAACAACTTCTCCAGAACGCCCACTCTAATGGGACATGAAGATTGGAAAATCGGCATGGTCGAAAACGCAACAAAGCTATTTACGGACGGATCTAAAATGGAAACCGGCGTAGGCGCCGCGGTTTACTGTGCAGATCCTCTAATCCAAGCGTCGTATAAGTTGCCAGACTACTGCAGCATCTTCCAAGCGGAGGTCTTCGCTATAAGGAAGGCTGCAGAACTTGCGACAACGCTTAACAAGAATCGGGTTAACATCTTCGTCGACAGTCAGGCGGCTATCAAATCCATGCAAGCCTATGTCATCAGCTCCGGATGTGTTCTGGCGAGCAGAGATGCATTAGATGCATTAAGCAGCCGCTCGAAGGTGCGCATCTTTTGGGTTCCCAGCCACCAGGGCATCGACGGAAACGAGATGGCAGACAGGCTAGCGAAGGAAGGTGCCGAATCTAGACAACTGACAGTTGAAGACCTGAGGACACCGCTACGATCAATAAACCACAGCTTAGAAGAAAGCGCTGCAGCAACAGCAGGAAGAAGGTGGCACAGCACAACAAACTGCAAGATAACACGCACTATGTGTAATCATGCGAATGCGAAACTGACCCAATACGTCATTCAGCTCCCGAGAAGAGACTGTAGAATAATGACGGGTATACTCACAGGTCACTGCCTGACCGCAACGCACGCTAAGAAGTTGGGCATAACCGACAACGAAGAATGCAGGAAATGCAAGGTACCAGGAGTAAAAGAAACTCTGGAACACCTCATCTGCGACTGCCCCGCACTCATGACCTCGAGAGCGAAATGCCTTGGAAGCCCCCTGCTTGCATCACTGAATGAAGCGGCGGGCCTGGCACCCCAAAAACTCCTGGCTTTTGCCAAACTAACCAGCGTACTAGACTGGGATAATTAAATCGAGAAATTAACAGCCTCCATCACTTATCCGGCAACACTAAGGATCACACTGATCTATGTGAGACCCCCACCTGGGGGCCTGCCGATATAACCTAACCTATTATACTGTATCTATAAGTTTAAAACTATACCCCAAAAACTAATTGTAAAATTCAGAAACCAACCTACAAAAGAAAAAGCAACCAATGTAATTCCAACACCAGAAACTATTGCTATGGAAAAAAATCCCGTATTATATCCTAACATAGACACGCCTGAGGGCAGGCTTTTTTCTTAAGGATGGGGAAGTAACATATCCATTCAACACCAACACTTAAAACTCCCCAATTACACATAACATAATTGTAATTATACACTATTGTAAAACCCACATACATTAAAGTCTAATTACAAAATGTAATCAAAAGAACTTAAGCCCTTCGGTTAGCCACCTGCAAAATCGCCAAAGTAAGCATTCCCACGATTTTAAGAAACTCTAGACCATCGTCCGATCAACAACTACAAACAAAGCTCCGAATTCCAGCTAACTGCAAGACGGCAATAACAGCCCGTTGCAACATTTTGCATAATCAGCGGAATCGTCACTTACGTACCATTCCCAAGAAGATAATATTACTCCCTCTCTTATTTTTCGGGACACTCTCTTCACGAGAGATTAAAAATTCAATTCAGCTTAGCTCTCTTAAAGAACACTTCACCTTTTCATTTTGGATATATCAACGCGGACAAGTCTCCCCAAAAGTTAGTTCTGAACATACTATCAACCGCGGTAGATCTACTAAGGCCCACTGTAACCTCCAACTATAGAAGTGACAATCAAAAGGCTCTAGTTCTTTTTCCTCTTTGGAAATAATAAAAGTGTTTAATGATAAAACAAAAACAACTGTTGTTATTTTTTTATTAAACCCTCGTTCTGAATTCGTAAATATATAATTAAATAAACAAATCCAGTTTATTATTAAAAGTTCTAAGCATGGTTATTTCAATATTCACGGCAACGTGCAATAGCTGGGGGTCACTATCATCACTACTATGCTTAGAGGTGAACCAATTTGGCCAACAATGAAAACAAGGATATCATTGCTTTGCACACACAGCGAGTACTGACAGCACCACAATGTAAAAATCACTTCGTGATGATAACCGTTCATCTATTTGTTGTGAGTAAGAACTCCGACATATGTATAAGAGGTGAAGCGACTAAACTTTGTATTTATTTAGGTTTCAGTATATCTCTGCATCACTTATAAAGACAGTAGGTTTCCTAGAAACCTTTATCAATTAACCAACCAACGCCATTAGCAGATCAGTAACAGCGGTGAAACTATTAGTCCGTAACCTAAAAAAATGTGTGTGGTAATTTTGTGAAAACATGTACAGTCAAGGGCGTCCTAAATTTTTCAACAGAAAAGACTTCTAACGTACATATATTACATGCCCACCGGTGGTCAAGCTATGGCATCGAAATTTCAAAGGATTTGCAGAAGAGCGCAGGAAACTAGATGTATAGAATATTTTATTCATTTACTACAAATGTGTGCCAAAAAGTGTAGACTAGTACAAATACTTCGTTTATTAGTTCCAAATTATCCATTATAAGAAAAACCACTAAACGGACGATAGGTTCTATGGAATCTATACTATGTATCATCCCGATACGGCTAGTTCCAACTTATTTACAGGGTGCAGTAATAAAAAGAATGTGATTTTCATCATTAGCGTTGCAACATACGGACGGACGGTCAGACTGACTGGGATATTCTAAGGTTTTCAGTGTTTTGAAGTTAAGTCCAGTCCAGACATAATAGTAACGGATATAGGGGGGAGGGCTATGGGGGCTGTAGCCACCCCCCCCCGCATAAGCCAAGGGAAAAAAATACAAACGCTACAGTCAGGAGCTGACTGTATAAGGCCATGGATTACACAACCCCACAAAAAAAAGGTTGTCATGATCTGGGTATGTGGCATATGCAGTTATATGTATTTTGGGTCGCTGAATCCGAATCCGGGGTCAGAAATTCTCCATCACGTCTGGAACCGAAAAACCTTTGGATATCCCCCAAAAGATATAGAATCGTGATCTGGGCATGATTCGGATTCGGAAGGTCCAAAAACATATAGAAACATATATCGCATGACCCGATCATGACCCCCCATTATTTTTTGGGCCTTTAAAAATTTTTTTGAGTTTTTTGAGGTTAAGTCGAAACTCAGACGTGCTATGTAAATTTGGACTTTGAATTCGGACTTAGAAGGACAAAATACATGTTAAAACATATATCGCATGCCCAGATCACGATTCTATATCTTTTGGGGGATATCCAAAGGTTTTTCAGTTTTTTGAGGTTAGGTCGAAATCCAGACGTGATGGAGAATTTCTGACCACGGATTCGGATTCAGCGACCAAAAGTACATATAACTGCATATGCCGCATACCCAGATCATGACAAGCTTTGTTGTTTGTGGGGTTGTGTTATCATAGTATATATAGTTGTTATAGTTATTACTCATTTTCAGAGGCGGGAAGGGGCGTATCCAAATTTCAAAAAAACTTTGAGACACTGCAATATATACGTATGTTGTCACAAAATTTGATGACTCTAGCTTTTATAGTTTCCGAGATCCAGGTGTTCATTCGGACGGACAGACGGACAGACAGACATGGCTCAATCGACTCGGCTACTGATACTGATTCATAATATATATAGTTTATGGGGTCGGAGATGCCTCCTTATGCCTGTTACGCACATTTCCGTTCCGACAAACACAATAGACCATGAATTTTTTTAAAATCCATGGACTAAAAATCACGATATATCGTAACGAGCTGTTGCTTACCAACACAAGTGAGTAGAGCTGGAGCAGCAATCGATGGCATTTCTGCATATTTCCAATAGCTCATCGCTACCGACAGCTCATCGGTACTCATATAATAATTTTCACATAACGCCTGTGGCAAGGTATTTGCCATGTAAGATATACAACTTTTGTTGTTTAGCTAATATTGTGATTTTTAAATAGTTTTTACTGATTTATAGAGGCGGGAAGGGGCGTGTCCAAATTTTAAAAAATCTTTGAGACATTGCAATATATACGTATGTTGTCACAAAATTTGATGACTCTAGCTCTTACAGTTTCTGAGATCCAGGTGTTCATACAGACAGACAGACGGACAGACAGACATGGCTCAATCGACTCGGCTACTGATACTGATTCATAATATATATAGTTTATGGGGTCGGAGATGCCTCCTTCTGCCTGTTACGCACATTTCCGTTCCGACAAACACAATAGACCATGAATTTTTGTTAAAATCCATGGTCTAACCATGAATTTTTTTAACATCCATGGCCCATATGCACTGGGATTATATATTAAACGGAAATTTTATTTGCGACTATTTTAATAATGAGTCCACAGCCCTTTTGATTTTTTTAGCTCCGTTATGCGATTTGGCATACTTTGGGTATAGCGTAGCACCATTTTAGGAGGAATAGCGTACCAGACGTCCTTTGTTCTTTCCCACAGCTCCATCATGCCATTTGGAGGGACTGCATATTTTGCCAGTTGGGATTTTACATAGCTCCACAAATTTTCTATGGGATTCATATCCAGAGATTGCGGTGGCCACTTCAGCGACTGAAAATTTTGGTTTTCCATCCAATTTTTTACCAAATTCGAAGTGTGTTTGGGATCATTGTCTTGCTGAAATATGCATTTTTTAGGAGCAATACCCATATTTTGTATCACTTTTGGAAGATTTTGTTGCAAAATGTTTAAGTACTGTTCCTTCCGCATTATTCCTTCAATTAAGACCAAGGGACCAACTCCGTTTTTATATTTTATATACAGCCTCAAACCATTATTGATCCGCCACCGTGCTTCACGGTTTGCTTCACGTTACTTGGTGACTGGACTGTGGGATCTCTAGTCCAATACCAAGAGCGTCCATCTGACTCGAAACGATTAATTTTTGTTTCATCTGACCATATAACCTGAAAAACCAAATTTTTGTAAATGTTTTAACTTATTATTTATGACCTACAGCATTCCAATCAGCAACCGTCCAATTTTCGTGAGTTGCAGCAAAGTTTCGACGTAAATTTATATGCCGTTTGGTTAGCAATGGTTTTTGTTCCATCTCTTTGGCTTTCAGGCCTAATCTGCCGAGACTGCGCCGGACTGTCCATTCACTGGCATTCAAATTAAGCTGTGTGGAAGCTTTTTTTGGTGAGATGTACCGATTGCTCGTCACCAAGTTGGCCACGTGGCGTGTGTCGCGGTCGCTTAAAATTCTTGGCCGACCTCCAAGGTTTACTGGAATGCTTCCTGGAATGGTTTTTTTTAATCTCTGCACAGTCATATGACTAACACCACATTTATTAGCCACTTTTCGAACCGATTCGCCATCTATAAGCAATTCAATTATTTTTTCTTTAATGTCGCTTTTCATAATTATTGCATTGACAATTTCACTTCAAATGATCAAAGCTCATCAAGTTAAACGAAAACAAATTAACTTTAACGGTAAAAAAAGCTTCAGAACTAAAATAAAAAGCTTCGGCATTCAGAGTGCATAACTGTAACATTTGACTTTTTTTACATTTTGCTCCTATATTTGACTATCGCTTGTGAAAATATGAAGCGATTTGACCATTTGGAATAAATCAAATGGTCAAATCGCTTCATATTTTCACAAGCGATAGTCAAATATAGTAGCAACAAAACAAGACTAAGGTTATTATCGTACATAAAATAGGAGAGAAGATACTGACCGTTGAAGTTAGAATATGCAACTCGTGTTACAGTTTTGCTCGTCAGTGTACATGACTGCATATCCACATGTATGTATTGGCGTCCCACTTCAACACACATTGTTGCACGATTGTATATACATACATAAATATGTACAATTAGTTTTGCAGTTGGTGTTGTGTACCGACGAAAGAAAACTAAGTTCTAATTAAATATATTGCGTAACTAAAACTTAAAAATCGCCTATCGCCGGTTCCCCTCTTTAATGTTTTTGTGCTTTTATTGAGCTTTTAATTTATTTAAAAAAAATTATGAAATACAAAAGAATTTGACATGTTGATCGCGTCAGCAATCGAACTTCGAAGACGCTCAATATCATTGGCCGCCTTAGAGTCCGGGACATAGTCCACTCAGCTACTGAACATCTCCCGCAGTCGTCGAAAATGGTGAGACATTAGATAAAAAGACAAGACGCAATATGCATTTTTAGTTCGTGCCAAAAAAATCAAGAAGAAGCACATGTAATGAAATTTGGTACGCGCTAGAAATGCATACCTACGAGTATATGTACCTATTGCCTACGGTATACTATGATAATCCATGGCCTTATACAGTCAGCTCCTGACTGTAGCGTTTGTATTTTTTTTATCGTTTTTCACCGAAGTTTGTTCCAAAATTGCCAAATTTTGACCAAAAGAACCGTCACAAGAGCATCGCTCAAGAGCTGTTGAATGATCCAGATTTACTCAAAAGGGTCATAACTGGTGACGAATCATGGGTATATGGTTATGATATCGAAAGCAAAGCCCAATTGTCCCAATGGAAGAGCCCATGTGAGCCAAGACCGAAAAAAGCAAAAAACGGCGACCACGCAAAACACTTATAAGCTTTACCCTCTCACAACCAAACAAAAAATGCTATATAATTGAAACTTGGTACAGATGTTCGGGAAGAGTGTACCAACATAACAAAACAAAAAAAAAATAAAAACAAAAAAAAAATACAAACGCTACAGTCAGGAGCTGACTGTATAAGGCCATGGATTACACAACCCCACAAAACACCAGTAAGAAAAGCAACAGTCGCGCAAAACGCGACAGTGGGATACCCTTCGACCTATGTTCCCGTGTAGTTTAATTTGTTAAATTCGTACACACATGCATATGCACATGCATTGAAATTAATCCCGACAGATGGCGCTCGCGCTTGCCCGCCTCCCTTGTTAGCTGACAGATGCACTTGGTTTTATGCTCATATTTTCTTAAATAACTTCTGTGATTATTGTCCGATCGGATTGTAATTTAGAGACTACGTAGATATTTCATTCAGCTTAGTATATATTAAAGTCAGAAAGTTGTATCTTTTATACAACGCTTACAAGTTGAGTTCAAAAATTAAATTATTGATTTACGGGGGCGGTGGGCGTGGCACCTAACATTTGAAATAAACTTGATCTGCTTATAGTACACAGGAGTCTTCCTGCCAAATTTGGTAACTCTAGCTTTTATAATAGCTGAGATCTGTGCGTTCACACAGACAGACGGACAGACAGACAGACAGACAGACAGACAGACAGACAGACAGACAGACATGGCTCAATCGACTCGGCTTGTGATCCTGAGCAAGAATATATATACTTTATGGGGTCTCCGACGCCTCCTTCTGCCTGTTACATACATTTGCACAAAGTTAGTATACCCTTTTTGACCATTTTCAATGGTCGAAGGGTATAAATATAATCAGAACCCAGGGAACACCACGGGGAGGCCATTACAAATGAAATTTAATTAAATAATTTAATTTGTTTGACATTAACTTTTCTTTTAGTTTATTAGAATAAAATAAAAAAAAAAAAAAATTAAAATAAAATAAACAAAACAATTATAAAAAAAAAAAATTCCCACCCGCCTCAACCGGGAGTTGAACTCACGCACTCTCTCGCAGCCGTCCGCCACTCAAACCACTCGGCTATTGCCTCACTCCTTGGCCCATCGGCAAAATTGCATTGTGAACCAATTCTGTTACCATACAATGCAAACAAAAAGTTTAATAAAATGCTGTGTGTCTGACGGTAGATTTGTAAGTGAGTTTAATTCGTATCATATCTCACTTATTTATAGTCCGATTTAAATGAAATTTTCACATAACGTCCGTGGCAGGGTATTTGTCATGTAAGATATACAACTTTGGTTGTTGAGCTAATATTGTAGTTTTTAAATAGTTATTACTGATTTTCTAAGGCGGGAAGGGGCGTGTCCAAATTTCAAAAAAACTTTGAGACACTGCAATATATACGTATGTTGTCACAAAATTTCATGACTCTAGCTCTTATAGTTTCCGAGATCCAGGTGTTCATTCGGACGGACAGACGGACAGACAGACATGGCTCAATCGACTCGGCTACTGATACTGATTCATAATATATATAGTTTATGGGGTCGGAGATGCCTCCTTCTGCCTGTTACGCACATTTCCGTTCCGACAAACACAATAGTCCATGAATTTTTTTAAAATCCATGGCCTAAAAATAAAAACAAAAATTCAATTATACGTAACTCGCGAAAATTCAAAACTCGCGATACTTTTTGAACTAGAGACGGGCGCGGGCCAGGCCTCTACAATTTTAGGCCCGGGGCCTAAAACCAGCTACCGGCCCTTTTACCGTCGGGCCTAGGGGTAAAAGCCCGGAAGGCCCGGAGTGCTTGAAAGCAAAAAATATAATGATGTTTTAATCGATATCGGCCTCAAAAATTGGAGTCTGGTTCGGACCGGACCGGGCCGGGCCTCAAAAAACAAGCCCGCGCCCATCTCTATTTTGAACACACCTCGTATATGGACATCAGAAAATTTTTTGCGAAAAGAAAAGAAATTATCTCTGAAATAAAATATTTTTTTTATTATTACAATCTTAATTATGCAGCTTGAACACTTTTTATTAACAAATTCTAATGTTTTTATACGATGGTGTATAGAAAAATGTTGTTGAAATAGAAACAGATAATTAGAGTAAGGCGGAAGGAAATAAAATACAAATTAAAATACCGTTTGAATATAAAATATGCTTACAATTAAATGTTTCACTTAAATGGACCAGCCGACGAAAGCTAAAAGGACGTTGAGGTTTTCCAATTTATTTGATACGCAAATCCGATTTAAATGAAATGAAAATATGCGCACAGATCGCCTATAAAAAGTTTAGTAAAATCAATAGAATGTAGATATAATTACATAATAAATGTACATATATTATATATTTATACGATAGCTCTGTATTTGCATTTGTTACTGATATCGTAAGTTGATTTGTATATATATATATAAAATTCAGGTCTCTTTGCAATTACTTATTTGATGGTAAGCCATTCAAATAAATCTTTTAGATTATTCCCGAAGATTCTTAGTGAGCAAAAGGTTGTTGTGGTGCCCGGACAAATGGCGGACAAGCTCTTGAACCGATTCAAAGCACATGGAACAAAAACAGCAACTATACCGACTCTCGGTATCTGTGCCATTAGTTGTTGTTATAACGTTTCTGTGAACCGAGCACAAATGTTTAAGAAGATGCGCCTTTTGCTTGAACATTGCCACGCAGAGGCGGCATGCGAACGGTTTCTCACCCGTGTGTACGCGCAGATGGGTCTTAAGGTTCCACGACATTCCAAACTGTTTACCGCAGTACTCGCATCGATACTCGCGCACAGATGACGTGTGCGAATTATTGGTGGCAATATTCGATACAGAGGTGCCGCTATTGCGACTCTCTGCTTCCAAATTTAAGTTGATATGTGACAAACTAGACAGCCGCGATTGCAAATTAGGCATTGAGGAAATTGAAGAACTTTGATTGGACTGCCACTGGTAAACAAATTGTTGCCCTAGATGCATTTGTAGTTCTGGGCTCTGTCCTCTTATCCGTTGCGTTTCAAATAACTTTCTTTCCGATGCTAAAGATTCAGAATTCGGAGCACCATCTTCTAAATGGGCGATGATATTCTTTTCCGAGCCTAATACAGATATTGGTGAAGAAGTCGACTTAACTAGTCGAAGTTCTTCTAGTAAATTATGTTGATATGTTGTGAACGGTTGATTATCGCTCTGCGTATTGTGAAATCCAGGCCGTCGTTTTCGATGAGGTGTTACAACATAGTTTTCAGGAGAACTATTGATATCTGGTCCATCGGAGAGTGTCTTCATCACATCTTTGTGTGTATCAAAGAACAGCCCCTTTCGCTTTGTACTTTCATTCGAGTTAACCGTTTCGCCGTTGTTTTGCTTTAAATTAATGCTCTTGTTCAATTCACTGCGTGCTGTGGAATCACTTTTTGTACGAAGATCAAGTGACAGGTTTACTGGGTTTATTGTCGAATGATTATTGTTATTGCTTGTGTTGTTGTTGGATTGGTTGCTAATGCTGTTGGATGTTGCATTTCCACCAACTGGAATGTTAGAAAGGTTTACAATTTCATCAGTGTCTTTATCGCTTTTGTTATCCTTGTTAGCAGCATAATCTTCATCTTCTTTCTGTTGGCATTCGCTCGGACTTTCGCAGTTCTCTGATGAAAGTGTTGAAAAGTCAGCTACATTTTTAGTATCATCCACACTCTCAACTTCATATTTAAATGATTGATCTAAGGTTTGCGATGACGAGTACTGCTTCCGTTGCTTCTCTCGTAAACTGGAACACTTATTACTTAAATAGGCAGAATCTGTTGTCTTCCAACTATCCGACTTAATTTGCAGTAATAACAATAAATCGTGCAGATAATTGACATCTCTCGAGGTGATACACGTTTGACCCGAATACAAGAAATCCAAAAGAAATTTAAAATATGTGGCATTGACATCCGGGAAATAAACTGTGGTGGTGCAATCAGTTAGGTGTGTATCCTCCAACAGATTCCTACAATTAGCAAAATGGTTATTGGTTAATCATGTGATCAGTAAAGTAAAGTACATTAAATCAGCTTACCTTATTAGTGGGCTGGCAGCTGCGAGAACTAATTTGTGTGCATGTAACTTTACCTTGTTTTCACACACAATTATTAGATCCGCCGGATGTTCCCCTCTGAACGCAGCTCCAATTTCTTTGAGTATGCACTCGCCATGTTTGCTGTATTGCAACATCAACATTCTTTGAAACTAAATGAAAACATTAAACAAATAAGGAATATATTTTATTGTGAGGTATTAATAAGAAGCTTTAATAAGAAAAAGAGTATTAAAATGTATAATGATAAGTAAGTATTATAAGTATAAGTATTATAATATCGTGGGTGTTTTTATGTTTTGTTTTTCGAATCCCCCCCCCCCATAAGCCCTATTTAGACCTATGATATGTTCAATGAGTGCAAGATTTAAGGGGAATTTTTGAAAATTTTGCCTCTAGAGGGACTGATTCCAAAGGTACACACAAAAGTTACCGTTGAGCAAATAGTGAATGCTGTAAAAGAATACAAAACAGATTCAATAAGCTGCAATGATACAGAGCTGAAATCAGAAATAACCCTTTGGCACCAGCATTGCAAGACATCTTCATTTCTACAAGCACAAACAGCGATTGATGCTTTGAAAAGCAAATAATTTTTCCGAATTTTGCGACACTGCTTCAATTATTTACAACAATACCAGTGACTTCAGCAACAGCAGAGAGTTCTTTTTCAGCTCTAAAAAGACTGAAAATATTCCTAAGAGTCAACATGGCTGAAAATCGACTCAACGATTTGACTTCGGGATACACACATAAAGATGTGAAAATCTCCAGTAATGAAGTTGTGGATCATCCGCTAAACTTAAACCTCGGCGACTCGCAACGTTGGATTGGTCATTTGAAGAATGAACGAGCGAAAAAATGGCACTGTTATACGAGTTTGTAGCACTTGTAAATATTTTTAGGCCATGGATTTTAAAAAAATTCATGGACTATTGTGTTTGTCGGAACGGAAATGTGCGTAACAAGCAAAAGGAGGCATCTCCGACCCCATAAACTATATATATTATGAATCAGTATCAGTAGCCGAGTCGATTGAGCCATGTCTGTCTGTCCGTCTGTCCGTCTGACCGTCTGTCCGTCTGTCCGTCCGTATGAACACCTGGATCTCGGAAACTATAAGAGCTAGAGTCATGAAATTTTGTGACAACATACGTATATATTGCAGTGTCTCAAAGTTTTTTTGAAATTTGGACACGCCCCTTCACGCCTCTGAAAATGAGTAATAACTATAACAACTATATACACTATGATTACACAACCCCACAAAAAAAAAGTTTGTCATGATCTGGGTATGCGGCATATGCAGTTATACATATGTATTTTGGGTCGCTGAATCCGAATCTGGGGTCAGAAATTCTCCATCACGTCTGGATTTCGACCTAACCTCAAAAAACTGAAAAACCTTTGGATATCCCCAAAAGATATAGAATCGTGATCTGGGTTTGCGATATATGTTTTAACATGTATTTTGTCCTTCTAAGTCCGAATCCGAAGTCCAAATTTACATAGCACGTCTGAGTTTCGACCTAACCTCAAAAAACTCGAAAAATTTTTGAAGGCCCAAAAAATAATGGGGGGTCATGATCGGGTCATGATGGAGAATTTCTGACCCCGGATTCGGATTCAGCGACCCAAAATACATATAACTGCATATGCCGCATACCCAGATCATGACAAACTTTTTAGGCCATGGATTTTAAAAAAATTCATGGTCTATTGTGTTTGTCGGAACGGAAATGTGCGTAACAGGCAAAAGGAGGCATCTCCGACCCCATAAACTATATATATATTATGAATCAGTATCAGTAGCCGAGTCGATTGAGCCATGTCTGTCTGTCCGTCTGTCCGTCTGACCGTCTGTCCGTCTGTCCGTCCGTATGAACACCTGGATCTCGGAAACTATAAGAGCTAGAGTCATGAAATTTTGTGACAACATACGTATATATTGCAGTGTCTCGAAGTTTTTTTGAAATTTGGACACGCCCCTTCCCGCCTCTGAAAATGAGTAATAACTATAACAACTATATACACTATGATTACACAACCCCACAAAAAAAAAGTTTGTCATGATCTGGGTATGCGGCATATGCAGTTATATGTATTTTAGGTCGCTGAATCCGAATCTGGGGTCAGAAATTCTCCATCACGTCTGGATTTCGACCTAACCTCAAAAAACTGAAAAACCTTTGCATATCCCCAAAAGATATAGAATCGTGATCTGGGTTTGCGATATATGTTTTAACATGTATTTTGTCCTTCTAAGACCGAATCCGAAGTCCAAATTTACATAGCACGTCTGAGTTTCGACCTAACCTCAAAAAACTTGAAAAATTTTTGAAGGCCCAAAAAATAATGGGGGGTCATGATCAGGTCATGATGGAGAATTTCTGATCCCGGATTCGGATTCAGCGACCCAAAATACATATAACTGCATATGCCGCATACCCAGATCATGACAAACTTTTTTTTTGTGGGATTGTGTAATCCATGGCCTTATACAGTCAGCTCCTGACTGTAGCGTTTGTATTTTTTTTACTAAGAACAGTTTTACCGTAATGCCACTGTCAAAATTTCAAGTGTTTTGGAACACTTTATTTTATTTTTTACACAAAATTTGATGCAAATCCTTTGATCCATATTTTTCGATAGCAAAAAATCGGCGAGCACGCAAAACACTTATAACTTTTACGCCTCTCACAACCAAACAAAAAATGCTATACAATTGAAACTTGGTACAGATGTTCGGGAAGAGTGCACCAACATAACAAAACAAAAAAATCGAAATTCGATTATGCGTAACCCGTGAAAATTCAAAATTCGAGATTCTTTTTGAACACACCTCGTATAGTATTTAAATATAAAAAATACAAACGCTACAGTCAGGAGCTGACTGTATAAGGCCATGGATTACACAACCCCACAAAATAATATAATCAGAACCCAGGGAACACCACGGGGAGGCCATTACAAATGAAATTTAATTAAATAATTAAATAATTTAATTTGTTTGACAGTAACTTTTCTTTTAGTTTATTAGAATAAAATAAAAAAAAAAAACAAATTAAAATAAAATAAACAAAACAATTATAAAAAAAAAAAATTCCCACCCGCCTCAACCGGGAGTTGAACTCACGCACTCTCTCGCAGCCGTCCGCCACTCAAACCACTCGGCTATTGCCTCACTCCTTGGCTCATCGGCAAAGTTGCATTGTGAACCAATTCTGTTACCATACAATGTAAACAAAAAGTTTAATAAAATGCTGTGTGTCTGACGCTAGATTTGTAAGTGAGTTTAATTCGTATCATATCTCACTTATTTATAGTCCGTGGCAGGGTATTTGTCATGTAAGATATACAACTTTGGTTGTTGAGCTAATATTGTAGTTTTTAAATAGTTATTACTGATTTTCTAAGGCGGGAAGGGGCGTGTCCAAATTTCAAAAAAACTTTGAGACACTGCAATATATACGTATGTTGTCACAAAATTTCATGACTCTAGCTCTTATAGTTTCCGAGATCCAGGTGTTCATTCGGACGGACAGACAGACATGGCTCAATCGACTCGGCTACTGATACTGATTCATAATATATATAGTTTATGGGGTCGGAGATGCCTCCTTCTGCCTGTTACGCACATTTCCGTTCCGACAAACACAATAGTCCATGAATTTTTTTAAAATCCATGGCCTAAAAATGGCACTGTAAGATAGTGTTGAAATAAATATTGAATATAATAGATATTAAATTAAAAATTGGCACTCCTAAAAAAAAAGAATAAAGTGGTACTGATTTTAATTTTTCTTGCAAACATCGATTTATAGAAAACTTTCAAGCCCCCCCCCCATAGCAAATCCTAGATCCGCCACTGCGTGGGAGACCCCATAAAGTATATATATTCTTGCTCAGGATCAAAAGCCGAGTCGACTGAGCCATGTCTGTCTGTCTGTCCGTCTGTCTGTCTGTGTAAACGCACAGATCTCAGCTATTACAAAAACTAGAGTTACCACATTTGGCAGGAAGACTCCTGTGTACTATAAGCAGATCAAGTTTATTTCAAATGTTAGGTGCCACGGCCACCGCCCCCGTAAATAAATAATTTAATTTTTTACTCAATTTGTAAGGGCCGTATAAAAGCTACAAGTTTCTGACTTGAACATATACTAAGCTGAATGAAATATCTACGTATTCTCCAAATTGGAATCCGAACGAATAATAATCACAGAAGTTATTTAAGAAAGTATGAGCATAAATTCAAATGCTTCTGTCATCTAACAAGAGAGGCGGGCGAGCGCCATCTGTCGGGAATGATTGTCAACTACACGGGAACATAGGTCGAAGGGTATCCTACTGTCGCGTGCTGCTCGACTGTTGCTTTTCTTTCTGGTTATAATTACATACTTTAATTTGGAGGATGGGGTAATATCACCTAACTAAATTGTGCAAAAGCAGAAAGTCGATTATTTAATACGTTGCTTACACATGGTATTAAACAGTTCACCCTGGTGGCCCCCAGTATTTTAAAAAAACTTAATTAAACTCTATATTCATTTCATTTGTACATAGAAAATAAGGAAGCAAATGCGACTTCAGATTGTTGTTACGACGCAGAAAGCAGCAACAGCCACAAAGGAATGCCAAAATATTCATCTTTTATATTTTGCATTAACTTTTCAAATATGCATAGAAAATTGTTCTTGATCTGTATCATAGTTTCTGCCTACTACTTAGTACCCCATTTTGAAAATAATTTTTAATTTTCAATGAGAAGGAAAAAAGGAATGCTGTATAATTTAATTTGTCCACATAAAAGTGCAACGAAAGACACAAACTACTGTATTCATCATCTCGCTCAAGAACTGTAGCTTTGTTCATTGACATTATGAAAGGGGTTTTGCGAAAGGATTGGCGTGAGGTTTAGCATAGATTGTTTCTAACATGCGGCACATCTCAAGGAACCATCGATTTACTAGAGACAGAATTTATCAACAACTTTATCTACAGAAGATCCCAAATCGTTGTGCGACTGAGTTGATGCCGCTGTTCGCTGTTTCTGCGTTGCTAACAAAGAGAGCCGATCGCTAACTCGCGAAACCCTTAGGGTCCTGCGATCATAATAAACCGAACACCATTAGGCGAATACTTTCCGCTGTGTGAGTACTCTATATTTTCAATGCTTAGTGGTGTGATCCACTCTACATAATCGTACGAATTTATGGAGATCTGGCAACCCTCTCAATTTGCTAATCACACTTATTTAAATATTCACTTTCAATAGATATTAATCTGTTTAATTTATCGATATCCTTTTAATCATCGTTAAATCCTTCTCTTTCGACCGCTAACTGTCAAGCACACAACAGGTACCGCTCCGTAGCTTTTTAAATCTCATACATGTAATCCAAATAAATCTAAAGCATCAAACGCCATCCATTGCATTTGATTTGTTTGATTAAAGCGTCTATCAAAACTCTTGTGTACCACAAATTAATATCTCAAGTACACATACCTAGCCCAAATATGCAAGGGTATTAAACTTTGCAGCTCCTCCTTTAAATGAAAACAGACACAGATTGACGAAGATTTTCGAATGGAAAACTGAATTGTTTTTATACAAAATGTAACAAAAATGTATATAACAGGGAGAAAGAGACGTGTCAAATCGAATTATATATATACTTAATCAGCATGAACAGTAGCGTCGATATAGTCCGCTGTTGGTATGAAAATCTAGATCTTAGAGACTATCACACATAGGACTACCTACAAATAAATTATGTGCGCAGATCAACCCACTTACAAGTGTATTTATTTAAATGCAGTTCAAGTTTGGTAAACGATTTCTGAAAATTTCGTTGCGATTGGACAGTTAACAGAAGTTAGAAGTTATTTAAAATATAATAAATTTGAAGAGGTAGTGATATCCAAATTGCTAACTGAAATGTATGCAACGCAAAATACGCAAAACAAAGAAGTTATATATTTAAGAAATCGTTTTGGGGAGCTGGGTAACGGGTACCACACTCAACTGTAACTTTTGTGCTTGTTTGAAATATGTTACTTTAAATATCATATTTTTAAAAAACCGGAATAATAAAACATATATGTACATACATTGAATATGAATACAGTCAAAAATCAGTGTGGAAAAACCTTTACAAACAAGCGAATAATTAATGAAGACTGTTGGCTATTATAGATCGGATTGAAAGTTGGAGGAGAGGTAGATATTATAGTCAGTTAAGTAAATGTCGGAGTCAGAAAGTTTTATATTGCAAAACTATTACTTTCTTTATTAATTCTTTCACGTCCATTCGTCTGGCGCTTTCTCGATAGAGAGTGATCGCACTTCCTCGATCGTGCAAGGTCGATTACAATATATCGAGTACTCGTTTCTTATCGATAGTTACAGTGTAATCTTATCTTTAGCTTATATTTATATATTTAAACAATTTACAATATATTATATACATCGCTTTCAAATTTGAATTGATAAATTAAATTTGCATGGGCGTAGCATCCAACGAGGGCAACAGTCGCGCAAAACGCGACAGTGGGATACCCTTCGACCTATGTTCCCGTGTAGTTTCATTTGTCAAATTCATACACATATGCATATGCACATGCTTTGAAATTAATACCGGCAGATGGCGATCGCGCTTCGCGCTCGCCCGCCTCCCTTGTTAGCTAACAGAAGCACTCGGTTTTATGCTCATACACTCAGCGACAGCAAAAAAGCCGCACTTCGAAACATTTTGAATTTTTGACTTCTCTAACCTGGGGTTCCCCTAAATGTCTTTCTATGCATGCAAATATTTTTTTGGGAGTCCCCTTAAATGTTTTCTACAAAGTTTTGGTAGTTTAACAACACAGTTCACAGAATTCTTCAAAGGGATCATTTCTTTGCGCTGGTACGTCAGAAATCATGCCAAAGGGGAAACAGTTGACCGTGCAAGAAAAATCGAAAATTATTGCATTATCTGAGCAAAATGTGTCGAATCGCGAAATTGCAGCTCAAACACAATGCAATGAAAGCTCAGTGCGTCGATTTTTAAAAAAATATCGTGAGACCAGGGTGGTAGATCGAAAAGAAGGATCAGGAATGACCAGGTGCACCACTACTCGGGAAGATCGTCATATTGCGAAAATGAGTCTCCAGGATCGTTTTAAAACTGCTGTAGAAATAGCATCTGAGGTAAACCAAGAATTTGGAAGAGAAATATCGGCCCGAACTGTACAACGTCGGCTGAACGAAGTGGGCTTACTTTCAAGAACACCTGCAAAAAAACCATTTCTGAACAGTCGAATGAAGAAAAATCGGTTAAATTGGGCAAAGGAAAAGCAAAATTGGGGTGCATCTGAATGGTCAAGAGTGATGTTTTCAGATGAGTCCAAATTCAACCTTATTGGACACGATGGCTTCTGCAGAGTCAGGCGTAAAGTGGGTGAGCGATATGACGAAAAATGCTGTGTGGCCACCGTTAAGCATTCACCTTATATTATGATATGGGGGTGCATATCCAAATATAAATGTGAGTCAATTTTAATGCTCGAGGGTATGGTCAATGCAGAAAAATACAAGAAGATTATTTTGGATGGAGTCGTGCCTTCCATAGAATCAATTTCCGAGCACGAAAACGACCCAATTTTTCAGGACGATTCCGCACCTTGCCATAGGGCACGTTCTGTAAGTAACTCAATGAGATTTTGTTGTTCTAATGCATTATTTATAAAATTGAATAACAATTTAATAAAATTTCAATGTTTTTTTAAATGAAGATAACCATTTTCAAGGATAATTTGGGAATTAAGTCGTTGAATTGGCCAGGAAACAGCCCTGACCTTAATCCAATAGAAAATGTATGGGCCCTTATGAGCAAAAAAATAGCAAAGCGGAAGCCCAAAACTATGGTAGAATTACGGGAAATCATAGAAAAAGTATGGTACAAAGACATCACAAATGAATATTTGCAGAATTTATATGATTCGATACCAAGAAGAATAAATAGTGTTATAAGGGCCAAAGGCGGTACTACGAAGTACTAAAAAAAATAAAAAAATATTAATTTAATGTTCCTTCGCAAAGAACTTTGCATATGTAACTCACCTTTGAAGAATATCAATGGAAAAAATTATCATTTGTTGAATAAAAATGTTTGTATGATTTATAAAATTAATTTACTGAATATTGTCGTACTGGCAAAAACGTAGCAAACTAAAGAGGGCACGGGAAAAAAAATAATTTCCAATCATGTTACTTGTCTACCAAAATATTTGGTATGAAATAATGTTTAAAAATATACTAACTACCTCTAAAAAATTAAATTAGACCAAAAGAATCATTTTTGAAAGAACCCCAGGAACGCAAACTACAAAATACGTGAAAAATATCAGTGCGGCTTTTTTAATGTCGCTGAGTGTACTTTCTTAAATAACTTCTGTGATTATTGTCCGATCCGAGATTGGAGACTACGTAGATATTTCATTCAGCTTATTATATGTTAAAGTCAGAAAGTTGTAGCTTTTATACAGCGCTTACAAATTGAGTTCAAAAATTAAATTATAGATTTGTGGGGGCGGTAGGCGTGGCACCTAACATTTGAAATAAACTTGATCAGCTTATAGTACACAGGAGTCTTCCTGCCAAATTTGGTAGCTCTAGCTTTTATAATAGCTGAGATCTGTGCGTTCACACAGACAGACGGACAGACAGACAGGCATGGCTCAATCGACTCGGCTTGTGATCCTGAGCATGAATATACATACTTTATGGGGTCTCCCACGCCTCCTTCTGCCTGTTACATACATTTGCACAAAGTTAGTATACCCTTTTTTGACCATTTTCAATGGTCGAAGGGTATAAAAATTTAAATATATAATATATAGTATATATATAATTTACAGAACCCTTTTTGGGGTTTTGGGTTTTATAAATTCCTTATGCCTTTAACATTTGCACAAAGTATTCCCTTTTTTCCCCCATTTTCACTGCGCAGAATGGGAATAAGTACTTTAATATCTGCACGGGTACCGAAAAATGTGTTAGTTATTATATAAATTAATGCATAAGGTAATTTCATGCATTGCATGTATACATAATACATATGTATGTATGTATTTAGATACATAAATTTGTGCGTCCGTTTCTATATCGAAGAAACTCTGCATTGCCACTCGTTTAAGCTAAACTTCACAGATATCTAAAACTTAAGTAAAAGTTTGACTTTTGTTGGGATTTCGAACGTCACAACGAGACTGTGGAGAAACGTTCACTTTCAATAAAACTTGAATGACTGGCTTTTGCCCAGCAAGAGAATGGGGGCTTCGACTTATTATGTATGTACATACATATGTATGTACATTTATTTGTAGAGTTATATTGCTTGAACCGCTTTAAAAGCTTGTCTAAAGTGTAAGTTACTGATAAACCAGCATTCTATACAACCGATGAAATTTTCATTGGTTTCGACATTTTTTGTAAAGAGATTTAGTTTTGTTTTTAAGAAAGCCAAAGGGCTAGCTTCTATGAACATATATGTATGTATAGACATACATACACATTAATATATTTAAATAACATTGCTGTGCCAGCTAAGTATACATATATTGGTATGTAGTATAGACTATCAACTACCAACTTTTTACAGAAGGAACGATGCGAAATTAAGTTGCTTGTAATGTACATATGTATACATATGTATGATATTATAAACATTTTTACATAAAATTCAGGTTTTTTAGTTCTTTTTACTAGCGAATTATTATTCGTCCCAGTTATTTATATTGATAGAAATTATAATTGAAGTCAATATGATTGAAAGTATATGGATTTCCATGCGCAGTTGTCATCAAAGAAAAGGAGAATTGCATATTTAACATTCTACTTCCTGTTTAAATTCCTTTTCATCATGAAATCAAATAGATTTCGAAAAAATACAAAATATTTACAGTTTTTAAATAAATCATCATTGTACATATGTATATGAATGTATGTATGTAAATAAATAACCAATGCAAATAAAAATAAAAACATATTCAGTTAAAAAGACTTAGTTAAAAACGGTACATACAAACATCACCTTTCACAAAAAGCTTTTCTCTTGAGTCTTCAGTTCTCTTGGTCGCATTGACATACATACAGGCATGCATACATAAAAACGTATGCATGTGTAATCATTCATTCAGCAGATACAATGGTATGTGTGTCTTTTAGTCACAAATTCATGTGTGTGTTTACGTTTGTATTATACGAAGGCATGTAAAAGCTTTCGAATTACTCCACAGTTGGCCTGACATGATCAGATATACATACATACATACATATGTGTGAGAAGAGCATTTGCGTGAGCTTTCGTAAATAATGCGATCGCTTACCTAAACACATACATACATTATTTAGCTTTCTCAATCTTCGCATACATGCATACATGTCTATATGTATGCTTAAAATTTGTATAGCCCTAACACAATCAGATTTATGGTTATGGATTTGTAAATATGTATGTATGCATGTTTAAATAAATAATACATAAATATGTATAAATGTACATACATACAGACATTACTATATGCTAGTGTGAAAGTACAAAACATGACATATGTAGGTATGTATGCATTACATGCATTAACACATACAGATACGCATGTATGCGCAAATGTACATAAGCTTGCTGATGAACCAACATACAACAAATACATTCATCCGTATGTATATATGTATAATCAAACTTGTTTTCGCTGAAGTTCGTCACGAGCAGACTAATACATACAAACAATACAAGCGCAGTCTTGAGTTTGTGCTCATTTTCCCCTTTCACGAAAGCTCTTTAGCAAACCAGCTAAAACCTCAGACGCAACTGGCTATTGTAGACTCGTAAAAATGACCCAAATTTCAATTATATAATGAAAATTAACAAACTTCATTCACCTCATACATCCATACATACATCTGTCTGCATGTATACGATTGTGTGTGCGTATTTTTACTTAGACTGTTGTATGTGCATAATACATATGTACATACATATATAAGTGTGTACACATGTATTAACATTATACCCGCATTTAAGCGGGCTTGAAGGTCACTAAGCCTTTCATGTCTTCTGCCTGCAATCTTTTATTGTCTTGTTGTTGTCTGGGTTGTCTCTGATAATCGATCGGACAGTATTCAGAAAGCTTGGCTCTGCGCCATAACACATAAATTATTGTATATACATATGTATGTATGTACATACATATGTATCTATCATCATAATATTTTAAATTTGTCCTTGTACACATAACTAAGTATTTGTTTATTATATATGTATGTATATACATCAGTTTGTACAAGTATTGAAATATGTACGTACAAATGGAAATGCGCAGTCATACACGTGTGCACTGATGTACATACATACATAAATAAATAATCATTACTTGCTTTCTTATACATTATGTAGTTGTGCTTATGCTTACCTCTTTCATTAAATCTCTTCGAAATTTCCTTTCACAAGTTACTTGAAAAACGTTTGTTAACTTTCGAAATATGTATAGTATGTATACACACTCACATGCATACAACTACAATATTTCGGATGTTTCGATGTGTTGATTCAGATACATACACATGTATGTACATACATGTATAAATGAACTAAATATGCTCACATGCAAGTATGAATGTGTGTGTGTGTTTAAGCGGAGCTTTCCACTTTCACAGTCTCTGGGTAAAGTTTGTACACGCAAACATACATATACACATACATACATATGTACCCTTGCGAAAGCAATATGTATGAATGTATAGTTGGATACGTTCTATGCTTTTAAATCAGCATCAGTGTTTGTGTTATGTTTGTAGATATTACTTTCAGTTTTATTGGAGTCGTTACACTTTCTCAAACATACATACATTAACAAATTTGTACATTTATGGATTTAATTTGTATTTTGTTATTGATAGGTACTCATTTCTTGTTTTGATTATTATTATTACTTTCTGTTCATTTATTATGTTTTCAATTAGCGCACGTACAGTTCACAATTCCAACAGCTTTTTCTGTTTCGATGGGAAGCAATAATAAATACATACATACATGTATGTATATGGCCATGCATGTATGCGTGTGTTTGTAAATAAAGATAATGCAGTGTGTGTGTAGCAGCAACACACATGTACACATGCATGTGTACGATCCGCATACATATGAAAAGTTCACAACAACATTAACTTTTAACTAGGTTGAAGTTTTATTATAATGTAATACATTATTTCGAAATAAGAAACTTGATTGGTAAAACTTTTTTCCGACTGCGAGAGATTGAGAGATCGGGCTTTTGCCTCTCTCTTTGAGCGAGTGACACTGAGTTTCTCTTATTGCACGCGCGAACCGAAACACGTCCGACTTGCCAAAGCGCTATTCGTGCACTAAAACTATTGAACAAACAGTATGCTCCGACCCGACCCTAGTGGCCGACGAGATCGGACAGTCCTCGTGTACTCATTCGTACTCATTCGCGCAGCCACTCGTTTTATGATGTGTAATGCCCTTGCAAAGAGTGGTTAGTAAGACACTGCAACAAAATTTGGCCACTAAATGGCCACATCAATCTGTGGCAACACATACATACATATGTACATACAAATGTACTGATGAACATGTATATATGTGTATATGAGTTTCTTGACAGACTATATGTACATCTGTGCATATTTTAACATATGTATGTACGTTCATACATATGAATGTATGAACATGAGTAGATATGTTTGTGCAAATGCCACGTAAAAACAATAAATTATTTATTGACTTGAGTAGATTGATCAATCGTGTTTGTACAACCGTAAAGTATACTTTCCTATTTGCTTTTGTATGTACGTATGAATGTAAACGTTGATATACAAATCCTTGGGCCTTACATTATCTAAAGATCAAGTCGTGTAACCACGGCCATCGGGAGGATTTTCTTTATAAATCGAAAATATTTCTTCTAATATGTAGATATGTACATACATACATATGTCCCTACAGAATTGGTATCAATATAATAAAAATTGAATTGTGTAATTATGAAAAAAAATGTTTTTTACGTGATTTTATTCAATGAATAATTAATATAAGTAATAAGGATATTAAAAACTCGAAGATCAAATAAAAAAAAGAATAGTTTTTCACAATCTAAAAAAAAATCTTTTAATACTTAAGATAAACAGATAACAAAACAAAACTTATTCGTTTTTAAATACATTTGAAGATATGAACATACAATTGCGGTTAAAATAATAGTACCATTAGTACTATTTATGTTCCTCCCAGCTTTTCTGTTTTTTCTGAAACTTTTTGATTCCTTTCTTTACTAAAATAAAATGATATAATACTATTCAATAAAATAATGAGAAAACATAGCCGGTCTTATTGGTACTTATTCAAATAATTTAGAAAACAACAGAAATCCTTCAAATTGAGGCAGTAACAAAAATAGCACCATTATTCCAAATTGGGTAAAGACAAATAAGAAATCAAAATTTATATTCAGGAAATAGATTATATAAAATATGTTTTAGGAATATATATAATATATAAATAGTAAGTCGCAAGTCTTTTGTTGTCGATTACAGCTGCACATCGCCTAGGCATGGAGTCGACCAAGTCTTGACACTGTTCTTTAGGAAAATTGTTCCACGAGTCCTTTAAAACAGCCCAAAAATCCTTATTATTCTTAGGGTTATGTTCAACTTCATCCCAAAGATGTTTAATAGAATTCAAATACGGTGACTGGTCAGGCCATTTTAAAAGGCGGATCAAATGATGCTTTCTTGCTGGTATATTTAGGATCATTGCAACTGTAAATAAAACCAAAGGCATTTCATATTCGGCAAGTTGCAACATGACATTTTTCAATATATCCGTTTAAACATGTTAATCCATGATTGTTTTACTCCACAGTATCGTAACGACTCCATGGTTGTGAAAAACAGGCCCACCCTATGATATTTAAGGCTCCCTGTTTAACTGACTTGCATGTATTTTTATAGGAAGACAACTTTTCACCTACAGTAGTGATATTATTTTTAACCGCAGCTATACATACAAGTGTTCATATTAAGATCATAAATAACTAAACATCAGAGGACCTTCAGTTGACCAACAAAATGTATACAACCGATTGTTGATAAAGTAATAAACTTGATTTTCGTATTCTATGCAGAATGTTTCATATAGAGCAAACTCCAGATGATATTCCTCTGTTAATGCTGAGTCAGAACAATAATCTTGATCAGTTATAGAGATATTAATGTATTTATGTACATACATACATATGTTTCTATTGCAACGCAAACAAACGTTCTATATTGCACTATCCAGATGCGACTGATGCATCGTAAATAAAATCTGTCGATCAATTTGCATAATTTTTTAAGATATTGCAACCAAGCTCCCCATATATTCTCCTTTTAATTCATTAATTTTGTTGTATATTGTTCATACATACGTACATGAGTATAGAAGATTTCTTCGAAAACATAATGAGGCGAGTAAAACGTGAAGAATGGTTTCAATGACCTTGATTTAAATAGCTGTCTTCTGATTCAAATGGAAATGATGATAGTACACGCACACACACACACATGCATAGAAGCATATGCAAATGCACCCTTTCTTTCAAACGGTTGTAAAATGTGGCCTTGAAATAGACAACTGTTAGGCTAAGTATTTTGTTCACTTTCTACATGACGTAGAAGACTATTATGATCGGCCTTGTTTTAGTTTACTTATGAAACTCTAGTTAATCTGAGAGCGGACTCGTACTGTGCATGAATAAACTATCCTTTCTTGGCTTCCTTTCAGAAAACAAATGTATGTACATATAATGTTGTATGTACTCTCATAGTACGTAGTGTTTACTGTTATACACGTTTGTACCAGTGTCCAGTGTCCATACATCGGAAATAAAATAGATATACAGTTTGTCAAGGGACTCTTTACCCATACAAACGTACATACATATGTATGTATGTATGCAAGAATTAAGAAATTAAAATACATACATATTTTTATGATGATTTTTTTTTAGGAAAAAAAAATCATCTATTTTAAGTCAATCTTTATACCCGCTACCCATAGGATAGAACTTTATCCCAACTTTGTCCAAAAAAACTATATAAATATATTTTTATTCAATATCAACAGCAATTGTGGAGATTTTGTATAAATCTCATTAAGATCAAAAACTTAACATAAAAAATATTCAAGAAATAATTTCCAGTGCTAGAACTAGACACAGTATTAAATCCCGCTGCAGAAAACTTTATAGTTAATATATACACTTGGTTAGCATCAATACCAGAGCTGATTTTGCCATATCCACACAAATTACTATAAAACCTGGTGAGACCAAAATTAACATGAGGGTTCTTGTATGTATGAAAAGATAGGATCAATTGTGTTTAAAGGTTTAAAATAAAACTACATTACAGTATATATTAAAATATTTAGGAAGTTAAAGAATAAAAATTTGACATTTTTTTTAAATTTCTATATATATATTTTTACGTAATCATTATAGTGTTTTGGGGACCTTTGTTTTTTATCATCTTGGTAGCTGGCTCGAGGTCAAAATCTATATCTATATTCATTAATTTATACCATAATTTGTTGCTGGGAATTTCTAGTTAAGTTATGTGTGAGTGTAACGGTTTTTTGAAATTATACAAAGAGATTCTTATTGGCAATAAGCCATAATAATTAATAATATTCTCACCAAACCCATACAAATTTTTTTACATTCGGGTGGATGCTAAAAAATCTAGAGAGTATAAATGCCCCTTTTGCTTATTTAAATATAAAACTAAATACTATGTTGAGTAAAAACAACATATCAATAAGTTAGTAATAAATGGAATCATTTAAAATGTTTTCAGGGCTACTGTAATTTATGCAACCTCTCGATAGTTTCGACAAGCGATATACATACATGTTATCGGCTTAGACGTATCTGATCGCTCTGATTGGTACATATCAATTGCGGCACTTTGTTCCGACATTAGTTTGTTTTTTACTGAGTGCACAAATAATAAAGCGATGAATTTCCGAATTGTTCAAAGAAAGACGAACCACGTTTTTGCGGCACGAATCTTTAGCCGGTGTAAGTAATTTTCTCAATTCTTATTCCTGCCACCAAAAGAATCGCAGAATTCTATGATGTGTTTGCACTGTGTATGCAGTCTGACCAAAGTCCAACATCCAAAGATTTGGTATACATATGTATTACTATATTTCCTACATAATTTATTATTCAATGGTATAAGTGAACTCATTTGAATACTGTATTTTATATCGTTTAGTTGCCCATCGCCAATTATCTACCCAAGTCGCTCCACAATCTAAAAAGAATCGGGATGAACAAAACATCGTGCTGGTGGAAGGGGTCCGCACACCCTTTCTGACTTCGGGCACTGCCTACTCGAATCTCATGCCCCACCAACTGGCTAGACATTCATTACTGTATGTTTTTCATGTTTGAATGAAATTTTGGGAAATATGAATTATTGTTAATTGATTTTTATTTTTACTAGGTCTCTGTTACAAAAGAGTCGAATTGACAAAGATTTAATTGACTATATAGTTTATGGAACCGTCATTCAGGAAGTGAAGACTTCCAATATTGCACGAGAGGCTGCCCTTTCTGCTGGATTCAGTGATAAGACACCAGCTCATACTGTCACAATGGCTTGCATTAGTTCTAATGCGGTATTAATAACTTTGATATAAGTAATCCCTTAATGGTGTAAAACTGTTCAATTATTTCAGGCTATAACCACTGGTATGGGACTTATAGCGACAAACACCTATGATGTTATTGTTGCTGGTGGAGTGGAGTTTATGTCCGATGTGCCAATCCGACATTCTCGCAAGATGAGATCCCTTATGCTGAAAGCCAACAAAGCAAAAACTGTGGGTCAACGCCTCTCACTTCTGTCTTCATTCAGACCTAGTTTCTTGGCTCCAGAGGTATTCCACATTATGTTGCAGTGCCCAATAGGATAAAGGAACTAAAAACAAATGTATTTTATTACGCTTTTATTAACAGCTACCGGCTGTAGCAGAGTTTTCATCTGGAGAGACAATGGGACATTCCGCTGACCGACTGGCGTCAGCCTTCAATGTCACACGCAGTGAGCAAGACGACTATGCACTAAGGTCTCACACATTGGCAAAACAAGCTCAAGAAAAGGGATATTTCACGGATTTGGTGCCATTCAAAGGTACAGTGAAAATATGATTTATATATCTAGTGTCTATCAACACACGCATATACAAATTTGATTATTATACCCTTGCAGAGGGCATATTTATTTAGATAGTTTCCAGCTGAGCAGACATTTCCGACGCTATAAACAATTAGAAACTTCTCAACTCAGTGAGGCACTATCAAAAGGTGCCTCAGGTCTGTACTTCCTTCTACACTCTACACATCTCTCTCCTTCTCTCTCTTGTACCTCTCCAACTCTACTCTATTCTGAATCGAAATTAGCAACTGCGCAACGCAAGCTTGTTTATCAGTTTTATCGCACTTGCGAAGCTGCAAGCGTATAAGATATTCGGCATGCCGAAGGTAGCCTCCCATTTCCTTTTGTATTATTTTAATTTTTATAAATTTGAGTTTAGTTCAAGGTGTCGATAAAATAGTGGACAAAGATAATGGAATTCGAGTCTCGACTCCCGAAAGTTTGGCAAAGCTGAAGCCGGCATTTGTTAAACCCTACGGAACGATTACTGCAGCCAACGCTTCATTTCTGGTAAATATATATTCTTATTCTTTTCAATTAATTAATGCTTCGAATAATCAATTTATTTTAGTCTGACGGAGCTTCAGCTTGTCTAGTTATGACGGAAGAGAAAGCAAAACAACTTGGCTTAAAACCCAAAGCATTTTTGCGTGACTTTCTCTATGTATCTCAGGATCCAGTGAATCAATTGCTTCTGGGCCCTGCCTATGGTATACCGAAGTTGTTGAAGAAAGTTGGTCTTACAGTGAAAGACATTGACACCTGGGAAATTCATGAGGCTTTTGCTGGTCAAATTGTGGCCAATCTAAAAGCATTGGATTCTGAGTGGTTTTGTAAAACATATTTGGGACTTAACGAAAAAGTTGGAACTCCCGACCTTTCAAAATGGAATAGCTGGGGTGGCTCTCTATCTATTGGTCATCCATTTGCTGCCACTGGAGTGCGCCTTTGCATGCACACTGCGAACCGCCTTGTCCGCGAAGATGGTAAATATGGCATAGTTGCAGCATGTGCGGCGGGTGGACAAGGTGTAGCCATGCTTATTGAGCGCTATCCTGGTGCAAATGCCAATTAAGAATATTTTTTTTATCAAGTTGTGTAGAAAGTAAATGAAATATACAATTTTTGATTACAATTTGTACGTATATAGTTTATTTGCGGTGATACTAAATATTTAGCATCTTAATAAAGTTTCTGCAAAAAGTTGTTCTGGTTTTCTAGTGAACAGAGTCGCAGAGAATGTGCAAGTGACTTTTCGGTAAGCATGTTAAATACATATACATATGTATATTGTTTTGGGGAACACATTCAATTGTAGCACCATTAAGGCGTCACTCATCGCGTTGCTCAACATATTTGGTAGACATATATATTTATATATACTCTTAAATGGATATGGCGTGGTCGTCAAACTAGGCTTCCGCAGGGAACACAATACAAATTACACTTAATACAACATACTAAATACAACATACAAACATATAAAAACTAACAAAGTAAAACAACAAACAAAGACGGTTCTTTTGTGGTGGTAAATGTTTAATACTGATGCCATGTCGACGATTGCGCAGCCAGGCGAGCGTAGCTGATCCATTGAGCAGCAGCAGCATTAGCGTTATGTAAACCGGAAAGTTCTGTAGCACCACACACAACTCCTGATCGAGCTCCTGCTGCTCATGCTAATCATTCTCCAGCTGCTCCACATGTGCTTCCTCTTTGGGCTGCTCTTCAGCATCTTCTTCAATAGGTTTAGTCAGTGATTGCTCCTCTGCTGTTTCTCCTTCACCTTTTCCTCGCGCAGTCTTCCAATTATTATGGCGAGACGTGCTTTTTATAAGAGACTTTAAAATAATTATTATTTTAATAAAATTCAAGATGACAGTTTACAAAAACCTCGAAAATAGAAAAATGATTTTGACCATATTTTTCTTACTTTAAAAATGAACAATTTTAAATAAATTACTTTAATTACATAATTTAAGTTCGGCATGTGGATAACAGTATTTCCTTTCAAAAGCTCTGTGAAGTAAATCGGATCAGTAGATTAGACCCGAGTTCAAAATGCAAAGTGAATTTGCACTAGAGCATATAAGACGCTCACATTTTTTTACCCTGATGTAAAATAGTTTTTCTGTTTTAAGACTCCATATTTTTTATTCGGTCTCATAAAGCTGTTGTCGTTTCAATTTAGATTGAAGAACATCGTTTTCATTATATGAAATATGCAGGGGAGGTATAAGAGCACAGGCTACCATTCTACTTTCTGCGTTAAGGAAATTAAAAGTTGCACATGCCTGTAAATATATAAATATAATTAATTATTATTGCATTACTATAGTACAATACATTATGATTTCGGTATTTTACCTGCTCTGTTCTTAGAACCTCAACGTTAATTTTATAATTTTTCATGAATTCTATAATTCGTTTTGACAGTGCAGGTGTGGGACTTTGATCTCCAATTCCTATAATAAGTACATCAATCTTTGGATCCAACGTTGGAAAAAGGCTAAGACTCTTTTCATTTATATCCTCAAAAGAGTTAACATTCCAAGAAAGTACTGATCTAACATGTAAAAAATGCATAAGACAATGATTCTACATGTTACATAACAAATGTACATTGTTTTTCAGCTATATGTACCTGGGGAAAACAGTTATGGGACCTAAAAGGACCATGTCGTTGTTGAGTCTAAAACCATATTGGCTATAGCCTGTAATCATTAATCCTATGTCGGTTTCTGTGTTGAATATTGAAACTTTTGTTTTTCCATCATGGTCGTAGGCACCTGAGAACCTATTATGTGTTGTTGAGATCCTTTGCTTACGTACTACACTTTGTAAACAGGTACCATAAGTATTGATAGTATTAATAGTTCTTAAAACTTTTGAAATCATTTTAGGAAGTTATATTGTCTATCAATTTGACAAATTAAAATAAGGAATGGAGCTTATTCGATTAAGTGTATGAAACAATATATCGATAACATTGTTATGAGAAACTTATTAATAAGCAAAATTTAAGCGCAAAATAATTTGTTTTGTATTCCCCATTTATCATGAAATAATTTTAAGAATTTTCTGGCGGAAGCTTCCTTTTCCTATTATTAAATTTTACAATTTCCATATACAACTCGCATGCGAAGTATTTGCTTACAACATTTTGTTTGACACGAACAGCTGACTTGAGTCCGATTTTTACGGTGATTTTGTCTGTCGCTCTATCTCAGATCAAGTTTACTTTAAAGATTGGATGCCACATCTGCGAGCCATGCTAAATTATATTCTGCGATATAGCTTATATAGCTATTTATTTCACAACTTTAATTTGTATGGAAAAATATAATATAATATTAGTCACCTAGCCCCCAATTTCTCAATCTGATACAACAAAGACAGAAATCATTCTTGAGTCGCCGTAAGGCGCTGATATGATCTTATTGATAATATTATTATAAGTCATATTATTATTATTATTTATATTACTGTTATTCTGTATAAAACAGCAAAAAAATAGGTAACTATTATTTGAGAAGTCTTGTTTGTATAAATAATGTTCGTGAAAACACAAACAAATTATTGTAATCGAATAATAATAGTTTAACTTATTCGTCACTAAGTGATTGGTATCTCAAATTTATTGGTGACAACCGATATAACCGATACATATTTTACTATCGATTAGATCATAGTCCAAATAAAAAATTATTGTTGTGCTTTGGTTATTAACATATGTTTAAAATAAAAATAAGTTGTTATTTGTGGATTTAAGTTTGTACATGATTATGAGATAAAGATAATGTTATTTGACTCATGACAAACAATTTTAATGCTCAAGTACCAGTTGCGCGACAGAAATTTACATTCGTAACTGTTTGTATGGTCTTTTTATACACACAAATGTACGAGTAAGAAATCAAAAATATAATTGTTTAAGTGAAACAAAACATTTACGTACAAAACAAATATACAATAAAGTTGTTATTAAGGAAAAGAAGTTCGGATTCGCTGTAGTGGTTTCCCCATTGGGCACCACTGAGCAATACATATCTGTACACATATACATATACATAGTATACGCATATAAACTTATATGTACATACATATTTGTTATACATATGAACATACATATGTATGTATTAAGAAACGATCTAAAAATTAAATAATAAATAATAAATAAATTTAGAACCAATTAGGGATGAATTGATAAAAAAAGTTGTAAATACTGTTAGTGCACTTTGTTATTCCTATTCAATTTGCTAAAATACCTTTAATAAATGAATTTTTTATTTATTTTGCTAATGATCATTCAATCAATTTATTTTTCAGCTATTTACTGCACACTCAAGGAATTTATAGATGATATCTACCTCACACCGCCATAATGATTGGACCTAGTTCACAAATAAGCAAGATATTATTAACTCTTTTATTTGTGTTAATAATATTTTACGTTTTTATGGATATCGAATTATATTTGCGCATTCATAACTATGCCATCTACAGGAATTATCACAGTAACGTATCGGCGTCAACATCGATGGAACCCTCCAACCGACCACTTGATTCGGGCAATTATCTGAAATATGCCATCAGTGAGAAGGAACAGTCTTATAAGGATAATACATGGATATCATGCGATATAAATCCACTCTGTCATGTAACAGTGAAGGCTATATTGCTAGATCATACTAACCACTATGTATTTGCACCGCTAGCTACAATCTTTGATAATGTGGTAGAAATATCGAAGTCCACATTTATCACACCTAACATGATTTCCTTTTTCCACGTAGGAGTGGCATGCGTATCGGGAAAACTTGTGGCTTCCGATAGTCTTGGATATAGGCGTCTCGGTGTATTTTTTTTCCAGATCCGTACATTTCTCGATGATTTGGATGGTCATGTAGCTCGTATCAAAAAGCATATACTCGGTGAACGCTCTGAAATTGGCACATCGGGCTATTATGTTGATGGGTTTTGTGATGGTCTCGGTTGCATTGCCCTACTGCTTGGAATGTTCTTTTATCTAAAAAACAATCCACCTCGTAGAGGCTATTCAATAATTCCAATGACCGATTCCAAATTTGAGCCAATGATGATACCTAAGATGAAAGCAACTACCAGAAAAGTTGCGAAAAATGTAATAAGCTTTACTGGACAACTTCTCCTTAGTTCTACGGCTTGGAATCGCTATATTGCGGTTTATCAAAACATGCTGGAACGGGAGGATGTCAATAGTAATCAGTACCAATGCCAGAATTACGTATTTAAGACGACTTTGTTTTTCTGTGTGGCGTGGGTTTGGCGTATTGTCAACGTTCATGCATTATTGCATTGCGTGTTGCTTGCAATTTTCTGCGACAAGTTATGGGAATTTCTGAAGGGTATACGATATATCGGATATATCGTTTTATTAGTTGCCATTTGCGTAACCGAAATGCATATATTGGAAGCCCATAACTATATATTTAATTCAAAAGCGTGCAGTAATATTTCTCTGTGATTTTACCTTTATTTGAAAAGAATACAATATTTTTGTAGAGCCGAACAGGAGTGCATAGTATTTTCCGTTTATGCGCGAAATATATGTTTATGTATGTATGTAAAACAAGATTACTTTTAGGCTAAAAACAAGAATATCTTTAAAAACAAATACAAATAACGAAAAATCTGTTTTTCTTAACTGTACATTTGTAAAACTAATTAACGACATTTTGTTAAGAGATATAAAAGATTGTGGAAAAGACTGATCATGGATCGATTTTATTATCAGCAATGGATTTTCTTTTATTAACAATTATGGTAAGTACCGGTTATTAATTTATAAGTATGTCGCAGATCATTTAAATTTAACGACATTTCCAGCAATTGCATTGTTTCTGTTTGGCACGCGCCATGCAGGCGCCTTTTCTATTCTTTTGATGCGCGGCAGACAACCGTTAGAGTTTTTGCCGAACGTAGTCTGGTCGCGGGGAGGAGCGAGGGGAAGTAGATGTCTGTACGAAAACGGGAAGCATACAGAAAAATGCAGTGTGCATTAGTATTGGTGTATGCGGACTAGAATAAGTCTCCAAAATGTGTTGGTATTGCATGTAGAGTTAAGAACTACGCATAATTCTGATTTTGCGAAAAAGAGATTGGGTCAGTCAGTTTTTGATCATTACGCATAACAGACATGCCTCGCTCACGCGCTAGAAAACGTTGCGCAGACAATAACGAGAGTAGTGAAGAGGAAGAAGGGCATCCTGATGACTCTTCGACATCAGAAGTGGGATCGCCTATGTATACCTACTTTGAACAATGAAAATAGTTTGCTGGCAATTTTGGAGTCGCAAAATCGACATTTTTCTGCACTTTTGAAACAAGTGCAACATTCACAAAGAGAGCCAAAAGAATCGTTTGCTGTGGTATTGCCCAGATTTAATCCTGAACGTGCGGGATCAGACGCGCAATCCTGGTGTTCAACGGTGGACTACATCTTGTCTGAAAACGAACTGGAAGGCAGCGCTCTTGTGATGACCCTCAGCAAATCACTGGAAGGAAGCGCGTCTCATTGGCTGTCACGGACTTGCGTTCCTGGTATATCATGGACACAGTTTCGAGAATTGTTTCTGCAACATTTTGAGGGACAAGAAACATTAGCGGCAGCAGTTATGAATCTGCTAAATGGACGCCCTTTATATGGAAGCCGAATGGTTACTTCGCTTATGCCCAAATGGAAGACGCTGAGTGTTGAGCAAATCGCAGTGTCCATTACACTGGCGCATGCAGCTGGAATTGACAGGCGTTTGCGGCGTTTAGTTTTTACTTCCGACATCAACACTCGGAACGAGCTGCACCAAGAACTGAAGGCCTATTCATTTGACGCTAGACCGACCCACCTTTCAAACGATGGTACATCAGAGCCGCCAGGAAAACGAGCTAAGCCCTACTTCAAGTGTCACAACTGCGGAAAGCCTGGTCACAAAAAGGCGGATTGTCGATCAAAAACAATGGCAGTGTACGTTCAGCAAGCCGGCAAGCAACCAACAGGGAAAGACCGGTCTACTTTGACATGTTTTAACTGCGGAAAAGCTGGACACATCTCTACAGTATGTCCTGATCGTCAGGAGCGTTCGTCGTCTACCAAAAACAACATTGTAAAAGATGTCAACATCTGTACCGTTTTTGAACCTGTAGGAACGTTTTCGCAATCTGGTGAGTCGTTCCAATTTTGTTTTGATTCTGGAGCCGAGTGTTCACTCATCAAGGAGGCTACTTCGCAGAGACTATCTGGATCCAGAATGGGCAACGTAGTTATTTTAAGGGGTTTTGGTAGCAATACTATTTGTAGCACTTTGCAGATATTAGCCAATGTTTTGATATGTGAACGTTCATATGAAATATTGTTTCATGTAGTGTTAGACAATTATATTAAGTATCACGCTCTGATTGGTCGAGATATTTTGAGTCAGGGAGTCGGTGTGACAATAACATCAAAATCTCTTACTATGTTTAATGAAAAATCTATATTGCCTGTTGAAGTTTCCGAAAAGAACCCTGATTTGGCTAATGTTGACACCGATCTGCATGGACCTGATAGAGACCAATTGTTGTCAATAATACAAGAATATTCAGGTCATTTATAAATGAAATTCCACAAAGCCGTGTGACTACGGGACAGTTAGAAATTCGCTTGATCGATTAAAATAAGACGGTTCAAAGGCGCCCATATAGGTTGAGTGTAGAGGAAAAGGTAAAAAGTTCGGCATTTCATTCAACAGCTGTTGGAATCAAACATTATTAGACCCAGTTCCTCCCCCTTTGCGAGCCCAATGTTACTTGTCCGAAAAAAAAATGGTACTGACCGCCTCTGCGTGGATTATAGAGAGCTAAACGCAAATACCGTTTCTGACAAGTACTCTTTGCCGCTAATTTCTGATCAAATAGCTAGGCTGAGTGGTGCTAGGTTTTTCAGCTGTATAGACATGGCAAGCGGATTTCACCAGATCCCAATTCATCCGAATTCAGTCGAGCGAACGGCATTTGTCACCCCAGAAGGCCTGTACGAATACTTGACTATGCCATTCGGGCTTAAAAATGCACCTTCCGTATTCCAAAGAGCTATTAATCGTGCCTTAGGTGATCTTACCCATTCATATGCCATTGTTTATATGGATGACGTAATGATAATTGCACGTACAAAAGAAGAAGCTTTTGAAAGATTGCGAATAGTATTGCAAACACTTACGCATGCTGGATTTTCTTTAAATATTACAAAATGTTCCTTTCTTAAGTCTTGTGTTGAATATTTGGGTTTCGAGGTAAAGGCAGGTGAGATTCGACCAAATCCCAGGAAAATTCGAGCCCTTTTGAGTTTGCCACCCCCGCAGTCCGTCACTCAGTTGAGACAATTTATTGGGCTAGTCTCATATTTTCGACAATTCGTACCCATGTTTTCACAGCTGATGAAACCTCTTTACGGCCTTACTTCAAAGAGCAAGTCATTTTTGTGGGAATTGGAGCATGAGCAAATACGGCAAAAAGTAATATCGATTTTAACTAATGAACCCGTCATTACTATATTCGACCCACAATTTTCTATCGAGCTCCACACAGACGCGAGTTCTGTTGGCTATGGCGCTATTTTGCTGAACCGAATTGAACAGAAGCCTCGAGTTATCGAATATTTTAGCAAGATGACATCTTCAGCAGAATCACGTTACCATTCATATGAACTGGAGACAATTGCTGTCTACAATTCTATAAAACACTTTCGCCATTATTTGCATGGCCGTCATTTTGTTGTGTTTACTGACTGCAATTCGCATAAAGCCTCTCGTACAAAGGTAGAACTGACCCCTAGAGTTTATAGGTGGTGGTCGTACTTGCAATCCTTTGAATTTGATATTCAGTATAGACCAGGTGAGCGTATGGCTCATGCTGACTTTCTGTCTCGGAATCCGGTTCCAAAAATTCTCAAGAATTCCATAGGCGTAGTCAAAAGACATGTCAATCTGACAGAAATATCTGACAACTGGTTGTTGGCTGAACAGCAAAGAGACGAAGAAACTTCTTCTATTATCTCTAAATTCAGTCACCGACTAACAGCCGCCGCGCACAGACGTTGTCTTATCGCAGTCAATTGCCGTTATCTTTCACTACTCCGCTTTAATACAACTCTCACCCGCACACGTGCAAATTTAAAACAAAAAAAGAAGGGGAAAACATCGTTTACCCTTAAAAACCATGGCCCCTGGGCCACCTAATCTCGGGGACAACCGCTTTGCTAGCCTAAGCGGAAGCCCCAAAACAAAAAAAAAAGACAATACAGCAAACTTCCCGAAGAGTATCCAGATCTACCTGTGCCTGCCCAACAAAACCCAAAATTTATGAAAGTTACCTCCAAAAACACTGACAAACAAATCACCGATTTCTCTTGCTTTGCTGTTGACCGTGCTCTCCGCTTGATCAGCACAGACATTATCAAAATCACCCCTCTACAAGAAGGTAATCTACTGATGTTAGTCAGGAACAAGCAGACAGCAGACAGATTCCTGAAAACCAAAAATCTCCCGGGCATATGCGATATTGAATGTTCCCTGCACGACTCGCTGAACTTTGTAAAAGGAACCATCTACGCTCTATACTTGGTTAACATCCCTGAAGACGAAATTATCGCTGAACTGAAACCCCAAAATGTACACTCGATCTTCAAATTTACCAAGCTAATCGATGGCACACCTAAGGAAACGGGCGTCATCCTAATAACATTTGATCTATACAGTCTACCCAATAAACTAGGCGTTGCCTGGCACACGGTCAAAGTGCGGGAGTACTTCCCGAACCCTATGCGGTGCAAAAACTGCCAATTATTAGGACACACAGCAAAACACTGCAAGAGTACATCCATGTGCGTCTCCTGTAACCTTCCCCCACATGCTCCTGAGCCCTGCACCCGTACATACTGCGCAAACTGTAACGGTGATCACGCTGCCTCCTTCCAATCATGCCCAAAATACCAGCAGCAGAGAGAAATTCTTCGCATAAAAACCACAAAGAAATGCAGTATAAGGGAAGCCAAAAATATATTAAAACAACAATTACCAAACAACACAAACATATCACAAACATCATTTGCAACAATCGCTGCAGATTTACCAATATCGCCTCTCTCGGCAAATCCATCAACAACATCATCAACGACACCAAAAAGAAACGACAAAAACACACTAACCACCGCTCTCCCCTTAGCCCTAATCCATACCTCCTTATCAGCAGTTTTTTCTGCTCTCGAGCCTCACACTCTTTCCGAAGAGCCGGTTCGCTCAAACCGTAATTTACTATCACTTAGTACATCTTCGACTGCACAAGATCGCTCAACGAAAACAGAACCAAACAATAAGAATAACTCAACTAAAACAAAATCAACCAAAAAAAAAAACGTAACAATCAATGAAGACTCTCATTTCTCATATCTCTCTACTACTCATTCGACAACCAGCAATCCTGATATCTCAGACGAGTCAATGGAAGACTCTTGATCTGTATCAAGTTTCTCTATTGTACTTATATTTCTGCAACATAAAACACATATTATAAATCACGCCATGTACCTAAAAATTATTCAATGGAATATAAACGGTATATTTAACAACTATAATGAACTTTCGCTTCTCATTAGTGATCACTCCCCCGATGTTTTATGCTTGCAAGAAACTCACCTACCTCATAACTTTGATACATTTATTTGCCCAAAGGCTTACATTGGATATTTCCACAATCACTCACATAACACATCGGCCAAACAAGGTGTAGGAGTGCTCATTAAGCGCACCATCCCACACACTCACAAAATCGTAAATGCAAATATACTCTGCTCTATAATTCAACTAAATCTTGATAACCCGATAAACATTATAAATACATATATTCCCCCATCTGACAACTTCTCAAGTTCTGACTTGGATAATATAATTAGACAAGTTGCTGAACCGTTCATGCTGTTAGGTGACCTCAACTCCTGGAGCACCTTATGGGGATCACATTATTCCAACTCACGCGGTAAAAAAGTAGAACGTGCTATTAGCAACCACAACTTAATAGTTTTAAATGATTAAGTTTACAAACGTTGACATCTCACTTATTTCTCCAATAATTGCCCACAAATGCAAGTGGTCTATCTCCAAAAGCCTCCACGGCAGTGATCATTTTCCTCCACGGCAGTGATTCATTTTTCTCGGCAGAATACATCCAAGAAAAACGTACTACTCTCTCAGAACCAAACCGGCCTCCGCCAGACACCTAGAAAAAAACTTCACCCTTAGCGAAATTGCGGCAGCCTTGAAAAATACAAAAGGCAAAAGCCCAGGTGCCGACAGGTTATCTTACCCAATTATTAAAAACATCCCTTGCACTTTAATGACAAAACTACTAACGGTTTATAACCTCATGCTGGAAACTGGGGCTTACCCACACACATGGAGCTCAGCTATCGTCATTCCTATTGCTAAGCCCAATAAGCCCACGCACGAGATCACCAGCTATCGCCCAATATCCCTTTTATCATGCCTTGGGAAAACTATTGAAAAAATTATTGCACGTAGACTCATGTGGTACATCTCACGGCACAATCTAGTCTCACACAATCAAGTTGCTTTCAAACAAAAACATAGTACTATGGATGCATTACTGCGTATACAACACTTCGTGTCTAATGCCATTTCAACCAAAAATCACGTCACCATTTTGGCGACTGATTTTGAAAAAGCATTTGATCGCGTAGGGCCACATGCAGTTCTTAACAAACTCAAGCTTTGGGGCATCGGTCCTAGGTTCTTTAACCTCATAAAGGCCTTCTTGATCAATCGCACTTTCAGGGTTCGAGTAAATAATGTCACCTCTTCCACGCACAAACTTTTAAACGGCATACCACAGGGTTCTCCCCTCTCCGTAGTGCTCTTCATGATCGCCTTTGTAGATTTGAGCAACATATTTAAAAGATACAAAAACATTAACGTATCCATTTACGCAGACGACGCAATTATCTATACAAAAATAAAAAATATAAGCACAGTAAAAGAAATATTTAATAAGATTTTAGACGACTTAGAATCGTGGGGGAGAACCTCAGGCGCAGCCCTAGCGATAGACAAATGCCAAAGTCTTCATATATGTCGCAAACACAAATGTAAATTTCCGGATATACATTATAAGAACAAATGTATATACAATGCTCATCACCTAAAAATTCTAGGAATTATATTCGACTCGAGGATTACATTTAAAGATCATTGCCAATACTTAAGAAATCAACTCGTAAATCGATTAAATATAATTAGATTTTTAAGCTCCAAATACTCATTTATACATACTAACACCCTCATTGATATTACACGAACACTTCTACTCTCCAAAATTGTTTATGGATTACCAATTTATGGATGGGCTGCAAGGTCCCACATTAAAAAAATCCAAGCCCCATATAATGCTGCAGTACGGCGCTCAATTAATGCTTTCCCCAAGTCACCTATTCCATGCATTCTAGCAGAATCTGGATTACCTTCAATTCAGGAAAGGCTTATTAAAAACACATTAAACCTCATCCCAAAGCTGTTCACTACAACCAACCGCTTACTCTTAAAGGATTTTGCTGATATTTTTAATCAAAAAAGAAAATACAAATGCCCATCCACCCTCCGACGGTGTGTCGGGTACTGCTATCAACTCGGCTTGGTCATGCCAAAAAACAAATCCCTCAACACAGAGCCACCTTGGTCCCGTCCTCAATTAAACATCAACCTAAAACTTTACGACGGATCCAAAAATTCAACTCCAAGCTCCGTATACCTTCCCCGGTTTCTTGAAGAAAAAGATCACCTCGGTGCCAAACGCTGGCTATACACGGATGGTTCAAAAACAGCTGAATCAACTTCCTTTGCCGTCGTCGACAGCGAAAACAATCTGGTCGCCGGAGGCCTTCTCCCAAACTTCAACTCCTTATTTACCGCTGAGGCACTTGCAATACTAAAAGCATGCCACATTGCTAGCAATAATACTGAAACCTTCGTAATTTGCACAGATAGTCTATCTGTCTTATTAGCAACCCTCAACCCGGAACATAGCGACCCAACAATCCGAGAAATTAAAAAAATTATAGCCAATAACAAAAAGATCACACTATTCTGGGCCCCTAGCCATAAAGGCATCCCTGGAAATGAAAACGCCGATGCAGCTGCAAACCATATGTGTACTGCACCCACTTTCCTGTTTATGCCAACCAGCGCTAAGGACATTAAAGAGCTAATCGCGACACACACAAATGAAGGCAAACTTGAACAATGGGCTCGTTTCCACCACAGATACTCGACAATCAACCCAACCTGCAGCAAATTTTCACTACCCGGATCCCTTCAAAGGAGCTCTGGTAGTATATTCACTCGCCTTCGGATTAGCCACACACAACTAACTCATGAGCACCTTCTGAAGGGAACAGACCGACCACCATGCCCATTTTGTGGGGAAAATTTAAACGTAGACCACCTACTCGACTTATGTCCAAAATTAGAATGCGTCAGGGTTCAGATCTTAGCTACCCAGCTACCCTCCTCCTTTCTAAAAGATCCCTCAATCACAAACTTAAAGAAACTAACCACATTTGTAAAAGCCGCAAAGCTAAAAATTTAAAAAAACAAAAACAATATCCCGAGTCGAAGGCCTTTGTAACTAGCGCTCATAAAGCTTATATTAAGTTTAGAATTTAGTTTTAAATTTAATTTGTTAAAATAAATAAATAAATATCTCTAAATTGCGTAATGATGAATTGTCCGAGGATTTGGCCAAAACTTACGAAATAGGGTCTGGAACTCTATACCGAAAAGTTCAAAGAAATGGAAAGACTCGATATCTACCCATAATCCCAAAGCAGTTTAGGTGGTCCGCTGTCAACAACGTACACGAGTCAATTATGCATCTCGGGTGGGAGAAAATTCTTGAGAAAATGTACGAGTTCTATTGGTTTGATAAAATGTCTAAATATGTTCGCCAATTTGTGGACAACTGTATCACTTGTAGATTGTCAAAACCTCCGTCTGGCAAAATACAATCCGAACTCCATCCCATTCCTAAAATCGACATCCCGTGGCATACGGTTCATGTGGATATTACAGGAAAACTTAGCGGAAAAAGCGAACAGAAGGAGTATATAATTGTGTTGATAGACGCATTTACCAAATTTGTCTATCTCTCTCATACTATGAAGTTAGACACTGATAGTTGCATTAAGGCAGTGAGGCCTGTTATATCGTTATTCGGTGTCCCCTCCCGACTTATCGCTGATCAAGGTCGTAGTTTTGCTAGTTCAGCATTCCGTGATTTCTGCTCAGCACAGAAAATGGATTTACATTTAATTGCCACAGGTGCTAGTCGTGCTAATGGCCAAGTGGAGCGAGTCATGAGTACTCTAAAGTCCATGCTGACCGCAGTTGAAACTGGGCCAGGATCTTGGCAGGATTCTTTAGATGAGATTCAGCTGGCTCTTAATAGCACACCCAATAGAGTTACTAAAGTCAGTCCATTAGAGATTATTGGCAAAGAAGCAAGGCCATTTGGTCTTACACCTGTTGTAAATGAAGAAAATATTGTCGATGTTGGCTCAGTTAGAGAAATGGCAAAACGTAATATGGAAATTGATAAAGCTAGATTCGATAGAAATAAAGCTTCTATTGTAAGACACAAGGTAGGAGACCATGTTTTGCCTAAAAATGAAGAGCGTCATCAGACCAAACTAGATCCTAAGTTTAAAGGTCCCGAAGTATTACCAGGAGATCGATATAAACTCAAAGCATTAAATAATAACCGAACTTATAAATATAGTCATGAATCTTTGCGATGTATGCCTGAGAAGAGGATTACCACAGTGTTTGAAGATGAAAGCGCAGAAGACGCCAGTGATCAAGCCAGTGAGGGCTGTGATCTTGAGAATGACTAAGAATTTGTAAACCTCCGGACCTATTCCAAATGCGACTTTCTCTACCTCATGGGTGCTCGAGTTATGTGGTTCGCCATTTTGTTGCAGTTAAGTTTAAATTTGGTAACGGTTGGTGGTGTGAGTTAGTTGGCCGGCTTATAGACTGCGTCAACTGGGTGCCACGTATGTTGGCCGGATTGTCGAGTTGTAAGCTGTGAGCTAGGCTAACAAAAGATGGACTGGCCGGTTTGAAAAACTGTGCGCTAGTAGAAAAATGTATTGAAAATCAAGAACTTTAACGATTTATGTGCGAAGAAGATAAACTTATGATTGATTGATTGAAAGTTGATGGTAATCCAGATCTCATGGCTTAAATTTAATAAATGAAATGTTTTAAATATTTGTATTAGTTTGATTTAAAGTAATAAAGAATGAAGAATAACTTTATATATTTTGAGAAAAAAAAAAGAGAATAAGCCTTTAAAAGATTCTGTTTAATTTTTGTTTGAAAAGAAAAAAAGGGTTATAATAAATTAATAACGATGATCGATTTTAAGGGATTGTTAGCACACGAGGACGTGTGATAGGTCAGGAAGGCCGTGTCGCAGATCATTTAAATTTAACGACTTTTCCAGCAATTGCGTTGTTTCTGTTTGGCACGCGCCATGCAGGCGCCTTTTCTATTCTTTTGATGCGCGGCAGACAACCGTTAGAGTTTCTGCCGAACGTAGTCTGGTCGCGGGTAGGAACGAGGGGAAGTAGATGTCTGTACGAAAACGGGAAGCATACAGAAAAATGCAGTGTGCATTAGTATTGGTGTATGCGGACTAGAATAAGTCTCCAAAATGTGTTGGTATTGCATGTAGAGTTAAGAACTACGCACTATTGTGATTTTGTGAAAAAGAGATTGGGTCAGTCAGTTTTCGATCATTACGCATAACAGACATGCCTCGCTCACGCGCTAGAAAACGTTGCGCAGACAACAACGAGAGTAGTGAAGAGGAAAAAGGGCATCCTGATGACTCTTCGACAAGTACATGGATATTTCGTTGACCAAAAAAGATAACACACTGTTCTCAGACGTTCTGTGTCTGCTGTGCCACCTATTGTTTCCTCTATCATTATCACATCCAGTTCTCATTATGAATTCTTGGATTTTTCGAAAAGGTGTACAAATGCCCGTCAGAACATACTGGAAATTCTTGCTTAGCCTAATTACCTATTATACCTGTAACGAACCACTTAGCTAACTAATGAAAACACACATTAGGTTTACTTTTTACACACATATTTTATATGTCACGTTATTAACAAGTTTTGTTTGTTTAATTAATACTTTGTAACTTGAGCCGTGAGTTGTCCTTCTCATCCCTCCGGCCGTCTGCATTAGCGTGCCGACTCTGCACGCGTCAGCGTCGGCCCTACGTCGCCACTCATCATCCTAGTTCTCATGCTCTCTTCATCCTGTGTATTTTGCTCTTTTCCTGCCATCGCTGGGAGCCACAATACCTCTTAAGGTTGTAGCAGTCAAAAGGGACTTTGATTTCTGTAGTCCCAGTCCGTTTAACGGTTCTTTGTCATTTTCTCTCAAGAATTCTTTGATAGTGTCTGTCTACGTCACAAACTGGCTCCGGCCTTATCAATGAAGATTCGGCGCCTGCTTTCGTCAGGGTGTCAGCCTTCTCATTTCCCCGTATTTTCTTGTATCCTAGTGTCCACCTGAGTGAAAGGTTGTTATCACTCCCTAGTGTGTCATGTTTGGATGTAACCATCATCACTACTTTTGAATTGATTCTGCAATTTTTTGAGTGCCTTTAACGCTGCCTGGCCATTACCTCTGGTAATTTCAGCTTAAATTCGTCTTAACGCATCTCCCAATGGCATACACTTCATTCAGCTTGGAATATGCTTGCATCTTGGGCCAATAACACTCAGGAATCCTCATCCTTTACTTTACGATATATGGTTTCTTGGAGTGGTGTGCATCAAGTGAGGTTCATTCCCGTTGGCTATTTATGTTAAAGGCGAAGTCCCTGTCGAACTTGTACTCCACAATCACTTTCTTATAGATCTTGGGTACAGTCTTTGGCTGTCCCGGCTACCGCCAGTCCCAGCTTGACTGACTGACGTTTGTTGGAGTTACGTTTCCGAAAGACAAGATAAATGAAGAAACTTAATGGTCTCTTTCTGCCATTGGTATCATAACTATGATCAACTTTTTTATTCTCTCTGGAAAATACCTGAGTTATAGCGGTAAAAAACTGGGAAATAGTGCATACAGCACAGTATGGCAGCTCAATAATTAGCTCTGGGGACTTCTTCGGATCCATTTTGTTCGTTATGAGTTTTGCAATTTCATTCGATCGAAATTCGATTTTTATTCATAAGATTAAGTTTAAGTTCTGTCCATTATAAGTTGAAGATTGGCCTACTACCGTTTAACCAATAGACTATCTTCCAGCATGTTATAGCGCTATTTAAGGAGTAGCAATTATTGTTTGCTTGCCCACAAAAGCTTTGGACCTGGAGACTGTACAGGACTTATCTACGTAATGGTTCAGATCAGCACTTAGACGATTCCACAGCATCAGTGGAAGGCCACCCACCATTTGGATCTATAAAAAAACACACATCGCGATCAGTACGCGGCTGGAATGTCCACATCATGCCTTTCCGAAGGCATTGACTTAAGTTTCATCACTAAGCATCGAACATATAGAGTACTCAAACAGCGGAATCTACTCATTTGATGCAATGCAGAGACTGGGACCCCTGAACACGAAGTGTTTCAAGAGTGAGCGATCGGCTTTCTTCGTTAGAAACCGCGAGAAGCGCACATCGGCATCAAGTCAGTCGCACAACGACAGCGGAACGATGAGCACGGGCATAGTTCTTTGCGCTCTGCGATCGTTTCAATGTGTGCGTGTATGCATGCACATGCACGCGAGTAAATGTATGCGTTGCATGTGAAGTTTGACAACAGGCAAATGCTTTGGCCAGCGCGCTGGCACCCTGAAGTCAATTTTCTGTTTCGGCGTCGAGAGCCAAGAGACACAGTGGGCAAAAATGGTTATCTTGCGGCGAAACTTTAATAGCTTCGAAAATATGTGGCTTGATTTATGGCATAATTTTATTTAGTAAATAGAATTAAGTTAGCTTCACCAAGTTTCCTGACCCGGTCTGCAAAACACGAGCGATATTTATACGAAACAGTGGCGGGTGTCTCAGCATGCCCTACATGGCACAACGGTGAATCTGTCGATTATGGTCGACAAGGCGTCGTATAAGAGTGTAATGGCAAGGTGAAGTATTGCTATGGCAGGATTAAGTTGATCCTCTAATCCTCTCGGTATACCACCCTCCTGCCAGGTCCTCAGCGGCACTGCAGTGCCCGTATCCCCCACAGACCAGACAGCTCCGGCAGTTGAACTTGTGGATTCTTCGAACGCCGCTCTTAGGGCTCTTTCTGCTTCCGCTGCGTACGCAGTGACGGTTGCCCCTGTCGCCATCGTGGTGACGGAAACGCCCACGCCTACAACGGCCGCGATAAGCAGCGAGTGTCTTTAGGTGACAAAATGTCCCGCAGGCTAAGGCAGCAGGTGGTCCCTCAGCTTCTAAAGTGGCGGTCAAGCTTATCACTGTCTCTAAGCTACCCATAAGAGAATCGCGATGCGACTATCCCTGAGCGGAGCTACCAGATTGCGGAAAGAAAATGACTCGGAAGTGGGTGAGCGGTTGGTTGTAGCCTTGTCACGACATTCGCCAGCACAATAAGCGCCTTTAGAATGCTTTAGATGAACCTGCACCATGTCAAAGGGGCGTCTGCAGGGTCGTCGTGGAACAGCATATCATAAGGGTGGGTACATCCGTGCTCTTCGCGCTGCTATACTGGTCGATAACAGCGTGATCCATTTCCGTTTAACAAACTTTATGCTCATGGACTTGGTAGCAACGGGTATTAAGGTAGCCACGGCGGATGGTATCCGAGAAGTAGTTGTTGCCTCTGCCTACTTCCCGAGAGATGAGGATGAAGTACCCCCCCACAGAAGCACAGCAGCTCTATTAATTTTGCCGCGGAAACAACAAGCCGGTGGTGATCGGCTGTGATGCAAATATTCATCAGACTGTCTGGGGATGTAAACAAACGTGGTGAGTCCCTTTCGGAATATATATTGTGTTGTCAAGAAGATGTAGCGAATGTAGGGTGTTCACCTACTTTCATTTACGCTATCATGTAGGAGGTCTTGGATCTTACCCTAATAAATGGGTCCCGCCTGCAGACTTTTTCCTCACGGAACAAAGTCATCCTAACTTGGGTACCTTGTACTGTGGTATCCAGGGCAAAGAACTGGCGACGAGCTAGCTAGGGCTTGTGGCTCGATGCCAAGCCCAGAACGCTTTTGCGGGGAAGGTGGTCTACCGTATCATCCCTAATCAAAAACTGGGATGGTAGGATGACTGAACGCGACTGACTTTTCAGACCAGTGATGCGGTAGGCTAGGAGAATTATCACTTAGTTAAAATGCGTCTATCTTCAGATGCAGATGACTCTGCAAAGAGGACGACGAATCTACCAAACGGATTCTTTATGACTGCCTAGCTTTGGAATGAACAAGGAGGAAGCATCTGCACATGGAAATCGCGGTCCCTGCAAACACTTCAACGAAAGTTGTGCTTTGTTTCACAAGGGAAACAGAACTCTTTATGTCAGGCCAGGGAGGGATCTTTAGGTATAAAAGATCGCCTCTGGTCGCAGTACCGCACCTTTATCTCCTGTGGTAGACTTCCTTTTTCTTTTAATAAAATAATAATTATAAGTGCTTGTGGCAGCCGAGTGTGTTTCGCGAACTTCTTCTGATTTGTTATTGTTGTCAACTTTAGTACTCTTTACGGCATTTCAACATAGGTTAAAAGGTATCCTAATGTCAAGTGCGCTCGACAGTTGCTCACGTTTAAGTTGTCTTAAGAACTTGCACTTCACCAGTGTCTTATTCTGACTACTCGGTACACGTAAATGAAGCTTATGAGCTAAAATAAAAATGTAATTTAAACTAAATAGTGATGTTCTTAAAATTAAATCAAAGGGGATAAATAAGTTACTATCCTCGAAACAATTATGTGGACTTTTTCCTACAATGTCAAATAGCTAGGAGGTACTGTATATAAAAGGCCAAGTTAGATTTCCCAAAAGAAAAACCTCATAACCAAAGCATTTCACGCTATGCAAGTGTTAGGTGACTATACAGAGTGATAGTAAAATCTAACTAAGATCCATTCTTACGTATGTTGCCCGCGTGAGGTGATTGAGACAGAAATTGAATTTTGGAACAACAGCAAGGAAAAGGGATGGCCACTATACGGTGAACTATAACCTAGTTAAGATTCGTATTCTAACTGACACAATTGACATCCCTGTTATGAAGAACGAAGAACCATCTAGCATACAGAGACGCCAGTTCCGTTGTTGGGCTGTTTGAGTACACTATATGTTCGATGCTTAGTGAGGCCTCGTGAAATGTAATTCTTGTCAATACCGTCAATCGAAAACTGGCAACGATGCAAAGCGAGGCATAGATATAAGGACCAAAACAAGGCAAGAGAGATGCGAGTAATATAAGTCGTTTCTTGTATCTACTTCTAAAAATGTGGAGCATATGAAAATATCAAGGATTAAACATTTTATAATGGGGAGATATTTCTTGTACGCAGCCAACTTTTCAAATTGCGACAATTCTACATATTTAAAAAAATTAAATGTGCACATCGATAATATTGTTTTTCCATCAATATTGCGCATGATTGATAAACCACTAAGCATCGAACATATAGAGTACTCAAACAGCGGAATCTACTCATTTGATGCAATGCAGAGACTGGGACCCCTGAACACGAAGTGTTTCAAGAGTGAGCGATCGGCTTTCTTCGTTAGAAACCGCGAGAAGCGCACATCGGCATCAAGTCAGTCGCACAACGACAGCGGAACGATGAGCACGGGTATAGTTCTTTGCGCATATGAATGTATGCGTTGCTTGTGAAGTTTGACAACAGGCAAATGCTTCGTCCAGCGCGCTGGCGGCCTGAAGTCAATTTTCTGTTTCGGCGTCGAGAGCCAATAGACTGAGACACAGTGGGCAAAAATGGTTATTTTGCGGCGAAACTTTTATAGCTTCGAAAATATGTGGCTTGATTTATGGCATAATTTTATTTAATAAATAGATATTGATGTATTCCGAATTTTTTAGTTTTGGCTGATAAATTTTGTCAAATTTGGTACAAACATAAACAAAGAAAAATTATAGTTGTTGCACAACTTTTTTTCAATATTATAAATTTGATATAAAAGTTAGAATAGAAATATGAATATTTAATCTGTCTACTCAATAAATTATAAATGCACATGGTTTCCGATGTTAAAAGTTATTGCCGCCAAATAATTATTTTTGCCCACTGTGTCTCAGTCTCTTGGCTCTCGACGCCGAAACAGAAAATTGACTTCAGGCTGCCAGCGCGCTGGCCGAAGCAATTGCCTATTGCCAAACTTCACATGCAACGCAAACATTTACTCGCGTGCATGTGCATACATAGCACACATACATTGAAACGATGGCTAGAGCAAAGAAATATACCCGTGCTCATCATTCCGTTGTGCGACTGACTTGATGCCGATGTGCGCTTCTCGCGGTTTCTAACGAAGAAAGCCGATCGCTCACTCTTGAAACACTTCGTGTTCAGGGGTCCCAGTCTCTGCATTGCATCAGATGAGTAGATTCCGCTGTTTGAGTACTCTATATGTTCGATGCTTAGTGGATAAACCCAACAAAATTTAATAAAGCATTAATATTTTCTTGTAATCGAAATCACTATCGATAGATTTCTGTTAATGTCACCAGTTACTGTCATCACCATTAACACATACAGAAAATTTTGTTTAAGATTTTGCAGGAAAAAATGGTGCACGTTAAGAATACAAATTTAATAAAAGGGAAATTGTAAATATTCTTTGTATTTATTACGCACTTAATAAACAGTGGATGTGCATAGCGTGTGTTTTGCCGGAATCGAGCGTAAAAAAGTGACTCCGATTTCTGGTTCTGACTGTGTGTGAATCTTGTGAGAGAGCGAGCTTAAGAAGGAAATATACAGCAAATATTATTACGTGTGTGAGCTGTTCAAATAAAATATACATACATTTATTGAAGGCATTACATCTGTATTGCTACAACTAAACCTTTTATAATAGTGTAAGAATTGTATAACCATTTAGGAGACGCTTGCCGCCAACCAATAACACATTTTTTAAAACTACAATTTATTGCAGAATTAAAATATTCACACATACACATGTAGATATATTTTTACACACTAGCCAAGTAATGAAACAACATTTTGAAGTAGTAGTAATGTTAGAATATTCTGTATGTGTAGTAAACAGATACTATGCAAATTTAGTACAGCCATACATACATATGTTTGTGCTCATATTTTAACTCTTGTAAGATGAAAGACTGGTAATTGTCGAGATGAGCGGCTTTTGGGAAATTCACTTTACATACATACATATATACGTATTTACCAAATGTTTTGATCTCATGTTTTCAGTTATCAAAAAGAGTAGTACAAATACTGTACCACACTTCCTAAGAAAACAACACTTATCACTTAGAATGACATACATACATACATATGTACGGGGAGTTATTCACTCGCTTCATTAATGTGGTTATGAATACTATCAGAGTATTTATTGATTATATGAATTCAATTTTATTCAAAAAAATTTAATTTTTACTTGGGTTTCCCAACTTAGATTATTAAATAGCTTCTAAATAGCATAATGAAGTGAAATCACTTGGATTTTATTTGGTCATTGAATTAAAATAAAGGCGTTTTTCTACTAACATACATACATACATTTACTAGAATGGCTGCCAGCTACCCCACACAAAAAAAGAAAGACTAAAGTAAAAAAAGAGTGAACAACAGGAAAATAGGATTTGATTAAATAAAAGGTTAAAGTTTCATAAATTTGTAAATTTATGTAATTTCTCATGCATTACATTGTAGATGTTTTACTGGTTCTTTATATGTTGAAATTGGTCCGCTTATGGCAACATTAGTTAATATTTCTGAAATATTTGTACCTGGTACAAGTTTCTTTTATACCCTTCAACCATTGAAAATCAAAAAGCGTATACTTAGTGCAATTGTATGTAACAGTCAGAAGCAGGCGTGGGAGACACCATAATATTATATATTCTTTGTCAGGATCACTAGCCGATTGAGCCATGTATGTCTTTATGTCTGTCTGTGTGAACACACAGATCTCAGCTATTACATATAAAAACTAGAGATACCAAATTTGTAAGGAAGATTCCTGTGTGCTATACGCTGATCAAGTTTATTTCAAATGTTGGGTGCCAAGCCCACCGCCCTAGCAAATCAATAATTTGATTTTAAAAGTCGATTTGTGAGCGCCGTATAAAATATACAATTTTCCCACTTTAACAAATACTAAGCTGATTTAATTTCTACGTATATTCAATTTGATCGGACAAGAAACACAAGAGTTAATTTGAAAGTATGATATGTACATATATACATATTTAACAAATTAAACTTCACAGGAACATAGATCGAAGGGTATCCCAGTGCTGCTCGACTGTTGCTCTCGCTATGATGGAAAATTGAAAGGAATAACCGGGATAAAGATTTGTAAACAAATGATGTGGTTGTCGATCAAAAGAAAGATTGCATGCAAATTATTTACAAATATATGTTTTATTTGAGCAAAAATTAAGATTTAGACATTTTTTCAGGCTAGACGAAAAAATAATAGTCCAATTCTATCTGTCCAGCTGACCTGGCAGCCCTTATGTACTTAGATTCATGTGTGTCGCCTTTAAAATACTGTGCTTCAACTTAATATGATAACTGTTTAGAAGTCGTATCTATATGGGTAAAAGTTAAATAGCATCACCGATTTTGTTTAAATTTTTTTACAAATAGGGTTATATTTATAATGATTTTAGGTGAAAGAATTATTTGGCGGTCGCTTCTAGTTTTTTTTTAATTGAATTTTGAAAATAATTAAATTTACATGTATTTTGTTGTTGCCTTTTTGTGCAAAAAATTGTTTCAAAAATTTTTAGCTCACGACGGTCTATTCTTCAATAAAATAAACTTTGTTTGCAGCACACATACATATGATATTCTGAAAGCATATTGAGCTATTACACATCTTCGTTGGCGCCAGTCTGCCGAGTTCTAGTTGCAGGCGCCGAAATTTTCACACATTATGCAACTCATAAAATAAAACATTATTGTGTCTAAATAACATTTCGTTGAAATAAATGACGTTTGTGATGTTTTACTCAGAATTGGCCAACAACAAAATACATGTAAATTTAATTATTTTCAATTCAATTTAAAAAAAACTAGAAGCGACCGCCGTCTCACGACCTCTAAAAAACAAAAAGTTTACACCACCACTTAACATGTTTACTAATTTAGTAGCAGTATTTAAGTACTTGTTTCAAATTTTCGATTAAATTGATTCTCCAAAATTAAATCGATGGACCGGAGAAAATTGAAAACAACGATTAATCGTTACTAATTTTACTTCCAGCTCTACAGCCTAGCTCTTGTATCTATTGTTCGAATTCGAATCCAATACATGTATATACAATACAATAATTCATATAATTCAATCGAAAACTGTATCCTTTTTAAAAAGAGTACACTCACCTTTTTTTGCAAATCAAACAATAATTAGGGAAAAAGCCATAGGCCACAGAAGACAGTTGTTGGAAATCAGTACTGCCAGGAAGGAATCAGCAAGTAATACTCAAAAGTCCAAAACCTCATTTTGCAAAACAAAATATCGATACGTAGCCGAAAATAATTCCGATACATTGTTAAATTAAGATTTGCAATATAGTCTTAAAACCAGTGCAGTAGACTATTTGTTGAAGACGAATAGCCTCAACCTGTTTGCAGTCAGAAATCATAGTTCATATAAATTTGTTGATTAACTGAAACTTATCTTTTAGAGTTCATTAGGCACAAGACATAAATTGGCGTAGCATATATGTATGTAGGATATTTATTGTTTCGCACAATGGTTTATCATAATAATAGTTTTGGTTTTATAATAGTTTGCTTATTTTATTTTGGAATTAATAAAAAGATGACTCGTGACAACTCTTATTGCTCTCCGGACGTACGACGACTACACAACTTTGTCTTCTCCGGACACGACAACTTTTCGGCTTTATGATCTTTCTTTTTCTGCACAACTTTCAACTCGCTTCTTTCTTCTTCCACTCACTTCTCTAACTACGACATTCCCCTTGCGATGACTATCGATCAATGCATATCGATAACTATCGTTACATTCTGCACATGTTGAAGTTATTGTAGGGCCTTCCACTTGAGCTGCTTTTCGTACATCGTAACGGCCGTTTCTTTTTACCTTAGTTACTTCGTACGGCCCGAGGAAACTGCTAGCTAGTTTTTTGCCAACCACAAACTGAGTTCGTCTAATGGCCACCAGATCTCCTTCCTTATATGTATGTACGCTCGCCCTTGGGTTTGCGATCATAGCCGTCTTTATACTTTTGTTGAGCCTGCTGAAAATGTGTTTTTACCTCCTTGCGTAATTCAGCTCTCTCGGCGTCGAAGTCTGTCACCAGCTCTTGTTCTAGAGTAGTTAATATATTGTCACTAGCCTTATTCCTCATGTTTACTCCAAACATTACTTGAAATGGCGTCTTCTTTGTGGAGCAATGAATATGAGAATTTATCGCCCTTTGCACCTGAGATACATGCTTGTACCACTTTAAAGTGTCATCGATGGATAACTTGCTGATTATTGATAGAATGCATCTGTTGACTCGTTCTATTTGACCGTTGCCGCGAGCAACTCCTGTTGTTGTCCAAACATGTTCAATACCATTTGGCTTGGTATATTGTTTAAAGCTGTTTGAGGTAAATGCTACGCCCCTGTCACTGATAATACGTAGCGGCTGCCCAAAAATATTAGACCATTCCTCCAACTTTTTTACAACTTCATCGGTGCCCGGTACTCTTCCTGGTGAAAAGCCATACGAATTTCGAAAAGCCATCTACGATTGTAAATATCGATTATCGATGTGGAGGGTATGAAGAGGCTTATCTCCCTTTTAAATGCAGCTCAAAAATCCTTCTGGCTTTCCTAACTTCTTGTTGACAATAATGCACTTGACGCAAGTGTTAATCAGCTGGGCTACTTTTCGTTCCATATGTGGTATCCAGAACTGCTGCTGTAGAGTGTGCATTGTTTTCTGCAGTGCAAAATGGCCAACACTGTGTGCATCCGCTATAACTTCATGCTCCATTGTTTTGGGTACGACCAACAAGTCACTGCCGTTCATGGTTTTGTATATAATTCCACCTTTCAGCTTAAAATTCTCATACGGCTGCAATTTTATTACTTCTGCAATAGCTTTAATGTAGCTATCCTTTTCCTGGGCAACTTTTAATCTAGCTGCAACTTCTGAAGTTATGGCAAACACATCTTGTGAGACTGAGACTGTCAATGTGCTTCATCCTGTTGCCGGAGCGATGCTCGACTTCGAAATTAAAGTCCTTCAGAGCAAGTATCCACTGTGCAACTTCTCGCGGCACATCTTTTTTCCTTATTGTTTGCGAAAAAGCAGCGCAATCTGTCACCAACTTGAAATGTATGCCTAGCAGGTAGTACCGCAATTTCTGCATGGCAAGATATGCTGCTTTAACCTCCAGAATGTAGCTGTGGCGCTTTGAATCGCTCTGCGACGTCTTTTTACTCCAATAAAATACTGGATGCTGCTGCGTGTCAAACTCCTGTATCAATACTGCATCAAATCCATCCTTGGACGCGTCAGTATGTAGCTGAGCTGGTGCCTCTCGACAGTATATGCTTAGTACCAGTGGCGGATCTAGGGGGGGGGGGCTATGGCGGCTGTAGCCCCCCCATAAGCCAAGGAAATCGCGATATATCGTAACGAACTGTTGCTTACCAGCACAAGTGAGTAGAGCTGGATTTAGACAAAATAAAAAAAAAATTAAAAACAAAGAAATTCGATTATACGTAACTCGCGAAAATTCAAAATTCGCAATACTTTTTGAACAGACCTACTTTTTGAACAGACCTAGTACATGGACATCAAAAAATGTTTGGGAAAGCCCCCCCCCATAGCAAATCCTAGATCCGCCACTGCTTAGTACAGGTTCTGATGATAATGAATTTTTTAAACAGCTCATAGCGTTTAGTTCTTCTGCCTCCATCTTGAAAACCACGTCCTTTTTTAACAAGTTAGTTAACGGGCGAGCAATCTGAGCGTAATCACGAATGAATTTGGGGAAAAATCCGGTCAACCCCAAAAAGGATTGGACGCCTTTTATGTTCTTTGGACATTTGAAGAGATATGACCGCTGCCTGCACATTTAAAACATGTTGTTTCTGCCTTGCAGTCTTTTCTGATGTGTTCATTAGATCCGCAGTTGTAGCAACGAATACTTTTTTCATTGCTTATATTTTTCCTGTCACCACTGTAGTGCTTTCGCGGTTTTTCGATAACACACTTGCTCTCGTACAACTCATATTTTTTCAACAGGTCGCTGTATGATTTGCTATCGTACAATGAAAATTTGAATCCGCTCTTAATATCCAGTCCGTCAACTATATAGGCGATAATATACTCAACATCAACTTTTCCAAGTGCTGCTATTTTTTTCATTGTTAGTATGTATTCGTGCATGCTTTCGTCCCTCTTCTCTCGTGCGTCAACTTTGCATGTATGTCGGCACTTTTCGATGCGCGCTTAAATTCGCCAATTAGGGCTATTTTAAGTTGCCCATATGTGCTCACCAACTCTGACTCTAGAAACAATTTGGCCATTTTAACCATTTTACATCGTGCCTGTACATATCGTTGTTTGTCCGTAAGCTCATATGCATCTGCATTTTGCTCGAAATTTTCAAGCCAAATCCCCACTGGGATGCTGACGCCATCGAAGTCTGGTACAATTTTTGCAAAATTGTCTGCAGTTACTTTCGGCTCTTTCTGGGTAATTTCATCAGCTTGAATCTTAAGAGTAAGCAGCTGAATTATTTGTTGTAGACTTCTATTACTCTCTGCTTGCATTTCTTTTATTTGGTCTGCACACACTTCTGATCGACACTGCTCTTCTGCATTTTCATTTTCGTCTCATATCGCTGTCCCTTTCTCTGCTCCTCATGCTTTCGTATTCACTGCCTGACGCCAACTCACTTTTTTTTCACAATTGTTCAATTTGTTGCACTTTACAAATGGGTCACTTTTTATTGTTTTATCGGTTGAGCCCCCAAATGTAGGATATTTATTTTTTCGCACAATGGTTTATCTTAATAATAGTTTTGGTTTTATAATAGTTCGCTTATTATATTTTGGAATTAATAAAAAAATGACTCTTGACCAGGGACCGTAACGGTTATGAGTTTTATGCATAAAAATCATTTTTAACGATTATTTTTTGATTTTTATCATAAAAAACTTTGAATAATGATTTTTTTGGATTTTTATCATAAAAGTTTATTTTAATGATTATTTACAAAAAAATTTTTTTAAGTCTCCAAATAACCGTTATATCAAGACTTTTATTTTAAAAGTCTTTAAAAGACTTTTACTGAAGACTTTTATTATAAAAGTCACTCAAAGACTTTTAAATCAAAACCATTTTAAAAAAGTCTTGTCAAAAATAAATCTCTCAGATTAAAATAATAAAAGTCTCTGCATTTAAATTGGTTCTGTCGGACTAAGGACCCAATCTGTCTACAGATATATTTAAGAGAATATTGTGCATTAAAATCAATAAGCAACTGTGGAAAATTTAAATTTTTTGCTTCTATTATCCATGGTATGCGGTATACGGTATTCTTAAAAAAGAAAAGACTTTTATGAAAGACTTTTATTTTCTCAGAAGACTTATATATTTTGAAAAAGTCTTTGATTGACTTTTATTTCTGAGTAATATTTTTAAAAGTCTCTAATAACTGTTATTTGTGATTTTGAAAAATAAAAGTTGTAAAATAACAGTTAGCAATGACTTTTATAATAAAAATGAAAAATAATAATTATTTTGCAACTTTTATTTTAAAAATCAAAAAATACCGGTTTTTACAAGACATTTTTAATAACAGTTGCAAAATATATGTTTATTATATTATTGATATAATGGGATTTTTATAAGATTTTTGGCGTTCTTGAAAAATTTTTAGTATTATCCCTTCATAGGGATATTTTCTATACCCATAACAGTTATTTACGGTCTCTGCTCTTGACAACTCTTATTGATCTCCGGACGTACGACTTTGTCTTTCTCCGGACACGACAACTTTTCGGCTTTATGATCTTTCTTTTTCTGCACAACTTTCAACTCGCTTCTTTCTTCTTCCACTCACTTCTCTAACGACGACATTCCCCTTGCGATGACTATCGATCATTGCATATCGATAACTATTGTTACATGTATTTGCAAAAAGTTTGAAATCTATTGTGACCAATCGATATAATTTTTTATGTCAATTTACAAGGTTTTGTTTTGTTTTTAATATAAGTTATCTTACTACAACACCGTGTGTGTAAGCACAGAATAAATTTTGAAGTTAACTATGAATATATATCTAACCGGCAAAAACAAATAAGACGTAAAGTTTTGAGTGAATAAGGCAGTGGTGCCCACCCATCATACAGTTGTCTTTCTGGGCACCACCGGAATAAGGCTATGAATTTGCAATGTACAAATAAATGTACCCGCATATCGTATAAAAGAAATTAAAGAGATATGGTTAAACATTACAGGAAAAATCTTAGAATTCAGGGACTGATAATGAAGCTAAAAGCTCTGCAGGGGTACAATAAATCTTTTAGGTTGCATATGGGATATAAACATCTCCCTCTTCAATAATAATTTGATCTTATACAATATAAAGCTTGACCCCTTATACCATTTAACATTTTGCAAGTCTAGAACAGTATTCGCTTGCCTAAATAACTTTTTTGAGTGCCATCAATAACAATGATCGATATTTATAATACGATACTTATTACGTGCTGGAGATTGAAAAAATATTTCGCTAGCTATAATTTAGTCAGCCGACTTTGATTTTGTATGGATTTTCTTATTTGTTTCTGCCTAAAATTTATTTTTAGTTAAATGGCGTTTAAACCAAGAATTTATCAAAAATCTATATTTGTCTTGTTTTTAAACAACATGTAATAATTTATAAGAGGCAGTTTAACGTCTTTGTTAACGCTAAATCGAACAAATTTTAACGTGGTACGGTTAAATTGTATGTGTATTCCTATAACCAAATTTTTTTAGGTCTTTTTTCCCCATAAAATGACATAAGGTGAACACTTTTTTTTATTGTGTATTGATTTCGTTAACCTCTTTATTGTTTATAACCTCATTCCATTAACTTTTATTGAGCGATAAAGTTTATTATTGTCAAATAAATTAATTTATATAAATACCGGTAATAAATATTTTGAAAATATTTTAAATTTGTTTGCAGTATCATAGAGTTTTGATTTATATTGTGATATTTCGAAAACTTTATCTAGGACGTCGAATATACTGAAAATCAGTTTGTGCTTTTCCTAGCGATTTACATAAATAGGAGCATGTTTTATGTTTTCAAACTTTTATTAAACGTGCCAACAATACTTTTATTCAAAATTCGGTTATTTCCGAAGATTAAGCATACAATAAGCGTCATCATAGCATCATAAAATTAGCGTCACCAAAAGCAGTATGGGGAATTGTAATTGGCAAAAAATAATAAATGAAATAATTCAAAATTACATTTGGAAACTATGAATAAGAAGATCAGGTCCACTAAATTCGTCAATTACTTGTTTGTTCAAAAAGTGTTATCATGAAAGTATGTTATTTTAATTTATTAAAGTGTGAACCAATTGTCTCTGAATGAGTGCATATGTTTGTTTTATGAAATTTGATTTCAAGTTACTTTGTATTGATATTTTAGGTGCGTTTATTTAATGGTTTGAATGGTATAGGGATATTTTATTTCTACCAATACGTTATTATGATTATTAAATAATTAAAATACTAAATTCCAGATTTTGGAAAATACCCTTAAATGGACTTTGTTCAAGTATCCGAGGAGGAGGGTGATGAACCTATTGAACTTCCAGCTGAGGAAGATGGAACATTACTATTATCTACCCTACAAGCCCAATTTCCCGGCTCTTGCGGTCTTAAATATAGAAATATGGACACGAAAGCTGTGCGAGGTGTTCGTTCGAACGAAGGAAGACTGTTTCCGCCAAGCATCGAATCGGGTTGGGGAGAATATATCTACTTTTGCGTCTTTCCAAAAGGTATACCAATTATTAGGAGTCCCGACGCACAAATCGACAATCCTTATTGTCCCATATTGCCTCCCATAGAGAACAAACGTAAAAGCGATGATAACTTGGAAAACTCGACAGCAAAAACAAAACGTATCGAAACTCGATTACGATGTACTGATTTAATTGTTCTGGGTCTTGCCTGGAAAACAACTGAAGACAGTTTACGGGAGTACTTTGAAGGCTATGGCGAAGTACTTATGGCACAGATAAAAAAAGATGTCAAGTCCGGGCAGTCAAAAGGATTCGGATTCGTGCGTTTTGGGTCATACGAAGCACAAATGCGTGTGCTCTCCAATAGGCATCTTATTGACGGCCGATGGTGCGAAGTTAAAGTCCCAAACTCAAAGGTAATAAATCTATTTTAAGTTAAGTTATATTTTATCAGCGGTTTCTAAAAAAAATTTTCATTCATCTCTAGGGTATGGGTCATCAAGTGCCATGCAAGGTTTTTGTAGGCCGTTGCACCGAAGATATAAACTCGGACGACTTGCGAGAGTATTTTTCGAAGTTTGGTGAAGTGACGGATGTTTTCATCCCTCGACCTTTCCGCGCCTTTAGCTTTGTAACATTTCTCGATCCAGATGTAGCTCAGTCTCTTTGTGGTGAAGATCATATAATCAAAGGTAAGTAATAAATATTTTGAATAGAACCATATATATTTACTTTTTCAAATACAATCATATTAGGCGTTTCGGTTCACGTTTCAAATGCCGCTCCAAAAGCAGAGCAAAGTCGAAGCCACCAAGGACAAAATTATAGCTATAATTCTGGAAACAATTACGGAATGCACTCATATCATCCCCAAGGAAATCACATGAACACAGGCCGAAGCGGACATCATAGAGGTAATAACCAACACAATGCACACGGAGGTGATAACACTGCAATTGGCAATAGTCACAGCAACATTGGCAGTGGTGGCTACGGAATGGGTGGAAATAATTTTGGAAATTTGGGCGGGGGTTACACAAATAGTAGTAATCACAATAGTGGAGGGAACATGAACCGTCCAGACGGAGGTATTCCCTATAATAGACAAACCAATTTTCATGGCATGAACCAACCGCACAATGGCAACGTAGGCAATGGCGGTTGGATGAACAGGGGACATTTGGACATGCCTAATCTACAAGCATTAGGCATTAATTCACAAGGATCCAGCTCTTCAAATCAAGGGCAAAACATGAACAACCCTTTAGGCGTCGGACTTAATTTAAACTCATTGCCGATGAACCCTGCTTTGGTTGCTGCTGCGTTGAATCAGTGGAGCCTCCTTGGCAATCAGCTGCAAAATCAAAACCAGGACCAGCAGGCAAGCCTTCTATACACTATCATTGTTTCAAACAAAAAACTCTTTCAGTTACTTCTCAGGGAGGAAATTTCTTATCGTGGATGGCTCAAAACAGCGGGCATTCTAATGCTTGCAATATTAATAACTCTGGAAACCGAAAAGGCTCTAACAATCCAAATAACTCAGGTTCTCTAGGAATGAATAAAGGCGATAACTGTTCTTCAAACGATCAACAGGTTTGTGTGATCATAGTACAATTTGCACTAAGACTTAAATCATTTTTTATTATAGAACGGACACCCTCCTGGAAATTCTTGGTCGAATCAAAGTAGTGGCTCCCAAAACTCTGTGGACAAAGCTAATTTTCTTTAAACATTAAAATTTAAAACCATTTTTACCTATTTGGTAATAAAGAATCGTACTGATTCTGTAGAAATAACTGTACCTATTCCTACCTTCTTTTTTGTAAATATAAGTACAAAAAACATCAACTGAATAAATACCTTTTGCAAGGTTAAAAAAACATGAGATAATCAAATCAATTTTAGAAGGCTCATCGCAAACCTACTAACAATACAAACCAAAAAAATAAAAAAACCAAAGCTTATTTTTACTCCGCTTTGGAACTTAGGCCTCCGTTAGAGCTTTCCATGACGTTTGGCGTTTTTATCCGCCTGCTTCCTTGCGGAGTCCTGTCCTATGCCATTCTAGCAATACTACTTGGGTTCGTCCTGAGAGATTAACATATTCATATCAATTTTTTCTTACTAATTTGGAGACGTTCCTACAGGAGGCTCATGGATAACAATCACAACTCAGCATTCGATTTTCTAAATAAGAATATAAGGCATTTGTAACTGAAAATCTGCAGTTGTGTATTATTTTCTTGGAACGGAGCCAAGTCTTACTACCTCATAGGGCCGGCGTATTGACTTAACACACGAATTGATAGTACGGATCTATATTCGTTGGGTTTTCTATCTGTTTACGACATCATCGTCAAGTCTACCACAATTTGAGATGATGGTGTCAAGGCAAGGAAAACTGGTGATGAACTCGATTGGGTTCCCATTTATGCCGATTTTAAATTGGGTGAACTGAAAAATTTCAGAAATCCTTCGGTTATAAACGTTAATTTTTTAGCTATATATTATCTTTTGGCAAACAGCTGTTGCACGTTTCGTGTTTTGTTTTGAGAGGCGAGTTGGGTGAACATTTTATTTCACGTTCGGAACCGGTCAATTGGCCGCCTAGATCGTGCGATTTAACGCTTTTAGACTATTTTTTGTGGGGCTATGTTAAATCTAATGTCTATACAGACAAGACCCACAGGTTATTGATCGATTTTTCAAGGCAAAGTTAAGTTGAGTTCTTTAGAAAAGGAATACTGGTCTTAATACAAAACACAATTTCGAATGATTGTTTCAATGGCGGATATATTCGCTGGAAAGTTTTTAAAAATTTAATTTTTTTTAAAATAGTTATTAAAACTATTCAATTTCTCCGCTCTGGGATTCGGAATCAATGGAATTTCTTACATTTTCTTAATGAAATCGCAAATTTTTTACGTTGCGCTTGGCCATGAGCCCTCTTCAGGGAACTACCTGCTCTTGAAGTCGGTTAATCTATTTTCGTTTTATTGTCTTTCAGTCTTTCTGTCCAATTGTTTGTTTGGTGGCTTCATGTCATATGCTTCTATAGTTTTTATACTTGCCACTCATAGGGTAGAAGTGTTTTACGACTTTCAGGCAGAAGACGTGGCAGACTCCACAAACTATTTACATATATATATTCTTAATAAGCATCAACAGCCGAGTCCATAGAGTCATTCCCGTCTGTCTATCTTTTCGAATGATCTTAGAGACCATAAGAGGTAGATAGCTAGAGAGAAAACTACCAAAACATATGAAAAAGTCTTAATTCTGCGCGCAAATTAGGCTGACGGCAGCGTGCGCGCGAGAAGCGAAGCGATAATATGGGGCGAGAAAGAGCGCTAAACCACTGCATGCATTTTTAGGTGCAATCGCTCGGAAGATGTCAGAGTGAGAGCGATGCGAGTTGCGAGCTCAAGCAATAAAGCGAGAGAGCAGTTTGCACCCTGCTTTATCGATTCAACTCGCTCAGAGCGTACGATGGTTTTGTTGTATTCTGTGCTTTAATTACCGTTTATTTTACCAATTCTTCGTCAAACGACTAGTAATTTTATATAATATATAATCAAAAGTCGAAATCATCCGCGCAGAGTTAAAGAACTTATCTGGGTGGTTTCGTAAATCATTATATAATTTATTGAATTCTATTTTTTCATTTCTATTGCAGTTAAGGGGGTAGACGGCAGTTTTTTTTTAACAGAAACTTGCGCTTGATGCAAAAAATTCCTCGTCCGAATCCATCACGTTCACATTAATAACTAAAAGAGAGCAATGTAGCTCGTTTCTGGCAAAGCTCTCACTCTGTTATCTTCTCGCTTTGCTCATAGCTTCTCACTTCGCTTTGCTTCGCTTCTCGCGCGCACTCTGCCGTCAGCCTTAGGTTTATTTTAGATTTTCCCACGCCCACTTCCGCCCTCGTAAGTTGCTAAAATAAACGGAATTCCAAGCGAAATTTTAATGTATGAAAGTTCATTTTTGGTAAACAAAAATTAATTAACGCCCGAACGATATTTTGCGATCGGATATTTAACATAGAAGTTATTTTAGAAACAATTTAAAAGAGTTAATGATTTCTAAGCCGCACCCAGCAAAGTATGCAATACAAAATACGCTAAACAGAGAAGTTGTATATAATTATAAGAAATCCTTTCAGTCAGGTGGGTAGCGGGTATATCACAATCGACTGTAGCTGTCATGCTTTTTTAAATAGTGCAAGCTACGACACTGCTCTCTAAAATCAAAAATAATAATCATAAAATATTAATTCGATGGAGAATTAAATACACTAAACATACATTATTTCATGTTAAATAAAATAGCCGACAAAAATTTCTGAAATGCTTAAAAGAAACGATTTATTTTTATGCAAACATCTAATTTACACATGTAGTATTTATGAAAAATAAACTAAAAACCGAACTATCGACCTGGCAAGAAATCTTAACAAAATGACACTTAGGATGCTCTTTTACAATGAAAAGAAACAATTAATAATATATACTTATATAATACTTAAGACAATATTTTGTAAAACTTATATATTCATTATTTTAATTCATTCACGTCCATTAGTCTGGCGCTTTCTCGTGAGTGTGATCGCACTTCCTCGAACGTGCAAGGTCGATTACAATATATCGAGTATTCGTTTCTTATCGATAGTTACAGTGTAACCTTATCTTTAGCTTATATTTAACCTACTTACAATTTAAAAGATTTGCAATTACTAAAATAAATTTGTGCCTTACGAAGAGTTTCTTTTATATGTATTTAGTCCCTAATCAGACAGTTTGAAAAAAATATTGTAAAACAATAAACAGACATAGGAATCGCAAAAACTTCTATGTGAAAAGAGTGATCCAATTAAAAAATTAAAATTTAAGATTAAAGCCTCTTCCTTACATCCTAAACCCAAATGTGTGATGATGTGCATACTGAAAGCTTGAAAACAAACCATAAATGCTACAACCGCAAAATCAGCAAACAAATAAAAATCGCGGTTTAGTACTTCATTTGATCGATATAAAATGCTACAAGGTTATAAAACCTTTATTATGCCGAAGCTAGCCTTTTTTCTGGATTTTCAATGTTCCATTCCATTGTTTCAAGTTATTGTTGTATTTAGTTAAACTGTAACGGAAAGTCTTGTTATTCATAAGTCAAGCCTGTTTAAAAATTGTATTTGAGTTTTAAGTTATGAACAAGGTTGTACGAGGAAGTTATATTCCTCAGCAATTGCTGTATTTTATTGTTGGTCAACGTTGTTGTCAACGATTTGCGTGCATTTTCCGATCTGCTGAACTTGAAACTATAGTAGAATATGCACGCGCCCATGGTCTACGTATCATATTAATAAGTGGACTTCAAGAATGTGTAAAGGTGTTCAAGCAGTCATGCAAGCACTACTTAATGGAGCCCAAAGTTCTGACATTATGTCATGCAACTATAATTAAAATGAGAAATGTTCTGTCTGATGCAATTCTTGTTGATAACGATAGGCTGCAAATGAGCGAACAAAGTATCTGCAATGTAAACCCTAACCAACAATCACTTAATATCGATATCAAAACAAAATCATTGCACTTGTCATTATTGGAAAGACCAAGGAGTTCCATATTTCCAAATCAGAGCGAACTACTGGAATCAATTAATGCACACCGAGTGACTTTGTTCCAAGCCAATCTCTCCAACGATAAATCGTTGCTTGTACCAACTATAATCTTAAAAGATGATGCAAATAGATACTGTAACTTGAAAATTGTTTGCATAGAAAGAGAAAACATTATAGCAACGTATAATAGTGAGCGTTTAGCTTACAAATTGGGTGAAAATGTTGGAAAAACGGTCGGACTACAGGTATCACAAAAGAGTTTCATTAGTTCCGAGACGCATGTTGTATACACAACACCAACTTATTTTCTACGTTCTCTTTATAAGAAAGCCTATAATTTAAATCATATAAGTCACATTGTTGTTAGCGACGTGTACTTGCACGAACCATACACTGACATCTTATTACTCGAACTGAAAAAGTCATTAGCAATCAATCAATATATAAAGATAATATTACTAGCGCAAAATTACGACTCGAATCCGATTTTTGCTTTCTTTGGCGAAGGAACTGAATTCTGCTTGGAACAAACTAGTCAATTGGTTTCTCGCATATCATATTTCGAAGACATCCAAAAGTATATAAAACACTCCGAAATGTATGAGAATTCACATAGCTTTAAGAATATATCTCAAAGACCTAAAAGATATCGGAATGCACAGATTGACGATTGCCTGCAGGCCTACGAAGAGATTGCAAATGATGTGGCATTTCGTCCACTGCTGTACGCAATCACCAGCGAACTAGTTCCAGTGAACTATCAACATTCATTAACTGGAAGAACTGCTATTTTCATTGCCTCACAGCTAGGAAACGTAAAACATCTACGATTATTGCTTTGCATGGGTGCCGATCCATTCGTTACGGACAATCAAAATGAAAATGCTTTAACTATTGCAAATTTAAAGCAGAATGCTGAGTGCATTGACATACTCAAGAACTACGCTGTGCATGATTATCCTTTAAAGCATTTCAAATCGGGAATTGTTGACTATAATGTGCTTTTAGATATATTGTTTCTTTTATTCTCAAATTCATGTTTCTCAACAGGTATGTATGAAATACCTAATGACACACCTTAACACATAAAAAATAAAAAAATATTCTGTTTTTTGCCACATATAAAGTTATTGCCAAATCCAAAGTTCGCTAAGAAAAAACATAGAAATTCAAAAGTTTTTGGGACATAATCAAGATTTAAAGGGATTTTCCTGTTTGTTTCGTTTGGTAAAAGTTTATTTCAAATCCTAGATGTCACACTACTTATCCACAGAATACCATTAGTTTTTCAATTCGTACGTAAAGGGTGATTTTTTAAGTTTTTCAAAAGAAACATAAAATTCAGAAAAATTCATGAAATCTTTATTTGAATCGATAGTTCGGTCCAAATATAATGTTTCAAGATTATTTTATCCAAATGTTGACCGTGACTGCGCCTCAAATGTTCCATCCGCTTAGTCCAATTTTGGCATACTCTTTCCAACATTTCGGCATGTGTCTCACGAATTTATACTTCAATGTTGTGCTCCAATGCGTCAATTGAAGCGGGCTTGTCTGTATAGACATTACATTAAACATAGCCCCACAAAAAGTAGTCTAAAGGCGTTAAATCGCACGATCTAGGCGGCCAATTGAACATGAAATAAAATGTTCACCGAACTCGCCTCTCAATATGTTAAGTCCACTGTTATGCTTGCTGTGTGGCATGTGGCATCGTCTTGTTGAAACCACATGTCATGTAATCAAGCTCTTGAATTTTGGGAAAGAAAAAATTTGATATTATCTCACGGTTGCGCTCACCATTCACAGTTACCTTACAATTTGCATCATCTTTGATGGTCCAATGATGGTCATCATTAACACTGTCCGATACAGCTGCGATATTTTCTTCAGTTTGCACTCTACGTAAGCGTGTTGGTGGTTTAATGTCCACCAAAGTAAATTTGTTGCGAATTTTATTCACAATAGCCCGAATGGCCGCTTCAGTGGGTCGATCAAACTGACCATAAAATGGAAGAAGCGCGCGATGAACTTTCAGAGCACGCATTTTGATCATAAAACAGAGCACGCATTTTGATCATAAAATTCAATAATTTGCAAGCGTTGTTCGTTTGTAAGACGATTCATGTTTAAATTATAGACCAAACTGAAGATGTTTGACAGTGATACAAAACACAAAACGTGCGTCAGTTGCATAAACCAGTTTTGTCAAAAAGATAATAGCTAAAAAATCAACCTTTATAAAAGATACAACTCTCTGACTCTGATGGAAATATCTACGGTTCTTTTAAATAACACAATAAACACAGTATTTATTTAAAAAGTATAAGGGGAAAAGTTATGGCACCCCTCTATTTCATATAGCTGGCTTTGCATTTATTATATCTATTAAAGGTTAGAGAGTATCATACAGTTAGATACTTTTTACAGCAACCTAGGTGTTAGAATATCCCATTGTTGAGTCGATCGATGTTTTCCTCATAATTTATACCAGGGCCCAGGCTTGTAATTCTATCGGAAAACATGGTTAAGATAACGGCGTCGAAAGAAGAGACTGCAATTAACGGTTAAGGCTAATATGTGTACATAAATATCCTTATAAAAGGATCATCTTTAAAATATTTTGGGGACACCAAAAATAGTATAATCCCATGAAAAAAGTTTCTAAGATTTAATAGTTATTTGTATACCCGCTTCACATAGGGTAGAACGGTATTATAACTTTGTGCCAACCGAAAATGTATGTAACAGGAGGCGTGGCAACACACGAGTCGATCTAGCCATGTCTGTCTGTCTGTTCGTATGAAAATTAAAAATTTTGGAAGTTTTTCAAAAATGTTTAGGTTAGGGTGAAGTTCACACGTGAAAGGCTGGTTTCGACATTGGATTCGGATTCGGAAGGTCAGAAAACATATAGAAACATATATGGCATGATTCGATTGTGATCCCTATTATTTTTTGGGGCTTCAAACATTGTTCGATTTTTTTTGAGGTTGAGTTGAAAGTTAGACCTGCAGGGTAAATTTTGACTCGGATTCAGGCTGAGATGGTAAAAATACATGTTAATGCATATATCGCATATATATGTATATGTAACGTTAACTTACTTTTTGAGTGCAAAGAGGAGATCGTCACGTGTGAAATGCACAAATGTAATTTCGATATTTAATCGATTAATTCGTTTAGGGCATTACAAATCATACATATGTATGTTGAGTATGCATGTTGGTCCATCTCTATGGGTATATCGATATGTTCATAGTAAACATTATTTCTAATCAAGACAAGAATTTGCTTGTATTTTACGAAGATGAGCACATATTTGGAGAGCAGTAAAGGCAAATTTATCCCGGCAACAAAGCGTCCAGATGGTACATGGCGCAAAGAACGTCGAGTGAAAGATGGTTACGTACCCCAGGAAGAAGTGCCTTTATATGAAAGTAAAGGCAAACAGTTTGTTTCACAGAGACAAACTGGTGTGCCTCCGGGCATGTGTCCCGTTATAGCAGCTGAAATCAAAAAGGCTCGTGAAAAGAAAGAGAAGTTAAAGGTAAAGAAGGTGGAGAAGACCGAGAAGGACACAATCCCAAAAACAAAATCTTGCGATTCTGGAAATTCTAAACCAAATAAGCAAATCGAAACTGCTCCAGAAGCCGAAGTAGCTTTGATAACCAAATCCTTAGACGATACACTTACTCTGACGGATGTCCATGATATTAACATCTCAAAACAAATTAAAAAGCTTCGAAAAAAGATTCGAGAAATCGAGCTTATTGAAAACAAGATAGAAACCGGTAGCGCCAACACATTAGACAAAGATCAACTAGATAAGGTGAAAAAAAAACCGGATATTTTAAAGCAATTAAGGGACATCGAAGAAATTTCTACTGCAGTGCAGCGTACATAGTTATTTATAAGCTAACATCTTTTGATTTTATGTTTTTCGATAAATTTAATAAACTTTGTATATTATATGTAAAATATTTTAAATTGCCGATGGCGCTATTTTAACATATCCATATGTAGTTCGTTGTCAGTCCTTTTTCATTGCGCTCTGCCCCTATAAAAACCAAATCAACTTTATAAAAATCTCATAATGACATATTAAAGTAAGTTAATGAACTAACAATTTAATATATGTTTGTACATATGTATGTACATTTAATTATGATCAGTGATATACATATGTGTGTTCTGTGCCGTTTTCCAATTATCAGCACGAAATTGTTTCAAACTGTTACCGTTAATTGTGCTCGACTATGATGTACCAGCTCCCCGGCTGACCAAAACGATTTCTTTAATATTTTATATAACTTCTATTTGCAGCGTATTTTGTGTTGCATACTTTAGGGAGTGGTTTGGAAAACAGTACTTCAAACGTTTTTCTTAAACAACTTCTATGTTAATTATCAGAACGCAACCAAATTACATGCAATTTCAATGAAGTTTTAAATTCGATTTAATAGCAACTAGAAGCGGTCACCTGAATTCTTGATAAACATAGCACTATCTATAAACAAAATTAGTGGTGCAGACAACTATTCCCAAAGTTATGAACCCTTCAACCCTATGGTAGCGGGTATAAAAATGTTGTCTCTAAATAATATTTTTCCTACAAAATCACAGTATTTTAAAGTAAATTAGGTGAATAAAGCACTAATTTAAGGACATCATGAAATAATGAGATTCTTATATATTATCTGGTCAACATCGTATACATGCTGTTGCAATTACTTGAAAAAAGCAAACACCAGCCAATAAGTTACATAACAGCTATATGTTACTATATATCGGTCCGATTCGACTTAATTGGCTGGATCGACTAGGGGAAGCGTTAATGCAGAATAAAAAAATACAAACGCTACAGTCAGGAGCTGACTGTATAAGGCCATGGATTACACAACCCTTGATATTTAGATGTGATTGGCTGGTTTTGACATTGGATTCGGATTCGGCAGGTCCAAAAACATATAGAAACATATATCGCATGACCCGATCATGACCCCCCATTATTTTTTGGGCCTTCGAAAATTTTTCGAATTTTTTGAGGTTAAGTCGAAACTCAGAAGTGCTATGTAAATTTGGACTTCGGATTCGGACTTAGAAGGACAAAATACATGTTAAAACATATATCGCATGCCCAGATCACGATTCTATATCTTTTGGGGGATATCCAAAGGTTTTTCAGTTTTTTGAGGTTAGGTCGAAATCCAGACGTGATGGAGAATTTCTGACCCCGGATTCGGATTCAGCGACCCAAAATACATATAACTGCATATGCCGCATACCCAGATCATGACAAACTTTGTTTTTGTGGGGTTGTGTTATCATAGTATAAAATAGTGTTTATAGTTATTACTCATTTTCAGAGGCGGGAAGGGGCGTGTCCAAATTTCAAAAAAACTTTGAGACACTGCAATATATACGTATGTTGTCACAAAATTTGATGACTCTAGCTCTTATAGTTTCCGAGACTCGGCTTGTGATCCTGAGCAAGAATATATATAGTTTATGGGGTCGGAGATGCCTCCTTCTGCCTGTTACGCACATTTCCGTTCCGACAAACACAATAGTCCATGAATTTTTTTAAAATCCATGGCCTAAATATTTTATATGTATATACTTTATGAGGTCATAGATGTCTTAGGAGACACGTGTGAGATGCAAACTTCATATTGCAAACCAAATTGAATATCCTGTATCGGCTCAAACAGTTTGGGGACGTTTTGTTAGGTTAAAATCAACCAATAATTGATACTTTGGGAAAGTAGGTTTTTTTTGTTTAACATAGTTCCCTTAAATTTTTCGATACCATTTTTGTAGTAAGATTTCTTTTTTCGACAAATGCGGCCGTTTTCCGGCGATTTCATTCTTTAAACGGTCTAATAACCCTATGTAATAGTCGCTGTTGATTGTCCTTCATTTTTCAAGGTAATCAATAAAAATTATTCCAGGCGCATACCAAAATACAGACGCCATAATCTTGCCAGCCGACTGTTGCGTCTTTGCTCGCTTAGGACCGGGCTCATCGTGTGCAGTCCACTCGGTTGCCAGTCGATTCGGACTGAAATGACGGAGCCATGTTTCCTCCATTATCACATATCTACGAAAAAACTCAGGCTTATTACGCTTGAACATCTTCAAAGACTACTTCGAATCATCAACTCGTCGTTGTTTTTGGTCAAAAGTGAGCTCGCGCTTTACACAGAGCTTTCTCATACCCATATATTCGTGAATGATATGATGTACACGTTGCTTCGATATATTCAGAGTCCCAGCCATTTCATTCAAATTCAGTTTACGGTCATTCAATATCATTTTTTTGATTTTTATACCCTTCGACCATTGAAAATGGTCAAAAAAGGGTATACTAACTTTGTGCAAATGTATGTAACAGGCAGAAGGAGGCGTGGCAGACCCCATAAAGTATATATTAGGGTTGCCGAAAAATTTTAAAATATCGTATCGATGATTTTTTCGATATTAAAAAAATGTCAATTTGATATAATATAAATCATTTTAAAATATCGATATATCAGATATTTCCGATATTAAATTAAATTAATTAAATTTTACTTTAATTCCAACAAAAAAGTCCGTCCCACGATAAAAAGATGTATGTACATATATTTTTATTGTGGGACACTAGGTTAGTGGAGTTCCCGCTTGTTTTAATAGTTTTTGCGCATATTTTGCACTTAGCAGTACCGTTTTTAATATCAGAGTAATTTTCTTTTATTTGCATGACGCTCATTTTCGTGGTTCGCGGTCGCTTTTTCCAATGCAAATGTAACCAACGCAAAAGTATCAAATACATCCCAAAAAAATATCGCATATTTAATATATCGCCAAAACCAATATCGCGATATAAATATATCGATTTGAAAAAATATTATTCGATATATTGATATTTCGATATATTTCCAGCATCCCTAGTATATATATTCTTGCTCAGGATCACTAGCCGAGTCGATTGAGCCATGTCTGTCTGTCTGGATGTCCGGATGTCTGGATGTCCAGATGAACACACAGATCTCAGCTATTATAAAAGCTAGAGTCACCAAATTTGACATGAAGGTTTCTGTGTACCAGACGCAGATCAAGTTTATTTCAAATGTTAGGTGCCACTCCCACCGCCCCCGCAAATCAATAATTTAATTTTTGAACTCAATTTATAAGCGCTGTATAAAAGATACAACTTTGTGACTATAATATATACTAAGCTGAATGAAATATCTACGTATACTCTAAATTGCAATCCGATCGGACAATAAACACAGAAGTTATTTAAGAAAGTATGAACATAAAACCAACTGCTGGTGTCATCTAAAAAGGGAGGTGGGCGAGCGCGAAGCGCGAGCGCCATCTGTCGGGAATAATTTTAAAGCATGTGCATAAGTATATGTATGTGTATGAATTTAACAATTTACAATATATGTAAGCCCAACAGTAAGAAATCAGCATTTCGCGTGCATTCCTAAAGTAAACAATGCGTTTTTTCATAACGTCTCTCGCTTTTCATATTTTATCTATGATGAGCTTGCAAGTTCAATAGGATTTATATTGAATGTTGCTGTTTTGTTTTGCTCTCAATATTTTGCAATAACATAGCAGCACATACATATGTTGAAGTGGGACGTCTATACATACATTTATGAATATGCAAATGCTTGTATGGGCATCCCACTCCAACATACACTCCAATTGGCGTTGCTATTGTTTACGAACAAAGATATGTAAGAAGTGAAAAGACTTAACGGTATTGTCCATCTCCTTTTTCTAAACATACAGCCGCCAGTTGGCGTTTTCCTTATCTTCCTATTCTAAACAAACGGCCGTCAGTTTGCTTCACGCATTCTTCTTTCGTATTGCCGCTTTGCCTATTATCTTTCGATAGCCGATTGCAACGAAGCCATAAGCCATGCTGTTAATAGTATAATATATATATGTACATACATATGTACTTTATGGGGTCGTCGACGTTGCATTTTGCCTGTTACATATATTTGACTTTAACATACATATACTAAGCTGAATAAAATATCTACGTAGTCTCAAAATTCAATCCGATCGGACAACAATCACAAAAGTTATTTAAGAAAGTAAGAACATAAAACCAAGTGCTTCTGTCAGCTAACAAGGGAGGCCGGCGAGCGCGATGCTCGTGCGCCATCTGTCGGGAATAATTTCAAAGCATGTGCATATGTATGTATATGCCTACATACTTATGTTCATAAGAACATAGGTCGCGTGTCGCGCGACTGTTGCTTTCCTTACTGGTTTTTAATGTTTTCGTGGGTAATCACCTCTTTTGGGCGTCCACTGTGAGGACTGTTTTCGGTGCTCATTTCACCACGTCTAAACTTGGCATACCAATCCTTGATGGTTTTTTTCATGGTGAAGTGTCCGAAAACTCGTTATCAAGACAAATTTTTGCTTCTACTGTTCTTTTTCCCTTCAAAAAACAATATTTTATCAATACGCGAAATTCCTTTTTATCCATTTTCTTCCCAATAGCAAAAGTTGCTTCACTGAAAATGCTATAACTCTCAAAATCTGACAATTGTCAAATTTATATACGCGTTTTTTTAGAGGTTTATGGCCCTATTAAAAATATTGATTTAATTCTAGTAGCGCTATCCATGTGTCAGGCCGGGGACTTATCAATTGACCTAGTACATCCCTATAGTACTGGCCACTAGTCCGAAGCTGGTGAAATAAGTACTTACTAAGGGACTACCCCTTCTAACTTTACACACCCTAAGCAATGTATTTTATCATTTCGTTTTTTTGAATGAAATGTCCGCAAATAGGGTCAATCGCCACCACATCGTTTACCCGTAAGTAGAGAATTGGGTACCCATGGATTACTTATGTAGCTACTAGGATTGATTACCCCTGATTTCACTACTTCTGTAGGTACATATATATGTATATATACTGTCGCAAACTTAAATAGCCCACCCAGATCTTCTAAACTAAAATCTAGAATACTCTCAAATACATTTTTTTCAAATTCAATTTAGTTTTATTCTATAAGTATTTAATGAGTTTCAAGTCAATAAACAAATTATTTCTTTCTTATTTCGTGGTCATATTGACGAGCCATGACTGTTTAAGGTTAAGAGTAATGAGTCTTAAGAAAATAATCAAATTCTTCTCACTAGTCTTTGTCTGACTGTTGTAAGGGTTGAGATTTACACTTTTTAAAAACTTTTCTTTTTAAATAGTAATTGTCCCCTATGATTTAACTAACTTGTTCGTTAAAGACTCATATAATGTCGGGAGAGTTCGGCAGCTAACTTCACAAGGATACGTGTTCGTCATAAAGGCAATATTTAACGATCCTTCCTGCGTGGAGTAGTGCAGTGTAATTTTGGTCAGAAGCTTGCAACAAACCTTCACATCTCTGACCCTATAAAGTATTTATATAGGGTTGATTTTTAAGAGCTATAAGAAAGTTTAAAAAAAAAAACACATACAATTAAGAGAATTGCATGAAATTTTTATTTGAATCGCTAGTATGGTCCATATAATTTAATTTGATGTTTGAAGATTATTTCATGAAAATGTTGATCGTGACTGCGCCTCAAATGCTCCATCCGCTTAGTCCAATTTTGGCATACTTTTTCTGGTATCTCACGAATAAATACTTCAATGTTTTCCTCCAATGCGTCAATTGAAGCGGGCTTGTCTGTATAGACATTAGATTTAATATAACGCACGATCAAGGCGTCCAATTGACCGGTCCCGAATATTAAATAAAATGTTCAGCGAACTCGCCTCTCACGTGGCGCCGCCTTGTTGAAACCACATGTCAGCAAGTCAAGTTCTTGCATTTTGGGAAAGAAAAGGTTTGATATCATCTCACGGTAGTAGCGCTCACCATTGACAGTTACCTTACGATTCCCATCATCTTTGAAGAATTACGGCCCAATGATGGTCATCATTAACACTGTGCGATACAGCTGCGATATTTTCTTCAGTTCGAACTCTACGTAAGCGTGTTGGTGGTTTAATGTCCAACAATGTAAATTTGTTTCGAAATTTAGTTACAATAGCCCGAATAGCCGCTTCAGTGGGTCGATCAAACTGACCATAAAATGGAAGAAGCGCGCGATGAACGTTCTTAACAGAGCACGCACTTTGATAATAAAATTCAATAATTTGCAAGCGTTGTTCGTTTGTAAGACGATTCATTGTGAAATTATAGACCAATCTGAAAATGTTTGACATTGATACATAACACAAAACGTGCGTCAGCTGTTTAAACCTGTGTTGCCAAAAAGATAATAGCTAAAAAATCACCCTTTAGATTCTGTGTGTCCGTCTGTTGCAACGCAAAATAGTTTCTGAGTTTTAAAGCTATCTTGATGGTACAGATGCTTCTTGTCGCTGCACACTGTGTTTAAGTATACAACGAGCCGGATCAGACCGATATATCGTATATCTGCCATGCAAACTATCGGCTGACTTGCTATTTGTTAAGATATTGCAACCAAATTTACTACATCGGACTTTTTGTATATAGGTACACATATAATGCATATTAAACTTCATCAAAATCGGACCACTATAACATAACTGGCCCTGGAACAATCGGCCAAAATAAAGGTTTTTGTATGAAGACCAGTTCTGATTTTAGAAATAACTGAACCTATCTGTGCTAATCATAATATTGTGCACCACTAAATATCACTAGTAAGGGAACAATCAGAGGATATAATATAGAACCTTCGGCATGCCGAAGGTGTCCTTCTCGTTTAATATTGATAAGACCTTTCTCTAAACCGTTTTTTCGTTATGGTATTCATTCAAGACGTTAAACATCGTTACTCCACCTTTTCGATACATACGTATGTACTAGGTTATGAAATTTACCATTGAAATTTTGCTTGCGGCAGAGTCATGGGAATTAGATGTATATTTCGCAGGCGTGAATATGCTATAGGTTCGTCCATTCACATTATTTCCATAAATGTACTAATCCCTTTAATAATTGCTTATGACTTTTTGACTTCAGTTTGCCCTGTTTGGAATTGCACCATTAAAAATTGTATAAAAAACGGTATACTAATTATTACAGTAGCGTATTCAAGTGATTGGCAGCGAATTATTTATCAGCTAAATTATAAAATAATGACAAACGGCAGTTAGGTTACGTTATATCAATCCGGCTTAATAACAAGGTGCATTAATATGCGGATATATGGACAGTGCTTGTTCGACTCCTCTGTTCATTCTAATTCAGAATATATATCATTTATGGGGTCGAAGATGTATCCTTAGGTGCGTTGCAAGCTTCTGGTCCAAATTATTTTAACCTCTGCAAAAGTATAATAATCTTTTGCAGATATTTCGAAAACCCCATAGAACCCACATAGTGACTGCTCATGAATATACGTTATATACATTTTATTCAAACATTTTCTTTCTTTCAGGAAATATATTGATAATTTTGCCATCGTATTTTCATATAGTTAAATTAAACTATATCCTTTTAACCCACTTTTTAACTGATCATTTGGGAAATATGGCAATATATTTGTTGTACGAACACATGGAACTTGAATACTTAAACTCATTGCTTTCCAGTTGTCCTGGCAAAGCTAAGGTTGTTTTGACCACTGACATCATTGAGTCTTTGCCACTCGAAGTTTCCTTTAAATACTTGATAGACACAGTTTGTAAAAGAAAAACGACTTTCGCCGCTTTTTCTTGTACTTCTGAAGATGAGTTTGAATGGTTATCTAAGGATAGCCTGTGGAGAAGGCAATTACTTTTAAATTCAGGTGGGTGATAATAATAAAAATACCTTGAAACAATTTAATGTTTATTGTTTATTGTTCATTTATATTTTTAGACATGCCCATGGAATGTTTTAGGTTGATGTCTAAAGACACATTTAATATGTTAAATGATACAACCAGACCTGGATTACAAACGATGCACTTAGACAAAATTTGCTTATATATAAAAATGTTATCGCCAGATACGCTTATTAGTGAATATGTAATGAACACCATGTTCCCCCCACCAGCTGCAAATGTGCACCAGACTGTGCAGTTCCTGAAAAAGATTGATGTTTTAGATGAATTTGAAAAGGTAACTTGGCTAGGCCGTTGCTTGATAGACATACCTGTGACATGTCAGCTCGGGCGAACTTTGATTTTCGGAATTTTCCTACAATGTTTGGATCCTATTTTAACAATTGTGAGTGCCTTGACTACAGCAGATTCTCTGTATAGTTTGATCACTAAAGATTTTAATTGGAGTGAATATACTATTGACGGACTAAATAGTACGAAACGCAAACAGGCTCGTATATCAGATAATCAGTTTTCAGATCACTTCACTTTTGTGCGTGTCTTTCAAGAATGGCAAGGCCGATTTACAAAATATATCTCCAATCTGGTCCTTACTGATGAGTATGACTTCGTGCTAAATTGCTTAATGGAACAATTAGCAAACACTCGCTCTAAAATAGTCAGTTCCTTAAGGGCTGCTAACTTGCTGCATAAACAAGAACCATTTGATATACAAACCTCTAATCATATGTCAGACAACTGGCCAATAGTGAAAGCCGCATTAACAGCTGGTATGTATCCAAATATATGCTTTGTTGGGAAAGATCGAAATGGTTATAAATCGGCATACTCTGGAAATATGTATCTGCATTCCACAACAATGATTCACAATTTGTTGGAACCATTCAATGATTCTTCTCAACAAATTTCGCAGTGGATCGTATGCAACATAGAAAAACATAACATTAAATATGCAACTGTTGTTGCTCCGTTAACAGTAGCGTTATTTTGTGGTAAGTATGAATTGATTTTGATATTTTGGTGATTAATATCTGTGTTATTATTTTAATACAAGAATGATATGTCGAGACAGCTATGCAAAGGTATTATAATAAAGATAAAGGGTGTATACTTTTAATAAAAATCCACATGGAATATCTCTCAGTCTGAAAATTAGTCCCTGCGTTTTTTAACTAAGTATTGTATTGTATATTCATAAACCTTGTTACCTATGTTTGTTTTAATATATCGTATAAATGACAAATAACCTATCGACCTATTTTAAGAATGCTTTACGGTGTCATTTGCATGCATGTTTATTTTTCAGGATACCATATCCAATTATTCCTTCCTTTGGAAAGTTTTTCATTTATTTTAGAATAAAATCGCTTAAGTGAGGTAAATTATTTGTAAAAGTTTTTTTTTAATTACAGTCAGTCAGTCTCGCCTATTACTTTCGTTACTTGTTTATAGTCTAGTCACTTAACTCTTCAATACGTTTTGTTTTTTTACAGGGAGCATCAATTTGAAACTAGGGAAAATTGCAAATATTCACGATGTACACGTACGTGATAACATGGCTATACATTTTTTTATTGACGAGTGGATTGCGATGAGTTCTCCAAAGTGGACACTGGCGATGGTGATGAGGATACGTCAACAGTTTTTCAGAATCTTTCAACAGTTTTTGAATTACTGCGGAAAATTAGGAAAATTCAAAGATAAGTCAAGTATTTTAAAACAATATCGATTCTTGCTCGAAGCACTGAATGAAATTTTAAATCTTGAAGAGACCGTCGTAAACATTATAAGTGATCAACTTTACGGAAAGCAGCCAACATTGAAACTGGCGAGCTCATATTTACATCGTGTAAATCTAAACTTCATGGCGCATATGCATAACCCAATTAATTTGGCACTCACAACAAGTGTCTTTGAAAAACACTATTTTTTGCTTTACACAGAAAAATGTTCTGATCAGTTCTACCAAAACTGTGATAAAATATATATGGAAAATGTCATTGGAAAGTTTACTCGGCCGATTGCCTCGCCAACCAGACATATATACATTATTTTGTATTCAAAAAAACCAGATCTAATGCTGAGCATCAGCAGAGCGATAATACAAAATGGCGATCTTATCTTTATGGAGTATTTTAGGAACAAAATTCCAATTCACGAAGTCTTGTAAGTTATTCCTTTTGTATTACTTTTAAATTAAATTAAGATAAGAATGTATAATAAAAACATTTTTTTTTTTTTTTTTTGGATTGTATTATTTATTTATGTTTCTTATCTGTTTTTAGATACTGCAATAATTTATCAAATCTTATTCTATTTTTAATTACATCCTTTTGTGTTCGCACTTATGCCTCAGTAGTATTAGCGCTGGGCTGGTCGATCGTTGCGCTGCAGTCGGCTTTGGCTGCATACTCTTATTAGTTTTCTAGCAAAAGGATTTGGATGTGTCGATAACTTGTCTAAATGCTTCGCTTTTTTGTCTGAAATGACTTCAGTTACGTATTTAATTTGGAGGTCTCTGTGAATGTATTCGTTTCGGAGATACCACGGCGCTCCAGTCATAGTTCTCAGGATTTTGGACTGAGCTCGCTGGACAATGTCTATGTTACTTTTAGAGGCGTTGCCCCATAGCTCGGCACTATAAGTCCAGATGGGTTTTATCACTGAGTTGTACAAAAGTACTTTTTATTCCAGGCAAAGGGGGGAGTGTGTGTTTATAAGCCAATATAGGTTTCTGGCCTTTAGTCTCATGTGCAGCGTTTTGGCTTCTATATGCTTTCGCCACGTGAGTCGCCTGTCTAAATAGACACCTAGGTATGTAACTTCATTAGAATGTGGGATGCATGTGTTGTTTAGGGAAACGGCCGGGCAGCTAAGTTTATTTAGAGTGAATGTGACTTGTTTGCATTTGCTTACGTTCAGCTGTATGCGCCAATTCGCAAGCCATCTTTCTACAGGTGCTAGCTGATTGGTTAATTGCGAGGAAGCTTTTACTGGGCATCTGGAGCGGCTTAGTATAGCGGTGTCGTCAGCAAATGTGGAAGTTGTGAGCTGGTGATCAGTAGGGATGTCAGCCGTGTACAGAATGTAGAGGATTGGGCCCAGAACACTGCCCTGGGGCACTCCGGCTGCGGTTGCATAGTCGTTCGAGGTGCTATTATTGCACCTTACTGCAAAAACTCGATTGTAGAGATAAGACTTAAGTATCTTATGTGTGTTTTGTGGCAGAAGCTTGATAATTTTGAACATTAGTCCGTCGAGCCAAACTCGATCGAAAGCTTGGGCGACGTCTAGGAATATAGCAGTGCAGTATTCTCGACGCTCGAAAGCAGTGCCAATTTCCGATGTGATTCGGTTGACCTGTTCAATAGTTCCATGCTTTTCTCTGAAGCCAAATTGGTGGCTTGGGATTGTATTGTACGTTTTAAGATGTGGGCTGATTTTTAGCAGCAAAACTTTTTCAAACAGCTTTGACAGGCAAGCTAGTAAGCTTATAGGCCTGTATGATGATGGCTGAGTTTTATCTTTTCCTGGTTTGGGTATCATGATAATGATTGATTTCTTCCATCGCTGGGGGAAGTATCCAAGCTTAGCAATAGCGTTGAAAAGTAAGCAAATATGCAGGATGGCACACTGCGGAAGTTCGATGATCATTTTCGGCGTAATTAGGTCAAAGCCAGGCGACTTTCGAGGCTTCAGTTCGTTGATGGCTTTTTCTATTTCGCTTTTCCGGAATTCCAGAGGTTCTTGGGGGGCCATGTCCGCTGCTGTTGTAGCTGGTAGAGTGAAAGAATTTGTAGCAGCGTTTGGCTGGAATACGTCGTGCAGATGATGAGCAAATGCACTTGCTCTCTCTTCATCGGAGCGAAGCCAGCTGCCATTGCCACTTCGTAATGGCATAACCGTTTCTGTTGGTGAGCTTAGGTTCTTATAAGCACTCCATAGTGGATGCTTTGTGCTGGTTGGAGATAGTTGCTCTATGTACTGGCGCTGGGCTTCAGCTTCCTCTTGTTTGAGTGCCTTGGTGAGTCTGCGGGTGGCTATCTTTAGGATATGCTTTGCGTTTGGTGATCTGCTGATCTGCCACTCCCTCCGAAGGTGTCGTTTATGTATCACCAGTTGTTCTATTTCGCGGTTTGTACTGGTGTAGCTATATTTGTTACATGTGTTCGATGGGGTAGCAGCCTTTGCAGCAGAGACTAAGGTGGCTTCGAGTGTATCTGTCGTGTGGTCAACATCTTTCTCTGTGGTCAATATCGGTGTTTGCTCAAGGTGTGCACAAACAAATCTTTTGTACTTAGACCACTTTGTTAAGTTGCTTGTAATCCTGTGAGATCGGTCAACAGTGTGTGGACGATTGAGAAGATCCAGTATAACCGGCGAGTGGTCAGATGATAGGTCAGCAAGTGACTCAGCGGTGAGCATTGCACGGTTAATTTTTCGTGTTACTGCAAAATCAATTAAGTCTGGAATTTTGTTGGGATCTGCTGGCCAGTATGTAGGCCTACCCGGAGACACAAAGCCAAGCTTATTACGTGGCTTGATCATTGCATTATACAGTTGCTTACCCTTTGGCGTCACCAGGCGGGATCCCCAGTGCGTGTGCTTGGCGTTGTAGTCGCCGGCTGCAATGAATTTCTCGCCCAAAGTGTTGAAAAATTCCATAAATTGGTCTTCAGAGATCGAAAAGCGGGGTGGGCAATAAATAATAAAAACATGAACACATTTTTAAACACTTGCAGAGGGATAGTCTGTTCGTTAATCTGTCTATCTGTTAAAATTGCAAACAATCCTTCTGGGCTAGAGCAATCTTTATAAAGAGACGAAATATTGTATAGTTGCGACACAACCTATTGACAGATTTTTTTAAGATATCAAATTTACTACATCATAATAAATAATAACTAATGTAAACAATTTGCTTTAAATTTCATCAATCATCAATCGGACTACTATAACATATAGCTGCCATAAGAAAAATCGGCCGAAATAACCGTATAGATTTTTGAAGTAGCTCAACCTGTCAAAGTAATCAACGAATACATTTCATTAAATTTCAACAACTTTGTTTTATAGTTTTCATAGGTATAATCAGTTGTCTACATACTCTTGCAGAGGGTATATTAATTTTGGCAAAGAGTTTGCAACGCACCTTAAGAAACATCTCCGCCGTCATAGAGTATATATATTCTTAATCAGCATCAACATAGGAATCGAACTAGTCCTGTCCGTGTGTCCGTGTGTCCGTCTGTTGCAAAGTAAACTAGTCTCTCAGTTTAAAAGCTATCTTGATAAAACTTGGCACACATTAATGCTTATTATTGCTGCACGCTGTAAATAAGTCGGAACGAGCGATATATCGTATTGCTTCCAAACAAACTATCGGCCGATTTTTGTAATTTGTCAAGAAATTCCAAATTTACTACATCGGATTTTTTTTCTATACTCAATAAATATAAAATTTAATCAAAATCGGACCTCTACAACATATAGCTACCATAGTAGAAACAATCGGCCAAAATTAGGTTTTTGTAAGAAGCTCACTTTTGATTTTACAATAGAAATAACTTAACTTATCAATGCCAATCAAAGTCAGACATAATATTGACATTACACAATCTCTATCAATTTGCATTATATATAACTATCATTGGAATAATATTAAAACCACCAAGGGTATAGAACTTTCGGCTAGTCGAAGCTAGTTTTCGTTCTCGTTTTTTGTTTCTCTTTGCAAATTGCGGGCAACATTGATAACAACTTTTATTTACGCACGTTTCAAATCTCAATATCAAGCATACCTAACATCCCCTTTCTTTATTTTTATTTAATATAAAATATTAAATGTGACTCATCTTATATTTTAAATCAGTAAATATTTTATTACGTAATAACTTTCTTACTTTCTTTCTTTTCGGTTTTATTGTTTTAAGTTAATTGTTTATCAATCACATTTCAATTTCATTAAAGGAACTCGTGTGCTGCTTTAAAAATGAATATACCCAACTTTGATGGTCGCCTTGTTTCATCGCTTATTGATAAAAGGGCTGGAAAACTAATAATGGAATTGTTTGCCTTTCGACACCACTGAATATAAAATACTTGATTTTAATTCAATGCTATTTTAGTTTATATTGAGCCCAAATATGGCATGACTGCAACGAGATGGCAAAGTGTGGAATTAAAAAATAAATCTGTAACACCGCACTATAATTCCATTTCAAGAAAAGTTTGGCGTAATTTAAAATAATTAACTGTTGTTTAAAATACATATTTGAAAATAAAAATATGTGCACAAGAAAAGTATAAGCTTTACAGTAATTTTGTTTTATTTCTACAAAAGATATGAGATTATAGAAATGACAATTTCATTAAAATACGCAATAATACACAAAGAAATATTAAACTATTTATAATAAGTATGTTTAGATCAATGGCACCCACAAGATTTTACGATCATATTTCTATACTTCTTTAGGTTGACATTTTCATCATTTAAGTGATATAGAACAGGTAATGCACCTAATCGGGTTGGTGCACAACATGGTTTTGGGACCTTTTTAGGTTCAAGCAAGTGTACCAGAGTCTGAACAATTGCGTGGTTTGTGGCATTCATGTGTGCGTTAAGTGGAAAATTACATTCTCCGCTGCAATAGAATGCTCCGTATCCATCAGGCGCTATAATCCAATCATGCCAGCCTAGATCTTTAAAGTCAATATATAGTGTTTGCATTTGACAGCTACGAGTGCTTTCAATTGCGTTTTCTACAAATGGATTTACTTGTTCAGATTTTTTCTTTTTCCGCTGATGTAGAGTGCTGCGTTTTGTTCTTTTCTGAGTAGTATGAGAAGAAGATTTTAATAGTTCAGGTCCTCTGAAGAATCCAATCATAAATGGCTGATATTCATCGTCAATTTTAACTCTGCGATGTATTAGACCAATATCGTCGAGTTTGATTTCTCGTTCTGGTTTGTTGACGGCATGTGCACCGATATAAATACCGTGATTCTCTTTTGGATTAACTAGCCAACCATGCAGGGCTTCCGTTACATTGAGCTCTAGCCAGCCTACATAATCTCCCGTTGTATTGACCGACGACATGGGCTCAAGTGTATTATGCGATGACTCTGTCGATCGTAACAAATAGATTGTGACTGTGAATTTTTTATAAGTTGTCAACCATTTGCCTTCATTTGAATTCTGGAATATTCGTAGTTCCGCCATCATTAGATAGTTGTCGTTAGGAATGTTGGATGTATCAAACCACAATCGACATCCATGTTCGTGGCGCATTTCTTCCACATTATGATTACGCTTGTTCAAGAACGTCATTATAATATCACTCTCCTCTATTGCTCGCTTGTCAAGGTCTGTAATAAAATTCTGTTCACCTTCTTCAGCGTCGCGCTTAGAACGACTGTGAGCTGTGTTTTCCGTACTAACTAGTCCTTCTTCGGATGTGATACGGTGATAAACATCAAGCAAGAACTTAGGTGCAGATTTCCTAAGAGATAAACCATGATTCTTTTGATGTAAGGGCCGATCAGCAATACCTAAGAACTCCAGTATCTCATATGAAACATCCAATTTATCATCTTCATTGAGGACGCGTTGCATGATTGTCTGATCTTTACCATTATCTATGTAAATCCCAGATTGAGTCGAGTCGGTAAATGGCATCAACAAACTAATTAAAATTAGCCAAAGTGATGGCAAAACTAACACGGATAGTGTCATGATGATTTTATACTTATCAAGCTTGTAGCATTAAATGGTACATTGAGTGTGTTTCTATTAAATGTTTTAATGTACAATTTTTTTATGTAGAATGAAAAATTCCAATACACTTGTATTAAGTTTGTTGTATGTATCTTTATCTCATGGATGCATTTCTCTGAAACCCATTTTTTCATAAGTTGGCAGGGTTAATGGTACGATCTTCATTCATGGCATCCCTATTCAATATCTAAACTGGATGTCTTGAAAAAAATTTGTTTAGGAAGGGAATAATTAGAATTTTTGTGAAAGTTGAATCTCGTAATTTTTGTCGGATAATTGTAGTTTATTCATTCCAAAAGTATTTAAAATAATACTAGCGATAGGCCTTTTAAAGTTGCAATTTTATCGATTATTCTACGATAATATGACATTCTTGGTCATATTAAGCGCCTAAAAATCGAAACAACATAAAGTCAGTCTCGATTATTGTTTATTGTGAATCAGCTGCTTCGGATAAAAATACATATATAGTACTTTTGATTTCTCACTGTTAAATAAAACAGGTTTATTACGAAGATATAGTAGATTGCAAGCGCATTAGAAAGTCCTCAAACTTAGGTGAGTACAATACTATTCAAATAGAATTACAACATAGTATCATATATAAAATTGCACTTAAACATTTATTTAAATGTAAACAATAGAATTAAATTTTAATTTGTATACATATTAGATAAATTTCATTAAGCAAGCATTAACATAAATTAATTTATATGTATAAATAGATATTTGTCATCAGGTATGTGGTGAACCCGTCTATATTTATATTTATATGTTTATGTTTCTTAAATGCGGTCCTTTGCTGTTGTTGATATTGGAATCAATTAATCTCAATATGCTAGTTCAATTCAGCTTAGAATCCAGCTTAGAATCAGAAATACACATACAGTGTCAACTAATTCATTGCTAAACATAAACATTTGAATCATTTTGAACAACATATTGAGTTGAAATACGTGTGAGCATAGTACAACTAAATACATGTGCTTGTAAATAAATTAAGTTAAAAGGTTATATGTATATTTATTTTCAAATATCTACATACATATGTATGTACATATGTTCATGGAATACTCCCAAATGATGTCACCATCTAATAAAGCCACACACATACATACAACCATACAAACGTAAATATGTATGTATGTACTTCTATACATATTAATCCCCTAACAGAGAGTATATTAATTGTGGTCAAGAGTCTCCAGAGCATATGTATCTCCGACCCAATAAAGTGTATGTATGCATATCATGCTGACCTGTTTGGTATGTTTTGATCATCATCAACAGTCAACACAATTTTATGATTCACTCTGTAAATAAATAGGAACGATTTGGATGGGAGGCATATGAAAAACTTACATATATCGGCCATAGAATCCATAGAATCATATTTGAGATAATTGGATAATTGTTTAATGACGTAAATGACTTGTGTTAAGCCTTTTAAGTAGCCTCGCAAAATTGCACAGGTTACTAGGACAAGTCTATTTAATTTTTCGAAGCCATTGATCATTGATCATTGGCCTTCAGACACTTTCTTAAAAGCGGTATATTTTGTTCTCAATAGGGTTCTTTTATCGACTCCTGAACATTACGCTACAGCCAATATTTTTCATATTTTTTTTTGTATTAAGATCGAAATACTTTTGTAAATTAACTAAACTTATCAGTACCAAAATCGGAAGTTAATAGGAATAATCAGTTAAAAATAAAGATTTGTATACAAATATATTTTACACAATACAAAGACTGGAATTCTAATTATGACCTCAGCATAAATACACATAAAATCGGTGAATTTAGGTTTGCTTAATGGGTAACGTCTGATATCTGTAGTTCGACTATTTAAGTCACATCATTTTTGATATAATGATTAATACTATACCCAACTAATCAAATCAAATCGGAATATATTAAAACTTTGTGCATTTCAGAAATACAGCATTAACTGGATTTAAAAATGGATGAGCTGAAAGGATTTTTAAGGCAGGCAGGACAAGAGTTCCTTAATGCCGCCGGTGAAGCTGCAATGGGAGCAGCTAAAGATGTTGTCGGATCTGTAATAAATGAAATATTTGTTAAAAAGGAAGCCACCACTAAGAGAATTTTGCCAAGCATTAAAAATATGCGAGTTGTAAGTCAACTTAATTATTATAACAACATATTGACCATAAGATAATAATAATTGATTATGTATGATAACTTCATTACGTATAAAGTTACAAGTATAATAACAATAATATAATAATAACATTTAACAATTATAATTTACTTTACGGTGTCTCCTTACACCTCCTTCTGTCTTTTACATACATTTGCACAAAGTTAGTAAGTAAACCCTTTTCTACCATTTTCAATGATCGAAAGTTATAAAAAAAACAAGAAATTAGTATATATATTTGTTTGATTATTTCAACTTCTTAACCAACTTTAACGCTTGATGTAATTATAGTTAGAATTACAGAGAGACCAAAAATTATAAAATAGACTTCTAGTTTTTTATGAATTTATACCCTTGCAGTGCCAATTACAGTGAGACATAATACCGAATATACACAATACCACCTTTGTACATGACTAGTATTAGAGAGATTGCAGGAGACAATAACCTTCAAGGGTATACAATTTTTGGTTTGCCTAAGTTAGCTAATTTTATTAGTTTGTTAACTTTTTCTTAATAAATGTTTGTTAAAAAAAAAAGCATTTTTATTTACCAGAAAAAAATATGTTTTGTAGACTGAAACAAACAATATGATAATAATAACTAACTGGTACCTGTTGTGTGTTAACATGGGTTTTTATCCATTTGCGCGGTGAAAGGGGGAGTGGCTGAAAGGGGGAGTGGGGTCTGCCACGTATCCTTCTGCCTGTTTTCGGTTGCACAAAGTTATTATACTTTTCTACAATTAAGTTAGCTTAACAGCAAAAACCAAATTGACAATTATTTAATATATGTATATAAAAATGCATATTTTTATACCTTTCGACCATTAAAAATTGTCAAAAAGGGTATACTCACTTTGTGCAAATGTATGTAACAGGCAGAAGGAGGCGTGGGAGACCCCATAAAGTATATATATTCTTGCTCAGGATCACAAGCCGAGTCGATTGAGCCATGTTTGTTTGCTATTATAAAAGCTAGAGTTACCAAATTTGGCAGGAACACTCCTGTGTACTATAAGCTGATCAAGTTTATTTCAAATGTTAGGTGCTACGCCCACCGCCCCCGTAAATAAAAAATTTAATTTTTGAACTCAATTTGTAAGCGCTGTATAAAAGCTACAACTTTCTAACTTTAACATACACTAAGCTGAATGAATTATCTACGTATTCTCCAAATTGCAATCCGATCGGAAAATAATCACAGAAGCTATTTAAGAAAGTTTGAGCATAAAACCAAATGCTTCTGTCAGCTAACAAGAACGGCGGGCGAGCGCGAAGCGCGGGCGCCATCTGTCGGGTGTCCGAGAAATCCTCCATCACTTTGATTAGGCGCTGCACAGTGGTGCCTTTATCATGCCAGAATAAAATCGTAGTGATACCCAAACTATTAAGATTACATTGTCGGCTTGCTCTAGGAAAAAAATGAAGTTGTTGATGTATGTACATTTTTAAATTTGCAAAAATGTCTTAATATCATTATATTAAGACATTTTTGCAAATTTAAAAAATGTGAATTTGACAGTTTTATAGTGGGTGTATCAGAAAACTATTCAATAGCGCCGTCTCTTAATAAGTTAGTCTGTATAAAAATACAGATTACAGATATAAATATGTAAGATTATAAGTTAAAGTTCCTTTCAAATAGCTTTAAGAATGCTTTTTATTCAAATAAATTTTTTTAAATTTAAGAAAAAATAGGCGATCTGACCAAGAAATTTGTCTTTCCAGTTGGGTGAAAACAATTCCAGTAGTCAATTTGCAGACGTACAGGATTATGAAACTCTGCTGAAAAACTGTTTGATGAATGGATCGCTTTTTGAGGATCCGCTTTTTCCGGCTAGTAATGAGAGCCTCATGTTTTCACGTCGACCTGATCGTTACATAGAATGGATGCGCCCGCATGTAAGTCCTACTATATTATTAACCTAAAAAGTATTTCCAAATTATCCACAATTTAAATTAAACTTTAAACTTTTGTCACATTACTAAACACGGAATTATACCAACTACCATACTCACTATTTAGTAAATTTGCCATCTTAAGGTTAGCTAATTTTTAAAGAAAGTGAAATTCATTTAAATCCAGATATTCGGAAATATGTCTTATTTCAAATTCACCCACTATCCAAGGTTATTGTTTTCATACTAAGTATACAATGTTAGTTATCCAATCGCAACTAAGTTTTCAGAAATTTGGACGTTGATTGTTATTGGGTTTACCAAAAATGAACTTCATTAAGATTGCGTTTGGAATTTGTATCCATGTACTGGGACGGAAAGAGTGTGGTTAAATTTTAAAACAAACTTGGTCTTCGTTTGATAATAACACATAGTGACACCAAATTTGGTAGCCCTAGCTATTATAGTCTCTAAAATCTAGCTTTTCATAAGGATAGACAGACAATTGGTACAAAATTATAATATTCTTGTACCCTTTGGGTATCGGGTATAAAAAGTCATGGTCTGGATGCGCTACCAATGGAATTATATTTAAAATATTATGGGTCACTGAATTCAAATACAGGTCGGAATTTCGTCATTGCGTCTGGACTTCGAATCAACCTAAGAACTTTACAACCTTCGATTAGGCTGCAAAACATATAGAATCCTATCTGCGATGCATGTGTTGGATTGTGTTTTGCCATTCTAAGCTCGGCTTCGAAGTGAGAATTTACACTGCATTTTACCTCGAAAAATTTGTAAATCCCAAATAAATAAAGAATCAGGCAATGCGATATTTGCTCCTATATGTTTTTTACCTTCAAAAAACGAATTCGAAATCAAAACCTGTTATATCACGTCTGAGTTTTGACCATTCATACTAAAATTTTTCCGAAGAACACCGATAATTATTCAATGTAAAACACAAACAAAGAACCAAAAATTCATACGCACCTTTAATGTATACTCGAATAACATGCAGATACGAAGTAATCAATCAAACCGTACAACAATCAAATTGATCAACTTTATCTTTTACATACAAAATCGATAGTCAACATTCCTAATCGAGCCCACCCGGACAATAACGACAGAATGATCAATGAAAAAATTGAAGTTAAATTTTATTTACACAATTATTATTTTAAATTACAGTGAATATTATCAAGAACTTGTGCATTTACCATCACACTTTCAAAAATGTAGTCAATAGTCAAGATATTTTTGTTAAAAATATCAAAATTATTAAAATATCAAATTGCATAGCAAAATTAATACATATTGCAGTATCCAATAATTTGTAAGGGTCCTGCTTTAAGGCTTCTGGGCAACAAAAATGTAAACTCTGTAGAAATTAAAGCTTTGCTTAACCCACAGAATAAATCTGTAGGGCAGTTCTTAGCTGACTTTGGAAAAATAAACAACCTAAAATTTATAAATATATAAACTAATTTATAAATAATAAACTACCTAAAATTTATAAACACAAAATAATATTATTTCAGTGTAGTATGTAGTGTCTTGAAGATATTCTTATTTTTTGTAGGAAATAGTTGACAATCCGCAATTTTTCGTAGAAGGCTACTCGAGATTTGATGTACAACAAGGTGAACTAGGAGATTGCTGGCTTTTGGCTGCTACTGCCAATTTAACTCAAGAATCGTCGTTATTTTTTCGGGTAATTCCACCCGACCAAAGTTTTGAAGAAAACTATGCTGGAATATTTCATTTTCGCTTTTGGCAATATGGTAAGTTTATAAACATATATTCTTAATTAAGATCACCAGCCAAGTAGCCATGTCGGTTTGTCCGCATGAACGCGCCGATCTCAGCAACACTAAGTGCTACTAACAATATGAACATTTCGCATGAAGGTATATCGTATTCAGTTTACGCTATGTATTTTAGATTAAGTTTTGTTCGGTACACGCATACATAAGTATATGTACATACTTATATTGTAGTGAGAGATCGCCATGTATGTGGTGAGACAGCTGCCCCATTAAATCGTTCTTTATTGAATGTCGTTCAAGCTTGAAGCCAAGGCACATACATATATGTATGTCTATGTATATCTTATATATATAATATGCATGAATTGCTTATGTATAGGGTATGTGTCATATACGTACATAAATGAGGCATCGGTCGCGTATGCCCAAAGTGCTGACACTGCAATTGTACTAGTGGATCGGCATTCTTGCCTGATCGCATTTCGATCATGATAAACATTTCAACAAAGTGTTACAATGTGCGACGACTGTATGTATATTATGTATATTAATTTATGCCTACCACATCTCCCTTCTTTTTTAAAAATAACGTAATATTATGTAGTTATTTTATATAAATTGAAAAATTATATATTATATATTTTATATATTATTATATATATTTTTTTGGATTTATATATTTATTTTTTATTTTATAATGTAAGTAAAAATAATAAGAAAATTAAAGTATTAATATATAATAAAAATTTGCTATTTCGATTTTTATTAAATTGAAATTATATTTTTCTTAACGTCTGCCACACTTAAAAGATTTTTAAGAATTAAAAAGTTTTAGCTTATCCTTATGTGCTATCTGTGTTTTATTTTTATTTCCTACGATTGTTATGTTATCTTTATCTCATATTTCTTTTACTGTATAAGGTCCTAAATAGTTGTTTTCTAATTTTTGACCTGTCTAATTCTTAAATAGTAACTTATCTCCTATTTTTAATTCAAGGTTAACTGTATTCTTATAGTATCTTACTTTCCTATTGGTCTTTGCTATTTTAACTTCTTTTGAATAGTCATCCATGTGTTATAATGTTTTTTCCCTTTTTCAACAAACACTTATGCTTGTCTATTTTTCTATTTGTCTATTATTTCTTGGCATCATTATACCCTTCGACCAAATGAAAATGGTCAAAAAAGGGTATACTAACTTTGTACAAATGTATGTAACAGGCAGAAGGTGGCGTCGGAGACCCCATAAAGTATATATATTCTTGCTCAGGATCACAAGCCGAGTCGATTGAGCCATGTCTGTCTGTCTGTCCGTCTGTCCGTCTGTCTGTGTGAACGCACAGATGTCAGCTATTATAAAAGCTAGAGTTACCAAATTTGGCAGGAAGACTCCTGTGTACTATAAGCTGATCAAGTTTATTTCAAATGTTAGGTGCCACGCCCACCGCCCCCACAAATCAATAATTTAATTTTTGAACTCAATTTGTAAGCGCTGTATAAAAGACTTTCTAACTTTAACATATACTAAGCTGAATGAAATATCTACGTAGTCTCCAAATTACAATCCGATCGGACAATAATCACAGAAGTTATTTAAGAAAGTCTGTCAGCTAACAAGGGAGGCGGGCGAGCGCTAAGCACGATCGCCATCTGTCGGGATTAATTTCAAAGCATGTGCATATGCATATGTGTATGAATTTAACAAATTAAACTACACGGGAACATAGGTCGAAGGGTATTCCACTGTCGCGTTTTTCGCGACTGTTGCTCTCGTTGTTATTAATTACCTGATAGATATTGGGCACTTCTAAAATTTCTTTATTCTTTTTAGGTTCATGATGCAATATTTCACATGCGCAGGTATTTTGCTGTCTTGTTGAAGAAATCGTTGTGACCTTTAATATCTATCTATTCATTGCTTTAAGTTCTCTAATGGTTCTTCGGGACAGAGCATCTGCTACGTGATTATCTTTTCCCTTGAGGTATTCTACTGTAAATTCAAACTCTTCCAAGTCCAAACGCATTCGTGTTAGCTTGGAAGTTGGGTTTTTCATGGAAAAAAGGTATGATAGTAGCCTATGGCCACTTTGTACTAAGAAATGCCTACCATATATGTATGGTCTGAAATGATTTATTGCCCAATGAATACCTGCTAATTCTTGTTCTGTAGTGGACTTATTACTTTCGCCTTTTATACAGTTTCTTGAAGCGTATGCCACTGGTAGCTGTTGACCGTTATGGTCTTGAGATAGTGCCGCTGCACATGCCTGTTTACTAGCATCTGTAATTATGCAAAATTGTTTTCTGAAATCCGGGTACTTAAGAAGTGTTGGTTTCATTAATTCCTTTTTAAGATATTCGAATGATTCGTCGAATCGCCTAGCTTCGACTGCATTTACTGGTTGGGGGTAATTTTTGATTACATCATATTTTGAGTGATCTAGTAATATACCTTTATCAGTACATTTGTAATTTGTAATGACTAATCGCCATCTTTTTTCCGCCGAATTAAGCAGTGATTTCTTGGATACCAGGAAACGGCTCGACAATGCCGTATTTTATTAATTTGTCAACTGGCATTCTATAGTTCTTAATGTATACAGGGGTCTTATCGTTCAATCTCAATTTTTGCTTATAAAATTTATTTGCTGATATGCTTTCTGTTTCGAGACCAAAAATATCGCTATATTCGGTGCATAATTCTGTTAGTTCGTTTTTGAATTACGTTGGGAATTTAAAAAGTTTTAGTACTTCTGAAGTTCTTTGCGGACTATTCTTTTCATTTGCATTAAATATCATAATCGTTTAATGATTATATTTATAATACGAATCAACACGTTTTGAGTATTTACAAGTGCGCTTGCTATTATGATTCCAGGCCGCAATTCCTGGTTAGGGATTAAGACATTTGTGTCAGTGGACAAAATATTGATTTTTCGGATAACTTCGGATCTTGCCTGCAAAACTATTTCAATATTTAATGAATGTATTATAGTAATATTTATGTTCCTGAAATTATTAGGCCTTTAAGTGAACCAATCTTCTTGGTCTCTGAATTCTAAAATACAATTGTATTTCTTTATGAAATCCAAGCCAATTATAACATCTCTTGGTATAGGAAAATTATCCGGTACAATATGGAATTCATATGGTATTGCTGCATTCGCAGCGCACATATCTAATTCAACTGTACCTGGTGGTACGCTGGTGGTTCACAGGTTACCTCGAAGAATGGACTCCATACTACCTCGTAGTCAGCTAGGCACGATTTCTTCAGTTTGGTTATTTTTTCTCTGGATGGCGGCAATGTTTTATTAGGTCGCTTCTTCGAAGGCTTTTCTTATTCCGTAATCCATGTATTTATAATTATGAAGAGTTTTATATGAACACAAATAAATACACGATGAAGTTTGAGTTAGCGGGGACGTCAGTCCCCGTTGAGTTATCTTTATTCAATGTTCCTGGCTTAACATTAACAGGTGCCAAGCGCTGCGACATAGCAGCCAAGGCTCTTATGTATTTTAATACATATAATGTAACAATATATAATGCATACATTGAGAGAGTATGTTGGGTGCGCGCATTATGTACATGGCTAGCGTGAGAACGCTGACCATGCAATTTAGGCAGTGCGGTTCATAAGTGGGTGATCATGTTACACCTTCACTTGAACGTTGCCGTTTGCATAAGTACTGCAACAATGCAATTGTGCTGATATCAGATTGATTCTTTGGGTATTATATATGTACAACATGTGCGCATACTACATCTCCCTCCTTTTAAAAAATAACGAAACTTAGTGTAGTTATTTTATTTACATATATAAATTATTTATTTGCCGGCGTAAGTCGCGCGCGGCTCTACGAGTCAGTTGTCGGGCGGTGCCGCGACAATGAAAGACAAGGAGTTACGTTTAATTAATTATTTATTTAGCTACTCGAGCCAGGCGGAGCGATGGCAAGCGAGCGTAAAATCGAACTGAATACAAAAGTGAACTTAGAAGTACATGAGAGCAAAACTTTGTTTCGCAATCATATTCATAGCGGCCACGCAAATATGTCGTGTTTGCCGGCTATGCAACGACATCCGCTCGACTGCTTGGTCTGCAGATTCTCCCGGCGTCGTATTTCAGTCAGCATTTCTGAGACCGTTGGCTTTAGTTAACTACTCCCCCTCTAAGTTGAGGCCGCCCTCGGCCGACCCTATCCCAGCAACCATCTCGCTTAGTTGCCTTGCAGCTCTCCACGTCTTTATGATGCGGTAACACACCAGCGTGACGCATATGAGCGTGCAGCACATTGCTCCAGCGATGAGTATTATCTGGATTGCATGGTCGGCGCTAGCTTCCTCTTGGAACTGCCGGATAGTCTCCAAGTTACGTTCACTCAAACGATGAAGATAAGGGAGGCTGAGCACGTTCTGGTTGGCAGTGATGTTCAGTAGGGGGAATCTAGCAACACCCGGGACTTTGCTTCTGATGTTGTTTCGGTTGGTGAACGAGGTTCCATTTATGGTGGCCCGCTCATCGAACGTGATGAGGTGTGTACCGCGTATCCAAACTTCAGTGCCATTGTCAACCTGCACCTTTGCGGGTTGGTCATTTACTATGACGATTCCGTCGTCCACATAAGTTACCGGGCCCAGATTGCTTGGTTGGGTTTCGCAATGGGCCACACCGCCTGCACGAAGTTCTCTGGCACATGAACTTTCTGATGACAACCGACAGAAAGAGGCACCGGGGGAGGCGGTGCAATTTTCGACCATGTAAATTCCTCCGTCACACTCCGCTATGATGTTATCGTCTATCCGCAATGTGAAACCTTTTTGCTCCACGAGAAAAATAATAATCTTTTTACAGCTAAATTTGATTTTGGGGAACCTAATTATAACGTGTAGGGCGTTAACGGACTGTAGGACTTTGACGGACGATACGGACATGAGATCCCCTATAGGGGTGTCTGTGGGCACCTCAAGCCAAACTGACTTTAAGTCTGCATGATCTAAAATGTTTGCGCTGACGATTTTAAGTTTTGCAAGTGTTACGGCTAGCATGAGATTTTGCAACTCCATCATCAACATTCTGTCTCTAGCTAGCAAGGTCTCGTATAAGTGGCCGGAATCTATTTGTGAATCTTTTGCTGCTTTGAGAATTGTATTTACGGTGACTGTTAGTTGATTAATTTGACTTTGGACTCTGTTATTTATTTCCACTTGTCTATTGTGTGCGTTGATTAGCTGAGTTTCTGTAAATCTACTCCTTTCTAAATCCCTGGCATCTGGGGTACCTGCTACGACTTTCAACATGGACCCTAAAAAATCCAAGCTCCTAGCTACCCTGTGGTGCGTGCCCAATGCTTCTAGCAAATCCCTTAAGTGAGCTGCATCCACGCTCAACAATTTTCTCATATGCGAGTGTGAGAACATGTCCAGCAAGCTGGTTGTTTCCTCTACTATGCGCATATATTCCGAGAGGTTTGCCGAATGCCTAACATAAGCAAACTCCTCCCATACCAAGACTCGTCCCTCGATAACGGGGATGTATTTGGCACGCGAGTAGTCGGTGATGTGCGCCGAGGCCAAAGATACAGACAGAAAGAGGATGAGTCCAACCCTGTAAGCGAAATTTTAATTAAGTTTTTGTTTGCAAAGATGAAAGCCCAACACCAGGAAATATTTAACTTAAATGCTATATGCCAATGGCATTGAAACCTTTAGATCTAATTAAAGTTACGCCAAGTGGCTAAAAGTTTAAAATTAATCAAAGTACGCGCATGCGAGCTACCTTAGGTTGTCTTTATGGACCACCCCTTAATGAGGACTGTGGTCCCCATGTCCGCTTCAACAGCTCTTTCCTCGCATAGAGGCGTGAGCTTGTTGCCGAGTCTTCGGTTGGACTTGACCAACACTTTCTCACCAACCTCAAACGACCTGTTTTGCCGAGTGGCATTTTCTCTGGCCCTGAGCGCAGTTTGAGCCTTTAAAATTCTATTATGGATTTCTTCTTGTGACTCATTGGGGTGCGTTTGAACGATGTCAGCCGGCCTCCTGTTGACGACCGAGTGAATCGACTTGTTGTATTGTGCGGTGGCTAGCAAGATGACTTCCACCGTGTCGCTTATGCCCTTATCTATTTTAAGACATCTGGCGAGCTCCAGCAGAGTGCTGTGGAAACGCTCCACCTGCCCGTTGGAGGTGCTGTGCAGTGGTGGTGCGTTTGCAATGCTAACGCCAAAGTTGTTAGACAGCATGGCTGTAACTGTATGTTAGTTCAGCGATGGTTCGTTGTCGCAGTATATCGTTCTAGCACTCGGGAAAAAGTTCATGAGTAGAAGCAGCGCTGGCTTCAGGTCCTCAATGGTTCTCGAGTTAATCGGCTGGACAACAGCAAATTTGGAAAACTTGTCGACGCAAGTGAGGAAGAATTTCCTATCGGTAGAGAAAATGTCGATGTGCAACATTTCCCCAGTATTTGAAGGTATTGGCGTTTCGCCGATCTCTTGTTTCTTTGGGTGCCTATCGTATTTGGCTCTTGCACAAGTCTTGCAATTCTGAACGATTTCGCCGGCTAGCTTAGCCATTTTGGGGAAATAGTATTCGGACAAAACTTGCTTCACATTTTCCTGTGCTGCTCTGTGGGCCCTATTGTGCTCAACAGCCAAGATTTCCTTTCCCTCTTCTATTCTGAATATGTCCACCACGCGGTTCTTGCAGAACCAGAATTTTGTGGCCGGGAATCTCCGGACTACTGCATCCTGTATCATTGTTCACGCTTCTCGGGACAATTATGTCTGTCAGTTCGTGTAGCAGAGATTCTCTGCAAGCGAAATTAACCACGTGCCGCCTTTTATTCCCGAATAAAATAAAAGTCTGTTTAGATGGGAGGCGTGCTTCTTCCAGTACTATCTGATTCTGGAAGCAGTTCAACGGTTTATCGGTTGACTCGATCGTGTGTGTGAGGGAGAGCTCACTATGGATTGTTGCTGCGCAGGATTCGGGTTCTTGTTCATCCAAAGCGTTTAGCTGTTGTCTGGACAATGCATCCGCCACGAGATTCTCTTTACCGGGCTTGTAAAAGACCCGGGCATTAGACTCGTCTATGCGCGCTTTCCATCTCTTAATCTTTGCATTGGGGTTTGATTCTGATACAGAAAAGGTTAAGGGCTGGTGGTCAGTAAAGATATTTATATCTTTAACTCCATACAAGTAATGCCGCAGCTTAGCCAGGGCCCATACAATGGCCAATAACTCCCGCTCGTTAGTAGCGTAGTTGGCTTCGCTGTCCTTTAATGTTCTTGAAATCATTGTTATAGGGCGGCCCTCTTGAGACAAGACCGCGCCTATACCGTATGCTGAAGCATCTGTCGTTAGATTAAATGGCTTCGCATAATCTGGGTAACTAAGCATGACGTTCTCTGACGTCAAAATGTTACACAGCTTCTGGAACGCTTGTTGCTGAGCTTCAGAAAAGCGCATCTGAATGTTCCGCGACCTGTGCTTTGAAATCTTTGATGAAATCTTTGATGAAACATCTGTTGTAGCTCGCAAGGCCTAAAAATGACCTGACCTCGTACACTGTCTTGGGCTCTGGGAACTCTTTTATGGCCCTAACTTTCTCTGGGTCCGTTGTTGCACCATTGCTTGTAACTATGAACCCCAGAAAGTTCACGCTTTCCTTAAAAAAACGCGACTTCTCGACAGATACTCCCATGTTTGCTTCATGTAGTCTCCGTAAGACCCAATCCACATGTCTGACATGCGACTCTTCGTCTTTCGAGAAAATGATTACATCGTCAACGTAAACGTAGCAAAATTTGCCTACCTGCTCACGGAGGATGTCATCAATAGTTCTTTGAAAGATGCTGGCGGCGTTTTTAAGGCCGAATGGCATTCTCTTGAACTCGTACTTTCCCCCATTTACTGAGAAAGACGTCTTTTCACGGTCTCGCTCCGCGAGTGTGATTTGGTGGTATCCGGATTTAAGATCCAGAGTTGAAAAGTAGCGGGCGCTGCCCAAATTGCCTAGTATCATTGCGATGTTTGGCATCGGGTATTTATCTGGGATTGTCCTTTCATTAAGTTTGCGAAAGTCTATTACTAACCGCTTTTTACGGTTGCCCGCCTCATCGGTACCCTTTTTGTCTACTACCCATATGGGATTGTTGTAAGGGGATGCCGACTTTTGAATAATGTCGTTTTTTAAGAGATCTTGGATCTCTTTATTGACAAAGTTGGCCACGCCCATTGGGTACGGGTAAAGTTTTGCATAGATGGGCTCCTCACTTACTGTACTGATGGTGGCAACCACCGAAGTGTTGTAAGGGAGAGCCTCATTCGGATCTGCAAAGGCCTTCTTGTTGGTTCTTAACATTTTTAAGAAAGTATTCCGCACCGAAACCGGTGCGTCTGCGCAATCTATATCGGTGAAATTGACATTAGCGCACTTGTGGAAAAAGATTTTCTCGACTTCTGTGCCCCATCTAAGCTGAGCGGAGGACAAACAGAGCGATGCGCCAGCTTGTGCTAGCAAGTCGAGGCCGATTATTCCGTCAAAGGTTGACAGTTCTGGTAGTATGAAGAAGGTTGCTTTTACGTTGAATAACGCAACAAAGCATTTCTGTGTGACGCTAGTTGAGCCATGTATCGAATGCACTTTGAATGGGGAGTTAACCGGACGCACGCCACGTAACTCTTTGTGTGGCCTGATAAAATTCTTTGACGCGCCGGTGTCGATAAGGAAGCTCATGTCTAGCCCTGCTACTCTTCGTCTGATGACGGGCAGCAGGGACTTTCCCCTAAAAAATTGAGGGAATCAGAGTCGGCGTCGTCATCAATCTGTGCCACAGCGCTGCCGGCGGCACTGACGTATGCCTCAGCTCCCTGCCCTGCAGCTTGAGTGACGTGGTTCACTCTCTGCTGCTTTTGGTTGCTGTTAGTGCGATCAGATGTGGCCGACCGCTTGTTTATGGTAGCTGGGAATTGTGTGAACGAACTTGGAAATAGAGGGGTCTATATCCATTGGCTCTTGCGCATTCGCGGAGTTCTGTTGTCCACTACCACGCTGGCCGGATTGGCCCTGCTGCTTGGAATGCTTATTGAAGTGTGGATTCTTTGAACCGCTCGGTTGTAGCTCTGCCTGTTGAGATGTTTTCTCATGTTGGCGGGCATTGGGCTTACGATCCCTATTCTCTTGGCTTTTTGCAAAGTTGGCCGCGAACGCATATCTCTCATGGTTCGATTCAACCTCCTGTGCTAGCGCAAGAGCAGACGGAAGGTCTTTTGGCTTTGCCGCAAAAAGAACGTCTGTTAGGCTTCTTTTGAGTCCTGATACGAATACCCGTAACGCATCGTCACGGAATTTTTCGCACAGGCCCTTGGCCAGGGTTGGTTCATAAGACATATTGACTTTGTTTGTCAATAATGTCAGTTTTTTTCAACCTCATCATAGTATTGCAGCAAGGGCAGGCCACCTTGTCGTAGCGTACCTAATTCTTGCTCAATCACATGAATTGGCCTTTTATTGCTGTACGTAAAATCAAGACGACTTATGATTGGGTCAAAGTTAAGGACTGTGCCAAACGAGGCCAAAACGGCGTCAGCCGGTCCCCCTTGCTTCTAATGATTATCACAGCCTGATAATGGCGTGAACTGCCATTATATGGCTTAAAAATGTGATAAGCGGCGAGGGCTGCCTGTCTCCAGGAAACATATGATTCCTGGACTCCCGCCAATTCCGGCAGACATTTGACGGCATCTAATGGCTCATCACAACGGACGCTGTTTATTATCTCAATGGCAGTGTACGCCTGCACTTCTGGCGCGACGACATGTATTGCCGCTATTTGTTGGGACAACTGGTTGACCCTGTTTGAAAGAGCCTCTTCCCTTTGCTGGCTCAAGGCTGTTTGTTCAGCTAAACCTGAAGTGACAGCCGCCTGTATGAGCAATTTCACTTGTTCTGGGTCCATGGTGGTGTTTATGCGGGGGAGGACGGGGTATGAGTCTTGGTGCTGGAACTCGAATACGCTGGTGGTCGCCTTCGGAGTCAGAGTCACTATAGTGCTGACGCTTATCTCTATACTGTCTGAACGGCGAAGACATGAACTTGAGACGTAAACAAATTACATGCGGCACGACGCCTGAGGATGGGCGAAGAGTGTCGCGGAACTCAACGGATCGTGTTACGATACAATGTTGTGCGAAACACAACAACAAAGACAAGTGGAAATAAAAAGGGGAAAATAATAAACTATGCGAATCATAAAGTTTGTTTCAGCTCTCTTCACGACAAAGAATTCACATCTACTATTTAATTTACCAGCTTTTTTTTTTTTCTTTTAATAACATTAAACACTTGCAAAACTGATCAGTTCTTTTTTTTTCCTAAATTGCCGACTTAAAATGAGTTTGAATGAAGATGCCCACTTACATGTCTTTTAGTGTTGTGCCCTGCGCTATGCAAATTATCTCCTCGATGTAATCTCGCTGCAGCTGCGGCTTCCGATGTTCCTGAACTGCTATCTCCGCTGCCCGAAGAGCTCCGGCGGCTTCGGTGAACGATGCAAGTCGAATTGATAGCGCTCTTGCGCACCTCGGCCAACTGTAGCAATTGACGAGGTTGATGTCACTGCTGCTGCCTATGGATTCCTAGTTCAGCAATTGTTTAAAGTTGTTCGTTGCTTCACGCAACCACAGAATTCACGGCACACTTAGTTTTTTTTTTTAGCCGGTGTCACTATTGCTGCCTATAGATTCTTAGGTCAGCAATTTGTTCAATGGTTCTTGTTGCTTCGTGCAACCACAGAGATCACTGCACACACTCGAAGGCACTTTGAGCGATTTGTCACTGTGCGGCCTTGTTTAGCACTTAGGTCTTTGAAACTGTTTTTTTTTTGAAGACCGGGTAGACCAGGTAGACCGGGTAGATCAGGTAGATCGTGGCGTTACTACCACGAGTTGGGCGCCAATTATTTATTTGCCGGCGTAAGTCGCGCGCGGCTCTACGAGTCAGTTGTCGGGCGGTGCCGCGACAATGAAAGACGAGTTACGTTTTATTAATTATTTATTTAGCTACTCGAGCCAGGCGGAGCGATGGCAAGCGAGCATAAAATCGAACTGAATACAAAAGTGAACTTAGAAGTACATGAGAGCGAAACTTTGTTTCGCAATCATATTCATAGCGGCCACGCAAATATGTCGTGTTTGCCGGCTATGCAACGACATCCGCTCGACTGCTTGGTCTGCAGATTCTCCCGGCGTCGTATTTCACTCAGCATTTCTGAGACCGTTGGCTTTAGTTAACTTATATATATTATTTTTATTATTTTATTTTTTTTTTTTTTTATATAAGCTTACAGATATATTTGATAAGATTTTTTTTTTTTTAATTAGAATAAATGTGTTTGATTACATATAAATCAAAAAAAAAAATGCTTTTTTTTTTTTTTTTTACTAAATATTTTATGGTTTTTTATGGTTATTGTTGTGGTTGGCCAACCTTATGAAATATGTTAAGAATTGAACATTTTTAACCTATCTTTATGGACTATCTGTTTCTTATTTTTATTCCCTACAATTGTAATGTTATTATTAACTCCTACATCTGAAACTAAATATGGTCCTAAATAATTATTGTCAAGTTTATGACCTGTCTCGTTCCTAAGTAATACCTTATCTCCTATTTTTAATTCAAAATCACTAACCTTTCTATCATATTTAATTTTTCTATCGGCTTTTGCCTTTTCTAACATATTCCTAGCTCGTTTGTAAGCTACTTTTAGTCTTAGCTTAACTTCTTTTGAATAGTCATCCATATTATAAATGGGAGCTATTCTGTCTATTTTGTTGAAATCTGTGAACTGTCTTGGTAATCTTCCAAATACTAGTTCATATGGACAATATTCATGAACTACTGATGGTGTTGTGTTGAAACAATAAGTAAAATATTGTATCCAAACATCCCAATCAGTTTTGTCAACAGAAATGTACGAGCGAATATACTCGTTAAATGTTCTGTGACTTCGTTCTATTGTTTCTAAAGTCTGGTGATGGTGTGCTGTTGAAGTAATGTTTTTTATCTTCATATATTTGCACATATCGTCTATGATTTGATTTTTGTATTCCGTTCCCATGTCCGTAATGATTGTTTTCATTGGACCGTACTTGAGAATAAAATGTTCAAATATAGCCTTAGCAACTGATTTTGCACTTTTGTTTGGTATGGGTACCGTAACCAAATACTTAGTTAAATCACATATGATAGTGACAGCATTCTCATTTCCATCTTCTGATCTTGGAAGTGGACCAATGGTATCTATCAAAACTATATCAAATGCTGTTGCTGGTGTTTCAGTAATTGTCATTGGCATTTTCGTATGTTTCAACGTTTTAGCCTGTTGGCATTTTAAACATGTCTTGACATATTTAGTTATTGCCTTAGTCATTTGTGGCCAATAATAAAAGTTTTTTATTTTCCTCAGGGTTCTAGAAATTCCTGAGTGGCCTCCTTCTGCCGGATCGTCATGATATTTAGACAGTATTGCTTCTATTTGAACCTTATCATCTTTATCTATCTTAGTCACCTTGTTTAATAGCGCTATTTTTAAATTTTGTAATATATTATGTCCCTTTTCTTTAAAATTCTTAATAGTGACAAACTCGAAGATTTGAAGACTTGGTGACAATTGCGTTTGAATGATCTTATTTATTCTTGCTTCTTCATTAAGCCTTTGAAAAAACTGATCTAAATCGATTTTTTCATTAGAATAAAAATTAGTCATATCGAAACGTGTTATAATATTTTTGCCTCTTTTTAACAAACACTTATGTTTGTCTATTTTGAGAACAATATATTTCTTGGCATCAATGTTATTGATTACCTGATAGATATTGGGCATTTCTAATTTTTCTTTATTTCTTTCTGGTTCTTGCAATTTTTCTCCTGCGCAGGAATTTTTCTGTCTTACTGAAGCTCTCGTTTCGACCTTCAGTATCTGTCTATTCATTTCTTTTAGCTCTCCGATAGTTATTCCCCTTGAGGTACTCTACGCTAAAATCATATTCCTCAAGGTCCAGACGCATTCTGGTCAACTTGGAACTCGGATTTCTCATCGAGAACAAATATGATAGTGGCCTATGGTCACTCTGTACTAAGAAATGCCTACCATATATGTATGGTCTAAAATGATTTATCGCCCAATGTATAGCTGCTAGTTCTTGTTCTGTAGTGGACTTATTGCTTTCGCCTTTTGTAAAGGTTCTTGAAGCGTATGCCACTGGTAATTGTTGACCGTTATGGTCCTGAGATAGTACCGCTCCACATGCTTGTTTACTAGCATCTGTGGTTATGCAAAATTGTTTGCTGAAGTCTGGGTACTGAAGAAGTGTAGGTTTCATTAATTCCCTTTTAAGATATTCGAATGCTTCGTTGCATTCGCTTGTCCATTCGAATGGAACATTCTTTTTACAAAGCCTCGTTAAGTGGCGTGACTTCTCAGAGAAATTTTTAATAAATCTTCTGTAATAGTTGCAAAATGCGACGAATCGTCTAGCTTCGTCTGCATTTACTGGTTGTGGGTAGTTTTTAATTACCTCATATTTAGAGTCATCTGGTAATATACCTTTATCAGTACATTTATGACCTAAATATGTAACCTCTTTCATAAAGAAAGTGCATTTTTCTGGATGTAGTTTTAAATTATGTTATTCTTAAACATATGTTTTTCAGAACAACCGACTACAACTAAATCATCCATATACAGAAAAGCTTGCGAAGGCTGTAGGCCTGTGAATGCAAGTGTCATCATTCTTTGAAATGAATTGGGGGCTATTTTTAACCCAAATGGTAATCGCGTGTAGCGATATGAGCCTGTTGAAGTTGAGAATGATGTTATATTTCGTGACCTTTCGTTTAACTCGATTTGGTGAAAACCTGACATAAGGTCTAGGCAGTGATTTCTTGGGTACCAAGAGAAGTGGGCTATTATATTCTGATATGGACGGCTCTACTATACCGTCTTTTATCAGCTTGTCAACTTGCCTTTGAATTTCTGGCTTTTGACTTTCTGGCATTCTATAATTCTTAATATATACTGGTGTTTTATCGTTCAATCTCAATTTTTGCCTATAAAAATTATTAGCTGATATGGTTTCTGTCTCGAGACCAAAAATATCGCTATATTCGGTGCATCATTTTGTTAACTCGTTTTTAAATAACGATGAAAATTTTAGAAGTTTTAATACTTCTGAAGTTCTTTGTGCACTATCTTCTGTATTTGCATTGTAAATATCATAATCGTCTAATGATTCGCTTTTTATATGTGCGCTGTTTACAATAGCGTCTTTTTCTGTTGTATTTATAATGCGAATCAACACGTTCTGAGTATTTACTAGTGCACTTGCTACTATTATGCCAGGTTGCAATTCCTGGTTGGGGATAAGAACATTGGTGTCAGTACACGTGAGGTGAATCTTTCGAATCACCTCTGATCTAGCTGGCAAAACTATCTCGTTATCAAGTGAATGTATTATAGGAATGTTTATATTCCTGAAATTATCGGGCCTTAAAGTGAACCAATCTTCTTGGTCGTGGAATTCTAAAATACAATTGTATTTTTTAATGAAATCCAAACCAATTATACCATCCCCTGGTATAGGAAAATTGTCAGGTACGATATTGAATTTATATGGTATTGCTGCATTTGCAATACTCATTTCCAAATCTATAGTACCTAGAGACTCAATTGTCCCTTGCCCTATTCCTGAGATATTTGTTGTATCTCTTGAGTTTAAATGATTTAAGTTATTATTACTGCATTTAAGCAGTGAAATTTCTGCACCTGTATCTATCAATAGAGTTACCATTGAATTGGTACTCATATTTGTTAACTTTATAAAAATACTTAAATTGACATTGATTCTATACAGCCTTACTGTTGGCTTATGCTCAAGGGGGCCTGCTGGTTTTCCGTCTGGATGTTCCTGACGGTATTACTGTTTCCGTTAGTTTGGTTTCGGCTTTGGTTATTCCAATTGTTGCCTCCACCTCTGTTATTATTCTGGTTACCGCCGCGTCCTCTATTTCCTCCGCGGTAACCACCTCGGCCTCTATAATTGTTATTATAGTGGTTATAATTACCTCGGCCATTACCTCTGTTTTGGAAAATCCTCGGTTATTATTACCTCGAAAGTGTCCTCTATTGTTATAGAATAACACACTATTCGAATTGCCGGTCATTTCTGTACAGCAGTGTATGTATTTTTCAATCACGCCATTCATCGTGTTGAAATTTCCTGCTTCTAAAATTGTCTTGAGCTTTTCGTGCTCACAATTCTTTGTCATTGCAGAGATCGCTTCTTTTGTGGCGAATTTATCTGCATTATTTGAGTCCAGCCCATCATCTATGTAGGCTGCCTCAAGCGACCTACGTAGATTTTCAATTTCTGTGGTATACTGCGCTGCCGTTTTACCACGTTGTTGTGTATTTAGCAATTTTGCTTTAATGACATCAGGCAATTCGCCTTTAACTAATGCCTTTAATACACTTATGATTCCAATAATGGTCCTTTCATTTTCAACTTTGTATGACAAAGGGCCAATTATTTTCGTCTTAATTACTTCAACGGCTAACATCTCCTGATCTCCTTTCGTGAGATCTGTTAGTCGGAGAGCCGTCAAAAATCTGTTTAAATTGACTTTCTTGCCATCGAACTCGGGTATCGTGGACGAAATTTGTCGCACGTATTCCCTGGCAATTGCGGCTGAGTCAGTACTTTGCTTTCCTGTTTCCATTGTTTCTAAAGAATCAGTATTTTCCGAAAGGTTATCGGCAATCAATATTGATTCATCAAATGTAGCCGGGATGCTCATCGACGGCATACAATAGATAAATAACCTATGCCTGTCCGATACGTACAGTAGGTTGTCTCGCAGACGTTTAACAACGTCAGTAACTTGCAAGTTCTGTAACGAATTTAATTTTGAGTTACAGTCGGTAACTAACTTTGTTACTTTATTATAAATTTCTACTAAAATTTTGGCATGTTTTATTATGGTTTTATTCGATATCGGTGCTGCTTTATTTAAGCACTTGAACGATTTATCGAATTCACTCCGTAATTGTGGAATTTCGGAAATAATATTTTTCCATTCCATCTGCCTTAATAATTGCCTTAATATTTATAGACTAACCAATTTGGTTGCCTATCTATTTCAATTTCCTCAATTATGACCCCTTCGATCATCGCAAGAACTGTTGCCAGGTCCTTCCTTGAACAAACATGGAAAGGTGACCTTCTTAATTTATAGACTGTCACGTAATGGACGAACAATAAATCGAAAAGAAGCATTGGCTCTTGCGATATCAGGAATAATATTCTTCTTACGAAGTTCGGGTCTTGCTTTTCTAGCTTTCTTATTATATGTTTAATATGTTTACCCATTATTTTCTTTATTGGGGACTCTCTTTAGAGTCCTCATCTAGTGGGTCTAAACATTCTCCTATGATATTATCACAGCTGTTATTGGTGGATATTGTTGAATGTTCTCTTTGAGCATTCAAGAAGTTTTCAATCTCATACCAATCGCTGTCGTCTAACAAATCTAAACTTTCTTGTATTATATTCAAATTTTGGTCCATATTAAAATTTATTTAATTCATTCAATTACATTAAATTAAAATTAAATGCAATTAAACTTATAATATATAGAGTTTACTTAAACGTCTGGGTTTATGACGTTTTCTAAATGCCGTTCGACGTCTTCGTCGAGGCGAGCTATTTCTTGCAATTCTTCGGCGTTTAAAGTTAGCCAACAGTATGCAGTAAACCTAACAGATATAAAAATGCGTGTGTAAAGACGCCTTAAAATGGTGAAGCCAATATTACTATGCCGATATATGTATATAATCATATTTAAATGAATGACAATTTACAATTCTTATTAGTTCAGTTCAATTCTTAACAAAAAAAAATTTTGTAATTGTTAAATTTATTATATATATAATATATTTGTTTGATGTTTTTTTTTTTTTTTATTATTTGTATTGACGCTAATGCGTCGGCTATGCTGCCTTGAAAATTGATAATACGCCTTGCGGCAGTGAGAAATTTAAAATTAATTCACCCGTGTGAATTTACAGATTTCCTACCTAATTTTTCGTTTGGCTTTGCCGGCCGAACTTCGCATTGGGCAGAAAAGTTTCTGCTCAATGTTACAATAGTTTTAAAATTAAATGAAAAAATATGCATCGCAGTGCAATTAAAAAAATTATGCAACGCAGTGCAAAGTAAAAAAAAATTGCGCTCTTGGTAGCGCTGTCGGTAGTTGTTGATGCTGTAGTTGAAGTTGTTGGTGTCAGCTGGGCGTCGCCGGTCTTTGCACGCTGACACTCCCTCGATGCTGCAGTGCGAATAGCGCACCACAGTTTTTCTAAAATGATGTCGGCCTGTATCAGCTGGTCGTCGCCGGTATGGCACGCTGATACTCCCTCGATGCTGTAGTGCGAATAGCGCACCACAGTTTTTGCTTAGTGTTGTTGGCCTGTGTCAGCTGGTCGTCGCCGGTATGGCACGCTGACACTCCCTCGTAGTCGAAAGTGGCGGGCTGCCCCTTTCGCCGTTGTCTTTTCTGCTGCTGATGAGGGGCCTATGAGCTCAGGCGGGGCCGGCACTGGTCTTTGGTTTCCTCATGCATGTGGATTTACATACAACTGAGTATAATGGTCCAGGGCTATCGTTCGGGCAGACGTCAGGTTTTTTCGGCAACGGCTTAGGAGATGGTGGTTTTTTTTTTATTTGTTTTTCATTTATAACTTTTATATTTGCTGAGTGAGGTGTGGTATTTGGCTTTCTTTGCTGGAAGTTTTCTTTCAGAAAATCAAGTTCGGCAGTTAATTTCTGTGCCGTTGCCCACGGGGGCGGCGGCTTATTCGTATATAATAGCCACTTAATGTGTGCTATTCTTTTATTTATTTTATTTTTCAAACCTCCGCGTTTGCCCATTACCGCACTCTACTCACTCAGTATTTTTGGTTTTTCTCTGGTCTCCAATCTCGTGCTAGTGTATAGGACGGATTGCCTCTCACACTTGTTGTTGTTGTTGTTGATTTTATGCATATAAGACAAACTGTTTGCAGTTGTGGTTTAAAACATCATTTATAACATCCAATCCCGGTGTAATAGTTGTTATTCCAGACTTATGCCATCGTTGGTACAAGTTAAGTTTTGCCACTCGTACTTGTTGTCACTTGTAACTTTTAATTAATTTTTTTTTTTCGCCATGTATAATCTTTATTAGTATTGAAAGCAGCGTAGGTGCCGCTTCTAACGTTCAGTTGAATCGAACATATTCTTTTTATAAGAAAGAAAACTTAGTCATCACTTTTATTGAGGCTCCTGCCTCACGGTCGCCATGAAGAGTTTTATATGAACACAAATAAATACACGATGAAGTTTGAGTTAGCGGGGACGTCAGTCCCCGTTGAGTTATCTTTATTCAATGTTCCTGGCTTAACGTTAACAGGTGCCAAGCGCTGCGACATAGCAGCCAAGGCTCTTATGTATTTTAATACATATAATGTAACAATATATAATGCATACATTGAGAGAGTATGTTGGGTGCGCGCATTATGTACATGGCTAGCGTGAGAACGCTGACCATGCAATTTAGGCAGTGCGGTTCATAAGTGGGTGATCATGTTACACCTTCACTTGAACGTCGCCGTTTGCATAAGTACTGCAACAATGCAATTGTGCTGATATCAGATTGATTCTTTGGGTATTATATATGTACAACATGTGCGCATACTACAATTAAATATATTTTAGATATATATAATTACAAGTCCGCGGCTTGAAGTTATCAAAAAAATATAATTTTATTGAACTAAATAAACTTATGCGAGACCCGGAGACAATTCGCGTCTTACAATATTGAAGGTAGAATTAAATCTAACTTTAAGCTACAAACTGAGCGCTTAGCAAACCCTTTGTTGAGTCTTATTTACTTCTTATATTGAGCGTACATAAGACTCTCTTTTATATTTACATGATTTTATGCACTCTCTTGAGTGGGTACGCTGCACATGTTCGCCAGCGCTGCCACCCACTTGCTGCTTCCTCTTTTTGTGTAGTTTCGAAAATGTTACTCGCAAGGGCAAGGGGCGTCTGCGGGGCTAAGGCGGATTGTTTGTTTAGCCAGAGTGGGTCGTTGACTCTTGGCGAGAGCAAGTCGTTAACTTTTATGTATGCATACCACAGGAGTCATTATCCTGTTTTAGAACAAACGAGCATTTGAATAAGGATGTTTTGGTTCCTCATAAGCTTGCTAGTTGCTTGCATGAAGGTCATGAAGTCTTTCATGCTTTGCTGCATCGAAAGCACAATTGCTTCAACGCCAATTGGCTGCTGTTGCATGTTCTCATGAGTGTTTGTTGGATGAATTTTCTGCTGAGCCCTGGGAGTGTCTGCTGATGGTGCTTGGATCCCTGATTTTTGGGCTGGCAGACGAAGGGATGTTAGTTGTAGTCGGTTCCATTACTTTGCGAATTGATGGTGTGGTACGCTCTCGATCTGAAGCCACTCGTTTGTTTAGGCGACTCTTAAGTTGCTTGTAAACAATGCATCCTCGCCAGTTGGCTGTGTGTTTTTCGCCACAGTTGCTGCATAATTTAATTGAACTGTCGTCCTTGTTCTGAGGACAGTTTACGGTACTGTGTGCATCGCTGCAAACGACGCAGATGGATTTTAGGGTGCAGTACGCTTTGGTATGCCTCTTCAACGGTTATTCTCCGGTGCAGTAAAAACTGTAGTTTATAAATAGAATGCAGTTCATTTTTGCTGATTTTTTCACTCGATGGCTCGAGTTCGACTTTGAAGAGTGGCTGCGGTTCTTTCTTCGTGTTAAGAATGTTGATCACCGTTTTTGCGTTGAAGTTTTCCTCATTTAGTGCCTCAATAATTTCGGATGGGGTCACTGATGATTCTATTCCTTTAATGACAACCTGCAATTCTTTGACACTTTTAAGCTGGTGGGTTCCTCCCAGCTTAATCCAGCTACTTGGACACTGATCGGTGGCTGGACTCATCCGGAGTCTGCACTTTCGTTTCCCTTAGTAAAAGGTATAACGTGGAACTTGTTTTCTCCGATAATTGCAGCTAGTTTGTGTAGCGCACTTGAGGTTTTCTCACGTATAAATATTGGTGGCGGCATCTTATCCTGCTCCTGTTCCCCGATTAGATGCACTTCACAGTCATCCAATAGTGCAAACCTATTTGAAGTTGAGTCATTGACAGCGTTGGCGCGATTTATTTTTGGCTAATTACCAGCCTGTTTCTGTTGTGGGCTTTTCGCTTTTTTTGGAATTAGCGATCCAGCCCTGTTTGACACAGTTTTTTGTTTTGTTTTGGTTCTTGTCCGCTTTTTCTTTCAATAGTCGGTATAGGTGCACTTGCTTTGGTTGTTGTTGGTTCAGCAGAAATGTTCACCGCTGTCGGTATTGAGCATAGGGTTGATGTTGATGTTGTTGTTTCTATAGGTGCAGTTGCAGTAGATATCGAGATTACTGTACTGGGGAGAGCATGAGAGAGACGCTCTCAGTTCGTTCACATCGCGCAGTCGTAAGCATTGGTGAGCAAGACCGCGATCGTTCGCTTTCTGCAGGTGACCGGGTGGATTGTTTGGCACTCGCGGGCGTTAGGCACGACGGTGAAGTATGCATTGTTCCGCTTAAAAGAGAGTCGGTGGTCGTCTTGCTCTTTTTGCCGCTGAAAACGCGTTGGCTCATTTTAGAACTGTCGATTTGTTCGTTGTCTATTTGTTTTATATTATGTTTCAACACACATTTTCATTGGGATCCATTATCAATCATAAATATATTTTGTTTTCTATATTGGCTGCCTTTTTTTTAAGTTTCTTAATTTCGTTTCTTAATTTAGTATTTGTAATTTCTTTTTTAATTCATTTTATCAAGAGGAGATGGAGATTTGTATATTTGATTTTCGTACTTAAAATTATACAAATTTTGTACATTTATTTTTAGATCTTATCCAAATTATTCGCTCTGCTCATATAACGTATTTTTTAATATTTTATTTTGTTTAACATATAACGTTAATATGAACTGACAATTACAATTGTTATTATTAAAATAATCCACCACAGTGACTGAATGTCTTCTGTGTGGTCTACTATCTAAACATTATTGACCACATTGGCCGTATTGTTTTTTCTCTGACTGTCGTCAGATCCAGACCAACCCATTTCGAGTTTATCGTTAATATTCTTTGTTTTTGTTTGGGTTTAGGTTTTTTTTTTGTTATTTTAATATTTAGTTTTGTTTCTTTTTGTATTACTTTTATTAAGTGTTGTTTTGGTTTGCCGAACCATCTTTGTCTGCCTTTCTATTTGAATATTCGGTTTTTACATGTTCCTAGCAAAATTTTGTGAACACGGGTCCACGAGCTTATCGGGCAGTAAGGGTACCGCTCAATATTACAATATTCGGTTTACAAGTTTGGTTTACAATATTTGGTTTATACTCGTACATGCTTGCTGTCAAACTATGAAAACTGACCTCCTTGTCCAGTAGTTGTCGTAGTGTGCGGGCTGCTCACCACGATGCTGATGTTGTTATGTCCAACCGTTGACGTAGTGTGCGGATTACACACCACGTATTTTTTTATATATTCTTCTTTTCGATCGATGTCGTAGTCAGCGTAGTTGTTGACTTCGCTGTCCAACCGTTGACGTAATGTGCGGATTGCACACCACGTATTTTGTTATATAATCTTTCCAATCGTTGTTCATCGTGTTGTTTCTGCATGCGTAGTTGCAGAATGCGCTTCCAAGTGGTCCCTCGCAGTCTTGGGGACAGGTCTTTGGCTTCGGCAGGTTGGTTTGCTTGGGTGGTATAATTTTGTTTTTAGAGTTGATAATGTTTATTGGAGCTGAGTGAGTGGTGGTATTGGGTTTTTTCTGATTTGTAAAATTTATCAGATAGTCGAGCTCCGTTTGTAACACAGGCCCACAAAAAAAAAAGTTTCATGATCTGGGTAAGCGGCATATGCAGTTATATGTATTTTGGGTCGCTGAATCCGAATCCGAGGTCAGAATTTCGCCATCACGTCTGGACTTCGACATAACCTCACAAAACTGAAAAACCTTAAAATATCCTCTAAAAGATATAGAATCCTGATCTGAGCATGCGGTATATGTTTTATCGTGTATTTTGTCCTTCTAAGTCCGAATCCGAAGTCAAAATTTCTGAGTTTTGAGTTAACCTCAAAAAACTCGAAAAATTTTTGAAACCCAAAAAAATAATGGGGGGTAATGATCGGGTCATGCGATATATGTTTCTATATGTTTTTAGACCTTCCGAATCCGAATCCGATGTCAATATCAGCCAATCACGTCTGAATTTCAACCTAACCTAAAAAATTTTTGAAAATAACTATTTGCTAGTGACAAGTCAAGCAGCTTATAAATTGGCTTAAGAATTGAATCAGCACAATATCTTAGCACACATGCTGGAACTCCGTCAGGGCCAGGAGAGAAAACGGGTTTTATCGATTTAAGATCACTAAGTAAAGACGTTTCATCAATAGAAGGACAGAAGAAAGTATTAAAATATTGTATAATATAAGGGTATGGATGTAATGGGAAACTATTGATTACAAGTAATTTAAAATTTTTTAAAATACCGGGATTTCAAATTTTTCAACCTTACTAGCTCACGTAAAAACCAAGGAGGCCTGTTGGACTTTACAGGATAAGTAACAGGAACACATTGATCAAAAAATGAGTTCATAAAGGAATACAAAAATGAAATGCATGATCAGAGCAGGAATAAAAAGATGACCAATCATGTTCCAAAATTAAATAATTCAATTTTTCAAAATCGGTCTTACGGAAACAACGTGACTTTACTTTAAGGGAAACAGTTGCAGTTTGCGTAGAAATAGGCATAGTTAGAACCAGGTCTAATGTAGGATGATAGGGATCTTCAGGAAAAAGAAGGACAAAATACATGATAAAACATATATCGCATGCTCAGATCACGATTCTATATCTTTTAGAGGATATTTTAAGGTTTTTCAGCTTTGTGAGGTTATGTCGAAGTCCAGACGTGATGGCGAAATTCTGACCTCGGATTCGGATTCAGCGACCCAAAATACATATAACTGCATATGCCGCTTACCCAGATCATGAAATTTTTTTTTTTTTGTGGGCCTGTGTAATTTTTATACGGTCAACCATGTTGGTGCTGGAGTTTTAGTGAACAATAGTCACTTTAAGTGCGCTATTCTCTTTTTCACTTTATTTGTTACTCCGCCGCAGTACACAGTCCCGTACGACCGGGATACTTTGGGTCGATGGTAACTTCCTGCATACGGTGTACAGGGCCACTGCGATAATCAAAGCAAGCCTCCACCATAAAGGAAAAGGAAGTTTTTTCCCGGAAAGTATCTTCAGGTTCTCCATATTAAAGTCGTTAACATAGTGTAGTGATGCCGCGTAATCAGTGGCTGTAACTGTAGTTAGTATTGCCGACATGACCATAAGGTGGCTTGAGGAGTAACTCGCGTAGATTCTGCCGTTTGCACTGATCGTCTCGTTACTAAACTGGACTATATAAGTTCCAGCCAAGTTGTGGGTCCTGGGTCCGGCTTCCAACGTCCCGTTGCAGTTGGACAAGATTCTATTCTAATGTTTCGACTGCATTTTGGTACGGCCAGTTTCTGACCTCGGTTAAAATCGCATGTACCTGCCTGGTCCAGCAAACGGGAGTTGACGATCCTTGATTTAGCCAACTGACATGGGTCAACTCGCTGACCTGACTGTCGATGATCAGTGCTTTGTGTAGCAGGGTTGTCACCGTGTGTACGTCTCCATCGATGGCGTTGACTCTCGCTGTAACCTCGATAAGCTGTCTCAAGGATTCGTGCGATCGATGCCTCGATGCCAGCGTTTATCCTGACTTGTTGCTTTTACACCGTACTCCTGTGAGCGAAGAATGGCGTCCCAGTCCGACGCATTCGGTGAGCCCGCAATTCAATTTCAGGCGAACCCAATCCAGTCCAATGAACGACGTCTCCGCGGCGTACCCATCAATCTTGACAGGCCCTTCTGTGACTCCTCTAGGTAGTGTGTTACCAATGCTCCAATTCTGGGATCTGTCAGTGACGCAGCCTCGCATTGAACCTCTTGGTCGAGTGACTCGAGCTTTCCCAAGTAAAATATGTGAGCCTTTTTAAACTGGCCGTTGACACGCCAGATTGTACCCTCCTGTAACGGAACAAGCGGAGCCTCATACTTAAAGATGTCTGCGGCTCCCACCATATGGGCGAAGACGGCGCTTGTAATATTGGCTATAGAAAGTAACCTTATGAGTAACATAGCTTCTTTAAAGGGGTATGTACTTATTTTACAATAGATTAAAGGTATGGGGTTAAAGGTTACCATTGTGTGTGTATATTAAGTAGTGTTTGATGTTGTTCTTGGGAAAAATATTGTGAATATGTATTACCATATTTTATTTGATCAATATTTAGTGATAAAGTTCGGGAAACGCACGCAAACAATCCAATGTCTTTTACTTTAATTTCGTAAATCTGATTTGTGAAAAATTTTGCCGGTCTTGTTTTAATCGTTACATTCCTATTCTCTTCGACCTCCTCCGCCTTAAAACGCTGCTTTAGTCTTTATCTTTATGTTAGCGACAAACACTGTGTCGTCCTGGCTGTAAGAAATTGGGTCGGACCTGGTTTTGTTATATGTTGCATTTGCAAACCCTTGTCTATAAAAACCTCGAACATCCTTCAAGACTTCTGTCCTGAAGTCATTTAAACCTTGATAGTTAATTCTAGCAGAACGGTCGAAAAAAAACTCCGCTGGCTTTTTGATAATCACCGAGTGAACAGAGTTGTTATACCTGTCCACTACTATGGCAACCAATTCGTTATTTTTGAAACCAGGATGCCTGCATTTGAAACACCGGTAAATCTCGAGGAAAGTAGAATTAAACCTCTCGATTTGACTATTGATTTCATTTTTTTGAGTTGGTGTGTAGTTAAGCTCGACACCTAAGTAAATAATTAAGTGCTGTCGGGCACAGACGACCCCTCTCTTTGTCAGAGACCAGTAACCTTGGAACAGTAAAATAGTGAAGTACCTCTACCACGTTTTCTCGCAGATGAATCGAAGATTTTGATTCTAGCGGGAAGAGCTTAGCAAACTTAGTACATTTGTTTATGCAGCTCAGGTAGATCCTCTTTTCTAAGGTAAAAATATCGATGTGAAGAATTTCACATGGGTATCTTGGGATAGGTGTCGGCTGCAAAAGTGGCTTGTTGGGGTGGCTTTCATACTTATAGAGCTTACAACACTCGCACGATGAAATTTTCTTGGGGATGGTACTAGCCATCTGAGGGAAATAATATTTTTCCAGAAGTTGCAAGCGCATCTACTTACGACCACTATAAGCTCTACGATGTTATTTTTCTATAACCTCGCAGATCTCTTCGAGATCGGACAAATCTGTCACCATCCTCTGCGTTATTCGAATTTTGAACCCTGCAAAATTCTCTAAGCATTGGCGTTGAAAGGATGACAGATAAGCTTCCGGGATTTTAACCCCGTGGATCACCGATGGCTTAAGGTAGTTTCCTAAAGTAACAACTAAATTAGATAATACACATTATTCTACAGGAATCAGATGATGTTCGAAACCCCTGTGGGGTTGTTCGCTCAAATATTCTGATCGTTCAGGGGCAAAAACTAATTTGTTACGATACACGTTAATGGGAGCTTTTACATGGGGAAGTAGGTGAGACGCGTCCTCATCCGCACTATGCACGGTGAAACCTCCATCGGTAGCTGAGGCAGTATCCGAACAAGCCCAATCAAGGTAATGGTTCATGGGAACAATTCGTGAAAGGGCGTCAGCAACGACGTTAGATTTACCGGGCTTGTAGATGAGTACACAGTACCTCTATTCCTCTATTCTAGCCTTCCAACGTTTTAATTTTGCAATAAAATTTATGCTCCCTAGGGCATAGGTCAAAGGTGTATGATCTGTATACACATTGTCTGACGCATTGCCGTGCAAATATGACCTTAGGTTCTCTAAAGCCCAGACTATAGCTAGCATCTCTTTTTCTAAAGTGTCATAGTTTTCCTCGGTTTTGGACAGAGTCCGCGAAATATAAGCGATAGGGCGATCTTTATCCTCGATGTCTTAGGACAATACAGCCCCAATACCATAATTAGAGGCGTCTGTGGTCAAATGAAATTTCTTGCTGAAGTCCGGGAAAACAAGTACTTCGGAAGAGGAAAGAATTGCTTTCAAATCGTCGAAAGCTTGCAAGGCCGCATCGTCAGGTTCGACCGGAACCTTTTTAGACTGATTTGCTTTAACTCGAGCGGATTCCCCGCGAGTCAAGTTAGTCAGGGGTTTTGCGATTTTGGCATAATCGCGAATAAAGTTCCTATAATAAGACGTCATGCCATGGAAGCTCTTTAGTTCCTTGACATTCGTTGGAGGCTTATATATCCGACCATATATCCGAAGAAATCAACCTGCGTTGACAGAAATTGTGTTTTCACTAAGTTCACCTGAAGTCTGGCTTTTTTCAGGCTCTCAAAGACTGAGTGAAGGTTGATCCAATGACTATCGTAGTCATTGCTTAAGACGATAAAATCGTCAATGTATACGTAGCATATCTTGCCGATATGTTCCCGAAGAACATCATCAATCATACGCTGGAAGATGGCAGGGGCATTTTTCAGCCCAAAAGGGAGGCGGAGAAGCTTTACATGGTATCGGATTTTTTCATGTGAATCTGGTAAGATCAAGCGTCGTGAAATAGCTGGCTCCACCAAGACTGGCTTTCGTGGAATTTATGTCTGGAATAGGACAGGTCGGTCGGAAATGGTAACGACATTTAAGCGTTTGAAATCGATAACCAACCGCCATTGCTTTTCGCCGTTTGGTTTTGGTTTCTTGGGCACTATCCAAACCGGAGAATTATACGGATTTTAGGACGGACGGATGATACTTTCGTTCAGGAGTTCCACGATCTGCCTATCTACTTCAAACCTCATGCTAGCTGGGTATGGGTATTTTTTTGTATAAATCGGATCTGCGGTGTTTTTGCGGATCTCGGCCCTGACGCTTGTATCGGCGGCCTCACCCGGCGACAAAGGGTAAAAAAGGTGTGAGTACTCGTCGATCAATGCCTTCAAGGTTTGTCTCACCTCATTCGGATGGTCGGAATCCAGCAGAGAGTTGACAGTGAGAAATCTTTTGGCGAGAAGAGGGATTTTTATCACAGGGGATATAATCAGACAGTTGTTTTTCCTGTCTACCAGGGTTTTTAAATCTTTAAGGGTGTCATCCCCGATAATCCCATCGAAGGTATTTAAGCCGGGGAGAACAGAAAAAGTAAGAGTCGAGCTGTTATCTAATCGTTCAAAAAACCTGCCAGCCAAACGGTGTGTTATTTTCACACTACCCGTAGTCGATTGTATACAAAAAGGAGTGACGAGGACAGTAGATCCGGCGGCAATTCTGGGGCTAATGAAATTTTTATTCGCGCTGGTATCGATCAAAAATTGTAGTTTCACCCCATCTTTTCCCTCATACTCTAAGTATGGGGCGCTTGAGAGGCCTCGGTCATAAAATTTGGGCCTTCTACGCCTACTTCAGGAGCGTCCGTTACTTCCATAACATCCTGATGAGGGATGTCGACATTCTCAGCGCATAGGGATTGGGGACGATGTTTCCAACATGGGCTCCATTTGATAAAGTTTCGTTGCCCCTTGGAATGGACTCTGGTACTCGGACGACATTCTTTTCACACCAGAACCCTCGTTCTGATGAGCTGTGTACTCGGTACGGTGTGACTGACCCTACGGGTTAGATTCCATCTTAATGGCAGGTCTTGGGCCCTGAAAACGGTTATTATTCTGGGATACTGCGGGCGGACCACCATATCCCGAGCCTTGTGAAGGTCTACCATTTCCCTGATAAAAGAAAGTAAAACGAGGAGCGCATAGCGGCCAGTCAAAATCGGGTATTCGGTGCAAAATTGGCCGGTGTGGAAGACTAGGCAAAGGAACCCCCCTCGGGGCAACCGCCTGTAACTCCTTACAAAAGAAGTAAGCTTCCTGCAAGTCTTTTGGTCTACGCATAACCAATAATCTGGAGGCATCGTTACCGACTCCTCGAGTAAAGACGTGAAGGGCCTTGTCTGTGGAATGTTCAGACAAGGCTCTAACCACCTCCATCGGGTGACCCCTACTTTTTAATCCATTGAGGATAAAAAGTATTCTTCCAAGGTTTTATTACACTGACTCAGTTGACTTAGCTGATATTCTAGCGTTTGTAATGTAATGCCAGTAGAGATGGGCGCGGGCCGGGCCTCGACAATTTTAGGCCCGGGGCCTAAAGCCAGCTACCGGACCTTTTAACGTCGGGCCCCTGGCCTAGGGGTAAAAGCCCGGAAGGCCCGGCGTTCTTGAAAGCAAAAAATATAATGATGTTTTAATCGATATCGGCCTCAAAAATTCGAGTCTGGTTGGGGCCGGGCCCCCTTTAAAAAAGTTCCGGGCCGGGCCGGGCCGGGAATCCGCTAATCCCCTGCCAGTCGTCTCCCTTTGATAACCTCATAGTTATTTAGAATTGCTTGCGTTCGGTTCACCCAAGAAACATATCTCTCAGGCTGACCCTCAAACGTTTGAAGCGCACGAAAGTTTCTTTTAATTCAAACTCATTGCGCTAAAGGCACCAGTGGGGCCTTGTTCTCGGTTTCTTAGACGTTGATTCTACCGTTTATTTTTCTGATATCATCTTTAAGCCCGGTCATTTGGGCAAGAAGTGCGTTCAATGTTTCTTTAATTTCTTCCATTTTATTCACGACGGCTAAACGAAGGTTAAGCCGGATGAACAAATTAAAATTTAAGGTATGAAATAAGATAAGAATCTACAACCAGATAAACCAAGATTTTTTTTAAGCTTTTAATTCAATAATAATTTCGAAATGCAAAAAAAGCACAGGTTAAATGCCAATAACATTTCACTCACCCTTTACAAGATAGTGTTGATCGTTATGTCGAATGTTTTTCCGTGTATGTGTATAAGTTATACTCGTATTTTAATCTTCTGCGTGGTCGCTCGTTGGCTGCGGTCTGATGAGAATGTGGCCTGTTTGCGGCAGGTATGCGCCAACACACAGTTCTACGACGGTACTTTCGTCAGAAGCCAAATTGCCTCAAAGGTACCGATCACGGCAAACAGTCCGTGATGGGCGGTGCACTTTAACGCAATCTCCTTTGATCGCACGATCGTCGTTGCTGGGCCGTGCCGACAACTGGTGCATTAGAGGAGACGGGTCTTTGCTGTAATGAAGACTACGCGGCATGGACTTGCCCACGTACCGAACGGCAAAGTTAAACACTGGAATGGTTTTACAATATTTATTGGGTGAACGAAAGTGTCCGTTAGGTTTGAGTAGGATTGTTAAACTAAATGCAAAGACAAAATAAACTTATGTAATAGACCCTAACGGCGCGGCGATAGCTTTGCTGACTCCGCAGTTTTTCGGAGTCGCCGGTCCGACGGCACGTTCCGCTGACTATGTGCCTCGTGAAAGATCTCCGGTTGCACGGAGTCAAGGGACTTAGAACGCAAACTATTCTGATCTTGGTGCCTGGTGAGCGGCCGTCGTTAGTACTGGGCACGGTGGTCCGTATTTTTCCTTTTTGGCCTTAGCCTACTAAGGTACGGTTGCCAGACAATCCACTGGGAAGTTGTTTAGGGTTCCTTTACACCACTCAGCCTATCCAGCAGATTAATAGATGTATTAGTGATTCTTTTCTTTTCAAAGTTTCGGACATTTTTCATGTCTCTTTCGATATTTGCATTATTTAATTATTTGGCTTTAGCTCTATGAACATTGCACTTGCGAATAAGGTACAGCAACTGTAGGCAAATATACGTATAATGTGACCCGCTCCTGGTCGAAGACGGCATTAACGCTTTTAGTTGTATACGACATTTTTGCGCCCGTGAAAAAAGTTGTCTCCGATATAGGTTGTAACGGCATTCTCACCGCGGCGGTTGGTCGTTTAATTGTTTAATTTGCCTGTAAAGTTAGGAGTCGTACCACTTTACACTTTGTGTTAATAATCAAGTCACTTTGGTTTTTTGGTAAGGGAACGTATGGACGTCAGTCAACGTTAACTGTTCTTTATTATCTGATCTGAATGCAGGGTCAGGGGCGACCCCGCATAGCCGTTGGATAAGCGACCGAAATATGAGCCGCGCTATGTCGGCGGTCGCTTACCCAACGTCTCAGCAGAGTTGCTGTTCTCAGCGACAAAGTGTCGCCTGCAGACACAGCAAATTGTAGCCAGCGTGTTCGTTAAGTACGTTGTTGTTATTGCCGTCGTACTTGTCAACGGCCACATGCAAATGGAACTTGCGGCGTAGTTGGTGGACAAAGGGCAGGGGTCGAAGTTAGCGTTTTCGAGCGGGTGATGGGAAAGTTACGTGACCGATAGAGAGGAAGGAGAAGGTACATGGAGAAGGCTTATAATTTCTATGTCAATGAAAATTATACTTACTATGTATTCCTTTAAAACTACAATCTTTCAAGCGGCGATATTTTCTTCCAACCAAATCGCGGATATAAATATTAAACCGCAAGCACTCACACTTCACATATAAATTAGTTCTTTACCGGCGAATAACGCGCGCGGTGTACAAGTCTTATGTCAGGCGGTGCCGTGACAGTAAAAGACAGGGAGTTTTATATTTATTTTTTTATATTTCGCAGACAAGCGTAGCTGTGGCGTTGGTGCACAAAATTGAACTGAATGCAAATATTAGCTTAGAGTTAAATGAAGGCGAAACTTCGTTTCGCAATCATGCTCATGCAATCATGCAAATGTGCAGTGTTTGCCGACTATGCAATGACATCCGGTCAAATGCTTACTGTGCAGATTCTCCCGGAGTCATATTTCGGTCAGCAATCTGGAGACTGTTGACTTCAGTTAACTACTCCCCCTCTAAGTTAAGGCCGCCCTCGGCCGACCCTATTCCAGCAACCATCTCGCTTAGTTGCATCGCAGCTCTCCTTGTCTTTATGATGCGGTAACACACCAGTGTGACACAAATGAGCGTGCAGCTCATTGCTTCAGCGATGAATATTATCTGGATTGCATGGCCGGCGCTGGCTTCCTCTTTGAACTGCCGGATAGTCTCCAAGTTACGTTCACTCAAGCGGTGAAGATAAGGGAGGCTGAGCACCTTCTGGTTGGCAGTGATGTTCAGCAGGGGGAATCTAGCAACACCCGGGACTTTGCTTCTGACGTTGTTTTGGTTGGTAAACAAGGTTCCATTTATGGTGGCCCACTCATCGAACGTGATGAGGTGTGTACCGCGTATCCAAACTTCAGTGCCATTGTCAACCTGCACCTTTGCGGGTTGGTCATTTACTATGACGATTCCATCGTCCACATAAGTTACCGGGTCCAGATTGCTTGGTTGGGTTTCGCAATGGGTCACACCGCCTGCATGAAGTTCTCTGGCGCATGAACTTTCTGATGACAACCGACAGAAAGAGACACCGGGGGAGGCGGTGCAATTTTCGACTATGTAAATCCCTCCGCCGCACTCCGCATTGATGTTATCGTCTATCCGTAATGTGAAACCTTTTTGCTCCACGGGAAAGATAATAATCTTCTTACAACTAAATTTGATTTTGGGGAACCTAATTATAAAGTGTAGGGCGTTAACGGATTGTAGGACTTTGACGGACGATACGGACATAAGATCCCCTATAGGGGTGTCTGTGGGCTCCTCAAGCCAAACTGACTTTAAGTCTGCATGATCTAAAATGTTTGCGCTGACAATTTTAAGTTTTGCAAGTGTTATGGCTAGCATGAGATTCTGCAATTCCATCATCAACATTCTGTCTCTAGCTAGCAAGATCTCGTATAAATGGCCGGAATCAATTTGTGAATCTTTTGCTGCTTTGAGAATTGTATTTACGGCGACTGTTAGTTGATTAATTTGACTTTGGACTCTGGTATTCACTTTCACCTGTCTATTGTGTGCGTTGATCAGCTGAGTTTCTGTAAATCTACTTCTTTCTAAATCCCTGGCACTGGAGTGCCTGCTACGACTTTCAGAATGGAACCTAAAAAATGCAAGCTCCTAGCTACCCTGTGGTGCGTGCCCAATGCTTCTAGCAAATCCTTTAAGTGAGCTACGTCTACGCTCAACAATTTTCTCATATGCGAGTGTGGAAACTTGTCAAGCAAGCTGGTTGTTTCTAATTAAAGTTATGCCAAATGGCCAAAAAGTTAAAAATTTATCAAAGTACGCGCATGCGAGCTACCTTAAGTTGTCTTTATGGACCACCCTCCCCTTAATGAGGACTGTGGTCCCCATGTCTGCTTCAACAGCTCTCTCCTCGCATAGAGGCGTGAGCTTGTTGCCGAGTCTTCGGTTGGACTTGACCAACACTTTCTCACCAACCTCAAACGACCTTTTTTGCCGAGTTGCATTCTCTCTGGCCCTGAGCGCAGTTTAGATTCTATCCTTTAAGATTCTATTGTGGATTTCTTCTTGTGACTCATCGGGGTGCGCTTGAACGATGTCAGCCGCCCTCCTGTTGATGACCGAGTGAATCGACTTGTTGTATTGTGCGGTGGCTAGCATGATGACTTCCACCGTGTCGCTTATGCCCTTATCTATTTTATGCTGTGAAAACGCTCTACCTGCCCGTTGGAGGTGCTGTGCAGTGGTGGTGCGTTCGCAATGCTAACGCCAAAGTTGTTGGACAGCATGGCCGTAAATGTGTGTGAGTTCAGCGATGGTTCGATGTCGCAGTATATCGTTCTAGCTCCCGCGAAAAAGTTCATGAGTAGAAGCAGTGCTTCAGGTCCTCAATGGTTCTCGAACAATTCTGAACGATTTCGCCAGCTAGCTTAGCCATTTTGGGGAAATAGTATTCAGACAAAACTTGTTTCACATTTTCCTGTGCTGCTCTGTGGGCCCTATTGTGCTCAACAGTCAAGATTTCCCTTCCCTCTTCTACTCTGAATATGTCCACCACGCGGTTCTTGCAGTACCAGAATTTTATGGCCGGGAATCTCCGGACTACTGCATCCTGTATCATTGTTCACGCTTCTCGGGACAATTATGTCTGTCAGTTCGTGTAGCAGAGATTCTCTACAGGCGAAATTAACCACATGCCGCCTCTTATTCCCGAAAAAATAGAACGTCTGTTTAGACGGAAGGCGTGCTTCTTCCAGTACTATCTGATTCTGGAAGCAGTTCAACGGTTTATCGGTTGACTCGATCGTGTGTGTGAGGGAGAGCTCACTATGGATTGTTGCTGCGCAGGATTCGGGTTCTTGTTCATCCAAAGCATTTAGCTGTTGTCTGGACAATGCATCCGCCATTTTTTTGTTTTTATTACTTTACGGTTATTTATTTTATATTCTCTTATTATATGAGAACTATTTATAAGTTTTAAAATCTTAATACTAGTTAATGTTGTTTATTTTAAACTGTCCTTCGATGAGGCGTCCCTAAAAGTTTGTTCGCTGGGCAGGTAGGATTGACTGCTGAGATGCGTCAGACCTCTCGCTAGGTGGTTGGGGTGCGATGTAAGCTTGACGTTGTATTTTCTCTTGAATTCGGCTATTGCATCTTTGACTGAAGGGATGTTCAAGTCTCGTTGAATGTTTTTGTTACGAACATACCACGGAGCTCCGGTGATAGTTGTAAGGATCTTTGATTGAGCTCGTTGAACGATGTCCATGTTGCTATTGCAGGCTTTTCCCCATAGCTGCGAGCCATAGGTCCAAATAGGTTTCAGTATAGAATTGTAGAGTAGTACTTTGTGGTCCAGACTTAGCGGGGAGTGTGCGTTGATCAGCTAGTGTAGGGTGTTAGCTTTGAGTTTTAAGTGGGTTTTTTTGGCTTCAATGTGCTTGCGCCAAGTGAGACGTCTGTCGAGGTGTACTCCTAGATATACTACCTCTTGTGCTTTCGGTATCACTGTGTTGTTTAGCGAAAGTGACGGGCAATCCTGCTTGTTTAGAGTAAAGGTGACGTGCTTGCTTTTTTGTTCGTTGACTTTTATTCTCCAATCTGAGAGCCACTTCTCAACGTCCACTTGGTGAAGAGCTAGTTGCGCTGATGCTTGGATCGGGTATCTGGAGCAGCTAAGAATGGCGGTGTCGTCGGCAAAAGTAGATGTTGTCAGACTTCTGCTTGTTGGTAGGTCAGCTGTGTATAAGAGGTATAGGGTTGACCCAAAAACGCTGCCTTGGGGGACCCCTGCTCCAATTGGGTGGTCATTGGATGTTGCAGTATTGCTTCTCACTGCAAACTTCCTTTCGTAAAGGTAAGACTCGAGAAGTTTGTGAGTGTATTTAGGTAGTTTTAGCTTGATCTTGTGCATAAGTCCGTCTAGCCAAACTCTGTCGAATGCTTGGGATACATCCACAAAAACAGCTGTACAGTATTGTCGGTTCTCGAATGCGGTTCTTATTTCTGATGTTATTCGGTTAACCTGTTCTATAGTTCCATGATTTTCGCGAAAACCAAATTGATGTGCTGGTATTATGTTGTGAGCTCTAAGGTACGGATTGAGTCGGGTCAGCAGGCATTTTTCGAAAAGCTTTGAGAGACATGAAAGTAAGCTTATGGGTCTGAACGACGAAGCAGATGTAGGATCCTTTCCGGGCTTAGGAATCATTATGATGATTGATTTTTTCCATCTGTCTGGGAAGTAACCAACTCTAGTTATGGCGTTGAAGAGCTGGGTTATGTAGCAAATGGCGCAGTAAGGTAGTTCAATGATCATTTTTGGCGTTATGAGGTCGCAGCCGGGGGATTTCTTTGGGTTAGTGTGCTCATGTATGAGTTTTGAAATTTCTTTTGGATGAAACACATTTGGCTGATGCTGGGCATTGTGGTCGTTTGTTAATGTTGGTAGAGTGAATGCGTTAGTAGCCTGGTTAGGTTGGAAAACTTTTTCAAGGTGAGCGGCAAACGTGCTGGCCCTGTCTGTGTCACTGCGAGCCCAGCCGCCTCTGGAATTTCTTATTAACGATACGGTGACGGTCGGTGGACAAAGAGTTGGGTGAGCTCTCCATAGTGAATGCTTTGTGCTTGTTGTTGACAGTTTCTCTATGTATCGGCGTTTGGCGTGCTCCTCTTCTTGTTTCAGGGCTTTGGTTAGCTTTTTTGTGGCGTCTTTTAGTTTCTGTTTAGCTGATGGGGATCTGTAAGATTGCCATTCTCGGACTAAGCGTCGCTTTTCGTGGACTAATTGCTCGATTTGTTTCAATGTCGGATTCGCTGTTGAGTTGTGGACTTAGAATAATGTGTGAACTAATATATTTTCTATACTTAAGCCAGTTTGTTTTATGTGACGTCAATCGGTCAGTTTTTTCGACCGTTTCGGCGAGTCGAAAAACGTGGATGAAAACTGGGGAGTGATCTAATGATAGTTCTGGCAGGCATTCGGCACTCAACAGGCTGCGAGGCATGTTTTTAGTGATTGCAAAGTCTATCAGATCAGGCAGTTTGTTGAGGTCTGTTGGTCAGTATGTTGGACTACCAGGAGAAACGTGGTCGAGTTTGTTGGCGGCTTTCATTATAGTGTTGTAGAGCTGCTTTCCTTTTGGGTTCACGAGACGTTTTTTTTTTTTTTTTTTTTTTTTTGTATCGCCTTACGGTAGGAAAATTAAAATCTTCTAAAGATACCACCAACCGTCCGTAGGTGGCATGCACGATTCATAACCCCTAGTGGGATTATGCCTACGTACTAAAACAAAAACCTCCGTATGCTCCTCAGTCCTGTAAACGCTCACCGGAACTGCCAGTCAAGGTAATACTTCGATAAGCAGGATGTGAAGCCAGGTCGCTCTCCCTTCCTGAGATAATGGCCATGTAGCGCACCTCCTTCCACCCTTTAGTCGCCTTTTACGACAAGCCGGGTACGCTGAGGTAGTATTCTTATCCCGCTACCTCACAGGAACACTCCTTCTGTGTTTTAGTTGCCAGCTCTGTTGGACATCTCGCCGGCACGGACTCGTTTCATCATATTGATGATGATGCGGTGTCCCAGCTCCCATTTATTCACATTCGCCGTAATCGCCGTGATCAATCCATTTGGACTAAGCGAAGTTCCAGTCAGCGCTTTCAACTGTTCCCTCTCCGCCGAGAACCTAGAACAGTGCATTAGCACATGTTCCGCCGTTTCCACCGCATCAATGCAGTATAGGCATTGGGCTGAGTCTACATGGCGGAAACGATGTAGATAGGCCCGGAAACAGCCATGGTCCGTGAGGAATTGGGAAATGTGGTAGTCCAAGGTTTTGTGGCTGCACTGCGTCCATGCGTCTATCTCCGGGATGAGTTGGTAGGTCCACCTTCCTCGTTGCGACATTTGCCATCTCGTCTGCCACTCTCCAAACAGCCATTCGTAAGCCTCGTCCCGTGTATCACCATTACTGATGAGACCAAGAGCCTTGATCTCCAGATCGGCTGGTGGCATGCCTGCCAGAACTAATGCTGCATCCTCTGATATAGTTCTAAAGCCTCTTATTAGCCTAAGGGCCATAGACCTTATCACCGTACGCGCTCCTTTTAAGTAAGTGCCTCTATTTGTGGCGTCACTCCAAATTGACGCAGCGTATAGTAGCGTTGCTTTTGCTACGGTAACCAGTAGCTTCCTGGCTGGGTCTCTGGGGCCTCCCACGTTGGGCATAAGTCGAGCTATGGCTGCCAATGTGATGGCTGCCTTCCTGCTAACGTATTTAGCATGGTCCTTGAAGGATAGCCTGTGGTCTATGAGGACTCCGAGGTACTTTAAGGACTCAGCTGAAGACACCTGGGTTCCGCAGACTGAGACTTGCATGCTCTCCACCTTTTTCCTGCTGCTTAATAAGACAGCTTAGGTTTTGTGTGCCGCTATTGTAAGTCCAGCTTTCTCGAACCAGTCGATGGCCGCTCTTATTGTAACGTTGCACTTCTCCTGGATTTCCATTAACGTTTTGGCGACTGCAGTTATTGCCACGTCGTCTGCGAAGCAGTGCAGCTCAGCTCCTGTGGGCTTCCTGATTGCCAGTATACCATCGTACATGATGTTCCACAGGATCGGTCCAAGTACAGACCCTTGTGGAACACCAGCCGAGACTCGGTAACTTTTCGGTCCATCTTCCGTATCATACCAGAGGACACGATTTCTGAAATAGCTGCCTACAGCGATCCTGAGGTACTCCGGGATACCCATCGTGTACATTGCATCGAGGATTAAAGGCCATCTTGCCGTGTTAAAAGCATTTTTAACGTCCAGCGTGACAATCGCACAGTATTCTTTACTGCCACCTAGCCATCTGTCGCCCTCGAGCGCGTTCTTGGCAATGTTTCTCACTGCCGTGAGTGCGTTGAGGGTACTCTTTCCCTTACGAAAGCCATATTGGTGGCTGCTTAGACCGTTTATGCTCTCGGTTACGGCCTCTATTCGGGCATATAGGATGCGCTCAAATAGTTTCCCTACAATGTCCAGAAGGCATAGCGGGCGGTAGCTGTCTGCCACTTGTGCTGAACCTTTCCCTTTAGGCAAAAGTACCAGCTTTTGGCTTTTCCACCTTGCTGGAAAGACTCCGTCCAGGAGGCACTGTTGAAAGGTGTCCCTGAAGATGTCCGGTCTAGACAACGCCACTGCTTTGACGACTACTCCCGGAATGCCATCTAGTCCAGGGGCTTTGTTAGCCTTGATGCGCCTTGCTGCCTCTACAACCTCGTGAGTAGTGATGCTCGGGAAGTCGGAGACTGGAGCTGCCGCTAGTGGCTGCCATATGGTCGGCTGCTTCGGGAATAACTCCGCGACAATGTTGGCCAGGACATCAGGATCCGAAGGGGGGACATCTCTCTTCCGCAACTTGTTGGTTACCAGCTTATAGGCCAGACCCCAAGTGTCGTCGTCTACGCCATCCAGCAAGTTCTTGTAAGCCTGTGCCTTGGCCGCCGAGATTCCGTGCTTGAACGCGGTTCGCTTGGCTTTAAAAGCTTCCAGAAGATCCACTTGATGAGGGCTACCTCTGGCTCGTTGCGCTCTCCTTCTAGCTTTAATGCATTCCGATCGCAACTTACGCTGCGCCTTTTTTTTGCGTGGCATGGTCGCATCGCACGTTGCTACGAGTATTTTCATCAGTTCAGCCGCCATTGTCTCTGCATCACCCGTTGGGACTAGTAGGGTGTCGATTTGGTATTGCAGCATATCTGCGTCGAACTTCCTAGTATCCCATGCTTGCCCTCTTCTCGGTTGACTTCTAGTTGTGCCAGTCGTTGAGACGCTAAAAGTGATCAAAGCGTGATCGCTCAGCGTTACCACGTCAAGTACCGTCCAGCTTGAGTTAGCCACTAAGCCTCTGCTAACAAATGTGACGTCAATGAATGAGGTTCCCCTGTCATTGTTAAACGTGGGCACACGGCCGTCGTTTAGCAAAGTCAGGTCCAGCATCATCATAGCATCTATCACCGCTCTGCCTCTGGGATTGGATACCCTGCTGCCTCATTCGACTGCCCAGGCATTAAAGTCCCCAGCAATAATTGCCGGACAGCGCCCTCTCGCATGATTGACAAGAGTGTCCAGCATCTCCTCGAATTGGTCAGTGCTGTCGCTAGGCGGGGCGTAGCAGCTATAAATATGCACACTCTTAACCCTCGCATATGCGATACCACGCATCGGCAAGTAGGTCCGTTCCTGGACGTGAAGAGGGCTGCAACACTTTATAGCTGCTTTGCCTGACTCATCCAGGATCATCGAAGGGTTTCCAATTCCCGGGGAGTAGGGCTCGCTTAAGAGCATGATGTCTATGCTGCGCTCCGCCGCAGTCTGAGCCAGGAGGCTCTGGGCGGCTGCGCAGTGGTTGACATCAAGCTGGATAATTTTAATTGCGTCCAGCATCATCGCGACGGCTCTTGACTCCTTTTACGATGTTCGCTTTGTAGGTGGGGCACGCGAAGCCACCTGTTGAGTGATGTCTATCGACATTCTCGCTGCAAATGAGGCATTTTGGCGGGGCCACGCATCCTTTTGCCTTATGACCTTTCACGCCGCACCGCAGACAGCAGTCGGAGCGGTCGGTTGCCTTGCAGTTGGTGGCCCTATGGCCAAATCCCAAGCACCTGAAGCATCTTGTAGGACGTACATCCTGGTTGATGCGGCACCGTGACCAGCCTACGTTTACCGTGCCCTTTTTAAGCACAGTGATTGCGTCATTTGCACTGAGCATCACAGTCGCTATCTGTGTGCCGTCTCGCATTTTGCGCAGGCCCTTCACATCTTCTAGGGTGACATTGATGCCTTCAAATTGTGAGACCATGCAGCTGTGGAGTTCCTCTACAGTGGTCGCCTCATCCATTCCGCTACAAGTTAGCGCCATTCTCTGCGTACCCGTGCGTACCGCCGCCATTTCCTTAAGGGACTCTTCGATGGCTCCTCTGTATGTGGGTACGTTTTCAGATGCTTTGCCCTTCACCTCGAGCAGTAACTCCCCCTGTTGAGTCCTTCTTATTCTCCTCACTTGATTGCCAAACTCGCTAAGATTCGGATCTCCTCTCAACTTAAGCAGTATATCGGCATACGATGCTTCGCCTGTCTTCTTTACTATAAACGCCTCGGGCTTTTTGCGTATGCGCTTAGGCTTCACCTTTGTACAATCAACCGTGCTGCTAGTGTTCTTAGCAACCGCTGCATAGCTGGCTGGGCTTGGCACCTTTGCCTTGGTAGCAGCCAATTTGGGAGCCTTGTTTGGAGGAGGCAACACTGGCAACTTCTCCGTGACGCTTTTTAGGGCTGACGCCATTAAACGCTTCTTCAAGATCTCTGCCTCTGTCTGTATAGCGATGCTCTAAGCGGGGGCCGCTACTTTGACAGAGCTTTGCTGCAGCTGGATCGCTCTTGTGTTAAGAGCAGCCAGATCCGTTATTGCACCTTTAGTCTCCTTGGTGACATGACGCTGCGTCTCAAATGCGCACTGTACCAAATTTATCTTGGTATTCATCATGTCCAAGATGCTCCTCAGGTTTTCGTGCTGAAGCGCTGACAGGTCTAATGGCCGAATTGGCGAACCTGATGGGGACTTCGCTGATGGTTTCTGCGTTGGCACGCTGATGAAATCGACGGTCTTCTTCAGGTTTGTTGTATTAGGTGCTGAGGAGGCCAAGATCCCCACCTCTACAGCACCGCTATGGCCGGTTAACGGCGACGTTGACATCTGCGGGCCAACTTGCTTCGTCGTCATGTACGCCGGGACTGAGCTATTGGCTCCCCGCACCGCAATAAACACTCCCCTTGTGGGCGACCTCGACATTCTCGAGCTCTTCCTGAATGGGTCATCGGGGGCAATGTCCCCTTCGGAACTATCCATTACAGGCACCAGAACTTAGGCCTTTACACGCTGACAGCTGTTGTTCTCCGCAGGCGTGATTTAGAAAGGGATAAAGCGAGGAAAAGTTGAGTGAAAATTAAATTTGCACCCTCACTCAGCCCTCGCGGCGCTCTCCCCGCCCCCACCACCAATAAGCGCAGTGATGTGACCTGGGAAAAAACTCACGGTATGGATACCAGAACCCGGAGAACTTCGCAGTGAGTATTCCTACCGGTGCAGCAGACTTTGACCACGCACTTTGCTCTTTCAGGTCAGAGTTCTGAGCAGGAAAACCGCAGAAACACAGGAAAAACTCTTCACTACCGAAAAACACGTCTACCTCTCACCGATTTTCTGTGTCTCTCCCTCGGTTCACGAGGCGTGATCCCCAATGTGTGTGCTTAGCGTTGTAGTCTCCTCCAGCTAGAAAAAATGGTCTCCTAGTGATTTGAAAAAAGTAAGGAATTGATCTTCCCTTATTTTGAACCGGGGCGAACAATATACGGCGGCAAGGGTAAGGTGGTAATTGCCCTCCATCTCTAAGTTTATAGATGTGGCCTGTAGATAATTTTCAGAAAATCCATTGTGGTAGTGATGCCGCATACTACTCCTTACAAGGATCCCTGTCCCTCCGTGGGCTTTACCATCGAGATGATTCGTACCGTAGAAAAGGTAACCATTTATTTTAAAGTTGTTTTTTTTTGTAAGTTGTGTTTCCGAGATAAACATTACGTCGATGTGTTTCTCGTAAAGGAATTGAGTTAGTTCAAGTTTTCGTTGTGAAACACCATTAGCGTTCCATATAGCTATACGTAGGGAAGCCATTATTTATTTTGACTGTTGTGATACAAGCATATGTATCAGAAGGTTTTGGTTTCGCATCATATCTTGCATGGTGGTCCTCATAAACGACATAAACTCCATAATGCTTTTTGCAGGGCGTGCATCATGGCGTCTATTTTCGTTTCATTTTGTTCTAAAGGCTGATGATTTTGGTCCGTGGCAGACTCAGTGTACATTGTTGAAGGTTGTTTGTTTGCTTAGTTTGGGATGGGGGCGGCAATCCAGATTTTAAGGCATTTGCAAAAGTTACCTTAGTGTTAAGGGGGAGGGGCCCGGAATCAGTTCCTGAAGGAAAAGAAGACTTCTGTGGTTGTGTTTAATGTATTGGTTCGTAGCTGGAGACGACACTTCAGCTCCTTGTAAATTGGGCAGCCCCTGTAGTTTGCTGTGTGGTGCCACCACAGTTTCCGCACCTTTTCTCGCTGGGTAGGTTCTTGTTTGCTGGGCAGTGTGCATAGGCGTGGAGATCTCCACAAACTACGCATACAGTGCGCAGTGTACAGTAAGATCGGGTGTGGCCATATTCTTGGCAATTCGTACATTGTACAGGAGTCTTGCGTTTATGCGGCTCTTCTACTGTGATTCTACGATGCAGAAGAAATTGTAGCTCGTAGATTGGATGAATCTCGTATCTTTTTAGGTGCTTGGTTTCGGGTTCTAGCTAAACAGAAAATCCCTTTTCCTGTAGCGCCTCCGTAATTTCTTCGGGCGTCACCTCAGGCTCAATGCCCTTTAAAACAACTTGTAGATCCTTGCTGCTTTTAAGCTGGTAGGTGTAATAATTTTTGTATTTGTCGTTCAGATACTTCGTGAGCTCTCTGTAGTTGTCTTCCGTTTTTGTTTGGACTTTAATTTCGTGGATTGTGCCCTTTACTAGTGGAGTTATGTGGAAGTTATTCTTTCCGATGAGGTCAACCAGTTGATTCACTAGGGCGCTTGAGCTCTTCTCGCGGATAAAAATTGGTGGGGGCTATGGCTTATTTTTTTCAATTTCGGTAAGTTCTGATGATAGATCTTCAGTGTTCTCTGCCAGAAGCTCGAATCTATTGGTGTTTGTTAGCACTTCTAGAGGTTGAGTTATTGTCACGTGTAATTTTTGGTTTGTTCCCCGTTAATTTATTTTGAGGGCTTAATTTCCTCTTGATTGTGATGTAGCGGTCCATACCAGTCTGCAAGGCCGACCCTACGTTTTTGTTTGCATTTAGCTGAGGTGGCAACGCAGCAGTTTCGTTTTGTTTGTTTACATAGGTTGCGAGCATTGACCCAGTAAGTGCGGCCGCTACTGTTGACGAAATTGGGTGAGCTGTCGATACCGTTCCCGATGTTGTTGTAACTGCCATTGCAGTAGTTAGTGAGGTCACTGTGCTCGTCGCTGCCGGTAATCGAAGTGCAATTTCGGGAATGTTTAGCGAAGTTGTTGTAGTAGCTTTACGTTGCTGTGGTTGGTCATTTAACGGTAACGAGGGAGAACAAGATCGCGCTCTTTCTTGCTTTGTTGGTAGAAGTGCAACTGCCGGGTTTAGGTTCAATGACCGCTCGCTTACTGCATTTGTAATTGTCGCGGGTTGTGTTTATATAAATGAAAAGTAAGCGTTATTCTTTTGGAGGGATTGCCGACGTTCGTCTTGCTCTCGCTGGCACTGAGCGCGAATATCGCTTTGGCTCATGGTTTTTTTTTTTTTTTATGTATATAGTTAGCTTTTCTTATTTTTTGGGAGTAAATAGAAAACACAAACTATATTAGTGCTTTCATCGCACTTAGCGTCTATTTCGCGTTATTTGGAGACTCAGGTATATTTTTCTGATTATTAAACTTTCACTGCACTGGCAAATCGATTGCTTTTTTTGCGGAGCTCGGTTTAAACACGTCAGTCACTGTTGAAGGCCACTGTTCTAATCCGCCATGACATTCTCTATGCCGGGCTTGTAAAAGACCCGGGCATTAGACTTGTCTACGCGCGCTTTCCATCTCTTAGTCTTTGCATTGGGGTTTGATTCTGATACAGAAAAGGTTAAAGGCTGATGGTCAGTAAAGATATTTATATCTTTAACTCCATACAAGTAATGCCGCAGCTTAGCCAGAGCCCATACAATGGCCAATAACTCTCGTTCGTTAGTAGCGTAGTTGGCTTCGCTGTCCTTCAATGTTCTTGAAATCATTGTTATAGTGCGGCCCTCCTGAGACAAGACCGCGCCTATACCGTATTGTGAAGCATCTGTCGTTAGATCAAATGGCTTCGTATAATCTGGGTAACTAAGCACGACGTCCTCTGACGTCAAAATGTTGCGCAGCTTCTGGAACGCTTGTTGCTGAGCTTCAGAAAAGTGCACCTGAATGTTCCTCGACCTGTGCTTACTGACTGTTCCATTTTCGCCCTTTAGTATGCCCGAAAAGGGCCTTGCTATGGCATCGAAATCTCTGATGAAACATCTGTAGTAGCTTGCAGGGCCTAGAAACGATCTGACCTCGTACACTGTCTTGGGCTCTGGGAACTCTTTTATGGCCCTAACTTTCTCTGGGTCCGTTGTTGCTCGTAACTATGAATCCCAGAAAGTTCACGCTTTCCTTAAAAAAACGCGACTTTTCGACAGATACCCTCATGTTTGCTTCATGTAGTCTCTGTAAGACCCAATCCACATGTCTGACATGCGACTCTTCGTCTTTCGAGAAAATGATTACATCGTCAACGTAAACGTAGCAAAATTTGCCTACTTGCTCACGGAGGATGTCATCAATAGTTCTTTGAAAGATGCTGGCGGCGTTTTTAAGGCCGAATGGCATTCTCTTGAACTCGTACTTTCCCCCATTTACTGAGAAAGACGTCTTTTCACGATCGCGCTCCGCGAGTGTGATTTGATGGTATCCGGATTTAAGATCCAGAGTTAAAAAGTAGCGGCCACTGCCCAAATTTCCTAGTATCATTGCGATGTTTGGCAACGGGTATTTATCTGGAATTGTTCTCTCATTGAGTTTGCGAAAGTCTATTACTAACCGCTTTTTACGGTTGCCCGCCTCATCGGTACCCTTTTTGTCTACTACCCATATGGGATTGTTGTAAGGGGATGCCGATTTTTGAATGATGTCATTTTTTAAAAGATCTTGGATCTCCTTATTGACAAAGTTGGCCACGCCCATTGGGTACGGGTAAAGTTTTGCATAGATGGGCTCCTCACTCACTGTTCTGATGGTGGCAACCACCGAAGTGTTGTAAGGGAGCGACTCATTCGGGTCTGCAAATGCCTTCTTTTTGGTTCTTAACATTTTTAAGAAAGTATTCCGCACCGAAATCGGTGCGTCTGCGCAATCTATGTCGGTATAATTGACACTAGCGCACTTGTGGAAAAAGATATTCTCAACTTCTGTGCCCCATTTAAGCTGACCGGAGGACAAACAAAGCGATGCGCCAGCTTGTGCTAGCAAGTCGAGGCCGATTATTCCATCAAAGGTTGACAATTCTGGTAGGATGAAAAAGGTTGCTTATACGTTGAATAACGCAACAAAGCACTTTTGTGTGACGCTAGTTGAGCCGTGGATCGAATGCACTTTAAACGGGGAGCTAACCGGACGCACGCCACGTAACTCTTTGTGTGGCCTGATAAAATTCTTTGACGCGCCGGTGTCGATAATGAAGCTCATGTCTAGCCCTGCTACTCTTAGTCTGATGACGGGCAGCAGGGACTTTCCCTAAAAATTGAGGGAATCAGGGTCGGCATCGTCGTCAATCTGTGCCACCGCGCTGCTGGCGGCACTGACGTAGGACTCAGTTCCCTGCCCTGCAGCCTGAGTGACGTGGTTCACTCTCTGCTGCTTTTGGTTGCTGTTAGTGCGATCAGATGCGGCCGTCCGCTTGTTCGTGACAGCTGGGAATTGTGTGGGCTGAACAAACTTGGAAATAGAGGGGTCTACATCCATTGGCTCTTGGGCATTTGCAAAGCTCTGTTGTCCACTACCACGCTGGATTGGCCCTGCTGTTTGGAATGCTTACTGAAATGCGGATTCTTTGAACCGCTTGGTTGTAGCTCTGCCTGCTGAGATGTTTTCTCGGAAGATCTTTTGGCTTTGCCGCAAAAGGCTTCTTTTGAGTCCTGAAACGAATACCCGTAACGCATCACAGGCCCTTGGCCAAGGTTGGTTCGTAAGACATATTAACTTTGTTTGTCAACAATGTCAGTTCTTTTTTCAACCTCATCATAGTATTGCAGCAAGTGCAAGCCGCCTTGTCGTAGCGTACCCAATTCTTGCTCAATCATATGAATTGGCCTTTTGTCGCTGTACGTGAAATCAAGACGACTTATAATTGCATCAAAGTTAAGCACTGTGCCGAACGAGGCCAAAACGGCATCAGCCGGTCCCCTGACCTTGCTTCTAATAATTATTACAGCCTGATAATGGCGTGACCTGCCATTATATCGCTTAAAATCATCGTAATAATCGTAAAGTTAGTTCCAGCTCTGCTCACAACAAAGAATTCACATCTATTTTCAAATGCACCAATTTTCTTTATTTATTTTTTTTTTTTTTTAAATAAAACAACTTGCAAAACTATTCAGTTCTCTTTCTCTTCTTTTTTTTTCTTGCTGACTTAAAATGAGCTTAGTTAAGGTAGTCCACTTACATGTTTTTAGTGTAGTGCCCTGAGCTAGTTCCCTTCTATGTGTAACTTCGCTGCGGCTGTGGCTCCTGATGCTCCCGCGCTGTTGCTGTAGTTCTTGATGCTCCCGCGTTGTTGTCTCCTCTGTCTAGAAAGCTTGCGCGCTAAACTAGCGATTAGGTCAGCAATCGTTGAATGTTCTTTGTTGCTTTGCGCAACCACTGAGAGCACGGCAAGTATTTTGAGCGATTTATCACTGTCACTGTGCAGCCGTAACTGCTTAGTTGAACACTTTGTTTTGAAGTTTGTCATTTTTCGTGTGGGTCGTGGCGTAACTACCACTAGTTGGGCGCCAATTAGTTCTTTACCGGCGAATAACGCGCGCGTTATACAAGTCTTATGTCAGGCGGTGCCGTGACAGTAAAAGACAGGGAGTTTTATATTTATTTGTTTATATTTCGCAGCCAAGCGTAGCTGTGGCGTTGGTGCACAAAATTGAACTGAATACAAAAATTAGCTTAGAGTTAAATGAAGGCGAAACTTCGTTTCGCAATCATGCTCATAGCAGCCACGCAAATGTGCAATGTTTGCTGACTATGCAATGACATCCGGTCAAATGCTTACTGTGCAGATTCTCCCGGAGTCATATTTTGGTCAGCAATCTGGAGACTGTTGACTTCAGTTAACTTATATGCTTAAACTAGATCGAACGAGAAAAAACGAAGCTTATTATTGTCTTATCTAACAATATATGTTGTTTTGTTACATTTATTTACCTGCACATGAAAAGACAATGTCTCACAAATATTTTTTTTCGTGCTATCTCCTGAAGTTTGATATTTTTAAAACATATCGTCCCTTTTCGATGATAAGCTGATCCAAAAAATTACTTTAAAAGTATTTTATAAATACAAATGTTGTTTTTCGAAGAATGTTTCTCTTTCAGTAACAAATAATGTTGATAGTAACAGTTCATATATACTCTTCGCATTCCATCAAAACAGCAGATAACGATTCTCATTATATAAAGCATTTCTGCAAAATGCAAAAACAAAACAAATATTTTTCAATGCAACTAAGCACATAATACTCTAAGTGTAAAATATTTGATAGGAAAATTAAAAAAGTAATTGTAAAATGTAGAATACAAATTAACACGTTATAAAGCTGTAATATCTTAAAAACTCTAATCTAATATTTTCCGTCGGTTTCTGTCACAGTGATAAATAGAAGTGGTCAGATTTTTATGAAAAGATAAAGATCACTAAAGTTTCACAGAACTAGTTTGACTGCGTTGTCTGAAAACTGACCATATATGTAGGTGTATACAGCAAACATAAAGTAAATTATTTGAAAACCTTCTTTATGAGACTAACTAATAAATTTAATAGGTAAATGGGTCGACGTAATTGTGGATGACCGCTTGCCAACTTACCGTGGTGAATTACTGTATATGCATTCAGCTGAAAAGAATGAATTCTGGAGTGCGCTCTTAGAGAAAGCATATGCCAAGTAAGATGGAGTAAAATAAATATAACAAGTTCTTATAATTCTAACCGTAGATTACACGGATCTTATGAAGCTCTTAAAGGCGGAACAACATGCGAGGCCATGGAAGATTTTACTGGGGGTGTTAGCGAGTGGTACGATCTAAAAGAATCTCCTGAAAATCTCTTTAGCATACTTCAAATGTCTGCCGAACGCAACTCAATGATGGGTTGTTCAATAGAGGCCGATCCCAATGTACTAGAAGCTGAAACGCCGCAAGGGCTAATACGAGGGCATGCTTACTCAATTACTAAGGTGATTCTTAATTCTTGAAATCATATCATAATACTGAAGCACATTGTTTTTGATCATCTGAAGGTTTGCTTTATTGATATTGTTACACCAAATCGACAAGGAAAAATTCCAATGATTCGAATGAGAAATCCTTGGGGAAATGAAGCCGAATGGAACGGCCCATGGAGCGACAGTTCGCCTGAATGGCGATATATACCTGAGGAACAGAAAACCGAAATTGGACTTACATTTGATAGAGATGGAGAGTTTTGGATGTCTTTCCAGGATTTTCTGACTCATTTTGATCGCGTTGAGATATGCAACTTATCCCCGGATTCATTTTCGCAAAGAAACGCCGAAGATTATCAACATAATGTAAAACATAAATGGGAGATGTCAATGTTCGAAGGCGAATGGACACCCGGCGTAACAGCTGGTGGTTGCCGAAATTTCTTGGATACATTCTGGCATAATCCCCAATATATTATTTCTCTGGTTGACCCTGATGAAAATGATGATAATGGCCATTGCACAGTTATCGTAGCTTTGATGCAAAAAAATCGCAGATCCAAACGAAATATGGGAATGGAATGTCTTACGATTGGTTTTGCTATTTACAGCTTAAGTGATCAGGACCTTGAAAGCCGTCCATTAGGTATTAATTTCTTTAAATACAAGTCTTCAGTTGGGCGATCACCACACTTCATCAATACTCGTGAAGTAAGTACTACTAAATTATTATTATTACTCTAAGTACAGTATTGGATATATTTGTAATAGGTATGCGCTCGATTTAAATTACCACCCGGCCACTATCTTATTGTCCCGTCAACTTTCGACCCCAACGAGGAAGGGGAATTCATCATTAGAGTTTTCTCTGAAACAAAAAATAATATGGAGTGCGTATATAATACAGCCGAAGATGAGTTTGTATATTAGAGCTTATTCAGCAGCCGATTAAATCAATTGTAATATTTTCCAATGTCATTTTCAAGGGGTGGGTATTTAAACGGAAAAATACATTTACTTTTGTGCGTGTTGTTTCCATGAACGTAGGCAAAACAGCAGCCATAAACTGCAGGGAACCCAACAAGATGTTATTTACTTCAAAAAATATAAAAAACTAATTAACCCTTTAACTGGCCGTGGTGCATATCTGCAACATACCGCTTAAATTTTAATATTTTCTAAAATATGGAAAACAAGTGATACTTCTATACTTGATGTTAAGCTGAACCGGTCTTAACTTTGATTTGTCAATTGGATTCACTCTAGTATTCGTTTCACTAGAGATAAAATACATTTTTAAAATCCGAAAGTTAACTCCTTTACGATAACACAGGCCCACAAAAAAAAAAAAGTTTCATGATCTGGGTAAGCGGCATATGCAATTATATGTATTTTGGGTCGCTGAATCCGAATCCGAGGTCAGAATTTCGCCATCACGACTGGACTTCGACATAACCTCACAAAACTGAAAAACCTTAAAATATCCCCCAAAAGATATAGAATACTGATCTGAGCATGCGATATATGTTTTATCATGTATTTTGTCCTTCTAAGTCCGAATCCGAAGTCAAAATTTACGTAGCACGTGTGAGTTTCGACTTAACCTCAAAAAACTCGAAAAAAATTTGAAACTCCAAAAAATAATGGGGGGTCATGATCGGGTATTGCGATATATGTGTCTATATGTTTTTAGACCTTCCGAATCCGAATCCAATGTCAAAATCAGTCAATCACTTCTGAAATTCAACCTAACCTAAACAAATTTTGAAAAATTTCCAAAATTTTAAATTTTTTTGATAATTTATTACTGCATTTGTGCTAATATGTGGAATTACGTATTTACTTTATGTTTTTTATAAGTTAAAATACAGTTTTGAAGAAATAAATCAGTACTCATATGAACCTATTCCGAATACTGATAAAATAATGCTCAAAAGGGGGTATATTAAAAAAAAAGCTAATTTTATATTAAATTTGAATAAACCCTAATCCAATATTAAAAAAAGTCAAAAATTTTGGAAGTTTTTAAAAAGATTTTTAGGTTAGGTTAAAATTCTGACGTGATAGGCTAGTTTTTTTCTCGGATTCGGATTTGGAAGGTCCAAAAACATATAAAAACATATATCGCATGACCCGATCATGACCCCACATCATTTTTTGGGGCTTCAAAAATTTTTCGAGTTTTTTGAGGTTAAGTCGAAACTCAGACGTGCTATGGTAATTTTGAATTCGGATTCGGACTTAGAAGGACAAAATACATGTTAAAACATATATCACATGCCTAGATCACGATTCTATATCTTATGGATGATATTTTAAGGTTTTTCAGTTTTGTGAGGTTATGTCGAAGTCCAGACGTGATGGCGAAATTCTGACCTCGGATTCGGATTCAGCGACCCAAAATACATATAATTGCATATGCCGCTTACCCAGATCATGAAACTTTTTTTTTTTTGTGGGCCTGTGTAATTAATCAAATTTGATTTTTTTCAAGTAAAGGTATTTTTTTTAAAACCAACCAATCACCAAGGAATGTATGGATGTATGGAATGAATGGATTATATTTTCCAGAGTTTAATTATATTTAACATTTGCACTACACATATTTGAAATAAGTTAAAATACACCGTTTTCCCTTATAAAACTGTTAAAGCCCGAAAATTACAAAATCAAAAGAAAATCGTAAGCACGCATAAGAATCCGTTTTCATGCCGTTTAAGGGGTAAACAAATTATTAATTAACTTAATACTAAGGATCTACCTCTGGGAAAACTGTTGTTGGCATCGCTTCTTGGTCCCACGGGAATGGTGTGGAATCCAAATGGCTTAAACATGTTTTTATTTATTATTATTAATAAGCGTGGCTTACGACCTGCATTTGTTAATAACATTTTAGCTGACTCAAGGTCAATATCGGTTCGATTTCTGCATCATAGCTTATCTAGTCGATATTTTTGCCAAACACAACAAGAACACTTGTCAAAAGACAAGGAGCGGGCTTGAATGTAGAATTGTTTCACGAAGTAGCCAACTTCGATCATCAGCATTCATCGCTGACTAACTTGGTGATCGAAGGCAGTTTCATCTCCACACTGCTAGAACTCGTTGGGAATTCTAGTGGTGCCGAGGTGGAAACCGCTCCTTGTCTTTTGACAAGTGTTCTTGTTGTGTTTGGCAAAAATATCGACTAGATAAGCTATGATGCAGAAATCGAAGCGATATTGACCTTGAGTCAGCTAAAATGTTATTTATTATTATTTTTATTTATTTTTTAATGAGATGAGGAAATATTAATATTTCTGCATACTTTATGAGTGTCAAAATGAAATTTTTATAATTTAAGCTGTACTTGCTAATCAAACCCCCGATTATGTTTGGGCGATTTGACGTTTCCTTTCTAACAATAATCATCAAACATACTTACATATGTTAAATATACATGAACTCTCGTCAGAATTCAATGATGACTATTTCCTCATAAAGAAAGATATAACATGGTTATACCGTAGGTATATTCGTATTCGTTTACCACCTTATAATTCTACCACCTTATAATTCCTGTAGCATACATACAAATTCACAAGCTTTATAAAATCCGTGGAATTTGTTACCCTATGCATAATTTAGATTTGAATGAAAAGTGAAACATCTTTCGATCAAGAGTGACAAATTTTTTTATTAAAGCTAGAAAACCCTATAATATGTTTGAAATTAAAGATGAAGGATGAATATTGTGGCTTCCAATATTTGGGGACTACAGCCTCTTGTAGTCAACTGATATTAAATATCTCCCTAAAATAAAGTAAAATTTTCTAAAATTAAATTAAATAAATATTATCAAAAAATGGTGTAATGATAGTGGACATAAAAAAAAGTAATTTTGCCCAACTTCTTATAACCAGCATTGAGTATATTAATGCCAACATGTAAGTCGTGTTAGCTAAGTCCGTCTGTTCATCCGTCTGTTGTAATGCAAACTAGTCTCTCGGTTTTAGAGCTATCTAGATGAAACTTGTGACAGATACTTCTTTCTACTGCACTCTACATGTATACCTGTGCATGTGTCCTTCAAGATACCTTCAAGATACTGATATTTGTTCAAGATACTGCAACTTTCCCAATTTTCTCGTTATTTTGCTCATTATTAACTATCATTGTACAATTTTAAATGAATTGAAGTTTTGTAATCCATTAGTTTAATGTTCAAAATTGTAGCCAATAAATACGAGGTGTGACAATTAAGAAATTAGACTGATAACATAAAACCCTTATATATTAAAATTATTCTACAACTTTGCCATCTCCTTCAAAGTAGTCCCCTTGGGCAGCTATAATCCATGCTTCGTTACATTTCTGTAACGCTTCGCCTCGGATGTTTGGGATTACCCTCGTCACGCCTGGATGTCATTAAACGACTTAAAATGGGTTCCTTTGACCACCGATTTTGTTCTGGGGAACAAAAAAAGTCACTGGGCGACATATCGGGCGAATAAGGCGGTTGTTGCTATACGGCGATTCTTTCGAGGCCAAATACTACGCGTCAGTCCGCACCTCGAGTGGTTCCCCACTCCACACCTCATCTTCCACGCTTTCACGCCCCTCCTTAAACTCTTTATGCCATCGAAACACCTGAGCACGACTAAGAGCATTATCAGCATGCACTCTTACAATTTAAGCATACGTTTCCGAAGCTCTTTCGCCCAATTTTGATTTCGTTTTTCCGTTTTTATGATGAGCACCAAAATCGCAGCAACATAATCAGTCTCATTACTTAATTGTCAAACCTCGTATTATAACATATGGTAAGCGTAGAAAATATATTATCGGCGAATTCTTAAGACTTAGGCTTCAAGGCATGCTATTGTTATCATCATCATCCTATTTTTATTAAATCAATCATTTTTCACTAAAATATAGAGAGAGTGATGATCATGTTGGATACGGAGACAATTCAAACAAGGTTAGTCAATTCACGATTATTTAATACAAATTTAAACTTTAAACTTTGAAACAAAGGTACTGCCAGTTTTTCCAACACCAAAGTCCATTGATACACAGAAAGAGAGCCTTCGACGGTTATTTGATAGCATAGCTGGACAAGACATGGAAGTTGATTGGATGGAGCTTAAACGTGTTTTGGATTTTTCCATGCGGGATGGTTAGTTCAAAGAAAAATTCAAAGAAAAAAGTTTGCTATATAAAAAAGAATGAATGAATTCTCAATTAAAGATTTACCAAAGTCAATCGAGTATAGACGTTTTGGTACCGAAAATGCATTTGAAACTAGTGCGGCTCCAGTTGAAAATGACACCAATGCATGTGGACTACTGTCCTTGTTATGTGGTCCATTTCTTAAAGGTACTCCGTTTGAAGAACAACTTGGAGTCAGTGATAACTCAAACAAACGGTTAATAGATGACAATCCAGTAAATGTTAACGGTATGTTTATTTGTTTAAGAATTATTACATTTAATATTTAATACATTTAATATTTAATACATTTACATCCCATTTAAAGCGATTGTTGACGAGACCCATGGATTCTCCAAAGATGTTTGCCGTTCCATGGTAGCAATGTTGGATGCAGATAAATCAGGAAAATTAGGTTTCGAAGAATTTGAGGAATTGCTTACTAATATTGCAAAATGGAAAGCTATTTTTAAAGTATACGATACAGAAAATGTGTGCAGAATATCAGGTTTTCAACTCAGAGAAGCTCTACAGTCTGCCGGATACCATTTAAACAATCGTGTACTAAATGCCTTAGGTCATCGATATGGTTCTAGAGACGGCAAGATTTCGTTTGATGATTTTCTTATGTGTGCAGTTAAAATAAAAACATACATTGGTAATATAAAAATATTAACTTTAAGTATAATTTATTATGTTTAAATTCTTTACAGAAATATTTAAGGAACGAGATACCGAAAAGAATGAAACTGCCACTTTTACTTTGGAGGAATGGATTGAACGCACAATATATTCGTAGAGGCACTTAACAAAACATGTTTTATTCTACCTTTGAAACAATATCTCTCATACATTTTAATTAGACAATTTGCTTTGAAGTAATGAATTGAGCGCACAATATATTTGTAGTGGCTCTTAAAAAATCACTTTTTATTCTATACTTCTAAAATGTCCCTCACTTTAATAGGAGTTTAATTAGAGATTGTCAATCGGATTAAGTCATTATACCCTTGCAAAGAGTAAATTAATTTTTAACAGAATTTTTCAACATCCCGACCTTCTAAAGTATATATTGTACATTTTGAATCGTCACCAAGAGGGGAGTCGAATTAGTCATGTCCGTCTGTGTTTCTGTCGTTTGTAACGAAAAGAAGTCTCTCAATTTTAAAGTTGTCTTAATGAAACTTGGCACATATATATTACGTTCTATTAATGCACGCTCTAAGTAAGTTGAACGGATTGGACCGATATGTCGTACAGCTGCCATACAACCTATTGGCGATTTTTGTTATTAACTTTACTTTTAATTGAAATCGGACAACTATATTCTTAAGCTTTTATATCAACAAATTGTATATTAACTGCGATTTCAGCTATTTTAGATGTTAACGAACACATAAACAATGTTATACACTTCTATAGATTTATATACATATAACTAGTATATGAACAATCGGTGGACATTGAAGCCTTTTTGCAAGGGTATACAAGGTTGAGCACTCTGAAGGAAAACTTTCTTCTGAGTTAATTTTTTTTAATAAAATCTTTTTTTAATTGAAATTAATACATTTTGTCGTTTGTTGAATATGTAACGGGGTGCGGTCTAGTAGGATCCCCACAGCTGTAGTGGGACAAATGTGTAAGACTCTTGTCACACCAATTCAGGTCAATCTTTGCAACGTTTATATCTGACTTTGCAAGGTTTTCAGTTATGTAAAAATGTTATGTAAAATTTCCGATTGAAGAAAATCGAATTTCGGGTTGAAGTTTCTATCATGGGTATACTGATGCTATTTTGTGGATTTGTTTCAATTCAAAAAGTAGTGGATCGCGCACATTTAAAGATCGTGATAAGTTGACTGAAAGCATGTCGGGCAAAAGAGAAATGTTAAGTTTGTGAAAAATGATTGTTACCAGTTAAAACTTCGATTGTAAATTATTATAATAAAATTCTCTGCAGTACTATGTCGAATTTCAGCTTGGAGGAAAAATCGCAAATACCTATGTTAAATTTCCGGTTGGAGAAAATTCACTTATGGATTGATGGAAGAAACATGATGAATCAGATATTCTGTTGTTATCTTTATGGTTTGGTTCTTTTTCAGCAATTAGTCACATTATGTATCATCCTATCACCACTTTTGTAAGATCACAGAAGAAGTAAATCAAGCCAGGTTATAGACTCGTAAATGGCTGGTTAACTTTAAATGAAAATTACATATTCACTTTAGTCTTTTTGAGAAAAAATCAAAGATTGTTGTTAATTGGCGCTTTTCATTATAACATTAATTATGATTACCTGTCAACGTCGAAACATGGATCAAATTTGTAGGATAACCTTTCGACTTATATTCCGGTGAAGTTTAATTTGTTCAATTCATACACATATTCATATGTTCATGCATTCAAATTATTCCCGACAGATGAAGCTGGAGCTTCGCGCGCGTCTGCCTCCCTTGTTAACTGAAACCAGCACTTGGTGATATGCTCATACTTTTATCAGCGTGAAGAACAATATATATGAATCTTTATGCCAAATTTGGTGTCTCAAGCTTTAATAATAAATGAAATCTGTGTATTGACACAAACCGACAGACAGACATGGCTGAAATGACTCTACTAGTGATCCTGACAAAGAATATATACATTTTTTCGGGTCTGTTATACCTTCTGATGCCTGTTACAAACATTTGCACAAAGTTAGTATACCCTCTACATCTACCAAAGAACAATGCCGCTGGAAAGAGCATCGACGTCATGGATCCCAGAGCTGGAGACAAGGTGTAATCCACAAAATTTTAAAAATGTGTTGAAGAAGTAACTGATAAATATATTTAAATATCGGCGCAGCGTTTATTGTGTAATTTGTGCTTCTTTATAATATGTACACAAAATTTCATCAAACTCTGACTACTTTAACATATAGCTGCCTTTGGAACAATCGGCCGAAATGAGGGTTGTTTTATTGCTCAAAATAACTTAAGTTATCAGTGCCAATCAAAGTTAGACAGTGATCGACTTATTATTATTTAAATTAATTTACATACAAACAAAAGGATCTAACTGTATGATACTCTCTACCTTTGAATAGATATAATGAAATCAGAGCATATTATATGAAATGGAGGGGTGCCATAATTTTTCCTCAAATGTTATGCTCATTCTTTCTTGAATAATTTCTATGTTTGTTGACCGATCGGATGAGCAGGCGTAGATATTTTCATCAGCTACGTATATTTCAAAGTCAAAAAGTTTTTTAATTTATAAATTTGCATGAAACGAAGGCGTGTCATCCAAAATTTGAAACAAAGTTCATCTTCAGCGCAGAGCATACAGAGACCTTCATGCCAAATTAGGAATCTTTAGCTCTTATAATAACTGAGATCTTGATCATTAAAACGGACAGACGGACAGATAGTGATCCTGAGCAAGAATATATATACTTTATGATGTCTTCTATGCCTTCTTCTGCTTGTTACATACATTTGCACAAAATTAATATAACTTTTTTTGACCGAAGGTCGAAGGGTATAAAAATCTTAAAATGCTGGTCTCAAACGTTCTTACTATTTGGCTCCTATAATATTAATTATAGCACGATGTCAACCTTTTCCAAAGTCTGAAAGTAAGCCTGGATAGGGGCCCGGGATATCAAATAGCTCTGTCTCATATGGAGAGCTCAGGGAAATGGAGAAACCATAATCTACATGGTAACTGTGTTAACGTATATTACCAATAACTTAAGTGAAAATCATCTGCTGCCTCTCTGGAGGCACCCACAAAACTAAAGCATTCCAGCGGAGCTCAAGCTCAAGATAGCAATTGGTGGTTGGATTCGGTTGAAATACCTATATATATATAATATTTATTGAAATATTAGGTGATTATTTTAAGTGGTACAAATAATAATGATCAGTATTACTTAAACAGATTGATTCGCGCAACACAAGTTCTACCTCAAACGACAGTCCGACTTGACCGATCGAAGCTTCTAAAAGGCTGACTTATCCACACTTCAACAACTTCTTAATGACTTCTCTGCGGCGACTCCTATGTGACTCTTCGATTCACCTCAACGACGGCCTTCACTGCTCGATTATAATATTGCATGCCTGATTCTATCGATAGGCGCCTGCAGCGTTGCCACCCGTTCTATCACACTGCCATCACCTCTATTGTTTACATTCGGCCATCCTGCTCATCATCGTCTGTCGCAGACGATAAGTCATCCTCGTTGTTCAGTTTTATTGGGACCTTCACCTTTGACGGCTTTTTGAACTTCATATCTGTCATTACGCTTTGCCTTTGTTACTTCATATGGTCCAACAAAGTGCTCGCTAACTTCTTTCCGCAACGAACTGAGTACGCTTTACTGCCACCACATCACCTTCCTTGTATATGACATCTTCTTTGCGCTTTTTATCGTAGTTTTTCTTATAAAGATCTTGAGCCTTTTGTATTTGCTCCTTAGCCGTCTGTCGTAATATCTGCTTCTCTTTGTCGAATTCCTCAAGCATTTCATTCTCCAAAAGTTCCAATAACACAGGCCCACAAAAATAAAAAAGTTTCATGATCTGGGTAAGCGGCATATGCAGTTATATGTATTTTGGGCCGCTGAATTCGAATCCGAGGAAGGTCCAAAAACATATAGAAACATATATCGCATGACCCGATCATGACCCGCCATTATTTTTTGGGGCTTCAAAAATTTTTCGAGTTTTTTGAGGTTAAGTCGAAACTCAGACGTGCTATGTTAATTTTGACTTCGGATTCGGACTTAGAAGGACAAAATACATGTTAAAACATATATCGCATGCTCAGATCAGGATTCTATATCTTTTGGGGGATATTTTAAAGATTTTCAGTTTTGTGAAGTTATGTCGAAGTCCAGACGTGATGGCGAAATTCTGACCTCGGATTCGGATTTAGCGACCCAAAATACATATAACTGCATATGCCGCTTTCCCAGATCATGAAACTTTTTTTTTTTGTGGGCCTGTGTAATCTATCACTCGAATTATTCATTTTTACTCCAAACATCTCGAAAGGTGATTTCTTTGTAAAGCAATTTATATGGGAATTAATAGCTTTTTGCACCTGCGAGGTGAACTTATACCACTTTGAAGAATCTTCGCCCGATAATTTAGAGATTTTTTTTTTTTCAGTTAAAGTTTGTATTTATTATTACATCATTACATCTGTTTGACTATCATCAAACTCAATCTTCACGCATGCCCCCCCTCACCCCTTTTGTAATTAATATAATACATAATTGTTAATTTATTTTTAATTTATTTCATAAGCTAGGTTTAATACCAAATGTCATTAATATTTATAAGTTGCCCCTCCGGGTAATATAAATAAATACAGACTTTAACTGAAAAAAAAAAAATTCTACCTGCCCGTTTCCTCTGGGCACACCAGTTCTTGTTAAAACATGCTCTATTCCATTTGTTTTGGCGTAATCGCGAAATGCATCTGATGTAAAAGCAACTCCTCTGTCTGTTATTATTCTGGTCGGATTACCAAAGACTTTTGACCATTCGGACCATTGATGGATTACCAAAGACTTTTGACCATTCATCTTTTTTAAAACTTTGTCAGCTCCAGTTGATTTTGTTGTAAAAATCCACACGAATTTGGAAAACCCATCAACAAGTGCGAATATGTACTTATACTGTTTCAAAGATAAATCCATCGGTCCTAAGTTATCAGCATGCAAAGTGTGTAACTAAAGGTGACACCTTTCTCAATACAGCATAAAAGTCCGTCCTGATTACCCAGCTTCTTGTTGGAAATAATACACGGAATACATGTGCTGATAAATTTTGTGACCTTGCTCTCTAAATGTGGAATCCAAAACTGCTGTTCTATAGAATGAATTGTCTTCTGACTCGCAAAATGTCCAACGCTGTTAGCTTCACTTATAATTTCACGTTCCATTAATTTAGGTACAACAAGCAAATCATTTCCTTTGATAAGCTTGAACAAAATTCTTCCCTTCAGTTTGAAGTCGTTGTAGGGTCGTTCTTCCAAAAACGTGCATATGGCCTGAATATATTCATCTTTTTTTTGGGCTGCTTTCAATCGACAAGAAATCTCAGCTGATACGAAGAAGACTTTGCATACCGGCTAAGACAATCCACATGACCCGCTCGATGCTCCGTCTTGAAGTCGAAGACTGCCATGTATAAAATCCATTCTGCTACCTCCCGTGGAACATCTCTCTTTCGAATGGTTTGTTTAAGAGCTATGTATGTTGTCCGTAACCAGCTTAAACGGAACGCCAAGCAAATAATGGCGAAATTTTTTCATAGCTAGATAAGCAGCTTTTACTTCCAAAATGTAGCTATTCCGTCCTGATTCATTTGTACTAGTCTTTTTGCTCCAATAAAATATGGGGCAATTGATCTTCAAAATATTGTAGCAAAATGGCACCAAAACCGTCCTTCGAAGCGTCTGTTCTGCAACTCGAAGCGTCTGTTGTGCACCTCTACAAAATCCGATTAAACTCAGCGTCCTATTAAACTCATATACACCTTCTTTTGTGATGAACGCAGTGTATTTTCGACTTGACTCTTCTACAGGGACGTGAAAATAGCCGTTCTCAATGATACAAAATCTTTTGCGGCTTGCAGCTTCTCAAGTACATCCTCTATTATTGGCACAGGAAAACAATCCTTGAGCACCAGGCTGTTTAACTGACGATAGTCAATACAGATTCTGTATGTGGCGTCTTTTTTCTTCACAACGACGGTTCGGCTTGCGAAGCTTGATGTAGATGGTCGAACGATTCCTTCTTTCAACCACTTGTCGACTTGCTTCTTAACGGATTCGCTTTCGACTGGAGGATGACGACTTGGTTGATGGCGAAACGGTTTAATTTTCTCATCCGGTACAACTCGTAGCTGAACAGGTGACTCAGCGAGCGGCAATGTTGGCTGATATCTATCAGATTCCGTATCATGGGTGCAAACTGCGGAGGACCATTACATTACTTTCAGCACAACCGTAGTCTTGAATACTCATCTGATTTATGTCAGCTATTTCCGGGCAAGCTGACAACAACGCAAACTTCTATCCACTTGCGTCCATTGTAAATTGAAATTTCGTGAGAAAATCATATCCAAGTAGAGCATAATTTTCTATTTTTCCGTCCGCCACCATGATGAAACTTTGCATAGTCAATTTGAACAGCTCCAGTAAACACTCCCAGCGGCACAGTGCCCGTTTTGCCTAGGCCACGCAACAAAGAATAACATGGACTTAGCATAACATCCACTAGCTTCTTGTACACCGAATACTTTATGATCGAAACATCAGCACCCGTGTCAACCAGGCACGCAACTTCAACACCATTTATTAAAATGATTTTGAGCCGTTTGACATCCTTGCCTACTTGCACCAAATTCACTGACTACGGGCAACTCGTTGAAATATGGCCAGTAGCACCCCATTTGAAGCACTTCACTCCAGCATTACAATCTTTCTTCATATGTTGAGGCGATCCACAATTGAAGCACCGAGCTGCCTTCTTATTATTGTTATCAACCAGTTCAAAATTTTCATACTGCTCTTTGAGTTCATCATAAGTTGGACAAGCATGCATTACGAACTTATATTCGTTTATGATGCTTAATCCTTTAACAATATAACGTATTACAGACTTTGTTTCAACATTTCCCAGTGCGGCTATTTTCTTCATTTGCAAAACGTATTCATGAAAACTCTCTGTTTGCACTTCCTATTTACCAGTTTTTCATGTACTTTCGCACTTCCCATTATTTGTTTAAGTTCATTCAACAGCGCTGCTTTTAATTCATTATACGATCCTACCAACTCCGATGCGAAGAATAACTGTGCTGTTTTTGTCATCTTTGACCGCGCTTGAGCATATTTTTGCCTCTCGTTTAATCCATACACGTCAGCATTTAACTCGAAATTTTCAATACAATTTTTAACCGACACCGTCTCGCCGTCAAAATCTTCCACAACATTTCCAAAACATTCAACTGAAACTTTTGGCGTATTTTGCGCCACCTCTTCAGCTTGAATTTTCAGACTTAATAGTAGTTGAATAATTTGCTGCAACTGTGCTTGATAACACAACCCCACAAAAAAAAAAGTTTGTCATGATCTGGGTATGCGGCATATGCAGTTATATGTATTTTGGGTCGCTGAATCCGAATCCGGGGTCAGAAATTCTCCATCACGTCTGGATTTCGACATAACCTCAAAAAACTGAAAAACCTTAGGATATATCCCAAAAGATATAGAATCGTGATCTGTACATGCGATATATGTTTTAACATGTATTTCTTCCTTCTAAGTCCGAATCCGAAGTCAAAATTTACATAGCACGTCTGAGTTTCGACTTAACCTCAAAAAACATGAACAATTTTTAAAGTCACAAAAAATAATGGGGGGTCATGATATATGTTTCTATATGTTTTTGGACCTTCCGAATCCGAATCCAAAAAAAAAACCATCCTATCACGTCCGAATTTTAACCTAACCTAAAAATTTTTTTAAAAACTTCCAACATTTTTAAATTTTTTTTAACATTAGATTAGGGTGTATTTAAATTTAATATAAAAAAAGTTTTTTTGTTGGTATACCCCCTTTTGAGCATTGTTTTATCTGTATTCGCAATGGATTAATATGAGTAATTCATTTTTGCTTCAAAACTGTATTTTAACTAATAAAAAACATAAATTAAATACGTGATTATACATATTTGCATAAATGCCAAAATAAATTATCAAAAAATTTCAAAATTTTGAAAGTTTTTCAAAATTTCTTTAGGTTAGGTTGAAATTCAGACGTGATTGGCTAGTTTTGACATTGGATTCGGATTTAGAAGGTCTAAAAACATATAGAAACATATATCGCATGACCCGATCATGACCCCCCATTATTTTTTTGGGTTTCAAAAAATTTTCGAGTTTTTTGAGGTTAACTCAAAACTCAGACGTGCTATGTAAATTTTGACTTCGGATTCGGACTTAGAAGGAAGAAATACATGTTAAAACATATATCGCATGCTCAGATCAGGATTCTATATCTTTTAGAGGATATCCAAAGGTTTTTCAGTTTTGTGAGGTTATGTCGAAGTCCAGACGTGATGGCGAAATTCTGACCTCGGATTCGGATTCAGCGACCCAAAATACATATAACTGCATATGCCGCTTATCCAGATCATGAAACTTTTTTTTTTTTGTGGGCCTGTGTAATCCATCTCTTCTGTTTCTTCTTCTTGTGCTTGTCTACGTGTATTTATTTGTCGCGACGTTTTTGGTGTTTCACCGTTATGTACCATTGTCTCTTTCACACCCTTTCTGGCAGTCGCTTTCGAGCGCGACGCACTTGGCATTTGTCTCGCCGTCTTTAACCGTTACTTTTCTCGAAATTGCGCGTTGCGGCGCCAACACACAGACGCAATTTTAGTTTTTTGACGCTATTTCACCACGACGCAAATTTTTGCACAGATAGTTTCACAGTTCAGTTTATATGTAAAGTTTGTTCAGCGGTTGAGCCCCCAAATTTAATATTTATTGAAATATTAGATGATTATTTTAAGTGGTATAAATAATAATGATCAGTATTACTTAAACAGATTGATTCGTGCAACACGAATTCTACTTCCAACGATAGTCCGACTTTACCGATCGAAACTTCTAAAAGGCTGACTTATCCACACTTCAACAACTTCTTAACGACTTCTCTGCGGCGACTCCTATGCGACTCTTCGGTTCAACTCAACGACTGCCTTCACTGCTCGATTATAATTATTGTTGCATGCCTGATCCTATCGATAGGCGCATGCAGCGTTGCCACCCGTTCCATCACACTGCCATCACCTCTATTGTTTACATATATATATATATATACCAATTCACTACTCTCCCACCGTTAACCGCATCCGACTTAGCACCACAAGATCCCATAGAATTCCGACCGAGCAAAATATATACATATATATATGTCGAAGAGTCATCAGGATACCCTTCTTCCTCTTCACTACTCTCGTTATTGTTTGAGCAACGTTTTCTGGCGCGTGAGCGAGGCATGTCTGTTATGCGTAATGATCGAAAACTGACTGACCCAATCTCTTTTTCACAAAATCAGAATTATGCGTAGTTCTTAACTCTACATGCAATACCAACACATTTTGGAGACTTATTCTAGTCCGCATACACCAATACTAATGCACACTGCATTTTTCTGTATGCTTCCCGTTTTCGTACAGACATCTACGTTCGGCAGAAACTCTAACGGTTGTCTGCCGCGCATCAAAATAATAGAAAAGGCGCCTGCATGGCGCGTGCCAAGCACAAACACGCAATTGCTAGAAATGTCGTTAAATTTAAATGATCTGCGACACGGCCTTCCTGACCTATCACACGTCCTCGTGTGCTAACAATCCTTTAATATCGATCATCGTTATTAATTTATTATAACCCCTTTTTTTCATTTCGAACAAAAATTAAACAGAATCTTTCAAAGACTTATTCTCTTTTTTTTCTCAAAATCTAAAGTTATTCTTCATTCTTTATTACTTTAAAGCAAACCAATACAAATATTTAAAACATTTCATTTATTACATTTAAGCCATGAAATCCGGATTACCATCAACTTTCAATCAATAAACCATAATTTTATCTTCTTCACACATAAATCGTTAAATTTCTTGATTTTCAATACATTTTTCTACTAGCGCACAGTTTTTCAAACGGTATTTGCGTTTAGCTCTCTATAATCCACGCAGAGGCGGTCAGTACCATTTTTTTTCGGACAAGTAACATTGGGCTCGCAAAGGGGGAGGAACTGGGTCTAATAATGTTTGATTCCAACAGCTGTTGAATTAAATGCCGAACTTTTTCCTTTTCCTCTACACTCAACCTATATGGGCGCCTTTGAACCGTCTTATTTTAATCGATCAAGCGAATTTCTAATTGTCCCGTAGTCACACGGCTTTGTGGAATTCCATTTATGAATGACCCTGAATATTCTTGTATTATTGACAACAATTGGTCTCTATCAGGTCCATGCAGATCGGTGTCAACACTAGCCAAATCAGGATTCTTTTCGGAAACTTCAACAGGCAATATAGATTTTTCATTAAACATAGTAAGAGATTTTGATGTTATTGTCACACCGACTCCCTGACTCAAAATATCTCGACCAATCAGAGCGTGATACTTAATATAATTGTCTAACACTACATGAAACAATGTTTCATATGAACGTTCACATATCAAAACATTGGCTAATATCTGCAAAGTGCTACAAATAGTATTGCTACCAAGACCCCTTAAAATAACTACGTTGCCCATTCTGGATCCAGATAGTCTCTGCGAAGTAGCCTCCTTGATGAGTGAACACTCGGCTCCAGAATCAAAACAAAATTGGAACGACTCACCAGATTGCGAAAACGTTCCTACAGGTTCAAAAACGGTATAGATGTTGACATCTTTTACAATGTTGTTTTTGGTAGACGACGAACGCTCCTGACGATCAGGACATACTGTAGAGATGTGTCCAGCTTTTCCGCAGTTAAAACATGTCAAAGTAGACCGGTCTTTCCCTGTTGGTTGCTTGCCGGGTTGCTGAACGTACACTGCCATTGTTTTTGATCGACAATCCGCCTTTTTGTGACCAGGCTTTCCGCAGTTGTGACACTTGAAGTATGGCTTAGCTCGTTTTCCTGGCGGCTCTGATGTACCACCGTTTGAAAGGTGGCTCGGTCTAGCGTGAAATGAATAGGCCTTCAGTTCTTGGTGCAGCTCGTTCCGAGTGTTGCGCCAGTGTAATGGACACTGCGATTTGCTCGACACTCAGCGTCTTCCATTTGGCCATAAGCGAAGTAACCATTCGGCTTCCATATAACGAAAGGCACTCGACTTCCGCAGGGCGTCCATTTAGAAGATTCATAACTGCTGCCGCTAATGTTTCTGTTCCCGCAAAATGTTGCAGAAACAATTCTCGGAACTGTGTCCATGATATACCAGGAAAGCAAGTCCGTGACAGCCAATGAGACGCGCTTCCTTCCAGTGATTTGCTGAGGGTCATCACAAGAGCGCTGCCTTCCAGTTCGTTTTCAGACAAGATGTAGTCTACCGTTGAACACCAGCATTGCGCGTCTGATCCCGCACGTTCAGGATTAAATCTGGGCAATACCACAGCAAACGATTTTCTTGGCTCTCTTTGTGAATGTTGCACTTGTTTCAAAAGTGCAGAAAAATGTAGATTTTGCGACTCCAAAATTGCCAGCAAACTATTTTCATTGTTAAAAGTAGGTATAGGCGATCCCACTTTTGATGTAGAAGAGTCATCAGGATGCCCTTCTTCCTCTTCACTACTCGTTATTGTCTGCGCAACGTTTTCTAGCGCGTGAGCGAGGCATGTCTGTTATGCGTAATGATCGAAAACTGACTGACCCAATCTCTTTTTCACAAAATCAGAATTATGCGTAGTTCTTAACTCTACATGCAATACCAACACATTTTGGTGACTTATTCTAGTCCGCATACACCAATACTAATGCACACTGCATTTTTCCGTATGCTTCCCGTTTTCGTACAGACATCAACTTCCCCTCGCTCCTACCCGCGACCAGACTACGTTCGGCAGAAACTCTAACGGTTGTCTGCCGCGCATCAAAAGAATAGAAAAGGCGTTTCTGCCAAGCAGAAACACGCAATTGCCAGAAATGTCGTTAAATTTAAATAATCTGCGACATATATTTTATATTTATTTTATGTTTTTACACACAAATATAAGAGTTTAACAAATTTAATATCACTATCTTTTCGCTTATATATATTTTCTTTTTATTTATATTATAATATATTCCTTAATTTATTTTTTTCTTAAATATATTTTTTTCTGCAGCATAATCAAAACATGTCTACACTCGCCAGCAGCTAAGGTCTTAAGACTTCAAATTTGGCAAGGTAATGCAAACTGTGCACTGATTAATATCCACGAATCTCGAAAATGTTTCCGTTTTTCAAATCGGATCAAAATAAAAATTAAAAATATGGGCCCTCATAGTTCAACGATTTTTGTATGTGAAAAAAACCCAACAAAACTAGGTAATAATATGTTATAGATAGAATATTATCAAAAGTTGGTTACGGATTGTCCTTTTTAGTTTCAATTAAAAGATGTATTTATTAGTTTTCAAAGATGCTGGCGCAAATCCTCTGACTGAACCCTCCACGAGGGTGCCGGCTGGGCAATGGGCTGTGTATTGACTCAACCTACAGATTCAGACACTGTCCTGTTGCTCGGGCCAATGCACGGCCCAGCTAAGGCGAGGACGAAGCAACATGCGGACTATAAAAGTCTGGTGCTGCTATGTCCGAAGCCATGGTCAGAGGTGCCTGGCAGATAGGCCTAAAATGCTATGGGGTGGTTCCCAAGAATAAAATCAACCAACAATGAAGTACGATGGAGTCTTCGAAGGATGCAACTCGGGCTGGGATGTCAGCCCAGCTCCCCAGTCAAGGGTTCCAACTCCCCCAGAAGGGAAGGGCCCAAAAAGACGAAGGAGGGCCTGAGAGCTAAAGCCCAATACAAAGCGGCACTCAAGATCAAATCCCGGCTCGCTGGCAGCAAGGACCTCACCCCTGAGGAGAGGAAAAGCTGGAGTGGGCCGAAGAGAGGATCGAAGAGGGTCGTAAACATTTCGAAGGCAAAATGGCGATGAAGGCAACTTTCAGCCAATATGCCAATAAGGTCGAGCGCCACCCGAACGACACTAACGCTAATATGTTAGAGGCCGGCAAGGTCGAAAAAGACCTCGAGGCACTAACAGCCTCGATATAGAGGACGAAGCGGAGGAGAATGGTGACTTGACCATTGTAGCCAACCCATCCAAGCTGAAGGAGTTCGAAATTAGCCATGAAGCTAAGGATCCTTCAGCTAAATCTTCATAAGAGCAAGTTGGCGTCGGCGGAGCTCCTCCTGCCCCTGGAGGACAAGTCCGTCGACGTGTCCCTAGTCCAGGAGCCCTGGATCGCTTCGGGCAACAAGATCGCCGGGCTAGGGTCGACCAACTACTCCATCTTCTATTCGACTACCGTAAGTAGAGCTAGAACTGCAATTCTGGTAAGAAAAGGCATCTATGCTTACCTTATGACTAATTACAGCACGGACGACATCACGGTGATAGCGCTAGAGGGATGCAGGGACGAGCCACTCTTGATGGCGTCCTGCTATCTGGCGCACGACAGGGAATCGCCGACAGAAGAGACGGAGCGTCTGATCCAGGAGGTGAGCCAGAAGAGGCAACCCCTAGTGATTGGCGCCGACGCCAACGCCCATCAAACCCTATGGGGATGCAAGGACGTTAACAACAGAGGTGAGTCACTTTTAGACTTCATCCTAAAGTATAATATTAAGATCGCTAATAGAGGAGAGGAACCCACTTACGTAGGTCCCACCTCTTCTAGCGTTATAGATATAACACTCGCGTCTGGTACAAATACCGAAGTCACGGAATGGAGGGTCCTCAGCAAACCCTCCTTCTCTGACCATAGGTATATCCAGTTCGAAGTCAAACTTGAGTGCACAGTGACAAAAAGTCGGTACAAAAATACAAAAATTTATTCAAGACCAAAGTGACAAGGACACTCCCATCCCCAACACCAATCTCAACAACGGTGGATATTGAGAAGTCCGTGAAGACTCTCTGTCACCACCTAACCTCGTCCTTTAACGCCACGTGCAAGACCTCAATAACAAGAAGGAAACAAAGACCACCCTGGTGGAACCCACAATTGAGGGCACAACGCACCGACCTACAAGAAATCTTCAAACTAGCCAAACAAGCAAACGAAGATATTGTATGGGACGAATATAGGACAAGGCTCCGTGACTTCAAGAAAAAGGTCCAGACAGCAAAAAGGAACTCATGGAGATCCTTCTGCTCTGGTATTGAGAAGATCACGGAAACCGCCAGACTTAGGAAGCTTCTGTCAAGCCAACCGGCAATTCAGAGCCAACTAAGAACTAGCGAGGGCCAATGGACGAATAACAGCGGGGAAGCGACTAATGCCCTTCTAAGCGAGCACTTCCCCGGATGCACAGATGTGCTAGATGCACAACAATCGGTGCACACGAACCCAGTGTACGATATACCTGGGAATCTCACAAAACAAAATCCAGTGGGCCATAGAATCCTTCGAGAGCTATAAATCCCCTGGCCTAGATGGCATAATACCAGCCATGCTGCAGAAGACCAAAGAAAAAGTCACTCCATGGCTGGAAACAATATTCAAAGCATGTCTAAGACTGGCATATGTACCTGTACCCTGGAGGACAGCACGTGTTGTATTCCTTCCAAAAGCAGGAAAATGCAGTCACATGCAACCGAAAGACTACAGACCGATAAGTCTCACCTCTTTCCTGCTCAAAACCATGGAAAAAATCTTGGATCTACATATAAGAGGAGGCATGAACCGACTCGTAGAATCCAATCAACACGCCTACACAAAAGGGAAATCGGTGGAAACAGCGCTACACTCCCTAGTAGCCACCTTCGAAAAAGCCCTACGCCACAAGGAATTTGCCTTAGGAGCGTTCCTGGACATCTCAGGTGCATTCAACAATGTATCTACGGAAGCGATCATGCGAAGCCTGAGAGCTGTAGAAACCCATGAGGCTGTAAACTCTTGGATAGGAAATCTATTGAGCTGTAGAAGAGTGAAAGCCGAATGGGGTACCACTACCACAACCAAAGCGGCGCACAGAGGCACGCCACAAGGCGGAGTGCTGTCGCCGCTACTGTGGAACTTAGTGGTAAATGATATCCTAAAGAAATTCAAACGGAAAGCCCCAAAGATAACCGCCTATGCCATCTACATAGCCATAATTATCGTGGGCAAATGTCCAACGACGATCAGCTCAGTCATGGACAGTACGCTGAAAGAAGTACTGAAGTGGGCGTTGGATGTCAGACTTAGTATTAATGCGGACAAGACGGATCTAATTCTCTTTACCAAGAGATATAAGATACCGCAATGGACTCCGCCGTCTATAAACGGGGCCATGCTCGAGCCTAAAAAGAACGTGAAATATCTGGGAATAGTATTGGACAGTAAGTTGAGCTGGAAGACCAATGTTGAGGAAAGGGTAAGGAAGGCCACAAGTGCACTATATGCATCACAAAAGATGCTAAGTAGCACATGGGGCCTGTCCCCCAAACTGATGCACTGGATCTTCATTTCCATTGTTCGTCCAATACTACTCTACGGTGTCCTAGTATGGTGGAAGGCCACTAAGAAATCCACATACCTCCTAACAATGGAAAGGGTACAGAGACGGGCACTGATGTGCATCACTGGGGCACTAAGATCAACTCCAACAAAGGCATTGGAGGTGATACTTGGAGTTCTCCCTATTGACATACAGGCCAAACTACTAGGACAAAAGACCGCACAACGTCTCTGCGCTATAGGAAATATGGCTCTGGCGAATTACGGACACGGTGAAGTAGGAGGAGAGTCACTCAACAGCACGGACTATGTGACCCCAATAAACAACTTCTCCAGAACGCCCACTCTAATGGGACATGAAGATTGGAAAATCGGCATGGTCGAAAACGCAACAAAGATAACCGCCTATTACAAACGGATCTAAAATAGAAACCGGCGTAGGCGCCGCGGTTTACTGTGCTGAACCTTTCATCCAAGCGCCGTATAAGTTGCCAAACTGCAGCATCTTCCAAGCGGAGGTCTTCGCTATAAGGAAGGCTGCAGAACTTGCAACAACGCTTAACAAGAATCGGGTTAACATCTTTGTCGTCAGTCAGGCGGCTATCAAATCCATGCAATCCTATGTCATCAGCTCCGGATGTGTACTGGGAGCAGGGAAGCATTAGATGCACTAAGCAGCCGCTCGAAGGTGCGCATCTTTTGGGTTCCCAGCCACCAGGGCATCGACGGAAACGAGATGGCAGACAGGCTAGCGAAGGAAGGTGCCGAATCTAGACAACTGACAGTTGAAGACCTGAGGATACCGCTACGATCAATAAGCCACAGCTTAGAAGAAAGCGCTGCAGCAATAGCAGGAAGAAGGTGGCACAGAACAACAAACTGCAAGATAACACGCACTATGTGTAATCATGCGAATGCGAAACTGACCCAATACGTCATCCAGCTCCCGAGAAGAGACTGTATTATAATGACGGGTATACTCACAGGTCACTGCCTGACCGCAACGCACGCTAAGAAGTTAGGCATAACCGACAATGAAGAATGCAAAAAATGCAAGGTACCAGGAGTAAAAGAAACTCTGGAAGACCTCATCTGCGACTGCCCCGCACTCATGACTCGAGAGCGAAATGCCTTGGAAGCCCCCTGCTCGCATCACTGAAGGAAGCGGCGGGCCTGGAACCCCAAAAACTCCTGGCTTTTGCTAAACTAACCAGCACACCAGACTGGGATAATTAAATCGAGAAATTAACAGCCTCCATCACTTATCCGGCAACACTAAGGATCATACTGATCTATGTGAGACCCCCCACCTGGGGGCCTGCAGATATAACCTAACCTAACCTAGTTTTCAAAGAGGATCATATAGTATGTACTATAAATGGAAGTTGTAAGTTTTTAAGTTTTAAATTCTAGTACGTTGACTTACGATAACCGGTAGAAGCAAAAAAGGGAAGAATTACAAACTGCCAAATCAGATATGAGCACAAGCACCTGAGAAATTTCCATGGTTTTGACCTAACTTTGTGACAGGTCAATTTTTTTTTTATAAGTCTGTCAACCTAAGGACTGTATATGTAGTTATTTTTGGCTAAGTACATTACGAAATGTATGTAAAATAAATGTAGGTTTACAAAAACCATCATTACGTGCTCAGATGTTCATGAAATTTTGTATGAATAATATTTATATAGAAAATTTCTGATGTAATGTAAATTTTGATGCAATATCTTGAAAACAACAAAAATCGGACTGTGCGACTAATGAAAGATAAAACTGTCTGACTTCGACATATGCTTGACTGACTGTAAAAATCACTTATAAAAATTAAAACTCAAAAAATAATGATTATGTGCTGAGTTTTATTTCATTCGTTTAAAAAATAATAATCATTTTTTGGGCGAAAAAATGTTGATCTTAAAATAATGATTATTTATTGAGCGTTATTTTGTTTGATCGGAAATATAGGTCAAACTAAGATACATAAATCAGGTTAGAGCGGCATGGTAACGACCGAAGCAATATGAATTCTCGTTTTAAAATTTAAAAGCATACAAGACGTGGACAATTTAAATTTTTCTAGTCTAAATACGCCGACAATGAATTCCAGAAATGTAATAGATTAGCTTTTAAGGCAACCCAAAAACTACAGATACTATATAATATCTATTATTATATATAGACGACTTTTAAAAACTCTGATAAGAGCTCAAACTCGGAGCTCAAAGTTATGTTCTCGAAAAAAAATTACTAAATATTATTGCAAAATATGCAATTAAATAGAGTTTCCAAGTTAAAACCCTTAGTCAAACAGATTAAAAATAATTAAAATGGATACCCCTCAGTGCACTTTTTAAGGTTGCATCAAAATTTTTTTTTAAAATTCTTTGGAAGACGAATAATCCGAGATTGAGCGAATCTATTAATCGAAAAAAATAACGCTCAACAAATAATCGTTATTTTGTAATCGAAATTTTTTCGCTCAACAATCATTATTTTTTGAGCAAAAAAATAAAAAATAAGGAAATTTGAGATCACCTCGGATTTGCCAAGAGTAGGCAAGTAGAAACCTCCTTGTGCAGTTTCTTTTCCGACCTTTCTAAGTAGTTAATTTCGTCATTAAAAAAAAAAAAAAATAATTAATATTTTCGGTCCCTAGTATATACCTCTCCTACAAATATTGCGTGCTGCCTGCGCTTGCTGGTGTGCGTTCATAAAAATGTGTGTAAGAGTCAGGCAATAGTCTTTGATAACAGTAAGTGTATTTGTAACGGTTTTTTAAAAAGGTTTTTTTACTTTCAGGCGTGCCCGACTGTAGCGTTTGGTTGACCCTAAAAAAGTAGAAAGATATAGAAAAAAACATTTAGGTAAGACAAATGTCTTTACAAATGTTCTCACATTATTAAAGTTATTTATTTCTCCATTCATATTCTTCAAAGTGTTCGTCAAGGTTAATTTAAGGAATATTTATTTTAGGTTTTACAAGTTCATTTTTCAGATAATCTTAGCTTTTTTTGCTCATTTTTGTTACTATTTACATAGTGGCAAATTTTAAGACTTTAATTTTTAAGACTTTAGATTCTGACATTCGCACTCAATAAATAGGTAGGGTTTCTAAATTTAAGCTTGACCATTTAAAGCGGATGTGTTACAATACATGTGCTCTTCAGAGCTGTTAAATGATTCTTCGATTATTTTTAAAGGCTCATTTGTTTTTCCCATTGAGTCATGACTTTTATGAGTTTTTGTCTTTAATATACCTCTAGTACTTCCTCCATCACTACTAGATATTTGCATATGTTGGGTCTTTAACACTTCATTATCGTAAAGATCTACATCGCAAACTTCGTTGGCAGAATCAACATCCGAAAGAGAAGATGAAGAAGGGGCACCGCTGGATTGTAATTTGCAGGCTAATTGGCTGTTTAATATATGTTGGTATCTATTTCTAATGGAATCGACTACATCAAAAAGATTTTTTGCATCCATAGCTAATATATGTGCGGCCGATAGCATGCTTCTGTTGAAAAATATACAGATTTTAAGTCATAAGATACAAAGTGCATAGATCGTTTACTTACTTTCGGTATTCATTATCCAAGGTAGTCGAGTTGTATTGATGAGCTAACCGCATTGCTGAAACTAATTCATGCATATCTTTGGAGAGTACTTTATGCGCCATTTCCACTTCTCTAAAAATAAAATACTTTATATTATCACATACTATTTGAATAGATAATGAGTTACCTCAACGCTTGAGCTGGAAACAATATTGAAATTTTGTCCACGGACTGGAGTAGATTTCTAAGTTCCACGCCGACATTTTTGACCAAATGTAAATAATCGCCATTGCCTGACGTTTCCACGCCTTGTGAGAGTGTCATAATTGACTTTACTACCGCAGTAGTTGCGCAGTAAACCTCGTCATTAGCACGACTTACTGGGCGTAAAGAATCATGAATTTCATAATTTTTACACTTTGAAACTTTACTTTGTTCTTCCGCCGCCAACAAATCTAAGCAATCCAAAGTAGGGCTATTTAACTTGGGTTGTGAGACATTTGAATCATTTATTCTAAGAACTTGATTTGTATTCGCACAGTCGGGTAGGCTACTTGGACCACTTAACATCGAATCTGCGTCAACCGTTTTATAATTTGGTGATTGATCTACTCCAATTGCAGGAGGTATTGAGCTGGATCGCTTTCTCTATGAAAATATTTATTAGATATTGTAATGATACAATATGTATAAGAAACTTACAATTATTTCCTCTTGGTACAGCCATTCTCCATCACTATAACTGTCCTTTCGTTGCTGTCTTAGTTTTTCGCCAATATGATTATGTGTGACCTATAAATTTAAGCTGTTAATTTAAGCTCTTTTTACTGATAAAAAATGTTGTGTAACAAAACAAATAATAAGGTCTAGTTCGACCAGCCGAAGCTTTCATACCCTTGCAGCCTATGTAAGTAAGTAAGTATTCACTGATAGTTTCCATCGTTATTACATGTAAATATTCACTTTGCATTAAGTTAATTTTAAATTATAATCGGATTGACATATGTACGTATACTGATGTTATATTTGAATATTAAAATTGTTGCCTGAATTATTGTAAAATTTTAATAGTATGGAAAAGGCAAGTGAATTGTAATTGTAATTGTAATTTTAATCAAGAAAGCTTTGCGCAACAGATTGAAATAATTTAATTCCTGTTTCTTTTTAACATCTTAACTTTTTGGGTTAAGACCACAATAAATTATTCTGGAAGGGTATAAAATCAACGTACTAAAATATCATAAATTAAAAAAAAAATTACCCAAAAAATAACCAACATAAAATTATAAATAATAGCTAAGAAAGATCCATAAATATTCTGTCAAAGTAAACATCATCTAGTCAAACCTTATTTGCCGTATTAGATTTTAGCGGCACCGACATTTCTTCTTCAGAAATATCATTCTTGGTATCAATCTGAAGAGATAACGGAATTGTTGCGGACTTCAAGCGCCACTGAATTCGATCTTCCTCTTCGTCGTGGAGTGAAGAATAGGTGTATGTTTGGCTTTCATTCGTACTGGACTTCTGAGGGCTATTATAATTATATGCTCCTTGATTGAGAATTCTTGTAGGTGGTTGGAACAATAAAGCATCGTTTTTTTGTTTCACAGACACACACGTTTTGAGGCCAACCCCGCCAAAATCGTAGATTTCTTCTGGTAAAGACTCACATTCAATCGATGTTTTCAATTGTTGCTTATATGCGTGTAATTGAGTCTGACGTTCTAAATTTCGGGATCGATCAGTGACATTTATACCATGATTGTGAAAAAAAATATTTTGAGCTGTCATCAATGATTGATGACGCTCCAAGCTCCCACCCTTTGAATGTAAAGTCTTATCCGTCGTTGGTTGATGCCTTTCAAGGCTGCCATATAAATTAAAGCCAGAACCTCTAGCGTTTTGGTTTGTATGCTTACTGTCCATGTAAACCTGATTCATGGTAAATTCGTTCTCGGCTGGTGTGCATATAACAAAGTTATTCTTTAATGAAATATTTTCAGAGAATACACCTGACACCTGGGGTTTACTGTGCATACGATTTAAATTTGCGGCGCTAATGGATGATTCAAATGTATTGGTTAATAATGGGTCAACTCCTTGCGTAGGAATGCTGTTAGTAGCCAAATTAATTTTAAGACTTTCAGAATTGGCAACTGGATCTAGTTTTAGAAGCTCCGCTGCCGGAAGTTTGGAAGTTTTAAGGGACTGATTTGATGTACTGGCATCTATTCCTACAGCTAAAGTATTAAATACCGATGCAGGTGTGGTGTAGGCCGCGGGATTGATGCCTCTTTGTTGGTTTTCCATCATTAATCTGGCAAGAACAGCAGGATTTTGAGCTATGATATATGTCTGTGGTACTGTCCTGTTCTCTTCCATTGCATTTATAGTAATTGGCATATCTAGGATAAATTGTTAAATAGTTTATTAAATAGTTATTTATAAAAAACAAGGGAACACTCGAATGTTAAATCTGCATGCAATAACTAAAATGTAACGAATACACACTACACTAGGGAACGACTGTAAAACAAGCCTTATAGCCTTGCTGGTCTCTATACTATGGTGCAGAGTTGGATATTATTACATGTATTCATTGACAGCTATAAATAACTATATACGAGGTGTGTTCAAAACAACGTCTGTATCCGAACATCCGAACATCTGTACCAAGTTTCAAGTATGTATCATTTTTGTTTGGTTGTGAGAGACGTAAAGGTTATAAGTGTTTTGCGTGCTCGGCGAACATCTGTACCAAGTTTTAAGTAATTTGCGTTTTTGTTTGGTTGTGAGAGATTTTGTGAGGCGATTTTTGCTTTTTTCGGTCTTGGCTCACCTGGGCTCTTCCATTGTGACGATTGAGCTTTGGTTTCGATATCATAACCATATACCCATGATTCGACACCAGTTATGACCCTTTTGAGTAAATCTGGGTCATCGTTGACGTCATTCAACAGCTCTTGAGCGATGCTCATGCGACGGTTCTTTTAGTCAAAATTTAGCAATTTTGGAACAAACTTCGCTGACACACGTCTCATAGAATTGCACGAGCCAAGCGATATACCGACATCCTCAGCAACTTCTCTGATAGTGACTCGGCGATTTTCCAAAACAATTTTCTTGAACGTTTTCATCAGTTGTTGACGTGCTTGGGCATCCAGAGCGAGGCTCGTCATTGGTTTCTTCTCGGCCATCTTGGAAGAGTTTGTACCACTTGTAAACATTTTTTTACTCAAAACAGTTTCACTGTATGCCACTGTCAAAATTTCAAGTGTATCGGAGCACTTTATTTTATTTTTATTTGATGCAAATCCTTTGATCCATATTTTCGATAGCAAAAAATCGCAGAGCACGCAAAACACTTGTAACCTTTAGGCCTCTCACAATCAAACAAAACATGCTATACACTTGAAACTTGGTACAGATGTTCGGGAAGAGTGTACCAACATAACAAAACAAAAAAAATCGATAATCGAAAGTACATTGCCCGCGAAATTTGACGTCGTCACCTTAATTTTTGAACACACCTCGTATTTCAAGCAGATTTTACCTGTAATGAAATGTATGGCTACTTCCTACTTTTTTACAGCGTGTAGCAACGCATGAGTAACAAGTTGTATCAACATAGATTCTAAACTGAGAGACTACTTTGCGTTGCAAAAGACAGCATGATTAGTCCGACTCTTCTGTTGATTATGATATATAATTTATAGGGTTGGAGATGTCTCCTTAAGTGCTTTGCAAACTCATGGTTAAAATTATTAATAAATCTGCAAGATAAGGCCATTAGCATGCTTAGAGTAACCTTTTTTCTTTTCATTGTGTTGTTAACGTTTTACGGTCACATTGAAAATGGATAAGCCAAACCAACTCTTCTTTTATTATTGTTCATGTATATGTGCTGTCCTAGATATACTCGTATTTTTAAAAATTGTTGAATGTTGTTGCATGGTTAACAAATAAGTTGTAGTATTATTTTTAAAGAGCTTACCTATATCGTTTATTAATCTGGAGGGTTTTAGTGGTGGAGCGTCATTTTCGTTCGTATCCAGCCATGAAGTTGCCGCTATTCGACGATGTTCTCGCCTCAATGTTTCCGTTGAGTTCATACTGTCTTCCACCAAAATTTCACTAAATTGATTATATGTAAGATATAATAAACCACAATTCAAGAATGTAAATTTCTATACTTACTACAAGGTTTCTTTGATCCGCTTAAAATTCGGCCTCTTTAACGGCTCGTAAGCCCAGCATTGAGACATAAGGGAATATAGTCTAGGCGGACAGTTTGGTGGCAAATGTAACCTTTCTCCATTTTCCAGCTTTGTTATAACGTCACTGTTTTTAACTCCTTGAAAAGGTTTAACACCTAGCATAAGAATTTCCCATATGCAAACACCTGATAGCAAATGCAAATTCAATTAATACGATTCATATTATATACTAATAATGAGTATTTGTTGTTGTTTAAGAAACTAACCAAACATCCATACATCACTAGCCGTCGTAAATCTACGAAAATTAATGGACTCCGGTGACATCCATTTAATAGGTAGTGCGACTGAAAGTTCAAATGATCAGTAGGAATATAAAAAGTCCACATACATGTGTAGTTTTGACCAACCTGTTGGTGTTGAGTGATAGTAGGACTGGTCAGAAACCCATCGAGATAGTCCAAAATCAGCCAACTAAAAAACACCTCATATGAAAAATATTTGTAAGTATTCAATATTTTAAACACTTACTTTGACAGATGTTGGAGTGCTCACAAGAACATTTCTAGCAGCAATATCTCTATGAACAAATTTTTTGGATTCCAAATAGCTAAGTGCTGTCGACAGTTGGTAACAGTACTTAAGTAAAGTTCCGTGAGTTAATCTTGAAAAACGCATGGTTAGCATAGTGGGAACAGGTTAAATAAATATGCAACTCACTTTTCGCTGTTTGCTTTTAAGTACGCTCGAAGCTCTCCAAGCTTTGCTAATTCCATAACTATCCAAATGGGCATAATACTGCAAATACCAATCAATCTAATAATATGTGGGTGATCAAACTTTTGCATTATATCTGGAAAAAAAATAATAAAACAAATTATTAGTTGTAGCATATAATGTATAATCGCACTATGGGTTACTGAGATTAACAAATATCAATCGGAATCAGGAACAACACCCCGCACGAAATTTTAGAATGAAAATATAATAGAGGTCACAGTTTTCAAACTTTTATTGCCGGCTTCTTTATATAATTATAGCAGCGAAAATAGGAATGCTTATTTACATATACAGAACAAAATGGTTTCATTTTAACGTACATTTCAAGAATTTGTTTGATTCTCTTGTATGTGTGCAAAGTTTAGTCAAGATAGCTGAAAAACTGAGACCAATTGGCGTTGCAAGAAATGGATATACGGACTGAGGAAGTCCGACTCCTCCGTTTACCTTGATTCAGAATATATATACTTTGTTAGGTCGGTCAAAATTAAAAAATCATCAGCAAGGGTATAATATGTTATTAAAATTTCAAAAATAGACAACTATAACATAGAAATGATCATCCGGAGTTATGGTTTTATACGAAAGCCATTGTTGATCGAAATAGCTTTACTGGACAACAAACAAAAAACTATACTTTATTTTATTGATAAGCATCAACCCCCGTTTAGATTAAGTTATGTCAATCTGTACGTCTTTATAATAACCTAGATCTCAGACACCCTAAGAGCTACGGTTACCAAATATTGAGTTGGGGCACGAACTCTTAGCCACCCTAAATCAATAAAATTCTAATTGCATGCGTGATTTTTATACTAGAATATTATTTCTGAATACTAGAATATTAATCTGAATAAAATAGCTGTCAGAGTCTAAATAATTTCAAACTTTGGATGCGAACTGATAATTGAGATAGAAGTTATATTAACCAGCTTGACAACTACAATAGAGTGTTCCCAACTGTGATATAGTCGCTACCCTACTTGTTTAATTTACTGACAAATAAAAATTAATTATTACAAATTAGGTCAAGAGCTGGAATCGATATTGGGTTTAGTTTTATTACCAGAAATGATTTCTTGAATTCCTTTCCCCATTTATTGTCTGATCTTAAGGAAACATAATGTGCGCAATACAAATTTGGTTGTTTTTCAAAAAACGATGCTGCACTTGCGCTTGCAATGAGTATTTGATTGATGTTTAGAGACGGAAATGGGGCGGGGTCAAATTCTAAAGCAAATTTGATTTGCTTTGCATGATACAAGAAGCATGGTGTAACCGTTAAATATAAGGCTTATTCACCAAAGCCTCGAAGTTAATTTGCTACGAGCGGGAAACCACACCGCGAGCCACGTTATGATAAGGAGAGATATTAATTAATGTAATCTTTTATCATACTGTACTAGAGACTCGGTGCTCATCGCTACCCACTGGCCGAAAAGATGTTCGTTGCTTAGGTCTACCTCGCAGGAGATGAAGCATGCCCACCACCAGATCTTGCACACCTGTTGGAATTCTGTGCCAGCGAAAACCTATAGCTGGCCATCGGGTTCGTTGCCAATTCACACCACACAATATGATGGAGCAGAGATATGAACATGAGGACTTTTTCCTAATTAGTAATTCAGAAGATATGCATACTGATTTGATTTGATGTGACAGACAGGAGGCAGGCAGACCCCACAAACTATATATATTCTTAATCAGCATTAACAGCCGAGTCGATATAGCCATGTCCGTCGTTCCATTTAGATTTCTCATGTATTTATACTTACACGCCTCAGCAAGAAAATTTTCTGTCTTTTCTGGATCCTCATTTGCTTTGCAAGTTTTTACTGCTACTTGGATTTCTTCATATTTAGCGTCGTGGTTGTTTAGAGCCTCACTTCGTTTTACATTTACTTTTGCAAGTACTGGATACCGATAAGTTCCGACATAAACATCCCCAAACTGGCCAACGCCAATTTTAGCACTCAGAAGAATTTGAGATCGGTCAAGCTCGTAGTTACGCACTAAATAAAAGTTAAAATTATTTATAATTTAATTTAAATAGGTACAAAGCTTACCTGTTGGTGTCGAGTAGTCTCCTTCCCCTTCCAATAAACCGATTTCAGCATAATCATCCGTAAGAACAGGTTTGCCTTTATTTGAAGGTGATATTTCGTCTGGATATGTATTAGACACTTTTGATGGACTATTAGCTTGCGACACATTGGTTCCCCTATTCCATATTGTAAACTCAAGATCATTTTTTAATAGTCTGCAATATCCATCAATAAGATCAGCAATACTCTCAGCAGTCTGCAAAAAAAACTTTAGAAGCTTTTCAAGTCTGATTAAGAAATGAATAGAAAAACTTACGTTTACTCCACTGCACGTTATTACCAGGTTTTCCTCAATATTTGACGCAGAAATTTGTATTTGAGTTTTAATTTTTTGGCAATGGCATTTTAGATGTTCAAAATCATTGCATTTTTCCTTAGCTATTTTTTCCTTTGGAAGAGCGCAGGTTTTTATACCAACAATATCCTTGAATTGTGCGACATTCCTTAAACTTGCTTGTGGGTGTGTCTGATAAGAGATTCCTAAGAAATATATTTATGTATTATTCTTGTACAAAGACAAAAAATAATACTCTTACCAATGTGCGGCCCAACATGTAAAATTCCAGATATATTCCACGCCGAACTCAAGGTTACCGAAAATTGTTCATATTCAGTTAGGTAAACGCCTTTAAGAAGATCAAAAAACCTGCAATTTGAAGTTCAATGTTTTGCATAAAAAATAATATAATTAAATATTTTTCTAGTTGGAAAGCATACTTTGTCAAGTAGTCAATGTCAGTATAATTGTAGATCTTCTTATAACCCGCCTGTATCATTTTTTTCAAATTCTTTGGCTTCATGGTGGTTATCACAGATTGTGGAACAAAATATTTGAATCCAATTTCTTTTTCTATGTAGTCAATGTGCTGCTTTTTATCCGGCGCTTTAAGTGTTAGATTTTTAAAGTAATGACGGATACCCAAACAACAGAGTTGAACAGCTAATTCAGCATCAACTGTAGGTAAATTGGCTTGAATATATTCTTCTTTCACCTGAAAAAGAGAAAATGCATAAATATGTTATTATTTAAGAACTCAATCATAAAATCTACAATTGATTTAACCTGGTCAAAATAATAGAAGCATGTGGTTTTGTCTTCATTGAACAAATCTTGAATCCTGTGAGGTACATATCGAACGCGTAGTTCCACACGCCACACCCCTTTGGTAATAGCTCGCCTGCCGACATGCGCATCTGTGTTCTCCGTTACCTCCGCTTTCATTTGGTCATTGTTTGGACAGTCTACATTCGAGCATCCCGGAGACAATAAATGAGACAACACCTTTTCCATTGACGTTGTCCTTGCCAACCAGATAACCTAGCAAATATTATATTAATTATATATATCTATATATACTTATTTTTATAACCACATACCTCTTTAGTGATTACATTTAACATCCGACATGCATATCGTTGAGTTATTGAGGGCGGATGTCCTTCCTTACCCAATTCCACGACGGTTTTTTTGATAATATGTAATACTGTTTCATTTTTATTAAAGCTAATTGCCTTAAAACTTTTGTTTGGCATATGCACATGAAGAACATAATTGTCAGAATATGCTGAGGTAACGATATATAAATAATTATATTAGTCAAAACTGCATGTCTCATTTGCAAATACTTACTTTCGCTGCCTTTTAACGCCTGACTGTTAGGTTGGCCCTCCGATGAATTCATGATTTTGGATTTTTATATGCACAAGCGTCAATGATTAGATAATATACATACATATGTTGCGCAGCATAAAACTGTTACATACATAAGTAAATATGTTGATAAGTAAATTCATAAATATATAACATGCTTCGGTTGTTTATAACATTTTAGAATATGTATATACTATATATATGTACATACATGGCATATACATATTACAAACATTAAAGCTACAGTACACAAACTGGGTGGAGATTTAACCTTTTAAATTTTACTTAATATTCAGTACTCAAGTTTTAAATATATGTACATATATACACCCACTCACCCATAAAAGTTCACCCAACTTCTAAATCGATTACTTAAATTTCCAAGTTTATGTAGTAGTGTGATGGTATACTCAATTATGTGCATTTACAGGAAGTCATTTGTCTATTTAAATACGCTTCAATATTGTGCCAATTTCATATGTTCTTAGTTTAGTTAGCATTAATAACAAACCCATTTTCAATCATCTGTTCAATTAGTTATTTTGTTTTATTATACTACAGGATTTCTCTTCTTCTTTGCCTATTATCTATTCCAAACGGGAGTGCCAACCTGTTTTTTTTTTTTTTGATACAGCCGTCGATATTCACACGATATGTATATGTTATAAATAAAAAGTCGCCTTGCACGTCAAGTATGAATGATGAATGCTACAAATTAAATAAATTTTTTAACACTTGAATAGGACTTTGTTTATTCGACTGTGACGAATGATAAAATACAATTATATAAGAAGAGCTAACTTTGTATACATACTTTATTTGACTTACTTTGTTGTCGGCTCAATATTAATTCATAGTCACTGACTTAACTGTTTTTCAATCGAGCTTTATTTATAAATAAGAGGCTTATACCGACCTAAATATTATATATAATAATATATAATAATAAAATATCTAGAATCGTGGTTTCTGTAAAAAGTAAATTTTTTAAGTTCAGGGTTACTAATGTTCTGAAGCACAATCAGGTGGTGGGTGAAAAAGTTCAGATATTTTTCAGACATTCTATTAAATTCACTGGCGGAATTAATAGATCATTGCACATTCAACGAATTCTAGGAATTTTTTTTACAATTAGATGTGTGTGTGTGAATTCGGGCGTGATCATTAAAAAACCCAGTTTTCACTCGTAATTATCGAAAAACCATCATAAAACGTGGAAAAAATAAATTGGAAAAATACCAAGTCTTGGATACTTATCGATATTTGTATAATTTATCGGAATCCCTAATATTTATTCAACTTGGCGTCGTGCAACCCTTTGTCTTAAGTGTGTTGGAATTATAGAAAATTTTATTTTATGGAAAATCTGAATTATATTAACATTCTGCTTTATTATACCAAAAACTTGAACAATTGTGACTATATGCAAATACATTAATCTTTATATAGATTTTAAGACCGGCTAAGTGAAAATGTCGGACTCTGAAGTTAGCAATATGTCTGATAGTGGTTCCGAAGATGGATCTATATCTAACAAATCACAGCAAAGTGTTAGATCAAAGTCGGGATTTCGCTCAAGGTCGAGGTCAGTTTCCCGATCTCGATCACGCTCACAATCCGCGCACTCGGGTTCAGGATCTGATTCCCCTCAACCCCAGGGAGGACGTGGGCACCACCGTAAAAGTGAAGACTCTGAGGACGAGGAAGCAAACGGAGAAGATATAGACTCTGAGGAATACGAAGAAGAAGACAACGAAGATGACCATCCAAGAAAAAAAAAGAAAAAAGAACGTTTCGGTGGCTTTATTATTGACGAAGCTGAAGTGGATGACGAGGTATTTCGATAGAATATTCACATTGAATTAGAACTCGCTTTATACCACATCGCCATTAAATGTAAACCATTGTATATTGCAACTGATTGTTTATGGCGATTGTGTTATCACTTGGCTGATTTGTCAAACGTCAAAAGTCGGCAACCTTTTTTATTTTTATTAAACGAATTTAAGGTTGACGAGGATGACGAATGGGAGGAGGGTGCCAACGAAATAGGCATCGTTGGAAATGAAATCGATGAACTTGGTCCAACTGCCAGAGATATTGAAATAAGACGAAGAGGCACAAACTTGTGGGAGTAAGTAACATCATTTTGAATGATTTTGTAATATGATATAATTAAATGATATTTACAGTACTCAAAAAGAGGATGAAATAGAAGAGTATCTCAGAAAGAAATATGCTGACGAATCAATGGTCAAACGACACTTTGGAGATGGTGGTGAAGAAATGTCCGACGAAATCACGCAGCAAACACTTTTGCCCGGCATTAAGTAAGCAACTCTTACTTATTTATTTCGATTTTAGATCATAAATAAAGACAATTTAAAATAGGGATCCAAACCTTTGGATGGTTAAATGCCGCATCGGAGAGGAAAAATCAACCGCATTGTTGTTGATGAGAAAGTTTTTAACCTACTTAAATACGGATGACCCATTACAAATTAAATCAATAATTGCCCCTGAGGGTGTCAAGGGATATATCTATCTGGAAGCTTATAAACAAACGCATGTAAAAACAGCAATTGACAATGTTGGAAACTTGCGGATGGGAAAATGGAAACAGGAAATGGTTCCTATTAAAGAGATGACCGACGTTTTAAAAGTGGTTAAAGAACAAGTCGGTCTAAAGGTGAAGCAATGGGTTCGCTTAAAGCGTGGCTTATACAAGGATGACATAGCACAAGTGGACTACGTTGATTTGGCTCAAAACCAAGTACATTTAAAACTACTGCCCCGTATAGATTATACGCGAATGCGTGGAGCATTGCGAACTACTGCAACTGTATGTAAATAAATTCACTTTGTTCTGTTGTTATTACAAAAACATTAATATTAATTTCAGGAAAGTGATGAGGGAAAACGTAAAAAGAAACGTAGACCTGTTGCAAAACCATTTGATCCTGAGGCTGTAAGGTATGCAAACATAAACACAAAATGAATTAAACTAAATTATATTGCAACTCCGACTCATTGGCATTTTAGAGCAATCGGTGGTGAAGTCCATTCAGACGGAGACTTTTTACTTTTCGAAGGAAATCGATATTCGCGGAAAGGATTTCTCTATAAGAATTTCACTATGTCAGCAATTTTGTCAGAAGGCGTAAAGCCAACTCTCGCTGAATTGGAACGATTCGAAGAAGCACCGGAAGGTATATATCTTAAATTTCATTACTTTCTTGTATAATGTGAAACACGCTTACTTTTGTTTTTACAGAGGTTAATTTGGAAATCATGGCCAATGTTAAGGACGATCCTTCTGCTGCCCATTCATTCTCCATGGGTGATAATGTTGAAGTGTGCGTAGGTGACTTGGAAAACTTGCAAGCAAAAATTGTTGCAATTGATGGTACAATGATAACAGTCATGCCGAAGCATCAAGACTTAAAGGTAAATTAATTAAATGTAAATGGTCTATGGTCTATCTGAATAATTGCAACATTTTATTTTGAAGGACCCTTTAATTTTTAAAGCGAGCGAGTTGCGTAAATATTTTAAAACTGGAGATCATGCTAGAGTTTTGGCTGGCCGTTATGAAGGCGAAACTGGTCTAATTATTCGTGTAGAGTCTTCGCGCGTTGTATTGGTTTCAGATTTAACCAACCATGAACTTGAAGTTCTGCCACGGGATTTACAACTTTGCTCTGATGTTGCCACTGGCGTTGACTGTCTTGGCCAATTTCAATGGGGAGACCTAGTTCAACTTGAGTAAGTACTTATAAGCCCTATAAAGTTTTTTTTACTAAGAACATTTATTACTAAATTGCCCAGTTCGCAAAACGTTGGCGTTATAGTACGCTTAGAAAGGGAAAATTTTCATGTTTTGGGAATGAATGGAAAGTGTATTGAGTGCAAACCTACAGCTTTGCATAAGCGTCGTGAAAACCAGAATACTGTTGCATTGGACGCAGATCAAAACCAGATTCGTCGTCGCGATATTGTCAAAGTTATGGAAGGCCCCCATGCTGTAAGTATATTATTAACTGAGAAATTCTTTGCTTTAAACAGTATAATCACATTACGTGCATATGTACGTAAAAGAGTAAATGACAAGTGTATGTGCATGTAAGGACAATGCATCTATGTATTGATGTGTAACGTAAGCATTACCTATGTTTTTTTTATTCATCATCAATATTGATCTAGCAGATCTATTGTACTCCTTCTGAACTTAAAACTTAAACCATTATCAGTCTATATCACTCCTAATGAGTTCTAGAATCTTTCCTGGCATGATTGTCATTATCTCTACAGATTCGTTTCCTAATGTTTCACATTTTATACGGAAATAAAGCTTTTATGTGCTCAGGCTATTCAGTTGCTAGTTCGCAAAATCTGTATTCCGCATTACTTACTATACCTAGTTTTCTTGGATGGGCCCTTAGCCTCAATGGCATGTTGGAAAGCCCGTACGAATATACTGGGAATTCTATGAATTTATAAACATCAAAGATATTGGTAAAACACTGTCGATTAAGTTTTCGTGTTGCACTCAGTCAACAACAAATAATAAGTGAACACAATCAAGCGCTAGCTGTGATGAGCGTCGAGCATTTTAAAGTTTATGAAGTCGGATGGGTCCAATAAGTTACTATAGATTGATCTGTATGAAATTAAAAACGGACCCAGTAAATGTATTTCAGAAGATTTCATGGTGTATTCCATAAGCCGTTAATTTGTCGAGCATCACGATCTTTAAGCCATATTGAATGTAATTTCCATTGCCTAAATGTGCTAAGTGAAATTAGTAGTTGTCGGATACCCCTATGGAGCAGTTAAGTTAAAGATGCTGGAATCCAAATTTTTGTTTTGTTTATCTTTTCAGGGTAGATCTGGTGAAATTAAGCACTTATATCGCAGCTTGGCCTTTCTTCATTGCCGCATGTATACGGAAAACGGGGGAATTTTTGTTTGCAAGACACGTCATTTACAGCTTGCAGGTGGTAGCAAAACAAGTGTAAGTAACGCTAATACACTCGGAGGATTAGGTTTTATGTCACCACGAATTCAATCACCTATGCATCCTTCTGGAGGCCGTGGAGCACGTGGAGGAACGCGCGGTGGTCGTGGTGGTTTTCGTGTAACAAGGGATAGAGAACTTTTGGGAAAAACTATCAAAATTTGTGGTGGACCGTACAAAGGTAAGCACTCTTGTAGATTACCTATTTACTTATATATATATGTGTGCTATTAAATTTACTTTAGGTGCTGTTGGCATAGTAAAGGACGCAACTGAGAGCACAGCGCGCGTTGAATTACATACATCGTGTCAAACAATTTCGGTAGACCGTAATCATATCGTTATTGTTGGTGAGCCTGGTAAAGAAGGTAATGTTTCCACCTATGGTCGCACACCTGCAAGAACACCGGGCTACGGAGCACAGACTCCTAGTTATACTGCAGCTGGCTCTAAAACGCCTCTGGTTGGAAGTCAGACACCCAATTGGGATTCTGACACTCGTACACCTTACGGCACAATGACACCATCACATGATGGTAGCATGACACCACGTCATGGTGCTTGGGATCCCACTGCAAACACAACGCCAGCAAGGAATACAGATTTTGATTATTCACTTGAGGAACCAAGTCCCAGTCCAGGATACAATCCAAGTAAGACAAACAAATCTATTCATTTTGTACAAAATATTAACTTAAAATCTTAGGTACTCCGGGATACCAGATGTCCTCTCAATTTGCTCCGCAAACCCCTGGTACACTTTACGGTTCTGATCGAAGCTATAGTCCATTCAATCCAAGCCCTAGTCCGGCTCCGTCACCATATCCAGTTGGCTATATGAATACTCCATCGCCTTCCACTTATTCACCCAATACACCTGGTGGAGTGCCACAATCACCTTACAATCCCCAGACGCCTGGAGCTAGTCTAGACTCTTCTATGGGAGATTGGTGTACAACGGATATTGAAGTTCGAATTCACACACACGATGACACAGATCTTGTTGGGCAGACGGGTATTATTCGTACCGTATCAAATGGTGTATGCTCCGTATTTTTGCGTCAAGAGGATCGTAGCGTGTCAATAGTGAGTGAACACTTGGCTCCTGTTCCTCCGAACAGTGGGGATGAATTCAAGGTTATTTTCGGGGAGGACAGAGAATCGGTGGGTAAAGTTTTGTCAAAACAAGAAGGTGACGTTCTTGTATGTAAAATTAACGACGAGGTTAAAATGATTCCTGTTAATCATTTATGTAAGATGAAATCCATTGATTAAAGTGTTTTTCATTTCTGAGTAGCGAAAACAGGAAAACATTGTATCTTCTCTCATAAATTTCTATTGAAAAATGTATAATCTAAATAAAATGCCATTAACTGGATTTTGAATTAATGGATTTTACTCAAATCCTAGTTTAGTTACATTTTGATTGGTGTAAATTTAATTACACTCTAAGTCGCAAACATTTTTAATGGTTTTTGTTGAAATTAATTAATTTGTGGGATAGCCTTTCACTTAACATATGTTGCCGTATAAAGTATCTAATTGTATGATACTCTTCACCCTTTAATAAATAATAATAAAATCAGAGCGTACTATATGAAATAGAGGGGTGCCATATCTTTTCTCCCCATAAATGTTATGCTCATACTTTCTTGAATAACTTCTGTGTTTAAAATTTTGGAGAAGGCGTAGATATATATTTTATGGTGTCTTCTTCGCCTCCTAAGTGGTACGCACATTTTTACCATTTATGGTACCAAAGGTTGAAGGGTATAAAAACTTTGCAGGATAAATGGTTTGTTTCTAATCCGTCCAGGATAATTTAAAGTACGCCTCTCCTGGAGCATCTTGTCATTTGCTTTTGAAGTGAATTGTGACCATACAGTGTTAATATAATGTTAGCTTTATAAAGTTAGACTTTATAATGAAGAATTATCTTATTTGATAGTGTAATTGGTCAGATTTTTATTCATGAAAGAGATACACAAATCAAATACGATAAATTTATGTTATATATCATAAACATAGGAAATAATTAAATTACTTGGGCAGCAGGGTCTGATGCAAGTTATAGAGGCACATTAATCAGTATTGTCGGATTTTTGATAACACGGGCCAACAACAACAAAGTGTCATGATCTGGGTGTGTAGCATATTCAGTTATACGAGTAGTGCCATCAGAGTGAGAAATAAAAGTGGATAAATACAATACGATTTAGTTCTGCACATTATATACATATAAGTAGTATTGGAATGATCGGAGAAGATAAGAACCTGCAAGGGTTGTCCTGGTTTCCTTTTATTTTTATTTTCACTTTTTAATTTGGACGACCGCTCGTTTGAAAAGCCACGCCTTAATTGCCTCCTGTTCACCTCCTGCTCAGCCTGCTAATTCGGCATTAGAAGGCAGCAGCGCCGTCGTTTTGCACCGACCACCCACTTTTCGGCGGTGCGGGGGAACGCAATCAACATTTGACGCCGACCGCGAGCTTCATCCCAATGCAGGCGTGCGCAGCTTCCCCCTGGCGAGTGTTAAAACTCCAGCGTTGTTTTTGTACATTGCGTTCCTTTAAGTTCAATACCAGCAGTTACGCTTTCCTTCGCGACGGTTAACATTTGTCTCTCTCGACTGGCGCTCTGCTGTAGGTGTGGCGCTCTCTTAGGCTCCGTCCTGCTGCTGATGCAGTGCACTCTTGGAAACTCTGATCTACTGCAGCTGTGGAGCTTTCGGGCTCTTTGCTTTGCTGTCAGTGCGGCGCTCTCTTGGACTGTTATTTGTTGTTGTTCTTGCTAGTGCTATGTCAAAAATCCTTAAAATCTTATGTCAAAAATTCTTAAAGCTTAAACGCGCTGGTGCACCCCTTCCTCTAAATGTGTTCTTTCAAAATTGTCGGAAGCCGGCGTCCGGGCGTGCTTACTCGCCAATCATTTCGCGTCACGAATAGCGCATGCGCGACCTCATTAAGGCTGCTAACCGGCCCGAGCATCTCCTCTACCTCATCCATGGTGGTTTGGAAGTTTTCCTTCCATTTCTCTAAATGGTTGAGCGGTGGTAAAGTAGCAAGAATTTCGGCGGCTCGTGCGCCAGCTTCCGCCGAGGTGGAGGGCACTTCTGGGTCGACCCAGTCCGGGTGGAAGAAACGCCTCCTTCATCCAAAAAAACTTGCAGCCGGGCGCACTGGAATTCGTGCGTGTTAGTGGTTGACCACCCAACGGTACCTTCACCGTCTGTAATCCGGGAAACAGCACAGTGTTCACGTCGTCATCGTCAAGCGCCGCCAGTTATTCCTCCCAGAAGAAACTAACAGTATCGTCATCCAGGTTGCCTAGAGCCAGACCCTCCTTCAGCTTCGTAGCGCGGAGGATTTTCCGCCACGGGCAATACGATGACTCCAACTACTCCATGATATTTTTCCGCAGCTCCTTCCGATTCGAGGGTCCCCCACAGTTGCGTGTATGGCGATTGTTGTGGATATAAACACAGTTATAACCCTGAAACCTAATTCTACCAAGCTAAGCCCTATACAACAGTTCTACAGTGCTTTTGGAAAAAAAAACGTTAATACATAGAAACATTAATATCTAGATGGCCTCGTTACAAGGCCCATTGTGTCCCTCGCTCCTGTCAAGTCTGATGTCAACTTCTATTTGCTGGAGTAGCTTCAGATCGGTTATGTTTGCGTTGCACTGTTCTCGTGTTCCCTTCGTACTTGGGCGCCAATTTCGCTGCAAAGACATCTGCTGCCGTAGGAGTACCGTAGAACCCAGAGTTGGTATCCATTTCCTTTGTCTGAGATTATAGTATCGGCTTTGTTCGGATGATGCCCCTTGAAACAGCTGGACTGTTGGCCATAACTCCGAGACTCTGCTGTTGATGGCTAACGAAATCTCTGGCAATGTCTCATGTATGTTGTGGTCCTTCGATATATTGGTTGATCATTTGGGGGCTATACGGCGCCGTATCGATCTTACTATATTGCCGACTCGATAACAAAATGCTTTGAATGAGCGACTGGTGAACTGTGTCCAATTGTCATACACAAACTTCCGAGGTGTTCCGAAACAACTGAGAATTCTCTCTTTGAACGCCTTCTCGAGATGCGCGGTAGTAGCTTTCTGTAGCGCCCCTCTTGAAGAATAAGTCGAAAAATACGAAGCCTGCGCAGAGGATGTCGAAGGGCTCCTGTGTTCGTCGAGCTACAATTTTCCGGCTGGCTTGCGTTATTCGGTCTTAAGCTTCAGTGGATGTATTCTTCCTCGTCCGGCTTTAAGCCCACGTACCGATATAATTCTCCGTTATACAGTATATAATCGGAGTATTTTTCGGGTTCTTCCCTCACTTGTTGACGTCTGCGTTGTATCCACGAACAACTGGGGGATTCCTCCTTGACCTGACACAGAGTGTCCCTTTCAAGGTACACTAGTTTGCATTGGAAGAAACGATACTTCTTTCTGCTGAGTAGAACGTTGATTGTCCTGAAGACTTCAACAAGTTGTGAACGTGTTCTTTCAATGATGTTCCTAAGACAATAATGTCGTCGGTTTAGGCGAAAGCGTATGTTTTAATTTCATACCGCCAAAGCGCGCTGGACAGTCGCGGGCGCTGAGTGCAGTCCAAATGGAACGGACTCCTGCTGGGTACAGCAGCGGTATCTGCTCAGTTTGACCATGGTTCCTCCCGCTTGCGGCTTTTACTGCCGTATTTCCTGTTGGTAACAAGAATGTCAGTCTCTTCCAAAACATGGGAGATATGAAAAAACTGAATGCGTACTACACATGGGGTAATGAGAGTGTGAAAAACTTCATGAGCGGGGTCAGTTAAAAAAATTAGAGCAAAAATCAGAGGTTAATTCTGTAATAAATTTTGTTATCATAATGTGTAAATATATTTTCTAATACAAAAATCAAATCAATAAAGAATTATTGAAGTTATTGGAAAAAAATAAGTGTGCAGTTTCTTTTCGGTACATTCTGATAATGCAGCCTTTGTCTTCCAAATTCTGGAAGAAGTCAGCAATCGCAATAAATCGCAAAGTTGACATAGCTCAAATTCTACACGAGAAGCACATCGACGCAATGCTTCTTTCTGAAACAAATTTTCAAATAGGAGACTACTACATCTATGGTACAAAACAACCGATTGGGAAAGCACATGGTGGGACTTGCATACTTAAAGCAAACCGTATGAAGCACCACTTTCACAAACCGTTTGCTTAAAATCCTCTTCAGGCAACATACAGCTGGAGGGCAGCAATCGCACTACCGGCCGTATACTGCCCCCCTCGCTACACAGTACTGGAAAATCAATTTAGGGCGTTCAATTCAACCACGTTTCTTCTGGGAGTCCATACCGGCCATCAAAATCCAAAACTCTCCCCGGCTGATTGAATTGGGATGATGACAACCCCATCAGTGACCCCCACAATATTTACTGCTAAGTCAAAGGGCCTGGTCTTTCTTTCCTCCAAGAGAATTAGATCGCGTATGGTAGCAGATTGTTTGTTCTGCCCGCAGACTCTTTCCTTACGAAACAAAGTCACTCTTACCTGGGTACCCGATCTCTCCTGTATCCAGAACAACGAAATGGCGAATGAGTTAGCTAGCGCGACGTCGTCTGCCTTGTTACATAGACTTGAACCCTCTTGTGCTGTAGTTTACAAATCCTCTGGCCAAACGAAAAACTAGTTAGATCTCTAGGAGGGATCTGCCTTTCCTTGTTAGCTACCACAGTAGTCACCACACGGTGAATTAACACCAAGTTAAAATGTGTCTAACTTCAGATGCAGAGTGCAGACAGACTCTGAAAAGAAGACGCCCAGTCTTGGTATGGACGAGCGGGAAGCACCTGCAAATGGATACCAGAGTCCCTGCACAGATTAGGAACTCATCGAAGAAAGACCTTCTATGTTCCATTAGGAAAGCCCAACTGCTTTTGTCAGGTTAGGGACAATAAGCCATGTACGATATTCGCGCTCAGCGATAATATAAGCAAGACAAACGTCGACGCTCTTCGATACGGAATAACGCGTATAATAATAATAACACTTGCGGCCGTGATCAGTTCTCAATCATGTACGTTTTTTACCACTCAGTTTTTTCGCGAATGTTTTAAGCTGTTTTAATTTGGCAAATACTTTGTAACGCGATTTAAGAAAAAGAGCCAAACACCTACTGGGATTTGTCATCTAAGATTGTTATAAAGTACCGTGCATATCTAAGCTTGGGACCACTAGCACTAGCCCGACTTCTTCTTTTGCCCGGTTTTGACTTGCCTTCGAATATACATATGTTGTGAAAAAGAGTTTTGTTAGATGCTTTATAAAGGGTTTTCCAATAGGGACGCTAGGAACTTTGACAGCTCATTGCGGCCATGTTGTTTGAGTGACATATGTCAAATGCAAAACTAGAGATGGGCGCGGGCCTATTTTTTGAGGCCCGGCCCGGAACTTTTATAAAGGGGGCCTGGCACGAACCAGACTCGAATTTTTGAGGCCCGGCCCAGCCCGGAACTTTTTTAAAGGGGGCCCGGCCCGAGCCATTTAAGCACGCCGGGCCTTCCGGGCTTTTACCTCTAGTCCTGGGGCCCGACGGTAAAAGGCCCGGTAGCTGGTTTTAGGCCCCGGGGCTAAAATTGTCGAGGCCCGGCCCGGCCCGCGCCCATCTTTACTCCAAACCACCATGGCAGGTTACAGTGTCGAGCAGCACGTGCAAATCATAAAATTGTTTTATGAAAATGGGTCTTCAGTTCGAGCAACGTTCCACGCACTTCGCCTGTTTTACGGTCGCGATGATCGTCCTGCCGAGTCGATACCGGTCGATGATAACCAACTTCTTTTGGCCTGAATTCGAGAATATGGATCTGGACAAAATGTGGTTTCAACAGGGCGGCGCCACATGCCACACAGCACACGCTACGATGGATTGTCTACACGAGCAATTTCCGGACATGGTCATCTCGGCACGTGTTGTGTGCTTGACAGTTAGCGATCGAAAGAGAAGGATTTAACGATAATTAAAAGGATATCGATAAATCAAATCGATTGAAAGTGAATATTTAAAAAAATGTGATTGGCAAATTGAGAGGGCTGTCAGATCTCCATACATACTTTGCAACGCGCGCCAGTTTTTTATGTAATCGCCAATTGCTTTGTTAACTCAGATTAAATTGCACTATAGTTATGGCAGCAGTTTTAACTAAATAATATAGATATTATTACAGCAGTAGATTTAACTAAATAATATGATATTATTTCACATAAAGCACATTAACAAGCTGAGTTGTTCATATAATTCCTCTAATCTTTACTGTTTCGGAACCTTCTGTTTCGGTAAAGTTATTTTCCTACTTGACGATGTTGCGTCACTGTCCAAACACCATTCGCTTTTAAAGTGTCTTACTTATACGCATCGCAACGTCTCCATAGATCCCTACCCTTATACTTAAAATTATTTGTCCTCCTTTTGTCTAATTACAAAATCTCTTTATTAAGTGGTCTTAAATCTATTAAACCTGTCTTTTTGCCTGGCCCTGATGGAGTTCCAGCATGTGTTCAGAATCATAATGTGAATCAGTTGTCAAGCTACTTGACTTGTCAATAATTAATAATTGTTTTCCACATATTTTAAGTAATTATTAATTCATATCCAATCACAAAAGAGGTTCTTTTTTGCCAATTAATTTACATATGTAAATCTATTCACCTCATCCACATGAGTTCTTTAAGAAAAGATTAACAGCTTCTAATCTTTTAGATTGTTTTTCACGTTGTTGAAGAAGAAAACGGAAAGTGATGTTGTACATACCGACTTTAGCAGAGAATTTGATTCTGTAATTCTACTTTATTCATAAATTAAATTTCATTGGTTTTCCGCAAAAACTCATTTTGTATATTTCAGACTGATTAACTAGGAGTGCTCAACAAATTTTTTTAAATATTGTTTATCGAAACTCATCTCAGTAACTTCTCGGGCTCGTCAGGGCAACCATCTTGGTGTTGTTTTTTAACCTCTTTATAATCGTTCTTCCTTCAAAACTTTTTCACTCTTACATACTTATATATTCTGATGACTCTTTACTTAACTACATATGTAGCTACTTAACTAAGATATGTCATTGGACAGAAGTAACCACCGTGTCCATTAACCATACTCTTAATTTAATTCCGCTTTGAAGAATAATCGAGGTAAACAATCTAGGTATTCTCAATAAGGCTTTTCGAATACTTGTGTTGCGGAGTTAAGTTCACGCGTATACAATAATATTTCAAACAATTCTTCGCTTTGACATATAACTGATGCATTTATTTACCATATAAGAATACAAAACAATAAGAACTGTTAAATGAAAAATTATTTTTTGGACGTGTTCTTCTCGTCTTCTTTTCTCTTGTTCTTCTAACGAGACGGTTATTTTTAAAAGTACCATAAGTTTGTGGCTTCGATATCTGATACAGGACTGCACCGCGATAATAGAGCTAGAATATTGGTGGCGCCAAATTAATTTTATGATTGACTTGGCAACATTCCGCCCACCGTAAAATCTCCTGGAGTTTTACCCAATACGTCTAAGATGGCAAGCTTTGATACAGTACGTCTGCTATTCTTATTTGTCCATCCTTAGCCTTTATAATGTTGACAATTACTCCTTTGTTCCATTGTGATCTAGGCTGATTGTCATCACATATTATGACAACATCTCCAATACATATTTGTTTGACAGGAGCGAACCATTTTTTGCGGCGTGTGAGTGTGGGCAGCGCTTCCAAAATACATTTTTTAACTGTTGAGCAATTCGATACTGTTTGTTAAAACAAAACTTTTCATCATGTTGTGGTACTTGTGTTGAATTCGTTTCTCCAAGGAGAAAATGATTTGGCGTCTCGCGCTCAGTGCCAGCGAGAGCAAGACGAACGTCGGCAATCTCTCCAAAAGAATAACGCTTACTTTTCATTTATAAAATATAAACACAACCCGCGACAATTACAAATGCAGTAAGCGAGCGGTCATTGAACCTAAACCCGGCAGTTGCACTTCTACCAACAAAGCAAGAAAGAGCGCGATCTTGTTCTCCCTCGTTACCGTTAAATGACCAACCACAGCAACGCAAAGCTACTACAACAACTTCGCTAAACATTCCCGAAATTGCACTTCGATTACCGGCAGCGACGAGCACAGTGACCTCACTAACTACTGCAATGGCAGTTACAACAACATCGGGAACGGTATCGACAGCTCACCCAATTTCGTCAACAGTAGCGGCCGCAGTCACTGGGTCAATGCTCGCAACCTATGTAAACAAAACGAAATTGCTGCGTTGCCACCTCAGCTAAATGCAAACAAAAACGTAGGGTCGGCCTTGCAGACTGGTATGGACCGCTACATCACAATCAAGAGGAAATTAAGCCCTCAAAATAAAATAACGGGGAACAAACCAAAAATTACACGTGTCAATAATAACTCAACCTCTAGCGAAGTGCTAACAAACACCAATTCGAGCTTCTGGCAGAGAACACTGAAGATCTATCATCAGAACCTACCAAAATTGAAACGAGAGCAACAGTCGCGCAAAACGCGACAGTGGGATACCCTTCGACCTATGTTCCCGTGTAGTTTAATTTGTTAAATTCATACACATATGCATATGCACATGCTTTGAAATTAATCCCGACAGATGGCGCTCGCGCTTCGCGCTCGCCCGCCTCCCTTGTTAGTTGACAGAAGCACTTGGTTTTATGCTCATACTTTCTAAAATAACTTCTGTGATTATTGTCCGATCGGATTGTAATTTGGAGACTACGTAGATATTTCATTCAGCTTAGTATATTTTGAAGTCAGAAAGTTGTATCTTTTATACAGCGCTTACAATTTGAATTCAAAAATTAAATTATTGATTTGTGGGGGCGGTGGGCGTGGCACCTAACATTTGAAATAAACTTGATCTGCTTATAGTACACAGGAGTCTTCCTGCCAAATTTTGTAACTCTAGCTTTTGTAATAGCTGAGATCTGTGCGTTCACACAGACAGACAGACAGACATGGCTTAATCGACTCGGCTTGTGATCCTGAACAAGAATATATATACTTTATGGGGTCTCCCACGCCTCCTTCTGCCTGTTACATACATTTGCACAAAGTTAGTATACCCTTTTTGACCATTTTCAATGGTCGAAGGGTATAAAAAAGAAGCCAAAGCCCCCACAAATTTTTATCCGCGAGAAGAGCTCAAGCGCCCTAGTGAATCGACTGGTTGAGCTCATCGGAAAGAATAACTTCCACATAACTCCACTAGTAAAGGGCACAATCCACGAAATTAAAGTCCAAACAAAAACGGATGACAACTACAGAGAGCTTACGAAGTATCTGAACGACAAATACAAAAATTATTACACCTACCAGCTTAAAAGCAGCAAGGGTCTACAAGTTGTTTTGAAGGGCATTGAGCCTGAGGTGACGCCCGAAGAAATTACGGAGGCGCTACAGGAAAAGGGATTTTCTGTTTTCTGTCTTTAACATCATAAACAAAGACAAGAAGCCGCAACCACTTTTCAAGGTTGAGCTAGAACCCGAAACCAAGCACCTAAAAAGATACGAGATTCATCCAATCTACAAGCTACAATTTCTTCTGCATCGTAGAATCACAGTAGAAGAGCCGCATAAACGCAAGACTCCTGTACAATGTACGAATTGCCAAGAATATGGCCACACCCGATCTTACTGTACACTGCGCACTGTATGCGTAGTTTGTGGAGATCTCCACGCCTATGCACACTGCCCAGCAAACAAGAACCTACCCAGCGAGAAAAGGTGCGGAAACTGTGGTGGCACCACACAGCAAACTACAGGGGCTGCCCAATTTACAAGGAGCTGAAGTGTCATCTTCAGCTACGAACCAATACATTAAGGACCCAACAAGGAATGCCCACATTCTTCCCATCAAACACAACCCCAGAAGTCTTCTTTTCCTTCAGGAACTGATTCCGGGCCCCTTCCCCTTAACACTAAGGTAACTTTTGCTAATGCCTTAAAATCTGGATTGCCGCCCCCATCCCAAACTACGCAAACAAACAACCGAACACCTTCAACAATGTACACTGAGTCTGCCACGGACCAAAATTATCAGCCTTTAGAACAAAATGAAACGAAAATAGACGCCATGATGCACGCCCTGCAAAAAAGCATTATGGAGTTTATGTCGTTTATGAGGACCACCATGCAAGATATGATGCGAAACCAAGCTTGTATCACAACAGTCAAAATAAATAATGGCTTCCCTACGTATAGCTATATGGAACGCTAATGGTGTTTCACAACGAAAACTTGAACTAACTCAATTCCTTTACGAGAAACACATCGACGTAATGCTCGGAAACACACCTTACAACAGACCTCAACAAACTGCCTGATTTGATAGACTTTGCAATCACTAAAAACATTCCTCGCAACCTGTTGAGTGCCGAATGGCTACCAGAACTATCATCAGATCACTCCCCAGTTTTCATCCACGTTTTTCGACTCGCCGAAACGGTCGAAAAAACTGAACGATTGACGTCACATAAAACAAACTGGCTTAAGTATAGAAAATATATTAGTTCACACATTATTCTAAATACACAACTCAACAGCGAATCCGACATTGAAACAAATCGAGCAATTAGTCCACGAAAAGCGACGCTTAGTCCGAGAATGGCAATCTTACAGATCCCCATCAGCTAAACAGAAACTAAAAGACGCCACAAAAAAGCTAACCAAAGCCCTGAAACAAGAAGAGGAGCACGCCAAACGCCGATACATAGAGAAACTGTCAACAACAAGCACAAAGCATTCACTATGGAGAGCTCACCCAACTCTTTGTCCACCGACCGTCACCGTATCGTCAATAAGAAATTCCAGAGGCGGCTGGGCTCGCATTGACACAGACAGCGCCAGCACGTTTGCCGCTCACCTTGAAAAAGTTTTCCAACCTAACCAGGCTACTAACGCATTCACACTACCAACATTAACAAACGACCCCAATGCCCAGCATCAGCCAAATGTGTTTCATCCAAAAGAAATTTCAAAACTCATACATGAGCACACTAACCCAAAGAAATCCCCCGGCTGCGACCTTATAACGCCAAAAATGATCATTGAACTTCCTTACTGCGCCATTTGCTACATAACCCAGCTCTTCAACGCCATAACTAGAGTTGGTTACTTCCCAGACAGATGGAAAAAATCAATCATCATAATGATTCCTAAGCCCGGAAAGGATCCTACATCTGCTTCGTCGTACAGACCCATAAGCTTACTTTCATGTCTCTCAAAGCTTTTCGAAAAATGCCTGCTGACCCGACTCAATCCGTACCTTAGAGCTCACAACATAATACCAGCACATCAATTTGGTTTTCACGAAAATCATGGAGCTATAGAACAGGTTAACCGAATAACATCAGAAATAAGAACCGCATTCGAGAACCGACAATACTGTACAGCTGTTTTTGTGGATGTATCCCAAGCATTCGACAGAGTTTGGCTAGACGGACTTATGCACAAGATCAAGCTAAAACTACCTAAATACACTCACAAACTTCTCGAGTCTTACCTTTACGAAAGGAAGTTTGCAGTGAGAAGCAATACTGCTACATCCAATGACCACCCAATTGGAGCAGAGGTCCCCCAAGGCAGCGTTCTTGGGCCAACCCTATACCTCTTATACACAGCTGACCTACCAACAAGCAGAAGTCTGACAACATCTACTTTTGCCGACGACACCGCCATTCTTAGCCGCTCTAGATGCCCGATCCAAGCATCAGCGCTACTAGCTCTTCACCTGGTGGACGTTGAGAAGTGGCTCTCAGATTGGAGAATAAAAGTCAACGAACAAAAAAGCAAGCACGTTACCTTTACTCTAAACAAGCAGGATTGCCCGTCACTTTCGCTAAACAACACAGTGATATCGAAAGCACAAGAGGTAGTATATCTAGGAGTACACCTCGACAGACGTCTCACTTGGCGCACGCACATTGAAGCCAAAAAAACCCACTTAAAACTCAAAGCCAACACCCTACACTAGCTGATCAACGCACACTCCCCGCTAAGTCTGGACCACAAAGTACAACTCTACAATTCTGTACTGAAACCTATTTGGACCTATGGCTCGCAGCTATGGGGAAACACCTGCAATAGCAACATGGACATCGTTCAACGAGCTCAATCAAAGATCCTTAGAACTATCACCGCAGCTCCGTGGTATGTTCGAAACGAAAACATTCAACGAGACTTGAGCATCCCTTCAGTCAAAGATGCAATAGCCGAATTCAAGAGAAAATACTACGTCATGCTTACATCGCACCTCAACCACATAGCGAGAGGTCTGACGCATCTCAGCAGTCAATCCCGTCTCCGCCGCAATGACCTACCTGCCCAGCGAACAAACTTTTAGGGACGCCTCATCAAAGGACAGTTTAAGACAAACTGTTGACAACATTAACTAGTATTAAGATTTTAAAACTTATAAATAGTTCTCGGATAATAAGAGAATATAAAATAAATAACCGTAAAGTAAAAAAAAAAAAAAAAAAATATTACACCCTACACTAGTCGATAAATCTTTAGCAAGTTCTAAGTGAATGGCTCTTATACTTAGGCATGTAAAAAGTGCCACCCACCGTTTTTCTCGACGCCTGCCAATTGATACCATCACGGGACCAAAATAGTCCAGGCCGACAAAGGTAAATGGTCTCTTATATGGCGTGACCCTATCCAGAGGTAGTTGTCCCAGAGAATAGGGTTTGGTGGCGTTGTTTTTACAATATTGCAGATCGCAAATTGATAACCCAACATTTTTTCCTTATGACAGTAATTATCAATTCTTCGTTCTGATGATATGTGTCGCGGTACCATCGAACAATGAGATAGGTTAGCGGATGTTTGTTCGGCAATATTATAGGGCGTCGAGCTTGTTCAGGCAGAACAACCGTATAATCGAGTCTTCCATGTACCTCCATTACACCATATTTTCCTAGTCCAGGGGATAATCCGTAAATGCTACTGCTTTTATTGGCAATACCATGTACCCATAAATCCTCTATTTCGGTCTTATAAACATCTTGTTGTGCGTGGTTGCACAAAATAAATTCAGCTTTTTGTAATTCACAGGAATTTTAAAGACCAGTTTCCTTGGCTTTGCAACACGATCGATGAACAAATCTTAAAACCCATCCAATTGAACGTATCAACTTGAGATAGTTAGAAAACCGTTCAATGCAAACGAATGGTTCTTGTAATACGGCCATGACAATTTTACGTTTTTCCAATAAATCCTCCTCTACCTGGTGAATTTCTTGTGAAGGCCAATGGGATTCTTCAAGTAATAAAAATGGTGGTCCTTCAGTCCCCATGTTATTTGGTTTATATTCTTTTCCTTTTTGTGTTTGATGCCTTGTCTGCAACATTTAATTTGGTTGGAACCCAACGCCAATCGCTTTCCGACGTCGTATCCAGTATTCCAGTGATTCGGTGTGCAACAAATTGCTTATATTGTCGATGATCGGATCGGATCCAAGCAATAACCGTCTGCGAACCAATAATCGTGCGTTGAACCTCTTTGGTGTGGCTATCCAATATCGACTTCTTTAAACGGGTTCCAAGAACAGCAGCTTGCAATTCAAGCCTCGGGATGGAGAGCATCTTCAACGGAGCACATCTTGTTTTTCCGGCTACAAAGGAAAGTTCGACTTTTCCAGCAAATATGATGAGCCAGTAGGCAACTGCTGCAAATGCCTCCTCACTGGCATCCACAAAAACATATAATTCCAGCCAAGCTTCTAGAGCCAAAAATTTTTGTGAATAACATCGGCTCAGCTTAAACTCTTTGACCTTCTCCAATTGTAACATCCATTTCTTAAATCGGTCAAATAAGGATTCAGGCAAGAGATCGTTCCAGTCAATTCCTTCACGCCATACCTCCTGAATCATCTGAAAGCATTACTAATGGATCATATACAGACATTACAAGACTTAATAATTCCCTTTTTGTTGGACATTTTTGACCGTTTACGATATCCTTGTCTACTCGATTCATCTTTAAATCATTTTTTTGAATTGGAGACAAAATCTTTTAATTCAAAATTAGCCATTTTATGCACTCTTTTGACTTCATGACTTATCTTGTAGGCCTCCTGCTCCGACGTGAAACTTGCGACAAAATCATCCACATAATGATTTGATATAATTGCTCTGAAGACTGTTTCTGGAGTACAAAGTCCTTTTGTATAACTCCGTTCTTAAACCCATATGGTCCTATGGCTCCGAGCTATGGGGCAATGCATCAAGAAGCAACATCGACATTGTACAGCGAGCACAGTCTAGGATTCTGAGAATCATAACTGGAGCTCCATGGTATCTCCGGAACGAGAATATACACAAAGACCTACAAATAAAACTTGTCATTGAGACAATAACAGAGAGAAAAGTAAAATACAAGGAAAAACTAGGCTCACATCCAAATCCCCTTTCAAGAAAACTTCTTCGAGTATGCAGCCAAAGTCGACTGCACCGCAACGATCAACCAGCCCAGCGTTAAATTTGTTAGGCCACATAGCACAAATCATCTCATAAAATGATAATTAGCTAGCTTAGAATAAGATTTGAAAACTTATTGTTAGTCTCTTAAGTAAAAGGGAAGATTCAATAAATAAGAAAAAAACTTGGAAAAAAAAAAAAAAAGACTGTTTCTGAGTGAATTTCAGCATTAATCGTATTTCGATTTTTTATATACTGAGCGCTGCAGGGTGAACAAGCTGCTCCGAATATCATCACTTGCATCTTGTATGTTTCAACATCCGTAGATTGATCTCCATGGCGCCAAAGAAAACGGAGCGAGTCTTGGTCTTCCTCTCGCACTCGCACCTGCAAGAACATTTCCTTTATATCGCCACAAACGGCAATTTGGCCTTGGGAAATTGAAACAAAATTTTTATTAATGGTGAATTTTCATCGGGACCTTTTAAAAGGTTGGTGTTTAACGAAACTCCTTCCACGGTGCCTGCAGCATCGAAAACCAGTCTCATCTTTTTTGGCTTATTAATATTGTACACACCAAAATGTGGCAAGTACCATGTACGAGGTCCAGTAGTTTTTGCTTCTTCCTCAGTGAGTTTTACGGCATACCCTTTTTTTATGAAATCCATTATGGCAGTTTCGTATTCTTCAAATTGGTTGTTTCTACTAATTTTATTTTCCCCGCAACGTAGTCTTTTAAAAGCCATTCCATAGCTCTCTAACAGTTTTATGTTGTCTTCATTCCATAATAGCCCTGTTTCATATACTCCATCAAGTTTTTTTATTGTGTTTGATAATATTTTACGAGCTCGTATAATTTCATGTGACTCCAAAGACTTATCCATAAGCTTGACCCCAAAGCTTTCTGTAGTGAAGTAATCAGCTACCAATTTGTGCAACTCGCTATTTACCGAGTCCTCCGATAAATGAGCATGATTTACAAACAGGTGTGATACATTTGATCCAGTTGTCATTTTATTCTCTGATCCATAAAGAAGCCATCCCAGTGTTGTTTTGGCAGCGACCATATTATGTGCGATCTTGACACTCTTCAGCGTTGAAATTAAATGTAGATTGTTTAGTCCAATTAAAATAGTTGGGTCAGCATTACAATATCCTTGAATTGGCAGTTTTTTAAGTTGTCTATATGACTCACACATTTTTGCTATGTTTAAAGATTGTAGTGGCAGTTGGATATTGGCAACTGTACTCCCCAGCAGACGGGACCAAAATTTTCCTTTTGAAGGACGTATTTTCAATTGACATTTCATTGATGACTCCGTAATTGACCGGTTTCCAAACCAGCTCAATTTTATTTCGTCCTTGTGTTCGTCGACTCCAAGTTCTCTGGCAAGCTTCTCACTGATCAAAGTTACTTCTGCACCATCATCTAGGAAGGCAAACGTTTCAATTATTTTATTATTATGACCTATAATTTCAATAGGCAATACTTTAAATAGTATTTTTGATGGCGACGAGTCAATTGTGTGAACAAATTCGGTTTTACCATGTTGACTGTATTTACATTTGAAGCTATATTTTCCTCGTCTGACTGACTATTTATTTTTGATTTATTTTCATTGTTCGATAGACTATTATTATGCAGCATGCGATTATGTCGCTTTTTACAATTATTTATGTTGCATGATTGACTTTTTTTACATTCCGATATATTGTGGCCTTTAAACAAACAGCCGAAACAAAGACCAAATTGTTTTACCATTGCCCACCTATCCTGTAGCTCAGCATTTATAAATTTAGGACATTTGTTAAAATAGTGCTCATCCGAACATTGTGGACATTTTAATTTTGACTGTGATTCCGTAACATTTGTAGTTTGCATTACTGACCTTTGACTGGCCTTTTCAGTTTCCTTACATGACAACAATAACATTTGTTGTTATGGCAATAGTCCTTGCTATTTCATTGACCCAGTCGCTAAAATGTTTAAGATTAGGATAAGGTTGAATTGACGAAGAGTATTCTGTCCATTGAATACAAGTTCGGAGAGGCATCTTATTAACAAGGTCTACAAGAAGTACCGGATTTTGTAAATACTGCTTTGCATCTGCTGATTCGAAAAAGATAACCAAGTTCATTATCTTAGTGGCAAATGGTATTAATTTTTCTAACCCATTTTCCGAAATCTGGGTTAATCCTTTTATTTTGTCCATTTGATTTTTGTTGAGAAGTTCTCGCCGTCCATACTTAAATTTCAATTGTTCCATCACATAATTGACATTTATTGGATTGATCAATAAACCAGCCACTTCTGCTTTAGCTGCGCCCTTAAGACTTTTTTGCAGTCTCATAATATTTTCCAGTTTCGTGTATCCATATGCAGCTGTTGTTTCCCAGAACATCGTACAAAACACCGGCCAATCCTCAGGTTGCCCGTCAAAGAATGGTAGGTCAATCAATTTTTTCATCGGCGCGTAATGCCGCCCACCATATCCCAACCCATTAGCAAAACCCAAGTCCTTGCATCTCGCTAGCTACAATAAATGATTTTGAGCAGCCCCTGTATCAGATTTATCGCATACCCGAATATCCGTATTAATTTGTAGATCATCTTTTCTGCCAGAGACCCAATGTCCATCTTCTCCAGAACTGCCGTCCACTGCTTTCATCTTTTGCGCCTTGACTCTTGTGAAGACAGACTCATGCGCACTGGCCGATAGTGCGGCAAAATGGACATCATTGTAGTTGTGTAGACCGCTTTGCATAATGCCACTGTTAGTGGCTTCAAGACCATGTGCTCTGCCCAGTGCAGATTTCGGTGCATATGCGCCTCCAAATGGGGCACCTCCGTATGGTTGCGGCCCGCCTTGTGGGAGTCCAGCTTTTTGCGCACTGGCGGCTAGTGCGTCGTTTTGTGAAATGCCACCGACCCATGTGCTTTGCCCAGTGCAGAGCCGGATGCGTACGCACCTCCAAATGGTGCGCCTCCGTATGGAACTGACTCGCCCTGTGCGGGTCCAACTGTTTGCACACTGGCAGATAGCGTGCCTTGTCCTGGTGCTCCAACGTACTGCGGCTGTGCAATATCACAGTCCCTGGCCCCTAGTCCATGTGCTCTACCCAGTGCAGAGTTCGGTGCATATGCGCCTCCAAATGGGGCGCCTCCGTATGGTTGTGGCCCGCCTTGTGGGAGTCCAGCTTTTTGCGCACTGGCGGCTATTGCGTCGTTTTGTGAAATGCCACCGACCGTGGCCTCAAGCCCATGTGCTCTGCCCAGTGCAGAGCCGGATGCGTACGCACCTCCAAATGGTGCGCCTCCGTATGGAACTGACTCGCCCTGTGCGGGTCCAACTGTTTGCACACTGGCAGATAGCGTGCCTTGTCCTGGTGCTCCAACGTGCTCTAGTCCATGTGCTTTACCCAGTGCAGAGCCGGATGCGTACGCACCTCCAAATGGTGCGCCTCCGTATGGAGCTGTGATGCCTTTTGACTTCCGGATTGCTTTAACCTCTTCTTCGCATGTTGATACCTTCTCCAGCAGGCTTGCTATTTGCGCTGACATAGGCGTCAATAACTTCATTATGGTTGTCACAAGCGCATCTTGGCCAGACACATTTGTCGCATCGGAACTTGCATGTCTTGCTATGTTTTTCACGATCGTATTCTCCTTATCCGAATCAGATTCTTCACCGCATTTAATTGGCGTTGACGTAGATGCATCAAATTCCAGACGTTTTTTCTTTTGACCACGTGTTTGCACCATTTTTTTCGCAGAAGAAAAATTTGTTGCGGAGTTAAGTTCACTCGTATACAATAATATTTCAAACAATTCCTCTCTTTGACTTATAACTGATCCATTTATTTATAAGAATACAAAACAATAAGAACTGTTAAATCAAAAATTATTTTTTTGGCGTGTTCTTCGTCTTCTTTTCTCTTGTTCTTCTAACGAGACGGTTATTTTTAAAAGTACCAAAAATTTGTGGCTTCAATAAATCTAATTCAGGGTTGGGCTACGATAAATCTGATACAGGACTGCACCGCGATAATAGAGCTAGAATATTGTTGACTTGGCAACAACTTGCTTTCATCATAAGATAGGCCAAAATATTCTCTACTTCCTTGTTCATCCAATTCTTGAATATGGGTTTTGCGTGTTTTATCGGCAATACCAGATTCACCAAGATAGAATTGAGTCTGATCAAAAGAAACTACTTACTTCCAAAAATTATAGTTTGCATTAACCTCTATTCGATTTCGATTTCTCTGTGCTGATTACAATAGTCTGTTTAGGCGGGCTAGAATGTATCTTTCGTCTAATTTTTCATTTTTCATTGTTACAATTGCACTGGCAGACAAATTTACTGTTTTCTTAATATTAGGGGTTATTTAGAAATATAGAGTAAATATGATTTTTGTGATAAATAAATGAAAAGCATCAATAACGCGTCACAATTTAATCATATATAATATTAAATGATTATATTCAACATTAAGATATATAAAATAATAATAAAATTCGTTGAATAACCCGAAAGCACTAAGCAATGAACACATAGAGACGTCCAACAACTCTGACACTGTTTGAGACTGATTTTTCGGACATGCTGCCCCAGAGAAGAAGCAGAACAGAAGCAGACTTCGACTGAACGCTCGACCGGGGCAGCTCGCTGTTCGGCTGGGGCAGCTCGTTGTTCGGCTCTCAGTACAAGCAGTACATAGCATCAAAACTGCTTCGGTCGCACAACGACAGCGGAACGATAAGCATGCGCGTACTTCTTTGCGCTGTGCGATCGTTTCCATGTGTGCGTGTATGCATGCACGGCCCGCGTATGAATGTATGCCTTGCTTGTGAAGTTTGGCAATAGTCAAATGCTTTGGCCAGCGCGCTGGCAGCCTGAAGTCAATTTTGTGTTTCGGCGTCGAGAGCCTAGAGACTGAGGCACTGGGTCGTAGTGAGGGTTTTACGGGCCCCTGTACAATACTTATCAGGGACTCCTACTTAAATTAACTTAATTAATATATATATTTATGTTTGGTAACCGTGAGCCCCTGACTGTTGAGAGCCCTTCTGTGCCGCACACCCTGCGCACTTTTAGCTACGGGCCTGGCCAGCGTGAAATCAACTGTGTGTTTTTGTTTTTGTCTTTGTCATCGAGAGCTAAGAGTCCGAATTACAGTGAGCCAAAATGGTTATTTGGCGGCAATAATTATAGCGTCAGAAAACATGTGTATTTATGTTTTATTTTTGAGAAGATGGATTGAAAATTCATAATTATATTATACTGTGTAGAGCAAAATTATAATATAAAAAAAAAGTTGTGACAATTATAATTTTTTTGTACCATATATGAGTTTACCAATATTGACAAAATTTGTGAATTAAAATAAAAAATTCTGAATACATAAATATTTAATTACTAAATAAAATTATCCTCATATAACAAGCCACATGTGTTTGAAAGTTTTAACATTTTCGCCGCAAGATAACCATTTTTGCCTACTGTACCTGTCTCTAGGCTCTCGACGCCGAAACACAAAATTGACTTCAGGCTGCCAGCGCGCTGGCCGAAGCATTTGACTATTGCCAAACTACACAAGCAACGCATACATTCATACGCGGGCCGTGCATGCATACAAGCACACATGGAAACGCTGTCGTTGTGCGACTGAAGCAGTTTTGATGCTATGCACTGTTTGTACTGAGAGCCGAACAACGAGCTGCCTCAGCCGAACAGCGAGCTGCTCCGGTCGAGTGTTCAGCCGAAGTCTGCTTCTGTTCTGCTTCTTCTCTGCGGCAGCAAGTCCGAAAAATCAGCCTCAAACAGTGTCAGAGCTGTTTGACTACTCTATGTGTTCATTGCTTAGTGCCGAAAGTATACCATACCGTTTTTGTAAAGGCTGATTTTCTAAAAATAGTGTAGTATTTTAATTTTTCTAGCGGTTTTTTAGCGTAAATAGGCTCTTAAATACATATATTTTTGTACATACATATACATATTGCTGGAATATATTTTTGTGACGTCAAATATATTCGACATTTGCGGTTACCTTTTCTTTAAAGAAGTTAGTTTTCGTTTTTATGGTAACTCAATCTGGGCACACTGTATTTGCATGTTATATTATTCTGGCGCACTCGATTGTGAACTCAGACAGTATTCGTCGTGCGAAGCAGGCAGAAGTGAGTTTGTGATTGGAACCAGGAGATATTTTTAAGATAAAAGTTTAAATTAAATTACAAAAAAAAAAACAATATGAGGGAAATTGTACACATTCAAGCTGGTCAATGCGGCAACCAAATCGGAGCAAAGGTATGTACACATTATAGGAATTTATTTAATTTTCTAGCCATGTACAGTTAACAGTCAATATGGCGTCACTTTTATTCTGCCATGTGGCAAAATTATTGGGGACACCGGTATCTGTGTGTATAATAACAAAAAATATATTTAAATACGTAAAGTAGATACGCTATACATGTATTTGTATATCCACAAAATGTGTATGCAATACCTAAATTGCGATGCAAAGCCTCAGCCCTCAGCTCAAAAAAACATGCAAATTAAATTGCAGATGTTCTCAAATTTTTGCATTATTGATTCGTTCATTTTAATGTGAAAATTCATGAGTCATACTTGAACGAACTATTGCTCTCCCTGTTTTTTACGACGAGAAATACAGGGTAATATAAAAGAATATAATGTAGTTGAATAAGCTTTCTTTTATGCATTTTTTACTAGTAAAAACACAATTGTAAACGTGGTGAAAACGGATAAGTTTTCTGCTTGTGTTAAGTTTGATGAAGAGAAAATGTGACGTCATTTTACCCAAAATGGCTGAACCGGTTATTGACCGGTTCGCAATGGCATAGAATGTATATGTATGTATGTACACACATAATATGTATGGTATATACACAGATGGCGATAAATAAACACAAGCATCAATTCGCAATTATGAGTGTAGAAAGTAATGTTTGAAAAAAACATTAAAAATAATAAACACAATTGCTTCTATTTACTTAAGATTATTATAGCCGTTAGGTTATTTTAATAGTTTAGTTCAAAGAAAACATTAATTTTTGTTTTAGTTGCACAGTATTGTAAAAGAAAATGCTTTTTAAATATAAAAGTTGTTTTTTACTTTATATTGCCTGTCTGCATTTAAGTTTGTGCCTACATATGTACATAAGTAATCTGCGCATACATATATGTACATATTTACATTTGCACATGACACACCCAAAGGCGCTGTTGCCAGTTTTCTTGCTCATGCGTACAAACGTTTGCCGGCTGCGTTCGAATTTGCTTAAATGGATAGTCAAATGGATATAGCCTTTGTTTGTGTCGTGTTAAACATATAAAACTTACCCCGAAAAACAGCTGCATCATTTTCCTTATATTAATGTACAGTAAAAGCAAAGCCTTAATTAAGGTTTACGTAGTTTATTCTCAATTCGTGACATTTTTCCATAACATTTTATTTATTAAGAGAAACTTTAGTTGTTTATTTTCAATAAACAACTCAAGTTAATCAATAAAGTGACGTCATTGGACGTGAAAGTAGAACTATAAGACCATATGGCAGTTATTCACTGCATTGCACCTCCGTCGGAAACGCCGTCTCTTTCCGTCTTATGTGTGGGTTGATGTCACAGACGATGATGTAAGCATGCCTTTTATATGCATGTGTAGTTAGTTGAGGTCGACATCTACGCATATTGAGTGCGTGGGGAGACCGGGGAACAGCCACAGCCTTCATATTTGGAAAACAGAAACAAAGCCAGTAGTAGTGGTGGGCAGAGCGCTTATAAGCCCACGTAAGCACTGCAATGCCTACAATGTTTCCGTCTCCTTTGCCTCTATAATTTTTTTATCGATTTATGTTTTAACACATACATATGTACATATTTCTTTATGGTTATATATACCTTTCGCGTAAACTGGCATTATGCAAAGGCAAGAAGGGGGAAAACGTAGTACACGTCATGCATATATATTCCTCATCAGGATTCTAGACGAGTTTATTAAATCTAGTTAGCCCATCTACATAAAAGCAGATAATTAATTATAAAGCAGGTTTTCTAGGTATAATGAAATTGATTTTAAATATCGCCCGCTCAATGATAAATTAGTTTTTTTTTTTTATTGATCTTGGGTGTTTTAAAACATAGAAACCTACATATATAAGTACATACATATATATGATATTGATGATGTTGATTGCTGTATTTGGTATTAGTATTAAGTGTTGATTAAGATAGGCGTGTATTTGTGTCCAGGAAGAATAACTTTATTGACTTATTTTAATATATATTTGTGAATACTCTTATTTTCATTAAAGTTCTGGGAAATCATCTCCGATGAGCATGGCATTGATGCGACTGGAGCATACCATGGCGACAGCGACCTGCAATTGGAGCGTATCAATGTTTACTACAATGAAGCATCCGGTGGCAAATATGTACCCCGTGCTGTACTCGTAGATCTTGAACCTGGCACCATGGACTCAGTGCGATCGGGCCCATTCGGACAAATCTTCAGACCTGACAACTTTGTGTTCGGCCAGTCTGGTGCTGGAAACAACTGGGCCAAGGGTCACTACACAGAGGGTGCCGAGCTTGTTGATTCAGTGCTCGATGTTGTGCGCAAAGAGGCTGAATCATGCGATTGCCTGCAAGGCTTCCAGCTTACACACTCGCTTGGCGGTGGCACCGGCTCTGGTATGGGCACATTGTTGATTTCAAAGATCCGCGAAGAGTATCCCGACAGAATCATGAACACATACTCAGTTGTGCCCTCACCAAAGGTATCTGACACTGTTGTTGAGCCATACAACGCGACCCTTTCGGTGCATCAGCTGGTGGAAAATACAGATGAGACTTACTGCATTGATAACGAGGCTCTCTATGACATCTGCTTCCGTACACTCAAGCTGACCACTCCAACCTACGGTGATCTGAACCATCTCGTTTCGTTGACAATGTCTGGCGTCACAACTTGCCTTCGCTTCCCTGGCCAACTGAATGCTGATCTCCGCAAACTTGCTGTTAACATGGTTCCATTCCCACGTCTGCATTTCTTCATGCCCGGCTTTGCCCCTCTCACATCTCGTGGATCTCAGCAATACAGGGCTCTGACAGTGCCCGAGCTTACCCAACAGATGTTCGACGCCAAGAACATGATGGCTGCATGCGATCCTCGTCACGGACGTTATCTTACTGTGGCTGCCATCTTCCGTGGTCGCATGTCCATGAAGGAAGTTGACGAACAGATGCTGAATATTCAGAACAAGAATAGCTCCTACTTTGTTGAATGGATCCCCAACAACGTGAAGACAGCCGTGTGCGATATCCCGCCCAGAGGTCTGAAAATGTCAGCTACCTTCATTGGTAACTCGACAGCCATCCAGGAACTGTTTAAGCGTATCTCTGAGCAATTCACCGCTATGTTCCGTCGCAAGGCTTTCTTGCATTGGTACACTGGTGAGGGCATGGACGAGATGGAGTTCACCGAGGCAGAAAGCAACATGAACGACTTGGTGTCTGAATACCAACAGTACCAAGAAGCTACAGCCGATGAGGACGCCGAATTCGAAGAAGAACAAGAAGCTGAAGTCGATGAGAACTAAATTTCTCAGTAGTTGCGTCAAATAAAACGAGAACAAAATTATGTTGCAAATTTGTGTTCTTTTAACGTAACCCCTTAATAAAGTCGAAATGATTTTCTTCTAAAACAGCATTATCATGATAATTATTGTGCTTTTTAATATGATACGATATTGTGTAAAGAACATTTCATTATTTCTTATACCCAAGGCTATAGGTAATAAATGAAGGTTTGTACAAATTGACAATTTATGTTGTATAAGTATCTTCTTGGGGTGGCCGCGGACGCTAAATCCGAATCGAGGTTCACCATTGTACAAATTTCATCTTAGCCTCTAAAACTGAAACAACATTAGAAATCCCCTTGAAAATTCTATGGCCCTTTCTGTTAATGCGAGTTGTTGACTTGGGTTCGTTTCAGGGACTTAGTTCATTAGTTCATTTTTCAAAGAACTATAGTTAAATCTTTAGTTCGTTCGTACGAGTCTTTTAGTCTTCGAGTATTTTGTTCCTTCGGGTCTTTAGTTCGTCGACAATTGTTAACATACGCGGAGAATGGGGAAATTCAATGAATGAATAAGATTTTTACCAACGAAGACCAAAAGACAAATGAACTAAAAACCGGCATTTACTTTGTTAGTTAGATCAGTTTGAGGATAAGTTCAAACAAACTTAGTCTGAACTAAACGGTACAACTCTATTTCGTATCTCGACCAAAGACTAGCCTAACAATACAAAAACTGTCTTCTGATGCTGGATTGAGGGTTATAATTTATACTATATTATACTTCTGTGTTTACTGATCGTACTGCATACGTACAGTGCATAGACAGTGCCTCTGCCCAAGCATTGCCAATTATTTGGCGGTCGCTTCTAGATTTTTTTTTAAATTAAATTTTGAAAATAATTAAATTTACATGTATTTAGTTGTTGCATTTTTGTGCAAAGCGCCAGTCTGCCTGCAACATTTTGTGACGGTACAGTGTCCCACAAATCGATTCATTTGAAATGAAAACTGAGCAAGCAAGAAAATTCAAAGTGTTTAGAAAAATAGCGCGCTGCAGGCGCTCTATTTCCCAACAAAACATATTCTCTGTTTGCCGCACACATTTGCGATAAAATCTGATAAATTCTTGTGCCAGCGCGCTGGCAGCCTGAAGTCAATTTTGTATTTCGGCGTCGAGAGCCTATACACAGGAACAGTGGCCAAAAATGGTTATCTTGCAGCGAAAATTTTAAAACTTTTGAAAACATGTGTCTTGTTCTATGAGGATAATTTTATTTAGTAATTACATATTTATGTATTCCGAATTTTTTATTTTAATTCATAAATTTTGTCAATATTGGTAAACTCATATACAAAAAAAATATATAATTATCACAACTTTTTTTGGTATTATAACTTTGCTCTGCAAAATATAATATAATTATCAATTTTCAATCCCTCTTCTCAAAAATTAAACATAAATACACATGTTTTCTGATGCTAAAATTGTTGCCGCCAATTAAACATTGTGGCAAACTGTAATTCGGTCCCTTAGCTCTCGATGACAAAAACAAAAACAAACACACAGTTGATTTCACGCTGGCCAGGCCCGTAGCTAAAAGTGTGCAGGGTGTGCGGTACAAGAAGGGCTCTCAACAGTCAGGGGCTCACGGTTACCAAACATAAAAATGTTATTAATGCGGATATATTTGTAAAATTTAATTCCTTTGGTAAACACAAATATATTCATTAATTAATGTAATTTAAGTAGGAGTCCCTGATAAGTATTGCACAGGGGCCCGTAAAACCCTCACTACGGCCCTGTGCCTCAGTCTCTAGGCTCTCGACGCCGAAACACAAAATTGACTTCAGGCTGCCCGAAGCATTTGCCTATTGCCAAACTTCACAAGCAACGCATACATTCATACGCGGGCCGTGCATACATACACGCATACATGGAAACGATCGCACAGCGCAAAGAAGTACGCGCATGCTTATCGTTCCGCTGTCGTTGTGCGACTGAAGCAGTTTTGATGCTATGCACTGTTTGTACTGAGAGCCGAACAGAGAAGTACCCCAGTCGAGCGTTCCCGAACAGCGAAGTACCCCGGTCGGGCGTTCAGCCGAACAGCTGTTCTGTTCTTCTTCTTCTCTGGGGTACTAGGTCCGAAAAATCAGCGTCAAACTGCGTCAGGGCTGTTTGACGTCTCTATGTGTTCATTTCTTAGTGATTGAACTATATAACGAACTATATAACGAACTATATAACCACTAAGCAATGAACACATAGAGACGTCAAACAGCTCTGACGTTGTTTGACACTGTTTTTTCAAAAGAGCTGCCCCACAGAAGAAGAAGAACAGAACAGCTGTTCGGCTCTCAGTACAAACAGTGCATAGCATCAAAACTGCTTCAGTCGCACAACGACAGCGGAACGATAAGCATGCGCGTACTTCTTTGCGCTGTGCGATCGTTTCCATGTATGCGTGTATGTATGCACGGGCCGCGTATGAATGTATGCGTTGCTTGTGAAGTTTGGCAATAGGCAAATGCTTCGGCCAGCGCGCTGGCAGCCTGAAGTCAATTTTGTGTTTCGGCGTCGAGAGCCTATACACAGGAACAGTGGCCAGAAATGGTTATCTTGCAGCGAAAATTTTAAAACTTTTGAAAACATGTGTCTTGTTCTATGAGGATAATTTTATTTAGGAATTACATATTTATGTATTCCGAATTTTTTATTTTAATTTATAAATTTTGTCAATATTGGAAACTCATATACAAAAAAAAAAATATAATTATCACAACTTTTTTTGGTATTATAACTTTGCTCTACAAAATATAATATAATTATCAATTTTCAATCCCTCTTCTCAAAAATTAAACATAAATACACATGTTTTCTGATGCTTAAATTATTGCCGCCAAATAACCATTGTGGCTCACTGTAATTCGATCTCTTAGCTCTCGATGACAAAAACAAACACACAGTTGATTTCACGCTGGCCAGGCCCGTAGCTAAAAGTGTGCAGGGTGTGCGGTACAAGAAGGGCTCTCAACAGTCAGGGGCTCACGGTTACCAATCATAAAAATGTTATTAATGCGGATATATTTGTAAAATTTAATTCCTTTGGTAAACACAAATATATTAATTAATTAATATAATTTAAGTAGGAGTTCCTGATAAGTATTGCACAGGGGCCCGTAAAACCCTTACAACGGACCTGTGCCTCAGTCTCTAGGCTCTCGACGCCGAAACACAAAATTGACTTCAGGCTGCCAGCGCGCTGGCCGAAGCATTTGCCTATTGCCAAACTTCACAAGCAACGCATACATTCATACGCGGCCCGTGCATACATACACGCATACATGGAAACGATCGCACAGCGCAAAGAAGTACGCGCATGCTTATCGTTCCGCTGTCGTTGTGCGACTGAAGCAGTTTTGATGCTATGCACTGTTTGTACTGAGAGCCGAACAGCTGTTCTGTTCTTCTTCTTCTGTGGGGCAGCTCTTTTGAAAAAACAGTGTCAAACAACGTCAGAGCTGTTTGACGTCTCTATGTGTTCATTGCTTAGTGATATAACGAACTAAAAGACTCGAACGAACGAACTAAAGATTGAACTATAGTTCATCGAAAAATGAACTAATGAACTAAGTCCCTGAAACGAACCCAAATCAACAACTCTAGACTGAAGCAGTTTTGATGCTATGCACTGTTTGTACTGAGAGCCGAACAGCGAAGTACCCCGGTCGGGCGTTCCCGAACAGCGAAGTACCCCGGTCGGGCGTTCAGCCGAACAGCTGTTCTGTTCTTCTTCTCTGGGGTACTAGGTCCGAAAAGTCAGCGTCAAACTGCGACAGGGCTGTTTGACGTCTCTATGTGTTCATTGCTTAGTGGTTATATCACTAAGCATCGAACATATAGAGTACTCAAACAGCGGAATTTACTCATATGGATGAGGTGCGGAGATCAGGACCCCTGAACACGAAGTGTTTCATGAGTGAGCGGTCGGCTTTCTTCGTTAGAAACCGCGAGAAGCGCACATCGGCATCAAGTCAGTCGCACAACGACAGCGGAACGATGAGCACGGGTATATTTCTTTGCTCTAGCCATCGTTTCAATGTATGTGTGCTATGTATGCACATGCACGCAAGTAAATGTATGCGTTGCATGTGAAGTTTGGCAATAGGCAATTGCTTCGGCCAGCGCGCTGGCAGCCTGAAGTCAATTTTCTGTTTCGGCGTCGAGAGCCAAGAGACAGAGACACAGTGGGCAAAAATGGTTATCTTGCGGCGAAACTTTTATAGCTTCGAAAATATGTGGCTTGATTTATGGCATAATTTTATTAAGTAAATAGATATTGATGTATTCCGAATTTTTTAGTTTTGGCTGATAAATTTTGTCAAGTTTAGTACAAACATAACCAAAAAAAAATTATAGTTGTTGCACAACTTTTTTTCAATATTATAAATTTGATATAAAAATTAGAATAGAAATATGAATATTTAATCTATCTACTCAATAAATTATAAATGCACATGTTTTCAGATGTTAAAAGTTATTGCCGCCAAATAACTATTTTTGCCCACTGTGTCTCAGTCTCTTGGCTCTCGACGCCGAAACAGAAAATTGACTTCAGGCTGCCAGCGCGCTGGCCGAAGCAATTGCCTATTGCCAAACTTCACATGCAACGCATACATTTACTTGCGTGCATGTGCATACATAGCACACATACATTGAAACGATGGCTAGAGCAAAGAAATATACCCGTGCTCATCGTTCCGCTGTCGTTGTGCGACTGACTTGATGCCGATGTGCGCTTCTCGCGGTTTCTAACGAAGAAAGCCGACCGCTCACTCATGAAACACTTCGTGTTCAGGGGTCCTGATCTCCGCACCTCATCCATATGAGTAAATTCCGCTGTTTGAGTACTCTATATGTTCGATGCTTAGTGGTTATATTGACTTTACTGCAATTTCTTACAATATTAAATATCGTAAAATTATACCCGTGAGTCTTATCGAAGTCACATTAACATAAGTATAAATATGCTTTGCTTCGTATCCCTTTCTCAACACTGGGCATGAATACCAGAGTGACCGTTTGCGAAAAATATTATTTTATTAAAAACGTATTTTTTTAAATAATTCGGTCAAAAACTGCGCAAGAGATTAACATATAAAAAACATACCATCAAAGCGAATAACAAATTGATTGAAATGTAGCATACTACATTTGCAATGATATTAGAAAAATGATTGCATAATTGTTATTCTCTTTTTGTATATTTTAAAAATGAAATGGTATATTTTAGTGTATATTTGTTGGCCTATAAATGTTATCGTTATCGATGCGGTCACCCTGATAAGTGCACATATGTACATCGGCACATACATACATGTAAGAAGTTCAGATTTGTTGAACAAAGTTGTAAAAAGTAAAACAAAAACAGTTGCTGTAAATGTGCTATAGTATTTTGTAGAGATTTGGAATAAAATTAACTGGCATTAACAATGGACGAGCAACGAAGTGACAAGATTTATGGCGGTTGCGAGGGACCAGATGCCATGTACGTGAAACTAATTTCTTCAGATGGCCACGAATTTATTGTAAAACGGGAACATGCTCTCACCTCTGGCACAATAAAGGCTATGTTATCTGGTCCAGGACAATTTGCTGAAAACGAAGCTAATGAAGTACACTTCCGGGAGATTCCGTAAGTTATACTTAGGTTTAAAACTAATAAATATGCATTGAATCACACTTGCAAATTTACATTTTGTATGTATGTACATATGTACATGACTTAAATAATAATGTATAACAAATGTGACCTATTGATCGGTGAATAAGCAGAATAGACAAATATGTTCCAGGATGGCTAACGTAACTATCAAATATTATTCAAGTTTTGAAAATAAATTACTTTTCAAACATAGGCCAGGATAATATTTTTATACAATAACAATCATTCTAAGAATAAGATAATTAATTTCATGCAAATGCGAATAATTGGTTGTTGTCTAGTATCGAGGCTATTGTGAAAATAAAATAAAATCATTCGGTTGTTTTCCATGCGATAAGCTGCTAATAAGCGGGAGCAAAGGCGTGCACCAATCGAAGTACCTGCTACAATCCGAAGCAGTATAGAGAAGTGAGAGCTCTAGTAATTCGTACAGGACGACTCAGGCCATTGTAAGCTGAGAACCCACGAATCCAACGTAAAATAGTCAGCCACCTGCAGATTCTGCGAATTAGGGGTTGAAACTCACAGTATGTCCGCATTGTCCCGTATGAGATTTGCAAATCTAGGTAGGCCCCGGGAAAAACCTTTGAATTCATTAAAACACGGATAATCCCTATGAGTCTATTGAAAATGATGGTGGTGTGGCAGGCACCGTCAAGTATGTATTGTATGGATATACATACATAAAATATTTATATAGGTAGCTGTATAAACACACAGATCTCAACTAATATAACGGCTGGAGAGATAAATTTTAGTGAATGAATATTTGTAAAGTTTCAAAGTGCTTTATTTTCTTAACTTAATTAATCAATTGATAATGGGTTTTTTAGCTGTACTGAGTTTAGAGTCCCTTTTCCAATCCAGTTTTCCTTGTGAAAAAACAAGATTTGTTCTAGTCTGGTTGAGCCGAATCTCAGCTCCGAGAAGGTTCCTGCCCATTGTTAAGGAATCCCTCTGCTCCATTTTTCGTCTGTGTATGTGCCTACTAATTCTCCGCAGAATTCAGTTAGGGGATCGTAGAATCTCTTTTTGAACACTCCACCCCAAGACCAGTAAAGTTAAGAGCCTCCTATTTTAAGCTGGCTTAAAAGTAGGACTGTACTAAACTTCCACAGCAGAAGACATACTTATACACAAACATATAAAGGGGTGCTACACAAATCGCTGCTGAGTTAATTTCCAGGGAAGGAATTTGCTGAATTTTCACGGTGCCACAAAACTTTAAATGATTTCTTTGTAGAATGTACATTAAAATTTGGCCAGAAGTTTTCAAAACATCTGAAGAGATTTATCCGACTCTATAAAGTATGTCAAGAAACACTTTACACATCTGTACATAACATTAACATTTTTTTTTTTTTTTTTAGTTTGGAGCTTTTATTTGTTGAATCTTTTCAGTACCGAAAACTAACAACAAGTTAACAAATCTTAAGTGTAAATACTAATTACCAGTACATTTCTTGTACTGTATTATAAAAGCGGCCCTAAATAAAATTACTGCTGGGTTGGCAAGTCGTTTCGACGTAGGCGTGATCGGCTGCTTAGCCTTGTTAGACTCCTCGCGAGCTGGTTAGGATGCGTTGATAGCTTGTTAAGGTACTTTTCCTTTTTTTCCGCAATTTCGTCTTTTACAGGTGGCACGTTTAGATCTTTGTGAATGTTGGCGTTTCGAACATACCACGGTGCCCCGGTGATAGTTCTCAATATCTTCGTCTGGGCTCTCTGAACGATATCGATGTTGCTGTTGCTGGCATTTCCCCATAGCTGGCAGCCGTAAGTCCAGATTGGTTTTAGCACTGAGTTGTAGAGCAGCACCTTGAAGTCCAAACTGAGTGGTGAGCGGGAGTTGATAAGCCAATGAAGGCTGTTGGCCTTCAGTTTTAAGTGAGTTCTCTTGGCTTCGATGTGTCGGCGCCAAGTTAGTCTTCTATCGAGGTGTACACCCAGATACGTCACTTCGTTTGCTGTTGGAAGTGCGACGTTGTTCAGCGTGAGCGGTGGACAATCTTGCCTGTTAAGGGTGAAAGTTACTTGCTTGCATTTTTGTTCGTTTACCTTTATGCGCCAGTCGGATAACCACTTTTCCACGTCGACCAGGTAGATGGCTAGCTGAGATGATGCTTTGATTGGGCATCTGGAGCGGCTGAGAATAGCTGTGTCATCCGCAAATGTTGAAACTGTCATGTTGCTGCTTGTAGGGATGTCTGCTGTGAATAGGACGTATAGTGTTGGGCCTAGTACGCTGCCTTGTGGGACACCGGCTTCAATACTGTGTTCGTCGGATATCGCAGTGTAGCACCTCACTACAAACTTCCTGTTGTAGAGGTACGACTCTAGCAGTTTATGAGTGTTGTTTGGAAGCGTTGTTTTGATTTTGTACATCAGACCGTTCAGCCAAACTCTGTCGAATGCCTGCGAAACATCTAGAAATATCGCAGAACAGTATTCCCGTTTTTCAAATGCGTTTCGTATTTCTGATGTTATGCGGTTAACTTGCTCAATAATTCCGTGTTTTTCGCGAAAGCCAAATTGGTGTGCTGGTATTGTGTTGTACGTGTTCAGGAATGGAGTAATAGTCAGAGACAGTAGGCATTTTTCGAAAAGTTTCGATAAGCAGGATAGAAGGCTTATGGGTCTGTACGACGATGGAACAGTGTGATCTTTTCCCGGCTTTGGTATCATTATTATTATTGACTTTTTCCATCTTCCTGGAAAGTAGCCAAGTTTGTTGATGGCATTGAAGAGCTGGGTAATGCTGCATACGGCACAGTAAGGCAGCTCAATAATCATCTTAGGGGTAATTAGGTCGCACCCTGCTGATTTTTTTGGGTTCAGATGTTCTTTGACGATTTTTGAGATTTCGTTTGAGCGAAACACAACAGGAGCATGATGAGGCTGGGAGTCGTCTGTTGCGGGCGGAATTTCGAACGTGTTTGTTACAGAATTCGGTTGGAAGACTTTTTGTAGATGAGTGGCAAAAGTGCTGGCTCTATTTTTGTCGCTACGGGCCCAGCCACCTGTGTGGTTTCTAATAGGGACCACTGGTACTGTGGGTGAGCCAAGAGTTGAGTGAGCTTTCCACAGTGAGTTTTTTGTACTGGATGTTGATAATTTTTCAATATAAGTACGTTGGGCAAGCTCTTCTTGCTTTAGAGCTTTTGTAAGTTTGCGTGTGGCGTCTTTTAACTTTTGTTTTGCCGACGGTGATCTGGAGGACTGCCATTCTCGCCGTAGGCGCCGTTTTTCGAGAATAAGTTGTTCGATTTGCAGGTTGGTCTTTTTGTGATTTGTAATTTTGCTTACTGTTTGCGGCGTTGAGCAGCGAGTTGCAGCAACGATGATTGACTCCAGTGAGTTAACAAAACTGTCAATGTCAGCTTCAGCTTCGAGAGGTGGGTTAAGCTCAATGTGTGAGCTTATGTATTTTTTGTATTTGAGCCAGTTGGTTTTTTCTGAGGTCAACTTATCAGAGTGGTTTGCTGGTTCTGGGTGTCGGAGCAGATTTATTAGGAGGGGCGAGTGGTCAGATGATAGGTCTGAAAGGCACTCGGCGGTTATCAAATTACGGGGAATGTTTTTGGTGACTGCGAAATCAATTAGATCAGGTAGTTTTTTGGGGTCAGTAGGCCAGTATGTAGGTGTGCCAGGAGAAACGTGGTCGAGTTTGTTGTTTGCTTTTATAATGGCGTTGTAGAGCTGTTTCCCTTTTGGATTCACGAGTCGAGACCCCCAGTGTGTGTGCTTGGCATTATAGTCCCCAGCTGCTATAAAATGTTCTCCAAGTGAGTTGAAGAATTCCATAAATTGGTCTTCGGATAAAGTGAAACGAGGTGGGCAGTAAACAGCGGCTAAAGTAAGCTTGTTACCATTGTCCAAATGAATTTTTAATGATGTTGCTTGTAGATAGTTTTTGGCAGTCTCAATATGACAGTGGTGCTTGAGACGGCTTCTTATCAAAATCCCGGTCCCGCCGTGGGCCTTACCATCAGGGTGATTGGTTCCGTAGAAGATATATCCTCTTATGTTGAAGTTATATTTGTTTGTGAGGTGTGTTTCCGAAAGTAGCATTACGTCGATGTGCTTTTCGAGTATGAATTGAGCTAGCTCAAGTTTGTGCTGTGAAACGCCGTTGGCGTTCCACGTAGAGATTCTTAGCGAGGCCATGAAGATGATTATTTTGATTGTTGTGATGCAAGCAATTGTATCAACATGTTTTGATTACGCATTAGATCTTGCATGGTTGTCCGCATAAACGCCATAAACTCCGCCATGCTCTGCTGCAAGGTAAATATCATTGCTTCGAAATTGTTTTGTTGTTGTTCCATTGGCTTTTTGTCTTGTACCGAATTGAAGTCCACGTTTTTAGCTTGTGAACATGGCGCACTGAAGGCTGGGGGCTCTAGACCTGATCTTAGAGCGCTTGCATATGACGCGTTTTTGGTAACGAATCCTGTACCAAGTGAGGATCTGGCTGCGGTAGAGAAGAAAACTTCTGTGTTGTTTTTGGAGGGTATTTTTGTGATCGGTGCGTTATATGAGCGTACAGTGGCTACGCGCTGGTTAATGCGGCTTTTGAGATCTTTGTATACTGGGCAGCCTCTGTAGTTGGCTTTGTGATTGCCTCCACAGTTGCCACACCTTCTTCCACTTGGGTCTTCTTTGGGTGCATTGCAGCTGGCTTTGTCGTGGAGCTCGCCACAGACTACACACACTGTGCGCAGCTTGCCGTATTCTTGGCAGTTCATACATTGTACCAGATTGTTACGTTTGTGAGGTTCTTCTACGGTGATTCTACGATGTAGTAAAAATTGGAGTTTGTAGATTGGATGCACATCGTTTTTTTTCGGCATCTTTGCTTCTGGTGCAAGTTCCACCTTGAAGAGTGGTTGCGGCTGTCTATTTTTGTTTAAGATGTTGAAGACTGATTTTGCGGTAAATCCTTTATCCTGTAGCGCCAGCTTTATTTCGTCTGGTGTTACATCAGGCTCAATGCCCTTTAGTACGACTTGCAGACCCTTGCAGCTTTTTAGCTGGTATGTGTAATAGCTTTTTTCTCCTTCGTCCAAATACTTTGTTAAGGCTCTAAAGTGTTGTTCAGACTTGGTCTGAACTTTAGTTTCATGAATGTTGCCCCTAACTAAGGGAATTATGTGGAAATTTGCGTCACCTATGAGCTTTATTACGTTGTTTACAAATGCACTAGAGCTTTTTTCGCGTACAAATATTGGTGGTGGCTTTGGCTTATTTTTGTCGCTTCCATCAGCTTCAACGGGCAGGTCTTCAATAGTATCTGCCAAAATGTCAAACCTGTTGGCATTGTTCGGTACTTCGCCTTAAGTTGTGCAGTTGTGAATTTTGGTTTGTTTACATTTATTTGTGGGCTTAGCTTTCGTTTTATTTGGATGTAGCGATCCATTCCAGTCTGTATGGCCGGCTTTGCGTTTTCGTTTTCGTGTGTTGCAGTTTGTTTTGCTGTCTGCGCAGCTTTCGTTGTATTTGTATGTGTTGAGCGGGCAGTCGGCATCGGTGTTATATTGGTTATTGGGGTTGTCGCGACAATTGTAGAGTTTGTGCTTGCTGTTACAGCTAAGTTCTGTTCTCTTTGCTTGGTGTGAGCAGATTTTGTTGGTAAGGGAGACGAAGAGCGAGATCGTTCTTTGACGTTCGCTGTAAGCAGGTGTTCGTTTGGCGGGTTGGGAGTTGCCGATCGCGGGCGGTCGGATTGCGTCGACCCGATAGATAGTAGCGACGGCGACGGGGAGCAAGAGCGTTCACTGTCGCGTGTTAAGAGAGAATGATCAGCTGTCGGGTTGGGGGTGATTGACCGCTCGCGGTTCAATTCCGTGGAGACGACGGAAAAGTACGCATTGTTGCGTTGCAACAATAACATTAACATGTACTTATGTATGTGTAAAGAGTTACTTGACTCACTGTATATTGTAAAGAATTAAGCTTGGTACATTCTTAAGTCTGTTGCCTGTCAGCCGATAGATTGTATCACACCTATACGATATATGGGTCCAGTGTGCAGAAGCAAGTGTGTCAAGATTCATCAAGATAGCTATAAAACTGAAAAATTAGTTTGCGTTGCATACTCCTTGCCGTAATTAATAGGGTGAACATTGCAAAATTTAAAATCTGAAACATTTTCCTTTTTTTTGCTAACTAAAGAAGTAACGTTAAATCACATTACGCATGGTGGTAATTTTCCATCATTTTTGAATTTATTGCTAAAATACATACATATTAATGTAAGTCTTTTATCTTTTTCAGGTCACACGTTTTACAGAAGGTGTGCATGTATTTCACCTATAAGGTTCGCTATACCAACAGTTCAACAGAAATACCAGAGTTTCCGATTGCACCAGAGATTGCCTTAGAACTTTTAATGGCAGCTAATTTTCTAGATTGTTAAGTTTTTGAATAAATAAATTTTATTTTCCTGTGGAAAAAGTCTTTATTTTTGTTTATAGCTATATATTGCAATGTTAACTTGCATATTTATAATCTTCCACCATTCAAAATTGTATTATACATATGTATAATATGTAACAGACAGAAGCATGAAGTATGAATGAAGACTGTGCTAAGTATTTATATATTCATGTGATTTTTCACTAGCCGAGTCGATTGAGCCATGTCGCAGGTCAAGTTTGTTTTATATGTATGTAAAACTTATACTTTCTCTATTAATTCTTTCACGTCCATTTGTCTGGCGCTTCCTCGAGAGAGAGTGATCACACTTCTTCGGTTGTGCACAGTCGATTATAATGTGCCCGTTTCAAATCGATAGAGTGTTACTTTATCTTTAGTATACAGATAGCTAATTAAATTATTATTGTTATATAGACGTATGTACATGTATATACAATATGAATTGTTAGAAGCAATATATTCATATATATTATGTACATATATATATGTATCCAGAAATAATAATCAAATAATGTAATTTTATAGTTTGTCTATTTATTCTCTTTTCAATATGCACGCATTCGTCGTCTAGAAGCAATTAACCTTCACCACATCGTTGCAAAGCGAACGCAGGCAGAAAAGACAAATTCCTCAATTAAGGAATTGTCCCGTTATCCTTATTGTATGATATAGCCATCTCATTCTAGCATTAGCATATCAATAATGCTTTGCATATGTCCAGATATGGTCATGTTTAATGCATATTATGTATGCAATTATGTTCATTAATATATGGATCTTTACAACAATTATAACCTCATCTTCGAATTGTAATTCGATCGGATAATAAACACATATGTAAGTTATTCAAGTCAATAATGGTTTATACACGCGCACCTGCATCTACATACATGAGTGGGAGTAAGAATATACTGAAGAATGGTTTTTCAAAAATGGGTAAAGGTTAAAAATAAAAAAAACAAAGTCAAAATTTTGACTTTAAATGTATCATTACTTTCTCATAATTGGTCTAGCTATTCAAATTTATTCATGTTTTTGTTTTGCTCTAACTGTCCGCTTCAAGAATAGCATCGAAAGAGACAGCATGATATCAATCGATTATTGCAGCGTGAGCAACTTGCAAGTGAAGCTGTCCGTAAAGTCAATAAAAAACCTTATAAATCGACATTACTCTGCAATGGAAGGCATTCGTATAATAAATAATGGTATTTAGTATATTTTTAAAACAAAAATTACACAACCCCACAAAAAAAAAAAATTGTCATGATCTGAGTATGCGGCATATGCAGTTATATGTATTTTGGAGCGCTAAATCCGAATCAGGGGTCAGAAATTCTCCATCACGTCTGGATTTCGACCTAACCTCAAAAAACTGAAAAACCTTTGGATATCCCCCAAAAGATATAGAATCATGATCTGGGCATGCGGTATATGTTTTATCATGTATTTTGTCCTTCCAAGTCCGAATCCGAAGTCAAAATTTACGTAGCACGTCTGAGTTTCGAGTTAACCTCAAAAAACTCGAAAAATTTTTGAAACCCAAAAAAATAATGGGGGGTCATGATCGGGTCATGCAATATATGTTCCTATATGTTTTTAGACCTTCTAAATCCGAATCCAATGTCAAAACTAGCCAATCACGTCTGAATTTCAACCTAACCTAAACAAATTTTGAAAAACTTTCAAAATTTTGAAGTTTTCTTTAATATTGGATTAGGGTGTATTCAAATTTAATATATAAAAAAGTTTTCCATTTGGTATATCCCCTTTTGAGCATTATTTTATCAGTATTCGGAATAGGTTCATATGAATAATGATTTTTTGCTTCAAATCTGTATTTTTACTAATAAAAAACATAAATTAAATCCGTGATTCTACATATTTGCACAAATGCAATAATAACTTATCAAAAAAATTTAAAATTTTGAAAGTTTTTCAAAATTTTTTTAGGTTAGGTTGAAATTCAGACGTGATTGTCTAGTTTTGACATTGGATTCGGATTTAGAAGATCTAAAAACATATAGGAACATATATCGCATGACCCGATCATGACCCAACATTATTTTTTTGGGTTTCAAAAATTTTTCGAGTTTTTTTGACATGATAAAACATATAACGCATGGTCAGATCAGGATTCTATATCTTTTAGAGGATATCCAAAGGTTTTTCAGTTTTGTGAGGTTATGTCGAAGTCCAGACGTGATGGCGAAATTCTGATCTCGGATTCGGATTCAGCGACCCAAAATACATATAACTGCATATGCCGCTTACCCAGATCATGAAACTTTTTTTTTTTTGTGGGCCTGTGTTATTTGTACGACGTTCTGTGTTTTGCGTAAATTAGTGTTGTGTTTAGTATATAGTTACAGATGTTCTTTGTTTATGTTTGCTATCTTTCGTTGGAGTTTTCGTTATGTCCATTTCCACTTAACTTAATAATTCTTTTTGTGCATTGTTTATTAACATTTTAAGATTAAGAAAACGTTTAGTTCAAATGCCGACAGGTGCCCTGGCTTTTGCAATGTACAAAAAAGTAACCTAACCTCAATTTTTAAAAAGCACGTGCTGCCTGTTGTTGCTTTTTATTTTGTGTTGGTGTATTGTGGTATTGTTGTTGTATTGATGTTGTATTGTTGTTGTTGTTGCATTGTTGTTGTTATAGTGTTGCTTTCGTTCTTGTGATGTCGTATTATTTTATGATTTGTGTTTATTTTCGGTTTGCTCATGCTCATAGTTTATTATTATTTTCGTACATATGTATGTAGGTACAACTTATCAATGCCAATTTGCCCGTATGCATGCATTTGGTATTTGGTGTGGAAAAGCAGAATCTCCTAAAGAAAAAGTAGCTTATGTTTTGAATGCTATTAAGAAGCTGCTGAGGCAAAAAATAAGGACATTAAATTGTTTAGAATAAGACATACGCGAAAAATATCAAGAGTACTGACAAATACGGACCTTTTGAACAGACTTCTATTGAGCTCTGATCCATTTATCAGTGGTCAAAGAAAACTTCCATGCAAACCCAAGTCAAAGCTTTTAAAATCAGCCATTGATTTAGTTGAGCAATCTTTTTAAATTATATATTGTTTCACCTTGTCCATATGCACATATAAATGTATTATATATTTTTTTGAATTTTGAATAATTAAAATATAAGTATATCAATGTATATAACCTAAAAAATTATTTTGTGGTTGTTGTTATTAAATTAATGAAAAATGTTCATCCAATATTGTTTGCAACAAAATGATTTATCAAACAAAATCACGATTTTCGACTGATTGTTCCTATAGCAGCTATATTATATAGTATATAATTTTCACTAAGCTCGCCCTGGATATACATACTGATTTCTTATGTAGAATTCCAAGTTTTCGTTGCAAAATAATTGAAAACAAAAAAGTTTTCCATACTAACACTTAATTTCAAACTGATCGTTCATATGACAGCTATATGATATAGTGGTCCGATCCGGCTGATTTTTTCATATAATTTTGCTACAAATATAAAAAAATTTTGTGCTAAGTTTCAAGTGTCTACCTCAACTAGAAGTATTTTTGGCCGCTTTCCCCATACAATGGGAACCACTGTGGCATAGGGTAGAAGCACTAAGCAATGAACACATAGAGACGTCAAACAGCTCTGAAGTTGTTTGACACTGATTTTTCAGACTAGCTGCCCCACAGAAGAAGAAGAACAGAACAGCTGTTCGGCTCTCAGTACAAACAGTGCATAGCATCAAAACTGCTTCAGTCGCACAACGACAGCGGAACGATAAGCATGAGCGTACTTCTTTGCGCTGTGCGATCGTTTCCATGTATGCGTGTATGTATGCACGGCCCGCGTATGAATGTATGCGTTGCTTGTGAAGTTTGGCAATAGGCAAATGCTTCGGCCAGCGCGCTGGCAGCCTGAAGTCAATTTTGTGTTTCGGCGTCGAGAGCCTATACACAGGAACAGTGGCCAAAAATGGTTATCTTGCAGCGAAAATTTTAAAACTTTTGAAAACATGTGTCTTGTTCTATGAGGATAATTTTATTTAGTAATTACATATTTATGTATTCCGAATTTTTTATTTTAATTCATCTTCTGATTCATAAGTTGGATCTTATTGGGTTTCCTTACAAATTACTGCTTTGGATTTCGAATTATTTAAAAAATAGGTCCCAAAGAGTTCTTTACAAACATTCTGTATCTAAGCCAATCTTTGTTACCTCAGGTGTTCCTCAGGGTAGTCATTTGGGTCCTTTACTCTTTAACCTCTTTATTAACGATCTTCCCTCTATTTTGAAATTCTCTAACATTTATATGTACATATGCTGACGATGTGAAACTTTGCTTTACATACAAGGAGCCGACTTGGAGTTCGCTACAGGTTGATATTGACTCCTTTTGTGATTGGTGCAGCTTTAATCTTTTAAGTTTAAATTGTTCTAAGTGTAAAGTAATGACATTTTACCGAAGTAATTTCCACGTCGTCAACTATACACTTTATCTATCCCCTCTTCTAAGAATATCAAATGTCAATGACCTTGGCATTCTTTTTGACCATAAACTGAAATTTGATTCCCATATTACGCAAATTGTTAATAAGGCCTCTCGAACCCTTGGTTTCATTAAAAGGTGGGCCAAGGAATTCAATGACCCTTATACAACAAAGTTGCTTTATACCTCCCTTGTTCTCCCGATTCTGGAATATGGTTCTTGCATTTGGTGACCGCAATATCATGTTCACCAAGACAGAATTGAGTCTGTGCAAAAACAATTTTTACTTTTTGCTCTTCGTGGTTTTAACTGGGTCTCCGGAGTTGACTTAGCCTCTTATTCTAGTATACTACTTCTAATAAATTTAACTTCTCTTACTAACCGCCGCCTAATGTTAGGTGTCATGTTCCTTGTTAAGTTGATTAAGTATGATATCGATTCCCCGATCTTGCTTAATCAAATTAACTTCTCTATCCCCTCTAGATTAACCCGAAATTTTGCACCTCTTTTGCTTGATTTCTGTAATAACAATTATAGCCTGCATGAGCCTTTCCGAATTCTCTGCTCTGATTACAACAAACTTTCTGGAGTAATTAACTCGGAGAGTTCCCTAATAGCTATTAAAACTGCCATCATTAACTCATTAACATTTAACTCTAACAACTAACCTAACTAACCACTACCGATCTGATTGGGTTTTTTCTGGGTTTCCCCAATCCTCTGCAACAAATGTTGGTTCGGCTAATTTGTTAGTCCCAGTTTCAAAATTTCAAAATTTAAAATTTCATTTCATTTTAAAGTGTTACTGTTTAACGTAAACTTTAACTTTAATTTTACTTATATATTACTTTTAATTCATATTTAATTTTATTATACAAAAATGTAATATTAATTTTTATTTTTATATTTTTCATACCTACAGTCGACTGCTCTTAGTTGACTTTAAATAAATAAATAAATTTTGTCAATATTGGAAACTCATATACAAAAAAAAATATAATTATCACAACTTTTTTTGGTATTATAACTTTGCTCTACAAAATATAATATAATTATCATTTTTCAATCCCTCTTCTCAAAAATTAAACATAAATACACATGTTTTCTGATGCTAAAATTATTGCCGCCAAATAACCATTGTGGCTCACTGTAATTCGGTCTCTTAGCTCTCGATGACAAAAACAAAAACAAACGAACAGTTGATTTCACGCTGGCCAGGCCCGTAGCTAAAAGTGCGCAGGGTGTGCGGTACAAGAAGGGCTCTCAACAGTCAGGGGCTCACGGTTACCAAACATAAAAATGTTATTAATGCGGATATATTTGTAAAATTTAATTCCTTTGGTAAACACAAATATATTAATTAATTAATGTAATTTAAGTAGGAGTCCCTGATAAGTATTGCACAGGGGCCCGTAAAACCCTTACTACGGACCTGTGCCTCAGTCTCTAGGCTCTCGACGCCGAAACACAAAATTGACTTCAGGCTGCCAGCGCGCTGGCCGAAGCATTTGCCTATTGCCAAACTTCACAAGCAACGCATATATTCATACGCGGGCCGTGCATACATACACGCATACATGGAAACGATCGCACAGCGCAAAGAAGTACGCGCATGGTTATCGTTCCGCTGTCGTTGTGCGACTGAAGCAGTTTTGATGCTATGCACTGTTTGTACTGAGAGCCGAACAGCTGTTCTGTTCTTCTTCTTCTGTGGGGCAGCTAGTCTGAAAAATCAGTGTCAAACAACGTCAGAGCTGTTTGACGTCTCTATGTGTTCATTGCTTAGTGGTAGAAGGGTATAATAACTTTGTGCCAACCGAAAACAGGCAGAAGACCGTCCCTGAAAGTATGCAACGCAAAATACGGAAAAAATCATTTTGATCGGGTGTGTAGCGGGTATATCACAGTCGAGTGTGCTTTCTTGCTTGTAATGTATTTTATTGTATTATATTATATGTAAGTTGTCTTTTATTACACCACTTTGTGATTCTGCTGTATTTGGCGGTCAAATAGCGAAGAAGGACTCTACTCGACTCTACCAGAAGTTAACGACATTTGTTGTATGGACGTTGCTATAGAAACCCACGGGAGATTTGTGTGTGAAAAGTCGATAATTCTTTTATGTATTTAGAACTTACTATATGTAGTGGGATAGCTTATAATTGGAGTCTAAAATGGGAATGTTTCACAATTTAACTGATTTTATTAAAGTTAAAAAAGATAAAATGACTATATTAGTGCTCGGCCTGAATAACAGTGGCAAATCAACCATATTAAACCATTTTAAGAAATCGAATGAACAATCAGTCATAACAGTACCAACAATTGGATTTTTGGTTGAACAATTTTACTGTAAGTATTTATGTATTTAGTGTTTATTAGTATATAACTGGTAGAAGAACACATCTGCTACGTCATAACCTATAAACATGTATTGCTTAAAAGCATCAATAGTCGAGTGGAGACTTAGTCAAGTTAACAACAGTCGTATGTACATATTGCAAGCAAGTAACGTCACCATTTCAAAATTCGCGCCAAGAGTATCTCTAAATTATTGGCTATGCCTAAATTCAGCGAAAATGTTATAACTCCTCATTTGTGAAAATAGTTTAAATATAATATAAACTAAACAACAGGTAACACTGTAACTATCGATAAGAAACGGGAACTCGATACATTGTTATCGACCGTACACGATGATGGAAGTGCGATCAGTCTCTCGAGAAAGCACCAGACGAATGGACGTAAAATAATGCAAAAAAAAGAATATATATGTGGGAAATGAACCAGATCAGGGAACAAAAATGAACAATAAAACAGAGAGCAAGAGAGTAACGCGCAGTGGCAACGCTTATTAACGGAAAACCCAAAAGAAGGGACTTTGAGTTAAATGGTGAACGAGAGCAGTCGCAAGTCTTTCAATCGCGCTATATACTTATACAACTAGAGCTATACAATTGTCATCAAACAATTAAATAATAACAATCAAGAACTATTGTCACTAAACAATATAAAGTGTACTATAAACAATTGTCATTAAACAATAAAGTAACACTTTAAAGTAAACTAACTACATATATGTTTTACACTTGCAACATTTTGGTAGATCCGCCATATCCCCTCTTCAGCACGAATTTACGAAACGTCGCTCTACCACGACAAATTTGCTTGAGCTGACATCCTTTGTTATTGTAGTTTTTATGTCATTTAAACTAATCTGAGTAAGGTATTTGACTCAGTCAACCATTCTCTTCGTGCACTTAAACTGAACCTTCTCGGTTCCTCGCTATAACCTCTTATTTGGATTGTGAGCTATTTGGGTGACTGAACCAAACGAGTCCTCTTTAAAAGTAATCTTTCTTAACCCTTTCATGCCACATCTGGTGTTCCTCAGGGAAGCCGTTTAGGTCCCCAGCTTTTTACGCTTTTCATCAATGACCATTCCATTGGTCCATTGGTCATACTTAACTAACGTATTCTCATGTATGCGGTTGATGTCAAGCTCTGTTTTCATTTTAGAGACAACTCCTGTCATTCTCGCTTTCAATCTGACCTAGATAGTTTCGATTCTTGGTATAGTGCTAATCTGCTTAATCTGAACAGTTTCAAAAGCAATCTGAAGACATTCTCATAAGCCTGACCAAAGTACGTATCTTACTCTCTTTATGGTTGTACCTTGGAAAGAATTTCATCGGTTGTGCGTTTGGATCTCAAAATCAAGTTTTGTGAACATATAACATCAATGGTTAATAAAGCTATGGGTGTGCTCAGTTTTCATAAGAGATGGTCTAAGCAGTTTGACGATCTTTATTTAACAAAGGTTTTTTTCACCTCACGTAGTGTTAAAACACTATTATAATAGTGGTAGAACAGAATCAATATTGGCGAGTATGCTTACTCCGTTATTTCGCCAGGTGGTCATAGTAGTTCGATGAGGTTCGACAACGGTTTGAGAAAAGTTGCAGTTGTCGTGCGATTAATGTGATGTGGCTGCGTGGGACAGAGATGACTGTCTGTTGTTTGCGATATGCAGCGTGTATAAGCGAAGACTGCATGACTGCTGCTGGGCGTGACATTCTGCCGCATTACACTTTATTCTGCCGTGTCAAGTGCTTAAGTTGTGAAATATGGACGAAATTAATCAAAACCTGACACATACATATGTTATGAACAGCAATGAAGTAAAACTTTCCGATAGTAATGGTAACATTTCTTTCCAACTACTTTATCGTATTTTTTTGCAGGTATGGGTGTAAGCATTAAAGCGGTTGATATGTCTGGAGCTCCACGGTATAGAAACTTGTGGGAACACCAATTTAAAAATTGTCAAGGGATCATTTTTGTCATTGACTCAAGTGATAGGATGAGATTTGGTATGTTTTTAATATGACTTTGATTCCTTTTGCAACTTGTTGAAGTATTTTTTCTTTTGAAAGAGCCTTTCGACAACTACAGTTTATACGTGTTATATGTGTTTCAGTTGTTGTCAAAGAAGAGTTGGACCTTGTACGTCAACATCCTGATCTTTGTAATCGGACAGTACCTATACTCTTTTATGGAAACAAATCGGATATTGAGGATTCTCTCTCCAACGTCAAAATTGCAGCGGGTATATGACATTTATTTTACAAGCAATAAAACAATAGAAAAAAAGAAAACCAAAAATTAATCGGCAATATTATAAGATAAAATAAACATAGATATTTTATTTAAATAATCATAGTTTTTAACTGATTTTTTTATACCCTTCGACCATTGAAAATGGTCAAAAAACTAACTTTGTGCAAATGTATGTAACAGGCAGAAGGAGGCGTGGGAGACCCCATAAAGTATATATATTCTTGCTCAGGATCACAAGCCGAGTCGATTGAGCCATGTCTGTCTGTCTGTCCGTCTATCTGTGTGAACGCACGCACCTAACATTTGAAATAAACTTCATCAGCTTATAGTACACAGGAGTCTTCCTGCCAAATTTGGTAACTCTAGCTATAATATAATAATAATAACTGAGATCTGTGCGTTCAAACAGACAGACAGACAGACATGGCTCAATCGACTCGGCTTGTGATCCTGAGCAAGAATATATATACTTTATGGGGTCTCCCACGCCTCCTTCTGCCTGTTACATACATTTGCACAAAGTTAGTATACCCTTTTTTGACCATTTTGAATGGTCGAAGGGTATAACAACTTGTTTATATTTTCTTTTTCTTCCGATATATTTTGGTTACTCTTCGGTAACCGTCTTCAGGGCTAAAACACAAAATTACAAAATTGGATTGTTAACAATATTTATACCCTTCAACCATTGAAAATGGTCAAAAAAGGGTATACTAACTTTGTGCAAATGTAGGAATCTCATTAATCGTACTGATAATGTTGGTATATAAAATAGATTAGAGATCTAATTGATTTCACTTGTCTGTTTGTAGTTTCTCTTGGTGTTTCCTGATATTTTTTTTAATTTGTTTTTGATTAGTGTTTTTAGGCCATGGATTTTAAAAAAATTCATGGTCTATTGTGTTTGTCGGAACGGAAATGTGCGTAACAGGCAGAAGGAGGCATCTCCGACCCCATAAAGTATATATATTATGAATCAGTTTCAGTAGCCGAGTCGATTGAGCCATGTCTGTCCGTCTGTCCGTCTGACCGTCTGTCTGTCTGTATGAACACCTGGATCTCGGAAACTATAAGAGCTAGAGTCATCAAATTTTGTGACAACATACGTATATATTGCAGTGTCTCAAAGTTTTTTTGAAATTTGGACACGCCCCTTCCCGCCTCTGAAAATGAGTAATAACTATAAAAACTATATACACTATGATAACACAACCCCACAAAAAACAAAGTTTGTCATGATCTGGGTATGCGGCATATGCAGTTATATGTATTTTGGGTCGCTGAATCCGAATCCGGGGTCAGAAATTCTCCATCACGTCTGGATTTTGACCTAACCTCAAAAAACTGAAAAACCTTTGGATATCCCCCAAAAGATATAGAATCGTGATCTGGGCATGCGATATATGTTTTAACATGTATTTTGTCATTCTTAGTCCGAATCCGAAGTCCAAATTTACATAGCACGTCTGAGTTTCGACTTAACCTCAAAAAACTCGAAAAATTTTTGAAGGCCCAAAAAATAATGGGGGGTCATGATCGGGTCATGCGATATATGTTTCTATATGTTTTTGGACCTTCCGAATCCGAATCCGAATCCGAATCATGCCCAGATCACGATTCTATATCTTTTGGGGGATATCCAAAGGTTTTTTTTTAGTTTTTTGAGGTTAGCTCGAAATCCAGACGTGATGGAGAATTTCTGACCCCGGATTCGGATTCAGCGACCCAAAATACATATAACTGCATATGCCGCATACCCAGATCATGAAAAATTTTTTTTTTTTTGTGGGGTTGTGTAATCCATGGCCTTATACAGTCAGCTCCTGACTGTAGCGTTTGTATTTTTGATATTGAGCGTGTTCGTGGTTCGATTGCTGCCGCCGATCAACATGTATGTGAAATTCTTTTGTATGTCATAATTTTTTTTAAATAAATTAAAAGCTCAAAACATTAAAGTTTTAGTTACGCAATATATGTAATTAGAACTTAGTTTTCTTTCGTCGGTACACAACAGCTATTTGTACATATTTATGTATATACACGTATAATCGTGCAATAATGTGTGTTGAAGTGGGACGCCAATACATACATGTGGATATGCAGACATGTATTTATGGGCGTCCCACTCGCACATTCATAACTTTACAAGGGCTTATGATCTCTGTTATTTTTTAGCATTCTAATTGCAAAATATTGAGAGCAAAACAAAATAGGAAACATCCAATTGGAATCTTACTGAACTTGCAAAGTTATAACAGACAAAATACGGAAAGAGTGACAGCATTGAAGAACGAATTATTTCGCGTTTTTTTGATGCGTGCTGAATAATATAAAAATACTTAACTTTATTTATAAATAATTAATATTATGTATAGGTATTATAATTTGATTGTCTTTCATATGAAAACTAAGTAATGAATATTTTTTTTATTTTTATTGAAATTTAATTAAATAATTTAATTTGTTTGACTGTAACTTTTCTTTTAGTTTATTAGAATAAAATAAATAAACAAAATAAAATAAGAAATATTTAATCATGTGGAAATTCGCACCCGCCTTAACCGGGAGAGAGAGTTAAACTCACGCACTCTCCTCTCGCAGCCGTCAGCCACTCTAACCACTCGGCCATTGCCTCACTCCTTAGCCCATCAGCAAAGCTGCATTGTGAACCAATTCTGTTACCATACAATGCAAATAAAAAGTTTAATAAAATGCTGTGTGTCGGTATGCTTGCGTAAATTAGGTATGCCTAAGTATATATGTTCAAAGTGAGTTTAATTCGTATCATATCTCACTTATTAATAGTCCGATTTAAATGAAATTTTCACATAACGCCCGTGGCAAGGTACTTGTCATGTAAGATATACAACTTTGGTTTTTGAGCTAATATTGTAGTTTTTACATAGTTATTACTTATTAATAGAGGCGGGAAGAGGCGTGTCCAAATTTAAAAAAAACTTTGAGACACTGCAATATATACGTATGTTGTCACAAAATTTGATGACTGTAGCAGTTACTGAGATCCAACTCTTACAGTTTCTGAGATCCAGGTGTTCATACAGACAGACAGACAGACGGACAGACAGACATGGCTCAATCGACTCGGCTACTGATACTGATTCAGAATATATATAAATTATGGGGTCGGAGATGCCCCCTTCTGCCTGTTACGCACATTTCCGTTCCGACAAACACAATAGACCATGAATTTTTTTAAAATCCATGGCCTAAAAAACAGCTCTTATGACCCACTGTGCAAACAAACATCACTCTCCGAATTTCGACTCAACAACAATAATACAACAAGAACAACACTATGCTAAACTTTACACTCTGGAAATGCTACACATAATAAACACACCAACACAAGATAGATTAAACTACAAAACGGACACAGAAAACTGCGTTCACAGATACAGACATTTACTTATTAAGCCAGTTATGAACTCCGCGCTCGCAAGAGCAGACGTGAAAAATAAATGTATGTAATTTAGTATTGTTCAATTTAGTTTTAAAAATATTGTTAACAATCCAATTTTGTAATTTTGTGTTTAAGCCCTGAAGACGGTTACCGAAGAATAACCGAAATATATCGGAAGAAAAAGATAATATAAACAAATTGTTTTTATTTTATTTTATTTTTAAGTCGAGCCAGCTACCATGATATTCTAAAATTTCAATATGTTTAGAAAGAAAATTTAAATGTTAAATAGGAATACCTCAATGGTGCTTTTTTAAAACTAATATACAGGTTAGACCATTTTCGCCTATAGATGTGTTAAATTTGTCAAAATTTTTGAGTGCATATAATAATATACCATATAACAGTAAAATACCACCATAAATACTATTGATACTTCCATTCCCGTCAGATATTGCAGCATCGGCCTGAAAGTATGCAATACAAAAAAACGCTATGCATGAAGTTACTTAAGAAATATTTTGACTGGGCGAAGCACTTCATGCAGATCAAGAATAATTTTATTGAGGTTTACTAGCTAAATTGATAGGTCTATCTTAATAAACCCCGGAAGTGACACAGTAGTTTTTAGGTCTGATTAAGTAGAAAAAGGCAACACATAAAAATCGACAATTTCAATATAAATATACTTATAATATTATTTATTTACTTGTAATAATATTTTATCTTTTAGCATTGGGCCTTGAAAACATAAAAGGGAAACCATGGAATATATGTTCGAGCAATGCCATTTCTGGAGAGGGATTGGATGAGGGCATACAGTGGTTAATTCAACAAATACGAATCACAGTCTTAAGCAACGGCAAGGGAGACAAAATAAAAAACATTTCGAAGGCTAAATAAGTTAGACTCAATACCCTTGGACGGAAGAACTTTGCCGGGCTGGCGACATCGTCGATCTAAAACATTTATCTGCTTTATTACAATTTAGATATTTATTATAAAGCCATGAATTTATAAAGCAAATTATAAATATTGTAATGATGTATGTAAAAAAAATCAGTAACATAAAATTATTTAACTTCACTAGAGTATTTTTGCAATAATACAATTTATTTTATTTTATTTATTTTTATTTTGTTTATTTTTATTTTATTTATTTAATGTCGACTAATGGCAGTCGACTAGAAAAAGAATTTCCATTAAATTAAGAATAATTAAGAAAAAAAAATAAGTTCATTTGTTGGACTTAATAATAATTTTTATACCCTTCGACCATTGAAAATGGTCAAAAAAGGGTATACTAACTTTGTGCAAATGTATGTAACAGGCAGAAGGAGGCGTGGCAGACCCCACAAAGTATATATATTCATGCTCAGGATCACTAGCCGAGTTGATTGAGCCATGTCTGTCTGTCTGGATGTCCGGATGACCAGATGAACACACAGATCTCAGCTATTATAAATGCTAGAGACACCAAATGAATGAAGGTTCCTATGTACTCGGCGCAGATCAAGTTTATTTCAAATGTTAGGTGCCACGCCCACCGCCCCCACAAATCAATAATTTAATTTTTGAACTCAATTTGTAAGCGCTGTATAAAAGATACAACTTTCTGACTTTAACATATACTAAGCTGAATGAAATATCTACGTAGTCTCCAAATTACAATCCGATCGGACAATAATCACAGAAGTTATTTAAGAAAGTATGAGCATGACACCAAGTGCTTCTGTCAGCTAACAAGAGAGGCGGGCGAGCGCGAAGCGCGAGCGCCATCTGTCGGGATTAATTTCAAAGCATGTGCATATGCATATGTGTATGAATTTAACAAATTAAACTACACGGGAACATAGGTCGAAGGGTATCCCACTGTCGCGTTTTGCGGGACTGTTGCTTTTCTTACTGGTTAAAATTGCGTTCATGAATTAAAAAATATAAATTATTAATATTTTATTAAAATTAATGTTAAAAATTATAAATTAAACTGAGATAATAAAAAGAAACCGATCCAACATTTGTTAAGTAAAACCACTAAGCATCGAACATATAGAGTACTCAAACAGCGGAATCTACTCATTTGATGCAGTGCGCAGACTGGGACCCCTGACCACGAAGTGTTTCACGAGTGAGCAATCGGCTGTCTTCGTTAGAAACCGCGAAAAGCGCACAACGGCATCAACTCAGTCGCACAACGACAGCGGAACGATGAACGCGGGTGTATTTCTTTGCGCTCTGCGATCGTTTCAATGTGTGCGTATATGCACACAGCGACTCGAGCCTTCCCAAGCGACATTACATGTGCCAGTTTGAACCGGCCGTTGACACGCCAGACGTTGCCCATTTGCAGAGGGACGAGCGGAGCCTCATATTTAAAGATGTCCGCGGCTTCCACCTTATTAGTAATAGACTCTTTTTTATGGTGTTAAAATTAGCTTAGAGGTAAGGGATTAAGTGCGTGAATGTTAAGAAATGTTTGTGTTTGGTTTTGTAAGTGTGCGTGAATTATTGGTGTGTGTAAATTATGGTAAAACGTGTTTTTAAAGTGTATAATCAAGGTCGTGTAAAGAAAGCGTGTGAAACGCACACAAATAATCTAGTGGCATTTCAGTTCCGTAGGTCTGACTTATGGAAGATCTTGCCTGTCTTGATCTTTACTGTCACATTTCCATCCTCGGCAATCTCCTCAGCTTTGAAACGTTGCTTCTCCTTTGTTTTTATTTGTTTATTGGCAACGAATATTTTGTCGCCCTCGTTGTATGAGATAGGCTCAGACTTTGTTTTATTATGAGCCGTGTTTGCGAGCTCTTGTCGATATTCTATTAGACCTTTAACGTCCTCGAGAACCTTAGTTCTGAAGTTAGTTAGACCCTGGTAGTTGATTCTGGCCGAGCGGTCAAAAAACAGGTCCGCTGGCTTATTTTTAGTCACCGAGTGGATAGAATTGTTGTACCTATCCACTGCAATGGCAACCAATTCATTTAATTTAAAGCCAGGGTGTTCGCACTTCAAACACCGGTAAATCTCGAGAAAGGTAGAATGAAACCTCTCGACTTGGCCATTGACTTCGCTTTTCTGGGTCGGTGTGTTGTAGAGACCAATACCCAATGTACGCAAGTAATTCAAAACCGTCGGGCACAGAAGGCCTCTCTCATTGTCAGAGACCAGTACCCTTGGAACGGTAAAGTAATGAAGTACTTCAACTAGTTTTTCCCGTAAATGAATGGAGGATTTCGATTCGAGAGGGAAGAGTTTTGCAAATTTGGTGAATTTGTCTATACAGCTCAAGTAAATCTTCTTCTCCAAAGTGAAGATATCGATGTGAAGGATTTCACACGGGTACCTTGGAATAGGTGTCGGTTGGAGAAGTGGTTTATTGAGGTGCCTCTCGTACTTGAAAAGCTTACAGCACTCACACGACGAGAGTTGCCTGCGGATGGTACTAGCCATCTGGGGGAAATAGTATTTCTCCAAAAGCTGCAGGCGCACCTCTTTGGCACCCCTATGAGCTCTGCGATGCTCTCGTTCAACAACTTCGCAGATCTCTTCGGGATCCGACAAATCTATCACCATCCTCTGTGTTATTCGAATTTTGAAACCGGCAAATTTCTCTAAGCATAGGCGTTGGAATGATGACAGATAAGTTTCCGGGATTTTAACACCGTTGATCACCGATGGTTTAAGGTATTTTCCCAGGGTAACGACTAACTCGGATAAAAGACCAGTACCGACGGGAATAAGGTGGCGTTCGAAGCCCCTGTGGGGTTGTTCGCACAAGTATTCCAAACGCTCGGGTTCAAAAACTAGTTGGTTACGGTAAACGTTAATAGGTACTTCCACGTGAGGTAGCAAGTGAGATGCGTCTTCGTCTGCACTTTGCACGGTAGAGCCCTCTTCAGTAGCTGACGCAGTGTCCGAACGACACCAATCAAAGTAATGATTCATCGGAACTATACGGGACAGGGCATCAGCAACGACGTTAGATTTACCGGGCTTGTAGATGAGTACACAATTGTACTCCTCTATTCTCGCCTTCCAACGTTTTAATTTAGCATTGAAATTCCTACTTCCTAAGGCAAACGTCAAAGGTTGATGGTCTGTATAAACCTTAACCGATGCAGCGCCATACAAATAGGACCTGAGGTTGTCCAATGCCCAGACTATAGCAAGCATCTCCTTTTCTATAGTGGCATAGGTTTCCTCAGTTTTGGACAGAGTGCGTGTGTTGAGGTGTTAAACGTGTGTTGTTTCTTTCTTAAAATCTGAAGGAAGAAAAAAATTTATTTTAGTTTAATTGCAGGCAATGGTTTTTTAGCTTTTTCGCTTGTTATTTTTTGTTTTTAATCAATTAATTATATTACGACAGTGACGGACGAGTTCTATGTTTAGTGAAACCTAGCACTGGGCACGGTGGTCCGTATTTTCCCTTTTTGGCCTTGGCCTACTAAGGTACGGTTGCCACACAATCGACTGGGCAGCTTTTTTGGGTGCCTCCGCACCGCTCAGCCTATCCAGCAGATTACCACACGCTTTAATCACAATTCACGGTTTATTTTATTATGGGTGAAGTGTTATTATTCAAAGGAGTTTAAGTGTTAGTTTGACGCTATGAACTTGCACTCGCGAAAAGGCTACAGGGGCTGTAGTCAAATCGCCGCAGTGTGTTGTTACATAGGTCTTTTTCATTCAGTATTTAAGGTAGACACTTTGCGCCTGCGTAAAATATGACTGCTCCTGCACGGAGACAACATTAACGCTGCGGCGGGTGGTTTTTCGTTTCGTTATATACGACCTTTTGCGCCCGTGCAGAATGTTGTTCCCGCTACAAGTTGTAACGGCATTCTCACCGCGGCGGGTGGTCGTTTTTTTATTTTCATGGTACACTAACACATCACTGCCACTTTGTCACTTGCCGTTAACTTTTTTTTACTACATTTCGTGGTTCACTTTTTCCTTTTTTGATTGATTTTTTTTTCATTTTAATAGCTGTTATTGGGTTGATAACCATTGCCTGGAGTCAGAGTTCTGACTGCTCGGGCGCCAGTTAAGCAAGACTATTTCTTGCTAGTGTTGTTGTAAGTATATGGACCATTCCAAGTGTTCTTGTGTGTCGTCGACTTGTTCTGTAGATAGGTTCCCCAAATGAAATCAAGGGTTGTGTTAAAGAACCGTTTTCATTGACTTTCGAATTAATCTTAACAATTGATGGTTAACCAGATTACAGATTTATTCGGATTACGGTTGTGATTTCGAGAGCTGCACGTCCAATGTGGCTGACGGTAGGCGATGAAAAAGGGAAGAAAGTGGTTGACAGTTGGCGATGGAAAAGAAAAAACTAGCGATAATTCCCAGGATATCGATTACAGATTAATATCTAGCAAATTAAGATTTAAGTAAATGTGATTGGCAAATTTAAGGGTTGCAGGGTCTCCATAAATGCCTTCTAGCATCGGTGCTGGTTCTCTCCAGAGCTCCGGCTCCAGTGCTGAATGCGGCGTTTGCATCCAGCGGGGGGAGCGCGTATAAGAGCGGCAGTCAGTAGGGGAGGTGGGAAGATACTTAGAGAGAGTTCATAACTTGTATGTGTATATAAGAATAGAAAACTCTAAACATTCTATTGTAATCAGTACAAAGAACTTGGATGGGATCATGCAAGCTATAATTATTGAAACAAGAGTCCAGGGAAAGTGGCAGAAAAGTACGAGTAAGTCTAGAATGAATGCAGAAATTGATTTGGTTAAGCAGAGTAGGGGAATCAATGTCATACTTGATAAGTTTAAAGAGAAACGTTGCACCTAACATAGTACGACGATTAGTTAGAGGAGATAGGTTAATTAGGAGTCTACTAGAGTAAGGTGGTAAGTCTACTCCTGACACCCAATGAAAACTACGCAAAGCGAATGCTTTTAAACAGACTCAATTCTATCTTGGTGATCTGGTTTTGCGGCGACCACACGCAAGAAACATATTCAAGTATTGGACGAACAAGGGAAGTGTAAAGTAACTTTGTTGTATGGCCGTCAGCCGTCAGAGACAGCAAGGGGAACTAAATGTAACCACAGTTTTGGCTGGAGTACGTGCCGTCCTTGCTCCTACTGACGGAAGTGCGGCTATACTCTCCACGTGAGGGCGGCTGGAAGCAAGCCCCTAGCACGGTCATGTCTCTGCTAGGGGTGCTGACTAATTGTAGTCGGGCGAAGATCGTGAATCTATAAATCACCCCAATCCAAGGCGGAACAGCATACGCTAAGGGATGCATGGCCAGTGGGTAGCCCGGTCTCTAGTATGTGGACTCTGGATACCTGTCGCCCTCCAGTTTCATTTAGACTTCCACGGCACGCGGGCTATGTCGTGGGTGACCTTCCCTTCCCGCCAACTCGTGGGACCAAACTTATGGAACTGATTAATCAACTTAATAAGCCTGATGCGGCTTTAAAAGCATCAATCCAGGGTGAAGCCTTCACACCAGCACTGCAGCCATTGGGCTTCCACCCCCAATACTACGGGACTCGACCCTAGTACTTCGGGGGACTCGGATAGGCCACGAACTCCCTTGGACATTGAATTCGCTAGTGCTGCCTTTTCGTCCAACAACTGCTCAGACATGCAGCGACAGTCGAGGTGATGTCCTCCGACGGTGAAGCTAAAGCTGATCTGATCAGCTTTGCTGACGACGCTTCTGTGGCCTCTCACGGAAGCAGGCTCCCAAATCCAGACTCTGCGACTGGACTCGGGGAACGCCTTCGTCAGAATGAAGACCCGAGAGAAGAAGCTCTTCAAAGCTGCACTCGCGAAGGGTTCGAGCAGAGCAGAGGCTCTCGCAATCGCCACTGCGCCCTCTGCGGAAACCAAGGCCAAGCGGACACGCGTGGACGATACTCTCCCCGAACCCCAAGGGTCATCAAAGAAGCCCAAAAAGACTCATGTGGAGTCCACAAAGCCACTCTACAGCCAAGTGGCAAACAGTGTAAAATTGGGCTTCACTTCGGCTGACTCTACCAAACCACTTACACCTGAGCAGACGGCTACGGTGCAAGACAGCATCCTTAAAGCGATGTGGCTGCCCTCCACATCTGGAGTCGGTCCAGGTTTCGAGGGCTGTATACCCCGAAATGAATGGCTGCTCCTTGGGAGCTGTTGGACATATCAAGCCCATCACCGGCCTTGATATAAAGCTATTGGGGAAAACTGAGAGCTCATCTCATTCGAGGGTACTTCCCCAATAGTGCTGAACTCCCACCCGCCACCATTCTGGAGTACTTGGGTCTCCAGAATGTTGAACGCTTCTCAACGGTGCTGTGGCGGGTGGTACAACACAGCCTTAACGGCAAAACGACGCACCTCGCGATGATGGTCGACGAGAAGTCGTACAAGACCCTGACGGATCTTGAGGGTAACGTCAAATTCCGCTTTGGGCGGATTAAACTTATCCTTAACTTATGCCGAAGGGCATCCGAGGCAACGACTCTCGGGAAGGCAAGGCAGGTGGCCTTGTAAGCAAAGCCTTAAAAGAGGATGCCGAGCGCCATTAAGGTGCTCCAGGCGAACCTGCACCACGCCAGAGGAGCTTCTGCCACCCTGTGCAGGGTCGTCTGCGAAGATTCAATCAACCTGGCTCTCGTCCAACAGCCTTTGTTGATCGGTGGCCACATCCGTGGACTATCATGCGCATCATGTGAATTAATATATGACCGCATGGGTGGTGCCCCTCGCACTGCTATTGTTGTAAATAACAATGTGAGACACTTCCCTTTACCAAATTTCATCCACAGGGACCTGGTGGCAACGGCTATTGAGGTAGCCACGGCTGAAGGCGTCCGGGAGGTAGTGATTGCCTCTGCCTACTTCCCGGGCGACGTGGATGACGTCCCCCCCACAGAGGTTCAGCGGTTAGTGGACTTCTGCCGCCTTCACAACAGGCCGCTCGTGATCGGCTGCGATGCCAATGCGCATCACACGATCTGGGGTAGCAGCGACGTAAACAAACGTGGTGGATCCCCGTTCAGAGTATCTATTGTGTTGTCAATTAGATGTTGCTAACATGGGGTGTAAGCCAACTTTTATTAACGCCATTAGGGAAGAGGTTTTGGACCTTACCCTAGTCAGTAACTCTATTGGGAGTTCGCTGGTAAACTGGCGGGTCACAGACGAAGCCACCTTGTCGGACCATCAGCACATCAGGTTCGACCTACCTCGCCAAGTCGAGATCCGTCAGAACTTCTTCTGTCCCAAAAAGACCAATTGGGAACTTTTCAAAGCCTCTGTGGCTTTTAAAGCAGACTTGCTGATCAGCAACCCAAATTCGATCAGTGAGATAGAACTTGCTGCCAACCTGCTTCAAGATGTGCTAATCACATCCTTCGAGGACAGCTCTGTTCGGAAGACGTTAAATGTCAACCGTAAAGTTCCATGGTGGAACGAGGAACTGTCTGTACAAAGAAGGAAGGTTAGCAGCCTATTCAATAGGGCCAGATCTAACCGCGTCAGTTGGGACGTCTATAGGGACGCTCTAACTAACTATAATAAAAACATTAAACGTGCTAAACGCGATACGTGGCGCAGCTACTGTGGTAGCATTGAATCGCTGCCAGAGGCAGCGAGACTGCACAAAGTAAAGGGTGGTTAAATTGTAAGGGCCGATGTTGATTTTGAATAAAACACAAACTATTTAGGAAATTATTGAAATTTTATTTTATTATGATACATTGGTATTACTCAATTATGTATGTAACAAAATATCGGCCAAACAGCTAACGAAACAAAGGCTGTTTTGCGCAACAAATTCAATGGCCGTGTTATCTCACGTAATGGCGATGTCAATTGTCCCCAAGATCATGTGATTTAACACCGTTGGACTTTTTTCTTTGGGGTTAGTTGAAAGAAAATGTGTACGTCGATAAGCCAGAAACAATTCAAGAGCTAAAGGATGAGATAATTGGGCACATTAACGGCATAGAACCTCCATTATGCCTCAGCGTCATCGAAAATTTGGACCATCGTATGGAGGTGTGCCGCCGCTCCCTTTAGCCCTTCTACAAAACAACATGGATCACATTCTCGATCCGCTGGTCGGCCTTCTTAGAGCTAGTCTTACCTGGGGATACATACCCATCTGTTGGAGTAAAGTCAATGTGGTATTTATTCCCAAACAGGGGAATCGTCCCCCTGACCAGCCTAAGTCATATCGGCCGATCAGTCCCACCTCCTTTCTGCTTAAAACAGCGGAAAGGCTCGTAGACCTGCACATTCGGTGCTCTCTGCAGAAAACTCATCCTCTGCATCCCACGCAGTTTGCGTATATAGCCGGAAGAACAACTGAGGTCGCTCTCCACAAGCTAGTTGGTAAAATCGAGGGAGCCTTCGTATCCAAGAATATTGCTCTGTGCTCTTTTCTTGATATAGAGGGTGCTTTCGACAATACCGGCTACGGGTCTACTTCTGCTGCGCTGGGGCGCAGAAATATCGCCCGTCCCCTAATCCGATGGATTGATGCTATGCTCAAACATCGAACTATTTCCTCTACCTTGGACTCCACGACCGCTTTCATTAGTGCGGTTAAAGGATGTCCCCAGGGAGGGGTCCTATCCCCCTTACTCTGCTCCTTAGTAGTTGATGAACTACTGAGTATTCTCGCTGAACAGGGCGTGCAAGCAATCGGCTACGCTGACGACCTGGCTTTCGTAGTGAGCGGGAACTTTGCCAACACCGTGACAGAGCTGATGCAATCTGGCCTGAACACGGTTAGTAGATGGTGCGAAGATGTAGGTCTTAGCATCAATCCACAAAAGGCGATTATCGTTCTCTTCACTAAGCGCTATTCCGTTGGCATAGGTCGGCTCTCCCGTGGGACTCTCCAACGAGGTTAAATATCTAGGGGTAACTCTTGATAAAAGACTGAACTGGAATTCCCATCTAAACAACACCCTATCAAAGACAAGTCATGGCATGTGGGCATGTAGAAGATTCTTTGGTAGAATCTGGGGTCTCAAATCTTGCACCATCCGGTGGTTATTTGAGATGATGGTAAGACCCATCGTCACCTACGCCGCTATTGTGTGGTGGCCCAAGGATACGCAGGTCACCGCCATCAACAAATGCACTAAACTGCATAGGCTGCTTTGCCTCTCTCTGACGGGTGCACTTCGCACCTGTCCCACAGCAGCAATGGAATCAATCTTGAACCTGACTCCGCTGCATATCCGAATAAAAGAAGTCGCTGCTATGAGCCTTCTTAGAATAAAACTCCAATCTGGGCTTCTAGCCACCGAATCAGGGCATGCTAGACTAATCAAAGATATTCCTGGCTTAGAGATCTGATCTAGATCAGATTCTATGACCAAGGAACTACTCTTTGGTGCAAAATTCAGAACTCTCATCCCAGACCGGAAGGACTGGGATGCTGGCAACCCCATCAGTGACCCTCACGGCATACACTGGTATACCGACGGGTCAAAGACTGATCAGGGGGTTGGAGCCGGGATACATGGTCCCAACTCCAAAACCTCGATTGCCATGGGCAAGTGGCCCAGAGTTTTTCAATCCGAGGTTCATGCCATCGAGTTCTGCTGCCGTCTTATCCTCGAGAAGGGGATCAGAGGAGCGAATATTTATATCTTCTCGGACAGCCAAGCTGCCATACTAGCCCTCTCTTCAAAAAGAGTAGGTTCACGTATGGTGGCTGACTGATGGAACTGCCTCCAGAGGCTGTGCAATAGAGACAAAGTTACCTTCCTTTGGGTACCTGGACATTCTGGTTTCGAGGGCAACGAGCTAGCGGATGAACTAGCTAGGGCGGGGTCATCAGCCCCTCTGCATGGCCCCGAACCCTTCTGCAGCGTGGGGTGGTCAACCATCTCATCCCTTGTAAAAACCTGGGCAGATAGGTTGACCGAACGCTATTGGTTCTTCCAACCAGGGATGAGGCAGGCTAGAGAGCTTACGAATCCCTCGGTTAACAAATTTACTCTCTAGGAGAGATCTCTATCTCCTTATTGGTTACCTTAGTGGCCACCACGTGGTGAACTATCACCTCGCAAAAATGCGTCTGTCCTCAGATGCAGAATGCAGGCTCTGTAGAGATTGCCCAGCCTTGGTATGGATTAGGAGGAAGCATCAGCACGTGGAAATCGCAGTTCCCGAGCACATTGTCCGTTCCTCGACAAAAGACCTGTTATGCTTCATTAGGGAAGCAGAACAGCTTTTGTCAAGATAGGGAGAGCACTACAGGTACAAAAGATCATTCTGGTCGCAGTGCCTCGCACCTTCTCTGCTGGGAGACTCCCTTTTCAAAAATAATAATAATAATAATAACTTTGTTGTATAAGAATCTTTGAATTTTTTGGCCCGTCTTTTGATACCAATTACCAATATTAACAATTTGTATATGACCAAATTTCAGTTAATGATCAAAGGGAATACCTATGTAGATTATTTACATCGGTTATTCTTGAAAGCATGGTTAATTTAAATGTATAGTTGAAAACGTGACACCTACCTCTGTAAATTTAAATAACTTTTTAAAATATATTTTTCTTTTATCTTTATTTTTATTAAGTCATACGGGGAAATTCCAATATCCCCTTTGTGTCCTTTTTATCTATTTATTCTGCCCATTTTAGGCGCGCCGGCTAACTAACTATAGTTTAGCGTTATCTATTTTGTGTTGTATGTTAAATCTGTATTTTTTAAAAAACCATGCCCTCCCCCGGGATTCGAACCCGGAACCCCTGTATAATAGTCATACGCCTCAGACGACTCGACTACAGGGGTCGGCAATTAAATAACTTTGCTCTTCAAAAAGTTACGATGCAGCAGATTTTGCCTGCACCAAGCAAAGAGCTAATCAAGATCTGTGTGAAGGAGTTACGTACAGGATCACTGTGTGTCGAATAGAGTTTCACGTGAAGAAGTATTGAAGGAAGATCGTTAATAAAAAGGTTAAAAAGCAAAGGTCCAAGATACCTGCCCAGAGGTACAACAGAAGTTACTAAAATTTGCTTTGATAGACAGTATTAAAAAAGAACTCGTTGAGACCTCTTAAAAGAGCCTCTGGTTGTTAAAGGTCCGTTAAAAGGTGCAAGAATAAACACTTCGGCTTATTTAAAGAAAAATAAATAAAATCTTTGATACCTTTGTTGGTTATTATTGTTGTTTGATTTTTATTATTCGTCATGAAGGACGATATTATAGAAGTCCCTTGGTCACCACATGCTTTAGTTTTGGCATCTGTGAGAGTGAACCAGTAAAAAAAGCAACAGTCGCGCAGCACGCGACAGTGGGATACCCTTCGACCGATGTTCCCGTGTAGTTTAATTTGTTAAATTCATACACATATGCGTATGCACATGCTTTACAATTATTCCTAACAGATGGCGCTCGCGCTCGCCCGCCGGTCTTGTTAGCTGACAGAAGCATTTGGTTTTATGCTCATAGTTTCTTAAATAACTTCTGTGTTTATTGTCCGATCGGATTGCAATTTGGAGACTACGTAGATAATTCATTCAGCTTAATATATGTTAAAGTCAGAAAGTTGTAGCTTCTATAAAGCGCTTACAAATTGAGCTAAAAAATTAAATGATTGATTTACGGAGGCGGTGGGCGTGGCATCTAACATTTGAAATAAACTTGATCAGCTTATAGTACACAGGAGTCTTCCTGCCAAATTTGGTAACTCTAGCTTTTATAATAGCTGAGATCTGTGCGTTCACACAGACAGACGGACAGACAGACAGACAGACAGACAGACAGACAGACATGGCTCAATCGACTCGGATTGTGATCCTGAGCAAGAATATATATACTTTATGGGGTGTCCCACGCCTCCTTCTGCCTGTTACATACATTTGCACAAAGTTAGTATACCCTTTTTTGACCATTTTCAATGGTCGAAGGGTATAAAAAGGACAAGGTCGAGCAGAATACTTTGTCTTTAGCAATTGTTGGTGGAAGGGTATCTTACTGTTGTGCGCGTTCGACTGTAACTTTTTTCTGGTTCCCTATAATAATCTTCATTTTTGATGACAAGGAAAAAGAATGTTACTGTATAACTTTTATTGGTATAGATAAGTTGAGAAACTTCGTTTATAAAATTATTTTGTGGGATAGATCATGCTGATCTATTAAATCCGCGAAGCTGTAGCATTTCCACACAAGGGCAAAGGTTAGCGATCTTTCGTTTTTCTGCTTCCTTCGATCACTTTTGGCGCACAGACCCTTTTCGGTGGGGGGGGGTGGGTGTGATTTTCCTAATTTGGCACTGGAACTTCGGGATTCAAACGCATTTTGGCGAGCGTTCATCCACCTTATTGCACAGCAAAAAAAATGGATTTTCGGTGAAGGTTTTTAACACCGGGGCAGCTGGGCTTCTGCCCGCTCCGCGTCTCACGAAACAACTGAGATCATGCTTGTTTTAAGCAAAGAACGGTGCAAGGAATGAAATGCAAACGAGATGCGCTGCTGATCGCAGCACTCTTGCAATTTGTAGCCACACTTTGGCTAGGCTTATTAATTTTGTTTGGAGTTTCCGTTTAGGAGGAGAATCTTCTGGCTCAATAGAGATTACGAGCGAAGTGTTCAGGTCAGCGATCTGGCGGCAAAAGAGACCGCGCCAAGGGCTTGAAGGAGCAAGAAACCTTCGCTTGGCCTTTTGCAACGACACCGGCTGTCAATGACGTGTCATTTTGCTGAGTCACGCCTATGACATAAGCATTTTTTATAAGCGATATTTATCGGAGAGAAAAAAAATATTAAATAAATCCTATCCCTAGTTTTCCCAAAGGATTCCGGATTTTCTCTTCATTCATTTTATTTTTTTGTTGAGTCTAAGAATAGCTTACAGATCCTACTATTTTTATTCTATCGCTGCCTACTACTAAGACTAAAACAGAAGTCATTGCATACTTTCAGGCAGTTCCTGTAATGCTCTTCGCTCTTCTTCTTCCATTTGTTTCTTATTTATAGCGACAAGTGCCCCTACAAATCCCCTCCACCAAGATCACACCTTAGAGGGAAAACCTTTAAGTGTGGGATCCACGCTTGGAGCGGAAATGAAAAATGAAATAAACAGGCTTTATTGCTTAGGGTCTTTTGCATGGAATTTTCCTACAAAGCACACTGGTTCCCATTGTATGGGGAAAGCGGCCAAAAATACTTCTAGTTGAGGTAGACACTTGAAACTTAGCACAAAATGTTCTTATTTTTGTAGCAAAATTATATGAAAAAATCAGCCGGATCGGACCACTATATCATATGAACGATCAGTTTGAAATTAAGTGTTAGTATGGAAAACTTTTTTGTTTTCAATTATTTTGCAACGAAAACTTGGAATTCTACATAAGAAATTAGTATATATATCCAGGGCGAGCTATGGGGGGAACCACTGTGCAAAGTGACCATTCAAATCTTCTAATTCGTAATAGCTATCTCCTAACTTACGCCTTATTCGAGATTTTGTAAAGCTTGGAGCCAGTTTCGCATTGTATCCAATCGAGAAATTGCTTTGGGAAAAGTTGCGTCGATAGACCTCTTGACCCACAGCGAATGATACCTCACGCGCTCGCAAATTATATGTATTTTCGTTGCGTTGATGCTGTTTGCTGAGTGCCAGCTAGAGCGAACCGAACAACAAATTTTGCTTAACTGCTCATCCCAGTTATTCTGACTTGGACTTATATATGCTTTTATTGTGGCGATCACAGACCTATTCACTCGTTCGGATGCGTTTCCCTGTGGAGCGTATACTGCCGTATATGAGTGGGTGATGTTATACTTTTTTAAAAGGTTGTTGAAAACATGTGATTTAAACTGGACTCCATTGTCCGAAACCACTACTTGTGGGACGCCAAAACAATGAAGCAAATCTCCTTCAACATACTTTAAGATAGCTTCAGCAGTAAATTTCTTTACTGGCTTCAAAAAGGGAAACTTTGAAAAGTGATCTAAAACCACAAAAACTCCTATGTTACCTGACCTAGAACGTGGGTAAGGACCCAAGAAATCCACATATAGTTTTTGAAAGAATCTTTGGGATTCACCGGTTTTACTGAGGGTAGGTTTTAAAGTGTGGTTCGGGTGTTTGGTGCACTTACAAATTTCGCAGCTGTTTATGTAAGCTCTAACGTCTGTAACCAAGTTTGGCCAACAAAATAATTCCTACGAAGTCTCTCTAATGTCTTGTTTATACCACAGTGGGATGCTAAAGGATGCTCGTGAGCTAATTGCAAGGCGATTGGTATTACGTCTTTTGGTAGCCAAATTTTCCACACCATATCGTCAGCTATTCGGCCGCCAGTTGCATGTTCCATTCTACGATATATTATGTTGTTCACGATTTTTACGTCTGGCAGTTTATTTCCATTTTGTTTCACCTGTTTCACTAATGCCTCGTATTCAATGCTTCTGAACGAATCTGCTTCTAAATCGATAAATTGATCAAGGTCCACACTAGCTAAATCTTCAGTAAATGTTCGCGAGAGTGCATCTGGAACAATATTTTGACTTCCTTTGCGATGTTTGATTTCAAAGGTAAACCCTTGCAATCTAAGAGCCCATCTTGCAAGTCTGCTGCTTAAGTCCGTTTGAGACTTAAGCCACTTTAATGAGGCGTGATCTGTGACAACTGTAAATTTTTGCCCTTCTATGTACGCTCTGAATTTCTTTATTGCTAGTATAGCTGCTAAACACTCCTTTTCTGTAACCAAATAATTTCTTTGGCTCTGGTTAAGTTTCCTAGACATAAAGGCTATAGGAACTTCGTTTCCCTCGGCATTTAACTGAACCAGTACACTACCAACACCAGTGTGACTGGCATCGCAGTGAAGGAAGAATTCGGCATCAAAATTAGGGCTGTGCAGAACAGGAGCATCGCACATTTGCTTTTTTAAAAGCTCGAAAGCTTTCTGAGCTTCATCGGACCACTCAAATTTCCTCTTTTGCTTCAGAGTATCTGTAAGAGGCGAAGCAATCAAAGCGTAATTCTTAATGAACTTATGGTACCAACCGGTCATTCCTAAGAATCTACGCAGCTGTTTAACCGATCTTGGTACCGGAAAATCAACTATAGCTGACAATTTTTCCGGATCCGTAGCAATTGTGTCATGCCCTACAATATGACACAGATATTGAACTTGCTTCAGACAAAATTTACTTTTCTCAACATTAATCGTCAGACCGGACTTAGTAAGCTGAGATGCTAGTTCCCTAAGCGTACTTAAATGCCTTTCAAACGTGTCTGACACAATCAATAAATCATCAAGATATATAAAAACTTCTCTCCTCAAATGCGCTGGAATTATTTTATCCATTAGCTTGGACATAGTTTGAGGTGTGTTGCATAATCCAAATGGCATAATTTTTTTATAATGATAAAGGGGTCGACAGTTACAGAAAATGCTGTTTTATCTCGCGATTTAGGATCGAGAGGAATTTGCCAAAATGCATCTTTAAGATCCAAACTCGAAATGAACTCTGCTTTAGGCAAACGGCTCAGGATTCCATCCATGAATGGCATTGGATAAGCATCCTTTACCATAACGGCATTTACTTTTCTGCTGTCTAAGCAGAGTCTAACTTATCCAGGCTTACGCACCAGAACGACTGGGGAGGACCATGCACTGTTCGACTCCTCGATAACACCCAGATCAAGCATTCGGTCTAGTTCTTCATACATGATTCTTTCAATGGCTGGGGATACGGGAAAATGTCTTTGTTTGATCGGATTGGCATCCGCGACATCTATGCTGTGTGAAAGCACAGTTGTACGCCCTAATCCATTTTTGGTAAATGAAGGAAAAAGGTCAACAGTTGATTCTAATTGTTGTCGCTCTTTGTCTGACAATGGTCGCAATAGCGGGTCATCCAGAGCTAAAATTTCACTTTGCAGAAGACAGTGTGGAAGCAAGTCAAAAGTTTTCCAAAAATCGATACCTAGGTAGAGCGATTGCGATGGAGACGGCACAATGTAAAACGAAATTTCTTTTTCGTGTTGCTTAAAACCTACTGTCGTGGTAAGTCTGCCAATTATTTCTTGCGACTTTCCATCAGCCGTTCTAACAGAGCATGACAACGGTTTGAACTCTACATTATCCTTTATAAATTTACTGGCCAATGTTACTCCAATGCAACTTATTGAAGCTCCAGTATCTAGAAGGCCTGTGTATCGGTTACCTAAAATTGTCAACTCTGCATATGGTCGAATATCTAAAGGATTGTCTACTATTGCAGACAATAATTTGGACCTCTCTTGCCTCCTCTTTGAAAATGTTGTTTTATGCGAAGGCGTGAACGAACAATTTTCCTATTGGTTAATGACAGTGTTGGTTTTTGTATAGCAGGGATATTTTGAAAATCTGGTACGTTTATATTATAAGTTAAAAGCTTTGTCGGAATATCCGCTAAAGCTGAATTATCGATAATGTCAACAATTAGTTTTGGCGAGCACTGTTGAACGGTGCTCGAGGTTTTCGGTTTTTTGAACTCTGACACTTATTACAGCTTGGTCAATAGGTGTCTGGCTTTCCGCACCCATAGCAAAATACTCGCCTCTCCGCTGAACAGTCAAGGTATCTATGCCCTTTTCCTTGACAGTTCCAGCATTCTACTTCTATAGCAGCAACGTCATCTACTACCTCAACCTCGCTTTCTAAATCGCTATCTACCTGTTCAGCTATCTCGTTTATTGATTTCTTCTGAACAGGTCTTGCGTTAAGACTCGGCATCCTCGACATTTGTTGCTTAAAGTTTTCGTGCTTACGTACGGCTTGACGCAACTCAGCCACACTTTGAATAGGAATATGCAACAGCTCGTGCTGAATCTCCGGTAAGAGATTCGATCTGAGCACGCCCATCAAATATGAGTCTGTTAAGGGACATGATAGGTGATCAGCCATAGCTGCAATTGCTTCGGAAAACTCATCGAAGCTTTCGTGCAACTTTTGCTTGCGACGATCTATCGCGGCTTGAATATCTCAATCGGTGCGCTCATCTTTAAACCGAGTTCTTAATGCTGCGCATAAATCGGCCCTTCGTAAGTCCTGCACGCCCCTATGGTACCTCCAGAACCATTCTGCTGCACTTCCCTCAAACAAATTGCTCGAATAGCGTGCTAGTAATACAAAGTTACACTTCAAGGTCTGTCGTGTCAAGGCTTCGGCTCTATAGATAAAGTCATCTAACGATAAAAAACCTTTACCGGTAAATTGCAATTTCCAGTTGGTTATAATCTGGCTAACACGATCCGGCCTTAATTCTGTGGTAGACTCGCCACTTTGCTGACTTAAAGGTGTCACTACAGCGGGTATTGGATCAGCTTGGATCGGGGTCTGAGTAAGCATCCGTTGGAATCCTAATTCGATGCTATTCATAAGTTGAGTTTGCCTTAAGGAGAACTCTGCTAAAGCTTCAGTTTGCCTACGCGTGGCGTCCCCCAGCACCTGACTTATAATTAAGGCCAAGATATTCATTCCCGAACCGGTATCCTGTGAACCACCTGGATGTTCTACCTGCGCTGGCTGGCCAGCAGAATTTCGATCAGCTTCCATTCTATCAACTTGAGCCCTACCTCTAGTTATTATACCACTTTGACTGCTAGGTGTGGGTCTAGAAACTGAAGGCAAATTGTCATTTGGCTCTCCGATCGAACTTTTGTCTGGACTGCGATTGACTGGCATAGCTTTAGTTCTAGGGAATAAGCGAAAACCAAAAATTTCTTTCTGAGTAAATTTGATTATTTACTAAAATAAAAAAATAAAAAACCTAAATTGAAAATGTAAAAACTTATATGTATATAAAAAAAATACTAATCTACTAAAAAAAATCTATTAAACAGAAAAAAAAAACTTGCGACTCAAAAATTTTTATAAAAAGAAATATATAATAAAATAAATCAAAAAAAAATATACATCAACAAAAATAAATAAAAATCAGAATATACATAATTATAAAGGTCATGCTTTCGTTTTGCAGGGAGGAATTCACATTTGTTTTAGTTTTGTTCAAGGAAAGATAATACAGGGTTTTCCAATAAGAGGTGTTATTTTGAATAGCCCGCTATTCGGGTAGGTGTCACTGTTGAAGCTGCAATTTTTTGACATTTGACAATTAGAAACTACGCCATTAATAAAAATGGTACGATACACGCTTCAACAACGCATTGAAATTATCAAAATTCACTATAAATATGGTGAAAATTTGGCAGAGTCGGTTCGTAAAACGAAAAGATTTTTCGGTCGTCGTGAAGCACCTTCTCGGACCGCAATACAGAAATTGGTGGGGAAATTCGAGCTGTTGGGACAAGTTAGTGATGTGAAGAATAAAACCCGTGCACGTCGCTCAAGAACAATTGAGAATATTGCTGTTGTTGCCGAAAGTGTTGAAGAAAACCCAGGTTTGTCCATTCCTCGTCGTTCTTTGAAATTAGGCATTCCACAAACGTCATTACACCGTATTTTGATCTGGGCAACGTTTACTTTCAACAAGACGGCGCTACGTGCCACACAAGCAATGAAACCATCGCTCTTTTACGGGAAAAGTTTCCGGACCGTGTTATCTCTCGAAGAGGTGATCACAATTGGCCAACGAGATCTTGTGATTTAACACCTTGCGACTTCTTCCTTTGGGGCCACGTGAAAGATAAGGTCTACGCCAACAGCCCAGCGTCGATTCAAGACCTCAAAGATGGAATTCGTGACGCTATCGAGGACATAGGGCAGCCACTTTGCGATTTGGTTATGGAAAATTTCATGAAAAGGATATGGATCTGTCAGCGTGGTCATGGTGGCCATTTGGCTGATGTTGTGTTCCATTATTAATGGCATACCTTCCTCTTCATAATGAAATAAACATCCGATCATTTATCTCAAAAAATGCTATTTTTATTTTAATATCAAAATAACACCTCTTATTGGAAAACCCTTTATAGTTATGATATATTATAGCATGGCGGTATTTATGTAGAATATTCCACGCAATAATCCACCCATGCGTTCATAACCAAAAGATACAGATAAAAAAAATACAAACGCTAAAGTCAGGAGCTGACTGTATAAGGCCATGGATTATCATAGTATACCGTAGGCAATAGGTATAGGTATGCATTTCTTGCGCGTACCAAATTTCATTACATGTGCTTCTTCTTGATTTTTTTGGCACAAACTAAGAATGCATATTGCGTCTTGTCGTTTTGTCTAATGTCTCACCATTTTCGACAACTGCTATAGATGTTCAGTGGCTGAGTGGACTATGTCCCGGACTCTAAGACCACTGATATTGAGCGTGTTCTCGAGTTTCGATTGCTGCCGCGATCAACATGTGAAACTCTTTTGTATTTCATAATTTTTTTAAAATAAATTAAAAGCTCAGTAGGCGATTTTTAAGTTTTAGTTACGCAATGTATGTAATTAGAACTTAGTTTTCTTTCAACACAACAGCAACTGCAAAACTAATTGTACAAGTTAATTACTTGCAAGTATGCAAAGTAAAAAATAAAAGATTTTAATGTTCAATTAAGAACAATGACTTTATTACTTAAAATCCAATTTACAACTGATCAACCTAAGCTGTCCCTAATAAGCTGTGAGTCTTGGCTGTGAGCTGCGCTGCCGTTGGTGGCAGAGGGTCGACGTTGATTTCGCTGCTTCCAATAGGCCACGATATCGGCTGATGTCTTGTTGGTCGAATTGTTGCAGTCTTCTTGGAATCACATGCATTGGTGGGAGCGGGAGCAGTTGCCAAACAGATTCTTAGAATTCAGCTTGGCAGCTCGGCGCGTGCAGGAAATTATGTAGACGCTGAGCTTGCAGATTGGAACTTGCGTACTGGAGTTCATTATTCTAGATTGCAGCATTTTAGGTGTTAACTCTTCCCCCTCTAATTTATGCTTGTCCTCAAGCGGTCTCTAGAAGTAGGGAATGTTGTTGAACTGAGGTAGCTGATATTGTCCCTCGGTCGAAGATTGATCGCAAGTTGATGGTGCGAGGATCGCTGTGACTTTTGTGTCCATTCGAGGCGTGGGTCCTAATTGCAATGTTATGCTCTTTTGTCTTTGACTATAGGTGTGTAAGCCCAGAATGAGAATCAGAGCAATGCCAAAGAGTGTCAGCAGAGTTATGCTGTTGACCGTTGAATGGGTTTTTATACGCATCAGCTGTCCAGTGTTATTTATGTGCAATGCTTCCAGTGCTTCAAGTGATAGTACCTTAAGTCTTTCTTTTTCCTCAGCCGTAAACTGCACAAGAGGAGCTATAGGGGTCAAGACTGTAGATTCCAAGTTGCTGAACCGCTTGTTGTCGATGATCATCGAGTCGTTTGATAGTTGAACAAGATAAGTTCCCTCTAGGTGAAGCCGTGTGTTGTTCCAGGTTACGTTTCCATCGTAGTTGTTTAGTAGGATGATTCCATCGTCAACTTCTTCTATTTTAGATACGTGGTCGGCATTGCTAAAACTACACAGCGCTTTCTTTCCCTGAACTAACTTTGGAATACAATTTGAATTACTTATGTTAACAATTTTTTTCTTATCGCATATTTTAATATATTCTAATGTTTTACAAGTTTGCGGAATGCCATAGGTGAGATTTTTAAAGACAAAGATTTCTTGAAAGTTTAAGTGTATAATTGAATTGTTTTTTACTATGGGCTTTATGATAACGTGTTGGTATTGTGTTTCTTCTAAATTTGGAATCTTAACAATATACAAAAGTGTTGTTTTATTGTGTAAAATTGAGACATCGGAAAACTCCATTATTTCTTCCATTGACAGGGGTGGCATGTTATTTCTTTTAAAAATGTTCTCGATTTCAATTAACTCATCTTCATTTAATACAAGTGTGTTAACTACGTTTAGTCGTGCCCACTGAATGGCGTATCTAATGTTAATAATTTCTTCTTTTAGAAGTCTAATTTGATTGTGCAAACTGATAGCTATCTCAATACTAACTGAACTGCTTTTATGAATAGAATTAGTGAGGGCGTTGGATACTGAAGTGAGTTTATTTATTCTTTCTTCTAACTGTGTGTTAATAATGACCTGTTGGTTATTGTTGTCAATAAGTTTATTCAAGTTCTGCTCTATCATAACCAGATCATCGTGATCTGGACTACCCACTATATACTTCCAACCTGACCCTAGCCAATTTAAAGACCTAGTTTTCCGAGTTTTGGGAAAGGCTGTAAGTGTTTGGAAAGTGTGAATAGTTGTATTTATCTCATGGTGAAGGGTAGCGTATAATGGACTGCGTTTAAGGCTTTTTTTCCGTATGTTCATGTAAAATGTCTAAAGCGGTTTGGATTTGGTCGAGGTTAATGAGGTGTATTAGTTTGGTCGTTGAAGTTTGTAATTTTCCGATCCCCTTGTTTATTGTCAGTATCTGTGCGTTCGTGTAGTTCGTAAGGTTCATCGTTCCACCAACATCGTTCGTAATCCATAGTAATATCCTGAAAAATTTTAGATTTTGATATGGCTTTTATGTACTGTTTTTCCCGATTCTGTTATTACTGTTGTGTGCTTGTTTTCTTTAACTATTTCTTTCCTATATCTTGGGGAAAGCTTGGAACCTAATCTAGTGTTTATTCTTACAAATATTTCTTCTCCAGGCTGATAATTACGTATTTCGTTTTTGTTTTTATTATGGTTTGTCCGGTCTGTTTTCTGTTTATTTTTGAGTCGTTCAATGTTATCTTGTCTGGCCGTTTCGTATTGGTCCGGGTCTGTTGTCACTCTCCTGCCGAAGAATACTTCTAGTGGTCGTTTCTTTGTAACGGAATGAAAACTATAATTATACTCGTAAACTGCCCTTTCTAAAAGTTCCTTGAAATTCCTCTCTGTGCCTTCTTTCCTGAGGCATCTCATTATTTCTGAAAGTGTTGAGTGGAAGCGTTCTATCTGACCGTTAACGGTACTTTTGTATGGTGGGGCAGTATAAACTTCTATCTGTAGCTGTTCCAGCATGAACTTAATTGATTGGGAATTGAAAGCTTTTTCATTGTCCATAACGATATGTTTAGGGACTCCGAAATAGAATATAACATCGCGTAAAGGGGTTCTGATGTCCTCTATCGCTTTTGAATTTATAATTCGTGCTTGCGCTAATTTAGAAAACTTGTCTATTGCAGTGAGTACTAAGTGTCGTTCGGTAGAGTAGATGTCAATGTGCAGTATGTGACCGGGGTATTCCGGGGTAGGAGTTTCCTGAAGTTCCGGATTAGGGGGGTGTCTGTCATATTTAGCCTCTTTGCAAACTTTACATTGCTTGACTAAATGTATAATTTTTTGCTTCATTTTCGGGAAATAATGGGTTTCTGCTAGTTGCTTTTGATTTTCCAGAGCGTTTCGATGTGCTCTCCTATGTATTTGAAGAATTCTTTCTTCCTGTTCAGTTTCGTCTGTCAAGTCTTCTACCCTGGACTGGGTGAATCGAGTTTTGATTCCTTTGAAGTGACTTCGGTAGATTGTCTGTATTTTTCCCATTATATTTTCAGTCGTGTGAATACCGTTAATTACGGAAGGGTTGAGATATTTTTTTAGGTCTGTTATTATGTCGTCCGTAGTGTAGTCGAGTCGGTATATTTCATGTCTATGGAAGGTAGGAAATGGGATGCTGAACTTGTAGTCGTATTTATCTGATTTGTAAAAGAATATTTGATTTTTGAAAACATTTATTGGGGCTTCGACGCTGACGATTAAGTCATGGCTAGAACTTTCGGCGCTATGTTGTGTAGAGGCAACGGAGTTAATTTGCTCTAAAGGTATTCTTGAGAGCGCGTCTGCAACAACATTTTCTTTTCCCGGTTTATAAAATATTTCGTAATCATATTCCTCTAGATATGCCTTCCATCTCTTGATTCTGGCATTTCCATTCCAGCTACTCAAAGAATGTGTTAGAGGTTGATGATCTGTAAAGATCTTAACCTTTGCTTTACCGTACAGGTAATTTTTGAGGGCCTTGAGTGCCCAAATTATGGCTAGCATCTCTTTCTCGTTAGCCGCATAGTTCTCTTCGGCTTTGGAAAGTGTTCTAGAGAGAAATGATATAGGGTGGTTGTCTTGCGATAGAACTGCTCCGATCGCGAAATTTGAAGCATCAGTAGTTAAATGGAACTCCTTCTTGAAATCTGGGTAACGGAGAATTATTTCTTTTGAAATTAAATTACTTTTAAGCTTCTTAAAAGAGTCTAGAGCTTCATTGTCTAATGAAATTAATTTTTTTGATGACATTCTTTTGGACACATGTCCATCTTCCCCTCTTAAAAGTGAAGTTAGGGGTTTTGCCAATTTGGCATAATTTTGTATAAATCTTCTATAGTAGCCGGAGAGCCCTAGGAAGGATCTTAGATCCCTCAAAGTTTTAGGGCAGGGATAATTTGCTATCGCTGCCACCTTATTCGGATTAGTTTCTATTCCCCTATCGGAGACAACAAATCCAAGGAATTCGACTTTGTTTTTCATGAACTCACATTTGTCCAACTGGCATTTCATGTTGGCATTCTGTAACGTTTGAAAAATTTTAGCCAAGTTCTCAATATGTGTATCATCATCTTTGCTAAATATGATGATATCGTCTATGTAAATAAAACATATTTTTCCAATATGTTCTCGAAGTATGTCATCTAATGCACGTTGGAAAATTGAGGGCGCATTCTTTAGACCAAATGGGAGTCGTGTAAACTCATACTTTCCGTTGTTTACGGAGAAGGCGGTCTTTTCTATGTCATTCTTTTTCAAAGAGATTTGGTGGAAGCCACTTTTTAGATCTAGAACAGAGAATACTTTATTGTCCCCTAATTGTGTAAGTACCTCATTTATCTCGGGAATAGGGTATTTGTCTGCAATGGTTATTTTATTAAGTTTACGATAGTCAATAACCATGCGATATTTTTTTTCGCCTGAAGCGTCTGCCTTTTTGGGTACAATCCACACTGGTGAATTATACGGGGACCTAGAAGGTCGAATTATACCATCTTCTAAAAGTTCTTTTATCTGTTTGTTTACTTCATCTTTCAGTGTCATTGGATACTGATAGAATTTCGAGTAAACCGGAGTATCGGACGAGGTTCGGATCGTTGCCTTCACATTTGTTGTGTAGGTCAGTTTCTGGTTTGGGTCTGCGAACAAGTCTGGAAATGACTTGAGTAATTCGCTTAGCTTGGCTTTTTGTGTGTCGGACAAGTGGGATGTTCTCGGAATAATTGTGTTGACTGCTTCAAATGTTTTTTCTTTGATGGGGATCTTGATGCCGTTTTTTAATATCATAATATTTTTGCTGATTTTTATCTCTGCCCCTAATTCTTTCAAACTATCGTTGCCCAAAATGGCATCGAAAGATTTCAATGTGGGCAACAGGAAAAATTTTACTTTAACGTCTGGAATGTTGAAAAGGTTCGCTTCTTTATGGTGCGTAACTACAGTGCTGCCGCCTACTGAGACGGCATTAAAAGGTGCTTTGTTTTGAATAGGGTTATTAACGAATTTAGGTTGGATATAGTTTCTGTTTGAACCGGTGTCTATAAGTATTCTAATGGATTTGCCATTCCTCATCTTGCATACGAAATATGGAAGAGAGGAATTCTTTATTCTAAAAAATTCAATGCTGCGTCATCGTAGTAATCGTACGAGTTATTGTCAGCGTCGGCTTCGTCTATCTGGTCTACGTAATCGTCCAGGTTGTCGTCAAGGTTGTTGTAGTCCTCGTACTCTGCCATAGCTTGTTCGTAGTCCGTCATTGTCAGTGGAGTCTCAGTGGGTCGCGTTTCATTTTCTTCCGTTGTGGTCTGTATATTAAAGTTTCTTTGTCGCTTCATCCCATCTGGTATTGGACCAGGTGGTCTTTTGCCTTGTTCGAAGCGAGGTCTGTTCATGTAATTTACCATTCTGGTCTGAACACTGGGATCTACATCCATAGGCTCTGGACGAGGCAGTGGTTTTGGGGCCTGTGGCCTAGGTGGCGCTGACTGTTGTGGCGGGAATTGCCTATTCTGAAAAGGTCGAGGCGCAGCTGCTGGCTGTGCAAGCTGGTAACCGAAATTGTTTGAATTTTGTCTTGGTAAAGTAGTCGGTGGTTGTTGTCCGATTTGGTAATATTGAGTTCTTGGAGGTGGAATTGGTGGTTGTCTATTTATGAATGAAGTACTCCGAGGAGCAGGTGAAGGTTTTGCCGTCTGATTCCTAAACTGTCTTGTCTGTCCCATGTTTGTAGCATGTCTTGCCCTGAAGTTCTGGTTTTCTAACTTGAGGCAGAGGTGTAATGCTGAGGGTAAGTCTACTGGTTCTTTGATTCCCAGTAGGCGAGGCAAGTCGCCTTGTAATCCTCGTACGAAGGTGTCTAGAGCTTTGTCTCTGTACATCTTCGTCATTAACAATTCTGCTTCTCTTCCTAACCCCATACAACCGATCTTGTTTAGGATTAGTGATAGGTGTTTATAAACCGTTTGATGGAATTCTTCCACTGATTGGTTAGCACCCTGTATAAGCATCGTCATTTGATATTCTAATGTGTTAATGTCACGTTTGTCCGCGTAATGAAGAGTCAGACACTTTGAAATCGCTAACCAGTTCAATGGAGTATTGTAGGATTCTAGTGCCATATCAGCGTGTCCTACAATCTTATTACGTATGGTATGTAAGATACCATAGTATTTTGGGGTACCCTGGTAAGCACTGTACGCTTCTAAGATACGATCTACTCCCTTCTTCCATGAGCTGAACTCTGAAGGGTCACCTGAAAAGTCTCGGATAGTTTTTACTATATCCGGCACTCTGTCCAAGTCTCCTAAGTTCCCTGCATGTTCTGGGGCAATTATCTGGTCTGTTACGTTCGCAAATTCTTCTGAAGAATTGTGACGTCTCAACAAACCTGGCAATTGCTGTGCTAGGATTTCACTCACTGTTGCTGCTAATGCAGCTCTGTCTATGTTTTCGACCATATTTCTATTAAGTTCTTGTTCTTTCTGTCGTCTAATTCTTTGTCTACAAGCTTCTGCACTTAGTATTGAGGGCCTGATCAGATTGTTCGCGTTAGCCATGAAACGCTAAGCGAAACTGTATTAAGAATGTGTCGAGTTTTAGACAAGTCAAGGGAGCAAATGATGGAGCTTATTATGTTTAAAGGGAGTTAGTAAGATATTGTGTTCTCTCTTTTTGTGTGTGTGTGTTTGAGTTTGTTGTTTATTTGTTTTATAACCAGAGGCTGGTTTTTTCCTTTTACTTTCGAGGGTCCCTTGGGAATCGTAAAGTTGGAATCAGTTATATCACTTTTGTGATCTTTTTGTTTGATTTATCGTTTTACGGTTTTTTATTTCCGTGTTTGCTTAAGAGTCTACTTGTGTTTTTAGTTAGTTAGTTTTTTTTGATAATGTTTTGTGTAATCTTACAGTACTATGGGTAACTTAAATGATGTGGCTCCTCCCTCCGACGATCCGGATTTCATCCTCTTTGTCCCACGACTACTAGGGATCCTGCGATGCGTACAGGGTTGAGGGGTGGTCTGTGGCCCTGCCTTCAGTCCTTGGAGTCCACCGATGGGCAAATGAACAAGTTAAGTTCGATTTGCCGGAGTCGATTTGAACGAACGAAAAAATTTCTTTTTCCGGAGTTGCACGTTCACTTCACTCGCGTTTTAGAACCGGTTGCGGCAAATGTAATTGCCAGCCGCGAACTTACAAGACGTTTTGCTGTTTCGTACGCGTACCGGTCCCTGCTCGGGCGCCAGTTAATTACTTGCAAGTATGCAAAGTAAAAAATAAAAGATTTTAATGTTCAATTAAGAACAATGACTTTATTACTTAAAATCCAATTTACAACTGATCAACCTAAGCTGTCCCTAATAAGCTGTGAGTCTTGGCTGTGAGCTGCGCTGCCGTTGGTGGCAGAGGGTCGACGTTGATTTCGCTGCTTCCAATAGGCCACGATATCGGCTGATGTCTTGTTGGTCGAATTGTTGCAGTCTTCTTGGAATCACATGCATTGGTGGGAGCGGAAGCAGTTGCCAAACAGATTCTTAGAATTCAGCTTGGCAGCTCGGCGCGTGCAGGAAATTATGTAGACGCTGAGCTTGCAGATTGGAACTTGCGTACTGGAGTTCATTATTCTAGATTGCAGCATTTTAGGTGTTAACTTACATATTTATGTATGTACATATATACAATCGTGCAATAATGTGTGTTGAAGTGGGATGCCAATACATATGTACATGTGGATATGTAGACATGTATGTATGGGCGTCCCACTCGCACATTCATAACTTTACAAGGGCTTATGATCTATCTCTGGTATTTTCTAGCATTCCAATTGCAAAATATTGAGAGCAACATCCAATTGGAATCTTACTGAACTTGCAAAGTCATAACAGACAAAATACGGAAAGAGTGACGGCATTGAAGAACGCATTAGTTCGCGTTTTTTTGATGCGTGTTAAATAATATAAAAATACTTAACATTAATTATAAATAATTAATATTATTTATAGCTATTATAATTTGATTGTATTTCATATGAAAACAATGTAATGAAAATCTTTTTTATTTTTATTGAAATTTAATTAAATAATTTAATTTGATTGACTGTAACTTTTCTTTTGGTTTTTAGAATAAAATAAATAAACAAAATAAAATAGGAAATAATTAAAAAATGAAAATTCGCACCCGCCTCAACCGGGAGTTGAACACACAAACTCTCTCCCAGCCGTCCGCCACTCTAACCACTCGGCCATTGCCTCACACCTTGGCCCATCGGCAAAGCTGCATTGTGAACCAATTCTGTTACCATACAATGCAAATAAAAAGTTTAATAAAATGCTGTGTGTCTGACGCTAGATTTGAACTTCGGTATGCTTGCGTAAATTAGATATGCTTAAGTATATATGTTCAAAGTGAGTTTAATTCGTATCATATCTCACTTATTTATAGTCCGATTTTGATGAAATTTTCACATAACGCCCGTGGCAAGGTATTTGTCATGTAAGATATACAACTTTGGTTGTTGAGTTAATATTGTAGTTTTTAAATAGTTATTACTGATTTACAGAGGCGAGAAGAGGCGTGTCCAAATTTTAAAAAAACTTTGAGACTCTGCAATATATACGTATGTTGTCACAAAATTTGATGACTCTAACTCTTATAGTTTCTGAGATCCAGGTGTTCATACAGACAGACAGACGGACAGACGGACAAACAGACATGGCTCAATCGACTCGGCTACTGATACTGATTCAGAATATATATAGTTTATGGGGTCGGAGATGCCTCCTTCTGCCTGTTACGCACATTTCCGTTCCAACAAACACAATAGACCATGAATTTTTTTAAAATCCATGGCCTAAATAGCACAAGAAAGAAAGAACACAAAACGTTCCTATCGTTTCATAGTCGGAGCAAAGTTATTTGAAACTGCTATCCAGACGCATATATAGATAGGAATGCATAGAACAAGAGAGAAAACGATATAAAGATGCTTCTCATCGTCTCAAGGTCGGAGCCACTGTGTCTAACACTGATCTGATGTCCAGACGAATGCACGATAAGAAAACAACAAAGAAAGAGAGACAACACTAAAGAGGGTGTTTATTTATGATAGTCGGAGCACAGTTAATTGAAGCTAAGGTGCTATCCAGACGAATACCTATATAAGAAGGAAGGGAAAGAAGGAGAGAACAAAACCAAAAAGGCGTGCTTATCATTAGATAGTTGGAGCATAGCTAACTGAAGCTGACTGCTATCCAGACTCACACACAAATGAGAAATTAACCAATAAATGAGAACCAAAACAACAGCGCATGCTTATCGAGACAAGGTCGGAGCTCTGCTCTGCTATCCACACACATGCATAGATAAGCAAGGCAAAGTAATGACTCATTCGTTGCTTTTAAGCAAGGGGAAAAGAGGAATGAAATAAAGCATAGAGAGATAGTAAGACACAAAATGCATTAAAACACAAGTCTTTAGATGGAGTTGACTTGTAAGATGTTGATTTTTAAATCGGCTTGCCGGTTTATGGCCGACATGTTGGGCGCCACAAATTACACAGGCCCACAAAAAAAAAAAAGTTTCATGATCTGGGTAAGCGGCATATGCAGTTATATGTATTTTGGGTCGCTGAATCCGAATCCGAGGTCAGAATTTCGCCATCATGTCTGGACTTCGACATAACCTCACAAAACTGAAACACCTTAAAATATCCCCCAAAAGATATAGAATCCTGATCTAAGCATGTGATATATGCTTTATCATGTATTTTGTCCTTCTAAGTCCAAATCCGAAGTCAAAATTTACGTAGCACGTCTCAGTTTCGACTTAACCTCAAAAAACTCGCTGCCTACTACTAAGACTAAAACAGAAGTCATTGCATACTTTCAGGCAGTTCCTGTAATGCTCTTCGCTCTTCTTCTTCCATTTGTTTCTTATTTATAGCGACAAGCGCCCCTACAAAGCTTAGAGTTCCTTATGCTGCGCATTTTTTTTTTTTTAAGAAAATTCATAATTTCGGGACTGCACTATGGCGAATTTGGCCTGTTCTTTTGACATTAATTTATAACTCTTGATCTAAGTTATATTTGTTGATGGAGTTTCTTTCCTCCTATTATTATGAGAGCCTTTAGAAATATTTAAGAATAATGGGCGTGGTCCAATCATTTTTATTTAAACTAAAATCCGTAATTTGACAAATAATTTGTATGGCAGCTACACGTTCTAGTAGTCCGATCTTGATAAAAATTTGAGATCGTATTAAGGATCAAATACAAGTAAGATGATATATGTAAGTTTAAGAGCCATATCGTGAAATATAAAAAAAAATCGGCCGATAGATTATATGGCAGCTATACGATAAATCGGCCCAATCCGCCTTGTTTCGGGCTTATTTATAAGTGATAAGTAATAAAAAGTATGTGTGCTTAGTTTCATGTTGATATCTTACTAATGAAAGTGAATATTGGATTTTGTTTCTTCGCTTTTTTATCGAGATGTTGCTTCCTTAAAAATGAAATTTCTCAAAAAACCGCCAAAAGCGCACTTTGAGACTGCATGTTCTGCATAAAGAATTGATGACTATACAATATGTATAAAGACACTCGCTGAACAAATTTGAACAATTTTTTGTAGCTCTTTTCAAAGTTGAAATTTCTTTCATAAAACTACATGTAAACACCACTCGCCAAATGTACAAAATATTAGAAATACACGCACTAAATTATTAAAATATTTATAACAACGCACAATGAAAACCCTAAAATTGAATATCGACTTCAATTTTGAACATTTTACATTGGCTCTTTGAAAACTGATGAATTTAAAGTGACTTTAACAGCTTATATTTTAACATTGGACTGTTAAGTTAACATTTGCAGGGTGTAAGATGATAGTTTGATCTATTCTTTATACGTTAATACTAAAATACTGCATATTTTCATACTTGTTCTTCTACGTTAATACTAAAATATTGCAAATTTGCATACTTGTGAAAAACACATTATTGTAAAAAAAACTGATAAAATTCCCCATATTCGACTAGTTGAACTTATGTCGTTTGCCCAGACGACGGTGCCTCTCCGTCGATTCTTCCTATGGCAGCTGCATGTTATTGTGGTCCGGTTTTGATAAAACATGGCATGCATTTCAGTTATATAGCATAAGTGCGATGAAGTACATTTGGCTGCAATATCTTGACAAATAATAAAAATCGGTCGATCTCGTTCCGAATTATTTATAGGGTGCAGCAACAAGAAACATGTATGTCAAGTTTTATCCAGATGGCTCTATAGCGGAGACTAGTTTGCCTTGCAACAAACAGACACTGGGATAGACTTGCCTAGTTCGAATATAATGTTGATGCTAAATCAAAATTAACATACAATGAGTCAACTCTTTACACATGTGAATGTTATGTACATACATATGTTTAAAGTGTTTCTTAACATACTGTATATACTTTACACTGTCGGAGATGTCTGCTAAGGTGCGTTGGAAAGTGGATATACCCTCTGCAAGAGTATAAAATGACGCACTTTTAAGTTAAAGACTGAAGTGCGATTACAAAATGCATTCAATAGAATAGTTCCTCAATTATGACAAATGCCAGCTTTATTACAGAACTTTGTACATCAAAATCCCCCAGTGTGTTTACTTCTTGCTGTTGAGGATTATACCATCGTACTTCTGCTGGAACCACTTCATGGCATCCTCTTTTGTCAAACGGTGTTGGAAGCCGACAGTGCCTGACTTGCGTTTTCTGTGAGCAACGTTGTAACCTATAAGAAACAATAAATGTTAAATTAAAATTAGAAAATCAATCCAGTTAATTGCACTGTCCTAATTAATGGAGCAACTGTGGAAATTGTACCGTAATAATTTACATTTCGGTAAATTAATTTAAGCACTACTTCGATACTTTTTGCATAGCTACTGAGCATCAGTTTCGTGTCGGAAAGAGATACCTAATTATATGCACAATCTACGTTTGAAGTTTGAAATATGTATAGTAATTCTCACCTGGACGACCCAGAACTACGTAGAAGTCCAAACCGTAGATACCGATCGAGGGATCGTATTTGATGCCCAAATCGATGTGTTCTTGAATGCCAAAGCCAAAGTTGCCAGTGGCTGAGAAGTTTTCACGTCTCAATTCATATTCCCGCACTTTCAGGCCACGCTCCAGGATTTCTTCTGCTTTGGCACCACGCACAGTGCAATGAACAGCAATCTTTTCATTACGACGAATACCGAAGGAACGCACTGTGTACCGAGCCTTGGAGAACACGGGCTGTTGTCCAGTAAGCTGTTCCAAAACCTGAGAATGGAATGTTTCCGATTAACTTTTTCACATTGTTTAGTAATTTATCAACTCACCTTAGCTGCACGGGTTAGCCTATCGCCAGATTCACCGACACAGATGTTGAGGCACAACTTCCTGATATGCAGATCCCGCATAGGGTTCTTCGCGGGATCGCGCTTAATTTTGGGTTCCTTTTTAGCAACAGCCTGAAAATATTATTAAAATTCAAGGGCATAAATAAAACATGTTTACAAAATATCACTACAATAGTCACATTTAATGTTTGGGAATGATATTTTTATTTCAAGTTCTTTATAAATATGTGGGATTGCGTCCAACTCTAAATAATTTCTATTGACAAAAAATTTATAAACCCTACCGTCATAATGGTAAGCAGGAAAGAAAGGAAAGAGGCGAGTTACAGTTCAGTGTCACACAACTAAAACGATATTACTCAAAATCGATAGAAAGATATGAAATTCCACCACTATTTCATTAATCGATAATTGGTATCCACCATGCAATTTGCGAATATCGATATATTTCATAGGGCTTAAATTCTTTTCTAAACTTGTTCGCCGTCACTTTTATTATTTCTTTTCATTTAATATAATTAAATAATGGTTTGTTAGACACAACGAAAGTCGCTGTGATTTATGTTGTTAGTTAGTTTGCTTGATTAAAGGGTCTACATATCGATACACTAATATAAAATACTTAGTTTTAATATATATATATATTTTTAATACTTATTTTTAACATTATAATATAAAACTACTATATTCGCATCTCGCCACCGAAATAATCATTAGGTGTTGAATGCTATATGTACGCAAAAAAAGCAATAAAAAAATTCTTTGTACATATTGGGTAAGGACACGCCTGCAAATGATATAATTCACTTGCGGTTCAAAGTGCGATAAATACAATCTGTAAATTATTTGATTTTATTTGTACACTCTAAATGCTTATAAACTGACCGTCATACATTTTTAATTGATATTAATTAGATCACTGCATATTTGTTTTAAAAATGCGATTAAGCGTTGCGGCTCACGATAAGCCCGATACACAACATTGACTTCAGGCTGCCAGCGCGCTGGTCCAAACATTTTCTTGTTCTCAAATTTCACAAGCAAAGCATTCAATAATATGCGAGCTGTTTATGCAGACACGCACACATTGAAACGATCGCACGGCGCAAAGAAGTACACTCGTTCTGTTGTCGTTGTGCGACTGCAGCAGTTTTGATGATATGCGCTGTTTGTACAGAAAGCCGAACATACAGCCCCCCAAGTCGTGCGTTCGGCGAGCGTACAGCCCTAGTCGTGCGTTCAGCCGAAGTCTCTACTCTCAATGCTGGACTGAATCAAAAAAGTAGCGGCAGCAACTTCAGCCGCTTGTTTGAGGTCTCTATGTGTTCACTGATTAGAGCAGAGGCGGGAACGACTGATAAAGTAAACGTTTCGTTGTGTTGAAAAAAAAATATATTTAACGAATTATCTGAAAACATTTTGTTTAGTTTTTATTTTCGGCCATCGTAGTCCTGCCTCAGTAAGTCAGCACAGCGACTGATTTGACTGAAGTTGCAATTTTACTAGAAGTTTCGTTCTTATTTTTGCACTCTCGGACAGTGCGTTTCGCTTTCACGCTCGGTCCTCATTCGCGCTAGCTTATGCTACGCGTGTGTGACTCTACGGTTGTTATGAAAAGTGACTTTCTGCCCGTCTCTGGCTTAGATGTCTCATCTTATAAATTTTTCAAGGACACCAAAGACCCATCATACCCGAATTCAAAAAGTTATGTTATCAACTTTTATTGTGCATCTTTTATTAAAAAGTTTCTAATAACCCATAATAATAATTTTTAAAATAAAAGTTATATGATAAAAATTAAAAATATTTAAATATAATTTTAAACATTTATAAAAATATAAATCAACAATAAAAATCAGTTGAATACTTTTTTAGAAAATATAAAAAAAGTCACAAGAAATTTGTACACAATAAAAAATATAATCAGTACCGTAGTTAACTTTTGCCTTTTGCCCGCTTAATATAATAATTGTTTAGACAATTTTTATTATTATTTTAATCTTTTGTTTCTGAGAAAACTTTTTTAAAAATTGAATTTTTAAAAATTAAATTTATAAATTGGAAGTCTTAAATAATAGACTTTTAAAGACTTTAATAAAGACTTAATAAAAATTAAAAATATAATCATTAAATATTAAAAATAATAATTATTTTTAATTTTTTTTTTTACACAAATGAACAATTATTATTTCTTAAAATTTTACAATAAGATAAAAACAAAAAATTAAAAAAAAAAACCGTTACGGCCCTTAAATACCTTTTATTTTATAATCGCCGCCACCGGATTATATATCCCAAGGTAAAAACAGTCGAATTTGAAATAGTTTTCACACATTTCTATTCTTTACAGATAACATAAATACATTGCATGTATTAATATTCCAAATGGTAGATTCTGATTGTGTTTATAATTTAAGAATGCTTTGTATTAAATTTTCGGGCGTTATTTTAAATAAACATATATATGAAGATCTGACCCACCACCATGTAATTAGTATGCAAATCGTTCTTCCGGCTTATGTCGATATTTAATCGAATTTGAGGTGAGAATTTATATATTTACTGTTTTACTCTTCAGATTTTGACTAGTAGTTAAAAAAGACCCCCAAACAAAATAAAAACTAAAAACACATTGGAGGAGGAATATTGTTTTAAAAAAAAACGCGTTTTAAGTTTGATCATATAAGTGTAATTTTAATATGTTTGCCGTATAAAGTAGAATAAATCTATGGCCATTTGCCGTACAAATTAACAGTACGAGGGCTGCTATATATATTTCTGGCCTAATAGTGAAAATACGAATATTTATCAACGAAAATGGTTTAATTGTTTTTCAACATATTTTCCATCAAGATTTATACACTTTTGCATGCGCTCAAACCAATTTTCGAAGCACTTTTTCCACTCCGATTGAGACACCTCCAAAACATAGTTTTTGAATGCTTCAACAACATCTTCTGGCGACGAAAATCATTGACCACGCATTATTTTATTGATGTTTGGGAATAAAAAGAAGTGATTGGGTGCCAAGTATGGGCTAACCTAGGGATGATCCATCAATTCGACGTTTTGGCCGGTCAAAAAGGCGCTGGTTTGAGCCGATGTGTGAGAGCTCGCATTGTCATGGCGCACAAGGATTCGTCTTCTCTTGTTCGTTTTTCGAATTTCTCCGAAGACTTCAGGCAAACAAATGGTGGTGTACCACTCAGAATTGACCGTCCTACGTTACTCAAGCGGAACAGTCGCCACATGACCAGTTTTGCCGAAGAAACAGGCGACCATTTGCTTCGAAGTGCTTCTGCCACGAACAACTTTCGTTGGATTTGGCTCGTCTTGGAAGACCCACACAGTCGATTGCTGTTTTGTTTCGGGCTCATACGCATAGATCCATGATTCGTCACCTGTGACGATCTTATAAACGTCTTTTGAAGCACCGCGATCGTATTTTTTTCAGCATTTCTTTACACCAATCCACACGAGCTTTTTTTGAGCGATTGTCAAATTGTGCGGGATCCAAAGAGAACAAACCTTTTTTACGGCCAGGTGTTCATGCAATATCGAATGTATGCTGGTGGGAGAATTGCATAGGCTTGCCTCTATCTGAAGGTATGTTACATAACGGTCTAGCATTATCAGTTCACGTACGGCATCGATGTTTTCTGGCACAACGGCTGTTTTTGGAGGACCTCACGGAATTCGTCCTTGAGCGAGCGTCGGCCACGATTGAATTTGTTGTACCAGTTTTTCACAGTGCTATAGGATGGTGCTTCATAGCCATATAAAGATTTTAGTTCATCGATGCACTCTTGTCGTGATAATCCACGTCGAAAGTTGTGAAAAATTATCCCACGAAAATGTTTACGAGTTAATTCCATTTTTTGGCCGAGATGAATTTTGTAATTAATTTTAATAAAACAATTTACAATTAAATGACAAAACTTTCTGAGTGAAGTTATGCCAAAAAATATCAAACTTTAGAATAGAAATTTCAGATTGCACCTGACAACACTTAGTGTTGCCTAGGCCAGAAATATATACATATAGCAGCCCTCGTACATATCTTATCTCTTCCACAGTTCAATATCACATCAATAATGTAAGGAATCTCATGTACTATTAAATAAAATTAGCCCTGGAACCATTGGATAGCTAACCCCAAATGCGACAGGCATTTCATTCTTGTTTTTAAAGTATTTTTGTAGGCAATTTATATTTTTATATATATATATATATATATTGTTTATTTGTACTCGATACTATAAATTCAGATTTTGGCTTTGAAAATACAATTCGACAATTCAGTACGATTCGGTTATTCATAAACTTGAATAAAAATAAAGACCATCGTTAGATTTGAAAACATAAAACGAAAACTAAAGTCCAGCTAGTACGATAGTAACGTGCCCTTCACCAATTTTGATTTCGAAACATAACATAAACATTAGAATATAGACAGTATATGCATCCATAAATACATTCGTGCAAATGAATAAAGTTAATATGCTCTGTTCTTTTGAATTAAAATAAAAAGTTATTCAAGTAATGGTTTCCAAAGTTTCGAGATAAGCTTATTTATTCCAGCATATTAAAGGATAGAATACTTTATCATAATTTTATTTGATCATATTATATGACTAATTAATCATTATTGGACAATTTGCAATAAAATTTAAGCGATATTAAAATGGAGTTGAGAACGTAACTAAATGTATGTGGCGATATATATCGATAGACAATTAGCAACACTGCAATATGGCTGCCTAATTTTAATGTGCATTTTTAGACGACGTATGCTGCGGATTTTCTATAGTGTATGTGGCTAGAAAAAGTAATAATAAGTGTATTGATTATTGCGCATTAATGGTGCATTTATCCAGTCAATGACATACTAATGGAATTTATGTTTCAAGCCCAATATTAAGTTACTCAAATTATGTACCACAATTTTCGACTTTCGCATAGTAAAAAGTGACAATGTAGTTTCTCTCACACTAAATATAGACAAAATATCTTTGTGAAATAAATATTTTTATACACCTGTTTTATGTCCTAAATTAATAACGATATAACTGAAAATATAATAAATAATTACTGGTTGTGAGTGGAACGAGTGTAAAAGATACATACATACGTATGTACAATACATCTGTATGTATGTACGTACGCATTTGCATTTCGTTCCTAGTGTCGTCGCTTGCTCGGTAAAAGTCGGTATTTTTTCTGCTTCACTTTGACGTAGGAAATATTAAAAATGTAATGTGTAATATGAGTGGAAAAGCCATGAGGTAATTAAAAGCGTGTCAGTTTATTAAAGTATATTCAAAACAACAATGAGCTAATATTGTTTGTTCAGTAATTTATATTATTGGTAAGTACTGTAGTACTTTGTATAGCCCCAGAGAACCAGCAATCAATACTTTAAGGGGCCTGCCATTTCTTTCGCTGTGTCGCTAGTTTTTCTCTTTTTCTCTTTCATTCGGTGCCGATGTCTGCTCTCATTCTCCCCACCTCCACCTCCGCTATTCAGCCCCATATAAAACTAAGTTGGTTGATTTGTAATAACGAGTACATTTTTGGTGGACATATACATATGTTAAAGGCCAGAAAGAGATAATAACGAAATTAAAAGAGGTATTCATCTTGTTGTTTCTTCTTTGTGAACCTTACTGTTCAATCATAAATCTAATATCTATATAAAAAAAACAAATACACAATTGTGCTTTGATATATGTACATAATTATGTTGGCATAGGTATTCTGGAAAGTAGCTTTTGTATTTACACCTGTCATTATACTCATAAGATAATAGAAAATAAGGAACTTTTATGTTTTAAATGACGGAAATATAACTTTTAAGTTATACATACATGTTTTAAGTTATACTTCATTGTCCAATCAGAATAAACAAACACTTTCTTGTTTCAAAGTAAAAATCATACCATTCCACTTTGAAAATTGTAAACGGGTTATACTTATTTTTTGCAAATATTATAATTGTAATTGGCAAAAATAGATGTAGACCTCGTCAGAGACAACAGTATATAAACTAGTGGTTTAAACAATTAGTGTCTTGTCTTTAGTGAACTTTACAACTTTGTTAATAATCATTACAAAGAACCAAATTCATTTTGATCTAACAAAAATTGTGTGTACAACAATGCGGCATTTCGTAGCTAGATAACATAGGTTATCATCTACAGTGAAATCTTGTTAGGGTTCCATCTAAAACGTTTCAAAAATGTAAAAATTAAACAAATTCGAAATAGTTATGAAATTAAAAGTAATTTTCCATTTGAATTGAAATAAACGGTATAACGTTGTTTTATTTAAACTAGTTACGCATAAAAGTTTGTTTTTTTATAATTAAATTATAAACGCGTGCAGCACGCAGTGAACCGGAATATATTCTTTATGGGATCTGCCCTGCCTCATACACCTTGAATGTGAACTCAGCTTATATACAACATAGGTACACCAAATTTTGTATGTGGGCTTGTGAATACCATAAGAAATATATATAATAATATTTTATATAATAATATTTCACAAGCCCACATACAAAATTTGGTGTACCTATGTATGTTGTATATAAGCTGAGATTTTGATGCTCATAGAGCCGTATAATCGGACATACATAGATATCGCTTCGGCAGTAAATGCTGGTAATCAAAATAACAGAAGTAATGTTGCATGTATACTTCTTATACCCTTCGACCATTGAAAATGGTCCAAAAGGGGTTACTAACTTTGTGTAAATGTATGTAACAGGCAGAGGGAGGTGTTAGAGACCCCATAAAGTAAATATTCTTTCTCAGGATCACTAGCCGAGTGGATTGGATCTGTCTGTATTAAGCTAGAGTCACAAATTTTGGCATGTGGGGTCCTGTATACTATGCACTAGAGATGGGCGCGGGCCTGTTTTTTGAAGCCCGGCCCGGCCCGGAACTTTTTTAAAGGGGGCCCGGCCCGGCCCGGCCCGAACCAGACTCGAATTTTTGAGGCCCGGCCCGGCACGGAACTTTTTTAAAGGGAGCCCGGCCCGGCCCGGCCCGGACATTTTTCAAATATTTTAACCAAAATAAGTAAATATAAATATTACAAAACAAACAAATATGGTATATTCAGTATTATATACATATTTATTGTATTATTGCAATGACCGATATGTTTCTATTTCAGTATAAAAAAAAAATACTGACATCCATAAAAACGATATCGATTTAAACATCATTATATTTTTTGCACGCCGGGCCTTCCGGGCTTTTACCCCTAGGCCCGGGGCCCGGCGGTAAAAGGCCCGGTAGCTGGTTTTAGGCCCCGGGCCTAAAATTGTCGAGGCCCGGCCCGGGAGGCCCGGGGCCCGGCCCGACCCGCGCCCATCTCTACTATGCACAGATAAAGTTTAATGTTGTTTTTCACGCCCACCGCCCCGCAAATCAATAATTCAATTTTTAAATCAATTTGTAAGCGATATAAAAGAGATAAAACTTTCTGACTTTGACCTGTAGTTAGTTGACTATAATATCTATCATTGCTTTAAATTTCATTGCCATCAAAAAATAAACAAAATATATTAAAGTAAGTTTGAGCATAACACCAAGTTTTTCTGTCAGTTAACAAGGGTGGCAGTGTGGCAACCCTGTTAGCCATCTACTGTTTAATTAACACAGCCTGATAGTTATCGATATCCATCGGAACTCATTTCACTTCAGTTCTTCTTCTTAGGAGTTCGTAAAATCTCGCGCCCTATTTATGTTACAAACATTCGACACATTATAAATAATAAAGCGTTTTACTTATTAACATTTAATGGCGTATTTATTTCGCCATAGCAGGCAAGCGCAGCGCCATCTGTTGAGAATAATTTGAATTGAGGTCGAAAGGTATCACAATTTCGCGTGCCGTTCAACTGTTGCTCTCGTTATTATTCGTATTTCTTCATTCAGATTTCTTTTTTATCCCAATGGTTTCGGTTATGAGTACAGGGTATGAAACCACTATTTTTTTGGCCCTATATATTCTTCTTTATTTAGAAATTCGTGAAATTCATGTCATGGTCATTTTTGGTATTTTCAAATATGCAGCTTGAAAAGCAAATGTATTCGGGTTTTGACTGTTTAGCGCTAGGTTTATCACGATAAAAAATTGATTCAAAATACGGTAAACTATTAACCAGTAGAGTTGTATCGTTGAGTTCAGACTAAGTTCGTTTGAACTAATCCGCAAACTAAACTAACGAACTAGATCCCTGATTTTAGTTCATTGGTCTTTTGGTCATTAGTTTTTTTCATCTCTTGGTCTTTTGTTCTTTTGGAGTATTTTGTCCCTTCGAGTCTTTAGTTCTTTGGTCAAAATCTCATTCTCTTATTGAATTTTGCCGTTCATCGCGCATGTTTTCAACCGTCGTTGTAGTCACTTTTATTTGAAAAATGTACTTTCAAAATAATGATTGACGGTTGTAAACATTTCCAGAATATATCAGAATTCAATGAGAGAATAAGATTTTGATCAACGAACTAAAGACTCGAGCGAACTAAAAGGCTCGAACTAATGAACATCAGATTGAACTATAATGCTTCGAATAATGAACTAAGTCCCTGAAACGAACCCAAATCAACAACTCTATTAACCAGAACGTAGCCACACATACTGTAATCTTTCTTGAGCTTTAAAAAATATAAAATAATGAACTAATATTGACAGAAAGCACTCAAACAATAAGCTTTAAAAAACTTATTCATTTTGAAAAACACCATAGTAAACAAAAAAGTCGTCCAACATCCTATGGGCGAATGAACCTTAAATTACTTTCTATGGTGGATGAGCCTCTATTTTTGGAGGAGAAATTAGTTTTTGTTGATAATGTGCGTATATGTTTAAAGGCCCTCCACTCCTACTTTTCCAATCTTAGTCTGATTTAACATTTGTAAAAAAAGAGTCATTCAAGGCTTTCCAGCACTGTTTTTTAACTCTGAGATTCAAGTTACAAGCCTTTTGTACCTCGTTAAAGGGTCTTTTTAATATTGTGGGGATAATCCTTGAATGTTTAAATTATTTATTACGCTCTTTTAAATTTTTACAATGTGTTCTCTTAGCTCCCTTAAACGATACAACACACTATCGATAGGGTTTACGATAACTAAATAAACTTAAAATCGTATATCAATTAAGGTGACACTAAACAACAAAAGACTAAACAAAACTTTTATTTTCAATTGAATATTCCTGGAATCGATGTACATATTAATCGTATATATCATATTATACATTAGTACATTTAGTATGTTTTGTCAAATTAAATAAGACTGGCCCTACCGTTAGATACCCTTCGATGAATATTGAAAACCTATTGCAAATACATTATCAGCAGATACGCATGTAATCAATAACACGACGCGTCACAACGTTGCGTGGGCGTGGTATCTAAGAGTTTGAACCTTCATGTCAAATTTGGCGTCACGAGCTTTTGTAAAAGCTGAGAACTCTACATTCAAAGCGACGACAGACAGGCGGACAGATAGACAGATGGACAAGGCTCAGTCGACTCGTATGGTTATTCTGAGTAACAATATACTTATATATACTTTATAGGCTCTGCTCCGCCTCCTTCTACATTTGCACAAATTGTTGACCATTTTTAGTAAAAGAAAGGTATAAAAATAATTGTAATTACTCAAAAAAATAACACATTTTCTTTTGTAACCAATTAGAGAGAAACGACTGAATTTCAATGGTACTCATGATTATTATCGAATTATGGCCCACAATAAAGAAGAGCTGTTGATGGATATAGAAAATGTAATTATGCAGCTAATTATGAATATAAATTCCCACGTTAACATTACTATAAAAGTGCCAAGAGAAATGACGTATTGGCCAGACCTGATTAAAATGGGAATTAAGAAAGAAATGCATCTTCGCGAAATAACATATAAAAGTCGCTATAGCCGTCATCGGTTTTGTTTAATTATGTATCTGTTGGCCGAGATTCACCGCCTGCAATTGTTTGGCGGAAGTTCTACGCTACGAGGTCTCTACTACCGCGATACCCAAATGATCGTATCCCAATCATACATTGCGGCTGCCCGAATTGATGTCTGTCGCATTTTGAATACAACTCCGGTACATTTGGGTATATTATCGTCTTGCAAGGGACTTATATCAGGTGTTTCCATTTCTTGAGGTTATTTTCATCCAAAAAAATAATATTATATTTTGTAGGAGACATTAAACTGTATATGAACAATGGTGATGTAGTGGACTGTAACCTCTATAGCAAGGCAATCGCATTACCAACTGATATGGAGAGTGTGGAACGCATTATAACCAATGCTCAGTTGCTATTGATCGTTGAAAAAGAATCCGTGTTCGAGAGCTTACTGTCTCGTAAGTCTCTCAGTACATTTGAATTGCGTTGCATTCTACTAACTGGAAAAGGATATCCGGATTTTATTACCCGTCGAATCGTGCACAGATTGGCATTTGAATGTAATTTGCCTGCGTATATTCTCGTAGACGCCGATCCATTTGGAATTGAAATAATGCTTATTTACCAATACGGTTCGCAATCAATGAATTTTTGTTCGCAAATTTGTGCTACTCCATTGATACGGTGGATCGGTCTTCATCCATCTGAAATTCGCAGTATTTCTAAGACTAATATTCCACTTACAAATAATGATAACAAAAAAATCGTTGACATTCTTTGTCGCAAGAACATCAGTTCGAGTGTTCGACATGAATTGTGCACTCTGCAGAAAGTACAGTTGAAAGCTGAAATTGAAAGCATTATTGATTTCCTTTTTCCCTACTACATACAAACTAAAATAAATAGAAATTTGTTTTTGCAATAATAAATAACAATGTTTTTTATTACTTAACAAGTTTTCTATATCGAGATGAGTTCTTCCGACGAGTCTAGATTCGGTACAAGTACGTATTATACTCGGATGATGATAGCTTAGCCTAGCAGAGGGTATATTAACCATTATAACATATTGGAATCCCATCGAACTTTAGAAACATTAATTCTTTTCTAACTACTGACTGTTAACTGTTAACTATTTGTATTTTGTTCGATTTTATATTGAGGAATAGATTATCTACATACACGCGGGATTTATTAAACTTTGAGTTAGAAAACATTGTGAATACTGTATAGTCAACCTTAACTTTTGTTTTACTTTTAATATAATGTATAAAAACATACCAATTCACAGTTAAGACACTAAGACAGATTTTTCACCGCTTTTAATGTAAATAAGTTAAACTCTTTTTAACTCATTCAACCTCAATTGCTGGTACTTTATATTATTAGTACACACATTCAATAGGCATCTTTTAAACCTTATAGAAGGCTCTTAAACTGTGATGTGAATGGAATGCAGTCCATACCCTTTTTTATTTGTCAAGTATGACAATTAATAAATTAATTAATTTTTTATTGGAATTTGACCAGAAAATTTTCTTAGCGACTTGAAATAATCAATTGATTTTAAATATGTTAGAGTTACGATGTGGGCATTAAGTCGCTATTACGCTGAGATACCCAACGCCAGAACCTTTCATTAACATTACATATTTCAGACATATCTCGCCCCTTAACTAACATACATATGTCCAGTAAACATTGAGACTAATTTCTGGCTTACGCTATTTAATAATAGCAGTTGAATTAAAAAATATATTTATTTGATACTTAAGTCAATTGGTAACAAATAAAACGAGAGCAACAGTCGCGCAAAACGCGACAGTGGGATACCCTTCCACCTATGTTCCTGTGTTTAATTTGTTAAATTCATACACATATGCATATGCTTTAAAATGAATCCTAACAGATTCCTTGTTAGCTGACAGAAACATTTTATTTTATGCTCATACTTTCTTAAATAACTTCTGTGATTATTGTCCGATCGAATTGTAATTTGGAGACTACGCAGATATTTCATTCAGCTTAGTATATGTTTAAGTCAGAAAGTTGGATCTTTTATACAGCGGTTACAAATTTAGTTCAAAACTTAAATTATTGATTTGTGGGCGTGGCACCTCACATTTGAAATAAACTTGATCTGCGCCGAGTACATAGGAACCTTCATTCCAAATTTGGTGTCTCTGGCTCTTATAATAGCTGAGATCTGTGTGTTCATCTGGACATCCGGACATCCAGACAGACAGACATGGCTCAATCGACTCGGCTAGTGATCCTGAGCAAGAATATATATACTTTGTGGGGTCTGCCACGCCTCCTTCTGCCTGTTACATACATTTGCACAAAGTTAGTATACCCTTTTTGACCATTTTCAATGGTCGAAGGGTATAAATATATATTTATATAGCAATTTTTTCAATTTTTCGTACCTTAGAGCGAACGTCTCGATTTTGGTTGTGGACGGTGCTTATATCGAATTTCTCCAACTTTCGCTGGTTCATACACCATACTTTTGAGAAGTGCCCAGAAATTTTCGATTTGATGTGCCTGTGGCACGTTTGGGAGTGTTGTCCTTACGGCACAGATGGTATTTTTTGACGGTTCAGCCAATCTAATGTTCACGACGTACTGCACGGCAGCACTTTGGTATTTTTTCGAATTGTGCTTTCGAATTTGGTGCTCGTTTACGATATATTACGTTTGTGATATATACGTTTACGACATATAACGTCGTTTTTCTTCAAAATATAGTGAACGACAGACTTTGAAACTCAAAATTCTCGTGCTAATTTATGGGTTGATTGACCAATTTTGATTTTTGCACTTGACAGCAAGTTTTTCTTTGTTTTGACACTTTATTTTGATATTCGACCAGGTACAATTTTATTTTTGGGTTCTTTTCCATTGCGGCAATGCTTTAAAACACGAAAAAAATTTGCACAAGAGATTGGTTTATCTTTTAAAAAATCAATAATTTCACAGGTACTGAGTCGTCCAAAAAAATTGGCAACAGATTTATGTAAATCCAGCTTTTTCGATATTTTGATTAAAAACTGCAGGTTAAAATAAGTATGACATTTCGGTACAAATACTGTTGGACTTAAGAAGTGAGTTGAGCGCCATCTGTGTATTAACTTATGCACTAAAATTAACGTTTGAAATAAGTCTCAACGATAAGTGTACATACATATGTTATGAAAACACTCTAGATTTTTGAATGTTTTTTTATTTGTAAAACAGGCATTAAGTTTCTATCATTAGACAATCACTCCCAAATATATTCCATAAGACTTTGCGTACTATAATAAAAATAAGGTCTTCAGTATATTTTTCGGCGTAGACGTAGAAAATTTATTTTGTTATTCTGTCTGTTAGGTTTATATTACGTAAAATCTATGTATATTATGTATAATGATGAGGTTTCACTTGAAGTGTTCATAGATACTTGTTAAAAATAAACTGCATTTGTTTATTTAATTATATATATTTATTAGTTAACAGTCCATGAGCAAGTAACTTAATTATGTTATTTTACATTACATTAGGTCTTACCAGAGCAGCTGATTTACTCTTATGCTAATTAACATTACAGATCAAGCCATACACATTTATTCTAACAATACTTGCTATGTATTTGCATGGGCATCTACTACATTGTTACTGCTCATTTGCTCAATTTTAGACATTTTAATATAGGGTATTGTGGAAACTAGAAGATATTTGTGGGTGTGATGTACACTGGTGTACTGTGCACACATTGAGGTTATGTTTTGTTATGTAAGATAAAGAAGATATTATTTCTATAAATCAGAAAAATACTTATTTGCAATTGTTTTTTTTATCTATTTTCAGGTGTGAAGTGGAATTGCTGATCATAGCATCTAAGTAGGAAAATCTATATAATTAAGAGAACGGAAAATACTTTAAAACAACGGAAGCGAAGGAAAATTGTTTTGTTCTTAAGTAATCATTGTGCGTAATTTGTTCTAAATGCGTATTTAGAGGATTTGAAAGATTGCGCAACTAATATTTGGTGTAAATATGTCGACTACAATGCGAACAACTTTGCAACCAGTTCCTGAAGTTCTGCCCGCGGAAAATGTTTCAAACGGCAGTGCGACTACACCTGCTACACCGTCTTCAACGGCATCAAATGCTGCTAACACGGCTGCAAGCACAACCTCTTATACTACCAATTCAATCAGTACATCTGCGATTTCTGTAAAGGATCTGCAGCAACAACAGCAGCAAAATGACTCTGCTAATGCGAACATTGTCTCACTGCCAGTAACGACAACAACTTCAGCCGCGAATACGACAATGTTGCCGATAACTTCATCTTCGAATTCGACTAGTAGTAATAGCACAACTAACACCCTTGTGACTGTGGCAACCGCTCCAGCAGCAGCGTCGAATACAAACCACACGCACCAGCAGCAGCACAGCCATCAACATCACCATCATGTAACCAACAACATGTCTACAGATGGTAGTCGGCTTTCGAGCAATGCTGCTCCTGGAGCACCTGCGATAAATCACCATCACCACCACCAGACTCCTACTAATGTAGTCGGGGGGGTACCATCAGTTAATAAAAACGTTTTATCTACACAATCGGCTCACACCTCTGCCATTAAACAGCGAACATCGTCCGCAAAGGTGAGCATTTACTTTATTTACAAATCATTAATTATTTGATTATAAACAAAAACCGTTATCTGTTAACTGTTATCACACCCATTTTGTCATAGTAAGCTTTATATATTCATATATATTTATCTGTACTATGTTGGATTTTTGCCAATTGTCCGTTGTAATATTTGCTAATGGGTTGACTACTCAAATCTACCATTATTTCTTAAGCACTACATTTATATACATACATACATATAATATGTTTATGTCTACGTTTTTTTGTAAGCGTAAACTCATTTACATAACTGTTCTTACATATTGTGCAGATAATTCTTTAATGGTTAATTACACAACCCCACAAAAAAGTGTCATGATCTGGGATATGCAGTTATATGTATTTTGGGTCGCTGAATTCAAATCCGGGGTCAGAAATTCTCCATCACGTCTGGATTTTTACCTAACCTTAAAAAACTGAAAAACTTTTGGGTATCCCCCAAAAGATGTAGAATCCTGATCTGGGCATGCGGTATATGCATTACCATGTATTTTGACGTTCTTAGGCCGAATCCGAAGTCAAAATTTACCTTGAACGTCTAAGTTTCGAGTTAACCTCAAAAAATTCGAAACATTTTTGAAGCCCCAAAAAATAATGGGGGGTCATGATCGGGTCATGCGATATATGTTTCTATATGTTTTTAGACCTTTAAAATCCGAATCCAATGTCAAAACCAGCCAATCACGTTTGAATTTCAACCTAATCTAAAAAAATTATAAAAAACTTCCAAAATGTTAAATTCTTTTAATAATTTATTAGTGCGTTTGTAAAAATATGTAGAATCACATATTTCATTTATGTTTTTTATTAGTTAAAATACAGATTTGAAGCAAAAAATCATTATTCATATGAACCTATTCCGAATACTGATATAATAATGCTCAAAAGCGGATATACCAAATGGAAAACTTTCTTGTATATTAAATTGAAATACGCCCTAATACAATATTAAAAAAAACTTCAACATTTTGGAAGTTTTTCAGAAATTTTTTAGGTTAGGTTGAAATTCAGACGTGATTGGCTAGTTTTGACATTGGATTCGGATTTAGAAGGTCTAAAAACATAAAGAAACATATATCGCATGACCCGATCATGACCCCCCATTATTTTTTGGGACTTCAAAAATTTTTCGAGTTTTTTGAGGTTAACTCGAAACTCAGATGGGCTACGTAAATTTTGACTTCAGATTCCGACTAAGAAGGATAAAATACATGTTAAAACACATATCGCATGCTCAGATCAGGATTCTATATCTTTTGGGGGATATTTTAAGGTTTTTTAGTTTTGTGAGGTTATGTCAAAGTCCAGACGTGATCGCGAAATTCTGACGGATTCTCGGATTCGGATTCAGCGGCCCACAATATATATAACTGCATATGCCGCTTACACAGATCATGAAACATTTTTTTTTTTATGGGCCTGTGTTATTTATTACCCTCTTTTCTAATTTAACAAACTGCTTCCTTCGCTCTCTTAAACGTTTGTGACGCTCTCCCGCTCCTTTTGCGCTGTTCGCAAAAAATTTTCTGATGTCCATGTACAAGGTGTGTTCAAAAATTATCGCGAATTTTTTTTTTGATGTTGGTACACTCTTCCCGAACATTTGTACCAAGTTTCAAGTGTATAGCATTTTTTGTTTGGTTGTGAGAGGCATAAAGATTATAAGTGTTTTGCGTGCTCGCCGATTTTTGCTTTGTTCGGTCTTGACTCACATGGGCTCTTCCATTGGGACAATTGGGCTTTGGTTTCGATATCATAAACATATACACATGATTCGTCACCCGTTATGACCCTTTTCAGTAAATCTGGGTCATTCAACAGCTTTTGAGCGATGCTCATTCGACGGTTCTTTTGGTCAAAATTTAGCAATTTTGGAAAAAACTTCGCTGACACACGTCTCATGCCCAAAACGATAGAACAACTTTCATGGCACGAGCCAAGCGATATACCGACGTCCTCAGCAACTTCTCTGATAGTGATTCGACGATTTTCCAAAACAATTTTCTTCACTGCTTGAACGTTTTCATCAATTGTTGACGTGCTTGGGCGTCCAGAGCGAGTACTAGCGATGAGCTATCGGAAATATGCACAAATTGTATCGCATTTTTCTATTGATTGTGCCATCGATTCCTCTACTCACTTGTGTTGGTAAGCAACAGCTCTTTACGATATATCGCGATTTTTTTTCCCCGGCTTATGGGGGGGCTACAGCCCCCATAGCCCCCCCCCTAGATCCGCCACTGACCATAATATTTTATTAAGTGTTCAGACACACAATTATTATGTGTGTTAACGCGCTACACTTGTGCTCTCTCTCTTGTTCGATTCTCTACTTCTCTTAGCACAGTGTTTCCCCTTTTCTAGGGCTGTCAACTTGAGTGCTGCATTATATCGATATCTTAATACCGAATAATATAAATAATTACAAATATTGTTCATTCAACTTAAACATTCTGAGATCTAGATTTTCATACGGACAGATAGACATGGCTATATCGGCTCGTCTGTTGACGGTGGTTAAGTATATACACGTACATATGTACATATGTAGCATCATTCAACGCTTCATTTGTTCGATGTACATTTGCCAACGGCGATCAATGATTGTTTAAGGCATTCCTTGGATATTGTCGGCGGCTCGACAATGCATTTTTGAGTAAATTAAAATGTATTTGCTAACATTTTGACCCATTTTTATAAAATTAAACGTTAAGGTTTCAAACGTGCTCCTTTTGCCACGATAATTTCCTTATTTGATCCATATCCCTTTCCTGGACTTATTTTTTCAAATTCGGAAACAGAAGAAATTCATTCAGAGCTAAGTGCGGGGGTTTTAATCCAATTGGAAACTCAATTGGTCTAATCCCTTCTTTATAAAACTAAAGTAATGGATTCAAAATGCTCGTTTTTCTGCGATAATTTCCTTATTCGATCCATATCTCATGGACCTACATATTTGATGTTTTATTCTATAGGGAAATAATACAGTTTGCAAGGCATTACAAGACTTTAACCTTAAATCTAGTCCCAAGTCTACATACTGCAGTTCCTCTTCCCTCACTCTTGGATATCACCAGACGAACTGATCTGACGAGCTAAGCATAGCTTAATTTTTAGTTAAATTGGTGTGACTAATTACAACAACGATAAAAACTGCATACAATAAAATACTAAATCTAAGTGCCCTCTATCGGTGATAAATTACTTAACTAACTATCGATATCCAACTTATCCGTTCTGCGACAGGTATAATAAAAAACATAAGATGTGAAAGATAGCAATCGTAACTAATATCTGAGTCCGATATAAATAATATTTTCCCATTAAATATTTTCGTGATGAAAAGTGAACAGAGGGTATTTAAAAAAGCAGTTCAACTATAGTTTGTATACCCTTGCAGGGGGTATATTAATTGTAACTGGTTTTAAATCCATAAATAGTTTTTGTTTGATTAGTGGGTGGTTCATGGACTCAGAGCTTTGGATCGTTACATTTGATATGTTGGTTCAAAAACCAAAAAGCTAGAAGAGCAGTGTTAAAAAGCTCGTTCAGGTTCTCTCAACAAAAAAGCTTTAAGCTGTTGATTATTTGTGCCAATGATGGTGTGCTCGTGTCACATGAAACAAATACGTATATACACATTCTGTAGTGTAGTTACGTATGTATGTATGTATACAAATATACTATATGTATATTGTATCAATATATTTAAAAATGCAACGTCTAACTGTCTTTCTACTAGTATTTAGTGGATATCAAAAGTAATTCCAATACAAATGGTATACGCCAAAGATAGGATCATCATATCAAAATATGTTATATCTTATATTGGCGCGTCTCAGCTGCTAATAACAACAAATTTGTTGAGCGATGCGGTTTAGAATGAACTTATCGAATGTAGCGCTCGAGACAGTCGTTGGTCGAAAGCTTGTTTTAGTATTAAGTTTCACTTCGCTGGTGTGGTCAGTCGCGCTCTCTCGGGTTCGCTGTTATTGTTCCACGTTCGCAAACAGTACTTTATTCGACAAACAATTATTGTTGACATTGATTTTACTCGATCACTTTTAATATAATATATAGTTCTAGGTTATAAATATTTCTATTGAGCATAAACTCAATTAAAAACATTAATTTCTTTACGTTGCTCTTGGTAGTTCAAAAATTGTATCATTCTCTTTTCTGAGTCATTAATTATAACAAATTCTAAGTTAAATAGTGCTTAAATTCAATACATGTGTGTGTGTGTGTATGAATGCACACACACAATCGGCACAAATAGAAATACATACATGTGTATATATACTCAGTAGTTGAGTAATTATACACATACACACAAAAACATATTTGTTTAGACTTGACTGTCATTGTAATTCCAGCACAAGTTTAGCTGTCCAGATCTAAGTGAAATCAATTGCGAATAAAAACTTAATTTAATTATAAAGTACATACAGTTAGAGAGATGCGTATATAGAGAGCTTGCATAAATATAAGTGTATATAAAGCTATATAAGTATATAAGTAAGCAAACAAGGGTGCTGCAACGAACTGTAAAACAAGAAGAACCGATAAAATGTATAAAAAACAGCACATTCCAGCACAATAGTACCCATACAAGTGTGCGATGGTTACGCGATTACTTGTGTGTGTATATACATATGACTTGTGTGTGAGCAAGTAGAGCTTTAAAGCAAACAGCTAACCAGAAGCAAACCCAACAACAACAACAACAACACAAATGAGTGAACGAAGCAAATCGAAAGAAGAAAACAAAACGTGCCGAGCTTTTTAAACTTGATTTTATACACACTCACACAATACATATACTCTGTGTCTGTGTGTGTGTGAGAGTTGAGGCCTTATCGTCTCTCTGCTTTTATTTCTGTTTCCGTTTGCGTTGTCTCTCTCTCACATATATGTCACTAATACGTTCGGGCGTGCGCGAGTGAGCCTATCTCATCTTAACTAGTAACTCTGCACTGCGACATTAAATCTGATCATAATTGTGGGTGAACCTTTATATATGTATATATAAATATATATAACTAAAAAGCCAAACATTCTTTAAATATATTTATTTTGCTTTACCGTTAATTGGCAGTAGCATCGTTTATGAACATTCTTGCTTAAATGTTCGTATTTAAGCACTTGAAAAACTTAAATCTTCAATATTCGGGAAATGTGAGACACTTTGTTTATAACCAGTTCGCAATTAAAAGAAGATATTAATTAAGTAACAAGTAACAACATGGGTCAGACATCAAGTCATCGGCAAACTCATCCATCCAGCCTCAACAACAACAACAATAGCAAAGAAGAGCAGAATAACTCAAGTCTAACTGAGGGCAATACGGCGTCGTCAGGCTTTTCAAATCGTCGTGCTTTCGGACGCAAGTCGACATCTACATCATCAAAGCAGCAGTATTCGGCGGTAGTGCAACAGCAACCTTCAATACATAAAGATGAGCTTTCGCTCTTGCGAGATTCTTTACTGCGTAACGGCAGTATTATGCGAAAGAATACAAATGATCCTCAGCTAAGGCCTAACACTTTTAGTGAGTTGAAGACTCCGGTACATGGTGTTACCAGCCTGGAAGAACATGGTGTTACCATCCCCGATGTTAGAAGCTCCTGCAATCTGATGAGCCTTACGTTGCCGGTTGCCAGTAATAAAGTGGACGTGGATGGGCAATTAAATAAAAATCGAAAAGAGTTTTACATTGTCGGCGATGGGTATCACAAAACGGAATATTGCTATTATAAAAGCCCAAATGGAAATTTTCACAAATTGCCAACGGACTCGTTTCACAAAATGTCCGAGGGTTGCTTTGTGCGAATGCCCGACGGAGTGTTCCGTCGCCTTGAAGTTCCATCATCGAAAACACAACAGCAGATATCTCGACGCGCATCAAAGCACGATGATATTTCTTGTACTGAGACAAATGAAATGGGGCCAGGTGCTAACAACGTAAAGAAACATCTATTGAAGTTTTTAAAAAGGTCGAAGAGTCATACTCCCGCCACGATCTCCAAAATACAAAAGGATAAGGACGAATCACGTTTCGAACGCAAGCAACGACTATCGACTATCGCCATGCGACAAAAAACGGAGTCTAAAATAGCAACAGGTGTCAAATTATGTACACCAAACAACAAAATTGTGGTAACCATGATTGAAAATGGAGGACTTCCAATTGTGGCCACCAGCAAGGCCGAGCGACCTAAATGCAGAGACAGTACACCCGTTGTTGCTGAAAAGGCTTGTACCTCAAGGGTATGTACACTGACCAAGGAACCACGTTTACTTATTGTATAGTGTAACATAGTTATCGGGGAATATTTGTTTAAGCATTTAACAGTTTTATATTTATTCCCAGAACACTCCAGATTGGACAAATTTATGTTATATACTGTGTTTTTAAAATGAGCTTGATATAATGGCAAACTATTACTTTACAATTTATTGAGGAATGAGAAAACTGTGGAATTTAGTAACGAATGATATTTTATTTATATATTTCACTTAATTCTACAGTTGTACATTTAATCTGAGTAATTGTAATACGCTAATTGTGGCGCGTCGCTTTATTAGTGGTGTGTGTTCTAGCTCGATTGCAGCTGGTCTGGTCTGATCGACTTAGTTATCGATTTGTAGAACTTGTTCTGACACACCTCGTTTGATCATCATTAATGTTATTTGATTTTGCAGGTATGGAAACCCTAATAGATATAATAATATTTGACGAGTAAATTTTAACATATCCGCCTGCAATGCTTCAAGGTTTCTGCGTTCCATACTCAGTTTCATACTAAGTTTAAGTCAATTACTCCTACAAAAATACTATCGATAAATAGGCATATACCACTTTTTCTTTTGAACATATAGAACATGCAGCACTAAAATCGCTTAATTAGCATGGCTCGTTCTGTAACATAAATTTGTTTTTTGTTTTCAATTATATCAGATAATATGGAAAATAACAAAAAATATTTGCATGCACTTTGACATAATTTTCCTTAAATGATTGTGACAGGTAGAGAGAGATGCGTGAGAGACCAAGTCAGTAGTAGCCAAGTCGATTGAACAATGTCCGTCTCTCTGTCTATTCAACTCTGTGAAGAGACAGTACTATCAGCTCTTATAATAGAGACACCAAATTCGGCATAATGTTTTCTGTATACAATACAGTTTAATAAAAATCAATAATTCGATTGTCCAATTATATTTGTAACGGAATTACATGTAATATATGAAACATTCTGCGCTGATTAACTATATTTAAGTATCAACCTTTTCTCCAAATTATAATGTGTAATTTGTTACTACTTTTTAAAACAAGGCGATTGTACATGGATATTGTACTGCCGCACACATATGTACATATGACTGTTATTTGGTTATTTGTTTGTATTTTAAAATGACAAACATTTGTATTCCCTTTGACCACTTAAAATAGTTATTCCCTTTGACCATTAAAAATGGTCAAAAAGGGCATCAGTATCATAAGTCGAGTCGATTGAGCCATATCGCTCTGTCTGTCTGTCCGTGTGAACAGTATAAACACACAGATCTCAGCTATTATAAAAGAAAAGAGACCCTTCGACCATTGAAACTGGTCGAAAAATGGTATACTTACACTGTGCAATTGTATGTGACAGAAGGATGCATGGTATGTGTCCATCTGTCTGTTTGAACGCACAGATCTCAGCTACTGCACTCCACTGCCCATAATTATACGACACTTCAAAAACTAATGTTTCAAAGCTCGTAGGATGGTACTGTAGAGTTAAGGCCTGTCTCCAGACAAACTAAAAATAAATTGTATGCAGAATATATTGTTATACCCTTCGACCATTGAAAATGGTCAAAAAGGGTATTCTAACTTTGTGCAAATGTATGTAACAGGCAGAAGGAGGCGTGGGAGACCCCATAAAGTATATATATTCTTGCTCAGGATCACAAGCCGAGTCGATTGAGCCATGTTATATAATTGTTAACAGCAATAATAACTCTAATCTCGGTACATTATTAATTTCATTCATTAATTTTTTTTTAAACTGATTGTTCCTATGCAAGTTATGGGCTATATATTTTCAGAATTTGAGAAAAGTATACATATGTATCTATGTTACTGCATAATTTTAATTGGTACTGGTAATACTGTTCTTCATTTAATAACGGTCATTTATGCACTTTTTTTCGTATGGTAGCTTTATATTATAGAGGTCCTACGTAAAGTTTGATAAGCACAAAATTTATATAGAAAAATACCGATGTAGCAAATTGTATATACTCTATATAGTCAGAGATGTCAAACTTTTGGATACAAAAATTAAATATACTCATTGAAAGGGTATAAAAATGTGTATGCGACAAATGCAGTTTTAAAAGGATTTTCATTAAGAGCAACGCATTTATTGTGTTAATCAAACGAAAACTGCTAGGAGTATTGATTAAATTTCATGTTAAAGTACATGCAATACTATTTACGAATAAAACTCAAAATCATTTATACAGTTGCGGTTAAAATAATAGCACCATTGGCACGATTTTTGTTCGTCACAGTTCTTCTGGTTTATCTGACGCTTTTTGATTATTTTCTTTACTAAAATTTAATGATACAATGCTTCTCAATGAATTAACGAAAAAAGTTAGCAGATCTTATTGGTAGTTTTTAAAATAATTGCGAAAACAAAAGAAAACCTTCGAATTGCGGCGGTAACAAAAATAGCACTATTGTTCAAAGTTGGTTAAAACTAAATAATAAAACAAAATATTTATTCAGGAAATGAATTATATCTATAGTAATATGTTTTAGTAATATTAATATTTAGTTGCGTGGCCTTTGTTGGTGATCACACCTGCACATCATCTAAGCATTGAGTCGACCAAATCTTGGCACCGTTCTTCAGGAATTTTGTCCCATGAATCCTTCAGAACAGCCCAAAGGTCCTTATTATTTATGGGTTTAGCTTCAGAAACCTTTTAGTTAACGTCCGACCAAAGGTTTTCAATAGAATTCAAATCCGGTGACTGAGCAGGCCATTCCATAAGGCTGATCAAGTTCTCCTCAAACCATTTACGAGCTTTCTTGCTGGTATGTTAAGGCTCATTATCCTGCTGGAATACCCAGATCAAAGGTATTTCGTATTCGGCATATGGCAACATAATATTTTTTAATATGTCCGTGGAAACATGTTGATCCATGATCGTTTTTATGCAGTGTATCGGACCTACTCCATGGTATGAAAAACAAGCCCACACCATGATATTTGAGTCTCCATGTTTTACCGACTTAAATGTTAAACGAGGATTATATTCAGCTTTTGGTGGACGGCGAACATAAGAACGAAAGCCTTTACGGCCAAACAAAACTATTTTGCCCTCATCTGACCACAATATGTTGCGCCATTTCTCCACGGGTCAATCCAGGTGTGACTTGGCAAACTGAATGCGTTTTGACACATGCTTCGCTGTCAAAAGTGGGACTTTTCTTGGGCTGCAGGCATTCAGGTTATTTAGTCTCAAATGTTTACGGACTGTTTCCACGCTTGCAGCTATCTGAAGCTCCTTTTTTAGCTCCGTAGTCGGCTTTAAAGGCTCCTTCTTGCATTGCCGAACCAAGCGATTGACCTCCAATTTGGTCAGTGCAAGCTTTTTTCCACGTGGTTCTTCATTTTTTTCGAATAATATTGCATTGCATATCATTTTATTTAAATATCCGACAATTTTACCAATTTCAGTATAAGTTTTTCCCTCTGAGATCATGTTTTTGATCAAAGTTATTTTTTCGTCGGTACAATGCTTTCCGTGACCCATACTGAGAAAATTTATCCTTTTCCTTTCGAAAAAACTCAATCCAAATCTTTAATACAACTGCCTTTTTAAAATTAGGGCAAAATAAACCGAGAGCAAGCACTTATACCAATTTTATTCAGCAAAAACGTGATTAGTGCTATTTTTGTTACCGCCTGATTTCGTGCACTTTTGCACTGATTACCCAAAAATAAAAAGAACCGTTACATTGAGATGGTAAAAATAGGTATCTTATAAAGACAACATATTGTACATATTCATCGAGGAGTCGAACTTTAAAAAAAGTTGACAAAAGATAAATTTTTTTAGGAAAACAAATTTTCACCTGCAGTAGTGCTATTATTTTAACCGCAGCTGTATGTCCACCACGGCACTGCGCATTTCAGCTGATACCCAGCAATTTGACGGATTTAACATAGCGCCAAAAAGTCTTAAAGTTGCAACGACCAACTCCGAATTTTGTTAGTACATTTTAAGTATTTATCAGTGTCGATTAGAATAAGTTGCCATGATGTAATGGTAAACATTTGCGCTTTCACGAGAGAGTGATCGCACTTCTTCGATCGTGCACGGTCGATGACAATATATCGCGTGCCCATTTCTTATCGATAGTTATAGTGTTACCTTACCTTTAGCTTATATTATATTTATTTACTATTTACATACGAAATTTTTAAAAAACATAAGTAAAAACCTATTAAGTGTCCTTTGACTTATTGTTTTTACTTAAAAACCTTTTTGTTTTTATTATTAATATTATAATTTTATTTTCCCGCTTTATTTTGAGCGCAGACTTTGAGCTCTAAATAGAGCTTATAAGTGATGTTGTTAGTGTAATAGAAGTGAGAAATTTTCAGAGGAATTGTGTCAAAATCTGTAGTTGAGAATTGTTATTGTGCTCTAAACTAACATATAGAATATTGATGAATGGTATTATACTGTTGGGCGCGGTCGACTATAGCTTTCGTTACTGCTTTGTCTAAAGCTTTTGCGATGGTGGAGTAAGAAATCTGGGATTCTATACAGAAGAACTTAAATTGAATATAAAATTCGAATAGCAAATACATTTAGTTATGTACATATATGTCAAAGAAAGGGTTTGCATATATACAAATCTTTTAATTTCAAATGTACATTCACGAAAGCTAAATTTGGTGTTACATAATCTAGAATTTTACTCACAACATTGATTTAATTTTTTTAAATTTGTATTTGTCCCAACTGTAATACACGTCCTTACATCTTTCCACAATTTATTCAATATTGTCTTTGGTTTTGGGATTGATTTTAAACAATTTACATCTATTATTTTGATTATTATCTCTGTTTTATTTCAGATTTTCTGTGTTCCTCCTACAGTTCTATAAAAACTTAATTCTCTTTTTTTTTAATTCCCTAGTTAATCGTTAATGCAGTATCACTTCAACGATATTGGTTCCTAAATTATTTACCCAATATCTGATTTATTCACATTTCTCATTGATTAGTTTTTTTACAGAACAGCATCACAAATTCTTGAAATACAATTTTTTTTATTGGGTTTCTATATATTTAGTACTTTAGTACTTTAGCCTTACAGGGTAGATGGGTATTATAACTTTGAACCAACGGAAAAAATGTGTAACGAACAAAAGGAAGTGTGGCAGACACTACAACGTATACATCTTCTTGCTCAGCGTCAGTAGCCGTGTCCATTTGTATCTCTTTCAGTCCAGTTGATTGTCGCGATATCAGCAATTATAGGCGCTAGACCCATCCAATTTGGCTTAAGGGTTTATATGTATATACCCTAAGCTTCTGAAGTTTATTTTGTATTTTATCAATAATTTACAATTATAACGCATAGTATACCTTTATGTATATCTACTGTGGAGATGATCCTTTAATGTTTTAATTATGTATTACGCTCTTTTTCAATCTTAACAATGTGTTCCCTAAGCCCTCTCAAACGATAGTGACGGTCTCCCTCTCCTTTTGCGTTATTGAACACTATCCTATCGATAGGGTTTACGATAACTAAATAAACTTACGATAGTGTATCGACTAAGGTCACACTAAACAACATAAGACTTGACATAATAGAGTATAACTTAACAAACTTTTGTACTTTAAAATAGGGCTGCCATGGAAGCAATGGACATAAATAATAATTCAGAGAAGCAACCGTTTCAAAACTAGGATTTTCAATGAAAACTTTCTTGTATTTTTCGCGAATTCAAAATATATGAAAATACCATAAAAACTATAGGAAAATGCTTTTGTCATAGCTTGCAATGGTACGCAATTTTTGGATTGTCGACGGCATTATTTCTTCCTTCTGTTTTATGCGATAGTTTATGTAGGAGTATATTGTTTTTTTTTTTGTATTCTCTAAGCTATCTCTCACTTACTTTTTACTCGAACATTTTTACCCTTACACAATCAAGTGTACAAGGTAGATTTATACGTACTCAGCGCTTCAAACGGGCTCTTTGTCCAGAATAGACTGAACGAATCATTTTGTGAGTATATGTATGTGTACTCTTTTTGTAAATGACCGTGTGCTTGTTCGTTTTCCTAAAGTTGTATTTGTTATATGTTTGTGAGAATCCGTGAGCCATTTTATACAAGAGAGAGACAGAGAGAGAGAGAGAGACCACTGAGGCCGACTTTTGTGCCTCTCAGCTGCTAGTAGAAATTCATGATGTGTGTGTGTGTTGTTGTTGCTGGTAAAGATACAGAGACAGGGAGTACTTGTACTCCAGTTGTTGCTCTTACTGGGGCCTTAGTGGCTGTTAGCTGCTGAGCTGTCACAGTCTGACTGTTAACTGTTGACTGTGTTCGATTGTTAGTAGACAGTGTTTACGTCAGCGTTACAATCTGTGAAAATAAGTACCAACATACATATAGACAAATATCAAAATATAAATATTAATATATATATACATAAATATGCGTAAATATACAAACATTACCACTACCAGTGATTGTGACTTATCAAATATGTGAAAATAATATACAAAAATTTGTTTTTTGTTTTGTGAATCTAAAATGCTTCAGTTATATTTAATTTGTTTTATTGCATAACTTCGTTTTATTATGAAGAATTTATTAAAAAAGTGTCGAAAGAATCATAAAGGAAAAAGAGCATGCAGCTCATGAACTTAGAAAAAATTGTCAGAACAGAGAGAGTGATAGAGCGAGAGAGATCTGAGCTGAACTTGTGCAACAGTTGGTTTAATTTGATTGTAAAAATTAATGTGAGATTGAGCAATAACCGACATATATAGTACACATACATAGTTAGCAGTAAATACTAATCATATACATACTTACAAAATAAATAAAACCAGTACTGGAAGCAGTTACTTTGGCACTAGTATGTGTAAGTAAATCAGTAAAGGTGTATGTTTACTCTCTTCGTCTGTCTTCGCTCTCCCACTACCCTACTCTCTCTCGCGCGCGTTCACTCTCTTGCGCTCACCTTTCTCTTGAAATTTATATTTGGGTTTCCCTCTCATTTCGGGGTGTGCTCTATACATATGTATGTATGTATGTACATATATATTTTCTAGTTTCTTTCTTTCAGTGTCACCACATTCAGATTAGCTCTTGTCTATGAATTAGCTATCGTTATAAATATTATGTTCGCTTTCGCATTCACTATACTGTTACTGTGTGCAGTTGCTTTCCCAGTCGCTGTACTGATACTGTATGCACTTGTATAAGTACTTCTTACACACAACTACATACACAGTACATTACTTTGTGTTACAATTCATTGTGCAAATTTTAATACGCAGCAACAGCGACATCTTGAATTAAATGCAAGCATAATTAAAGACAACGTGCAAATGGCAGCAACAATCAAATTCTCAGTATACAATTGCAGAGAGTATATTCATTTTAGCCAGCAGTTTGCAACGCACTTTAAGAGACATATCCGACCCTATAAATCTATCGTCCGTCCGTCTGTCAATAATCGGTTCACCACCTAATGTGCAATTAATTATTACAGTATTGACGTTGATCTAACTTTCAATGTTGAATCTAAGCTTTTATTTATATTGTTATGAGTTAACTCGATAAATAAATTAATTAAATTCGATTCGAATATTTAAAATAAAAACCCTTACAATCACACAAACAATTCTCAACAACACAGTGTGATCGATAGTTATCTGTTATGGTGTTGCAATTTGCATGTTAGACTGGTTAGTTTAAAGCTTATATGTATATAACGGAGACTTATTATTATCTTCTTCCATAATTGTATGTCGTATTTTTTGAATTGTGTAGTGAGTCTCTTATTTTTGCCTTTTTCTTATTGTTATAGGCGCGTGTGACGTTTGTTCTTATACCGACGCGTAGCAACTCTCTGGCAACTCTACTAGGGCCACACTCGATCTTAATATGTATTAAGATTCCACAATTAAATACAACCCTCGTTCTCTTATCGATAAGTCTTAAATAAACTTCAATGCGGCGCCCTTTTTAAAACATTTTCTTTTCCGACATATATATTGACTCCTCTGTTAATGATGATTCAGAATAAATAACTAAGTGGGATACACCTAATATCTCCTTCTGCCTGTTACGCGCATTCCAACAAACACAATATAACACGCAGTGTTTAAATATACGTTTCTAAAAATTAAATTGAAAATGGTTAACACGGTGTACGAATGAACAGTGAATTATGCCAATAACTATGTATGTGTATGTATAAAGTGAATTAATGAGAATTGTCTTAGTTCAATAAATTCTTCTGACGATATAAATTAACAGCTTATGTTTAATTAAAAAAAGTGTAAATAATATTTCAAATAGATTTACCTAAAAAACATTAAAAACTAAGATTGTGATAGAAACTAGTTGACTTTCAATAAAAAAAAAAGTCGAATTGCGTTTCTGGTAGTCATGGATCCATCAACGACAGCAACGACACCTGACTTGAATCGGGCCGATGCTTCTCGCAAAAGCGTGCGGCTCTATGCAGCACGTAAAGGGCTGGCACCAGCACCTCCCAACACAAGTTTGATCGAGAATACCAAAAAAAACAGCATAAACTCCAAATTGAATAAAAATAATAGAAATGATGACCAAAGCATGAAGGATTACAGCACTCATCTTGCCACTGGTTCAGTGCTATTCAATCATTCGCAAACTGTGGACTATGATGGACTTGTTGAGCTTCGTAGGCCAGGCGAGCAAACGCCAGCACCACCACGGGACGCTGTTTCAGCTATTCCGGCATTACACTTACCAAGAAATAAACCAAAGGCCGCACCAAGAGTTCAGATATCTGCCGAGGATGATGTTGGAGTTGCTTTTGCACTGGGTTCCATTGAGAAGCATATACATAATGTGGAAAAGAGCTTTCAACAGCAGCACCTCATTGAGGAACAACAGTCGCAGTCTTCCGTTAACGTCATGAAGATGGACGTAATACGAAAGCAGAGCAAGCGCTACGGCGAGACTGAAAATTTACTCCGTCCGGGTATCAGTGATATGTCTTCGGAGAATGATTTTCAATATCTAGGTGGACGTCGCTCCCAATTAGATGAGAGCGAGTTGATTTTAAGCGAGTTTCAACGCGGCAGCGATGGCCGTAACTCAATTGGTGCTTACTCCAAGAATTCAGGTACTAACACCGATGCCTCAAGCGCGCTAAAGGCCAAGTTGGCACGAACTGCTTCGGATACAAAGAACACAGAGACTGTGCAAGCTAGACGATCTACGTTCAAGCAAAAACAGCAGCTCAGTCATGAAACTAAACAGTCAAGATGGCATCCTGCAGATAAAATTTCGAGTCCTGCAACTAAAACTACTACAAACAGAGGAAATAGTAGCAACAGTGTTGTGGACGGTGAGACATCTTCACAATTGACTGCCACTACGATATCAGCTGCCAAACGGAAAGAGGAGAATCTTCGACAATTTGAGGCACTCTTAGCTCAAAGGTCGCAATCGCAATCAAATCGCCGAACGCCGACTCCTGATACTGGGAGTGGTGCTACAGCTGCTACCCCCGGTACAAGTATATCAAAGAAACGCATAGAACGTCCTGTTGTAGCTGCTATACCGCCTTACAACGCAAATCGCACTGAGATAGGGCGTCCTTCAGGCGGATCAGGACATCATCGGGCCACTCCCAATACCCTTGTGACTCGTAAAAATGTATACGGCGACAATGTTGGTCAGGTAAACAAATCTAACCTTCATGTTGCAAAAACCCATTGCAATATTTTATATACATACATAAAAGCTCTCTCAGATATTTGCATAGGATTTTGTTAAAATTATGGGCTGGGCCACACTTGTTATAATATTCAGACAATCCATTTAATTGAACTATGATGTGTATTGTTTCAGGGATCTCCGAATCTGCAAATGCGGAGCAGTGCTCCCATGCGATGGCGTGCTACTGAAGAGCACATCGGAAAGTATAAGCTCATTAAGACCATCGGCAAAGGCAATTTCGCTAAAGTAAAACTGGCTAAGCATTTGCCCACTGGCAAGGAAGTGGCAATTAAGATAATCGACAAAACTCAGCTCAATGCTGGGTCACTTCAAAAACTCTTTAGAGAGGTAAGTTGTGCTGCCTATCGACTGATAATAGATTATAACCACAATTTTAACTTTTGATACATCTTTATTTGTTCTATTAGGTTAGAATAATGAAAATGCTTGATCACCCCAACATAGTAAAACTTTTTCAAGTTATCGAAACGGAAAAGACGTTATATCTCATCATGGAATATGCATCGGGAGGCGAAGTCTTTGACTATCTAGTACTTCATGGCCGTATGAAAGAGAAGGAGGCGCGTGTCAAATTTCGACAAATTGTATCGGCTGTGCAATATTGTCACCAGAAGAGAATAATACACAGGTACAATCAAACACACACCCTATTTGTAGAATCCACTTTTCTTTAACTTGTAAATTGTACGATTTAAGCAAGTTTTTATACCCTTCGACCATTGAAAATGGTCAAAAAAGGGTATACTAACTTTGTGCAAATGTATGTAACAGGCAGAAGGAGGCGTGACAGACCCCACAAAGTATATATATTCTTGCTCAGGATCACTAGCCGAGTTGATTGAGCCATGTCTGTCTGTCTGGATGTCCGGATGTCCGTCTGACCAGATGAACACACAGATCTCAGCTATTATAAATGCTAGAGACACCAAATTTGGAATGAAGATTCCTATGTACTCGGCGCAGATCAAGTTTATTTCAAATGTTAGGTGCCACGCCCACTGCCCCCACAAATCAATAATTTAATTTTTAAACTCAATTTGTAAGCGCTGTATAAAAGATACAACTTTTTGACTTTAACGTATACTACGCTGAATGAAATATCTACGTAGTCTCCAAATTACAATCCGATCGGACAATAATCACAGAAGTTATTTAAGAAAGTATGAGCATAAAACTAAGTGCTAAGTCAGCTAACAAGGGAGGCGGGCGAGCGCTATCTGTCGGGATTAATTTCAAAGCATGTGCATATGCATATGTGTATGAATTTTACAAACTAAACTACACGGGAACATAGGTCGAAGGGTATCCCACTGTCGCGTTTTGCGCGACTGTTGCTCTCGTTATTATTGTTGTTTAAAAAGTATCGCGAATTTTGCATTTTCGCGTTAGAGCACGCAAAACACTTATAACCTTTACGCCTCTCACAACCAAACCAAATGCTATACAGTTGAAACTTGGTACAGATGTTCGGGAAGAGTGTACCAACATAACAAAACAAAAAAAAATCGAAATTCGATTACACGTAACCCGCGAAAATTCAAAATTCGCTATACTTTTTGAATACACCTCGTATATATTTTTAAGTAGTATTTACTGAAAATTTCGGAGTGCTTTTTAATTATTTCTTAGAAAGTATAAAGGGTGATTTTTTAAGAGCTATAGGAATGTTTTTGAAAAAAAACACATAAAATTCAGAGAAATGCATGAAATCTTTACTTGAATCTGTAGAAAATTCCATATAATTTAATGCTTGAAGATTATTTCATGCAAATGTTAACTGCGCCTCAAATGGTCCATCCGCTTAGTCCAATTTTGGCATACTCTTTCCATCATTTCGGCCGGTTACTCACGAATAAATGCTTCAATGTTGTCCTCAAATGCATCAACTGAAGCGGGCTTGTCTGTATAGATATTACATTTAATATAGCCCCACAAAAGAGAGTCTAATGGCGTTAAATCGCATGATCCAGGCGGCCAATTGACCGGTCTTGAACGTGAAATAAAATGTTTACCGAACTCGCCTCTCAATCAGTTCATTGTTACGCGTGCTGTGTGGCATGTGGCACCGTCTTGTTGAAACCACATGTCATGCAAGTCAAGCTCTTTCATTTTGGGAAAGAAAACGTTTGATATCATCTCACGGTAGCGCCCACCATTCACAGTTACGTTACGATTCGCAAATTCTTTGAAGAAGTGCGGTCCAATGATGCCACCAGCCATAAACCGCACCAAACTGTGAATTTTTCTGGATGCATTGGTGGCTCTTGCAATGCTTCTGGCTGATATTCACTGGCTTATTGTCTAACAATGTAAATTTGATGTGATATTTAGTCACAATAGCCCAAATAAAATAGAAGAAGCGCGCGATGAACTTTCTTAACAAAACACACATTTTGATAATTAAATTCAATAATTTGCAAACGTTGTTCGTTTGTAAGAGGATTCGTGGTTGAATTATAGGCCAAACTGAAGATGTCTGACAGTGATACAAAACACGAAACGTGCGTCAGCTGTTTAAGCCAGTGTTGCCAGAATAAAACACCCTTTATAATTTCCCGAATTTTTATTAATTACGTTTTTTAAAGTCGACTTTGATCAGTCAACCAAATTTGGATTCTAATTAAGTTTAATTGAAAATTGAATATTTTAGCAGCTTTGAGATATTTTAAGTAAACCAATTCAATTAAATGTGAGTTATATCTAATGAAAGTGTTTTTATGATAATTTTATTATCAGTAAAAATATTTTTGATCCGAAAATAATGGGTATTTGTTAAGATTTGTAGACTCCATATGTAAGAAGACATATATACAGTGTTGGAAAAAATAATACAAATAGCATTTGCACATGGTCGAAAAAGTAAATTGCTCATTATGTACAAACACTATATGCATGAAATAAGCAACAAGAAGCGACCTGTTTTGGGTCGATGTGACCTTTGATACTTTGGGGATCCTGCTCTGAAGGGAATGATCCCATGTTTGAGCTGGAAAAAATAATAGATACAAGCCACAAATATTTTGCGTTTTTTTTCAATGAATTCTAAAAAAGGCATGCAGTAAATGCTTCAACGTAAGTATAGCTAAAAATGACCAAAGTTGTGAAAAAATTCTGTTCAATTCAACTGTAACATAAAAAAATGGTCAAGACCACTGCCCACCTTTATAGTGAAATATTGTCAATTTTCTTCATTATTTTTCGATTTTATCCCTCCAGTTCCATCCCTTCCAAGTGTTCTATTAAATTGGGTGGATCAAACCGCTCCAATTTATTAAGTTTTTGATTAATGTAGTAAAATGACCCCAAAAATGTCTCAAATATGCCTTGGTATATTTGAGACATTTTTGGGGTCATTTTACTGCATTAAACCCCGTTTTAACGCCACTTCTTCCTCGGCATATGATAATAATGAGCAATTTAGTTTTTCGTCCAGGTGCAAGTGCTGTTTCTATTATTTTCCAACACTGTATGATTGATCAACATCAACGTACGCAAAGCAATCTATAGGCATATGAATATTAACATTATTATGTATATATTATTATATGTATATGTATTTCTATTTTTAAAGTTACATTCGCATGCAAATGTATTAAAGAAGAAACTAATATTTGTATAAAACATTCTTTTAAACAGGGACTTAAAAGCTGAAAACTTATTATTAGACAGCGAATTAAATATAAAAATAGCTGATTTTGGATTTTCAAACGAGTTTACACCTGGCTCTAAGCTAGACACGTTCTGTGGCAGTCCTCCGTATGCGGCGCCTGAGCTTTTCCAGGGTAAAAAATACGACGGACCGGAAGTGGATGTTTGGTCATTAGGAGTTATATTATATACATTAGTAAGCGGATCTCTGCCATTTGACGGTTCCACTTTAAGAGAGCTGCGTGAACGTGTACTAAGAGGAAAATATAGGTATTTATTGAAAACGAGTACTTGGCTATTTAGTGCGTAATTCTTTTTAACATATTTTGTTTTACAGAATTCCATTCTATATGTCTACTGATTGCGAAAATTTGCTGCGCAAGTTTCTAGTACTGAATCCTGCAAAACGTGCTAGTCTTGAAACAATCATGAGCGATAAGTGGATGAATATGGGGTTTGAGGACGATGAACTTAAACCATATATAGAACCAAAACAAGATTTAGCCGATCCCAAGAGGATAGGTAAGACGGGTACTGTATACAAACATTCATTACTAATATAATTAACGGATTCTGTGTCGAGTTTGCCTGTTAAGTGTCTGGTCTATTATTTGAAATTCCCAAATATTTAAAACAATATAAAGTATCAGATATTTTCATCTGCCTGTTTATATTTATATTGTACACCACACACATATATAAATATGCACTTTAACTTAACTATTCATATTTCGTTTTGAATATCAATTTCCAATTAACTATGTTTTTATTTGAAATAAATTCTCAATTGAAAGCAGCGGCATTAGAGCTCAACATTACGTACTCGAACTCATCATTAATCCATCGAAATGCTTTAAACATGATGCTATTGGTGATGTTGTTAATTGGCGAAAGGAAAGTTCTGTACCAAAATGTATGAATCGAATGTGAAGAAACGTATTTGTTTCTCTTCCACTAATTTGTGATATTTATTGTATACTTTAAATTTTAACAACAGAACTACCGGAAAAAGAGGCTCAATTAATTTATAGATATTACCCAGCAAGCATTGGCTTTATATATTGTGTTCTTAACAATTAATTTGATATAAAATCAAATTTAGAGTTTCTTTTTTAGTCTCTTTAACATGGTGGCACAAATTTAAATACAGTACTTATGTGTGATGTTATTATTAATAAAAAAGTAATTGCATGTTTGTAAAGTACATAATTACCGGTTAAATCCAATTATAATGTAATTGTAATGAATTGCATGTAATGTATACATATTTTACCATATTAACCTGTATTATATTCATAATTGCAAGTATATTAATGCATTATCCGTGTAAAATCCAATCCCTCTTTCTGACAACAGAAGCTCTAGTTGCAATGGGCTACAATCGACAAGAAATTGAAGCGTCCCTGTCACAGGTGCGGTATGATGACGTGTTCGCCACATACTTGTTGTTGGGGCGTAAGAGCACTGATGTACGTGAGTCGAACTTTCTTCGGGGCTTACCATTATTGATTATTTTGTTTTCCTTTGTGTGTTTTGTTTAGCCGGAAAGTGATGGCTCTCGATCTGGATCTTCTCTGTCACTGCGAAATATCCCAGTCAACGAAACTGGGGCCAATGTTGGAAGTACAGCTGTACAAAGTCCCACTCATCGTGGCGTTCACAGAAGCATATCGGCGTCGAGTACCAAACCTAGTCGTCGTGCATCATCCGGTGCGGAAACGTTACGTAAGTGTGCTATGGGGCATCTGTTAAACTGTGTATCTGTAACAACATTTATGCTTATACCTGCAGGTGTTGGACCCGCAAATGCGACTACAAACGTTACGGCAGCTGCGAGCGCAGTTGGATCTGCTATACCAAGTAATAATTATAACACCGTCGTAACAACTGCAGATCGTGCTTCAGTGTAAGTCTTAAAACTGTAAAATTATTAATAAGCAAATGGCGTGGCAGACTCCATAGAGTATAAACTTTATTAATTTATAGAGAAGATCAAGAATATCTTGATCATTATCAATAACTAAGTTGCCTCGCATCTTTCTGCTTTTTACGTTCATTATTTAAAAAAGATTCATGTTTTAATAAATGCCATTTCTATTTTTCTAATGATAGCGGTAACAATTTTAAGCGTCAAAATACCATAGACTCAGCAACAATTAAAGAGAATACAGCAAGACTTGCAGCACAGAATCAGAGACCAGCATCTGCCACACAAAAGTTGCTTACTACAACAGATACATGTAATGAGAATGAAATGCTTAAATTTCAATTAGAAAAACCATTACTAAAATTCATGTTCATGTTTGTTTTACAGCTTTGAACAGTCCAGCTAAGCCCCGGACAACTACAAAGTTTGATCCTAATAATGGTAATCGAACTGTCAGCGGCACCAGTGGCATTATACCACGCCGTTCGACCACGTTGTATGAAAAGACTTCATCAACGGAAAAAACAAATGTTATTCCTGCAGAGACAAAGTACGTGAGATATATGAAAAAGTATTCTATTATCGTTCGTTATGCATTAAATATTTCTTATTTATTTTATTTTAAATTCACATTTATGTATGAGTTATTTTTATTCGCAGCATATTGTATTTAAAGCAGACAAGCTGTCTTGATTAAGAACTCCTAATAATGTAATGTCGGTTAATTAGAAAGCATTGCCTCATTCCTCCTCCTAGTTTGTATATAAAATCTTAACTTAATGAATATCTGACCTGACCCACCTGACCTTATTAGTATCACACTTTTACACTCCAGTTAGTTACAATGAAATAATTTTTAGATAGTTTTATCAAATGGTAGTTAGGTCGATACCTACGTACTGTGTACATATGTAAGTAGTATTTTAGTATATTCAATCGCTCAATTGAGTTTCCCACATCATATAAACTATTTAAATTGGTAAAATACATCGAGTGTGTTCGACTATTATAACCCGCTACCCATCAGATCGTCCAACAATAATTCTTCTTATTCTCAAATGTTTCAATTCTATGTTTATTTTGTATTGCATAACTGCAATCCACGCCCTGTGTACCCCAAAAATGAACATTCAAGCATTGAACTAGCCTGCAATTCAATGTGTATTGATCCGGAAGGTTCACAAAATTTACTATAATAAATAGAACATTAGATCTAGGTCTGCATACGGATACACACACACAAACGGATATGACCATATCGATTCGGCTATTCCAGAATATATAAGTATATACCTTGCGGGGTCGGAGACGCCTCCTTCTGCTTGTTATATACATTTTCCGTTTTTGCAAAGTTATTATTCCCTTCTACCCAATGGGTAGCGGGTATAAAAAATGAATATTATCATTTCTGTGTTATCCTTTTTTTAAAGTTTCATTTGATTTGTTTATAAAAGTATTTGAATATTACTCAAATATTACTGAATTACAAACAAATATACAAATGCACTACCTATTTACAATTCTAACTTTGACACATACACATGTACACACGAAAATAGCAGTGGATCTGCAGCTAGCGCTGGAAAGGGCCACACTAAAAGCGCGTCTGTTTCATCCCCTAGAGCATCCACAGATGGATGCGTTTCCGTATCAATTGACCCCCTTGGAACAAGGTATACACAAACCAAATCAAAGCCCTTTTAAACGCATTTTCATCAAATATTTATTTTGAAATTCAATTCTAGAGCAAATAGTATAGGATTTAACCTTGATTATTAGAAAAGTTTATTGAATTTACTTTAAACACAAATTGTTTAACTTTATTGAGGAAATTTTGTTTTGTTTACAAAAATTTATTTGTACAGTATAACGTGCTTAACTGCCTCACCATGTTTGACTCAAAAAATGTGCACTTATCCTAAAAATGCACTTAACCCCAATTCAGCAATTCATAATTCAGAAAAATTGATTTGTAAACAAACTATGTACTTGCCATTTATATGACATTGCCAAGCATAAGTAAACGGTCATGCGCAGTTTGGCGCCACGATCAAAACGAACACTATAATCGGTGACGTCCTTTTCACTTTACTACGAGTGACGATCTATAATAACAACGAAAAAGTGATGGCGCTTTTGCAAAGTCGAGCAAAAGGTGGCGCACTTAACTTATGTATTTGGAAGAGAAAACAATCAAAATTGCAACAAAATTCATGCAGTTATCCTAAAAATGCACTTATATTGAATGCAAATAAATTAATATTTTTCAAACAAAATAGCTTTTCGTTGTACAAAAAAAGTATGCTTGGGCAGTTATCTGTAATGTGCAGTTAAGTGTTAAGGCAGTTAAGCACATTATACTGTATTTGCTTTTACAAAATACAATTTTCATAAATGTTGAAGTTAGCGTACAGAGGTATTTACAGTATATATATAATAATATTGTGCATCCATATCAATATCAAATTAAGGTTAAATTGGATTGAATATTTATATATGGTTTCCTTGTGCGTTGCAAACTTCCGGCAAGGACATGTAATATATTTTATAAGATAGCATTAACACCATTAATGATGATATCACATTTGTATTTAAATAAGTGACCGTAAAAATTACTCATAAAAATGAAAACTCAAAAAATAAAGATTATACTCTGAGTTTTATTTTTTGTTCAAAAAATAATCATTTTTTGAGTAAAAAATGTTGATCAAAAATAATGATTATTTCTTGAGCGTTATTTTTTTCGATCAAAAATATCGCTGAAACTAAGATTAGAGAGGCATGATAACGACCGAAACAATATGAATTCTCGTTCTGAATTCAAAAGCATTCAAGACGTAGACAATTTAATTTTTTTTTGGTCCAAATACGCCGGAAATGATTTCCAGAAATGTAATAAATTAGCATTTAAGGCAACACAAAAACTACAGATACTATATAATATCTGTTATTATTTACAGACGACTTTTAAAAACTCTGATTAAAGTTCAAGCTCGGGGCTCAAAGTTACATATGTTGTCGAAAAGAATGACTAAATAGTATAGCAAAATATGCAATAAAATATATTTTCCAAGTTAAAACCAATAGTCAAAGAGATAAAAAATAATTAAAATGGTTACCCCTCGGTGCACTTTTGAAGTATGCATCAATGTTTTTCTAAAAACTTCTTTGGAAGAGGAATAATCCGAGATCGAGCGATTCTATTAATCGAAAAAAATAACGTTCAACAAAAATTCGTTATTTTATAATCGAAATTTTTTTGAGCGAAAAAATAAAAATCAGGAAATTTGGGATCCCCTCGGATTTGTCAAGAGTAGGCCAGTAGAAAACTTCTGGTGCAATTCAAAAGTCAATAGTTGAATATAAAATACGATCGATATCATTAATTCAAGATATCATTAAACCCTTGTGTCTAATATATTTTTCCTATTTTATTTTCTAATCAAAACTTAATTAGATATTAAAGTATAATATACAATACAATAATTTCTCATGTTAATTACTAAATATTTATTGTTAAACCCCTGTCTCCAGTCAAACTAAAATTACTTGCCTAAATTTTGTGCATTATTACGGCACCCAGTGTCACCGTTTTAATATACTTTATTTTGTCAGAATTTAAGCCCTTTTTTGGGCGGGCTGAATTATAAAATGCTAGAATGCTGTAAATAGACACAAACAATCCATAACAGTAACTATGGCCAACCCTGAAAACATAAATTATACTGCTTTGGCTGAGAACAGCTGTCCCGGGCTCAACTCCCGTCTATGCAGTTTGTGGAAACTTTTTTTAAAGTCTATTAAAACTATGTATATTGCTTCTGTTGTATTGATAGAGTACATTTCGTAAGCGAAATAATTGATTTTCATTTGTTTCGCTTGCCTAAATACCTTTTTTGAGTCCCATCACTAAAAATTACCGATATTTTTAGGTCATGGATTTTAAAAAAATTCATGGTCTATTGTGTTTGTCGGAACGGAAATGTGCGTAACAGGCAGAAGGAGGCATCTCCGACCCTATAAACTATATATATTCTTGCTCAGGATCACAAGCCGAGTCGATTGAGCCATGTCTGTCTGTCCGTCTGTCTGTCTGTATGAACACCTGGATCTCGGAAACTATAAGAGCTAGAGTCATCAAATTTTGTGACAACATACGTAAATATTGCAGTGTCTCAAAGTTTTTTTGAAAGTTGGACAGGCTATTCCCGCCTCTGTAAATCAGTAATAACTATTTAAAAACTACAATATTAACTCAACAACCAAAGTTGTATATCTTACATGACAAATACCTTGCCACGGGCGTTATGTGAAAATTTCATTAAAATCGGACTATAAATAAGTGAGATATGATACGAATTAAACTCACTTTGAACATATATACTTAAGCATATCTAATTTACGCAAGCATACCGAAGTTCAAATCTAGCGTCAGACACACAGCATTTTATTAAATTTTTTATTTGCATTGTATGGTAACAGAATTGGTTCACAATGCAGCTTTGCCGATGGGCCAAGGTGTGAGGCGATGGCCGAGTGGTTAGAGTGGCGGACGGCTGGGAGAGAGTTTGTGTGTTCAACTCCCGGTTGAGGCGGGTGCGAATTTTCATTTTTTAATTATTTCCTATTTTATTTTGTTTATTTATTTTATTCTAAAAACCAAAAGAAAAGTTACAGTCAATCAAATTAAATTATTTAATTAAATTTCAATAAAAATAAAAATGATTTTCATAACATTGTTTTCATATGAAATACAATCAAATTATAATAGCTATAAATAATATTAATTATTTATAATTAATGTTAAGTATTTTTATATTATTTAACACGCATCAAAAAAACGCGAACTAATGCGTTCTTCAATGCCGTCACTCTTTCCGTATTTTGTCTGTTATGACTTTGCAAGTTCAGCAAGATTCCAATTGGATGTTGCTCTCAATATTTTGCAATTGGAATGCTAGAAAATACCAAAGATAGATCATAAGCCCTTGTAAAGTTATGAATGTGCGAGTGGGACGCCCATACATACATGTCTACATATCCACATGTACATATGTATTGGCATCCCACTTCAACACACATTATTGCACGATTGTATATATGTACATACATAAATATGTACAATTAGTTTTGCAGTTGCTGTTGTGTTGAAAGAAAACTAAGTTCTAATTACATACATTGCGTAACTAAAACTTAAAAATCGCCTACTGAGCTTTTAATTTATTTTAAAAAAATTATGAAATACAAAAGAGTTTCACATGTTGATCGCGGCAGCAATCGAAACTCGAGAACACGCTCAATATCAGTGGTCTTAGAGTCCGGGACATAGTCCACTCAGCCACTGAACATCTATAGCAGTTGTCGAAAATGGTGAGACATTAGACAAAACGACAAGACGCAATATGCATTCTTAGTTTGTGCCAAAAAAATCAAGAAGAAGCACATGTAATGAAATTTGGTACGCGCAAGAAATGCATACCTATACCTATTGCCTACGGTATACTATGATAATCCATGGCCTTATACAGTCAGCTCCTGACTGTAGCGTTTGTATTTTTTTTATCTGTATCTTTTGGTTATGAACGCATGGGTGGATTATTGCGTGGAATATTCTACATAAATACCGCCATGCTATAATATATCATAACTATATTATCTTTCCTTGAACAAAACTAAAACAAATGTGAATTCCTCCCTGCAAAACGAAAGCATGACCTTTATAATTATGTATATTCTGATTTTTATTTATTTTTGTTGATGTATATTTTTTTTTGATTTATTTTATTATATATTTCTTTTTATAAAAATTTTTGAGTCGCAAGTTTTTTTTTTCTGTTTAATAGATTTTTTTTTAGTAGATTAGTATTTTTTTATATACATATAAGTTTTTACATTTTCAATTTAGGTTTTTTATTTTTTTATTTTAGTAAATAATCAAATTTACTCAGAAAGAAATTTTTGGTTTTCGCTTATTCCCTAGAACTAAAGCTATGCCAGTCAATCGCAGTCCAGACAAAAGTTCGATCGGAGAGCCAAATGACAATTTGCCTTCAGTTTCTAGACCCACACCTAGCAGTCAAAGTGGTATAATAACTAGAGGTAGGGCTCAAGTTGATAGAATGGAAGCTGATCGAAATTCTGCTGGCCAGCCAGCGCAGGTAGAACATCCAGGTGGTTCACAGGATACCGGTTCGGGAATGAATATCTTGGCCTTAATTATAAGTCAGGTGCTGGGGGACGCCACGCGTAGGCAAACTGAAGCTTTAGCAGAGTTCTCCTTAAGGCAAACTCAACTTATGAATAGCATCGAATTAGGATTCCAACGGATGCTTACTCAGACCCCGATCCAAGCTGATCCAATACCCGCTGTAGTGACACCTTTAAGTCAGCAAAGTGGCGAGTCTACCACAGAATTAAGGCCGGATCGTGTTAGCCAGATTATAACCAACTGGAAATTGCGATTTACCGGTAAAGGTTTTTTATCGTTAGATGACTTTATCTATAGAGCCGAAGCCTTGACACGACAGACCTTGAAGTGTAACTTTGTATTACTAGCACGCTATTCGAGCAATTTGTTTGAGGGAAGTGCAGCAGAATGGTTCTGGAGGTACCATAGGGGCGTGCAGGACTTACGAAGGGCCGATTTATGCGCAGCATTAAGAACTCGGTTTAAAGATGAGCGCACCGATTGAGATATTCAAGCCGCGATAGATCGTCGCAAGCAAAAGTTGCACGAAAGCTTCGATGAGTTTTCCGAAGCAATTGCAGCTATGGCTGATCACCTATCATGTCCCTTAACAGACTCATATTTGATGGGCGTGCTCAGATCGAATCTCTTACCGGAGATTCAGCACGAGCTGTTGCATATTCCTATTCAAAGTGTGGCTGAGTTGCGTCAAGCCGTACGTAGGCACGAAAACTTTAAGCAACAAATGTCGAGGATGCCGAGTCTTAACGCAAGACCTGTTCAGAAGAAATCAATAAACGAGCTAGCTGAACAGGTAGATAGCGATTTAGAAAGCGAGGTTGAGGTAGTAGATGACGTTGCTGCTATAGAAGTAGAATGCTGGAACTGTCAAGGAAAAGGGCATAGATACCTTGACTGTTCAGCGGAGAGGCGAGTATTTTGCTATGGGTGCGGAAAGCCAGACACCTATTGACCAAGCTGTAATAAGTGTCAGAGTTCAAAAAACCGAAAACCTCGAGCACCGTTCAACAGTGCTCGCCAAAACTAATTGTTGCCATTATCGATAATTCAGCTTTAGCGGATATTCCGACAAAGCTTTTAACTTATAATATAAACGTACCAGATTTTCAAAATATCCCTGCTATACAAAAACCAACACTGTCATTAACCAATAGGAAAATTGTTCGTTCACGCCTTCGCATAAAACAACATTTTCAAAGAGGAGGCAAGAGAGGTCCAAATTATTGTCTGCAATAGTAGACAATCCTTTAGATATTCGACCATATGCAGAGTTGACAATTTTAGGTAACCGATACACAGGCCTTCTAGATACTGGAGCTTCAATAAGTTGCATTGGAGTAACATTGGCCAGTAAATTTATAAAGGATAATGTAGAGTTCAAACCGTTGTCATGCTCTGTTAGAACGGCTGATGGAAAGTCGCAAGAAATAATTGGCAGACTTACCACGACAGTAGGTTTTAAGCAACACGAAAAAGAAATTTCGTTTTACATTGTGCCGTCTCCATCGCAATCGCTCTACCTAGGTATCGATTTTTGGAAAACTTTTGACTTGCTTCCACACTGTCTTCTGCAAAGTGAAATTTTAGCTCTGGATGACCCGCTATTGCGACCATTGTCAGACAAAGAGCGACAACAATTAGAATCAACTGTTGACCTTTTTCCTTCATTTACCAAAAATGGATTAGGGCGTACAACTGTGCTTTCACACAGCATAGATGTCGCGGATGCCAATCCGATCAAACAAAGACATTTTCCCGTATCCCCAGCCATTGAAAGAATCATGTATGAAGAACTAGACCGAATGCTTGATCTGGGTGTTATCGAGGAGTCGAACAATGCATGGTCCTCCCCAGTCGTTCTGGTGCGTAAGCCTGGAAAAGTTAGACTCTGCTTAGACAACAGAAAAGTAAATGCCGTTATGGTAAAGGATGCTTATCCAATGCCATTCATGGATGGAATCCTGAGCCGTTTGCCTAAAGCAGAGTTCATTTCGAGTTTGGATCTTAAAGATGCATTTTGGCAAATTCCTCTCGATCCTAAATCGCGAGATAAAACACCATTTTCTGTAACTGTCGACCCCTTTATCATTATAAAATTATGCCATTTGGATTATGCAACACACCTCAAACTATGTCCAAGCTAATGGATAAAATAATTCCAGCGCATTTGAGGAGAGAAGTTTTTATATATCTTGATGATTTATTGATTGTGTCAGACACGTTTGAAAGGCATTTAAGTACGCTTAGGGAACTAGCATCTCAGCTTACTAAGTCCGGTCTGACGATTAATGTTGAGAAAAGTAAATTTTGTCTGAAGCAAGTTCAATATCTGTGTCATATTGTAGGGCATGACACAATTGCCACATGTACATATGTATTGGCATCCCACTTCAACACACATTATTGCACGATTGTATATATGTACATACATAAATATGTACAATTAGTTTTGCAGTTGCTGTTGTGTTGAAAGAAAACTAAGTTCTAATTACATACATTGCGTAACTAAAACTTAAAAATCGCCTACCGCTGTCGCCCCTCTTTAATGTTTTTGATCTTTTAATTTATTTTAAAAAAATTATGAAATACAAAAGAATTTCACATGTTGATCGCGGCAGCAATCGAACCTCGAGAACACGCTCAATATCAGTGGTCTTAGAGTCCGGGACATAGTCCACTCAGCCACTGAACATCTATTGCAGTTGTCGAAAATGGTGAGACATTAGACAAAACGACAAGACGCAATATGCATTCTTAGTTTGTGCCAAAAAAATCAAGAAGAAGCACATGTAATGAAATTTGGTACGCGCAAGAAATGCATACCTATACCTATTGCCTACGGTATACTATGATAATCCATGGCCTTATACAGTCAGCTCCTGACTGACGTTTGTATTTTTATTACGGTGTTTATTATGTGCTGAAAATTGAAAAAGTATTTAGCTAGCATAAATTGAGTCATCTAATTTTGACTTTGTAGGGATTTACTGCCTTAAATTTATTTTTAGTTTGTCTGGAAACATGCCTTTATAATATAAAACAAACAACGACAGCTACTCTTTAGTGCGCATGACTGGATACCCTTTGCCCAAATTTGCTAAACTTTTTTAAAAATTCGTATGCCACCTAGTGCTTTCTGCAGGATGATTTGTTACGTGGTACCCCATGTTTTGGAATATATTGGTAGAACAACTATCAACTGTTCTAGTGCACATGCACATAATAATGGATTTGCTACGGCAGATGTTCCTAAAACGATTAATATCGCCTGGTCAGTAGAGCTGGGATACTATCGAAATCGATGGCATATTTCATGTTTTCGAAGTTTAAAAACTTCAAACAGTAGCAGCACTGTTCATCAACTTAAAGCCGTAAACTGTCTCGAGCAGAAATCATAAATTCTGCCAAGAAATGCAGAAAAATGGACTGACATGGTGGTGTAAGCTGGGAGATGCTACTTAAGAAATATAATTGTTTTCAAGCTATTGAAAAAAACACATGGGCTACCACAAAACAATCACCATGGGGCTTCTTCAACACAGTTGATTTTCGTAACATTGTGCCTCATTTCTTCTAAATGATTTTTTCATTTGATTTATCATAAACATTATGTTATTATCTATATACAGTATCGGTAGACCGGCATTGCTTTATTTTATCTATTTTTTCCCGATCTTTTGAAGATTCTAGTTCATTCCTTCACATTTGTACAATCAAGCAATAGTAGTGCCAGAGCAAAAATGTTTAAATTACACAGGCCCACAAAAAAAAAAAAAGTTTCATGATCTGGGTAAGCGTCATATGCAGTTATGTGTCGCTAAATTCGAATCCGAGGTCAGAATTTTGCCATCACGTCTGGCCTTCGACATAACCTCACAAAACTGAAAAACCTTAAAGTATTCCCCAAAAGATATAGAATCCTGATCTAAGCATGTGATATATGTATGTTTTATCATGTATTTTTTTCGTCTAAGTCCGAATCCGAAGTCAAAATTTACGTAGCACTTCTGAGTTTCGACTTAACCTCAAAAAACTCGAAAAATTGTTGAAACCCCAAAAAATAATGGGGGGTCATGATCGGATCATGCGATATATGTTTCTATATGTTTTTAGACCTTCCGAATCCGAATCCAATGTCAAAATCAGCCTAAAAAATTTTTGAAAAACTTCCAACATTTTTATTTTTTTTGATAATTTTTTACTGAATTTGTACTTATATGTGGAATTATGTATTTAATTTATGTTTTTTATTAATTTAAATACAGGTTTGAAGTAATAAATCATTACTCATATTAACCTAATCCGTATACTGATAAATTAATAATATTATATTATTAATAATAATATTAAAAAAAAAACCTTTTTTATATTAAATTTGAATACACCCTAATCCAATTTAAAAAAAAAATACAAATTTTGGAAGTTTTTCAAAAAATTTTTAGGTTAGATTGAAATTTATACGTGATAGGCAGGTTTTGACATTGGATTCGGATTCGGAAGGTCTAAAAACATATAGAAACATATATCGCATGACCCCATTATTTTTTGGGGTTTCAAAAATTTTTCGAGTTTTTTGAGGTTAAGTCGAAACTGAGACGTGCTACGTAAATTTTGACTTCGGATTTGGACTTAGAAGGACAAAATACATGATAAAGCATATATCACATGCTTAGATCAGGATTCTATATCTTTTGGGGGATATTTTAAGGTGTTTCAGTTTTGTGAGGTTATGTCGAAGTCCAGACGTGATGGCGAAATTCTGACCTCGGATTCGGATTCAGCGACCCAAAATACATATGCAACAACTGCACAACTGCATATGACGCTTACCCAGATCATGAAACTTTTTTTTTTTTTGTGGGCCTGTTTTATAGATATATGTATATATAAATTAGAAATGTGAAGGAATGAATTGGGTTTTTCACGGGATTGGGAAAATATAGATCACAATCAAAAAGATTGCTGTATACATGTAAATAAATATATAATTATAATTTTTATATTAAAATATAATTATAAACTACTTCTTATTATGAATAATATGAATTAAAAGCGGTAATTGATCATTCCTCTTTTCACGAAGTTCATGAATTTCGTTTGAATGCTGATGAGGATAAACCGAAACCCGATTTCTAAATTTCACAGTGTGTATCGCTCCTACTATGCAATTTAGGGGAAGTTTATTGTAGTTTTCAATCATATTTTTGGCCAATGATTCCTTTGCAGTTTGCTTAATTTAAAACAAGTAAGAACGGCTACAGTCAAACTATAATGCCATAGATTGCTTGACAGTGGTGTAGCTTTCGCCCAATAAAATTGTTTACTTAAATAATTCAAAGTTGACCGTATTTGTGTTGTACCTCTAATTGTCAACGAATATTAGGCGCTCATAATGGACACGAATGGACAGATTGATTTATCGATTCGGTTGTTGATGCTATTTATTTTATAAAAACTTAAGCCAGTCGACTTCACAAAAATTATGATGAAAGGAAAGAGGGTCTACTTCTTAGTTTCACATATTTCGAAACTTTTTATTAGTTTTAATGTACCCTGAAAAGGATTTCACCCAGTTCATTTTCATTCACGAGATATAGCCATTTATAGCCACTTTTGCGCTTCGCCCTGCATAGTCGATTAATTGTTCAACTTTAAATGCGATTACCCAAAAGTCATGTTCTTTCAAAGTTTTGGCAAACGCCGGCTAACAATATTATAAATATTGGGTGTATCTAAACTTTATATTGTATTAATCCGAAATATTGTAATAACCTTATCGTGGGGCTATAGCCAAGAAAATAAATGTATACTACTATTTGTTTTAAAGTTTTACTTTTTCAAACTTGAGAAAATTTGCCACAAATTCGCATATCATTTTTTTCATACACGGATGCTTGATGTTTTTTCAGCGTCAAACTGTTTTAACAAATATTTAGCTAAAAGAACATATAAATTAAATTAAAAAAACCGTGTCATTATATTGTACAATTTATATGTTCTTTATTTTAATTCATTCACGTCCATTCGTCTGGCGCTTTCTCGAGAGAATGATCGCACTTCCTCGATCGTGACAATATATCAAGTGCCCGTTTCTTATCGATAGTTACAGTGTTCCCTTATCTTTAACTTATATTATATTTAAACTATTTACAATATCATATCTAGTTTTCTTGCAATTCGCTATTAATAAAACCTATTGGAATTCGCGCGTGTAAAAAGGCGACCGACCGCCTTAAATAAAAGTAAAGAAATAAATCTAAATAAATTTTAAAAATAAATTGTTTTAAGGCTGACAACATTTAAACATTTGTTTAATGTTTTATCTGGTATATAACAAAATTAGCTGATTGGGGAAAACCCAGAAAACGTTAAGTAGAATTCTGTCGGCTTTATATCACGTAGACATGAACATTTAAATATAAATGAAGTAAGTTTAAATATAAATGAAGTCAATTTTAGATAATGTTTACCGAAATGTAAATAACTGAATCGTTGGCTTATTTCAAAAATAAGTCTAGTGACCAAACATGTGAAACTTTGGGTATCGGGTATATCACTGTCGAGCACACTAGACTGTAGCTTAATTATTTAAATTTTAAATATTTAGTTATAGAACTCTAAAGCTATTTAATATTTATACATTTATGCTGACTCAAATTTGTATTGTCTTTTTACTTTAGCACTCTATTAACTCGATCGATAAAATAATGTAAATTTCTTATCTTTTCATGTTTTATACAATTTGAACATTTACTGTATACAACCCGAATCTCTAATTTTGATAACTTCTCCACTACTACATACATCTATATTTTATGGCGTACCCGAAACTACAAATAACAAATACCACCACCAACCACGATAAATTTGCAACGATAATCGTCTTCGTCTAATCGGTGATCGTTTATTATTCCTCTACCTTTTGTTCACATTTACGAAATACGAAAATTTCAAATTGCAAAAATACAACAACAAATAACTTAAACAAATAATTTTGCAATTATAATTGAAAATATATTTGACGCGTAATCTTGATATCGATTCAAATGAAACGAATTCTTTTTGGATTTGGTACAATCTTTGGTGAGTGAAACTGAAATTATATTTTAAGAGCTTTTGGTTCTGTCCTATCACATCGGGAAGTGGCAATATACCAAAATTATGTAAAAAAAAACCCCTTGCTCCATTACTGAAATAGTTAAGACAGTTTGTGGTTTGTTTTTGCATACTGTTTCTATATACAAATAAATGTATATAGTATAACTGGGTATATATGTCACGCCCCTTCAATTTTAAGTAATATATAATTCTGTCGCATTTATTTGTAATTGCAAAACATTATCTCTGGCATGCGCGGTATCAAAATATTCAAAATAATTTTACTATTTAAAAATTTAGTATTCCCAATACTATTAAAATTTAATTTGAATTAACATTAAATATGTGCAACTACATAGTGAAAAACTAATTCATTTCATTGTGTTTTCAAGAATATAAAAAAATTAAATTTGAATTATGCATGATATAACAGACATTTGAAATCAGTCACTTATATTATATTAACATGAATTTGCTGTCCCGCATATATGCTTATTTTGACGCTCTTCTGTTCTGTTGTTTCAAGCATTATAATTAGTATGATGATTATCCTCATTAAGTTCATTATTAAGTTCACAGTCCAAATTTGTTGTTTTGATTATTATTGTCACACGCTAATGTTTGTTTGTTCAACTTTCTTGTAATGAATGAAGGCTAGATTAATTTCTAATCAACTTTAGGTATTATTTTAAAAATATTTTGATTAATATATTTTATGTACACTAAGCCTTTAAAAACATGTTTGAAAGATACTTTGAGACTCGTGCAGTATGAAAGTTAGATTTCTACTATATACATAGGTTGCATATATAGGTTCACAAAAACGGATAAGAATCTCAGTTTCACTCGCAGATATCATACAGTCAAGTCTGCTAACTTTTAGCTTTCGTCATTGTATTTACTTCATATTTAATTTGTTGTATATTGTCTTATTTTGATCTATGTATTTTGACGAGAACTTGATTATCAGGATATCATTTACTCCAAAAACTACACTATTAATGCTAAAGTCTATCAACATCCGTGAAGACTTTTTCAATATATTTTCAAATTTTGTTTAACTTGAATGTTAAAATTTTCTCGAAATATCTTAAACTGATTTATGTTATGAATATATTCTACAAAACTAATACGGTCGGAATATAAAATATCATCTAAAGGCCTGTCTCCAGATGAACTAAATTGAATTGCCTACATTTTGTACATTATTCCGGCACGCAGTGTGACCGTTTTAACATACTTCGCTTTGCCAGAATTTAAGCTCTTTTTTGGGGCTGGCTGAAATATAAAAACTGGTCGCACAACAAATATTCCAAAACAATAACTATGACCAACTTTGTAAACATAAATTAACTGCATTCGCAGAATTGTTAGCGTTGCGGACTTCTAGAACAGTAGTCACGGACACAACTCCCTTCGCTTGCCTAAATACTTTTTTTGACTTCCATCGTTAAAAATGATCGATATTTTCATTACGGTATTTATTACGTGCTGGAAATTGAAAAATAATTTCGCCAGCTAAAATTTAGTCAGCCGACTTTGATTTTGTATGGATTTTCTGCGTTAAATGTATTTTTAGTTTGTCTGGAAACAGGCATTAAATATCAAAACTAAACATTCTGTTCCTTAAAAACAATGTTATGGATTTTATGTTTAGATGATAACATTTAAATCGTATAAATTGAGCTTAGAACCCCGATAAACTTAGTACCGTTTAAACCATTAAAAAAAAAAGTAACAAGAAAAAAATCTCGTTATTTATTTATATAAATTATTCTAAATTATTTGATCTGTATAAACCATTTTTATTAATTTGTTTTATTTATATTTCTTTTCATTGTTAATGTCTTCAACATGACCACGATATTGCAATAAAAAACAACCATAATCGTCTGAATACCTACACTGCCACCATCACATTACCTAATACAAAATCTGCTTGATACCCGTGTCCGCTTTATATTATTGCGGGAAACAAAACTCAATTGCCATCGAATAAAAAATAACAACTCAACAATGTGAAATCAATTGAAATGATTGGATTAAATTAAAAAAACAACAATTGAATAATGACGTACTCTGATTATGATAATCGACTACGACTTAACATTCATTGTATCAAAAACACCATCAACACTTATTTGAACAATCGAATAATAACACATTGCACCAATCAAAATATGAAATGAAAATACTTAATACTGATAAAAACAATCGTTTTCCAAAATGCAATTCATTGGACCTTAATGTACTTCCACGAACTGACACTGATTCGATATCCATTTTACCTATGTGTACCGTGTACCTACATACTTTGTACTTGTACACATGTAGTCTGTTTAACCGACTTAGAATGGCATCGGCTGTTAAATCAAGCAGACACTTTCCAAGGAATGTTCCATCACGTTCAACCTTTCACTCTGGTGAGTTTTCTGTTTACTTATTTTTATTAGTTTTAGTAAAATAACTTATTTTTATTCAAAGTATTACTTACACCTTGCAACAACTGTATAACGTAATTCGGTTTTTGTTCAAAACAAATTTTATATATTTTATTATTTACAAATGCTTTGTTATGCAACCATAGCGACCGCAAATCTCTTGCACGAATAACAAAACTAAAAAATTACATTCTTTTATATTTTATAATGGAAATAAAATAATAACAATAAGTACATTTTATCAAGTATAATTTGGTATAGTTTCCTGTATTTTTTTATTTTATTAATCCGTATCATTTACATAAATGATTGATTATTATTTCAATTAAATCATATGTGATATGTGTATTGTCGAGAAATATCGTGTTAATGAAAATAAAAAAATTCATTTAATAACTGCATGTGGATGGCATAAATATATATTAATATGACTTTGAATGTCGATAAGTGCTATTATCAGTAAACCACAGATAGAAGGTAAACTTCGGCATGGCCAAGGAATTTGGCCTTTCCAGCTTTAAAATCATTATTTTTGACTGATCCTCCTCATATGAATCCGTAGAAGGTTACTGTATAACTTATTTTCAGCTATACAATGCGATAATTTGAAAACAATACACACAAAAACTCTTATTTGTTATGGTTCTTTTATTATTATAAAATTTTTATATAGAAATGCTCAGTCTTACAAAAATAACATGCACCAGTAAGTTCAATGGCATCTATACACTATATTGTCCGACCCGGCTCGTTAGAGCTATTAACAACTATCAGAAATAAGAAGAAGATAAGTGTACAATTTTATCAAGCTGTCTTCAAAACTGGCTGACTAGTTACAACAGACGAACATACGGACAGACATACGGACATAGTTTTATGGAGACAGATATAGCTTTAACTGTGCGTTGTTAAATTCTGGGCAAGATGATATAATTTGATATAATTATAATACATATAATGATATAATTTGTAAAAAAAAAAACAAAAAAAAGTGTGTGTAACAGACAGAATGCGCCGTGACAGACCTTAAAGTCGATTAGACTTACTTTGCCAAAGCAGACTAGTGCGCTTAATAAGACGACGACAAAACACAGAATTCTTATATATCTTTCTCTTATGTTAGAGGCCTTTTCTATTTTCCTTCTAAACATTCTTTATTTTACTTCTCAGTTTTTCGTATTAAATGAGACTTAGTTAAAACCGGAGATCCTAAGCTCCGAAGTTTTACCAAGTAAGTACGCTATATACAGGCGTGATCGATCTGATCGCCGTGCTGGTGCGTTGTTATTGCAGTTGACTCCACCATTACATCGGATATTATACAACTGGAGATTCAATATGATATTGAATTTATTTGTGTGAAACTACACCTTCCCGGTTTCTTCTTATATAAAACCTGCTCTTATATTCCGCCGTCATCGGAATTGTCAGTCTATTCACAAAATTTGGCTGTAATTAAGAATGTATTTAATCTGTTATCAGACAGGGATCAGTTCATAGTCCTTGGTGACTTTAATATTCCTGTTTGCAATTGGACACCTAGTGCTGGGGAATATTTTCTGTTGCCTTCCCAGCAACACGACCTTTTTGATAGACTGTTTGACATGCCATTGTCGCAGGTCAATCATGTTCTTAATTCAATTTCAATTTTACATTCTTTAATTTAATTACATTAAACCAAATCTTAAGAATTTATTTTTGAATATATAACATATATAAGTATCCAATTTAGCACAGTTTGATTATTTCACTTTGCACTGCAAGGTTTCTGTAAAAAAATCACACAATTTCCCTGTAACATGCGACGGACTTATTTTAATTGCAAACAACACAAAAAGGATTTCTTACAAGAATCTTAATTTTGGATGATTGTTTCTTTGGTTTACATGTCATAGTGGTAAAATTTTGACAAAATAGCGCCAACATTTACAAAAATAGGGCAATGTGGTTAATTTGGTTGCAGAATCTTGATAAATAATCAAAATCGGCCGGCAGGTTGGCAATTAAATCGATCAGATCCAAAGCAATTTAAATGTTTATTCAGTATTTAAAAAAATATTTGTAACAGGTAAAACTTGGACTTGATAGCAAAAATGCAGATTTTTAGACCATGTGCTGGGCCGCGAACTAAGCAAACTTTGTTATAATGAAATTTTATTTTGAATTGATTTGTTACTTAGCAATATTAAAAGTTAGAACACTTGACTTTCACTTATTTTAAAGTTCTAAAAATCGATAGAAAATATTATGAGTTCAGGTCAAGTTTATTGTTATAATATTAATAAAGTTTATTGTTAAATCAATTAAAGATTGTCTAATATGAGTTAAACCTGAAGAGCTAACTAACGTGTATTTGAGAGTGCGAATGCAATGTGCTCCGGAGGAAATCCATTTGTTTTTGTAAAGACTGTCGAAAGTTATCTTACTAAAGGCGGTCGACTGTAGCTTCAGTTATTGGCTTTTGGTTGATGTTATAATAATATTAACATGTTTGCAGTCTATATGTGTATAGTTCATCATTTCTACTAATGTCTTTCATCAGAACAATCATATTTCTACATACTGTTCGTTCGTCGTGTATATAACAAATTTCGTTCTCACACTCAATTTTGTAATTATAATTTGTATCTTATTTTGTAGCTTGAGCATTTATATATCCAACCTCTTATACATAAACATAATGTAGTATAATGAAGAAGATTCTAATAAACTAATGTGCTATTATTATTATAGGTCAAACCAGACCACGAAACAATACTGCACTGGAATACTCTGGCACAAGTGGTACCTCTGGTGACTCACCGCATCCTGGTCGAATGAGCTTTTTTTCAAAACTTTCCTCACGTTTTAGCAAACGGTAAGTTTCGTTCATAATTAATTAATAATATCCACTTATTCCTCTTTTTGTTATTTAATACTGCAATTAAAGCAAACGCTTTTTGAAATGTTTTTTATTTAAATACTTCATTTTTGTACATTTAGTTTTCTCTCATTTCTCTCTTTATATGTTTATAATTTATTGCTACATTTTTGCATATTTACACATACACATATGTACATATGTATGTGCTTATGTTTTGTACCAAATCCGTATTAATTAGGAGAATATTATATTTTTAAGATAACCAGCAAGCAAGCGTCATCAAAAATCGTGTAATCTGCGGGATAAAAACTTATAATTTTATGAATATAAATAACTTTTTGAAATACATATTATTAAGAATTATTATTTCATACAAATATTATTGGTTAGCTGAATTCAACGAACGAAATGATGAAAGTGAAACAGTGTAACATGAATCGTAAATAGGAAACGATTCTATGATAGAGTGAAGTATTGCATAGTTTTGCAATCCCTTCTGAGTGGGCTTAGGATTATATGACAATACTTATATGACTAACTTGCAAAGCTATAAATTTTACATTTATAGAATAGCTCGAAAAGAATTTCACAACCCTAATAAAGAATACGGCAATAAATTCAACAGCAAATTTCTCTTATGTTATTATTGCGCTTTGTTGCAATACAAAATAATTCTAAAACTCATGAAGCCAGAAAACATCATACTCTAACATTTGATAACATTAATTGTTTTCACTTCAAGTATTAGTTTATTTATCATTTAAATAATTTTTGTTCGTTTTTTCGTGTATGACATTTGTTATGTTTTGATTTTTGCCTGTTTAATTTTGTTTTAATTATCAGTACTTTAAGAGGGAAGTATGTAAATATCTAACAAAAACAAAATACAAAAAAAAGAACAACTGAATGAATTTCTGGAATCAGTTGGGTAAATTAATAATATTCGACAATATACCTAAGTACTTGGCTAAATAAATAAGTTTGTGTAAAATATGGAACAAAGTGCTAGACTATTTTAGATTTGAAATGGATAACCTTTTAATTTGTTACATTGAAATTAATTAATATATAGATTCGGATACAAAACAAATACAAAACTACGCATACATACATATGTAACTACGTGCAATGTATACATGTTAATGGAACTTAATCAATTTGCTTGGCCACATTGTGCCACAAACCGTCTATTCCTTTGTAACTCTCTTGCCCTCTCCGTCACTTTATTTTTTATGTATGTATATAATAAGGTTATTACAATGTTTTGACCATAATTTCATTTGCCCACTTGTTGTGTACCAGTGTGTATAACCATTTATGTATTTATGTATGAATATGCATACATTTTCACTCTACTCTTTTTTGTTCTTGTCTTTTCTTCTTCATTTTCAATGCATTGACATCTAAAACAACAATTCAATTGCAGTTATAATTAAAAGTAATTCCCTTTTAAAGATATTGTTTCCGTTTATTCAAAATGTGACGTTTTCTTTTCTTTTCCTTTTCCAATATCAATAAACAACAATTTTTTAGTTCTACTTCATTTTTATCTTATCTTATCTGTCTTCCTTTCTTTTCTCGTATTTGTTTACCCATTATTAATATTTTTTCCAGCCGTGAATAATTTGTTTAAAATTTTTTCTTTAATTTTAGGCCAAACCAGTAATTAACAAAACAAGCATAACCTACTTCTTGTTAATAGTCTTATAACTGAAACAAACGATTCCCCCTTAAGTAAACTCGCGTGACGGAGAGAGATACACTTATGAATAAAATCAAACAGAATTCAGATTAATTCTTCCGATTCGTACCTTCTCTAAATGAACGTCGTTGACAACGTTGAGTTCCGTTACGTTGATAGAAGTTCAAAATGCATCTATGTTTTACTATAATTATGAACTAATTATAATTACACATTTATACAAATTAATAACAAATATAAAATACCCAAAAACAAACAGAAACCAACAGTTCTTTGTTTTCTTTGTTTGTACATTTATTTGATTTATTGAAACAACCTGGAAATGCGATAAAAAAACAAGCACAAAATAAAGATAGCAAAATAAATAAAATATGTATATAACTATTATTAATATTGGCATTTGTTTTTATCTTTCCGACTGCTGCTACATTTAAGTAGTACAAAATGCCGATTTAGTTGCTACATACAGACGTCAAAATTACCAAACGCAGTTGCAAGTTATAAAACTATGAACTAACTAATCAAAATTTGTATATTCATGTTATGTATGAGAGTATTTGTATTTGTATTTGATCCTTTCGTAAACGTGACGCGCTGTCGCTGTCTGGATTAATATAAAAAAAGAAGGAAACATTAATTTTTAAGCACACTCAACAAAGCATAAATACAATTTTTAAAAAAATGCTTAGATACCTTAGGGAAAACTACATTTAATTTAATATTTAATGAATTATAATTAATGCATGTCTTGTTTGTTTGAAAAATGGTTGTATTCTATCGGAAAGTTTTATATATATCTTATATAATTAGTTATACAAAAGTTATAGAAATGTTATTTTATGAATTACATATAAAATAAGTAATTAACATTTAATCTGTTATGTATATGGCTTTCAATTTATTCAACTTATTATTTCTTATTTTATTTTCCATTTCATTTCAAATTGTATTTTTGTGAGCTCTTTAGATATAAGATAAGATAGCGTCGACTCAAAAGTAATGATTGCAATTTGTACATGCCGGTATGCAACAATAAACCAACAAACTAGAAATAACTAAACAATCATTAGATGTGTTGCTTTTCTACCGGCGTACAGACTTTTGATACGATTTCACACTTTTTTGTATACCGAGATTCAGAATTAAATCATTTAATTGTTGAAGAATATGCAAATGTATTATCTGCGTGCATGGGAACATTTACAGTGCCGCTCAACTGAATAGGTTTGACTATTTGTTTAGGTTTGAAACGTTGTAACTTAGTTATATGCAATCCGATTTCAGCGAAATAAATTTGTATATATGAATCGATCAGTCATTTGTTAAATAGCAAAGTTTCTGATCTCTTAGTTTTGTTTTTATATAATTTTTATTTTTTTTTCAAAAACATAACAAAAAATCTTCATTTTCTTGGCTCAACTGAATAGGTTTGACCACTAAAACTATTTAATAAAGTATACATTCATTAGTATAAAGAAAAATTTCAAGGCACTGGATAGTTTAAATAATATAAGGCACTATTTTAGCATTATTTAGTATTCGGTATGGCCACCCTTGCTTTTAATTATTTCAAACATACGGTTTGGTAAGGAATCATAATATTTTGTAATTTCATTTAGTGAAATTGTTGACCAACTAGGGTCTCAGTGTCACTAAATTGTCTTCCTCCTTCGTACACTCTTTTGGACAAAAGTCCCCAAATGTTTTCAATAATGTTAATTTCAGGGGAGTAAGGCGGTCACTTGAGCAATTTTACGTTTTGGTCTTTAACCCACTGTTTTATAATCCGAGCCGTATGGATGGGAGCGTTGTCATGTTGGTACGTCCATTGAATATGACCATAAATCTCAGAAAACTGAGGAAAAGCCTTTTGAAGCCCAGTCTTATACACGTTTGCGTTCATTTTCGAGGTGACAAACTGGAGCTCGCATGTTCCATAGAAAGATATGGCTCCCCACACCATTACACCACCTGCACAAGTGTGATGACGGCTTAAAAAACATTCTTCCTTTCTTATATCATGGAAATAGTAATTATAGCCATCCGGTCCATCGAGGTTGAACTTCTTTTCATCGGAGAAAACCACCGTCTTCCACTCCTTGTTCCACGTCATGTGTTCTCGGGCAAATCGCAGTCGTGCTTCATTAAGAGCATTATTGAGAGGTTGTTTTTTTTTAAATTTTTAATCTCTTCAAGTATTTGGAACTTTGAATAATTCGTTTTACCGTGGCCACACTAGCATTTACACCGCATTTTTCCAGCAGAAAGGTGAGAATTTGAGGCAGTTCGTAGAAAAAGTCGCCTCTCTGATGGTGTTGTTGCATATTTTTTTCCTCCTTTCATTTTTTTTCCATAGTCGGTTTCATTACAGAGAAAATTACTCACAACGTTTTGACTTCGACCGACTTTCTTGGCTATTACAGTGTTTTAGGCCAAATTCAATATAGCCTTTGATTTGACCTTTTTTAAAATCGGGTAAAGGTTTTCTGAGGCCCATTTTAGAAAAAAATGATAAAAGATGATTTTAATTTTAGAATACAAAAGAATTCAACTCTTTTTAATCACGCGGTCAAACAAAAAGTGAAATCAAAAGTGTAAAACCTATTCAGATGAGCCAAAAATAGTGCACACATTGAGCGAATTTCATGATGAAAAGAGAACAAAATGTGAGAAAGATTTTTCAAACCTATTCAGTTGAGCGGCACTGTATATCTTATATAATATAGGAATGCGTCAAATTTAATAATAAAAAAAAATTGTCGTGATCTGGGTATGCGGCATATGCAGTTATATGTATTTTGGGTCGCTGAATCCGAATCCGGGGTCAGAAATTCTCCATCACGTCTGGATTTCGACCTAACCTCAAATTTTTTTTTGAAGTAATGTACATCGCATTGTTTGCATTTCTTGTATCGTCTGAGCAAATTAGGCGCACGATAATTCGACGATATATTTTTTAAAATTGGCTATGCGAGACTGTGCCATGAAAGAAGGTGATTGTCGGACAAGTTAATGAAAAAAACCGGAAAGCACGGCTACTTTCGGCATGCCGAAGATTTATACTTTTACAGATTTTAGCTTTTATCTCAGTCTATTTAAATGCAATAGTACAGAATTCTATAACATTGCTGTATGCATGTATTCGTTAACAGCTACTTACGGCACGAAAATAATTGAAATGAATAACCCTCGGTTTATTGATAAGTCTGCATCAAAATAATTCTAAAAACTTCTATTTGTATCGAAAAAAATAACGCTCAACAAATCATTATTTTCTGAGCGAAAATTGTTCGGTCACAAAAATAATTATTATTGTTTGAGTGTTTTGGAAAAGATCATGAAATTGGGGATCACCATAACTAGATATGCCAAGAGTAAACAAGTGGACTTTTCTTAGTGGTTGATTTTTTCAATAAAGGGGCCAGGATGGTATGCGATGCTGAAAAAATAATTATTCAAGTTTTGTACAAATTCGTCAAATCTGTTGTTTTTTGTTCAATGACATTCTGTCTCTTTTTGTGAGAAAAAAAGAGCGCGTTTCTGCTTTGTCTTACATTAGATGACAAAGCTAACACGTGTTTTGCATTATCAGATAAGTGCCGGCAAATGCAATTGTGATTATTTTCCCTAATTTGAAAGGCACAACAATAAAATTTTACGGTGATTAATTTAAAAGTTTGACATAATATTTTGTGAAAATGGGAAGAGGAACGGTTCTATCTTTGGAGGAAAAATCCAAAAGCACAGCTTTCTATGAATGCGGGCTATCTTTTCATAAAATCGCTGGAAAAAACTAGTAGACATCGCAAAACGATAGCTAATTTCCTTCATAACAAGAATACATCTGGAAAGAAAGGTGGCAATAACCGAGTCATTACCGAGGCAGATCGCAGGTCAGTCCGAGAGGCTTCCACCTCTCTAAAATCTGTAAAAAAAGTGGTGTTAACACGAACAAATCAACGATTCAAAGGGTGATAAAGGACGCTGAACATGAGACAAAAACTAAAGTAAAAACCACATGACATGCTCGGTGGCGTGGCAATACGTCGTATTTTCGGATGAAAAGAAATTTAATCTGGAGGGAGCAGACGGCTATTGATACTACTTACTACCACGATTTGCGTAAAGAGGAGCATCTTTTGGATCGGTAACACAGTCGGGTCGGGGTGTTATGGTATTGGGCGCCGTATCCTATCATGGCCACTGTGAATTGCAGTTTTTAACACAAAAAATTAACGCGAAAGACTATAATTGCGTATTAAAAACGGCATTCCCGTTCTTTAAAAACCTTTTTGGAAATCTGGAATGGCATTTTCAGCACGACAATGCCCCGATCATTACCTCCCGTTCTGAAACACATGGATTCAACGAGAGCAACAGTCGCGCAAAACGCGCAGTGGGATACCCTTCGACCTATGTTCCCGTGTAGTTTAATTTGTTAAATTCATACACATATGCATATGCACATGCTTTGAAATTAATCCCGAAAGATGGCGATCGCGCTTCGCGCTCGCCCGCCTCCCTTGTTAGCTGACAGAAGCACTTGGTTTTATGCTCATACTTTCTTAAATAACTTCTGTGATTATTGTCCGATCGGATTGTTATTTGGAGACTACGTAGATATTTCATTCAGCTTAGTATATGTTAAAGTCAGAAAGTTGCAGCTTTTATACAGCGCTTACAAATTGAGTTCAAAATTTAAATCATTGATAAACTTGATCTGCGCCGAGTATATAGAAACCTTCATTCCAAATTTGGAGTCTCTAGCAATTATAATAGCTGAGATCTGTGTGTTCATCTGGTCAGACGGACTTTCGGACATCCGGACATCCAAAACGGCGAGGGAAACGAATGAAAAGTTGGATAAATATTATAGGGCTAATGCTCCGTCATATTACACCGTCAAATATTGGTTTCGAGAGTTTCGGCCGCATCGGCAGGCCCTCGGATGTGGTCACAGAGGAAAATGTCGAAAAAATCCATGAGATGATGTTCGCAGACAGGAAAGTAAAATTTGATAAGCTAGCAGATGTCACAAGGATCAGTATTTAGCGCACAAACCATATCCTAAACGAGATTTTTCATATGAAATATTTATGCTGCCGATAAGTGCCGCGAAACTGGCTCGAGACCAAAAACACGAGAAACGAAAGTTTGGCCAAAATAAATTATTTGGGGCTTCAATTATTTCCCTATCCCCCTTTTTCATATGATTTATTCATATTCTTCTCTAACCTCAAAAGATGGCTGATCAATAAAAAATTTAGCTCACACGAGAAATTTTTCGAAATTATCGACACCGCGGAAGAGTAATTTGCAGACCTTCCGGAAAATTATTTTTCGGACGGGATCAAGAAGTTGGAAAATCGCTGGTTTAATAAAATAAAAAAAAATTTTAAAAAAAATGTTTTTTTCATTCCCAAGGAGGTTACTTTTCACTCCACCTAGTAATCATGTAAAGCATGACGAGATAAAAAAATATGCGACAAATGCAGTAATGAATTATCATAAAAAATTCAAATTTTTGAAAGTTTTTCAAATTATTTAGGTTAGGTTGAAATTCAGACGTGATTGGCTGGTGGTTTTGACATTGGATTCGAATTCGGAAAGTCAAAAAACATATAGAAACATATATCGCATTACCCGATCATGACCCCCCATTATTTTTTGGGGCTTCACAAATTTGTCGAGTTTTTTGAGGTTAAGTCGAAGCTCAGACTCGTATTCGGACTTAGAAGGACAAAATACATGTTAAAACATATGTATATCGTATACTCAGATCAGGATTCTATATCTTTTGGGGGATATTTTAAAGTTTTTCAGTTTTGTGAGGTTATGTCGAAGCCCAGACGTGATGACGAAATTCTCACCTCGGATTCAGTAACCCAAAATACATATAACTGCTTATGCCGCTTACCCAGATCATGAAACTTTTTTTTTTTTTGGGGCTGTGTTATTCCTTATTACTGCAACTCTGGTTCTATCGTTAGGCGCCTGTGGCATTGCCAACCGTACCATCTCGCTGCCATCAACTCCATTGTTTACATGTATGTCCAATATACAACATACAACAGTAAAACGCGAGAAACTGCAAAAATAATACTCTTTTCTGTATTTGCTGTATTTTATTTGTCGGTATCATTGTTATGCTCAATATGTGTTGGTTGTCATTGAAGTTAGTTTGCAAGCAGGGCCGCGCCGACCCCCGACAGCGCCTGTGTGCAGAACCTATGAAGCGAATTAAAATGTTAAATGAATATTTTAATAAAAATAAATAAATCTTCTCCAGTTGTACAGTACTTAGATAATATTATCATTAATAAAATATCTAAATGTACAAAACTGGAGAACGTTTAGGAATTATAAATTAGGATGTTTCGTCTAGCCTTGGCTATCTCGTTCGTCAAAATCGGGGAATCTCTCTGACCCCGCCCCACTTGCGTCGCACGCATCGCATCGGGTTGCGTTCACAAAACTCACTCACACTCAGACAAACTCGCCGCCTCTACGGTTAAAAATAACTAGTACTTTTTCTCTGGTTCAAAAGAACTGCCGCCGTTTTAATGTTGAGCTCGTAAGTAATGTAAAATGAAACCCTAAGCGCAAAATGAAACCATAAACGTGAATAAAAATAAACATTAAATATTGAGAGACTTTTTCAATAAGCGTAATGTGGCGCCTATTGCACCTACTTACTTATCGATACAAAAAACACAATCATTTAGGTAACAAAAAAAATTTATGTGGCAGCGGCAGCGCGGCGCTCCTATTGTTTTGGCACCTGTGTGCGCTGCACACTTAACACACAGTTCGCGGCCCTGTCTACAAGTGGCGATTGTTGTCTGTGGACGCTGAAGGAGACTTAGGTTGAACAGGACAATGCGGCGCTTAAGATATTTTCGATGTCTGCAATGTTAATCAAGTCAGGAAGTTTGTTACGGTCGGTTTGCCAGTTCGTAGAACTACTTGAAGAGACGTAGGTTTTATAATTGCATTTTACAATAGGCTATTATGCGGATGGCAACAAATGTACAGCTTACAAAATATTTGCAGTTTTATTGACTAAATTATTATTTCCTTGCGTACAATATTTCACATTTATTATATACATATATTCTGAATCAAGATAAACAAAGAAGTTGAACTAGTCCCGTCCGTCTGTCCGGTTGTCCGTCCATCTGTTGCAAAGCAAACTCTCAGTTGTAGAGCTATCTTGATGACATGGCATACATGAGGGGTCATTAATAATACCGATTTTAGTAAAGCCTTAGACTTAGGTGATCATTCCCTCCTTGCACATAAGCTAAACCTCCTTGGTTTCTCACCAAAACTTCTAAGTGGGATTGTTAGTTATCTGAATGACAGAACACAAAGAGTGCTCTTTGAAAAAGAAAAAGGCATTAAGGTCGCGAACAGACCAATTATGAACCTCTCACCTGTTTGGTGTCAAATATAGGTGCCAAAGTAGAGGTATCAGTGTAGAGGCGGAATAAACCATCGGTTTAACGCCTAGGAGAAATCCGTGCTCCTCGTGGTATCCTTTTTAAACTTGGTATAGTGATAACACGGAAAATTAGGATAGGGAAGGGTCGACTAAGGTACTTGCCGAACTCCAAAAAGGTCATCGGCAAATCGGATACTATCATCGTGTCTACAAACGGCGACATGTCCGAAGCAGACGTTCTCCGCACAATAAAGGGGATTGATGCACTAAGGACCTAGAAGACAATGTCACGCGTTTTAAAAGAACTAAAGACCAAGCCAAACGAGGTGCCGCAACACTTTAAGGTAGCTATGCAGCAAGTGCTAGGAGATAGGGCAACAGCAAGAACAATTAAATTTGTATGAAGACCAGTATTTTTTTTCCAGTCCCAATCAAATTTGAATGGTAAATGCCGTATACTTTTTCCATTTCATCATGTCTACCGATATATTTCCGATAAACCCGTGTCCGTCGCTCTGTCCATCCGTCTGTCCGTCCCTCCGTCAGTTCATCCCTCCGTCCCTCTGTCTGTCCCTCCGTTTGTCCATCAGTCTGTCCGTCCGTCTGTCCGGCCGTCCGTCTGACGGCCGATTTTTGTTTTGTCCAGATATTGCAACCAAATTTACTACATTTTCTATATATATTAAATGCATGTAAAAATGTATCGAAATAGGACCACTATAACATATAACTGCCATAGAAACAATCGGTCAAAATGCAGGTTTTTGTATAAAGTCCAGTTTTGAGTTTGAAAATAATTTATCATTGCCAATCAAAGTTAGACAGAATATTGAATTTACACGAAAGCATTAAATTCTGCACCATCATATACATATAACTAGTATTGAAACGATCGGCGGAGATTTGAAGTTGTTAGGGGACATGGATCAACGGACATTGCTTTATCGGTTGTTGACACTGATCAATAGTATATGTACATTTACATATATAATGGGTGAGTTTTAAGAGCTATAGGAAAGTTTTAAAAAAAAACATCCAAATAATCAAAATAATTGAATGTTTGATTATTTCATGCAAATGTTGACCGTGACTGCGCCTCAAATGGTCCATCTGCTTACTCCAATTTTGGCATACTCTTTCCAACATTTTGTCCTCCAATGCGTCAATTGAAGCGGGCTTGTCTGTCTAGACATTGTATTTAACATAATGCACGATCCAGGCGGCCAATTGACCGGTCCCGAACGTGAAATAAAATGTTTACCGAACTTGCCTCTCAATAAGTCCATTGTTACGCGTGCTGTTTGGCATGTGGCACCGTCTTGTTGAAACCACATGTCATGCAAGTCAAGCTTTTGCATTTTGGGAAAGAACAAGTTTGATATCATCTCACGGTAGCGCTCACCATTCACAGTTACATTACGATTCGCATCATCTTTAAAGAAGTACGGTCCAATGATGATTATCATTAACACTGTCTGATACAGCTGGGATATTTTCTTCAGTTCGCACGCTACGTAAGCGTGTTGGTAGTTTATTGTCCAAAAATGTAAATTTGGTGCAAAATTGTGTCACAATAGCCGAATAGCTTCAGTGGGTCGATTAAACTGACCATAAAATGAAAGAATGGCGCGCGATGAACTTTCTTAACAGAGCAAGCATTTTGATAATAAAATTAAATAATTTGCAAGCGTTGTTCGTTCGTAAGATGATTCGTGGTTAAATTATAGACCAAACTGAAGATGTCTGACAGTGATACAAAACACGAAACGCGCAACAGCTGTTTAGGCCAGTGATGCCAAAAAGATAAAAGCTAAAGAGTCACCCTTTATATACATATACTTAGTAGAGCCAGAGATACCGCATCCTGTATATTAAATACATTTGCGTTTAGCACAAACTTTTAAGATCCTTTTTTTCTGCTGGTAGAGGGCATAAATACTTAATTCATATTATGCATTGGAAGTTTTCAGGTTTTGCACAACTCTTGAGTTAACTACTTTATTCACAAACGTTTATATTATCTAACAAACTGAAATATTTGTAGAACCTCCACCACGGAAGAAGCAGCTAAACCACGAGTTCTGCGCTTTACATGGTCCATGAAGACAACATCGCCTTTGATGCCCGATCAAATCATGCAAAAGATACGCGAAGTGCTGGATCAAAATAATTGCGACTACGAGCAAAGAGAACGGTAAATAGAATAGAATACATTTGGTATGATTTAATTAATTTAAAATAATAATAATTATATTCGTTGATATTCACTAGATTCGTTCTATGGTGCGTGCATGGGGATCCCAATACTGATTCGTTAGTTCAGTGGGAGATTGAGGTTTGCAAGTTGCCGCGCCTTTCTTTAAACGGCGTTCGCTTTAAACGCATTTCTGGTAATTATTCTTCAAAATTGTGCACAACAAGCAAATATAATTTTATTTTTAATATTGCAGGTACAAGTATTGGCTTTAAAAACATTGCATCGCGCATTGCGTTTGACCTTCGTCTGTGACTTAGCAAACAACTAATGAAGACCACACCATCGCCAGTACCACTAAAACGGGTAGGGAAGCCCATCACAGACAAATATAACAAGGCAATCGGCAATACTGGACTGTCGTAATAATCAAAGAGACGTGGTTTAGCAAATAGTCATCAGAGAACAAATAAAGTTAAGGGAAACAAATAAGAAAGAAAAGACCCCAACAAGAAAATAAGTTCATAGGGTGCTCTCCGTGCTTATGTTCTTATATCAAAGGAGAATGTAGAATCACATGCAAAAGAACCTTGAAATGTTTCAGACTTTAGAGTATCCTACTATTAAACCATAATGTTCATTTTTGAATATTCCCGATGATTGCATTACACTATAAATAAACTGGAACGAGATGTTTTAACAACAACAACAAAAAAAAAGGATAACATTACAAATCCAACTGTAGAGCGATAAACATATGTCGAAGAAAGTAGTTTAACAGAAATGTATGTACATCAAAGATACTTGAAGGTCACGTTCTCACGTCAACACCCCCTAGCAAAAGGAAATATAAATATTACTCAGATGAACAGCCGTGCATCAATGTTAGTTAATAACGAAAGCCCAAGTAAAATATATAATGTTTCAAACTACAACTCTCTGAATATATACATATATCGTAAATTCTTTATAAGGGGCTTGCACTTCGATCGTGGAATATACTTATGTTTTATCTGGCAAACAACAACAGTAGCTTAGAATCTCAAGTAAAAATACAACATTTATTCATTAAACTACTGTGTATTGAATATTAATCAACTTAAGAATATAAAGATCAACGTAAAAATTCGAGTATATCCATACATACGCATACATACACACATACATTTATAATATAAAATGTCATTTAAACACTTTAATCTGTATCCCGTTAAACAGCATAAGTGAGAGGATGATCGTTTTAATTCAATAAAAACCAATAGAGAATCGGCGCAATAAATTACTTTATATACGTTATTTGTGGTGGGAATGTGGAAAATGTTTTAAATTCAGACAAAACATTTTTTCGTATTACTTTTAAAAACAATGCCCAAATGCTTCCAGACTGTTGCACTGTCGATTTAGACTAAGTACATTGAAATGCTAATAATATTTTTGAATCCCAAGTTTTTTTCTTAAGTTGAGAGTCTCAATTTTATTTCTCACTGCTCACTAACACGAAACCTTTACTTGCATTCGTTGTGCCCGAAACGAAGTTCATCTACCTGCGATAATGAAACAAAGGTTATTATTATCATGAGACCCCAGTTAATGAAATTATTTGTGATTATTATTTACACAACACCACAAATAAAGTCATATTTTTATTTTTATATATTTAAAGTCGACTAAAGGCAGTTGACTATTTAAAATTAAAAAATTTTTCAATTAATTTTAATTAAATTAAAATACTCATACTCATTCAATATTTGTGTGTAATATTGTGAAAGAAAAGAAAAATGTCTGGAAAAGTGAAGGGAAAGGCAAAGTCGCGTTCCAACCGCGCTAGTCTTCAGTTCCCCGTTGGTCGTATTCACCGTTTACTTCGCATAGGAAATTATGCTGAGCGTGTTGGTGCCGGTGCTCCTGTGTATTTGGTTGCCGTTATGGAATATTTGGCTGCTGAAGTTTTGGAATTGGCTAGCCGCTGCTCGTGATAACAAGAAAAGTAGGATTATCCCAAGTCATCGAGAATTGGCAATCCGTAACGGTGAGGAGTTAAACAAACTCCTATCGGGACTCACCATTGCTCAGGGCGGCGTTTTGCCTAACATCCAAGCCGTGTTTTTACCCAAAAAGGCCGAAAAGAAGGCTTAAAATCTCAAACTGAACATTTCGTGTACATATAGTAAACAAAACTACTTCAAGTTTTTTCAATTGAATAAAAATTTCATAACTTGAAATTTCGTAACCGTAACGTAAAAATAAAGTCTACACTTTTTTTTGGCGATGATGCCGAAGCAGTTTTTTTCGGCTTTGCAGTTGCAGTCTTTGGCTTGGGTACTTAGCTTTAGCTGCACCTGCCTTTGCTTTTGCTGTTGTGGGCTTGGCTTTAACTGTTCCTGATATCTTAGCATCGTTAGCTTTAACGTTTTCTGCTTTCTTTTTTTCTGCAGACTTTTTCGCAGCTGCAACTTCGTCGGCAGGAGAAGGGAACGAGATCTGTTCCGGGAGTTGCACACGCGTTATAGGCGGTGGAGCTGCAGACTGTAATGTTTCTTGATTTGGTGATGGGCTAGCAGACTCATCATTGCTGGGCGGACTGTCTACGTCGGCCAGGAATGCAGGCTTGAGGAGATCGACGGATATCGCTTTTTCTTCTCCGTTTATGTTTGTTATATAAACCTTATCGTCTACGTGGCGTATGACTTCATATGGACCGGTGTAAGCTACACGCAGAAAACGTGCGTGCATTTGTTAAGGTCCTTAGCGAAGAACATCTGTGGCTTGGAATAATGAGCTGCTGGTGTAGCTCAAATAGTTCGAATATGTTGACGGCGTTTTTCCGTGAACCGCATATCCATGGAAGCGCCTGATTCCGCTGAGCCGAAGAATTCATGAGGCAGTCGTAGAGCTGTGCCAAACAGTAACTCCGCAGGCGAGGACTTGATATCCTCCTTGAATGCTGAGCGAAGTCCCAATAGGACGGTGGGTAGCAGGTCTGGCCATGGAATATGCGAGTTACACATGAGTGCTGCTTTCAATGTGCGATGCCATCTTTCAACCATGCTGTTTGATTGTGGATGGTACACAGTTGTGCGGATTCTCTTAGCACCAATTAATTCTGCTGCCTCGGTGAACAGGGCATATTCAAATTGGGTACCCTGGTCTGTAGTGAGGATGAGAGGCGTACCGAGAAGACCAATCCGTTGCATATATAGGGCTGATGCAACTGTTTCTGCTGACATGTTCGAAAGTGGGACCGCCAGTGGCCATCTGTTGAATCGGTCGATGATTGTGAGGCAGTAACGCAAGCCGTTAACTCGAGGCAGCTCTATGAGATCCAAGTGGTTGTGATCGAAATGCTGATCCGGGATATCAATCTGTCCGAAAGGTGTGCGTGTGTTTCGATGAATTTTGGCACGCTGACACGGTATACATTGTCGGCACCACATTACGACATCACGATTCGTGCCTGGCCAAACAAATCGCTGTTTCAATAATTGTGGATTGCTTCAAATGCGCGTTGTCGTAAAGTGCCAGGAATGTATGGACGAGTGCGTCCCGTTGATGTATCGCACATGATGCGGTATTGCTCAATGTTCAGAGTTTGGAGGTCCAACGATGTATTTTGTGCAAGTTGCGTAATCGTTATCAGCTTGCTGAGCATCAAATATTGACTGGGGATCGAGATCGCTGGGCATGCTAAAGGCATTTATACGTGACAGTGTGTCTGTTACGATGTTCTCTGCTCCAGGTGTGTGGACAATCTCAGTTGAAAACTGGGCAATAAAGTCTAATTGCCGCAGCTGACGAGGTGAGGCTTTTGATGCTTTTTGTGCGAAAGCGTAAACAAGCGGCTTGTGATCTGTTTGAGTGACAAAAGCTCGGCCTTCTAAAATGTGTTTGAAGAACAGAGTGGCAGCAAACACTGCTAAAAGCTCGCGGTCATAGGTGCTGTAGTTTTTCTCGGCTGGTGATAATTTCCATGAGAAAAATGAAACTGGCCGCCAGACGTTGTCCTCCAGTTAGCTGAGGGAGAGAGAAATGTTGCTCTGACAGCATTTTCAATGCCTTGCTTACAATTGTTGAAAGTGTTTATTGATTCTGTGGTCCATGCTATCTCGCGTTTATCATTTTTGGTAGCACCTTTCAAATAATTCGTGAGCGAGATTTGAGTTGTTGCTGCATCTGGAATCAACCTCCGATAATAGCTGAGCATTCTCAAGAATCTCCGCAACTCCATGATTGAAGTTGCCTTTGGAAAGTCTCTAATAGCCTGTGTGCTCGACAGGTGGTTTAAAACCTTTTGAGTTCACCGTAAAACCCAAGAATACAACTTCTTCTTTGCCGAATTGATATTTTTGTGGGTTTATGGTTAGTCGGTTGTCCTGTAGGATTTGGAATACCGTTGCTACGTGCTGGAGATGCTCTTCGTGAGAGTGTGAGTAGATGATAATGTCATCGATGTAGCAATCAACAAACGGCAGGCCCCGGAGCAAATTGTCCATGTGGTGTTGAAAGGCTTGTGTTGCATTTCGCAAACCTGGCGGCATTCCGATGAACTCGAACAAACCGAATGGAGTCGTGACGGCAGTTTCAGGAATGTCTTCCGGAGCAATAGGAATCTGGTGTACGCTCGCACTAGGTCGACTGTGGAAAAAACCCTTCGTCCGTGTAGTCGCTGGAGAAGGTCTTCGCAATGTGGCACAGGGTATCGGTCGTAAATGTGGAGTCTATCATCCTTGGAGAGGCGAACAGGATTTAGACTATCACTAGCCGCCTAAACTACTGATAGCTTACTTAGTTTCACTGTTGTGCTGTCCACGAATAGGGCTGCCTGCAGCGGCGCGCCTTAGAGCCGAACCTGGTATGAAAATAGCACTTGGGTGGAGTATTCGATGGCTGCTGCTGATCCTTTTTGTGTTCAGTTTTCTGTGTGATTTAATCGAGAACTTTCTGCATGGTGGACTGAAGAACAACGAGTTCGCGCTTGCACTCAGCCAACTCGTCACATATGTATGCGAACAGGATGTGTGCGCTCCTGATGTTGTTGAGTGTGAGGTCGCCATGCCAAATGATACAGCTTCGTCTTCCATTAGATTGTCAGCGAGATCGGTTAATTCCTCTATAAAGGCTGCGCCCAGGACTTTAAGCACACGTTTTACTTGCTGTGGAAGGAGTGACAGCCACCGCACACGCAGCACGTCATTAAAAGCACGTCCACCTGCAAGCATAATCATTTCGCGCAGTAGCTGTGAAGGTTATTTATTTCCAAGGTCCAATTCCGATAACGCCCTTAGAGGTTGACGATCTGGAGACATGGTAAGGCGCTTTATGATGCATGCCTTCAACTGCTCGTATTTGTTGGTCTCTGCTGGATTTGCTACAACATCAGCTATTTCGGACATGCTGTCTGGGTCCAGCGCACTCAGTAGGTGATAATAGCGCATGTTATCCGATAGAATACGACACTGGAATTGAGCTTCCACATGCAAAAACCATAAATGCGTTTTGCTTCCAAAATGGTGGCACCTTGCAGCCGCCGACAGCTTCAGTTGTAGCAGTGTTGTTGCTGAAGTTGTTTTGCTGAAGTTTGCTGAAGAGTCTGGCGACTGTCTTGCTGCTGCTGCTCCATAATTTCAAGAATGCGCGTGTTTTAATTGTCGGGGTCACCAATGTAGAAATCGCACTACTTTATTTTTAAATTAAAGCATTTATTTCGTATGCGTAAATAATAAGCGAGACAATTCAGTTGCTGTGTGTGTTAGCGTCTATCTGTACTTAGCGTCTAATTTTGTAACGGCGAATATCGCCCCGGTGCCGGGTTGCCAGATCGGGCTCATATCGATGAGGCTGCGTCGCCACAGTATTTACAGGGGACAGATGAGTGTAACCGTTTTAGATCAACACTGTTGTCGTGAAACGGATAAGTTGGCTATCGATAGTTATTCACCAATAGAGGCCACTTAGATATAGTATTTTATTGTATGCATTTGTATCGTTGTTGTAATTGGTCACACCGATTTAACTAAGAATTAGGCTATGCTTGATGCGTCAGATCAGTTTGTCTGGCCATATCCAGTAGTAAGGGAAGAGAAACTGCGGTGTGTTGACTTGGGACTAGATTTAAGGTTAAAGTCTTGTAATGTTCATTTGTTTGATGCGGTCAATGATTGTTTAAGGCATTCCCTGGATATTGTCGGCGGCTTGACAAGTGTCTATGTTCTCTTGGGTAGTGGCTATAGCTTATTGATGGTTATCAATAACTACACCATGTTAGATTCTACGATTAGCTAGGAATGGTAAATTAACAAATAGAAGATGAAGAAAATCTTAAGTTAACATCATTAATGCAGATTCAATGAATTTGTGATTCGAAGAATGAGGACACAGAACGCGCAAACATGGGAGTTAAGAAGGTCCTTGTTAATTAATGGTCGTCAAACTATTTCATTATAATGCCAAGCAGTCTTATAGCTTTATTGAGTAAATTAAAGTATGAATAGTTTCGGCTAACCTAACCTAATCTACCGCAATTTTGCAACGTAACTACAATGTCAGTCATATACTATACTCCCGTCAAATACGCCATTCGAATTCGAACGTTTATAGTTCTGGGTGTGACCCGCTTTTGGACTCTCGTTGCAGGTGTGTGACTTAAAGGTACTTCTAACATGGACAGCTATACAATATGGGGCCTGTTCACATGTCGTCAAGATAAAGAACACATTCTAAAGCAATCCAATGAACTGTGTTGCATTCTGCGAATCGGCTGTGTTCATTTCGAGTGTCGATAGACATATATCGATGAACACAGCTGCCCTTGTATGAGCAACATATGCTAACGGAGCAAGCAGTGCGAGCCCTAGCGAGGCCTTGGGTCTGTTAACAGATAGCGCAGATAGAATCTGCAAAATAATTAAGTGCGTGTTCGATTTTTTTTAAAGTATAATTAATTTATTAACCCGATATTTTTGTGTGTGCGCAGAAGCAGCGATTCCTGGACCTCTCTCTCGGCTCGAACGCCTACCTGCCCTGGTGAGTCTGTCCCTTGCGAAGATCCGCCAGGGCCCATATTGTCCCGCTGAATCTAGTCTGACGGCAACGACTCCAAATACACGGCTGACTAGTGCCACGCCAGGAGCCGCATATTTCACCGGTCCGCCAGAGGCAATCCGACGGCAACTCCAGTGCGTCTCCTGCACAAGCATCAGCAGCAGGCTTGGGTCGCAGCGCGAGCAGCTGCAGCAATCCATATCAGGCCAGTTGCACAAATCTGCAGCAGCAGCAGCCACAGAAGCCGCAGTAATCCTGCTCAGCTTCTAGCCGTTCGTCTCAGCTGCCGCAGGCCACTTCTTTGTCTGTAGGCCTCAATTTTCCTGCCTGGCAGCACCGTCCACGTCCGTGAACTGAAAAAAAAATATATGCCCAATTAGTTTTAATTCTTTAGATTTCACTTGTTATTAGTTTTAAGATTTTGCGTTAGTTTTGTCTTGCATGTTAGGTCCACGTGGGTACGAAGCTATGAAAGGAATAGGATATTATGAATAAATGTATAGCATATAAATGATTTGCTAATTACCTTTTTTTAGGGAGATGGGGCGACCTTAGTTAGCCAGGAACGGGCTCGCCGACTTGGGTGATGCTCCGAAACTCCAGAGCAGGGTGGGTGCGCGGTGGGTGGGTGCGCGGTGACTTGGCTGTCACCTATGGCTGTTGATGTCGTTTTGTTGTCCCTCGTAGAGTAGTTTGTGCCTGTAAGTAAATTGAAATCTATTAAATTATGTGCAATGTGTAAGTTATTAAGTTTATTCGGATTAAATAAGATAGGTTACGCGGAACTGTCGCAAAGAACGCTGATCGTGCATTGGGGTCATTGCAAGGATTGGATAGCTCATATGTATACTCTATAGTTTGTATTTATCAAGCTCTGGATATAATAATAGTCTTGTATTGTCTTTATAAAATTGTTGTTTATATACAAAGAAGAAATGAAGATACTTCAGAGTTGAAAAGATTATAGAAGAGCCTCCCTCACTAAGATGAAGGCCGTCCCCGGACTTCCTTAAGTTGTCGATGCCAGTTTGCAAGGAAGCTGATTTTATTGCTCTCACGTGCTTCTGATACATCTTCCAAATGAAAAGACCAATGATTGCTACGAGAAGCATAGTTACACTGAAGATTGCAGGTTTTGTAACGAGTTGTTTTTCGATGTCGCCGATGTACCTCAGATTTTGGCTGTTCAGTCGTTGTAGGTATGGCAGGCTCAAAGCCTCCTTATGTCCAGTGATATTTAAGAGTGCCGCTGTCGCTGAACCTGGGTGGCTTCGAATTTTGGCTCTCGAGTTACGGAACATAGGTCCATTTATTTTAACTTCATCTGCGAACGTTAAAAGGAATGTGCCGCGGATAGTCTTCTCCGTGCCACTAGACATGGTAACGGTTGCCATTCCATTGTTGATAATTATGACACCATCATCCACGACTTTAACTTGTTCGAGGTGGCTGTGACGAGTAGTGCAATGAGCTGTAGTGCCGGCGTGCAACTGTTGTGCGCAAGTTGTAAAAGGGAGTTCTCTGCAGAATGTTGAGGTGAGGGTAGTACTGCAGTTTCCAATTGCCAGAATATGGTTATCGCAATCCGCTACGTTATTGTATCCAGCTAAATTTATTATTGTGCCATTGTGTTGGACAGGAACTAGAGTGACCTTTTTACAAACTATGCTAGGGCTTGGGAATTTAATAATAAAATGTAAAAAATTATCGTCTAACAAAACATTGACGTACGCTACTTCCATTAAATCAGTAATAGTAATATCTGTAGAGTGCTCATTTAATAAATTTTCCAAATCTTTACAATCGAAAATAGTGGGGTTAACAATTTCAATCTTTGCAAGGGTTACAATATTAATGCTTCGAGTTCTAAAATCAAAATTCGGTCCCTTGTGAGAAGTGTTTCATAGAGGTGGTCGGTGTCGATTTGTTTTGTTTTTTCATTACTGATTATTATGTTTATTGTGTCTGTTAGTTTATTGATTTTTTCTTGCACTCTTGTATTTATAACAATCTGATTGTCTATTGATTCAATTAAACATTGCTGCCTGTATTTTAACTTATCAAAGTCGTCAAAATCAGGGGTTCCAGCTACCACCTTTAGAGCAGTACCAAGAATGTTAATACTCCTAGCGTGTCTATGATGGATTTTCACTGTATCTAATAATGTTTTTATATGACCCATATCAGATTCTAAAATCTTTTTCATGTGTGATTGGGGAAAATGATTCATTAATGCTTTAGTTTCCTCGGCTATTTCCGAGTACATACTGAGATTAGACAAGTATCTGAGGTACTCAAAGTTTTTCCAGATGACTACATTTCCGTCCACAAGTGGGATATAGTCCGAGCTTGAGTAATCAGTTAATTTGGCGATAGTTGTTGTTATGAGAAGTAGCACGATCAAAATCCTGAATAAAAATATTAATAAAGTAAAATAAAAAAGATTAAGAGAAAAAAAAAGTTATTATCTCAAATTGTCCTTATGGACCACCCTCCCCCTAATGAGAACTGTTGTTCCCAGGTCGGCTTCTATTACTTTTTCTTCATACAAGGGAGTCAATTTATTACCCAATCTTCTATTTGATTTTAAAAGAACTCTTTCACCTACTTGAAAAATTCTATTTCTTCTAGTTTCATTCAACCTTTTGATCTGTGTTTCCTGAGCTTTATTCATTTTGTCCTTTATACCTGCTTCAAAATCTGGTGCAGAGTAATTGGCTTTTTGGCTTTTTGTTGGTAACAGAGTGTATTGTTTTATTGTATTCAATTGTTGACTGAAGAATCAGTTCAACTGTGTCACTCAGGTGTTTTTCTATTTTCAAGCACCGCGCTATTTCTGCAAGAGTGCTATGAAATCTTTCTACTTGCCCATTCGATGAGCTGTGTAGGGGTGGAGCGTTGGAAATTTGGACATGAAAACGGTTATTTGATAGTGATTTTATTGTTGCAGAATTTAGAGAAGGTTCGTTGTCGCAGTAAATGGTTTTGATGTTTGGGGAAAAATTCATAAGTTGTAGTAGTGGTGGTTCTATGTCGATAATGGTTCTGGAGGCTATTGGTTGCACAATGGCGAATTTTGAAAATTTATCTATGCAAGTTAAAAAATATTTTTTGTCCGTTGAAAAAATGTCAATGTGTAGTATTTCTCCTACTTGGGAAGGAATGAGTGTTTCACCAATAACTTGCTTTTGTGGATGCCGGTCGTATTTGGCTCTGTTACAAACTTTGCAGTTTACGACAGTTTCGTTTACTAAGCGAGTCATTTTCGGAAAAAAATAATCTTGCATTATTTGTTTTACATTTTCTTGAGCTGCTCTGTGTGCTCTGTTATGTTCTGCAATAATTATTTCTTTTTGTTCATTCTTATCAAGAACATCAATGACCATTCGCTTAGTATGCCAGAATTTTGTGGATGGGAATGTTTCCACAAGTTTGTTCTGAACAAACGCCAGAATTGGTAGCTCACATGCGATTGCGTTCACTACATCTTTGTTAACTGCATCAAACACCAACTCCCTTAGCTGTTGTTTATCGTTAAAATGTATACGATAATGTGCCTTGTTTTCTGACCAAACATAATTATAGTACGTGCTGAAGTTACCGCATTTTCTTCTAAAATAATTTGATTCCTAAAACAGTTTATGGGCTTATCAGAAGAGTCGATAGTGTAAGTTAGTGATTCTTCGCTGTGTATGGTTGCTACATCAGATGATGCATCTTCCTCAAGGGGGCTTATAGAAAATTTTTGCATTATGGTCGTCAATGAAAGCCTTCCACCTTTTAATCTTTGCATTAGGATTTTTATCCGAGACCGCAAAGGTAAGGGGTTGGTGGTCAGTGTAGATATTCAAATTCTGTACGCCATAAAGGTAAGTTCTTAGGTTTTTAAGAGCCCACACTATTGCGAGTAATTCGCGCTCGTTTGTTGCGAAATGTAACTCGTGGTCCTTAAGAGTCCTGGATATCATAGTAATCGGCTTCCCATCTTGAGATAGGACTGCTCCTAGGCCGGTGGATGAGGCGTCGGATGTCAGGTCGAATGGTTTACGATAGTTAGGGTAAAGTAGCATAACATCTTCCGAAATCAGAACCTTTTTCAATTTTTCGAATGTTTGACATTGCCTTTCCTCAAGGTTCACTGGTATTTTCAGCACTAACCTTGCCGTTGTCTCCTTTCAGAATATCCGTTAGCGGTCTAGCTAACGAGGCGTAGTCCTTTATAAAACACCTATAGTAACCTGCTAGACCCAAGAATGATCTAACATGAAACAAGGTTGTTGGTTTTAGAAACTTGCTTAATGCCAGTCCAAAAGGCAGTCTACAGAACTCATATTTCCCGTTTCCTACAAAAAAAGCTGTTTTTTCTCTATCTTTTTCTGCAAGAAGAATTTGGTGAAATCCTGATTTTAGGTCAAGCGTTGTAAAATACCTTGCTTGACCAAGATTTGACAGTATGGCCACAATATTGGGTATGGGGTATTTGTCGGCAATAGTTTTAGAGTTCAATTTTCTGAAGTCAATTACAAGTCTTTTCTTTTTGTTTCCATTTTCGTCTGTTCCTTTCTTATCTACTACCCACACCGGATTATTATAGGGTGATCTTGATGGTCTTATTATACCATCTTTTAGCAGACTGTCTGTTTCTGTGTTTACAAAATCAGACACTCCCATCGGATAGGGGTATAATTTTGAATATATCGGGTCCTCGTTTTCAGTTCTTATTGTCGCTACAATGTTAGTGTTGTATGGAAGGGCTTCGTTGGGATCTGCGAAGACATTAGTTCTAGCTTTTAGCATATCCTGAAATTCTTTTTTTATTTTTTCTGGGACCTCTATGTTTTGAACTTCTGTGAAATTTACATTTGCGCTCTTTAGGAACTGAATTTCCTCAGATCCAGATTCAGTATGCAATATCTTATTTTTGAAATCTAGTGTAGCGATGACTCTGTTAAGCAGGTCTAGTCCTATTATGCCATCAAATGTTGAAAGGTTCGGCAAAATGAAAAATGTTGTTGTAGTGTTAAAGAGATGCATAAAAGATTTTTTTTGAACAGGGTTAAAACCATGAAGGGATTTTACCAAAAAGGGTTTGTTTACCGGTGTTGTGTTTTTAAGGTTTCCTAGAGGTTTTATATAGTTTTTCGAGGCCCCTGTATCGATCAGTAATTTTATTGTGCTTCTTGCTATCGTTCGCTCTACAAACGATAACAGGGAGTCATTTCTAAAAAATTGAGCTCTTCCGTTTGTGCAGTTTCGTCTTCAAAATCAGCTACCTCGGACTCGGCGATAGTATCGTATTCTTGTTCACTTGGGTCATATTGGTGATCTTCTTGTGAAATGTTATTTATTCTCTGCTGCTTTGGTCCTGTAAACCTAGCTGTTCCGCTATTGGGTCTTTTTTGGGTTTGATTCTGAAAAGTAGGCGGAAACCCCTTGATTTGCCTGGTGTTGCGTGGGTTGCCTAAATCTAGACGAACTGTCTATGTCCATTGGTTGTGGTGCCTCTTGCCTTTGAGGCGGGCCATTATTCTGTGTTCTCGGTTTATTATAATATGGACTTTTACCTTGATGCGAGTTTTCTGTAGTCTGTTGTTTTTGATAACGTTGCTCATTTCGCTGAGCTCTGTCTTCCAGACTTCTTGCATAATTATTTCCAAAATGAAAGCGTTCGTGGTTTGACTCGACCTCTTGAGCTAATGCATAGGCCGATGGCAAATCCATTGGTCTTAGTTCCAGAGATAAATACTCTTTAAGCATCTGCTCTCTATTTCTCAATAAGAGAAGCAGTCAGGGAAGCGTCATATGTCATGATAGTTTTATTTATGAGAAGCGTAAGTTTTCGCTCAACTTCGTCATAATATTCTATCAATGTCAAGTTTCCTTGACGAAGTGTTGACAGCTCTTGTTCTATTAAATAGATTGGCCGCTTATCAGCGTACGTAAAGTCCAATCTATTTATAATGTCTTTGAAATTCAGTGGTGTGTCATATGAGGACAGCACCATGTCAGCAGGGCCCTTAATTTTGTTTCTTATAATACCCAATGCTTGATAATGTTTTGAGCTACGCTGGTATACCTCAAAAATTTTGTAAGCTGTGTGCGCAGCTTTTCGTCAAGATACGTATGTCTCATGTTTGCCTTCAAAATCAGGGACTGATTTTACAATGTCAAGTGTCTCATGGCACTCAATGCTCGTATCTATCTCTGCGTCTTTGAAAACTTCAACCTCTGGTGTAGTTATTTGAGAACTTTTGAGTTTATCCTCTACTTCTTGTAACTTCGATGCAAAACTTTTTGCCTGGTGATCGAGTGCAGCGTTGACTGCAGTCTCGATTAGAATTTTTAAACTATTAGCATCAATATTCATTTTTTTTTATTATTTGTTGATCGGACCACCAATTATTTTCGTTATAAGCAGTGCTTCGTTCTGCCTTAATTTCTTTTAGTTGTTGGGAAATAGCAGACACCAGCTCCTCTAATTCACTGTCACTCATAAGGTTGCTTGTTAATAGAGGGCCAAAAATTTTCCTTACAAAGATCGAATTTTGAAATGCCCTTAGATCGTTGTATTCTTTTACGCGAAAACTTATATATTTTTTAGTTATTACTTTATTTCAATTCATGGATTTATTTATTTTTTAGTTTTGTAAAAAATGAGCACTCTACTCACATGTTTTTATTAAATTAGTAGTCTGCTGCTGGTGCTGCTGCCGCTGGTACTTCTTCCGCTGTCGTCAGTTGCTCTTTGTTATTGTTGGTTTCGGTTGTCGTCTGCTGCTTGCTGCTGTTTTATTTGGTTTAATTTATTTTATGCTCTTCGTTATTGTTGGTTTCGGTTGTCGTCTGCTGCTTGCTGCTGTTTTATTTGTTTTTATTTATTTAATGTTTTTTTCTATATAACACACTTTATACCAAGCCAGCCACAGTTATTGTGGTCTTAAGGTCAGGGTCTTATCCTTGTAGTTATATGAATTGTTTTATTGTTTTTTTTCGTACTATCGTATCGAAAAAAAAAATACTAACGCTACAGTCAGGTGCTGACTGTACAAGGCCATCGATTATCATATTATACCGTAATAAAAATTTTAACGGTATGGAATCGCCGCTCGAATTCGCTACCGATTATCAAATATAATCAGTACCCAGGGAACACCACGGGGAGGCCATTACAAATGAAATTTAATTAAATAATTAAATAATTTAATTTGTTTGACAGTAACTTTTCTTTTAGTTTATTAGAATAAAATAAAAAAAAAAAACAAATTAAAATAAAATAAACAAAACAATTAATAAAAAAAAAAATTCCCACCCGCCTCAACCGGGAGTTGAACTCACGCACTCTCTCGCAGCCGTCCGCCACTCTAACCACTCGGCTATTGCCTCACTCCTTGGCCCATCGGCAAAGTTGCATTGTGAACCAATTCTGTTACCATACAATGCAAACAAAAAGTTTAATAAAATGCTGTGTGTCTGACGCTAGATTTGTAAGTGAGTTTAATTCGTATCATATCTCACTTATTAATAGTCCGATTTAAATGAAATTTTCACATAACGTCCGTGGCAGGGTATTTGTCATGTAAGATATACAACTTTGGTTGTTGAGCTAATATTGTAGTTTTTAAATAGTTATTACTGATTTTCTAAGGCGGGAAGGGGCGTGTCCAAATTTCAAAAAAACTTTGAGACACTGCAATATATACGTATGTTGTCACAAAATTTCATGACTAGCTCTTATAGTTTCCGAGATCCAGGTGTTCATTCGGACGGACAGACAGACATGGCTCAATCGACTCGGCTACTGATACTGATTCATAATATATACAGTTTATGGGGTCGGAGATGCCTCCTTCTGCCTGTTACGCACATTTCCGTTCCGACAAACACAATAGTCCATGAATTTTTTTAAAATCCATGGCCTAATGAGTTGACTTTACTTCGAGGGTGATTTTTGTTGGGCGCCAGTTATTAAGTTTATTCGGATTAAATAAGAAGACTTGTCCCGTACAGTACTGAACTCTTTTATTGTAAATATCAAACTGAACAAATTGTTCTTAACGCGAAGCTAGCCCTGTCGCCTAAAAGTGCTGATCCAGCGCATTGCCCAAACGGCTCAGATGTCGGGTGGCCGGAGAACGTGGGAACGTTACGGACAGTGTCGTTGTGCAACAACTTAGGTTACGCGGAACTGTCGCAAAGAACGCTGATCGTGCATTGGGGTCATTGCATGGCGTGATCAGCGGGCATTAAACTATTGGATAGCTCATATGTTAACTTGTATTTTATGTGCATTTTGGTTTGTTTACCTTTTTGTCAGTGGCATAATCCCAAAAGATAGGGTACATACGAATACCGTGCGCACTTCACTTATGCCCTAAGTGTCAACAGATGCAGCGGGACTACGACTATGACCGACTTGCATAGGTAAACGAGGAACTGATCGCGGAAAAGCGGAATTGTTATCTACCTTCCAGCTTCTAAATAACCGCGTTCTAGCATTTTATTTATTATTTTTTTATTTTATTAATATGAGGAAATTATATAAAGGAAGAAAAAAGAAAATAAAATAAAAAGGGAAGAAGGAAGTACTAAAATGCCTATGAGAAATAAAAAACTTGATAAAGACTTGATTGACTTTGCCATCACCAAAAGGATATCCCAATCAATGATTACAGCTGAGGCACCTTCAGAACTTTCATCTGATCACTGCCCGGTGCTCTTTAATCTTTTGTACCAACTGCAACACATCGAGCGGCCGTATAGACTCACAAGCAACAGGACCAACTGGGAGAGGTACAAAAAATATGTTTGTTCACATACCGACTTCTCTAGCTCATTGGAAACCGAGCAAGACATCGATCAGTTTGCTGGTAGCCTAGAATCAACACTAGTTGCAGCAGCAAAAGCGTCAACCCCACAAGATACCCACGGATGCAGTAAAAAGTTCAACATGACAAGTCGAGATACCGAACTACTTGTTTTTGAAAAACGACGACTTCGAAGGGAGTGGCAGGAGCACAGATCACCTGGCGCAAAGAGTAGACTAAAAGCAGCTTCTCGCAGACTTACTAAAGCGCTTAAGAAAAAAGAAGCGGACGCACAACTACGTTACATCGAGAATCTCACGCCCACCAGCACAAAAAACTCATTGTGGAAAGCCCACAGGAATCTGCAGGCACCAGCAGAAACTGTCGTACCCCTCCGTAACTCTACCGGAAATTGGTCTCGTAGTGACATGGACAGAGCAAGAGTCTTCGCTGATCATCTCAAAAACGTATTCCAACCAAATCCAGCCACTAACTCATTTACTCTCCCACCCTTAACGTCATTAAAGAGCAACTGAAGACTGGAAAATCGCCTGGCTTCGATTTAATAACCCCGAAAATGATCATCGAGCTTCCAATGTGTGCAGTTCTACAAATCTGCCTACTCTTCAACGCTATTACCAAAATTGGATACTTTCCTCAAAAGTGGAAGAAATCAGTTATAGTTATGATCCCTAAGCCTGGGAAAGACAAAACACAGCCATCATCATACAGGCCAATAAGCCTACTTACTTGTCTCTCCAAGTTATTTGAAAAAGTACTGCTGTTACGAATCAGTCCCCACCTTAAAACACACGACACACTCCCATCGCACCAATTTGGTTTTCGGGCAAAACATGGAGCTATTGAGCAGGTTAACCGCATCACAACAGAAATTCGCACTTCTTTTGAGCATCGTGAATATTGTACAGCTTTATTCTTAGACGTTGCACAAGCATTCGATAGAGTATGGTTGGATGGACTTATGTTTAAAATAATCAAACTGCTGCCTCAAAACTTACATAGGCTTCTAAAGTCTTACTTATACCAAAGAGTGTTCGCGGTTAGATGTAGTTCAAGCACTTCAAGCGATTGTACTATAGAAGCTGGAGTGCCCCAAGGAAGTGTATTAGGTAGTCTGTTGGGATGTCCGCCCTATACACGGCGGACATCCCAACAGACTACCAGCTAACAATATCCACATTCGCTGATGACACTGCAATACTGAGTCGATCCAGATGCCCAGTAAAAGCTACTGTTGGAGCTCGTCAATAGAAAAATACGTAGATAAGATAGAATTTAAGAGAGCACATGAAGTGTCGTTAAGTTGAGACGATCGTCAAATGCCGACGTCTAATTCGGAGAGTGCGGTCGGACTGTGACCCACTCTCACCTATGTATATTACAGACTAGTTTCGTTTGAGCACTGAAGCCAACTACACATACTCGCATATTAAAAACATTTGAAGTCGAACTCCGCGTCCTTTTATTTATTTAATTAATATCGTTTCGATTTCTCTAAAAAAGCTTAGAGATTTTTCATTGGCGCCCGAGCAGGGACTCGAGATTCGGCGGTTTTTTATATATATTATATTGTCGGTTGTAGTTGGCTTCGCGCGTCGTGTGTGAAAAGTAAATACCAAAAAGTGAATTTTACTGGATTGACGTTTTCGCCAAAGGAGGTCATCAACGTTGGAAGCTTAAATGGAAGCTAGTCGTCGCTCTATGTCTATCGATTCTCTAGACAGCCTACAGGTATTCAGTATCAAAAATTGAGCAAGTCTTGTTGCTTGAAACGACGAAATTGTCGAAATAAATATAGGAGTACATAATCGCATGTACTAAGAGCTCAAATTTTGATACTTAGTCTTTGAATATTGCATGCAAGCTGTGTACCTGCATATGTATGTATATACGTGTGTACGTGATTGCTTCTACACACATCGATACATTTGTATTTACATTGAAACATAAATATGTATGTCTACATACGTACATATACATAGATGCACATATGAGCAACTAACCCCAACAACAAAAGAACATTAAATACAAAAGGCCATAATACGTTGCATTTGTGTTATAATACTAACCTGCTTGCTTAAGTAATAAATAATAAGAAACAAAAACGGCAACATTTACCTCAGCTAAAAGTATAAAATTGGTGGCTTATATATTTATTAAATAATTGAGTGTGTGTGTGTAAATGCAAATTGTCGCTGTTCGATCTTCGGTTGGCGCATATATTACAATACATATTGACCGCTAACTAAGAACAGCTGTGAATACATAAACTGCATATGTACGTGCATGTTAGAGTTTGCATATACACACATACAGTTGTTGTTGCGTTCGTTCACCTCGAACCTTCCTTTGGGCTCACATACTTTCGTTGTTTCGACTTCGCTTGCATTTGGCGCTTCTCGCATTTCGTCACCCCGCACCCCGCATATTCTGTTGCTGTCTACAAACGTAGCACAGAAAACGTTTGATTTGATTTTCGTTTTCTCTTGTTTCTCTTTTCGTTTGTTTGATATACACACCACTTAGAGTGCGTGTGCATATATTCTTTTGTGACATTGCATACCCCGCACCCCGCATTTTACATTGCTGCCTACAAACGTAGTTACAGCAAAAGTTTAGCCTGCTTATTCTCGGATCGCTTGGATCACTTTCGTTTGTTTGCTCACACAACGCATAGTTTGCGCGTGTGTGTGTATAAGCAAGTTAGATTTACATAGTCAGCGCCGTTGCGAGGGTAGCTCACAAAGTTTGTGACACTTATTCCTTTTTGATTTCTACAAGTGTTTCCTTTAGTCAACATGTCTGAGACCGAAAAGACAAGTGAAAAGCCACAAATCAGCAAGACAAGTGCAAAATTACAAATGTGCTTGCAAAGATTTGACAAAGTTAGTGCTGATATTGCTCGTATGCAAACAGCAATTAAAGCAAAGACCATTTCATCTGATAAAACAGAGTTAGCGTGCCGATTAGAGCTTTTAGAAGGATATATACAAAAGGCAATGGATTTACAGACTGATCTGGATTACTTAAGCCCTCTTAATGATTCTAGAGGGCCATTAGAGGACTTGTGTGTCGTCACAAGAGCGTTGTACATTAACGCATCCAAGCCGACCTCAGGGCCAAGAACTGATCATGATTGCTCCGTAGTTTCGAGCCACCGATCCCAATTGCCGAAAATGCGTTTGCCAACATTTAGTGGCAAACATTCGGAGTACAAAAATTTTATGTGCCTGTTTGAAAGCTTAGTCGATAATGACAATTCCTTATCAAACGTCGAAAAGTTCAATCACTTAGTTTCGTGTTTGTCAGATGAAGCATTAGGGGTAGTTAAGCCGTACCAATTAACGGATTGTAACTACCCAAAGGCCCTCGCTAGTCTCAAAGCAGTGTATGACAACAAATGTCTTATATTCTTTGATACAGTTTCTCAATTGTTTGATATACCTAGCATGACAAAACCATCTGCATCGAGTTTAAGATCGATCATAGATACGGTGTCTGCTATTTATTCTTCGTTGTCGTCGTTAGGAAACGACAAAGACATTGCTAATGCAATGATAATTCACATGGTCATGGCAAAGGTAGATCATGTTACCAAATCTCGTTTTGAAGAGCAGCTTGACTATGATATGCTGCCATCTTGGGAAGATTGTGCTAGACAACTGAATAAAAGGTATCAGTATCTGTCAGCAGAAGAGTCAACTCGTGACAAAACAAAGTCGCGAGTTGATGCTAAGAAGCCACATCAGTTTAAATCGTCCTTTGCTTGTGCTGATGGAGGGCGTTCATCATCGTCTGTGTGCGTCTTTTGCAAGGCAGAAACGCACAATATTGATTCGTGTCCATCGTTTACTGCAATATCAGTGATGCAGCGTTTTGAATTCGTCAAAACACAAAAGTTGTGCCTAAATTGTTTGGTTGTGGGGCATAGGGTGTCACAATGTAAGGCATCAAAATGTCGAATTTGCTCGAAGCCTCACCATTCGTTGCTTCACAGGTATACTACCTCTGCTCAAGGTGAGGTATCCACACTTCAAGCGACTATGTCAGACGCGTATTTGGGGCATGTAGCAACCAATGAACAAATTGTTCTCGCCACAGCTGTCGTTAATGTAAAAGACAGATTTGGCAAGCTGCATCCTGCACGAGCCTTACTTGATAGTGGGTCCCAAATCAATTTGATGACTGAGAGTATGGCACAGATGTTACAGCTCAAGCGGGAGCCAACATCTTTAGCTATATCGATGGTGGGTGGTGCAACAATAGATAGCAATAATAAGATATGTGCTTCTATTCAGTCACGCATAAATTCTCACAACTTTTCGGCGGAATGCTGGGTATTGAAATCCATCTCAACAACACAGCCTGGACATTCAATGGGTATTTCAAATTGGGAAATACCCAAAAATATAAAACTGGCAGACCCAGAATTCAATAGGCCAGCTAAGGTGGACATTCTTTTGGGAGCAGAATTGTTTTATGAATTATTGTGCGTTGGGCAAATAAAACTAGGTTCTGAACTTCCTTTAATGCAAAAAACGCTGCTAGGATGGATAGTAGCAGGCAAATGTACTGGACAAGTGCCTAGGCATCAGTTCAGTGGGTGTTTAATGGCCCAAACTTATTGTTCTCTCGACTCGGTAGTTAACCGTTTCTGGGAATTGGATCAATCTCCGTTCGAGTCGAAGGCTGTTCGCCAAACAGCTGAACAACAGGCTTGTGAACTGTTCTTCGAGAAAACTGTAAAGCAGTTATCTTCTGGTCGCTTCCAAGTGGATCTCCCTTTCAAGACCGATCCAAAAGTTCTTAGCCTGTCCTTTCAAACTGCTGAAAGGCGTTTTTTGCAACTTGAGCGTAAATTATCAAAGGATGCAGTTCTTAAAAACATGTACCATGACTTCATGAAAGAATATTTAGATTTGGGACACATGTCCATTCTGAAGTCAACTCCTCTAGAACAGCATTATTATACTTCTTATCAATGCGTTTTTAGGCCTGAAAGTTCCTCCACCAAGCTTAGTGTAGTTTTCGACGCTTCTAATAAGACGTCAACAGCTGTTTCACGTAACGAAACACTGATGGTGGGGCCGACAATTCAGAGGGAGCTATATTCAACCCTGATTAATTTTCGGTTGAATAAGTATGCCGTTACTGCTAACATTTCAAAAATGTATAGGCAGATAAATGTCTCTGAAAAAGACAGAACTTTCCAACCTATTCTGTGGAGAGAAAATACTTCACAAAATATTCAGGCATACCGACTTAATACAGTCACATACGGTACAGCTTCTGCACCTTTTCTGGCGATACGCTGCTTGTTTGAGCAAGCCAACATACACGCACAATCACATCCTAATGGATCAGATGTGATTAAGAAGTGCTTTTATGTTGATGATATGTTGCCAGGTGCAGATAGTGTAAAAGAACTTGACACTATGTGCAATGAAGTTCAACAAATATTGAAATCAGGAAGTTTTCCACTTGCCAAGTGGGCAATCAGCTGTAGAGATCTGTCGTTCAAAATGAAAACTTCGGAAGATGAAAAAGGTGTGACGGTTGGCACACTAGCGGAAGTTCCGCAAAATTGTTTTGTGGAGTTGATACATCGTCACTCCAACTTTGCTAAGCTAGTTCGAATAGTCGCATATATGCTTCGTTTTTGCTTCAAACGGCTCAGACCAGACTCTCTTGTGGTATCGTCATTAGAAATGAAAATTTCGTTCCTTAAAGTACAAAGCAGTACATTTAGAGTATCTGGTGTAGATCATTGTGGGCCGTTCTTTGTCAGCTATCGGATCAGAGGTAGACCACCTGTAAAAACGTATGTTGCCGTTTTTGTTTGTTTCGCCTCAAAAGCAGTTCACTTGGAACTTGTCAGGGACCATTTCACTGATTCTTTTTTGAATGTTTTCAAAAGGTTCATTTGGAGGCGCGGACGATCCGAGACGATGCTCAGCGACAATGCGACGAACGTCGTGGGAGCGAGCAACGTGCTGAGAGCGGCAGGCGGCATTCCTGAAGAGCAAGGAGCGACTGATAGGGTACGCAGCGGAGCGAGGGGTGCACTGGAAGTTTATTCCCCCTCGAGCACCGCACTTCGGAGGACTGTGGGAAGCAGCGGTGAAGGCTGCCAAGCACAGGCTGGTGCAAACGCCGGACGAGTTGAGCAGCGCACACAGTGGACCAAAGGCGAGGCCAATCTGGTGGAAGGTGCGGTCGTCATGGTGCACGACGACAACACACCCCCGCAACGATGGACAATCGGGCGCGTAACGCGCATAGTCCCAGGGGTCGACGGCAAGGTTCGGGTAGTGGACCGACAAACACCAGCAGGCGCAATTAGGCGCCCTATTCACAAGCTGGCACTGCTCCCGACTTGTAGAAGACCGGAGCTCTTCAACGGGGCCGGAATGTTGGAGCTCGTCAATAGAAAAATACGTAGATAAGATAGAATTTAAGAGAGCACATGAAGTGTCGTTAAGTTGAGACGATCGTCAAATGCCGACGTCTAATTCGGAGAGTGCGGTCGGACTGTGACCCACTCTCACCTATGTATATTACAGACTAGTTTCGTTTGAGCACTGAAGCCAACTACACATACTCGCATATTAAAAACATTTGAAGTCGAACTCCGCGTCCTTTTATTTATTTAATTAATATCGTTTCGATTTCTCTAAAAAAGCTTAGAGATTTTTCAGCTACGATGCAACTAGCACGCTATTTAACATGTGTAGAGAATTGGCTTGCAGATTGGCGCATACGAGTAAACGAACAAAAATGCAAACAGGTTACGTTTACCCTTAACAAACAGATCTGCCCGCCCTTGGTTATGAACCACACGCGCATCCCACAAGCCGATGACGTAACATACTTAGGTATTCATCTGGACAAGCGGCTCACCTGGCGGAAACACATAGAGGCCAAGACGACGCACCTGAGACTAAAAGCAAAGGATCTACACTGGCTTATAAACGTTCGGTCTCCCCTAAGCCTGGAGTACAAAGTCCTTTTGTATAACTCCGTTCTTAAACCCATATGGACCTATGGGTCCGAGCTATGGGGCAATGCATCGAGAAGCAACATCGACATCGTACAGCGAGCACAGTCTAGGATTCTAAGAATCATAACTGGAGCTCCATGGTATCTCCGGAACGAGAATATACACAAAGACCTACAAATAAAACTTGTCATTGAGACAATAACAGAGAGAAAAGTAAAATACAAGGAAAAACTAGGATCACATCCAAATCCCCTCGCAAGAAAACTTCTTCGAGTATGCAGCCAAAGTCGACTGCACCGCAACGATCAACCAGCCCAGCGTTAAATTTGTTAGGCCACATAGCACAAATCATCTCATAAAATGATAATTAGCTAGCTTAGAATAAGATTTGAAAACTTATTGTTAGTCTCTTAAGTAAAAGGGAAGATTCAATAAATAAGAAAAAAACGTTGAAAAAAAAAGAGAAATAAAAAAGGAGATGGAGCAAGAGTACACTATTGTGCGGCTTACGATTCGGGGATTAGCGGTGGTACTGTAGTCTACTACCTACCCTACCTATGAGTTGTTTAAGGGTTTCGTTTTACAATTCCCTGAGTTAATATTACCCTTTCCTTAACGTTAAGAAATTATTAGGAAATATATATATATATCAATTTCAATATATCAATATACAATATATAAACATACAATATTCAATATACAATATATCAATTTCAAAATGTGCATACAGTAGGCGAACAAAATTAATTCCTAAATGGTTTAATTGCCAATTTGCAATAACATACACTTGCACAATTTTCATTTCATTGATGCAAAATCGAAATCTAGCAGATAATCTAGATCATGTAAATTATAACTTTGGCGTAAGCCGTCAGAGGTGAAAAGAGAAGCGGATCTGGTCTCAGAGAAGTGTGCCTTCCTTGTTGACTACTGGCGGAAGTGCGGGTACACTGTTCTCACGAGTGAGGCTGGAAGCAGGCTCCTGACAGGCCAGCCCTGCTTGCAGCGCTGACTAATGGTAGCCGGACTAAGGTCCGACCTGTGGCGAGAGTCGACCTGGCTGGAGGCCCAGGTTGACAAATATCCCAGTCTCTAACGGGAAATGGCGACCTCCTGTTCTAGCCAGTCTTAACCAGGTACTGCGGATCTCTGCCCGGGCCGACCATATTTTTACTCTGAGATCGAGAATATGAAATCCAAAAATCTTGTTAAGACACCGCGGGATATCACCGCGGGAGATGACGCAATGCATTTTGAGGAGAGACACCTTGATGGTGTCCGAGCTGCTGACGGACCTCATGCGCAAAGCCGTAGGCCGGGCAGCGTGGTGGCGGCTGGAAGCAGCAGTGCTAGAATAGCTGCAGGGAGGGTGTAGCACCGTCAATGGTGCCACCTCTGTGAACGGGAAAAATGGCATGTGGGTCGCAAATAGCCAGCCAAAATGGAGATCAAGTTTCCACCGCACGGCCAAGCCGGTGGACTTGACGACTGGATGAAACGCAGTCTGAGCGTGGCAAGTCAGGTAGTACCTTAGGTACTTGGCACAAGGCTGTCAGCCGGAAGACGCATTGCAGAAGACCAAGAAGCACGGGCAGCCTGTCTGTGCAGTAGTTGCGAAGTGCACCATCAGCGTGCGTCCACCGCCCTTTTACACGCGCAAGTGGACGTGGACTGGCCACAAGGTCTTCACGCCAAGCCCAGAACCATCCTTGGGAAAGCGCTGCCCAGCGCTGAGGCACTGTCAAGCCCAGGACTATCCCTGTGGGAGCAGACAAGCACATCGGGAAAAGCCTCGACCAGGGCCGAGAAAGAGAAGGAGGAGATCTCCCCTTCAATTGCTCACACCGCCTCTACTACATCGTTTGCAGAAAGAGTCGAGGCGGCCGCGCTGCTCAGGGAGTACCCGAAAGTCCACCTGTCGCATGGGAATCTCTCCGAGATTGAAAAGGCCATCCTGAACGAGTTTGAGACCGCAGGGAGCTCACCGCTGCTGTTTACAGAAATACAAATTTAAATCAGGCGGAGCACTCCTGACCATCGGCATTGGCGAAGCTGGCCTCATTAATATAGCGGCATTAGTACACCAACTAGCCTTCCGCTTTGGAAGCATTCCCGTCAGCGGTCTAAGGAGGAGAAAGGCAGAAACTCCTATTGAGCCATCCTCCAACAATCCAAAATCTGCAGAGGACCCAATATCCCTGCAATCCAACCCAGCCCGCACGCCCCAGGCCGACCTGAGATACCCTTAGCATAGCACCATGGATGTGACCAACGACCTGCTTGAGAATGAGGACGTTTCACAAGGCTAATCCATGTGAACATCCACAAGGCCAATGCAATCATGGCATATAGGGCTCTTCACCAGAAAAACAATGGTAATTTGGGATCTGAGAAAGGCCACGCGAACAGCCTGCATTATGCTAAGGAAAAGAAGTAACTACAATACTTTATCCTTTCCTTTAATTAATTTAATTGCGTGCCCATCACAATCAATGTGACGGGCTTGGCCGAGAAATCGCTTCGGTTTACTTCGCAGGGGATGGTGCCTGTCCTACAGAAGAGCTTGAGCGACTGGTGGAACACTGTGCAGGGAGAAACCTGCCATTGGTGACCGGATGCGATGCATATGCATACCACATATTGTGTAAGTACTTTCTTGAATATATTATCAGTAGCAAGCTAGATATATGCAATGTCGACTCTGAGCCTACATTTGTAACTAGAGTAAGACAAGAAGAACTGGACCTGATCCTAGTAAGTAGATCTCTAAGACCTCACATGAGCCTAATGAGCCGATAGAGACTCATCAGAAGACACTTGACATCTCTTCTGATGAGTCTCTATCGGCTCATTAGTTGATACTGTTAAATTTGTTCATTGCAGGAGTATCTAGGTAGCTGACGGGTTAAGTTACCAAAGTACCTACAGAGACTAGAACAAACAGTGAACCATATGAGCACCTCTATGTACCAACTATCCATTGAGGAGAGTACATAGAGAATAGGATGCACTCTGGTGGAACAACCGGGTCGAAGAGATGTGGCGCTCCACCCGTCAACTTTTCAACAGAACGTAAAGGTAGGATGCATACAACAGTAGCCTAACACAAGGAGGTTAGGGAGGCTAAACGGAAGAAGTACCGTAACTTATGTTAAGCAATCATAGGAATCAATAAGATGGTAGATCTATGACTAAGCGTCAACTTGCTGCAAACCTTGCTTTGAAGAAGCTCGGGTGGTCTCCATCCCAAAAGCTGGGAGCTTGACATCGTTATTTCCAAAAATGTTTAAAAAGCTGGTGGACCACTATATTCGGCGCACTGCGCTCAAAGGACGCCTTCTGTAATGTACGCAGCATGCCTATACCAGCTGCAGAAGAAAATCTGCACCTCCTTGCATAGCAATGAGGTGGCCACTTTTGCCTTTCTTGATATCGAGGAAGCCTTTGACAACACTTCTCATGATGCTGTCACAATGAACATGGAAGAATAGCCACGAACGGCACTATCAGCAGACAAATCCCGTCTCTTCTGCGATCCAGACAAGCAACATTTATCATTGTGGATTACTCAGGAACACTAAAAGAGGCTGCCTTCAAGGGGTGTGCTCTCTCCCCTCTTTTGGAGTATAGTAGTGGATGACCTACTGCAATGATTGGCCGGCAGGGGAATTCATTGTCAAGGCTACGCTGACGATATTGTTATAATCAACCATGGCAAATACGAAGAAGTTCTCTTAGATATTGTCCAGTTATGGATAAAAGTCACACACTTAGAACCTGGCAAAAACAAAAAAAAAAAAGTTCGTGTCTTTCTTTCTCTTATCAAAATGTAACTTCTCTTTTTCTTGCCTACCAAAACGTTAGAGGCCTTAACACTAAGCTTTCTAAGCTGTATGCTGATTCTGTATCCTTTGATTACCACTTACTAATATTTACTGAAACTTGGTTGAAACCAGAAGTTGAAAGTTGCTCGATTTTCCCAGACACGTACACCTGTTTTAGATGTGATCGTTTATCACGAACAGGAGGTGGTGTTCTAATAGCTGTAAAGTCAGACCTTTCTTCTGAATTAGTTTCAATTGACCATAGTGAACTTTTAGAATTCGTATGTGCAAAAGTAACAGTGTATCAAATTTCAATCTATATTACCTGTTCTTACATTCCCCCCTCATCTGATATTTCCGTCTACTTGGACCATCTTTCAGCTATTCAAACTGTTGCATCCAAACTATCTGATAGAGATTATCTACTAGCTTTTGGTGATTTTAACTTACCAGAAGTTTGTTGGTCATCTCAATCCGGTATTCTGGCGCCCTCTATCTATAATTCTTTTTTAAATGGCCTATCAGAACTATCTTTATTTCAAATTAATAATATTCCTAATTGTAGCGGTAGAATGCTTGATTTAGTTTTCTCGTCTGATATACTTCTTAACACTACCTCCAGAATTGATCCCTTAGTACATCCTGAAGAACCCTACCATCCTACGGTTGACCTTGTTCTAGCTCTGCCTACTCCAATGCAAGCTGCATCTGTTCCTCGTAAAGTAAAATCACGTTGTTTCCGTAAGACCGATTTTGACAAACTTAATCATTTAATTTTAGAACATGATTGGTCATTTTTGTATTCATGTTCTGACCGAAATACTTGCATCTCATTTTTTTATTCCTCCATGAATTCATTTTTCGACCAATGTGTTCCTCTTGCTTTCCCGGTAAAGTCAAACAGGCCACCTTGGTTCTCTCGTGAACTTATGAGTTTAAAAAATTTGAAATCTCGGTATTTTAAAAAATTTAAACTTACTCGTAAACCTTTTGACTTCTCAAGATATATTGCTGTTAGAGCAAACTTTATTGCTCTAAATGCAAATTGTTACAACGAGTATTTGAGTCGTTGTCAAGCAGTTTTACAACTTTGTCAACGTGAAACGTAGATCCAGTAGATTCCCATCCTCGTTATTTTTCGGAGAAAATGAAGCAACCACTGATCAGGCCGCAGCCGATTTGTTTGCAGACTTTTTTCAATCTACGTACTCAACTAATCCGTATAGTTCTTCCATACATCCTTACCCTTACCCTATTAATAATTTTAACACTCTTTTTATACCCTTCGACCATTGAAAATGGTCAAAAAGGGTATACTAACTTTGTGCAAATGTATGTAACAGGCAGAAGGAGGCGTCGGAGACCCCATAAAGTATATATATTCTTGCTCAGGATCACAAGCCGAGTCGATTGAGCCATGTCTGTCTGTCTGTCTGTCTGTCCGTCTGTCTGTGTGAACGCACAGATCTCAGCTATTATAAAAGCTAGAGTTACCAAATTTGGCAAGAAGACTCCTGTGTACTATAAGCAGATGAAGTTTATTTCAAATGTTAGGTGCCACGCCCACCGCCCCCGTAAATCAATAATTTAATTTTTGACCTCAATTTGTAAGCGGCATATGAAAGATACAACCTTATAATTTGGTGTTAACTAAGCTGATTAAAATATCTACGTATACACCAAATTACAATCCGATCGGACAATAAACACAGAAGTTATTTAAGAAAGTATGAGCATAAAACCATGTGCTTGTGTCAGCAAACAAGAACGGCGGGCAAGCGCGAAGCGCGAGCGCCAACTGTCAGGAATAACTGTAAAGCATGTGCATATGCGTATGTGTATGAATTTAACAAATTTAACCACACGGGTATATGTGTCGAAGGGTATCCCACTGTCGCGTGCTGCGCGACTGTGGCTTTTCTTACTGGTTTGTCCTACTATTAACAAAACTTCTTTACTTAGTGATCTGAAATCTTTTAAACCTGTTTTCTCTCCTGGCCCTGATGGAGTTCCAGGATGTGTTCTAAGATTTTGTGCTGACTCACTTCTTTTAAGCTGCTTGACTTGTCACTGTCTAACAGTTATTTTCCACCTATTTGGAAAAACTCTTTTTCCATTCCTCTTCACAAAAGTGGTTCTAACCATGATGTGAAGAACTATAGGTGTATATCCAAATTGTCTGCAATACCTAAGATTTTCGAAAAAAATCTTACGGCTCAATTAACCTTTATGAGTAAATCGATAATTTCGCCCCATCAACATGGGTTTGTAAAGGCAAGATCAACAGCTTCTAATCTTCTAGAATTTTCTTCTGCATTACTTTAGGATTTCGGAAGAAAATGCAAACTGATGTCGTCTATACTGACTTCAGTAAAGCATTTGATTCCGTAAATCATAATCTCTTGATTCATAAGTTAAATTTAATCGGTTTTCCACAAAAGCTTATTTTGTGGATATCCGATTATTTAGCTAACAGGTCTCAACGAGTTCTTTTTAAATACTGTCTATCAAAGCCAATCATAGTAACTTCTGGTGTTCCTTTGCTTTTTAACCTTTTTATCAACGATCTTCCTTCAATACTTCTTCACTCTAATATCCTTATGTACATATGCTGATGACGTGAAACTCTGTTTGACGTATAGTGATCCTACACTTAACTTCCTCCAAACAGATCTTGATTTGCTCTTTGCTTGGTGCAGGCATAATCTGCTGCATCTTAACTGTTTGAAGTGCAAAGTTATGTCATTTTACACAGGTAGCTATCACGTCTTCAACTATGCATTTGATTTAAACTCCCTTTCAAGAATAACCGAGGTAAACGATCTAGGTATTCTCTTTGATCATAGATTGAAATTTGATCGTCACATTGCGCAAATTGTCAATAAGGCATTTCGAGTACTTGGTTTCATAAAAAGATGGGCCAAAGAATTTAGAGATCCTTATACGACAAAATTACTTTACACTTCTCTTGTCCGTCCAATTCTTGAATATGGTTCTTGCGTGTGGTCGCCGCAATATCAGATTCACCAAGATAGAATTGAGTCTGTTCAAAAGCAATTTTTACTTTTCGCTTTGCGTAGTTTCAACTGGGTACCAGGTGTAGACTTGCCATCTTATTCTAGTATACTGCTTCTTATTAACCTACCTTCTCTTACTAATCGTCGTATTATGTTAGGTGCTACGTTTCTTTTCAAACTAATCAAGTACGACATTGATTCTCCTATTCTGCTTAACCAAATTAAATTCTGTATTCCTTCTAGAGTAACTCGTAATTATTTGCCACTTTCCTTGGACTTTTGTCAAAATAATTATAGCTTGCATGATCCCTTTCGAGTTCTCTGTGCTGATTACAATTGACTGCTTAGAGTTTTCAATTCAGAGTCCTTCCTTAATTTGATCAAACTATCCATTCTTAACTACTAAACACTTAATAACAATTAACACTAATCCACCGATCTGATTGGGTTTTACTGGGTTTTCCCCAATCCCTTTGCAACAAATGTTGGATCGGTTTCTTTTTATTATCCCAGTTTAAATTTTAAATTTTAATTTTTATACCCTTCGACCATTGAAAATGGTCAAAAAAGGGTATACTAACTTTGTGCAAATGTATGTAACAGGCAGAAGGAGGCGTGGCAGACCCCACAAAGTATATATATTCTTGCTCAGGATCACTAGCCGAGTCGATTGAGCCATGTCTGTCTGTCTGGATGTCCGGATGTCCGGATGACCAGATGAACACACAGATCTCAGCTATTATAAATGCTAGAGACACCAAATTTGGAATGAAGGTTCCTATGTACTCGGCGCAGATCAAGTTTATTTCAAATGTTAGGTGCCACGCCCACCGCCCCCACAAATCAATAATTTAATTTTTGAACTCAATTTGTAAGCGCTGTATAAAAGATACAACTTTCTGACTTTAACATATACTAAGCTGAATGAAATATCTACGTAGTCTCCAAATTACAATCCGATCGGACAATAATCACAGAAGTTATTTAAGAAAGTATGAGCATAACACCAAGTGCTTCTGTCAGCTAACAAGAGAGGCGGGCGAGCGCGAAGCGCGAGCGCCATCTGTCGGGATTAATTTCAAAGCATGTGCATATGCATATGTGTATGAATTTAACAAATTAAACTACACGGGAACATAGGTCGAAGGGTATCCCACTGTCGCGTTTTGCGCGACTGTTGCTTTTCTTACTGGTTAAATTTAATTTTAATTTAAATAAAATAAAATATTAATAATTATTTTTAAATTTCATTACAATTTTAATTCTTAAATTTTATTGTTAATTCTTTACCCAGTCGACTGCCATTAGTTGACATTAAATTAAATAAATAAAAAAAAAAAAAAACCGTTGTTGTAGAAGATAATGAGACCAATTACACTACTGGGAAAATCGAATATGCCACGTGCACAACAGCTTTGTTTGCATGCATATTGCCGCAATATTTTGGAGAAGCTCACCCAAAATGTAATGTTAGAACTACTTGATCATGATACCAATGTTAACATATCGAGTTATTTGCGGTGGAAGACAGAGCGAAGCTCAACACCACGCAAAGACTCCAGTGGATGGCCTGAATTTGCGCAACAGGTTCTGCTGGAACTCACACCTATGCATAGGATACTGGAGCTTTAACAAACGTCAGTCTTATTGGGACTGGCGGTTAGCGGGGCAGATAAGGACTGTATCCTCAATACGCAAGATCTAGATACACTGCAGCATACTTTTAATCTCATTATCCAGGGCTGAGAGGATTGGGCAACAAAAATTCGCCAGAAACTTCGCTGTCGAACTAAGCAGCAAACGGGAATGGACCTTACTTGATGAAGTTCACCTCTTGAAGCCACACACCATAAAATGGTTCACGAATTGATCCGAAACCCAACGAGGCTGGCCTGGTGGTAGTGGGTCCTAGATGCAATCTTCATGAGCCCCTATTCTGCAATAGGGAGATGCGTGGAGATTAGTTTGAAGCGCAATTACCGAAGGAAATATATCGCAATACTGTCAGATAGCCAGGAAGCGATTAAAGCACTCAGTAATTGCAGAATCAAACTAGAACCAAACTAGAGAGGGGTAACGACCTCAGGCTGAGGTGGATAAAGAGACATAAAACATCCCGGGAAACGAGAAAACAGACGTCCTTCAAAAGCAGGAACCAAATGTTTAATGATAGGGCCAGAGCCTTTCCATAGCGTATTCAGAAACACACAAAGCTTCGTGAGAAGGACTGGGCAAATACAAAAGGCTTATCTTAGTCTCTTCATAACTGTTACAACCTTAAAAGGTATATGCAGATAATCAAATTAAATAAGAATTCTCTACGAATACTGAGGGTATTTCACACCGGACAGTGTAGGCATAGGACCCACCTAAGCAAATTAAGCATAGTAAGCAACGGGGAATGTATATTCTGCGAACTAGGGGCTGAAACGCCTGAGTACATTATTGCAATATGCCCAGCGCTAGCTCGTATGAGATGTGCAACACTAGGGATACACCTTCTCGTAATAGCAAATAAAAGGACAATCCCCACAGAAATATTCTACAATTTATAAGGAAAACTGGACTGCCATTGAACCTCTAAGCTGAGAAAGGGTACAAAAGATCTGTTAGGTCGAGGTACATTTGCCTTTTAATTAATAATAATAATAATTATCATTATGAAACAATTTTCGTCAAATGTTCATGCTTTATTTAGTAAATAATAATTTCAAGAAATAATAAAAACAAAAACTCTTTATATTTCTTTCTTTCATCTTGTGGTATCGTAGTTACGATAGTTCATAAATGTAAAGCGATATATTATAAGTTGCAGCACTGAAAAGATGAGTAAGTAAAGTACTACAAGAATGGAAGAATGTGTGTTAAATTTCTCCTCGTATAATTTGATGTTAGAATAAACGTACACAGGTTTATATATAAAAATACAAATACATTGTATGGCCTTCCTTGCCTTTTAATGCCTGTTAGATACATTGCACAAAGTTAGTATACCCTCTATTGGTCGAGGAGCATAAAAGGAGAGAGTGTGCGGAAAAGAAAAGCAGTTCCTTTCTGTGTTTATTTAGTTCTGTATTAGGAAATATTTACAAGACAATATGCAGAGGGTTATATTTATAAAAAATTGACGAGACAAAGCAAGGCCATTTTCGGATGGAATGTGGGGCTTAGAGAAAGTCGAGCTCGAAGCCGTCTTCCTGGTACTCGAAGTCGGTTCCGTCACAAGTGATCCTGATGTACTTGTCTTGGCTTTGCCAGTGCATAAAATCGTCGGCAGGCAGGGTGGTCCACATAGTATCGCTGTACACATGTAGGTGCTTGTTATTGCCCTCGCGGTAGCGAATGTGTGCTAATTTGCACAGCTTATTCACAGTGCTGTTGTGGCCGTTGAGTCCCAGGTGGGTAAGCTGGGTGCACTCGGTGACCAGTTCAAAGAGCTGATTTTCATGCCACACTTGACTGCCGCTAAAACTGAGCATCTGCATCTGAGCGCAAGGAATGTGGCGGCGGTCCAGGAATGGTTCGTCATGGCTCCAGTTCGAGCAGACCAAGGAACGAAGGTTGGGCAGCTCCAGCAGTAAACTGTGTTGCCAGCGTACTGGCAGCAGGATCACTTCGTTGTTGAGCGCAATCCTGGTGACGCTTTCGCTCTTTGTCACAATAATCTGCTGGAAGATGGTTTCCTGGTTGGCAAGCAGCTGGCGGGAGTTGTCGAATCGGATGGCCAGTTTACGCAGCTTGGGCAACTGCAGCACCTGCGAGAGCATATTCTCCACTGTGCTCAGATTGATTTTGAGCACCTCCAGGTTGGGTAACTTGATGTCATACAGTCGCACGCTGCTGTCATAGGAGTTGGTGATGTCGAGCACACGCAGCCGTGTCATACTCAGACAGATCTTTTGCATCCAGTGACTGTCCAATGGCACCGAGTAATAAGTGGATTTGAAGACAAGCTCCTCCAAGTATTTGAAGCCAGTTATATAGACGCCGGAGAGGTTCATCCAACTTGTGAGGCGCTTTAGATTCGGCAACATGAATGACAGATCTCGTATGTCTTCATTTACTATGGCGTAGGGATTTCCAGCCAGTACACAGTTCTCAACACTCACGAAGCGTAATATGTTGATGGCGCGGAGATGCTTGATGTAGTCAAAGAACTCGACAAAGATGTGACTGCCATCATCGTTCACATGCAAATCCGTGAAGTGTTCGGCCATGTGTCTGGTGAAGAAAATGTAGTCCTGAATGTCCAATATGCCTACGAAGGCTGTGCTGGGGCCGACAATGCGATAGTACCAACATTTTTCCCAGATCCTGATGATCTGCGGCAAAAACTGTGGATAGGCACGAGCCATCCTCACTTGATCTTTTAGGCAGTCGATTTTTTCGAAAATCTGGACGAAGAAGTCTTCGTGCAGATTGTCAATGTAGTTGGCATGTACTGAATCCGCCAACTTGATGTTCTCTTCATCTATAATTTGCAGCATTTTCGCTTAGAAGTATGGATTGGATGAGTTGAAGTAGTTGTTGTTCGTTCGATGTTTGTCGAATAACTGTTTTGCAATCCTCGAGGGGCTATAGTTTATATATTGCACAGGGATGTGGGTCGGGTCAGTGACAGGTAGCTGGGAAGAAGATGACTATTCCACTAATCCGCTTACCTAGGCAACCCCGCTGCATCGATTGGCACTTAGGCAATTAAAGCGCGCAACGGTATTCGCATTTAACCGTTCTTTAGGGATCGTGCCTGTGACATATCCCGCTAATCTGCTGGCCCGCTAATACGCGCTCGGGCAATTCCTAGGCAATTCGGTGACAGCTGTCACCGCTGTAAAGCCGCTGCAGCTGTTGATACTGCGGGCACAAGTAAATTGCGCTACGGAATTCGTATGTACCCGATCTTCTGGGATAATGCCTAAGGCATAAATTTCATTACAGTGCCTTTAATTTGTTTATGTGTGTGAACGTCTATGTAAGTTGCAATTTTCTTGCCAGGCATTTGACTTTTCTTGGAAATCGCAAATAATAACAGCTGTACCTATTTTTGCGTTTCCGCAGTCATTAGGTCTTTGTGTAGTGGCTTCCACAATCTAACAATCAACGCTATTGCTGCTGCTTTCCTTTAGTTTCAGCTTAGCGAACAATATAAGAGATAAACGATAAAGAGAATACGATTGAGAATGGAAAATTGGGAGCAGCTGAATATAAATCGTTAATAACTAAAATACAACAGTTCTAATCGATTGACATATAGGAGCTGTATTTATTAAAGTCATTGTTTCTAACTGCATATTCCTACAAAATCTGTCAGAATTTTATAAAATGGTAAAGCGTTTCAACAGATGTACAGACGGACATGGCATAATCGAATTGGCTGGTGATCCTGATCATATATGTTATTCGAGTATAGGGTTGTTAAATACATATATCCCTTCCAAGTTCAAATATACGCCGTTTTGTTGGATTTGTCTCCATCTAGATGGCAACTTCATAATACCCCCCTCGTAGAAACCACTCCCTTATTTGCGAAGAAATCGGACAGCCACTGTTCACAAACCTCTTTTAAGTCCAATAAAAGCTTCCATCCAAGCTCTCGTAACTTCTGACGTATCATCAATGAAGTGCGGGGTCTGGCGTTATCCTGGTGGAACACTACACCCTTCTTGTTGGCCACTTCTGGACGCTTCTGGTCAATCGCTTGCTTCAAGCGGTCCAGTTGTTCGCAGTAGATAGTAGAATTAAGCGTCCTGCCATATGGGAGCAGCTCATAGTGGATTATTCCCTTCCAATCCCATAACACAGCAAAACCTTTCTGGCCGTCAATCCCGTCTCTGTTTGGGACGATTCACCGGCCTTCGATCACGACCTTTTTCGCTTGATCCATTTGTGATCCATTTTTCGTCGCCGGTCACCATCCGCTTAAAAAATGGGTCGAGTTCTTTTCGTTTCACAGGCGTGGATTCGGTCCAGAAGGTTTTTTTGCGTCAAATCATGCGGTCCCCAACATCAAGCTTTTTGTATCCAGCCTTGTGGAGATGATTTAAAATGGTTTGGTGACTCGAATTTCCTAGGCGATGTCACCAGATGCAACATGCCGGTCTAACTTGATGTATTCCATGAATTGATCGATATTCGTCGTCACAGGTCTTCCGCCGGCTGGCTTATCCATAGTGTCGTTTACACCTGCTTTGAATCGTCGAAACCAGTCCTCCGCGGTTCGTAGTGGTAGAATATCATCCCCTAAAACACCATAAATCTCACGGAACGTTTCTCTAGCGAATTTCACTTTAACGAAGGAAAACTTTAAAGTAAGTAAATAATAATAAATAAATAAATTTCGGCGTTAGTGAACTCCATGTTTACACGTCTATAACTTTTGATCACAATATCCAAACTAATCATGCATAGCGTTTTGTAGCGTATGTCAAGATCTTTCAAATGATTTATAGTATTGCCCAATACGAGCTCTGTAGCGGTAATGCGAGGTCCGTTTCCTAACTACTTGTACTACAATATACATATATATACATATACATATATATACAAACGTGGACAAAAGTATTTTGACAATGAAAAGCAAGATCAAAGTAGTAAAGGTAACCAATTTAATTTTACGAGAGAGACAACAACAATAGCTTTAATTGACCAAAAGCTTGCTTTGATAACGGTACATATTTATTTTCTCTTATTTTTTGTACGCCAGTATTTGATTCTTTGGCTGGACAAAAGTATTTTGACAATGCCTTTCATAATCATTTTCGTTAGTTTCTAAAGTTATTTTTCTCGTCTTTTTTAAAATTAACCACTATTTTAAATCAGTTTTTGTAAAATATGGGCAAAACACACAAACTAAGTGAAGTTATAAGAAATAAAATGGTTACTAAGTATAATGCAGGTATTTCTGTAGAATACATTAGCAAATTATACAAAGTGTCAAGAAAAAATAAACAAAATAAAGAATGATTCCCTTTAAAATACGAAAATGCAAAACAACGTCTATTGAAGACCGCATAATACTGAGGAAATTTAATCAGAAGTGGTTGATCTTGTTTTGCGTTGCCAAAATACTTTTGTCCACGTTTGTATATTGAAAAGCATTTAATCATTATAAATTTGTAGTGGCTGTTATATTCTATTCCGAATCAGACAAATTCTATGATTAGTAAAAATGTGTTAATTGCCGACATGAAATACAATGCACGGTGGACAAAATATTAAAAAAAAAAAAATTGCGGGCCTTCCTTACTCCACTGAAGTTGGCATCAGTGATATCCACTATTTCCCTGTAGGGGTCATACAACTCACCAATTGCTTCGAAGACTTCATGGAGTCTATCAGGGTGAGAAGGGAATTTCCTGAAAAATTGAAATTTCGCCAAATACCCTATAAAGTGGGCCTTCTTGCGTCCAAAGCGTGGTATAGCCGCTCGATAGATTCGGTATGAGCTGCGGTTAAAGGATCGGCTGGAATGATTTACGATCTGGTGTTGAAAGCCCTCGTCTTTAGGACATGAATAGGCTTTCCAACAATCCGGCATAATGGAAGTTCCGTCGACTATTGTGTCCTTGATAAGAGACAGCAATGTGTCCTTATTAATAGACTTCACTGGCACGATGCAAAAGTGTTTGGTGTCTCTTTCTATTGCGCCATTGATCTTCCATTATGTGGCCACAGTTGTATTTCCTGCGTCCTACTTTCGTTTCGTCGATTTCTACAATTTAGCACTGTTTCGTGCCGCCCAGTCTATATAAACTTCGCGCATGAAGTTGCGGAAGTCAATAATAGATGGGAGTGACCATCCCAATTCATCCATCAAAAATTGGACTTCGCGTTTTTGACCATTCGTATCTGACATGACGAAGCGACAAATTTCCGAAATGGAAAACCGGTGACCTTGAAAAAAGGTATTTTTTCGCACGGCCTCCGAAAATGCACAGCGCTGCTTATTTAGTTTTTTGGCGGCCGCAAAAGTTGCGTCACAGATAAAGCTAATAGCACTACGCGATCTGTATTTAAAACTGCAGGCTTTTCCGCACTTTGGACACAGCTTTTCTTGGCTTATACCGTTGTGTTATCGTAAAAGTTAATTGCTTCAGTATCGCACTGAACCAGCGTTGACAATTCCGCGTTTGATCCCTACAAGGACCGGACTCACCAGGGCAAATGTTTGAAAAACAGGAAAGTCCTCGGCGACACTGCACACACAAAATTATATTTCATTAAAAAAATTAAAACTATAAAGGAAATTAATCACATCACGCACTTTTTTTATTATTCGCAGTATTTGACTGCGCCGACGATACTCGGTATGAACACAGAACGCAGAATGCAACATGTTTCAGAATATACAGTTAATCAAGAAACTCTTTACACATACGTGTATGTACATGTTAATGTTGTGTACATCTGTGTATGTCGGAGCTGCCTCATTCGTGGCCATATTTAACAGAGCTCTTCAACACACGGCAAGTTCTGTTCGTATTAGTGACGCGTTGCAGATTGACCTCACAAAATTGTGCGTAGCCCAATTCCTATTGCACAACTGCGCAATATATATGCGATATATCACATATGTATATCGCCATCCCTCTTTCCAGTCAGCGCCTTACGATCAGACAGTACTCAGCAACTGAGTGTCTCTCTTTCACTCAACTACAATACTTTTCTTTGTAAATCTACCAGCGACATTCTGTCGCCACTAAAGAACTGTACTTGCATGTACAATGGTCAACATAAACCCATTCTACGACATATATGTATATATATCTGCATTTATTTTAGTTTGTATAAAACAAAGAGTAGACTTTCCAGTATACCCTTGAAATTTTTAGAAAATACGAGAACAACAGTAGAGCGCACTGGACAGTAGAATACCCTTTGACCTATGTATGTACATATATATAGTAACATATCCATTCAAGACCCACACTTAAAACTCCCCAACTACCCTTAACATAATTGTAACCAAACACACTATTGTAAAGCTCACATACACACATTAAAATGTAAGTACAAAATGTAATCAAAGAACGAGAGCCCTTCGATTAACTTGGCCATTCACGCACATGCCTCGTGTCATGTTTCAAGTCACCCCATACTCCAAAAGTACCATTCCCACAGATCGCAAACCTAAACGCTGACTCTCCCCCAATTCAAATTCGATCACTTGTCGATAATAGCTCGCCCAAATATTTAAAATGAGCCAATAGAAATAATAAAACTTTATTATCCGTGTCACTGCTCACGCACTTGTGTCAGGATTATCAAATTATCAAATTACCCCTATTTTTATGGGAAACCCGTTGCATTCTGCGAATCAGCTGTGCACACCTGAGCACAGTCAACAATTCTAAGAACTATAACTGGAGCGTCGTGGTACCTTCAGAACGAAGACATACACAGAGACCTAAAAATTAAATTAGTAATCAAGGTAATAACTGAGAAGAAAATGAAATACCAAGAAAAGTTGACCACCCATCCAAATCCCCTCGCAAGAAAACTAATCCGAGTATGCAGTCAAAGCCGGCTACACCGCAACGACCTCCCAGCCCAGCAATAAACTTATTAGGGCATTAATCTTAAACACTATCACTAAGTGAAAGTTAACTAAGCTAGATTAAGATTTGAATACTTATTGTTAGTCTCTTAAAACAAAGGGAAGATTCAATAAAGAATAAAAAACAAAAAAAAAAAAAAGCTGTGTTCATATCAGTGTCGATAGGCATGTCTCGATAAACACAGCTGCCGTTGTATAAGCAAATCTACTAGCGGATCAAGCAGTGCGAACTTAAACGGGACGTTGGACCAACACTATCTGGTGGAGAGCGGAGGAACCTCCTCCGTTAACAGCCAGATCGGTCGGCGACCCAATGTTCCCGTTTTGAGCAAGCGCCGTTCGAACTATCGGTTAGATGCCCGAATGCCCAGGCATATGACCGCCAACATATTTTTCAAGGGCGTTCGACTCCTCAGTAGAAGTTGAGCGAGCCGTCGGAGCAGTCAAATACTGCGAATAAAAAAATAGGGCGTGATGTGTCTATTTTCTTTTATTGTTTTAATTTGTTTAATTAAATATTACACAGGCCCACAAAAGAAAAAAAGTTTGATGATCTGAGTAAGCGTCGGAAGTTTTTCAAAACATTTTTAGGTTGGATTGAAATTTAGACGTGATAGGCAGGTTTTGGCATTGGATTCGGACTCGGAAGGTCTAAAAACATATAGAAACATATATCGCATGACCCGATTATGACCTTATTTTTTTGAGTTTCAAAAATTTGTCGAGTTTTTTGAGGTTAAGTCGAAACTCAGACGTGCTACGTAAATTTTGACTTCGGATTCGGACTTAGAAGGACAAAATTCATCATAAAACATATATCACATGCTTAGATCAGGATTCTATATCTTTTTGGGGATATTTTAAGGTTTTTCAGTTTTGTGAGGTTATGTCGAAGTCCAGACGTGATGGCGAAATTCTCACCTCGGACTCGGATTCAGCGACCCAAAATACATATAACTGCATATGACGCTTACCCAGATCATGAAACTTTTTTTTTTTGTGGGCCTGTGTTATTTGCGTGTGCAGCGCCGCCGAGGACGTTCCTGTTTATCAACGTTTGACCTGGTGAGTCCGGTCCTTGTAGGGATTCGCCAGGGCCCATTTAAAAATAGTACCCCGCCGCAACGGCTCCAGTGCACCACCTGTGCAGGACGAGCATCACCGCCGGCCAAATCTGAGACGCGAGCAGCTGCAGCAAATCCTGACTGATGGCATCTGCGCCATTAAATCCATCCGTGAGCTGAAAAGATAAAATATGTCCAATTAATAATAATACCCTATATATAAATTGTCATTAGTAATAAGTTTGCGTTAGTTTTGTATCGAATGTTAGGTCCACGTGGGTAGGAAAAAATGTTAGGAAAAGGATATTTCCTATATAATAAATGTTTAGCATATAAATAAACTGTTAATTTGCCTTTCCTAGGGGAGATGGGGTGGCCTCAGTTGGCCAGGAACGTGCTCGCCGACTTGCCTGTCACCAGTGGCTGTTGTTGTGGTGATTTGTCCCCCGTAGAGTAGTCTTTTTAGGCCATGGATTTTAAGAAAATTCATGGACTATTGTGTTTGTCGGAACGGAAATGTGCGTAACAGGCAGAAGGAGGCATCTCCGACCCCATAAACTATATATATTCTTGCTCAGGATCACAAGCCGAGTCGATTGAGCCATGTCTGTCTGTCCGCCTGTCCGTCTGTCTCTCTGTATGAACACCTGGATCTCGGAAACTATAAGAGCTAGAGTCATCAAATTTTGTGACAACATACGTAAATATTGCAGTGTCTCAAAGTTTTTTTGAAATTTGGACACGCCCCTTCCCGCCCCAGAAAATCAGTAATAACTATTTAAAAACTATTTAAAAACTACAATATTAGCTCAACAACCAAAGTTGTATATCTTACATAACAAATACCTTGCCACGGACGTTATGTGAAAATTTCATTTAAATCGGACTATAAATAAGTGAGATATGATACGAATTAAACTCACTTTGAACATACATACTTAAGCATACCTAACTTACGCAAGCATACCGAAGTTCAAATCTAGCGTCAGACACACAGCATTTTATTAAACTTTTTATTTGCATTGTATGGTAACAGAATTGGTTCACAATGCAGCTTTGCCGATGGGCCAAGGGGTGAGGCAATAGCCGAATGGTTAGAGTGGCGGACGGCTGCGAGAGAGTGCGTGTGTGTGTGTGTTCAACTCCCGGTTGAGGCGGGTGCGAATTTTCATTTATTAATTATTTTTTTGTTTTTTTTATTTTATTTTGTTTATTTATTTTATTCTAATAAACTAAAAGAAAAGTTACAAACAAATTAAATTATTTAATTATTTAATTAAATTTCAATGAAAATAAAAAAAATGTTTATTACTTTGTTTTCATATGAAAGACAATCAAATTATAATAGCTATAAATAATATTAATTATTTATAATTAAAGTTAAGTATTTTTATATTATTTAGCACGCATCAAAAAAACGCGAACTAATGCGTTCTTCAATGCCGTCACTCTTTCCGTATTTTGTCTGTTATGACTTTGCAAGTTCAGTAGGATTCCAATTGGATGTTTCCTATTTTGTGTTGCTCTCAATATTTTGCAATTAGAATGCTAGAAAATACCAGAGATAGATCATAAGCCCTTGTAAAGTTATGAATGTGCGAGTGAGACGCCCATACATACATGTCTGCATATCGACATGTATGTATTGGCGTCCCACTTCAACAAACATTATTGCACGATTATACGTGTATATACATAAATATGTACAATTAGTTTTGCAGTTGCTGTTGTGTACCGACGAAAGAAAACTAAGTTCTAATTACATACATTGCGTAACTAAAACTTAAAAATCGCCTACCGCCGTCGCCCCTCTTTAATGTTTTTGAACTTTTAATTTATTTTAAAAAAATTATGAAATACAAAAGAGTTTCACATGTTGATCGCGGCAGCAATCGAACCTCGAACACGCTCAATATCATTGGTCTTAGAGTCCAGGACATAGTCCACTCAGCCACTGAACATCTATCGCACTTGTCGAAAATGGTGAGACATTAGACAAAACGACAAGAAGCAATATGCATTCTTAGTTTGTGCCAAAAAAATCAAGAAGAATCACATGTAATGAAATTTGGTACGCGCAAGAAATGCATACCTATACCTATTGCCTACGGTATACTATGATAATCCATGGCCTTATACAGTCAGCTCCTGACTGTAGCGTTTGTATTTTTTTACCTATAAACAAATCGAAATGTGTTAAAATATGTAAAATATGTATTTTGTGTGCATTTTGGTTTGTTTACGTTTTTGTGAATGATGCGTCTTTTGTGTAAATACCGATGACTATCGGTATTTTGTCCAGCCCTAAATGGAGGTAAAACCCCTCCCCAAGTGCTGCTGAGCTACCCGGCACGGCCCTACAGGCAAAAAAGCAGTCCGTAACAAACCTCTGTCTTCACGAGAGAACAAAAGTTTACAGCTTAACTCTCTTAAAGAGTCTTCGCTCTTTGGCAACTTCAATTTGCTTATATAAACGCGAACAAGTCCCCATACATTAGTTAAGTTCTGAGTATACTATCAACTGCGATAGTCCTGCTAAAGTCTACTTCAACTTCGAAGTCCATTGCCCAAGTAAGTTTTTTTTTTTTTACTTTACGGTTATTTATTTTATATTCTCTTATTATATGAGAACTATTTATAAGTTTTAAAATCTTAATACTAGTTAATGTTGTCAACAGTTTATCTTAAACTGTCCTTCGATGAGGCGTCCCTAAAAGTTTGTTCGCTGGGTTGGGGTGCGATGTAAGCTTGACGTAGTATTTTCTCTTGAATTCGGCTATTGCATCTTTGACTGAAGGGATGTACAAGTCTCGTTGAATGTTTTCGTTTCGAACATACCACGGAGCTCCGGTGATAGTTCTAAGGATCTTTGATTGAGCTCGTTGAACGATGTCCATGTTGCTATTGCAGGTGTTTCCCCATAGCTGCGAGCCATAGGTCCAAATAGGTTTCAGTACAGAATTGTAGAGTAGTACTTTGTGGTCCAGACTTAGCGGGGAGTGTGCGTTGATCAGCCAGTGCAGGGTGTCGGCTTTGAGTTTTAAGTGGGTTTTTTTGGCTTCAATGTGCTTGCGCCAAGTGAGACGTCTGTCGAGGTGTACTCCTAGATATACTACCTCTTGTGCTTTCGGTATCACTGTGTTGTTTAGCGAAAGTGACGGGCAATCCTGCTTGTTTAGAGTAAAGGTGACGTGCTTGCTTTTTTGTTCGTTGACTTTTATTCTCCAATCTGAGAGCCACTTCTCAACGTCCACCAGGTGAAGAGCTAGTAGCGCTGATGCTTGGATCGGGCATCTAGAGCGGCTAAGAATGGCGGTGTCGTCGGCAAAAGTAGATGTTGTCAGACTTCTGCTTGTTGGTAGGTCAGCTGTGTATAAGAGGTATAGGGTTGGCCCAAGAACGCTGTCTTGGGGGACCCCTGCTCCAATTGGCTGGTCATTGGATGTCGCAGTATTGCTTCTCACTGCAAACTTCCTTTCGTAACGGTATGACTCGAGAAGTTTGTGAGTGTATTTAGGTAGTTTTAGCTTGATCTTGTGCATAAGTCCGTCTAGCCAAATTTTGTCGAATGTTTGGGATACATCCACAAAAAAAGCTGTACAGTATTGTCGGTTCTCGAATGCGGTTCTTATTTCTGATGTTATTCGGTTAACCTGTTCTATAGTTTCATGATTTTCGCGAAAACCAAATTGATGTGCTGGTATTATGTTGTGCGCTCTAAGGTATGGGTTGAGTCGGGTCAGCAGGCATTTTTCGAAAAGCTTCGAGAGACATGAAAGTAAGCTTATGGGTCTGTACTACGAAGCAGATGTAGGATCCTTTCCGGGTTTAGGAATCATTATGATGATTGATTTTTTCATTCTGTCTGGGAAGTAACGTACTCTAGTTATGGCGTTGAAGAGCTGGGTTATGTAGCAAAAGGCGCAGTAAGGTAGTTCAATGATCATTTTTTGGGTTATGAGGTTGCAGCCGGGGGATTTCTTTGGGTTAGTGTGCTCATGTATGAGTTTTGAAATTTCTTTTGGATGAAACACATTTGGCTCATGCTGGGCATTGGGGTCATTTGTTAATGTTGGTAGTATGCATGCGTTAGTAGCCTGGTTAGGTTGGAAAACTTTTTCAAGGTGAGCGGCAAACGTGCTGGCGCTGTCTGTGTCACTGCGAGCCAAGCCGCCTCTGGAATTTCTTATTGGCGATACGGTGACGGTCGGTGGACAAAGAGTTAGGTGAGCTCTCCATAGTGAATGCTTTGTGCGTGTTGTTGACAGTTTCTCTATGTATCGACGTTTGGCGTGCTCCTCTTCTTGTTTCAGGGCTTTGGTTAGCTTTTTTGTGGCGTCTTTTAGCTTCTGTTTAGCTGATGTGGATCTGTAAGATTGCCATTCTCGGACTAAGCGTCGCTTTTCGTGGACTAATTGCTCGATTTGTTTATTTGTCCTTTTTGGGTAGGGATTTTTTGTGTAAATTTGAGGAGTGGAAGATTGGGCTGCTGCAACAAGAATGGATTCCAGTGTTGAAGTTGATTTGTCAATGTCGGATTCGCTGTTGAGTTGTGGACTTAGAATAATGTGTGAACTAATATATTTTCTATACTTAAGCCAGTTTGTTTTATGTGACGTCAATCGGTCAGTTTTTTCGACCGTTTCGGCGAGTCGAAAAACGTGGATGAAAACTGGGGAGTGATCTGATGATAGTTCTGGCAGGCATTCGGCACTCAACAGGCTGCGAGGCATGTTTTTAGTGATTGCAAAGTCTATCAGATCAGGCAGTTTGTTGAGGTCTGTTGGCCAGTATGTTGGACTACCAGGAGAAACATGGTCGAGTTTGTTGGCGGCTTTCATTATAGTGTTGTAGAGCTGCTTTCCTTTTGGGTTCACGAGGCGTAATCCCCAATGTGTGTGCTTAGCGTTGTAGTCTCCTCCAGCTAGAAAATGGTCTCCTAGTGATTTGAAAAAAGTAAGGAATTGATCTTCCCTTATTTTGAACCGGGACGGACAATATACGGCGGCAAGGGTAAGGTGGTAATTGCTCTCCATCTCTAAGTTTATAGATGTGGCCTGTAGATAATTTTCAGAAAATCCAGTGTGGTAGTGATGCCGCATACTACTCCTTACAAGGATCCCTGTCCCTTCGTGGGCTTTACCATCGGGATGATTCGTTCCGTAGAAAAGGTAACCATTTATTTTAAAGTTGTATTTGTTTGTAAGGTGTGTTTCCGAGATAAGCATTACGTCGATGTGTTTCTCGTAAAGGAATTGAGGTAGTTCAAGTTTTCGTTGTGAAACACCATTAGCGTTCCATATAGCTATACGTAGAGAAGCCATTATTTATTTTGACTGTTGTGATACAAGCATTTGTATCAGGAGGTTTTGGTTTCGCATCATATCTTGCATGGTGGTCCTCATAAACGACATAAACTCCATAATGCTTTTTTTTGTTCGGTTGTTTGTTTGCGTAGTTTGGGATGGAGGCGGCGGAGATTTTAAGGCATTTCCAAAAGTTACCTTGGTGTTAAGGGGGAAGGGCCCGGAATCAGTTCCTGAAGCTCTGGAAAAGAAGACTTCTGGGTTTGTGTTTGATGGGAAGAATGTGAGCATTCCTTGTTGGGTCCTGAATGTATTGGTTCGTAGCTGGAGACGACACTTCAGCTCCTTGTAAATTGGGCAGCCCCTGTAGTTTGCTGTGTAGTTGCCACCACAGTTTCCACACCTTTTCTCGCTAGGTAGGTTCTTGTTTGCTGGACAGTGTGCAGAGGCGTGGAGATCTCCACAAACTACGCATACAGTGCGCAGTGTACAGTAAGATCGGGTGTGTCCATATTCTTGGCAATTCGTACATTGTACAGGAGTCTTGCGTTTATGTGGCTCTTCTACTGTGATTCTACGATGCAGAAGAAATTGTAGCTCGTAGATTGGATGAATCTCGTATCTTTTTAGGGGCTTGGCCCTTTATTAGTGGAGTTATGTGGAAGTTATTCTTTCCGATGAGGTCAACCAGTTGATTCACTAGGGCGCTTGAGCTCTTCATGCGGATAAAAATTGGTGGGGGCTTTGGCTTCTTTTTTTCACTTTCGGTAGGTTCTGATGATAGATCTTCAGTGTTCTCTGCCAGAAGCTCGAATCTATTGGTGTTTGTTAGCACTTCGCTAGAGGTTGAGTTATTATTGTCACGTGTGTGGGAATACAAATTAAAGTTTATTTGTTGATTTCATTTTCTAAACACTATGAGTATTTTAACATGTAATACAAGTTTTTAATAAAGTTACTGGGGCAAATCAAACGACTTCGAGTTTTTTGTGCAATTCACACTTCGAATAAAATAATGCGCACGTCTTTTTAGTTCAACAACTTCTCTCTCTCTGTGTCGCGCGATCTTCTTCTCTTCTTTCTTACTTAAACTTAAAAACCATTCAAAGCGAACAATCGATTAAAAACTATCGATGGGTTCGATGATGTTGCATCGAGGAGGGTACGCTGTTACAGCGATACTATCCCAATCCTACACGTGTAATTTTTGGTTTGTTCCCCGTTATTTTATTTTGAGGGCTTAGTTTCCTCTTGATTGTGATGTAGCGGTCCATACCATTCTGCAAGGCCGACCCTACGTTTTTGTTTGCATTTAGCTGAGGTGGCAACGCAGCAGTTTCGTTTTGTTTGTTTACATAGGTTGCGAGCATTGACCTAGTGAGTGCGGCCGCTACTGTTGACGAAATTGGGTGAGCTGTCGATACCGTTCCCGATATTGTTGTAACTGCCGTTGCAGTAGTTAGTGAGGTCACTGTGCTCGTCGCTGTCGGTAAGCAAAGTGCAATTTCGGGAATGTTTAGCGAAGTTGTTGTAGTAGCTTTGCGTTGCTGTGGTTGGTCATTTAACGGTAACGTCTCCCTTGTTAAGATCGCGATTTTTCTTGCTTTGTTGGTAGAAGTGCAACTGCCGGGTTCAGGTTCAATGACCGCTCGCTTACTGCATTTGTAATAATATAATTGATATAATTGAAAAATAAGCGTTATTCTTTTGGAGAGATTGCCGACGTTCGTTTTGCTCTCGCTGGCACTGAGCGCGAATATCGCTTTGGCTCATGGTTTTTTTTTTTATGTATATAGTTAGCTTTTCTTATTTTTTGGGAGTAAATAGAAAACGTAAACTATATTAGTGCTTTCATCGCACTTAGCGTCTATTTCGCGTTATTTGGGGACTCAGGTATATTTTTCTGGCTATTAAACTTTCACTACACTGGCAAATCGATTGCTTTTTTTTGCGGAGCTCGGTTTAAACTCGTCAGTCACTGTTGAAGTCCACTGGACTATGCCCAAGTAAGTGGCAATCAAAAGGTTCAAGTTCTTCCTCCTTGGAATTAATAAAAGTGTATAATAATACAAACTCCTGTTGATTTTTTATTAAACCCCAGTTCTGAGTTCGTAAATGGCGCAGCCGGTAGGATAAAGAGAAAAAGTTGCGCGACTCGTTTACAAGCTCAATCAATAAAGATCCTTGTTTGACCAAGCGTATCTTTTGAGATTGAACCACGCGAATCGGCGCTAAAGTGAAAGTGAATCATATTACAATCAATCCTCATTATCCCCCAAAGAACTACGTGAACTCTGTGGTTAACACACAAAGAGTTAACTTACTGCATACGGACAATAAAAGTGTAAAAACAAAAAAACCAAAAAACTTTATAACTACTAAAACAAAATCAACCATGACGACCGAGCAAGTCTAATTGTCATCGGAGTCGCACCTGAATCAAGCCCTGAGCCAAATCAGGCAAGTGCCTTCATTCAGCGGCAATACCCAAGAGCCCAGTGCCTTTATCAGAAGGATCGAGTTCATACCTCAACTATACCCATCAACCGACGTCAGACAGAAACATGTGTTTTTCAGTGCAATCGAGATGCAGATTGCAGGGTATGCCCAACGAGTATCACAGCTATCTAAAGGAACAACCTGGCCTGACTTGATGAACGCCCTTATCAGCGAATACAAAACCCAAACACGATGCGAGGAGCTGCTTCGCTGACTTTACAATACACCTTTCACCGAAAGTATCTATAAGTTTGTCGAAGATTTAGAATCAAAATCGTTTTCAATATCAAAGAAGCTTATGATAGAAAACAACCATAATAAGACTTTATTGTACACAAACGCCCTAAACAACACAGTTAAAGATGTAATTATGGGGAAGTTGCCTGATAGCACTAAGCAATGAACACATAAAGACCTCAAACAGCGGTTAACGTTGCTGCCACTGGTTTTTCGATCCAGCTGCCCCAGAGCTCGAAGTGTTGAGAGTAAAGACTTCGGCTGAACGCTCGGCTGAGGCAGCTGGCTGTTCGGCTTGGGCGGCTGCATGTTCGGCTCTCAGTACAAACAGCGCATAGCATTAAAACTGCTTCAGGCGCACAACAACAGCGGAACGATAAGCATGCACATACTTCTTTGCGCTGTGCGATCGTTTCCATGTGTGCGTGTATGCATGCACGGCCCGCGTATGAATGTATGCGTTGCTTGTGAAGTTTGACAACAGGGAAATGTTTCGGTCACCGCGCTGGCAGCCTCAAGTCAATTTTGTGTTTCGGCGTCCAGTGGCAGCAGCTTTAACCACTGTTTGAGGTCTCTATGTGTTCATTGCTTAGTGGTTGCATAAAGGTTGTCGCAATCAAACAATCTAATTCATCAAACAATTTGAGTCTTTATTATATTTATATTTGGCACCCAGTCACCCACTAACAGCCGCCGCGCACAGACGTTGTCTTATCGCAGTCAATTGCCGTTATCTTTTACTACTTCGCTTTAATACAATTCTCGCCTGCACACGTTCAAATTTAAAACAAAATAAAAGGGGGAAACAAAACCAGCACTGACATTATCAAAATCACCCCACTACTGATGTTAGTCAGGAACAAGCAGACGGCAGACAGATTCCTGAAAACCAAAAACCTCCCGGGCATATGCGATAGTGAATGCTCCCTGCACGACTCGCTGAACTTTGTAAAAGGAACCATCTACGCTCCATACTTGGTTAACATCCCGGAAGACGAAATTATTGCTGAACTGAAACCCAAAAATGTACACTCGGTCTTCAAATTTACCAAGCTAATCGATGGCACACCCAAGGAAACGGGCGTCATCCTAATAACATTTGATCTATACAGTCTACCCAATAAATTAGACGTTGCCTGGCACACGGTCAAAGTGCGGGAGTACTTTCCGAACCCTATGCGATGCAAAAACTGCCAATTATTAGGACACACAGCAAAACACTGCAAGAGTACATCCATGTGCGTCTCCTGTAACCTTCCCCCACATGCTCCTGAGCCCTGCACCCGTACATACTGCGCAAACTGTAACGGTGATCACGCTGCCTCCTTCCAATCATGCCCAAAATACCAGCAGCAGAGAGAAATTCTTCGCATAAAAACTACAAAGAAATGCAGTAAGAGGGACGCCAAAAATATATTAAAACAACAATTACCAAACAACACAAACAAATCACAAACATCATTTGCAGCAATCGCTGCAAATTTACCAACATCGCCTCTCTCGGCAAATCCATCAACAACATCATCAACGACACCAAAAAGAAACGACAAAAACACACTAACCACCGCTCCCCCCTTATCACCAATCCATACCTCATTATCAGCAGTTTTTTCTGCTGTCGAGCCTCACACTCCTTCCGAAGAGCCGGTTCGCTCAAACCGTAATTTACTAGCTTTTAGTACATCTTCAACTGCCCGTTTTGCAGCTCAAGATCGCTGAACGAAAACAGAACCAAACAATCAGAATAACTCAACTAAAACAAAATCAACCAAAAAACAAAACGCAACAATCAATGAAGACTCTCATGTCTCGTATCTCTCTACTACTCATTCGACAACCAGCAATTCTGATATCTCAGACGAGTCAATGGTCTGATCTGTATCAAGTTTCTCTTTTGTACTTATATTTCTGCAACATGAAACACATAATATAAATCACGCCATGTACCTAAAAATTATACAATGATATATAAACGGTATATTTAACAACTTAGGCTGGCGCAAATCCTCTGACTGAACCCTCCACGAGGGTGCCGGCTGGGCAATGGGCTGTGTATTGACTCAAACTACAGAATCAGACACTGTCCTGTTGCTCGGGCCAATGCACGGCCCAGCTGAGGCGAGGACGCAGCAACATGCGGACTATAAAAGTCTGGTGCTGTTGTGTCCGAAGCCATGGTCAGAGGTGCCTGGCAGATAGGCCTAAATGCTATGGGGTGGTTCCCAAGAACAAAATCAACCAACAATGAAGTGCAATGGAGTCTTCAAAGGATGCAACTCGGGCTGGGATGTCAGCCCAAACGTCGGTGGAAGGCGTGACTGCTACCACCGGCGGGCACGGGGGGGTAAACACCCCTCTACGTGTCGCCAGCGGTCACACCTGTGTACTGGTGGAAGCAGGCCAGGACAGTTGTACAACTACTGCCACAACGTCCAAAAACGCCAAGATGTGGCGCGGTACCAGAGTCCACGCAGACTCGGACAGCGACCCTCAAGGCAACAATAAGTGCTGAGGCAGAAGAAAGCCTCTTGCGCTCCCCAGTCAAGGGTTCCAGCTCCCCTAGTAGGGAAGGGCCCAAAAAGACGAAGGAGGGCCTGAGAGCTAAAGCCCAGTACAAAGCGGCCCTTAAAATCAAATCTCGGCTCGCTGGCAGCAAGGACCTCACCCCTGAGGAGAGGAAAAAGCTGGAGTGGGCCGAAGAGAGGATTGAAGAGGGCCGTAAACACTTCGAGGGCAAAATGGCGATAAAGGCCACTTCTAGCCAATATGCCAACAAGGTCGAGGAGCTGCTGCTCACAAAAAGGCAGAGGTCCGAAGACCACGATAAGGCGGATGTGCCCGTGAGCAAGCGGCCGCGCCAGAAAATAGACAAGACCCCCATAAACAACTGCCGAAAAGGGAGACGGCGAGCGATGTGGCGCGTCGGCACCTAGTCGTCGCGCTCATTGACCGCAGCAACCCCCAAGGCAAAAAAAAGCCCGAGAAATGGAAGATGGTAGAGCTGAAGCTGCTGGACGCCCTATTCAGACGAATGGAGGAACCGGGGTCTCAGCCTACCACCTTCGATGGAGCGGGCTGGCTTAACTGGGTCAAAATATTGAGCTGCAAGGATGACCTCACCCTGAAGTGGGTCACCGACACTGTGGCCAAGATGGACGCCCTCTGGGAGGGTGCTAAGCTAGAGGTAGTTGACAGAACATGTATTCCGTCAATACCGAAAGCGAAGGTACTCTTCCCGAGGGTCGTACCAAAGGAGCAAGCGCTAAAACTGCTCAGATGGCAGAATCCGGACGTGCCTACCACTGATTGGACGGTTTTCCACGTTGGCAAGCCGGAAGGCAATGGCCAACAAATGGTCCTCCAGATCAACAAGGAGGCCGAGGATCTGCTGTACCCGAGGTTCGGGAAGATGGCGTGGGGAGTAGGCAACGTCTACCTACGACTCAAAAAGCGCCACCCGAACGACACAAACGCCAATACGCTGGAGGCCGGCGAGGTCGAAAAAGACCTCGAGGCACTGACAGACGCGGCCAATAGCCTCGACATAGAGGACGAAGCGGAGGAGGATGGTGACCTGACTATTATAGCCAACCCATCCAAGCTGAAGGAGTCCGAAAATAGCCATGAAGCTAAGGATCCTTCAACTGAATCTCCATAAGAGCAAGTTGTCGTCGGCGGAGCTCCTCCTAACCCTGAAGGAGGAGTCCGTCGACGAAGCCCTAGTCCAGGAGCCCTGGATCGCTTCAGGCAACAAGATCGCCGGGCTAGGGTCGACAAACTACTCCATCTTCTATTCGACTACCGTAAGTAAAGCTAGAACTGCAATTCTGGTAAGAAAAGGCATCTATGCTTGTCTTATGACTAATTACAGCACGGACGACATCACGGTGATAGCGCTAGAGGGATGCAGGGACGAGCCACTCTTGATGGCGTCCTGCTATCTGGCGCACGACAGGGAATCGCCGACAGAGGATTGGCGCCGACGCCAACGCAAGGACGTTAACAATAGAGGTGAGTCACTTTTAGACTTTATCCTAAAGTATAATATTAAGATCACTAATAGAGGAGAGGAACCCACCTACGTAGGTCCCACCTCATCTAGCGTTATAGATATAACACTCGCGTCTGGTACAAATACCGAAGTCACGGAATGGAGGGTCCTCAGCAAACCCTCCTTCTCTGACCATAGGTATATCCAGTTCGAAGTCAAACTTGAGTGCATAGTGACAAAAAGTCGGTACAAAAATCCCAGGAACACCAACTGGGATTTGTTCAAGACCAAAGTGACAAGGACACTCCCATCCCCAACACCAATCTCAACAACGGTGGATATTGAGAAGTCCGTGAAGACTCTCTGTTACCACCTAACCTCGGCCTTTAACGCCACGTGCAAGACCTCAATAACAAGAAGGAAACAAAGACCACCCTGGTGGAACCCACAATTGAGGGCACAACGCACCGACCTACAAGAAATCTTCAAACTAGCCAAACAAGCAAACGAAGATATTGTATGGGACGAATACAGGACAAGGCTCCGTGACTTCAAGAAAAAAGTCCAGACAGCCAAGAGGAACTCATGGAGATCCTTCTGCTCTGGTATTGAGAAGATCACGGAAACCGCCAGACTTAGGAAGCTTCTGTCAAGCCAACCAGCAATTCAGAGCCAACTAAGAACTAGCGATGGCCAATGGACGAATAGCAGCGGGGAAGCGACTATTGCCCTTCTAAGCGAGCACTTCCCCGGTTGCACAGATGTACTAGATGCACAACAATCAGTGCACACGAACCCAGTGTATGACATACCTGGGAACATAATCACACAAAACAAAATCCAGTGGGCTATAGAATCCTTCGAGAGCTACAAATCCCCTGGGCTAGATGGCATAATACCAGCCATGCTGCAGAAGACCAAAGAAAAAGTCACTCCATGGCTGGAAACAATATTCAAAGCATGTCTAAGACTGGCATATGTACCTGTACCCTGGAGGACAGCACGTGTTGTATTCCTTCCAAAGGCAGGAAAATGTAGTCACATGCAACCGAAAGACTACAGACCGATAACTCTCACCTCTTTCTTACTTAAAACCATGGAAAAAATTCTGGATCTGCATATAAGAGGAGGCATGAACCGTATCGCAGAATCCAACCAACACGCCTACACAAAAGGAAAATCGGTGAAAACAGCGCTACACTCCCTAGTAGGCACCATCGAAAAAGCCCTACACCACAAGGAATTTGCCTTAGGAGCGTTCCTGGACATCTCAGGTGCATTCAACAATGTATCTACGGAAGCGATCATGCGGAGCCTGAGAGCTGCGGAAACCCACGAGGCTGTAAACTCTTGGATAGGTAATCTATTGAGCTACAGAAGAGTTAGAGCCGAATGGGGAACCACAACCACAACTAAAGCAGCGCACAGAGGCACGCCACAAGGCGGAGTGCTGTCGCCGCTACTGTGGAACTTAGTGGTAAACGATATCCTAAAGAAATTTAAACGGAAAGCCCCAAAGATAACCGCCTATGCAGATGACATAGCCATAATTATCGTGGGCAAATGTCCAACGACGATCAGCTCAGTCATGGACAGTACACTGAAAGAAGTACTGAAGTGGGCGATGGATGTCGGACTCAGTATTAATGCGGACAAGACGGATCTAATTCTCTTTACCAAGAGATACAAGATACCGCAATGGACTCCGCCGTCTATAAACGGGGCCATGCTCGAGCCAAAAAAGAGCGTGAAGTATCTAGGAATAGTATTGGACAGCAAGCTGAGCTGGAAGACCAATGTCGAGGAAAGGGTAAAGAAGGCCACTAGTGCACTATATGCATCGCAAAAGATGCTAAGTAGCACATGGGGCCTGTCTCCCAAACTGATGCACTGGATCTTCATCTCAATTGTTCGTCCAATACTACTCTACGGTGTCCTAGTATGGTGGAAGGCCACGAAGAAATCCACATACCTCCTAACAATGGAAAGGGTACAGAGACGTGCACTGATGTGCATTACTGGGGCACTAAGATCTACTCCAACAAAGGCCTGGGAGGTGTTACTTGGAGTTCTCCCTATCGACATACAGGCCAAACTACTAGCGCAAAATACCGCTCAACGTCTCTGTGCTACAGGAAATATGGCCCTCGCAAATTACGGGCACGGTGAAGCAGGAGGAGAGTCACTCAATAGCACGGATTATGTGACCCCAATAAACAACTTCTCCAGAACGCCCACTCTAATGGGACATGAAGATTGGAAAATCGGCATGGACGAAAACGCAATAAAGCTATTTACGGACGGATCTAAAATGGAAACCGGCGTAGGCGCCGCGGTTTACAGTGCAGATCCTCTCATCAAAGCGTCGTATAAGTTGCCAGACTACTGTAGCATCTTCCAAGCGGAGGTCTTCGCTATAAGGAAGGCTGCAGAACTTGCGACAACGCTTATCAAGAATCGGGTTAACATCTTTGTCGACAGTCAGGCGGCTATCAAATCCATGCAAGCCTATGTCATCAGCTCCGGAAGTGTACTGCAGCAGAGAAGCATTAGATGCATTAAGCAGCCATTCGAAGGTGCGCATCTTTTGGGTTCCCAGCCACCAGGGCATCGACGGAAACGAGATGGCAGATAGGCTAGCGAAGGAAGGTGCCGAATCTAGACAACTGACAGTTGAAGACCTGAGGATTCCGCTACGATCGATAAGCCACAGCTTAGAAGAAAGCGCTGCAGCAATAGCAGGAAGAAGGTGGCACAGCACAACAAACTGCAGGATAACACGCACTATGTGTAATCATGCGAATGCGAAACTGACCCAATACGCCATTCAGCTCCCGAGAAGAGACTGTAGAATAATGACGGGTATACGGGTCACTGCCTGACCGCAACGCACGCTAAGAAGTTGGGCATTACCGACAATGAAGAATGTAGGAAATGCAAAGTACCAGAAGCAAAAGAAACTCTGGAACACCTCATCTGCAACTGCCCCGCACTCATGACCTCGAGAGCGAAATGCCTTGGAAGCCCCCTGCTTGCATCACTGAAGGAAGCGGCGGGCCTGGCACCCCAAAAACTCCTGGCTTTTGCCAAACTAACCAGCGCACTAGACTGGGATAATTTACTCGAGAAATTAACAGCCTCCATCACTTATCCGGCAACACTAAGGATCACACTGGTCTATGTGAGACCCCCACTTGGGAGCCTGCCGATATAACCTAACCTTTAACAACTTACGCTTCTCATGATCACTCCCCCGATGTTTTATGGTTGCAAGAAACTCACCTACCTCATAACTTTGATATATTTATTTGCCCAAAGGCTTACATTGGATATTTCCACAATCACTCACATAACACATCGACCAAACAAGGTGTAGGAGTGCTCATTAAGCGCACCATCCCACACACTCACAAATATACTCTGCTCTATAATTCAACTAAATCTTGATAACCCAATAAACATTATAAATACATATATTCCCCCATCTGACAACTTCTCAAGTTCTGACTTGGATAATATAATTAGACAAGTCGCTGAACCGTTCATGCTGTTAGGTGATCTCAACTCTTTGAGCACCTTATGGGGATCACAATATTCCAACTCACGCGGTAATAAAATAGAACGTGCTATTAGCAACCACAACTAAATAGTTTTAAATGATGGCTCGCCCACCCAGCTTTCGACACACAACTCATTTACAAACGTTGACATCTCACTTATTTCGCCAATAATTGCCCACAGATGCGAGTGGTCTATCACCAAAAACCTCCACGGCAGTGATCATTTTCCGATCAGCTTAAATCTTGCATATCACTTTAACCAGGACTCGACTCCGCCATTACCCAAATTTAAAACCGATCTCGCTAACTGGGCCCTCTTTAAACAAAAATGCATAGAATTCTCTCAAAATTGGGCTGTCGGTAGCCTAAATCAGCAAGTTTCCAAAATTACTAAAGTCATTAGAACTGCAGCTAACTGCCCAGCTGGTGTCCCACCAATCCCAATTAAATTCATAAAATCGGCCTCCAGTTTAGTATCCCACTCCAGAGATATCGCTGAGGAGTTTGGCCAATCATGGTCCAACTACTCCGCTGACGCCAACTTTTCGGCAATTACATCCAAGAAAAACGTTCTACTCTCTCAGTACCAAACCTCCCAAACATTGTTTTGGCCTCCGCCAGACACCTAGAAAAAAACTTCACCCTTAGCGAAATTGTGGCAGCCTTAAAAAATACAAAAGGCTAAAGTCCAGGTGCCGATAGGTTATCTTAGCCAATTATTAAAAACATTGCTTGCACTTTAATGACAAAACTATTAAGGGTTTATAACCTCATGCTGGAAACTGGGGTATACCCACACACATGGAGCTCAGCTATCGTCATTCCTATTGCAAAAACACAGTACTATGGATGCATTACTGCGTATACAACACTTCGTGTCTAATGCCATTTCAACCAAAAATCACGTCACCATTTTGGCTACTGATTTTGAAAAGGCAGTTGATCGCGTAGGGCCACATGCAGTTCTTAACAAACTCAAGCTTTGGCGCATCGGTCCTAGGTTCTTTAACCTCATAACGCATTTTTGATCAATCGCACTTTCAGGGTTCGAGTAAATAATGTCACTTCTTCCACACACAAACTTTTAAATGGCATACCACAGGGTTCTCCCCTCTCCGTAGTGCTCTTCATGATCGCATTTGAAGATTTGAGTAACATATTTAAAAGATACAAAAACAGAAACGTATCCATTTACGCAGACGACGCAGTTATCTATACAAAAATAAAAAATATAAGCACAGTAAAAGAAATATTCAATAAGATTTTAGACGATTTAGAATCGTGGGGCAGAATCTCAGGCGCAGCCCTAGCGATAGACAAATGCCAAAGTCTTCATATATGTCGCAAACACAAATGTAAATTCTCGGATATACTCGTAAATTATAAGAACAAATGTATATACAATGCTAATCACCTAAAAATTCTACGTATTATATTCGACTCGAGGATTACATTTAAAGATCATTGCCAATACTTAAGAAATCAACTCGTAAATCGATTAAATATAATTAGACTTTTAAGCTCCAAATACTCATTTATACATACTAACACCCTCATTGATATTACACGAGCACTTCTACTCTCTAAAATTGATTATGGATTACAAATCTATGGATGGGCTGCAAGGTCCCACAATAAAAAAATCCAATCCCCATATAATGCTGCAGTACGGCGCTCAATTAATGCTTTCCCCACGTCACCTATCCCATGCATCCTAGCAGAATCTGGATTACCTTCAATTCAGGAAAGGCTTATTAAAAACACATTAAACCTCATCCCAAAGCTGTTCACTACAACCAACCGCTTACTCTCAAATGATTTTGCTGCTATTTTTAATCAAAAAAGAAAATACAAATTCCCATCCACTCTCCGACGATGTGTCGGGTACTGCTATCAAATCCCTCAACACAGAGCCCCCTTGGTCCCGCCCTCAATTAAACATCAACTTAAAACTTTACGACGGATCCAAAAATTCAACCCCAAGCTTCGTATACCTTCCCCGGTTCCTTGAAGAAAAAGATCACCTCGGTGCCAAACGCTGGCTATACACGGACGGTTCAAAAACAGCTGAATCAACTTCCTTTGCCGTCGTTGACAGCGAAAACAATCTGGTCACCGGAGGCCTTCTCCCAAACTTCAACTCCATATTTACCGCTGAGGCACTTGCAATAAGCATGCCACATTGCTAGCAATAATGCTGAAACCTTCGTAATTTGCACAGATAGTCTATCTGTCTTATTAGCAACCCTCAACCCGGAACACAGCGACCCAAAAATCTGTAGCTAGCGCTCATTAAGCTTATATTAAGTATAGAATTTATTTTTAAATGTAATTTGTTAAATAAATAAATAAATATTTGGCACCAGTTTTAGATAATATAAGCATGTTTTTAGGCTATGGATTTTCAAAAATTTTTTTTAAATTTGGACCCGCCCCTTCATACTTCTGTAAATCAGTAATAACTATTTAAAAGCTAAAATATTTACTTAACAACCAAAGTTGTACATGACAAGTAACTTGCCACGGGCGTTATGCGAACATTTCATTTAAATCGGACTATAAATAAACTCACTTTGAACGTATATACTTAAGGAGACCTAATTTACGCAAGCATATCAAAGTTCAAATCTAGCATCAGACACACAGCATTTTATGTAACTTTTTATTTGCATTGTATGGTAACAGAATTGGTTGACAAAGCAACTTTGCCGATAAGCCCGGGAGTGAGGCAATGTCTGAGTGGTTAGAGTGGCAGTAGGCAATTCTAAAAGACTGTAAGAGAGAGAGTTGCGTGTGTTCAACTCTCGGTTTATTTATTTTGTTTATTTATTTTATTTTAATAAACTAAAAAAAAAGTTACAGTCAAGCGGGCTGTAATATAGCCGCTACAAACAAATTAAATTAGTTAATTAAATTTTAATAAAAATAAAAAATAGTGTTTCATTATTTTGTTTTCATATTATTTTGTTTTTCAATATGAAAGACAATAAGATTATAATAATTATAAATAATATGAATTATTTACAAATAAAGTTTACAATTTTTTATACCCTTCGACCATTGAAATGGTCAAAAAAGGATATACTAACTTTGTCCAAATGTATGTAACAGGCAGAAGGAGGCGTGGCAGACCCCAAAAAGTATATATATTCTTGCTCAGGATTACTAGCCGAGTCGATTAAGCAATGTCTGTCTGTCTGTCCGGATGTCCCGATGTATGGATGACCAGATGAACACACAGATCTCAGCTATTATAAAAACTAGAGACACCAAATTTGTCATGAAGGTTTCTGTGTACTAGGCGCAGATCAAGTTTATTTCAAATGTTAAGTGCCACGCCCACCGCCCGCAAATAAATAATTTAATTTTTGAACTCAATTTATAAGCACTGTATAAAAGATACATTTTTCTGAACATATACTAAGCAGAATGAAATATCTACGTATTCTCTAAATTGCAATCCGATCGGATAATAAACACAGAAGTTATTTAAGAAATTATGAGCACAAAACCAAGTGAAAAAGGGCGAGCACAAAGCGCGAGCGCCATCTGTCGGAAATAATTTTTGTTTAGTACGTAGGCATAACTTTACTTGGAAAGTTATGAATCGTGCATGCCACCTGGGATACCCTTCGACCCATGTTCTGGTGTAATTTAATTTGTTAAATTCATACACATATACGTACGACCACATTCAGACAGAACAGATGAGTACAAGGTTACCACCGAGTGCCCCAAGCCATCTAGCCGAAAGGAAACCCCTCTAAAGACCCCAAAAAAGGGGAAATTGAAAATTAAGCGGAAACTCCCCTTAAAATCAACCTTGGACTCGGTTACCAATGAGTGCCCCAAATCATCTAAATCAGAAGAGTCTAAGACTACCTATGAGTGTCCCAAGTCTTTTAAATCTGAGGAAACCCCTCTTATTACCCCTTACTTAAAGAAAGCCCTTCTAGAATATCTTCTCACTACGCCTTAGACACGAGTTAAGAGAATTCAATGTATTTAGATTAGAACATCTAAATACAGAGGTGATATTCAGTACAAGGAAGGTGAAAATTTGACTTTCACGAGTAGGATTAAACATTCTATTTGTACAAAACACGAATACCCTATTTATAAAAAACCTTATAAATACCACCAAGCATTTGAGAAAGAGGTCAACAAACAAATAAACGAAATGATAGAACAAAAAATAATTAGGAAATCGAAGTATCCTTATTGTTACGCATTTGGGTTGTCCCAAAGAAAAACGATACTTCTGGCAAACCAAAATTTCGATTAGTCAAAGACTATCGCAGTCTCAATGAGATAACCATTGACGACAAATTCCCTATTTCCATAATATTAGACAAGCTTGGACACTGTCAATGCTGCACAACCATTGATCTAGCTAAAGGTTTCCATAAAATTCAAATGGACCTACAGTCAATACCCAAAACAGCCTTTTCAACAAAACATGGACACTACGAATATACTCGTATGCCCTTTGACCTTCTAGAAGACTTAATCTATAAGGATTATTAAGTCTATTTAGATGATATGATTTATTCCACTTCGTTGCAACGACACATAATATCACTTAAAACTGTATTTGAAAAGTTACGATCAGCCAATCTAAAATTACAACTTGATAAATGTGAATTTCTAAAGAAAGAAATAGAACTTCTCGGTCACATTATCACGACAGACGGTATAAAACCAAACCCTAATAAAATAAATGCAATTTTAATTTCCCTGTTCCTAAAACTACAAATGGAATAAAATCTTTCCTGGACTCTGTACTCGTAAGTTCATTCCTAATTTTGCAAAAATAGCTAAACCCTATGACACTCAAACTAAAAAAAACAAGCAATAATTAACATAAAATATAACGACTGCATATCCGCCTTAGAGAAATTACAAGTACTCATCACGTCCGATCCGATTCTAATGCACCCTATCTTCGAAAAGAAATTTTCACTAACAACAGATGCGAGTAATATAGGTATAGATGCTGTATTATCTCAAGAGCATAAACCTATCTGTTATGCAAGCAGAATTCGAAACGAGCACGAGCTTACTTAGTCGTTATAGGGGTGTCGATATGCCATACATAAACTACTTATTCGACTACTCCCTACATGCGTAGTTACCCTATTTAGTAAGCGAACACCAAACCACTAAGTGTCAATCGAATTTTAACGCCTACTTTTCGTCGCTTTCTCGTGTAAGCTTAGAAATATTTAAACAACCTACCCGACTACTCCCTACATGGGTAGTTACTCTAGTCACCCTAGGGTAAGCAAACGCCTTTTTCGTGTTCAATTTCTCACTATATTTCTGATAATGTTCATTTTTATACCCTTCGACCATTGAAAATGGTCAAAAAAGGGTAAACTAACTTTGTGCAAATGTATGTAACAGGCAGGAGGCGTGGGAGACCCCATAAAGTATATATATTCTTGCTCAGGACCGAGTCGATTGAGCCATGTCTGTCTGTCTGTCCGTCTGTCTGTGTGAACGCACAGATCTCAGCTATTATAAAAGCTAGAGTTACCAAATTTGGCAGGAAGACTCCTGTGTACTATAAGCTGATCAAGTTTATTTCAAATGTTAGATGCCACGCCCACCGCTTCCGTAAATCAATAATTAAATTTTTAATCTCAATTTGTAAGCGCTGTATAAAAGCTACAACTTTCTGACTTTAACATATACTAAGCTGAATGAATTATCTACGCATTCTCCAAATTGCTATCCGATCGGAAAATAATCACAGAAGTTATTTAAGATAGTATGAGCATAAAACCAAATGCTTCTGTCAGCTTTCAAGAGTGGCGGGCAAGCGCGAAACGCGAGCGCCATCTGTTGGAAATAATTGTAAAGCATGTGCATATGCATATGTGTATGAATTTAACAAATTAAACTACACGGGAACATAGGTCGAAGGGTATCCCACTGTCGCGTGCTGCGCGACTGTTGCTTTTCTTACTGGTTTTTGTCTAAGTTGGCTTTGACAATTTCAAAAACAATTGTCATGCTGAAATTGTTTTGCTTTGTTAATGATAACATAATTTTAGACAAATGTTAAGAATTCCCGATATGCCAATTAGAATTTAGTTTACATAAGTACTCCAATTATGGGTACCCAATTCTCTACTTACTGGTAAACGATGTGGTGGCGATTCACCCTATTTGCGGACATTTCATACAAAAAACGAAATGATGAAATACATTGCTCAGGGTGTGTAAAGTAAGTAGGGGTAGTCCCTTAGTAAGTACTTATTTCACCAGCTACGAACTAGTGACCAGTACTATAGGGTAACTGTTCGGCAATACGAATATAACTCTTAGCCATAGTATGGGCAACAAAATACTGAAGGTCCTACCTTTTCGGTAGAAAGTTCGACATATTAAGCGATCCTAGGCCACTTGTATGGTTAAGCAACATAAAAGACCCTAATACGAAGTTACAAAGATGGAAAATAAAATTAAGGGAATATGACATAACATCCAATACCTACCTGGTACGGAAAATCATGTCGCTGATGCCCTATCCAGAGTTCACGACAAAACAATCAAAGCATATCCTGAAACAAGTGCGTGTGCAGTGACTCGGTAATAAAGTTTTATTATTTCATTTGGCATATTTTAAATATTTGGGCTAGCTATTGTAACGTCCAGTTCAAACTGTAACGAAAAAAGAAAATATTAATAAAGCGCCATCTATGGTTAAAGTTTGTATGTCTACTTATCCGGGATGTTGCCAAAGATCTTGATGCACGAAGAGAGCGAAGTTAACAAGGCAGGTCATCGTTCGCTGGGTTGCAAGCGGTACTCTGCCATTTTTCCCAAGTCAGTTGTTCCGAGTCAGCCATTGTGAGTGCAAGTTAAATCTAGAAGTTATAAAGAAATTTTAGTGTCCAGTTCTAGTGATTTTGAAGAAAAAAACTAATTAAATACTTACCTATATCCATTGCTGGTGAGTCCTCCGGATAAGATCTGGAATAGAAGAACAAATTTGTTATGTTAAAATTCTGACAAAATCATGGTTGCAGAACTGGACCCAGGAGTCCAAAGGTCACGCCACTTGGACTGCCAGGAGACAAAGGGCAGCCGATTATATGTACTGCATCTGGTCGAGCGGTGTCTATTGGCCGCGACTGCGTGCATTATTTCGGCAGCAGGAAATTTGGCATCGTCACCCCTGCTCCCAGCAGCCATCACGACGGCTAGGGAAATTCTTGACTGGCACATTTAAACCACCAGCACCAACAAAAAAATTAATTTTTATTGCACATTAACTCCCGCCAAAATCATAGCGGCCAACACGTCAGATAATAGAAAACCGAACAAAAGGAGGAAACATCTTTTTTTTGCGAATTTAATAACAATTTAAGCAAACGGCACCACATATAAAACAATTTTAAATTATTTTTTTTTAAAAATTAATTTAGTTAAAATTTTTTTCTTATTTATTTGAATTTTTCCACACTATTTAAATAATTTATTAAAAATTTCTTTAGCATTTGTCCCTTTAATTTATATTTGTTCTGTTGCAAATTGTCAGCTGTTTTATTTAGGGCACGAAATATAGGTCAATGAAATGAGTTGAGTGAATTGAGTTTGCATCGCGAGAAAATAATACACACCAAAGCACTCAGAAGACAAATAAGAAAATTTAGAGAGCGAAAGAGGAGGCAGAATTAAAACATACAACTTTATGTAGCTATTATGTACGTATATGCAAGCGCATAGGCATACATAATTACATATGTTTTTAATTTCGGTGGTATTTCAAGGTTGGTTTGTGTATGTGCATATGCAAATTATAAATCTTTTTCTTAGCACATCTTCGAAAGCGCTTTCGTCGCGGGATGTGGAAAATAAAGTGAGTAAACAACACACATAAACACTTTTATGGCCAACATATGTTTGTATATGCATTTAATTTTTTTGTAAACAAATCACAATCATCACAAAAGTGAAAAAAAGAACCTTTGAAATATCCACATAACTAAACTATGCTCCGCCACCAATAAAACTATTACTTTATTTATCACACCCGAGCGAAAATTAAAAAATCAATTTGCGAACACATTACACGCACTTTTTTAAAGTTTTACGCGACACTGCATCACTCAATTGCAATTCTCTCTCTCCATTCAGTCAATTTGAGTGAAACATATAAGTGTGCCCATGTCACATTTTCTGACCCTCAGCTGTTTTAGCCCGTAGACCGAACAGAAATTTGAGTGAAATCAAAACAAAACAAATATAAACAAAGAAGCGTGTAGTTTTTGGGAAAAATTTGTATTTAATTTATTGGCAGCTTTAAACTTTTTATTTTATTTACATGTTCATTGCTAGACCTTATTTTTAAATTATTTATTTGTACAATTTCGTTTAATATTTCAGTGTCATGTCAGGTTATAATTTTAAATTGTTTAAATGTTAGGTGTATTATTTAATAATGGAATAAATTAATTATAATGATTGAACCCGAACTAATGTAATCTCTGTAAGGGGTCGCCATCCAAGATGCACCCACAGGAATGGGACGAACAAAGGTAGGGCGGGCTAAACTGGCCACGTAACATCTGTGTGTCAACCTTATACTCCAGTTTGCCAATATTATCCATGCAAAGTGAAGGGTTGCAGATATCTCTCCGACGTCTTAGTTCGTCATCGTCAGCACGTTTTATTATATAAATTATATTGTAGGCCTTGGACTTGGCCATTTTAAGGATCACCACCCCTTAGCCGACGAGCAGGAGCCGGAAATTGAAACGTGCGGTCAAGTCCATGAAGTCCAACAGCCTATAGGGAATGGCAACCAATTGCCAACCGTTACACTATTATCGCCAAGTGATCTAATTTGAATTAGGGAGAATTGCTTATCGTTAAGATTTCAAACAGTTGGGGGACAATTGTTTGCTATTGTTTTAGAGTCAGCGTTTAGGTTTGCGATCTGTGGGAATGGTACTTTTGGTATATGGGGTGACTTGAAACATGACACTAGGCATGTGCCTGAATGGCCAAGTTAATCGAAGGGCTCTCGTTCTTTGATTCCTTTTTGTACTTACATTTTAATGTGTGTATGTGGGCATTACAATAGTGTTTTTGTTATATTCTAATTTAAAATTATGTTATGAGTAGTTGGGGAGTTTTAAGTGTGGGTCTTGAATGGATATTTATTTCAGTTAATATAAAACAGCATACCCAAACCAGGAGTCAGGGCCGTCCAGGTAGGATTTTTGTCGTCTGTACTTTAGTGAACTCCTCATCGATTTCAGCGGGCCTACCGCCTCGAATGATTTTTCCAAAACAACACACTTACTGTCGAGGATACCCTTTGACCTATGTACATATGTATGTATGCATGTTGGAATGCCGTAAGAAGTACGTAAGTTTACAATAATAACAGATTAGATGGAGGTCGCGCTTCGCTTTCGCCTGCCTCCCTTGTTAACTAACACAAGCAATTGGAGTTATGCTCATACTTTCTTGAATGACTTGTGTGTTTATTGTTCGAAAGGATTGAAAATTGGAAAAATAATAGAAATTATATTCAGCTTACTATATGTCAAAGTCAGAAATTTTATACATCGCTTACAAATCGAGCTAAAAAACTAAATTATTGATTTGGTGGGGCGGTAGGCGTGGCACTGAACATATGAAAAAACGTAGAGGAAATACCTTCATATGTATGTACATTTAACAGATTAATAATTTCATATTATGAACAGCGTGCATCGTTTATTCATCCTTTAATTAAAGCTTTATTAGCGGGATCATGCTTTTTAACTGTATTATCAACATGAAGAAATGCACGTTAAATGAATAGAACCGCTTGCATAATATATTAATGATAAAAGAAAGAGTGTTATCTGTTAGAGTATTAAAATCTCAATTTGTAGCTTTTTCCATAATAAATATCAATCTTATATACAAAATTGAACAATTTCCAAAAAATCAATTTTATCATCAGCACAAATATTTCCAACTTTAAGAGATTACAGCTCATCGTCCAGATTAAAGTCCTCGACAGGAAAATCACCCACTTCAACAGAGAGTGGTGTGACAAATCCGCCATAGTTGGGAGGGCAAACAAAATATGATTTTCCATTCACACTGTGAAACAATTTGAGTTAAGTAATATACGAAATGATGCTTCTCTTAGTAAATTAGTAAACATTACCTTCCATTATTTTTGCCAAGGGGTTCGTCATACTGCACTCCAATAAATATGCCACTTTTACCTTCAAGTGGCCCATTGTACATAACTGTTCCACGACGGGTTGGATTACCTTCAACAATCACCTGCATACAAAACATCGTCATTTTGCTTGTACATATATGTACATATATCAGGTAAGTTATGTTACCTGACACCTGCTTCCTACAACGCAGAGTTCGGCTCGTTGTTGTATGTTATTACTTTGTTCACGTCGTTTTGCTTCCATCTTTTCCATTTCCTCTTCATTATATTTTCCAAGCTGATTTCGCTTTAGAAAATTGCGAACAGAGTCGGTTCTCTGCTCATATTGATCATTACTCAGTTCAAACTTTTGTATGTTTTCATTATCAAAGGAACAGCTTGTAAAAGAATCAACGACATGCAACCGTAATCCATCACAATTCACATAGAATCCAAGTTTTGCTTGATCGTTGTCCAGCGATGTTAAATGGCGGTCACCCTTATAAACTTCAATTTTCATTGTGCCAGCACTTCCCCCTGTTAGTATTTCCAGTTTACTCTGCAAGAATGTGTCCCGAACAGCGTTAGTCATAGTTAACAAATGGTACAAAATATGTATGAATTAGGTTTTTACCTTTAACTGAGCGATGGTTAAATCTTTGGAAAATTTCATTTCAAATGCAACATTATTGTTGTGTGAGTTAGATACGTTAGCTTTAATGTAATCGCTTTGCGAGTTTTCAAATTGTGTTATTACTGACATATTTTAGCTTTTGTTTAGATGTGTAGACCTAGAGCTCCAAACAAACACGATAGCCGGCAACTCAAACTATGAAATTAATCGATAATATAAGTGTTAATTTAAAAATACTGAATACTAAATTTATGCTTCCTGTCAAATTCTAAGGCAATATTTGAAACAAGTATATTTTTGAAAATGGTATTATATATTTAACAATAATAACCAAGCAGTAAAAACATTACGATCCGGAAACCCCGCAACAACAAAATGCCAGCTTACTTAATATATTATACTTTTTGGTATACTTCAATCTCGACATTAATTGAAAATGTATACAATATTTTTGAATTAAAATGTGCAAATATACTTACATATTTCCCTGAGGCATGTCCCATTTGACTCTCTACCTGAATGAAATGATATTCAGAAATTAAGAACAATAATTAGGAAATATGTATATTTCATTAATAATTGTGTTATGTAGCAACATTAGTTGTTATATATTTTTTGGTGTTTATTTAAACTGAAAAGAAATACTTTTGTATATGTTTGGAAGACCGATTATATTTTTGTATTTACTTGTATTGTTACCGATTATCGGTTTGGTCACACTGACTCTTCCAGATTGAGTGCATTAATAAAAAAATAATGAAAATTGAAGCAATGTAACCTATTGTGTTGCTATTTCTTTAAAACAACAAAGGTTAACGATTAATAATCTTCAATGAAGTAAAAAAAGCCATAACTAAATAATATAAATCCTTGAAATGGAGGTCTAGTCTAATAGATACATAAGTTATTTTACACGCAGTAGTCATGCATACAATAATCTGATACAAGAAGCCAAAACTAAAAATGAACAAATACAAGCGCTTCTTAGGCATTGAGCCTCAATTAATAAGTTTTAGTCATTCAAAGGAACAAATTTTAAACTGTTTGACATTTGCACTTCTGACTGCAGTGGCATTCTGCGCAGTACTTTTGCTGTGTGACATATCAAACCATGGAAACAGTTTCTTCTACGCTAAAACGGACTCTGTCGTGCTAGATCTGTCCATATCACATACCCAAGAAGTATTACTGCGCCCCGACACAGAGTTCAGAGGGCGTAACAGTAACTGCACCTTTTGGGACTGCCTTAACATTTATAAATGCGAGCATGACAATCTTAAGGTGTACATCTACCCTTTGCAAGAGTTTGTCGATGAGAATAATGAAAAGGTCAGCAGTTCCTTGTCAAGCGAATACTTTCAGATACTGGATGCAGTGGTAAACAGTCGCTATTATACCACAAATCCCAATGAAGCCTGCCTCTTCTTGCCTAGTCTAGATTTACTTAACCAGGACATGTTTGACAAGTATTTGGCTGGAGCAGCGTTGGCCTCCCTCAATTTTTGGGATCGTGGAGAGAATCATTTGATTTTTAATATGCTGCCCGGCAGTTCACCTACATATAATAACATTTTGGACGTCAACATTGATAATGCCATTGTTTTGGGCGGAGGATTTGACAGTTGGACATATCGTCCTGGATTCGATGTACCCATTCCAGTCTGGAGCCCACTAATACAGAAATCAAACTCTGATCCAGTAGTAGCAGCAGCTAGTAGAAAGTATTTACTCGTAGTTGCGCAATTAAACCTTTTGCCGCATCACTTACACGTTGCTCGCGATCTCTCTCTGACTGCCAAGCGTGGACAGATACTTTTGCTTGGTCCGTGCCAAAGCAACCAGTTGACAGCTCGCTGCACTGAAGCACATTATCACACGCAGTTAGAATATCCACGAGTACTTGGACGAGGCAAGTTTTGTTTTGTTGGTCGCAGCCTGCGCATTGCTCAGCCGGATTTGCTCGAAATAATGTCGCAGAACTGCATTCCCGTGGTGGTAATTGACAACTTAGTGCTGCCGTTTGAAGAAGTCATAGATTGGTCTCTAGCCATTATACGAATACGAGAGTCCGAGGTGCATTCAATTATTCGCAAGCTTGAGGGAATATCAAATGTTAAAATCGTCGAGATGCAAAATCAAGTTCAATGGCTCTACAACCATTACTTTAAGGATTTGAAGAGCATTACCCTCACGGCCTTAGAAATACTTGAAAGCCGAATATTTCCATTACAAGCTCGTAGTCGGCGAAAGTGGAATACAATTGGGAAAAATAGTCATTCGACTTTAAACCCAATATTCGTGACATCTTTAGCTCCGAAATCACAAGGATTTACAGCTCTTATTTTAACATATGATAGAGTGGAAAGCCTTTTCCTGTTAATTCAAAAGCTTGCCGTCGTTCCGTCGCTTCAAAGCATTCTGATTATTTGGAATAACCAGAAGAAAATGCCGCCACACTGTCAGTATATATAGTTCTAATTCAAATATTCTATTTAATATTAAATTTCTGTCGTTTATTTACAGTATCAACATTCCCAACCATTTCGAAGCCACTGAAAATTATACAAACAAGGGAAAATAAACTCTCAAATAGATTCTATCCATATCCAGAGATCGAAACAGAAGCAATTTTGACAATAGACGATGATATCATCATGTTGACAAGTGACGAGTTGGATTTTGGGTGTGATTTATTTTATATAATTTAAATAGACAAATATTAATATTGAGTTATATTGCTTATAGGTATGAAGTGTGGCGAGAGTTTCCAGATCACATTGTTGGATTCCCAAGTCGAATTCATGTGTGGGACAATGCAACAATGCGATGGCACTATGAATCAGAATGGACTAATCAGATATCTATGGTCCTGACTGGGGCCGCATTCCACCACAAATATTGGAGTCATATATACACTTACGCCATGCCAGGAGATATCAAGAACTGGGTAGATGATCACATGAACTGTGAGGATATCGCTATGAACTTTCTTGTGGCAAATATCACAAATAATCCACCAATTAAAGTAACGCCACGAAAAAAGTTCAAGTGTCCAGAGTGCACCAATACCGAAATGCTTTCGGCCGACTTAAATCATATGCGGGAGCGTTCCGCATGTATTGATAGATTTTCAAAAATATATGGACGCATGCCTCTTCGCACGGTTGAGTTCAGGGCCGATCCTGTTCTCTTTAGAGATAACTTCCCTGAAAAGTTAAAGCGCTACAATGATATTGGTAGTCTTTAAATAAGAATACAATCACCACGTTCATATTCAATGTGACTTGTTAGGCTTTTCAAAATGAAAATAAACAAAATAAAATAGAGGAATTAAAAACCGCATGAAATATTTTATTAGAGTGATGTGATATACATCTGTGTTTGCAATAAACTTTGTTTTGTCTGTGCACCATCTACTTTATTTAATTTTCGTTCCTATGCATCCTTAAGAAAATTGTTTGTTATTTCTACAAGTCGCATTCGTTTACTTTACGAATTTATGACGCACATCTTTATTCTCCTAGCGAAGAGTATTTAACTATAGTACGCGCTCGTCTGTAGCTTACTTGTTATACCTCTCAAGGTAGAGAGTATATCTTTTCCGTTCAAACTCGTTCGTACTCCACAAAGTTTATATATTCTTAATCGGAACCACTAGTCCAGTCGATTGAGCTGTGTCCGTCTGTCTGCCTGTGTGAACATTTAGATCTCAGCTATAAGTAAATCCACAGACAACCAAATTGGGCATGAAAGTTGCACAGTTTATTTCAAATGTATATACATATATATGAATACAATATCTACTTCATTCGGATCGGACACACAAGTTAATCAAGTTCACATGTTCTCTTTATATAAATTGTTGACCAATATCAGAATAAATTTATGTTTTGCAAATGCTGTTTGTCAAATTTTACAATCATATTCTAAATTATAATATGTGTGAAAAGCGTAAGAGAGACATTCATTGTTTATTAGAGCCAATCTACTATAAATTGCTACTAGAAATGTGCTTCATTTTAGGCTGCCGCCAAATACTCTTTATAACGTTGCTCCTGTTGTAGCTGGAGCTTTTGCAGTTTCTTTAATTGTCCTTTGCTGATCTCTTTACCCTCCTTATCGTGTGTTGGAAGACCCTAAAAATAAAATAAATTAAGATAAATATATAAATATAAATGATACATATATTATTTATAAAGAAGACTTCAGTCGGCTCACTGACTGTGCTCACAGCCCCCGCTAATTGATAATTTTATTTTTTGGATTGATTATTAGGCCAAATATTGAAGTAACAAAATTCTACCGAATCGTATAGTCATTTAAATGAACTTATCCTTTAGTGTTCAGTAAAGCCAGCAACCAGTTTGCTATCAAGGAAATTCCTTCCTTAGTGAACTATCAACAAGTTAAAATGCGTCTATCTTAGCATATAGAGTGTAGACTCGCTGAATAAACTACCAAGCACACTCTCAGCAACTGTGCAAACTTGGTATAGCAAAGGAGGAAACATCTGTACATAGATACCACAGAGCCTGCGTAGATCTCCTCGACGAAGTATCTGCTCTGTTTCATTAGGGAAGCAAAACAACTTTTGTCAGGCTAGAAAGGGAGTTTGGGATAATGGTCGCAGAGCCGCACCTTTTTTCCTTGGTTTATATTTTGTACTGGCTTTAAAAAAAAAACAATACTTACATCTTCACCAAATGCCGAATACTTGTCAGTTTCGTTAAGAAACATGTCCTTAGGATTGATTCGACGTTGCGCTTCCTTAGCTGCTGCCGCCTCTGCTAGTGCTTTTCTCTTACGATCTTTCTCGGCAGCGCGTTCTGCTTCAAGACTTTGCTTAGCCTCTCGCTCGCGAATAAGTGTTTCACGATCACCCAACTTGACGGCAAACGAGCCATCATCTTTATCCTCAAGCCGTACGCCTAAATTGGGCAGCACATCGTCACGCAGTTCATCGCATAATTTTAATATATCTAAAGCTTTAATAAGCTTGGCTTGCTCGCGAACTAAGTTTCGGAATTTGGCTGTGGATTCGACGAATGGCATAACCATGGACTCATGACTGTTAGACGCTTCACCATTAGACTCGAAGGCGCTTATTGGGAATCCAATACCTCCGCGTAGTCCAGTAATTACCCCAAATATGTGAAGTAGCTCTGTAATATATTTGGCTATCTTGCGAAGCTGCAAGCAGTTAAGTCTGTTTCTGTTATCGCGAACGTAGATGTTTGTAGTTGTCACAAGTTCTCGGACACAATCAAGTGCACTGCGTGTATCAATATTATCTGAACGAAATATACAAATTAGTTTCGATTATCTTTCTTGTACATATATTCTAGATATTTACCACAAAGAGCCGCATGAATTTGCTTTTGTGCTTCGTTATATTTGGTCTGCAATGCTGCCTCCACTGAAGTCCACTCACTAAACTGATTTACAGCACTTCCAGTTAGAGCAGAACGTGTCAAGTCTTTTACGTTCAAAAAGAATTCCTACAAGAGTTGAGTGATATATAAAAATATGAAGAAATAGTCCCTCAATATTACTTACATTAAGAAACTTTTCATACTGAGAGGCCATTTCCATCGTTTTTTCTGAATAATCTAACGTATCTTTCCAAGAGTGCAATAGGAACGCGAGTCGGAGTTGAGTAGCTGAATGTTTTTTTAAGGCTTCTTGAATGGTTATAAAGTTTTTAAGTGATTTCGACATCTTACAACCGGAAATTGTAAGATGACCGGTATGCAAAAAGTATTTCACCCATTCCGTTTCATTAAATGCCGCCTCTGATTGCGCCAGCTCATTGTCGTGATGAGGGAATTTCAAGTCCACTCCGCCAGTGTGAATGTCAAATATTGATCCGAATATGTCAGAAGCCATAGCTGAACATTCAATATGCCAGCCAGGGCGACCCCGTCCCCAGGGACTATCCCACCAGGGCTCCCCAGCTTTGCTTGCCTTCCATAATGCGAAATCGTTGGGGGACTTCTTTTCCGAGAGTCGATCTTTCGTTATAGACAAATCACCTTCACCCTCCTGCAAGGAAGTAGTGTCTCCATACGCCTCAGGCACAAGTTTCGCGTAGTGATGATTCTCGCATTTGTCAAAGCCATTCACATCGAAATACACAGAGCCGTTAGCTTCGTATGCCAATCCATTGTCAATGATGCGCTGAATAAATATTACGATTTTCGGCACATATTCTGAAACTCGTGTTAACACATCGGGTGGCAACACCTAAAAAAGACAAGAAAAAATAAAGTAAATCTTCAGCATACCCGTATGACATGTCTATTCATACATATAGTTTTTGTTTTGATAAAGGCTTTCGTATGCAAATAGTTTAATATAAGCGAAAACTAAGGTAACACTATAGCTATCGATAAGAAACGGGCACTTAATAAATATATTGTAATCGACCGTGCAGGATTGATGGAATTAAAGAAAATATAAGTTTTAAACGTAAAACAATCTTTAAAACTACAAGTCCGCTATACGTTATGTTCGTCAGACTTTGATATTGTAAAGCTTGAAAAAAATATATTAGCTTGCTGGATATTTCGAGATTACTCACATTAAGGGATTTCATATCATTATGAAATTGGTCCTCCCAATAGCGCGGCAAAGCCTCAAATATTTTATTATCATTAACATTGGCGCTATGCTTTTCATCCAGCCATTCTGCAATTGGATCCTTTGCCTCCTGCAAGTAATGAGATTTACTCTTGAGTACCAGTTCCTCGTCGCCTTTACTGATGGCCTGGGTTAGTTCGTTCACTGCATCATTCAGTCGTTGTAACAAATTGTCTAACATAACTTTCTTATCGGCATCCGTGTTTTTATCGCACTTAACTTGCAGTAATCTGAGTACTTCTTTTTGATCATTCAACAACTGCTCCAACGACAACTGGCTACCGGCATACTGATCATATAAATGATACTGGCGGGCTCTCTTTATGATCTTGTCATCAATGTCGGTGATATTCATGACGTAGGTGACATTATAGCCAAAGTAATCGGTTAATATGCGGCGCAGAATATCAAATGAAATGTAAGATCTGTTTGAGCAAAAGAGAGATTACCAAGATAAGAAAACATTTCAATTTCACATGCTGATGTGGCTGTCACCTTGCGTGTCCCATGTGCGAGGCATCATACACTGTGGGGCCACAGCTATACCAGGTAACATTGTTGCCCTCCAGGGCCACGAAAGTTTCCTTTCGTCTCGTCAAGCTATTGTACAATCGAAGTTCCGGGCGGGGTTTTGCCTTTGGTACTTCCCACGCCGGCTGCTCACGCTTAGTCATATTAAGGCTGTAGTTCGGCAATTAACTTGAATCTATAGAGCTAGTGAGTTGTGACGCTTTAGAGGTGGAACAAAATATCAACATTTATTCAATAGTATCGATAATATAATTAAAAAATGTTGCACGACAGCAGTGTTGCCAGTTTAGTATATTTCTGGATAGGTCTAGCATATTTGAAAATGAATATGCTTATAAAATTTGTGAATTGCTTATAGCCTGAAATCTAGCATGTTCCAATTTTCATCTAGCTTAGAAAATTTTCTACACCAAACAGAAATTTGTACGCGCAAACAAAGACTTGTTAATTTTGGGGGATGGTTACGCGAATCGTGCAGAAATAATAAATAATAGTGATCCAGTAAGTTGCTATCGATAATAATTGCAAACAATAATTTTACAGTTGCAAATTGTGGAAGTGCTACTACTACTAAGCAAACGTTCTGGGAATTTAAATACAAAAGTAGTGCTACAAAAGTTTACTGCTGCGTATAACCTGAAATTTATGACAAAGTGACATACTTTAATTGAAATAAAATATTTAAAAACAATTTATATTGTGTATTATTCCTGATTTAGACTTAGCTTATTTTTCAGCATACTTATTTTGATTCCAGCTTATTTTTATCTAATTTGTTTTAACAGTTATAGCATATCTCCGAACTCGATACCTGGAAACACTGTAGAGGTGGGGAAACATCGATGCCAACATCGATGTCATCGATGTTTTCCAATCATCTGTAACATCGATGTCATTTTTGCTAACATCGATGTTGTTCTACCTCGAGTTCTGAATACCAAAATTCGTGCTAAAACATGGAAATTGTAAGTATCCAAATTAACTTAGGGAAACAGCTCAATGCTTCGGGCTCAGGGGCGCGGCTGGATCGAAAAATCACCTCAAACAACTTTTACGCTGCTTGAGGTCTCTATGTGTTCATTGCTTAGTGGTAAGATCAAGATGCACAATTTTCGATTATGTTCATGTTTTTTAGATGGGTACTGAAGACAGAGTGTTGAAAACTCTCGTATGCAAAAGTTTATGTGTACCGGCTTCGTCTTGTGAGCAGGTATTCAGCAAGGCGGGCCAGCTGATCTCCGACAGGCGAACGAGACTGTCTCCAAAAGTGGTAGATCAATTAATAAACTTTAGGTATTGTTTTGTCTATAAAAATTTAAAGTTTTTTTTCAAATCATCGATGAAACATCGATGCTTTACTTTGAAAACATCGATGTCCGCGGACATCGATGTTTTCCCACCTCTAAAACACTGCACGACAGACAACCATCGTCGATAATATCGATGCCACCGATGGGAGGCGTCTATCGTAAACGCTCGTTGGCGTTTTTGAACCATCGATAATAAACAAATATATATTAGATAAATTTGTAACAACGACCGAAAGTCGAGTATAAATTATTTTTTTAGCAAGTTGAATGATGTTGTCATCTGTTTCCTGGTTTGTTGAGGCTTCTAGGCAGGTTTTCCCACGTCGACTTTGAAGATTACGTTGGAATAGCAACTGATTCTTCTTGCACTCCGGCCTAGGGACTCAGTAATCCGGCAAGTGCAGGAGCATTATATTTCTTAATATTGTTCTTAAGAGGTTCAACATAAAACTGATTTAACATACAAAAACGAATCTTACACTAAAGCTAAAGACAAAGGATCTCTTGGTTCACGCCATGGTCCCATGATCGATATGCCAGCACTGCCATGATGTAAACGTTGCGCTGCACTTGCGATAGGCTTATGGACGTTGCTCTAGCTCGTACGTAACGATAAATAGGGAATATGGCCCGTCAGCATTGTTCGATAAATACTGGCGAGGGTTACTTGTTAACTATTCTCCCTTTAAGCTCATTACCATCCTCGGTAATGCTTAACTCGTTGATGACCTTTTGCTTTTTGAGACCAGCATTGGTAGACGAGGATGAACCACAAAATTTGAGACTTGGGGTTTCCACAGAATGTAACACCGTTTATGAGTTCCTGGATACTTTGTAGGTTTTTTTCGTTCTTACGCTGTACGTCCAGTAATATTTATTAGGTAAGAGGCTGCGTTTCCTGGGGACTTGCTTACAACTTGGTTGCGATTTAAATACACGGTGTCATTTATTTTGGCATAACGTTCGAAGGTTATAAGTTGAGCTCCTTTTGTTCTTAAACAGGGCCCGTGATCAGTACTGACTCTAACGAATTGTTCATTTATGATGATAATTCCTTCGTCTACCAACGTGATGGACTCCAAATAACTGACGGTAAATCGCGCATACGTTACGGATAGCAATATGAGATTTATTTCGATGAACCTATGGAAAATCATAGTGCAATTATTTTAGAACTTTTTCCCACACTTGGAAGCATGCTTAGCTTTCATTTCAAAAAAAAAGTTTATGGGACTCTGTACCGTCAAAAAATGTTGCAGTCAGACTGGCGCCTTACACAAAAACGTAACAACAAAATACATGTAAATTGATTTATTTTCAAAATTCAAAAACTATAAGCTTCCGGGACAAAATTCTTGCATCTAAATTTATCATAAATATAGCCCTACCTGTAAAAATTTTTTTAAACGAGAGCAACAGTGGGATACCCTTCGACCTATGTTCCCGTGTAGTTTAATTTGTAAAATTCATACACATATGCATATGCACATGCTTTGTATTAATCCCGACAGATGGCTCTCGCGTTTCGCGCTCGCCCGCCTCCCTTGTTAGCTGACAGAAGCACTTGGTTTTATGCTCATACTTTCTTAAATAACTTCTGTGTTTATTGTTCGATCGGATTGTAATTTGGAGACTATGGAGATATTTCATTCAGCTTAGTATATGTTAAAGTCAGAAAGTTGTAGCTTTTATACAGCGCTTACAAATTGAGATCAAAAATTAAATTTTTGATTTACGGGGGCGGTGGGCGTGGCACCTAACATTTGAAATAAACTTGATCAGCTTATAGTACACAGGAGTCTTCCTGTCAAATTTGGTAACTCTAGTTTTTATAATAGCTGAGATCGTTCACACAGACAGACGGACAGACAGACAGACATGGCTCAATCGACTCGGCTTGTGATCCTGAGCAAGAATATATATACTTTTTGGGGTCTCCCACGCCTCCTTCTGCCTGTTACATACATTTGCACAAAGTTAGTATACCCTTTTTGACCATTTTCAATGGTCGAAGGGTATAAAAATCGGTGATGAGGGCACATATTTAACCTTTTATTTATATTCTATTGTTTCTCGAATTACTGCCTGAACTGAATCGCTAATTTTTTTAACAGCTAATTTGAAAACACCTCGCTATCTCTATCAATGTACTCTATACATGTACATTTTATTATTTTCAAATTCAAATAACAAGAAAATAAAAGAGACCGCCAATTAATTCTTTCACCTAAAATCTTGATAAACAAATTTAAACAAACAAATTTCCACGAGATTTCTTTTGTTTGTGAAACAAAATCAGTATCAGTCTTCGATATAATTCATAATATGCCTCTTCTACTCGTAGAAGCAAGGCTTGATGTTCGTTTGATTGTGTAAGTCATGAAAAGTTCACTTTGCACAGTGGCTGCATCAGATTGTGGTTAATTCTGAAGGTTATTGATATTCTGGCTTGATAGGGCGTCAAGGACCACAAAGTTTTCTTTTCCAGGTTTGTGATGGATTTTGGGGTTATGCTCCTCAATCAAAGCCTGCCACCTTTTAATCTTCGCGTTGGTACTCATAGGTCAGAAGGGTATAATAACTTTGTGCCAACCGAAAATATATGTAACAGGCAGAGGGAGGCGTGGCGGCCCACAAACTATATACATATATTGTGAAGCATCGTCGTATCGACTCGTCTGTTGATGCTGTTTGTCCTTATGAATAGCTAGAGCTACCAAATTCAATATCAATGTATTATTAATGCACGCAGGCTAATTATTCCCTATCGTTGGTAGCATAATGAATTTCACACGGTTTTAACCTCCAAGACGGTTCGTCCCCTGAGACAAAACTGAGACCGCTAACTAATTCTTTCACCTAAATTCTTGATAAATATAGTAGTCCTATCCGTAATCTTGAACGCGTTGATTCAGCAAAAGTTTATTAGTGACTAAAAAGTAAAGGATTACAAAGCAAGCTGCACGTAGGCAGCGAATAAGCATAAAGCGTAAGCACGAAAATTCAAGCGGTGCTTACACATGTGTATGGTAGTGTACATGTACATATGTATAATGCGTTGTCTTAAATTCATATTTCCAACACTCCTTCTCAACCCAGTAAATTCATTTTCATGTTTAATTCAATCTTAAGTATAACAATTTTTCTTTTACATAAATAAAATCAAAAATTAAGTAATTTGTAGTTTAAAGAAGTCCCATTAAATTAATACATTTATATTGTTTAATCCTACTCAAATTCTTTGTTAACACATCAGCTATCATATTTTCTGTTGGGACATATTCAATATCAATACTTTTGTCTTTATACATTTCTCTGACGTGGTGGTATTTTATATCTATGTGTTTACTCCTTGCATGGAACTTTGGATTCTTAGCTAAGCATTGCGCACTTTGGTTATCGCTGTACACCGGTATCATGTCAAGGCATCCAAATTCCATTTCGCCAATCAGTTTCTTTATGAATGTTATAATGCTGCTTTAGCTGCCGTTGATAAGGCTATGTACTCGGCCTCTGTGCTGCTTAGGGCTACAACACTTTGTTTCTTAGACTCCCAGCTGAAGACAGCACCTACTGCAAAGAAGGCCCAGCCAGTATATGATTTTCGATCGGTGAAATCGCCAGCCCAATCTGCATCCACGTAACAGTGTATGTTCTGCCCAGACTTCTTGTAATGGAGCTGCACCTCGGATGTGCCTGTTAAGTAGCGGAGGCTACGTTTGCAAGCCGCTTCGTGCTCCTTGTGTGGATCTGCATTTCTTTGAGCAAGCTTTACTGTAGAATGCAATATATCTGGTCTAGTAGTCATCGCCAGATACAGAAGAGACCCTATCAGCGACTGGTAATTGGTATCGTTAGCTCGGTCACAGTCCTCGTTTGTGCAATTCACTTAATGGCCAGCTTCTAATGGTATACAGTTTGGCTTACAGTTTTGCATATTATACTCATTCAGAAGTACCTCAATATATTGTTTGCTACCAATTTTAACGCTTCCGGTTGCTCATTCTCTCTCAATTTCCATGCCTAGGAAATGTTTCAGTTGGCCGCCATCGATCACATCGAACTCCTTAGAGATAAGCGTCTTAATTTCGTTGAGATCATCATTGTTAGAACTTGCTATCATCAGGTCATCAACGTAGACAACAATAATGCCCAAGTGGCCAACAGCTTTTCGTTCATATAAGCATGACTCACTAGGGCAAGGGGAAAAACCAATTTTTAGTAATGCGGTGTTCAGCTTTTCGTTCCATTCGCGTCCACTCTGTTTCAAGCCATATAAAGACTTGTGAAGTCGCAGGACTCGTTGTGGATGCTGCTCGTCGATGAAACCTTCAGGCTGCCACATGTACACCACATCATGCAAGTCACCATTCAAATACACCGATGATACATCCATTTGATGAATGTACATCCCATGCTCAACTGCTAAGGCAATAACCAGCCGTATTGTGGAGTATCTGGCAACTGGAGAAAAAGTTTCAGAATAATTAATACCCCAGCGCTGCGCGCACCCCTTGGCAACCAGGCGTGACTTGAAGCAATCAACATTTCCATCTTTATCACGATTGACGGCAAACACCCACTTGCATCCAATGGACATCTCGCCTTTTGGCAGGTCTACTAGGGACCAAGTTTCATTATCCCGTAGACTAGTCATCTCCTTCTGAAGTGAAGCCTTCCATTAGCTTAAGACCTCATCTAAGCTTTTCGGGACTGCAATGTCAGTTGAGAGAACGTTCAGCATCAGGTATTGTTTTCTCAGGCGCCCTGGCAATCCAGTATGTATTATTTTCGGTCGCCCAGGGCCTCTCCTCGAAACGTCTCGAGTGTCAGTTTGATGGTCACCTTCTGGAGTCTCATCTTGTTGTTGTTCATCGGCAAGTGTATTTGACAGACCTTCGGTAACTGCTTCTTCTGAAATTTCATTAGAATACTCACATACAGCTGCCGGAGTGTAGCAATCAAATTCAACAATCAGACTCTCAGTTGTCGCACTTCTTCATGGGAGGATTTGGTACTTTACAGGTGTTCCTCCATGAATATGACATCACGAGCCCCAACAACTCTTTGCTTATCAGGGTTATATAGGCGGTAAGCCTTTGCCGTCTCAGAATATCCAACCATGATATGCTCTACGCCCTTTGGAGTGAACTTCCTTTTACACGTTTTGTCCAGAACAATAGTCTTAGCACCAAATACTCTGAGGTACCCAACAAATGGCTTTCTTCCTTCCCACACCTCAAAAGGTGTCATATTAGGCAGCGTTGGTGTCTCCGCACGATTCCTCAAGTATGAGGCTGTTTTGATTGCCTCCGCCCAAAACCTTCTTTGTTATTGATCATTAGTTGCTCTTATATGGAGTATAAATAAAATATAGTTTTTAATTTAACAATCTTCTGTTGTATTCAATTATAATAAATACATAAATTAATTTGATAATTAGTTGTCCACGTTGGGTTTTGCTTTGCAAGCAATCATGTACACTGGAAAAAGGCCTTTAGGGAAGCTTTGCTGTTTTACTTTTCTCACGATGCGAAATCCAGCTTCTTTTAAAAGACGTTCATATAGTGAAATGGGTCGAGTGACCGATGAATCCTCATCGTCTTTGATTATTGAATTCGACGAGCTTACATTCTCTTTAATGCAAAAGTATGCGCCTGGTTGCAAGCCGTGACGTATGCGGTAAAAAAAGGCGACGAGGTCGTGATCTGTTAGATGCCCTAAGACCCACTGACTCCAGATAAGATCGTATCTGCTTGTGGGCTGAAAGTCCTGAAGACCAACATTATATACTTCGCCCAAACTGTTAGGACGTACTGCGTCTGCGGTACAGAATTCGCGTGCCTTTTTAGCGAAAGCAATGTCTTGCTCAACTAGATCAACCGTTTTGAAAAGTGGTATCAGCAGGTTCCGGGATACTCTTCCAATTCCGGCTCCACAATCAAGTGCCAAATTCTTGCCTGGTACCTTTAGTTCTCTTAGAAACTCGTTCGATCCTTGTATATCAATTGCATTTATATAACCCAGGCCCCCTAGCATACCATTAACAGTTGCTGGGACCTCCGACCAATATTTTTGTGCCTTATTGTAGAATTCAGGCACCGTTTTGCGATCAATTTGTTTGTGTGCTTCGTTCTCATGTCCAGTGTTTTCTTCAATTTGTCCATTGCCTTCTTTTTCGATATTCATACTATCCATTTTTGACAATAACTCTGAGTGTGATTTCTGAGACATTTCAGTTGCATATTATAAATTCTAAAAACTAAAATCAAGTTAAAAACAATACAATTATTCCACCTGGTGCTGACAACCAACCAACCTAACATACCAAAATAAATAAATATCTCATAAAACTAGAGATGCAACTTCTACTCAAAACTATCGAACATTCTTGCATTAAATACTAAAGCATGCTCTAGAAAATATGTACATATGTTGAGCAATTATTTTTTTTACAAGTTTTAGTTACAATTGTTATCGACATTTTGAGTCTTGACATCGCTAAACTCAAATAACAATCTTCAAAACAAAGAAAAAATATAATAAAAAGAATTGTTTATTTTAAAAACAATATGACACTTGACGTTGATGCAGAAAAGAAAGATGAAAAAATTCTACTTGCTGCTATACAGCGGGAGTACAAAATTCTTGCGGAGTAGTAAGAAATGAATACTTACAAAATTGAACTGATCTCAAGTAATATATTTATAATTTCAGTAAAATGATTGAATCGGAAAGGCCCTCGGGTATTTACGTTATTCCTAGCTATGTTAATTCGTTACGTAAGTCGTTACATCGACAGAACAGATATGTGAAGTAACTCTCTACACATATGTATGTACATACATGTTAAAGTAATCCACATACATATGCGTAAATAGTTACTTGACTTACTGTATGTATGTACATATGCAACAGATAATTCCACTTATTTATTTTAGAATGGTTCGGAGTAATTTTTGGACGACAGGGATTTTACAAAAACTGTATATTTCGGTTTTCGATTTTGTTGTCTGATGGATTTCCCGATGATAATATAGTTCCAGTGAGTATATCAATTCCAATTGTCACTTTATTAAGTATATATTAATGCCCCTTTTTTAGTCGATTATTTTTCAACACAACGTTGTGCATCCTCTAGTGTGTCCATATACAAAAAGTCTAGACCTGAGCTATGCATTTCAGGAATGGAGAAGCGGCGAAGATCATCTTTGGCAGGTATTGAGATATATGCAGACAATATTCGCGGAGCCCTTGGAAGCTATCAGAAATCTGAACCCAACTAAGGACCTTAGCAATGCAGAGGCCGCTCAACTTTTACACAACAATAAACATGCATTTGCGGCCCTGGTCGATCAGACTATAGAGGAGAGTAAATCCCACATCTATGACTCACCCTCAACGGAGGATCCGCACTATATAATTTTTGAAAAATTTCAAACCGATCTGCATGGTCCGGTTCTTGATCAAATACGTTCAAATAAAGGCAAAACTTTGCCGGAGATAAATGGAGGTGGTGGTGGTGTTGCCACCGGACTCTCATGGGTTAAGATCAATGAAGGTGAATTTAAGCCTTTAAGCATTGAATAGATTTAATAATAATCAATTAATAGTATTACTATATTGAGTAAAAGTATTTGTTATCGTTTATACAATCTTATTGCTTTTCCGTGGACATCACCCATTCGTTCTCTAGCTTGATCTGGTGTCCATCCCAATTGAAATGAGTTGGCGATGAATCATTGTTGTCAAGAAACACAAAGTGTTTGCTGAGTTCGATGGCCAACTTGGAGCAAAGGAGTCCAATCCCTCCTACTTTTGGCCAGGCTGGATGATAAACTCTTCCGCTCTCTGGGTGCATATACAGTTTACTTGGTTGAAACTCAACCGATAAGTCTGCACCTCCATGTGCATAACATAAACTATCTGTCTCTCGACATTCGCTCTTTCTTAGGTGCTCTGTGAACACAATAGGCGTATCATCGCAACGCACATAGTTCCGTTCACGACCACAAGGAGACATATAAGGGAACATTCTATAACGCTGAGTATCATTTTCTCGAAGGCGATTAAAGAAGAACTTAAGAAATTTCTTTTCCTTAAAGCAAGATGTAAAATTTTTCATCTTGGCATCGTCTAAAAATAGCTAAACAAGCATACATAAATAGACAAAAAACTCTTAAAATATTGCTTATATAATAAACAAAGTACACACCATGCCTTCATGATTGATGTAATAAAAATATTCGCGGATCCTAGGCTCGGGAGATTGGCCTTGTGTGTATATTCCCAGATTCCGCAATGTTATCGAGTTAACCAAAGTGTTTAAAATCACAAACTGCTTTGACGGAAGGGCAGACAATAGAGCAAAACCTTAATTAGAAGGTAAAATAAAATCAGCAGTGTCTTCATAGTTATGAAAATTTGTATGAATGTATTTAATGTTTTGTTAAAGAAAGTTGCTGTTCCATTGCTTTGATTGGATTTATTGCAAGCGAAAACTGCAATTTAGAATTTGGAAATATATGTCGAGTCGTAGTTCTATTTCTTTTTCTTTGTTTCTGCAGGCTTTTGCATACGATTGACTTGCATGTTCTTTAGTTTCTCGTTCAGTTTCTTTTTAGCATTTTTCAATTCTTCCTCTTCGCGAATGGTCTTCACAGGCTTGGGGTGAAGGAATTCTTTGCGCGCCTCACGTTTCTTTTCCACCCCACAGCCATGAACCTCGGGAAGTCCATGCTTGAAACAGTAGCGTTTATTGCAATGCTTGCAGTCTTGGCCCATTAGACTTGTTTTGGTCTTGCATCGTGCATAATCGCACAGATTGTCCACAGTTTTAACTGCAGTGAGAACATCGTCTAGTTTAAGGTCTACTACTTCGCTTGGTATGCGCTCTAAAAGCTCCAATGTGTTGTTGGTGCCATAGTCGGGTCTTCCTGTTTTTGATGTTAATAAAATCCTTGTACTATCTACATTTCGACTGGAAGCACCACTCGGCCTGTCACTGTCTGGATTGTATGCCTATTATTGAAACATTTCGTCTCTACATTTAGTACATTTACCTGCCATTGTTTTTCAAGTGATTACAAGAGTCAGTGATGGGCACCTGCGCCCAACAATGGTTCTGCTATCGATAGTTTTAGTGAGTCGGCTATCGATTTGTTTTGATAGCTTATCGCAAAGTCTCTCACTGTTGATTGCTGCTGGCTTAGGGTCGACATCAAGTTTGAATCGCTACTATACTATTATTTTGTTATATATATCAGGTATGTGACAATTCAGTGTTTGATGTATAGTTTAAATATTCTTAGTTTTCAAATGTCATTTGAAATATTAATAATTTTTAGTTTTCATATGTGAAATTAATGATTTTTTGAAATACGCACATTATACATTTGTTATTCAGTCTTGTTTCCCTGTAGTGCATTTATTTATTTATTTATCTGTGCATGTAATATATTTTTTAACATGTATTTTGATCTTCTAAGCCCGAATCCGAACAATTTACCCTGCATGTCTAAGTTTCGACTTAACCTCAAAAAACTCGAAAAATTTTTTGAAAGCCCAAAAAATAATGGGGGTCACAATCGGGTCATGCGATATATGTACATATGTTGGGCACTATATTCAGAGAATACGAAACATTTGAGAGGATAAGTTGTAATTTATTTAATTTAAGAGTTTGGACTTTTCTTAGTTTGATTCAATCAAATCCTTTTCCTTACCTTCGACCTATGTTCCGTTAAAGTTTAAGTTGTACATGCTTATAAATTATGAGGGGCAAATGAGATATGCAACAGTATTGTATTGTTGCAGCAGTATATGTAACAGTATTGTACTTGCATGCACGTACCTGATGGCCCTTTTGCAAGCAATTGGGACACAAATTAAGCTTCTTTGCTTTCTTCAGTCGAAGACAAGGCGAAAGATTGTCAAAAAGGGAACATACCGAGAAGGTATAAATCCCATCGATATGTGCTCCTCCCATTTGGACTGCGTTGCACTGTTGATCCTTTCAGCATGTAAACGACGATCATGCATCCAGCTATTTGCTAAGAGTCATCCATTTCCTGTAGAGCACGAAAGTGTGCGTTCAGTTTGTCTAAAAACTGACGCAAGTTTCCTGCCGACGACGTTTTTACTCTCTCGAGCCCCAAAATTTCGCAGATGTGCGCCTGAATCACAAGACGCCAACACCGCACCATCCGCTTGATATTATCAAGTGGATTGGTTTTAAACCATGCGAAATTTGTTTTTCAGAATGCAATACATTTATTTACTACCGATATATTTCTAAGGGAAATGCACATTGCTTAATACAAATGCTTAACGCGTCTCTTACTTGGACCATTTGATTTTAAAACATGGCAAACGTAATCATTTAATTACATACATACAAATACAATAGATAGATGTATTATTTAGAGTTTGTTCTGTTTTTCATTAGATGTGACAGCCGAATGTATAGCGTTAACGACATAATCAATATTGCCAGTGTTAAGGCCGCACATATTAATGCGACCAGTTTTAAGCAAATATATGTGATACTCCTTGATGAGCAAGGCCACCTGGCTCTCGTTGAGTCCCGTGTATGAGAACATGCCAATTTGATTAACAATATGATCCCAGTTTCCTGGAGTACCCAATGCAACAAGCTTATCACGCAACAATCTACGCATTTCACGAATACGACTCGACATGCTCTTGATGCTCTCCATCCACTCCTGTCGCAGTTCAGGTGTATTCAAAACCTTTGATACAATGCGAGCTCCGTAAGCGGGCGGGTTGGAGTACAGACCGCGGACAATCAATGTCAGTTGCGAGTGTATCGCATCTTTCGTAGCGCCGCCCTGCTGCACAATAGTCAAATTGCCAGCTCGTTCGCAGTACAGTCCGAAGTTTTTAGCAAACGACTGACAGACGAAGAGCTCGAAACCGCGATCCGCAAAATAACGTATTGCCCAGGCATCTTGGTCCGGATCGCCGCTGGCGAAGCCCTGGTAAGCCGAATCAAAGAGGGGAAACAGTTTTTTACGCTCCATAAGATCAGCAATTTGTTTCCATTGCTCCTGTGTGGGGTCTATTCCTGTTGGATTATGTGCACACGCATGCAAAATAATAACAGACGCTGGCGGAGCTTCTTCTAAGTCTGCCAACATGCTCTGCAAGTCCAGACGACGATTATTTTGGTCCCAATAACGATACGACTGCAGTTTAGTAAAACCAGAATCAGCAAAGATCTTGTGATGGTTCTCCCATGTGGGATTTGAATAGTACGCTGTGTTTCGCTTCAGATGCTGGTGTAAAAACTCAGCCGCTACCCGTAGGGCGCCTGTACCAGATATGGTTTGAACACCAAATGCCTAATATAAACCAAAAAAAAGAATATTTGTAGAAGTGGAAAAAGTAGTCAATTATTTTTAAAACTTACACGGTTTTCTTTCAATGCTGTAGAATCAGTTCCCAACACCAACTCCGTTGCAGCACGAGTAAACGTATCCAGACCTTAACGGAAGACAGTTTAAACATTTATATTAATTCTGAAGACATATGTAATTGTTTCATACCTGTCACTGGCAAGTACTCGTGGTTGATAGACTCATCACTAGCGATCCCAATTTCTGTCTTCCGCACTACTGGGAGTACCCATGGTTTACCAGCGTCTGTCCTGTATGCTGTTGGTATAAATAAACAACAACTTAAAACTCATTTTATACATTTTTATATTTGAATTTTAATATGCACACACCCAATGAAAACAATCAAATCTTTGCAACTACAAGGGGTACAACTAAACCATCCTTTCTCAAATAAAGTTTGTCCCTAATGTTGTCCTCCCCACATTGGAAAAAAAGTCTATTTGATTTATGGAAATCCAAAAAATGCAAAGTCTATTTGGTGTGTCTGAATGTGTGTAACATATAGAAGGGATATATGTATGTAATATTTATTGATATATTATATAATAGAAGCACATATTAAATAGTTTCTGCACTTTACTATAGTTCTACGTTAACAAAAATAAGTTTGATGTTCTCGCAACATGACTAACGACAGTCCGACTTGACCGATCAACGTCTATATTTTAAAAAGCACACCGACTTGTCTGCCTTTTACAACTTCTCTTCCACTGCGACTCAACGACAACTTTATCAACGACTATCTCGTTCAACTTCTCGACTTCAACTCTTTTTAAATTCACTGTGCGATTATTCTTCATTACTGGAACTCTGGTTCTATCGATAGACGCCTGCAATGTTGCCACCCGTTCTATCACTCTGCCACCACCTCCATTGCTTACATGTATGTATATGAATATTATATATTCAAAATCACCATCAACAGCTAATTCGATATAGCCATGTATATCTGTATGAACAGCTAGATCACAAAAACCATTAGAGCTATAGTTATGTGTAATGCATATATGTAATATACACACCAGGGCTGCCTAATCAGTATTGTTTCTGACAGATCTATCTTTGTTATACCCGCTACTAGAAGGATGCGTCTCCGACCTCACAAGGTATATGTATTTTTAATCAGCATCAGCAGCCAAGTCTATATACATAGCTATGTCCATCTGTTTGTTCGTATGAAAATCTAGATCCAAATATATACGAACATTTATCTAGTCTGTCACAAACCAAACACTCACTCGAGGTCAAGGTCGAAGAGTTTAGGCAAAATGTTTCGATTCCTTAAAGTAACTGACTGGATAGGGAGGTGATAGATCTAAAAGATTGCAGTTCACCTCTATCCTTCAAATAATAATATAACAATAACTTCGAACTTATTGTTACTAACACAAACACTGTTACCAATTTAAATAAAATTCTGTCCACCTATCTGAAAGTCAGAAATTGTAAATTAAACATTCTTTAAAACACTGCTTCTTTAATTCGTGATTTCGAGGACTTGACTTGATTATACAATAATTGTATCAACGTCCAACATATGAATTGCCTCCATTTTAATTGCTCATTTCAATCATTATCGAGAGTCTCGATTCGAGACCCGACAAATCTAGTGCAGCAACAGTTGCCAATAGATTAATTGAATTAAGATAAGATCAACTTCAATTTCCTTTAACAGCTTGTATACCAAGCCATATACATAAATAGAATACAACAACTACGAAGATTATCAATATTATGAAACAAATTTGATATGTGCATAAAACAACGGGAACTATCTATGAATATAGGGTAAAAATGTAATGGGCTTTAGAATCAATTGTCTTAGCTATAGTGTACTTTGACCTTGGCAGAGAATGTGCATTGTTTGTATGTATGTACATACATATTTCTATTTGTGAAAAATAATAATCATCTTTTTCCAGTAAAGCAATAGACTGGGTTGACATTCAAATAACCTTTGGCTCAACAAAATAATGTACTATATTGCTGTATAATTGTATACATATGTATGTTAATGTATGTATGCATGTCCATAACAATAAATGAATGCATATGTACATGTATTTTCATTTTTGCGTAGCTTTATAGATTCAGTTTTTTGAAAGGTTGTTTTCATTACATACCTCCCACAGACAAATTTACTTTTTTTGCATTGCTATCATCGTTAAATAACCGTGTTAAAGCGAACACTTCTATAGCCGGTCCTTTACACACGTCGGAAAAAATTGACGCAGACATCGTTAGACACAATTCCAAGCAAATTGACAATAATAATAAAGATTTAGTAGTCGCGTAATTGGAGCAGGCACCTAATAAAAAAGTTTATCGATATTCAAAATTAACCAATAAGAAAAACATCTAAACTATCGATATCATGGAAATGTTTTAGAGAGCTGCTTAGGAAACGGGAATTAAATTTAATTTCTATACTTAGTTTACCGAATGCTTGATATTCTTTCATCTTTGGTTATATTAGTAATCAAGAGTCCTATGACCATAAAATCATCATGCCTACTGAGTGACTAAGTCTTGATTCACGACAGAAATCTCATTGATTTTTAAATCGAACTAATGTTCAATGTGTTAACTTACGTCATTTAATAAACCCCGCTTTGAGGTAAATGATTTAGGTATTGTCAATTAATATATTTCAATATATCTATTTAATATATTTATATCTAATATATTTCACTCAATTCTCCAGTTGTACATTTAATCTGAGTAATTGTAATACGCCTCTTGTGGCGCGTCGCTTTCTTGGTGGTGGTGTGTTCTAGCTCGATTGCAACTGGTCTGTAATCGAGTTAGTTATCGATTGTCGGAACTTGTTCGCGATGTATCGTGACCAGTGTTGCCAACTTTCCAAGACCTGAAATAGCTAAATCACGGTTCAGAAAAAGCTGGAAACCGCTAAAAACAATTTAATTTAGCTAAAAAAAATAGTTAAACACTTTTATTAAAGTTTTTTTTAGTCTTTATTGAAATTACTCCAAAAATATAGTGGTTTCATCTATATCTGCATAGTTTGCGTCTTCATTTGTATAGCTTTGGTTAGTTCCAATAAGTTTTAGGTAATTTGGAGGAACTATATAATTGTGGCAGCATTTATTTTCTCTGCGCAAACCATATCTGTAAAAATTACAAAATTATATTATATAATTATCAATTTATAAATAATGTTTACAGCATACAAATTACCTTATGTGCAATAATGAGTTTAAGGTACCAATATGAATTCTGTTCCTCAGTTTGTTTGTTTTAACTATATTAATTTGGCTGAATACACGCTCAACCTCTGCATTGGACCATGGCAATGTCAATAGATTTATCGCAAAAGATTCCAATTGCAAAAATCTGTAATTGCCTACTGCATCCTTGTAATTTAAAACTTCAGCCCAAAAGCTGACGTTATCTTCATTATTTAACCAATTTATTAAATGAATATTATTATATTGAGTTAAAATTTCATCAATTTCCAACGGGGACATTTTAAAGTGCTCAAGAATTTGAACAATTGGAGACTTCTTGGTACACAATACTTTCTCTACTGAAAAAGTATCGATTTGCTGAAGTATTTCAGCCTACTATAGATCGTTTGCGGCAAATATCGATTACAGTCACGGTTTAACAATTAATTTATTGATGCTGCCCGATGTTTAAAAAAATCTAACAAAAAAAAAGCCATTTCGAATTATAAAATAGCCAGAATTTCCGCTAGCCGCTAGATTGCATTTTTTCCCGCATTTCGCAATTGAAAAACGCCAGAACTGACGGAAAAATAGCTAAATTGGCAACACGATTCGTGACTGCCACACATTAAAAGATGGTCCAAAAAATGCAAAGATCCCTTTATTAACCTTTCTTTATACTTCTGTTTTTCGACCAATTCTTGAGTATAAGTTTTGATTAGGTGTTAGTAACAGGTAAATTGAAAAGTCCCCGGCCTACCATAGTAAAAATTATTTATTTGGCAAAATAGGTTTTTTTTATTCAACATAAAAGGGAAATACACTGAGTATAGCGACCCTGCAACTTTTCGATACCATTTCTGTAGAACGATTTCTCCTTTCAAAATAGACCTCAGTTTCGGCGATCACCTCTTCATTCGACGAAAATTTCTTGCCAGCGAGCATTCTTTTGAGATCTGAGAACAGAAAATAGTCGCTGGGGGCCAGATCTGGAGAATACGGTGGGATGCGGAAGCAATTCCAATTCATGGATTTTCGTTTTAACTGACTTGTGACACGGTTCATTTCGCACTTTCTTTTTCGACAAATGCGACAGATTTGCGGCGATTTCGTCCATCAAACGGTCTAACAACTCTATGTAATAGTCACTGTTGATGGTACTTCCTTTTTCAAGTTAATCAATGAAAATTATTCCACGCGCATCCCAAAATACAGACGCCATAACCTTGCCAGCCGACTGTTGCATTTTTGCTCGCTTTGGACCGAGTTCATCGTGTGCAGTCCACTCGGTTGACGGTCGATTGGACTTCGGAATAAAATGATGGAGCCATGTTTCATCCATTGTCACATATCGACGGAAAACATCTTTAAACACTGCTCCGAATCATCAACTCGTCGTTGTTTTTGGTCAAAAATGAGCTCACGTTTCGTCGATATCTTCAGAGTCCCAGCTATTTCATTAAATCTCAGTTTACGGTCATTAAATATCATTTTATGGATTTTTTTGATGTTTTCGTCGGTAACCACATCTTTTGAGCGGTGCTCATTTCACCACGTCTAAACTTGGCATACCAATCCTTGATGGTTTTTTTCCTGATGAAATGTCCGAAAAGCCAAATTTTTGCTTCTACTGTTTTTTTTCCCTTAAAAAAATAATATTTTATTAACACGCGAAATTTATCCATTTTCTTCCCAATAGCAAAAGTTGCTTCACTGAAAATTCTATAAGTCACAAAATAATGATCCGACAATTGTCAAATTTATACACGCATCTTTAAAAGGTTAGGGCTAACTATTAAAAATATTGATTTAATTCTTGTAGCGTTATTTATGTGTCAGGCCAGGGACTTATCAATTCACCTAGTATGTGAAGAGTCAAAAAGCATATCGATATTTCGAGGTTTTTGTTATAATTTGCCGTGCAGAGTAAATTCTTACATCGGAATCGGGCTTAGAATGACAAATTACATTTTGACAAATATTTTGCATGCCCAGATCGGGATTCTATATCTTTTAAGAAATATTCAAAGATGTTTCAGTTATTTAAGGTTATGTTGGAATCCAGATGTCATTGGAGTTAATACCCGGATTCGAATACAGACGACCCAAAATACATAAATGTCTTATATCCATAAATAAATGTCTTATTACAACTTTTCATACCCTTCAAACATTAAAAAATTTTTTAAAACTAACTTTGTGTAAATCTATGTAACGGATGTGTAGTATATGTGCAATTGGCAATCTGCAATGGTATTAAATTTCAGGAAAAAAAACAGTGCAATTTTCATAGAAATGCGCTTAAGCTGACAGCCTTTTTTCGTAAAGGTTAAATACCCTCGTCATGTTTTTTACAGATAGGGCTATATTTCTGAAGAATTAAGGTGACAGAATTATGTCTCGGAGGCTTCTAGTTTTTATACCCTTCGACCATTGAAAATGGTCAAAAAAGGTATACTAACTTTGTGCAAATGTTTGTAACAGGCAGAAGGAGGCGTGGGAGACCCCACAAAGTATATATATTCTCGCTCAGGATCACTAGCCTGTCTGGATGACCAGATAAACACACAGATCTCAGCGATTATAAATGCTAGAGTCACCAAATTTGGCATGAAGGTGTAACAGGTACAGATCAAGTTTATTCAAATGTTGGGTGCCACGCCCACCGCCCCCCAAATCAATATTTCAAGTTTTGAACTCAATTTGTAAACGCTGTATAAAAGATAAAACGTTCTGACTTTAACATATACTAAGCTGAATGAAATATCTACTTATTCTCCAAATTGCAATCCGATCGGACAATAAACACAGAAGTTATTTAAGAAAGCATGAGCATAAAACCAAGTGCTTGTGTCAGCTAACAAGGGAGTATAGCGATGTGTGTTTCGCTATTAAATTTATTAAAATATATGTAGTATTACAATGATAAAAAAGGCACAGAATCTGAGACGCGCGATTTGCATGTGCAAGTTCGAATCAAAAGACGCTTAATATTAAGTGTTGCCGTATCGCTTATATCTGGTATTATTTAGGGTTGCCAGATGTAGGTGACGCTACCGACATAATCGGTGCCGCCACAGTACTCCCCTTCCAGTGAATCTGTCAAGATCATTGCCTCGCGAAAGTCACTTTGCGCCGCCTTTCATAAGTCCTTTGAGGAGTGGAGTTAGATTCCTCCGAGTCAAACTGTTGATCCTCCTTCACAAGGAAAACAGGTTTGAGGCGATCGACTGTTACTGCTGAGTCCTTCCCATCGATCCGTATAGTGAAGACTCGGCCGTTGTCGCGTTTGATGATTTCATATGGGCCGGTGTAGGGAGGCTCCAGAGGTTGCTTCACAGCGTCTGTGCGGAGAAAGACATGGGTGCATTTGTCTATTCCCTTCAGTAGGAACATTTTTTCTTTCACATGGTGTGCTGTGGGAGTCGGGCGAATTTTCTGCATATGCACTCGGAAACTGCTCAGGAATGCCGTGGGATCAACCGTTTCGTCCATGTCGGCGAAAAATTCGTTTGGCAGTCGAATTGGTACTCCATATAACATCTCAGCTGCAGATGATTTTAAGTCTTCTTTGAAGCAGGTACGGAGTCCGAGTAGCACTGTAGGTAATAGTTGAGGCCACGGTGTGCCACTGTTGCACATCAACGACGATTTGAAAGATCTGTGCCACCTTTCTATAAGTCCGTTTGATTGCGGGTGATACGCCGTGGTGTGAATGTGTTTACTTCCGATCAGATTGGCGAGTTGTTTGAAAACTGCAGATTCAAACTGCGTGCCTTGATCGGTAGTAATTGTTTTGGGTGATCCAAAACGTGAGATCCAGTGGGTCCAGAATGCCGTAGCTATCGTCTCGGCAGTGATATTTGAAAGTGGAACTGCCTCTGGCCATCGCGAAAAACGGTCAATCATGGTTAGACAATAGCGGTAGTTTTGTTGCAAGGGCATGACAACAATATCCAGGTGGACGTGGTCGAATCTTCCATTTGGAACAGCGCTCTTCTCCGGCTGGAGGTGATTGTGTTTATGTATTTTTGAACGTTGGCAAGGAAGACAGAGTCTACACCATTTGAGGACATCTCTGTTCATCGAGGGCCAGACAAATTTCTGTCTGATTTGACTGACAGTTGCGCGGCCACTAGGATGAGATAGATTGTGGATGTATGAGAAAGCGTGTTTTCGGAGTGATTGCGGCACAAAAGGACGGAGATTCGGCGTGGATACGTCGCAGTATATCGAGCTATCTCCACCGAAGCAAACTTTCTTGAGTTTTAAAGAAGTAGTTCCTTGCAAGATACGTGCCAATTCAGTGTCCGAGGCTTGTTCTTCCTCAAGCTGCGCCGGGGTGATCGCTGTAGGCATCGTGATAGCGCAGAGCCGCGAAAAAGCGTCTGCAATTATATTTTCTGATCCTTTTATGTGAAGAATAGCCGTGGAGAATTGTGTAATAAAATTTAGGTGTCGTAGCTGTCGAGGTGATGCTTTTTCAGGTCGCTGTTGGAATGCATATACCAGTGGCTTGTGATCAGTCTTTATCACAAAAATGCGTCCATCGACGAGGTGTCTGAAGTATTTGATGGACTCGTAGATAGCAAGTAGTTCTCGGTCGTACGTGGAGTAATTTTTCTCGGTGTTGCTGAGCTTCTTGGAGAAAAATCCTAGAGGTTGCCAGTTCTGATTAGTGCGTTGCTCCAAAACTGCTCCGATCGCCAGGTCCGATGTGTCGCAAACCAATTGTAGATCAGATTTTGGTGCTGGAAAGGATAATAGCGCTGCATCTGCTATGCTCTGCTTGCAATTCTTGAAGGCTGATATGAGTTCTGCAGTCCATAGTATTTGGCGTTGGTCGTTCTTCTTAACATCCCTTAGCAGCTCGGACAGCGGTGCCTGGATGTGAGAAGATTGGGGTAGACATCTGCGATAGTAGTTTATGACGCCCAAAAAGCGACCGAGTTGGCTGATAGTTGCTGGACGTGCATAATTCAGAATGGCATCGATGCGAGAGGAAGGTGGTTTGATGCCGTGCTCGTTAATCGTATAGCTGAGAAAATTAACTTGCGGTTGCGCTAATTGACATTTGCTCAGATTGATGCTTAAGCCGTGTTTCTGCAGAACTGATAAAACTGCTCGAAGATGTTGCTCGTGTTCGGTGATCGATTTAGAAGTTATCAGTATATCGTCTATGTAGCAATATACGAAGTCCATGCCACGAAAAATATTGTCCATATATCGCTGGAACGTCTGAGTCGCATTTTTTAATCCAAAGGGCATGTACTGAAATTCTATGAGTCCAAAAGGGGTACATACGGCCGTCTTCTCGATGTCGTCTTCTGCCATGGGAATTTGGTAGTACGCCTTTACCAAGTCAAGCGTCGAGAAGACTTTGCATTCATTCAGCTGTTCAGTAAAATCGTGAATGTGCGCAATCGGATAGCGATCAGGTATCGTAATTGAGTTGAGCTTTCGATAATCGCCGCATGCCCTCCAGCCACCGTCTTTTTTGGTAACCATGTGGAGTGGACTGGACCAAGGACTTTTGGATGGACGACATATACCTTGTTCAATCAAAAAATTGATTTCCTTTTTGGCAGTGGCAAGTTTTTCTCCAGATAAGCGTCGTGGTCGGTTAGAAACAGGTGTTCCATGTGTTTCGATGTGATGTTGCACATCATGCTTCTTTGAAGATCTTATTGATGGTTTTGTGACTTCTACAAACTCCTGCAAAAGGTCACTGAACTTTGAAATACCCTGCACAGTGGAAACGGATGTTTGATTCGCCTGTGATAGGCTTGCGGGGGTTGACAATCCTGTGATCGAGTCAATTAGGCGTTTGTTTTTGAGATCAATAAGAAGCTGGAATTCGGCTAAAAAGTCTGCTCCAATTATAGCTGTGTGTACATCTGCGATGATGAATGGCCAGGTGAAGTTGCGTCTGAGATCCAAGTCCAGTCTAGTGATATGTCTGCCATAGGTGTTGATGACAGTCTGATTTGCTGCATATAGTGTTAGATCCGCTTGAGTAGTTTTCTGCTTAACCTGCGTGCGAGGTATGACTGAAACCACAGATCCAGAATCGATGAGGTATCTGATGTTGGAAGTACGATCGGTGACGTGCAAGCGCTGCTCGCGTAGAGCTGCTGACAGAACTGATGGATCGCTGCTGCTGTCCTGGCTGCCGCTGACCAGCGCGTCAGGCGGCAGCTCCTCTAGTTTAACGACGTAGAGCGTGCGCAGGGAGGTCGGCAGTTGTTTGCCTTGTCGCCAAAGCGCTTGTGGTAGAAACAAAGATTGTCCGGTGCTTCTGAGGTCTGTTGACCAGAAACGTCCGATGGTCTAGAGCCACGAGATGTACTGCGTGATCGGGCGCGTGATTGGATGCGCTTGACATCCTTTTTTAATGCCGCGACATCTTGAATGAGCGAACGTAAGTTGTCGGAAAGCTCCTTCAAGGGATCTGCAGAAGAGGCTGCGCAAATATTTGCAGGGGAAGCAAGAGTCGGAATTGCGCCAATGGCAAACGAGGCGTTCGTGTTCATGGCTTCCAGCATTTTGTCTGCGATCTTTGCTAGCTTGTCCAAGTCTGTTTCCTCCCATACGGTGAGTAGCGGACGGATTGAGGCTGGCATTTCAGCGAGGAATAGTGTGTGAATGATGTTTTCACTGCCAGGATCCGGAGCCAAGCGTCGCATGTTTGACAAGATCTCCGAGGGCTTTAATCCAGTGGCACCTCCTCCTTGAAGTAATCGTCGCAGCTTTGATTCGGGCGACTCCGCGAACTTCTGCATCAAACGAGTTTTGATCGCTGCGTATTTGTTCTCTACCGGTGGACGAGTGACCAAATCCTCCACAACTAAGACCACATCTTCTTCCAAATGGAGTGTCACCAAGTCGAACTTATCGGTGTCGTCGAGAATGTGGTGTAAGCGAAATGATCGCTCCACTTGAGCAAACCACAGGTGCGGGTTGCTGTGTGTGAATTTGGGCAAATGCACGGTAACACGTGTGTGCGTGCGTGGCGACTCATCTCTGTCCGCAGGAACGTTTGTCCGAAGTGCCTCGAGTTGTTGTTGTAACTCTCGAATTTGCTAGGAGAGATCTGGATTTGGGTCCGGCATGGCACTTGAAAAGTCCTCTTGATTGGTTTCGTCGTTGAAGTCAAGGCGTCTTCTCTGGAAATTTCGCAAATTGTAACGGCTACTGCGCATTTACTTGGGTCCACGTGTTTGCTCAAGTGTGCGTGAATTTCACAATTATGCAGAAAATTGCTTTCAGTGAACACGTTTGGATTTTTTGCACAATTGAAACTAGTCGGGGTCACCACTATAGCGATGTGTGTTTCGCTATTAAATTTATTAAAATATATGTAGTATTACAATGATAAAAAAGGCACAGAATCTGAGACGCGCGATTTGCATGTGCAAGTTCGAATCAAAAGACGCTTAATATTAAGTGTTGCCGTATCGCTTATATCTGGTATTATTTAGGGTTGCCAGATGTAGGTGACGCTACCGACATAATCGGTGCCGCCACAGGAGGTGGGCGCCAGCGCCATCTGTCGGAAATAATTTTAAAGCATGTGCTTATGAAGATGTATATGAATTTAACAAATTTAACTACACCAAAACATGGGTCGAAGGGTATCCCACTGTCTGTGACTGTTGCTTTTATTACGGGTTTTTTAAATTGAATTTTGAAAATAATAATATTTGCATGTACTACAATATTTTTTGGCTCATTATATATTGGTCCTGATCGAAATATGGCAATATTAACCTATATTTCGAAATAAGGTAAATCATATATACATGAAAACCACACTATTACCTTTATTGCAGGTTCATAAAATATTTTATATAAAATATAAAATATAAAATATTTTACCGAAAATTACCTCAAAATGATGAACTGTTTCACACATAATGTCAAAGTTCAAACTTTATAATAAAAGATAAATATGAAATAAAATAAATATTATAAATGTATATTTATAAATATTTGGTAAAGGTTAAAGGGATTCACCTAAATTCATCAATCTGTGCCGAGGGTACATATTTAACCTTTACCAAATATTTAATGTGTTTTATTTACTTTTGATACCGCAAAATGGATAACCCTTTATCTGATAACAGTTGTGATTTTCATATTTCTGTGAATCTTGCCGTACACCAGTGCCCAATGCCTACACGGCCTGCAAATTTTAGATCGCACTAGGAAAACTTTTTGAACGTTCTATGTTACACATGTAAATTGAATATGCATGGCCTTATATATTGTATTAAAAACTTGACTGTCTCCGTTTCTACTAGTTTAGTAGTGCAAAAATGTCTAAATGTTGTCATTACTCGTATGTTTGACTTACAAACACATTTCATCGCTATTTCCATTCCAGGGCATTAGCCAAAAAGATCATCCTTTAGGAACGATAAAGTAAATGAAATACAACTATTGAATTTATTGGGAAATGATGGAGTAAAACGCGAGGCAATTTAGTCAGTTAAATAATTATTTATTTAACATAGGCGCGAGAGCGTTGTGTGTCGTTCATAAGTAAACGTAAGAAGGAAAATACAAGAAAACAAGATACAACTGATTCAGATCAGTGTGGCCAAATTACAGAATATGATTGTTGCCAAATTAACATATTACTTTTAGTATTGCAATAGAACTAAAGTACATTTTAGAGTTGCGGCTGGTTACCGTGGCAACAGCAGTTGTTAATGGATAAGTAAAAATTGTATAGCAAGAAAACCTTTTATAGTCAAAAAAACATGTCTAAGGCAACGACAATAAAAGAAGCTCTTAAGCGATGGGAGGATCGCGAGCAACAGAACAGTTTGAATGCAAAAAATATTGATTTGCAATTCCAATGGCCACCAATTGAGAAAATGGATACTACTTTGGGGACGTTGGTCAATTGCGAGTAAGGTACTATAATTTATCCCAGCAACAACAACTCTTGAATTTGAAATATTTTTTTAGAAGAATTAGCTTGTCCACAAATATGATTGAGAAAATATTTGGGCTTTCGGGTATGAAATATTTGAAAGTGTTATCGTTATCGCGAAACTACATTAAGCAAATATCGGGTCTGGTAGGTCACATTCAACATGAGTGCTTTTATGGGGCTTAATTTACCATATACTTGATTTTTCAGGAAGCAGTTGGTGACACTCTGGAGGAACTCTGGCTGAGTTACAATTTAATTGAAAAACTAAAAGGGCTCACTCCACTTAAATGCCTGAAAGTCCTTTATATAAGCAACAACCTCATCAAAGACTGGTCAGAGTTTAACCGATTGGTCGAAATTGAAACTCTCGAAGACTTAGTAGTCGTTGGTAATCCTTTGTCTGAGGGTCTGGACGAACCAAACTGGAGAGCAGAATGCATTAAACGCCTGCCAACAATACGGAAATTGGACGGTGAACCTGTCGTACTGAAAGAGGGACCAATTTTGTAATTTATGATTTGCATACTTAAGATACTATCAGAAAACTGCAAACAATAAACACTGGCATTAGTATTAAACATGTAGTTTTGACTATAAGCACTAAGCATCGAACATATAGAGTACTCAAACAGCGGAATCTACTCATTTGATGCAACGCGGAGACTGGGACCCCTGAACACGAAGTGTTTCACGAGTGAGCGATCGGCTCTCTTCGTTAGAAACCACGAGAAGCGCACAGCGGCATCAACTCAGTCGCACAACGACAGCGGAACGATGAGCACGGGTGTATTTCTTTGCGCTCTGCGATCGTTTCAATGTGTGCGTATATGCATGAATAAGCTCGCATATGAATGTATGCGTTGCTTGTGAAGTTTGAAAACAGGCAAATGTTCGGCCAGCGCGCTGGCAGCCTGAAGTCATTTTTCTGTTTCGGCGTCGAGAGCTAAGAGACCGAGACACAGTGGGCAAAAATGGTTATCTTGCGGCGAAACTTTTATAGCTTCGAAAAATGTGGCTTGATTTATGGCATAATTTTATTTAGTAAATAGATATTGATGTATTCCGAATTTTTTAGTTTTGGCTGATAAATTTTGTCAAATTTAGTACAAACATAAACAAAAAAAATTATAGTTGTTGCACAACTTTTTTTCAATATTATAAATTTGATATAAAAATTAGAATAGAAATATGAATATTTAATCTATCTACTCAATAAATTATAAATGCACATGTTTTCAGATGTTAAAAGTTATTGCCGCCATATAACTATTTTTGCCCACTGTGTCTCGGTCTCTTGGCTCTCGACGCCGAAACAGAAAAATGACTTCAGGTTGCGAGCTTGTGCATGCATATACGCACACATGGAAACGATCGCAGAGCGCAAAGAAATACACTCGTGCTCATCGTTCCGCTGTCGTTGTGCGCAGTGTTGTCAATTTAGCTATTTTCCCGTCAGTTCTGGCGTTTTTCAATTGCGAAATGCGGGAAAAAATGCAATCTAGCGGCTAGCGGGAATTCTGGCTATTTTATAAATCGAAATGGCTTTTTTTTTTAAGATTTTTTTAAACATCTGGCAGCATCAATAAATTTATTGTTAATCCGTGGCTGTAATCGATATTTGCCGTAAACGATCTATAGTAGGCTTTAAATATGTATAAATCCCACCACTAACAACGTATTTCACAATTTTGTTTGATCGTGTGCAAATGTGTCATTAAAAAAAATGCCTAAAGTTCAATATAAACAAAAACCACGGGATATATGGCTACGAGATCCAGTTTTGAAGGATTGGTTGTGTGTAGATAATAATAATGAACATAAAAGTTTTTGCAAATATTGTAAAACGATCATGAATGCGAAACTTTCTGATTTATATGCTCATGCAAAAACATCAAAACATATAACTATGTCAAGCGCATTTACCCAAAAAAACAAATTAAACTTTATTCCTGTTTCCTTGGAAACAAGAGGCGGCGTTATGTTTGTATATTGCTACACACTCTTCAATAAGTCCTGTGGATCATTTAAGGGAATTATGCGCAAACAAATTTAAGGACGGTGCGATAGCTAAACTACACAGATCCAAGTGCACAAATATAATAACAAACGTTTTGGCGCCGAACTTTGTGGAAAATTTAATGAAAGATATTGGTGATGCCCAATATAATTTGCTACTTGACGAGAGCACTTATATAATAAATAATTTAATGCTGCCACAATTATACAGTTCCTCCAAATTACCTAAAATATATTGCAACTAACCAAACCTATACAAATGAATATACGCAAACTATGCAGATATAGATGAAACCACTATATTTTTGGAGTAATTTTAATAAAGACTAAAAAAACTTTAATAAAAGTGTTTAGCTATTATTTTTAGCTATATTAAATTGTTTTTAGCAGTTTCTAGCTTTTTCTGAACCGTGATTTAGCTATTTCATGTCTTGGAAAGTTGGCAACACTGGTTGTGCGACTGAGTTGATGCCGATGTGCGCTTCTCGCAGTTTCTAACGAAGAGAGCCGATCGCTCACTCATCAAACACTTCGTGTTCAGGGGTCCCAGTCTCCGCATTGCATCAAATGAGTAGATTCCGCTGTTTGAGTGCTCTATATGTCCGATGCTTATTGCTATAAGTATAAGGCCATGAATTTAAAGGGATGCATACGAAAGCTACAGTTAAGAGTTCTCGACAGTCAAACACCCGCTCTCTTCTTCAATATATTCTGTTGCATACTTCACAGCTCCACTCTTCTCTCTTTATCACGACAATTGACAAAATAAAGACCATTTTAATTATCCAGAATGTCGTGATTTAAACAACACAACAATTCACAAAATAAAGACCACTTTAAGGATGTCTAAACCAATCCAGAATGTAGTGATTTAAATAATTGGTTAATAATCGCAAATTATAAGGTTTAAAAAGTTATGCAGCACGTGTTGTGTGCTTGACAATTAGCGATCGAAATGGAAGGATTTAACGATGATTAAAAGGATATCGATAAATTAAACAGATTAATATCTATTGAAAAGTGAATATTTAAATAAGTGTGATTGGCAATTGAGAGGGCTGCCAGATCTCCATATATGTAACGTTTGCTGTCCATAGTCAACGCCTTGAACAGCATTGTAAACCCGGAAACAAATGTACGTATCTTGGCGATATTAACCCCCAACAAACATAATATACTATTTTTGCTTGCATTTTTTTTTTATGTTTTTATTTATTTTTTATAATAATCCAATTTTAACATCGATAAAAAATTTGGCAATGACAATTTATTCTTTAAGACTAACAACAGTTGTTTGTGCGTGATTTTACATTTAGTTAACATACAGTTAGTCAAGAAACACTTTACACAGATGTACATAACATTAAAATGTACATATATGTAAAGAGTTTCTTGACTAACTGTATCTATGTACTTACCACATATATTACATACACACTGGCCAGCACATGTACATGTGTGCACATAAATTCGTATAAATCAAAACATTTGGCGCTGTTTTACAATGTGGTAAATACGGGATTTGACAAGGCTACGAACTTATTCAATGATCATAATCAGATCGTCTCCCTCTAGCTTCATGCCTTTAGTGATTTCCAATTTCTTAACAGTTCCTGAGAGTGGCGACTGCACCACCATTTCCATTTTCATGGCTGATAGTACAACCAGGGGATGGCCCTTTTCCACTTTGTCGCCAACGTTGACACGAATGTCGATGACATCGCCTGGCATGGGGGCACCTACTTCGCTCTTCACCGCCTTGTTGGCTTTGGGATGCACGCGGATTTCCTTTAAATCAAAGCGAGTACAGTTTTAAATCATATTCTTATAACTATAACTACTAGCTTACCTTCATAGCTTCCTTATCAGGAATGTGGACGGAACGCAGCTGACCGTTGAGTTCGAAGAAAACTTCGCGGTTTCCATTGGATTTCAGATCAGTTGCCATGGCTAAGGCCTTCAGACTCAATGTCTTTCCTCGCTCCAAGGTAACTTCAAATTCTTCGCCCACCTTGGGGCCGGATAAGAATATGCGGGTGTCCAGCTTATCCACCGGACCGTATTTCTCACGGTAATGCAAGTACTCTTCAGTCACTTGTGGATAGAGAGCGGCGGAAACAACATCTCTGTCAGTGACGTTTGTATGAGATTCTTTGAGTTCGCGTTTCAGTTTATCAAAGTCAAGTGGATCCATTTTTTCACCCGGCCGGCCTTCAATGCGTGGCATATCTTTGAGTACACGTGATCGCAAGGGCTCAGGGAATCCACCGTATGGTATGCCGATATATCCTTGCAGATACTCGAGCACCGATTTGGGGAATGACAGCTCCTCAGCTTGTTCCAACACTTGTTCACTGGTTAGATGATTCTGCACCATGAACTGCGCCAAGTCACCGACAACTTTAGAGGATGGTGTGACCTTTATAATGTCTCCCAACAGGAAATTCGCCTCACGGTATGCTTTCTTCACATCCTCAAAGAAGTCGCCCAGGCCAAGCGAGAATGCTTGAAATTGTAGATTGGTATACTGTCCGCCGGGAATTTCGTTTAAGTAAACATCCGCATTGCCTGATCGCATTGTCGTGGTGCATTCGAAAGGCCCGTAAAGTGTACGGGTTTGCTCCCAGTAAGCTGAGTATTCGGAAACATCACGCAAGTCCAGCTGTGTGTCCAATGCAGTTCCCTGCAGAGAGGCGACTACAGCTCCCATGCTTGGTTGGGATGTCATGCCGGACATCGAATCAACGGCAACGTCCACAACATCAGCGCCAGCTTGAGCGCACGCCAGCATTGAAGCTACTCCCGCCCCTGAAGTATCATGAGTATGCACATGAATCGGCAGATCCGGGTGTCTATCACGAATAGCAGTAACCAGCAACCTGTAGATGGAAATGGAAGAAATTGCAAAGCAAAAAGAGAGGTTAGCTTTTGAGTTGAAATTACCTATACCGATTGTTTCATACTCTTGAAGGGCACGATTGCAGTTTCCGACGCATCTGATCTAACGATTTATACTTATAGAACTCGACAAGATAAGACGAGAATAATAAGTAAAAATCTTCATTCTTTTTTGGCTTATTTTAGGACATTGGCCATATGTCCGATTAGACCCGATTTCCCATACAGTGCGACTAGATTTCGAAAAGGAAAATCTCCCAATTTACTGAATACTTGACTACGGTCTCACTGTCTTCTCTTACAGTTGGTATTCGAAATGAGGTAACAGATTTATTGTTCGTTTAGTTTGCTTAAGAAACCAACAACATTACTACTGTGATCAACATCTTTTGAACGATATTCACTTGATTGGTCAGTTGTTTCTGGATCGTTAGAATAAATCCAAGATTCATCGCCAGTAATAATTTGTTTGTAGACGCCTTGATAGTTAGAAAGCATTACTTCACATGCTTAATAGCACTTCTTTGCTAAACAAAATTGGACATCGCACAAATCGCTGAATGCACTTTTTGTACTTGAGAAAGACAAACTAAAAAATAATGATGACTTTGACATGTGATTTGGCATAGATGGCACTACCAGTCCTACCAACCTAAGAACAAACCAGTAAGAAAAGCAAAAGTCGCGCAGTACGCGACAATGGGATACCCTTCGACCTATGTTCCTGTGTAGTTTAATTTGTTAAATTCATACACATACGCATATGCACATGCTTTACAATTATTCCCAACAGATAGCAATCGCGCTCGCCCGCCTCTCATGTTAGCTGACAAAAGCATTTGGTTTTATGCTCATACTTTCTTGAATAACTTCTGTGATTATTGTCCGATCGGATTGCAATTTGGAGAATACTTAGATAATTCATTCAGCTAAGTATATGTTAAAGTCAGAAAGATGTACAGTTTATACAGCGCTTACAAATTGAGTTCAAAAATTAAATTTTAGATGTACGGGGGCGGTGGGCAAGGCACCTAACATTTGAAATAAACTTGATCAGCTTATAGTACACAGGAGTCTTCCTGACAAATTTGGTAACTCATGCTTTTTTAATAGCTGAGACCTTTGCGTTCACATAGACAGCCGGACAGACAGACATACATGGCTCAATCGATTCGGCTTGTGATCCTCAGCAAGTATATATATTTACTTTATGGGGTCTCCCATGCCTCCTTCTGCCTGTTACATACATTTGCACAAAGTTAGTATACCCTTTTTTGACCATTTTCAATGGTCGATGGGAATAAAAAGTTTGCCTGAATCGGTTAACGCGGAAAGTTTTTTTTTTTCTTTTTGACATTTCTTCTTATTTATTGAATCTTCTCAGTTTATGAGACTAACAAAAAGTTTACAAATCTTAATCTAATTTAAAATACAATTTTTTTGTTGAGTTTAAATTGTTGTTTAGCGGCCCTGAGAAGTAAGAGCTGGGCAGATTGATCAAATCGCTGCAGTCTAGATGAGCTGCAAGCTCGTAATAATTGCTTGGCAAGGGGGTTAGGGTGAGCGTCGAGCTTTTTCAGGTATTTGGTCCTTTTGTCAAGTATTTCATCTACGACTAGGTTGATTTGCAGGTCTCTAGTTATAGTGCGCAGAATTTTTGATTGTGCTCGCTGCACTACGTTTAAGCTGCTTTTTGAATCGCTTCCCCATTGCTCGGAGCCGTATGTCCAGATGGGCTAGTTTAAGGGGGGAGTGGGCGTTGATTAGCCAGTAGACACTAGCTGCCTTGAGCTTCATATTTGTAGTTTTTGCTTCAATATGCCTACGCCATATGAGCCGCCTGTCTAGGTGAATTCCCAGGTACGTTACCTCGCTAACTTGTGGAACTGGTGTGTTGTGTAGAAATATAGTAGGGCATGTTTGTCGATTGAGCGTGAATGTTACATGTTTGCTCTTGTCCTTGTTGATACAGATGCGCCAGTCTGCAAACCATGTTTCCACGAGTAGTAGGTGTTGAGCTAGTTGCGCAGTTGTTTCCATTGGAGATCTGGATCGGCTGAGGATCGCAGTATCGTCGGCGAACGTGTGCGTAGTTAGCTGGGAGTTAGTAGGTATGTCCGATGTAAACAGGAGATAGAGGACAGGGCCCAGGACGCTACCTTGGGGGACACCAGCGTTGATGTTATGGTCGTAAGACATACTGTTGTTGCATCTAACTGTGAAGGTACGCTTGTAGAGGTATGTCTCCAAAAGCTTGTGGGTGTTTTGAGGCAGCAATTTCTGGATTTTGAACATAAGTCCGTCAAGCCAGACTCTATCAAAAGCTTGAGTTACATCCAAGAATAATGCAGAGCAGTATTCACGGTTTTCAAAGGCAGTGCGTATTTCCGTTGTGATTCGGTTCACCTGCTCAATGGTTCCATGCTTCTTTTGGAATCCGAATTGATGCGTAGGAATGATGTCATGGAGGTTTATGTAAGGCATAAGACGTAGCAGAAGCACCTTTTCAAAAAGTTTGGAAAGGGTGGTTAGCAAACTTATTGGCCTGTAGGAAGCTGGTGACGTTTTATTTTTTCCTGTCTTGGGAACCATTATTACCACTGACTTTTTCCATTGTGTAGGAATATATCCTAGCTTAGCAATTCCGTTGAAGAGCTTGCAAATCAGGTTCAGCGCACATCGAGGCAGACGACTGATCATCTTGGAAGTTATCATGTCGTGTCCAGGTGATTTTCCAGGGTTTAATTCCTTAGCCGTCTTCGCTATTTCATCTGGCCAGAAAACCATTGGCTCCAGCGGTGCGCAATTGCTACGTGACAAGGAGAGGATGAAAGTGTTTGTAGGCGGATTAGGCTGAAACACTTTTTGCAGGTGGTCAGCAAAAGTGTGGGCTCTTTGTTCATCGCTTCGGGACCAGTTTCCATGGGCATCTCGCAGTGGTGTGACAGTCTCTGTTGGTGCCTGGTGGTGTCGGTGGGCTTTCCATAAGGAGTGTTTTGTGCTGGTTGGTGAGAGCTGCTCGATGTACTCGTAATGTGCCTTTTCTTTCTCTAGCTTGAGTGTTCTGGAGAGCAAACGCGTCGCTGCTTTTAGTTTTTGTTTCAAGGTCGGCGATCGGTGCTTTTGCCACTCTCTGCGCAAGCGTAGTTTTTCAAGCACCAGGTTCTCGATATCTCTGTTTGTTAGGTTGTATCTCATAGGAGCAGGTGGGTCTGGTGGAGTAGAGACTGTTGCTGCTGCAACTAGGGTCGATACAAGCGAGCCGTTCAGGTTGTCAATGTATGTTTCGGTGTTTGGCAATCCTGAGGCGTCGATATGAGAACAGACATATCTTGAATATTTGGCCCAGTTATTTGTAAGCCTATAAGGCTTCTCAATTAACCGGGGCTGCTGTAGAAAGCTAAAGATGACTGGAGAGTGATCTGAGGACAAGTCTGGAAGTGACTCTGCTGTTATGAGGTGCTGGGGAATACCTTTAGTTATAGCGAAGTCAATGAGGTCAGGAATCTTCTTTGGGTCTGCAGGCCAATATGTAGGTCTACCCGGTGTAACGTAGTTTAGCTTTCGGTTTGGTTTGGTGATTGCATTGTAAAGCTGCTTCCCTTTGGGCGTGACCAGGCGAGATCCCCAGTGTGTGTGTTTTGCATTGAAGTCGCCTGCTGCGACAAAGCGCTCTCCTAGCGTTTTAAAATACTCCATGAAGTTGTCTTCTGTAAGTGTGATCGACGTGGATTGCAAGTAGTTTTTTTCAAACGTATTCTGAGGATAGTGCTTGAGCCGAGATCTTATTAGTATTCCAGTACGTACCCCCATGGGCTTTGCCATTTGAGTGGTTAGTGGAGTAGAATTTGAATCCAGGAATTTGGAAGTTGTCTTTATTTGTTAAGTGCGTTTCAGAAAGCAACATAACATCAATATTTTTGTTGTTAAGAAACTGTGTTAGTTCCAGCCTGTGCTGTGAGACGCCATTGGCGTTCCACGTAGCTATTTTTAGTGAAGCCATTATATTGATTTGCTGGATCAGCGTGTTCTGGTTCTTCATAAGCTCATGCAGAGTGGTTTGCATGAATGACATGAACTTCTCCAGGCTTTGTTGGAGTGTAGACATCATCGCTTCCAAGCTACTTGGCGGGTACTTGGGTGGGAGTTGGTCCTTTGGTGAGGCGATTGGTGGGCGGAGGATGCTCGTGGCTTTTAATGCTGAAGTAGAAGTTTTGGTGCCTGACTTTAGGGCACTTGCATATGAGGTGTTTGAGTCAGTATGTGAAGTAGGCTGGTGTTGCGTTTGGGAGGTGATTGATGATTGCGTGTTAGAGTGGGACCTTGGCGACGGCGTGCGCTTGTAGAGGCGATTTTTAAGCTCTTTGAAGACTACACAGCCGCGCCAGTTTGCTGTGTGGTTCTCACCGCAGTTGCTGCAAATTTTAACCAAAGTGTCTTCCTTATTTTTTGTACAATTCGCAGTACTGTGTGGCTCACTGCAGACAACGCAGATTGACCTCAGAGTGCAGTAGGCCTTGGTGTGGCCATATTCTTGGCAGTTTATGCACTGCACTGGTTGAGTTCTTTTGTGCGGCTCTTCCACAGTGATTCGACGGTGGAGCAGGAGTTGTAGCTTGTATATCGGGTGCACTTCGTTTCGCTTGACCATTTTAGCTTCAGGCTCCAGCTCTACTTTGAAGAGTGGCTGAGGTTGTTTGTTTCTGTTCAGGATGTTAATCACTGATTTGGCGTAAAAGTTTTTAGCTTTTAATGCTGCAGTAATTTCATCAGGCGTCACAGTGGGTTCAATTCCTTTTATTATAACTTGGAGTCCTTTGGCGCTCTTTAGTTGGTATGTGTATTAGGTTTTCCCAGCATCGTCCAGATATTTTGTTACAGCCCGGTGGCCAGCTTCGGTTTGTGTTTGGATCCTGGTTTCGCCCATTTTTCCTTTTGTTAGGGGTACGACATGGAAATTGTTCTCACCAATGAGCGCGACTATTTTGCTGACCAGTGCAGTTGTTATTTGCTCGCGGATTGGCGGCGATTTTGGACTCTTCGTCTCTATTTCTGGCTCGTCAATTTGATTCGCTAAGGTGTTTTCTAGGAGAGCGAGTATTGTCCCTCGCTATTAGAAGCGTTGTTGCGGTTCATTTTCGACTTGTTGCCGCCCCCTTTATTCTGCGGGCTCAGCTTGCGCTTGATCTGTATGTACCGATCGATACCAGTTTGCACCAGTTGCGATGCTCGAGTTTGTTTTGGTTCCGTTTCACTGTTGTTTTTGTTTTCGTTGCTACAACTGTGCAGCGAGAGAGGCGTAGGAGGCTTTCGGGTTGACATCGTCGGCTCAGCAGAGATAGTTTCGGCAGTTGTCGTTGTGCAGAGCACCGAGGTAGTTGTTGTAGAGAGTGTGGGCGCGCTAGTAGTTGACAGAGAGGTCACAGTGCTAGTAGCTACAGAGCTTACCGGTATTGGCACTTGCAAATGCAAGAGAGGCACTTGCAAGTACAAGAGAGAGTTGTTTTGATTACTCTTAGCATCAAACTGCGCTGTCATCAGCGTCGGCGAGCACGAACGCGGCCGTTCTCTAAGAGCTTGCCTGAGTTCGTCGACCTGGTTGTTCAAGCTAGGCTTGTCGGGGTGGGGGGACACGAATGTGAAATACGCATTGTTACGGTGCAAAGAGAGCCGACGCTCGTCTTGCTCATTTTGTCTCTGAGCACGAATATCGCGTTGAATCATTGCTGCGCGCACTTTTATTTGTTTGCAGATTCAAAATTTAAGTGTAATTTTGGTTACACAAGAATAAAGAATATTTGTAGAATATTTTGCGAGTTTGCATCGCTTAAGCGTCCTCTCGCTAATTTACAAAGTTTATTTATAGTTGTAGTTTCACTGTTGATAACGATGAAAAAAACTGATAGTTCCCGTAGCATAAAACAAAAAACACGTCTTTAACGTTAACGTCGTTAACGTCTGCGGTTGAACGGAAAGTTGAAATTAAAAATTCAGCTTACTTTTCGAATTTGATTAAAAATATCTGATATAGGAAAGCAGTTTGGCGACCTTCCTACGCGAATGCAGTGCACAGTGAGTGTGTGTGCGATCGCACGAGGTTTATGTTCTATGCAATCAAGCGAGATTCCAATTTCTATAGGCAGCTATAACCTTAGTGTTTACTTATTTAGCGTCTCATCTCGTCGAGATCTATAAGGATTAATTGTCACCTCTCTTGGCAACTCGGAAACTGCAATCTGCCCTCTTTTAGGTCATAATCTTCAGCAATTGTTATTATGATGTTATTATTAATGCGTTTGGCTAAAAACATCTGGTATATCTACATATATTTATGGATGTATGCCTTTCTGCATGTAGTACGTTTATAATATTTAGAATATCAATGTATGGTTTGAATTCCAAGTACCTTGCACAGTTCAAGCCACAACAAGATAGTGTACATACCTTGCTGACTCGGGTTTAAGCAGACCAGCCATATCCTTAATGCACAGCACGTGTGTTCCGGCCTTGACAAGTTCATCGGCCAAGTTAGTATAGTACTTAAGGTCGTATTTGGTGCGCTTGGGGTCGCTGACATCGCCAGTGTAAGAGATGGCTGCCTCGACTACACCGCCAGCCTTGCCAGCCGCTTCCATACCGATTATCAAGTTCGGCAGATAGTTAAGCGAGTCGAATACACGGAAAATGTCCATTCCAGTTTGAACCTGACCAAAGCAAACATTCAAGTGACATAAATTTGGTTTGGATTTTCATTAAGATTGAGAGACAGTACTTACCGCAAGTTCACAGAATTTATATACAACATTATCTGGATAGGAGGTATAACCGACAGCGTTGGCGCCGCGCAGCAACATTTGGAATGGTATGTTCGGAATACGTTTGCGCATCTCCTCCAAACGTTCCCAAGGACATTCGTGTAAGAAGCGCAAAGCAACATCAAATGTGGCACCACCCCAGTTCTCCAATGAGTAGAGATTATTAAACTTATGCGCCACATAGGGCGATATTTTTACTAAGTCGTGTGTGCGAACACGCGTGGCCAGCAGCGACTGATGAGCATCACGGAAGGTAGTGTCCATCAGCAAAAGATTCTTTTGCGAACGCACCTTCTTGGCAAACGCTTCAGGACCTTCACGTACAATGATATCCCGAAGTCCTTGTGGTGGCTCTGTAACTTTATTCAAAATATCCAAACATTACAATTATATACATTGGCAGTTTGAGTTCATTCACATTCACATTGACATTCATTGCGAATTTAAAATACATGCTACAAATGAACATGCGTAAATCACTTAACTACTTAAATTGATAAATTAAGTTATTATCAGATGTGAGACAAGCAAGGCAAAAAATAATCTAAGTGTATATATTCTTCTGAGGCACAGGCAGCACCTTTTATCTTAATAATATAAACAAAAACTAAGTTTCATAACTGTAGTAGGATAATGGGTTTGTAGAGGGTATGCATACACATTGTACATAAGTTGGCATATCAACATTGTATATAAACATTATGCTTAAGATGTTGTTCGCTTTCAGGTGGCATTCTATCTGTTACAGAGGCAGGTCGCAAACGCAGAGAGAATCAGTGCGAATGCTAACGCTGCTAACGTCGAGTGCGAATAAATTAAAGAGAGAAACTGATTTGTGCGTTTGCATTTTACTCAAGCGGGGGATGCATATCATACCCCTGCATATCCTCACAGCCTATGTCAATACCATAATTTCTATTCTAATTATATTCAGATTTGACTTAAGTGGGAACTGATTTGATGACATATTTTAAAAACACGCAATTTTAAACCATTTAGTTGTGTACATATAAACAGGATCATCCCCTTTACTATATATATCTTCTCTAATCATTCCTATAATTATAATGGTGCATGTATAATGGTGCAGTAAGGTTTCCTTGGAATGCCCAAAGTTTTATACGCTTGCAAAAAAGGCTTCAATGTCCTCTGATTTGTTGAACAACATACCACTCCTTAAAGCAGATAAGGTAACGTACCTAGGAGTACACCTTGACAGAAGACTCATGACAATGTGCAGGCACATTGAAGCCAACAAAATTCATCTTAAACTCAAAGCCAACAACTTACACTGGCTCATTAACGCTGGCTCTCCGCTCAGCCTAGACCACAAGGTCCTACTCTGTATACTTCTGTATGGAAACATATATGGACCTAGGGCTCACAGCTATCGAGCAATGCCAGCAACAGCAATATTGACATCATACAGCGAGCACAATCAAAGATTGTGAGAACTTATCACTGCGGACCGTGGTACGTTCCAAAGAGACTTGAACATTGCACCAGTCATCAATGCAATTACGGAACTTAAGGAAAAATACCATAGCAGGCTTACCTCGCACCCTAACCTAACCGAGAGGTCTAACACAGTTCAGCAGTCGTTCCCGTCCCGTCGAAAGGACCTACCAACCCAACGAAGAAATTGTTAGGTACGTCTAATCGCAGAATAGTTGGAAAAATAAAATATCTGTTCACAAGAATTTTTTATCGTTAAGATTTTAAAACTTATTGGTAGTGTTTATACCAGAAGAATCAATAAATAAAAGCAAAGTGAAAAAAGAGTCCTCCAATTCCTATAACGCTACAGAATTTTATATTAGGTGTGCAAGTTCCCGGTGCTTGTCAGTAGATGGCTCTAGAAGTAAGTGATTATTGATTTTGACTAATCAAAAACGTCATAAGCCAAGCTTAGACATATGGTAAACACACCACTTCAAAAAATTAGTGCTTTTTTATAGTGTTATATATTATGGTTGTGCGGAAATGTCTAATTTGAAGCCAAATAATCATCATTAGCGGGAAGTGATTTTTTGACTGTGAACAATTGCTCCAGTGGCACAAAAGAAAGAGTTTCCTTGCATCGTGACGGATGATAAAAAATTAATTCATTGCAGTAACCCAAAGTGGAAAAAATCTTGGAGACTAACTGATCATCCTCCTTAAAAGAATATATAAAGGTCAGCTCGGCTTAATATTCACGCTGCGAACATAGTTGCGGACCTAATGACATTATTTATGTGTTTGTTAACAGCTATAAAAGCGGAAATCGAAGGATATATACAATTTATATATGATAATCTTTATTGCTAACTAATTGTTCCTATGAAAGCTTTAGTTGTTCGACTATAATGAAATGGAAAAGTATTCGTCGATTAGTGTCTAACCTTGATTGGCACCGATAAGTTGGGATATTTCGACTATCATTGGACATTGGAAATTGCCACGAATATATCAGAAAGACATGCAACGGGACAATATGTACTTCTGGGTACAATAAATACACTCCCTAGAAAAAAATTTACTTTGTTTAACCAAAGACCAAACTCACTCGATTCTTAATAACTATAACTTAATGATAAGACAAGACAAGTGTTTCTTAATCACTTAAATAAAAATAAGCAAAGCTCAGCTGAGTTAGTTTTTTAAATGTTTATGGATTAATCTTTATATCACACATATGTATATGTACATACATATATAATACTAGTAAGGTGCAAAGATTACATAACTTACCTTTCTTATCACCGTTTTTCTCACGTTCTAATGCTTCTGGTGATAGGTCTTCATGGCATGCAAATCATGACAGTTCGATTATGATCGTGAAAGTGCATTGCATTTTTAGGCATAATTAATTATAGGCATATGATAAGATGTAGTATGTGATTTGTTGTAGACGTTGATTAGATTCAATTGCATCCGAAAGCGAAATTAAAAACAAATAGGTAAATAGAAGAAGTCAAACATATATAAGCTGCAAAGATAGCGTTGCTTGGCATGCCGTTAATTTAGAATAATATTCATGCAAATTCAATGATTATATTGCATAAATTAATGTGAGATAAATGCCAATATTGTAACTGCTCTTATAGAGAATTGTAGTTGATTCTAGATAGAACAGAAATCTTTATAAGATCTAGTTACATTATTATGAGTGCATGGAAAAACGAGTACAGTAAAGCAGCCGAAAAGCGAAAGCAAACATTTCATGACTTCTCAGTTAGCTTACCTAGCGGCACAGCGGGCACATGAGGATTGACTTCAGCGGGCTTCAGTGCGGTGGCCAATGGAGTCTGAGGTCCGTTAACAAGCACCTCACCCAAATAGTTGAGTAGCTTTTGTGCACGGTTTTGCGTAGTTGAGAACTTGAAGAGCTGTGGGTGTTCGTCTATGAAATATGTGTCTAATACGCCATGCAGAAACTTTTGGTTTTCAAGCACATTCAATAGGAATGGAATGTTGGTCTTCACACCGCGAATGCGAAACTCTCTCAATGCACGATTCATTTTCGATGCAGAGCTTTGTAAGTCACTTGCGTGAGATATAACCTTGACCAACAGAGAGTCGTAATAGGGGGATATAATGGCGCCAGCATAGGTTGAAGCGCTGTCCAGACGAATACCCATGCCCTCGCCGGACCGGAACACTTCCAAGCGTCCCGTGTTGGGCTGAAAATCGTTGGCGGGATCCTCGGTAGTCACACGACATTGGATGGCATAGCCACGTGGCTTAATCTTCTCCTGAGTGAGTCCCAACTCCTTGAGGGTCATGCCTTCGGCAATGCGTATCTGTGATTGCACCAAGTCGATGCCAGTTATCTCCTCGGTCACAGTGTGCTCCACCTGCAAGCGGGCGTTCACTTCAATGAAATAGAAATTGCCAGATTCATCGCATAGGAACTCAACAGTGCCCGCATTCTCGTATCCAACGTGCCGGGCCAAGCGGACCGCTGCCTCCGTCATTTTGTCTCGTATCTCGATTGGAAGTCGCGGGGCAGGTGCAATTTCAACAACCTTTTGGTGTCGTCGCTGTACGGAGCAATCGCGTTCATACAGATGAACCACATTGCCCGCCTTGTCACCTAAGAGTTGAACTTCAATGTGACGCGGACGTTCAATGAATTTCTCAATAAACATGGCGCCGTTGCCAAAGGCTGCCTTCGCCTCGGAGCTGGCGCGCTGAAAACTCTCTTCGACTTCCTCCATTTTACGCACAACACGCATACCACGGCCGCCACCACCGTAGGCTGCCTTGAAGATGACTGGCAGGCCGTGCTTTTGGCAGAAGGCTAATGCTTCCTCCTTGGTTGTCACGGGGCCATCTGTACCCGGTACAATAGGCACACCAGCTTCGATAGCTGCAATGCGAGCAGCTACTTTGTCGCCCATGTTCTGCACAACCTTTGGCGATGGGCCAATGAATCGAAGTCCTGCATCGATTACAGATTGAGCGAAGTCACTGCGCTCCGAGAGGAATCCATAGCCAGGATGTACTGCATCAATGTCGTTCTCCTTGCATACGCGAATGATTTCTGGAATGTTTAAATATGCTTCCACTGGTGGCAGACCCTTGCCGACCATATACGACTCATCGGCTTTCTGTCGATGCATATGCATTTTATCCTGTTCCGAGTACACGGCCACCGACTTTATGCCCAGCTCAGTGCATGCGCGAAATACTCGTATCGCAATCTCGCCACGATTTGCAACCAGAACTGACCGAATCGGTTTGTATTCAACCTGCATGACAGCGAAGGTGCTATAAAGTGCTCTTATGGGAGATTCAGCATTACCTCAATACGCTTACCTGAGTAGAGTAGGCATTTTTGTTGATGAAATAAAGTCGCACGCGTGGCAATGCTTTGCGCAAAGTTCTGATTGCGGCTTGAGACTCCGGCAAGAACATGATAGCTGCTCTTCTTAAGCTTCTGCAAACGAATTAAACATTATAATTATATTAATTTGTTTGTATACATCATATATACAACATCTTGCACATACCGTACGTAAATAAAAACACCTTCTTCGTTAACTTCTACAGAACAGAAAGTAATGTTTTATTGTATATAATTAACTATAAATTTGACTTAAGCTTTATATTATAAATGTTTAATTTTTCAATTGACTTGAGTTATTCTTTATTTAGGATACTTATTACTTTTATATAATATTATAACTTAACCTTTGTGCCAACCGAAAATGTATGTAACAGGCATAGGGAGGCGTGGGAGACCCCCTAAACTATATATTCTTGCTCAGGATCCATGTCCGTCTGTCTGTCCGGATGTCCGTCTGACCAGATAAACACACAGATTTCAACTAATATAAAAGCTAGAGACAACAAATTTGAAATGAAGGTTTCTATTACTCAGCGCAGATCAAGTTTATTTCAAATGTTAGGTGCCACGCCCACCGCCACCGCAAATCAATAGTTAAAATTTTCAGTTCGATTTGTAAGCGACGTATACAAGATATTACTTTCTGAATTTAACATATACTAAGCTAATTGTAATATTTACGTATCCTGCGAATTCCAATCCGATCGGACAATAAACACAGAAGTTATTTAAGAAAGTATGAGCATAACACCAAGTGCTTGTGTGCTAACAAGGCACTATGGGCAAAAAGCTCGAAATTTTTGCAGAAAGTCTTTTTTTTTCATATTTTTAAATCACAAAATTTAATGTGTTTTCTAAATATGAATACTCTAGATTAAATAAAACTATTTTTAAAAAAATTTTAAAGCTCACGGTTTAAAATTGCCGCGCTAACAAAGTCAGCTGATTAACTGCATGATCGACTGATCGAAATGCACTCGTAAATATTAATTAATTTGGAGCACAAGTTCTGGCTGATTTGTTAGAGTGAAAATAATTTGTTAATATGGAAAATAATCGTACAGGTATTTATTTTCAAGGTTTTATGTCAGTTTTTATGTGTCTGTATATTTCGGCGTGTATTGTCCAATGTTGTTGATGTGTTTTTGCAGCTAAAATCTAACATATTTAATTGTGTTTCGTGGAGTATAACTTTTTTGGCGCCTGTAGGAGCGTTCTACTAAAATTGGTATTTTTTGCGTTGAAGTGTATAGATTATAGTGGTAATAATATCTTTTGCCCGTTTTTGCCCCTTTTTGAAAAAAATGACATGTTGCAGCCGAATATCAGTTTCCACATTTTACGCTGCTATGGTGATGGAAAATACTGAAGCACATGAGAACTAGTCAATTGACAAAACATGCCTTGAAGAACTAATCCAAAACAATATTTTTGCCAAGTTCCAAGAGTCTACATCAACTAGAAATACTTTTGGCGATTATCCCACACAGAACGACGTACGCGCGGCTACGGTAATGTGGGCGGATAAATTTAAGGCGTGGGTATATTAAAGAAAAAAATTCCGAAAATAAATAATAATTCTTCAGATATGTGTGCCAAATTTGAATGCTTTAACTTTAAAATTGGAGTTAATGCAAAAATTTCGGGATTTTTGCCCATAGTGCAAGGGAGGCAGCCGAGCGCGACCCTCGAGCGCCATCTGTCGAGAATAATTTGAAAGCATGCACATATACCAGGGGTGTAAGTTGAAAATGACCGGTTTTTTCGATAAAGAAAACACTTCATTTTCAGAGAAATCTTAAAATTTTTTTATTCAAATTATTGACCATTGGTTTCTACACATTTCGCCCATCTCTCAGACAAATTATGGATACCATTCCAAAAAAAACTTTTTCTCTTTTGAGGCAAACCATTCGACGAGCCATTTTTCGACTTCTTCAAAATTAGCAAAGCACTGCTCTGCAAGGGAGTGTCCCATCGATGCGAAAAGGTGATAGTCGGACGGGGCGAAATCTAGAGAGTACAGCGGGTGCGATAATATTTCCCAATTAATTTTTTTTAATGTGTCTTTCACCAGTTTAGCGGTATGAGACGGAGCGTTGTCATGTTGCAAGATAACTTTGCCATGTCTTCGGGCCCATTCCGACCGTTTTTCGATTAACACATAATTCAAATTGATCATTTGTTGTCGATAGTGATCCGTGTTCACTGTTTCACCAGGTTTTAACAACTTTTTTTTTTTGATGAAATATGAAAAACAACGGTTGCCGCGAATGCAATTTACTTGGAACGAAACTCGACATATTCATTGAGGTAAACAAATATGACGCTATTATTTTGGCGGAATGTGACTTTCGTATTTTTGTATGTTAATGTCAATAGAACAAAATTACATACAAGCCAAATCATAGAAATTTATACATATTGCTAGCGACATCTACTAGTAAAACCGGTCATTTTCAACTTACACCCCTGGTATATATAAATTTAACAAATTAAACTACACCGGAACATAGGTCGAAGGGTATCCCACTGTCGTGTGCTTCTCGGGCTCTGCACCGTTGAAATCAACCGTTTGCAACTGGTATAATGAGTTTAAATTCGATCATACGAGCACAACAGACGCGAAACGTGCGCGACACCCAAAAACAGCAGTTTGTCCAGAAAACGTAATTAAGTGCGCAAAATCGTTTTTGTGGCACCGTCAGTTGAACTTTGAGATAGCTGAGGCCCTGAAGATATTCGAAGGCAGTGTGTTTACTATTTTGCACGATTATTTGCATATGAAAAAGTTGTTGGCAAAATGGGTGTCGCGCACATTAACATCGAAACAAAAGCAAAATGGTATCCACGATACGGAGGCTTGTTTGGTCATCTTTAACCGTAATAAAGCCGAATTTTTACGTCAATATGATGGAACATGGAATCACCACTTCACTCTAGAGTCAAATAAGCAATCAGCAGAATGGACAGCACTCGAAAAAACGCGTTCAAAGAAGCCAAAATATATATACCGTGAGTTAAGTAACTCTTTACACATATGTACATTACACTAACATTGCATTTGAGTAAAGAGTTACTTGACTATTTGTATATATTATATAATGCTGGGTCAAGTGTTTCGATCTAAAGGAGACTATGCTGAAGTAAAATTTATTCTTTTAAAAATGTGTATTTTTTATTGTAGAACGACCCTCATAGATGTACTTTGGAAATACATGACCTTACACCAGTCAAGAGAGTTAAAACGAAAGCGTTATCGAGCTTGCAAAGCTCCCAAACTTGCCAAATTTGAGACCGAAACGCACTCGTGTGTGGCCCGAGCATGGTATGGTGAGAGCGAAATTTTAAACGAGAGAGTTTGTTTGAGCAAATTCAATCAGATCGTTTAGTTTTGTAGATTTCACTGTGGCAGGTCTAATATGACGATTGCAAAAAATGTGCACTTGAAAAATGTTTTGAAGAGCACAAGATTTTTTGCAGTGCATTGCTCCCCAACTTAGGCTAACGCAACCAAATGTTTACATGTGTGAGTTTTGTCTGTCAGTGCCTTATTGACTGGAGTTGCTTTTAACGTTTTTTTTTTACGTTCTAAATTTCATGTGCATTTAAAGTACATGGCCGCCGTACACGGTCAAAACTTGAATGTACCTGTTTTTTGACTTTCTTTTTTTGTATTTTTTTGTAACACGACGCGATGAAATATCTTATTTGGTGTTCTGAATTTCAGTTGTGAATTGAGAGTACATATGTACAGACATATGTACATACATTGAAAATACTTTCTGACAGCACACTCAAAATTGGTAGTCAATATACCCTGCGATTATTTAAAATGGGTAAGCTAACGTTGTACACATATATGTATGTGTACATACATAAAAAAACATGTGTATGTACATACATATGTATGTACCCGCTACCCCAGTCATCGCGTAGTCATCACCTAAATACATTTATTATGTACATCATTTGTATACATACGTACATATGATTACTATATGATTACTATCTACATACAGTATGTACATACATTGTGCATTGTAAGCAGATAAAGTTTATGTTTTTGACATTGGCCATAACACTACTGCCCTTAAATCACGCCCTTTTTGGTGTGTGCCATAATGTGGTTGCAATGTCCAGAAACAATTAACACATACATACGTACATAACATTAACATGTACATATGTACATACATACATATGTGTAAAAGTTTCTGGACTCACTGTATGTACAAACATACATACATATTTATGTACATGCGCTTGTACAAGTTTTGTCTCAAAATATGATGGTTCTAGTTTTATAGTCTTTGAAATCTAGGAGCTTATGTAAACATACTTCTTATTTAATCCATTGTCTATATATGTATGTATGTACATGCATACAAAGATCAAAGATTGAAAGTCACCCAATTTTGTAGCCCTCACTCTTAGAGTCTCTTTAATCTAGATAAGGGTCTTCAACGTAAGTGTACCCTTTTATTACCATTTGGCATGGCTCAAGGGCATAAAAAAGTACATGCATATTATGTACATTACTGCAATGGTACAATACCTTTCTGGGATTTTGTAGCCAAACATGGTCTGTAAACAGGGATATAAGTATGTATGTATGTATATATGTACTAACAAACAAACATATGTATATAATAAATTTGTATGTATGCACATACATACATACGTGTCTATGAATATATGCATTAACATTGTGGCACATGCTCTGTTTGTCAAACACGCGGTTTTCAACGAAACCATAAGAAAGTCCGTAATGTAAGGAATAGAGCGAACTTTAATTACTAAGTAGTGTGTTGACAATGTACGTATGCAAATGTATGTATATATTTATGAAAGTAGACATAATGTATGTAGTATGTGGATAAATGTACATACGTACATACATAAATATGTACCAATCTACACAAATGTACAAACATATGCATATAAGCATGTATATTTTTGCAATCAAATGTACATACATACATAGAAGTACATCAATAAATAAAAGAACTGTTGATAAGAGAACGAATTGTTGAAAGGTACAGAGGTGTAATATGTATATGTACATATTTAAACTCATAGCATATGCACGTACATAAATGTAAAACGTACATCAATGATTTTTATGTATGAATGTGTGTACATACCTTTCCAACTTATTAATTATCCAGATGCGCTTCGATGTTATCGGTGGAAATCTGAAGGGCAACTTTCGATTAAAATGTCAATGTACCGCGCGATTATATCACTAGAAACTGTTCTACTTTCTTGACTGTGTGTGCGTTTACACACGTTGGTACATACATACATATGTATGTATAAATCTAATATGTATGTAAGTATTGTATGTATGTATTTACACGCAAATGTTAAATAATTAAGCGTGATTTTCAAATCACAGATCGTTTAGGAGAATTACTGGACTTCATCCAGTATAATGATCTTTATATGTATGTCGGTGTGTGTATTTACATATGTATGTGTATATTTTAGTATGCACAATGCACGAACATTCGCCGAGGTTCTTTAAGGGCAGGTAGAACACCTTAATGCAAATATATATGTATGTTGACTTCACTTTAGAACAGTCTCTAACCTGGAGCTCGAACTAACGTACGACTAGCACCAAAGCTGAACATCCAACTGACGGCCGACATAAAAAAAAAGCTCTTGCCAGTATTGGCAGTAGCGGCCGCAGTCTCTTCTCTCAGCTGTGATTAGCTGCCTTTATCTCATTCTCTCAGTTCAGCACTTGTGGCTCTCGCAATTTCGATTTGTGCGTAAGTGTGACCAACAGCCGGTGGAATAACAATAACAACAACCGCGCTCGTACTTTGTCCTGAAAACAGAATTTGTGTTATACCAGCCACCCCGAACGATACATACATACAAACATACAACAAACACATACATATACTTATGTATGTATGTATGTGGTTTGAGAGTTCTAACAGCTGTTTTACAGAGTGGAGTCTATAAATATTTGTGTACACAAGTATGTGTATGTATTTGTACTAAACTGTCCAAACGTATTATCTACATATGTATGTACAAAAATACGCACACTGGTGGTCAATACAATAGGTACGCGCTTATCCCTTTTTGTTGAAAGTCTCCTAAAACTTTCTTTATAATCAGCACGAAATAGAAAGTTAACATTCCGAAGGCTCTAAAATTATTCAACATAACCAATTTTCAATTAAAATTGTAAATAATGATGAGAAAAACAAGAAGTACACTGTTGTGTATTAATTTGTTTCCAGTGCGATTACAATGCTAAAAACTATCCTCACGTAGAATATCCAGAAACAATGCATATGCCTGTACTTATAGTTTTGACCACTAGTGTATATGTGTTCGACCAATGCACATACATACATACATAAGTGTGCATCAAGTTGTACGAATTAAGTAAGACTTCTTGCAAATCAATGAAATATACTTTTAAGAACGTTTGTACAAAGTATGTACATATATATAGCTTCACTTGTTGCACCTTGTTATTGTTTCTTATTGCGGTACGTCATAAATAAGCCAGAAAAATTTAGATCGAACCAAAATAATAGTACAAAATAAATGTATTCATACAGGATTTTAATATATGTATGTACATATGTACATACGTACATAGTACAAATTCAAAGGTGGAAAACATATGTACATAGAAACTTATATTTAATTTGTTTTTCAAGATAAAGCAATTAACTTTAATAGTTCATTTCAATGCCTTAAAAAACTGTAAACTGTCTTTTAAAAGAAAATATGGTATTATTTAACATTATATTAAACAGATTGAAACAAAATTGAAACGAGTTTGAAACACATGAGTTTTGCCGGATAATTTCAGAAATTATGCTCAAATAAGGTGCTGGCAAATGACCCTCAGGGATTACGAAAAGCTTAATTTTCAATTATTGCAATAATAATAACATTAAAAGTGAGGAATGTTTGCGAGTAACTGAAAATTTCCACACTGTTCAGTTAGCAGTCATATGTATGTATGTATGTATGTATATGAGTGCGCTAATAATTATACCCGTCAACCTTTGAAAATGGTAACAAATGGATATATTAACTTTGTGCAAATGTATGTAACAGACAGAAGAAGGTGTGGCACACCCCAGAAATGTATACATACATATATATTCTTGGGGTCTGTCTGTTTGAACGTGAAGATTTTAGTTATTATAAGAGCTATGATTCCAAACTTGGTATTATAAATTTGAGTTTAGTAAAAAAAATATTCAAGCCATAACTTTCTGCACCGATATCCACTGCATAATAAATACAGAAGTGATTAAAGTGTAAAACATATATATTCTTTATTTAAATTCATTCACGTTCATTCGTCTGGCGCTTGCTCGAAAGAGTGATCGCACTTCCATCATTGTGCACGTTAGATGACAATATATCGAGTGCCCGTGTCTTATCGATAGTTACAGTGTTACCTTATCTTTAGCTTATATTATATTTAAGCTATTTACAAAAGGTTACATTTCCTGTTGTTTACTGTGCTTGTGTGTGTGAGAACAAGAAAGCAATATGTGCACAATAATATTGGGAATAATAGGACCTTTAAAATTGGGCGTAGGGTATCTTACTGTCGGGCGCGCTCAACTATAGTCTTGGTGTCTGGTTTGAAACAATCATTTGCGTTGTTGAATCGCTGAAACAGCCATACAAACTGATAATAAATGTATAAATGTACATACATTATGTTGACTTTGCTACTGATACTGATACTGATCAAGTACAAGTATGTACATATGTATGTATGTGAGTTTATTGCAGTCTGGCGGGCCCCCTTTTGCCATAGAGAATTTCAAAGTCTTGAAAGGGGTTCACCCAAAGTTCAGATCGTACTTAATGAGTTCATGCTAGGCAAAGGAAAAAGTTAATTGTTTTATAAATATTTAATTTCAATTACAAATAATTAGATTATTTTATTGCAGCTATGATTTATTTTTATTTTAATTTATTCGAATTATGTATAACTAAAATTGTTGACGGAAACCTGAATATTGACTGTCAATCTGATTATCTTTGCATTAGTTGACATACTCTGGATGTTTGTTAATGTTATGGTAAAGGTTTTCGCTGTTTAAAGAAGGATCACCAGTTTGGCAATATAAATCACTGTGCAATGCAGGCAGAAATACAGACATTCACGACCCAAGTTCGGTGCCACTGCCGATTAGCACATGTCGTACGATTTAATATATACATACATACATATTTGTTCAAAGCACACATACATACATACAAACATACATATCAGCCAGACGTACTGAATGGTTTAAAAACAATCCCTCATAAACATGCCAATTAACACGTCTCCGATTTCTGTTGGGCTTACTTAAATATTCACATACCCTACCATACTGCACATCACTTTTAAATTTTCAATAAAAATAAGAGGAATAAATATCGATACAGAGTATATTCGATAGTGAATAGCCGCTCTTTTGCTTTAAATTTAGATAATCCTTTTTTACATTTTATCTTATCGATTATTCTGCAGCAGTTTTAACACACACACAAATATTATCCTACACACAAATCAATTTGTACTAGAATGTACATACATATGTATGTGTGTATGTATGTATATAAATATGTGTTGTAATTACAAATATGAAGATTAATTAAATACATACGTGAACATATGTATGAATTAAGTCTCAGGTTTTGATTATGTAAACTGTTGTTAAACATAGTATACATAGTATATAATAAATTAAAAAAATATGTACAAATGTATGTAAGTCTTATTACATAATCAAAATACATACATATGTACATCATCTGGTTTAAAATACATGTGCATGCATAATTGATAAAAATGCATACCCCATATACAAATATTTGTAAGGTATTTATATTTCTTATATTTGTTATCAGTAGAGGAAGAGAACCTATATATGTATGTATGTGTATGAATGTAAGTATGTATGAACCTAGCCTTTACACGTGCCACGGTTAATCGAAGTAGACAGTCCTCGAGTCTTGAAGTTTCTCAAAGATAATACTAGATTATGATTCTTTAGTATGTGACAAAAATATCTCGTCAAGGTTAAACTAATATATATCGGACAAACTGACAAATTACTAGATTGCAGTAGTTAATAAGTTCCCATCAAAACCAGAAGTTTCATTTTAACTTGAATAACTTCTTCCGATCAAATTGAAATTTGGGATTTGGAGAGGTAAATATGTACTTATATAAGTCAGCTAAGTATATACATACATATCAGAAAGTTTTATCTTTTACACGTCGGTTACAAATTGAGTTCAGAAATGTATTTATAGATTTGCGGGGCCTGTGGGCGTGGCACCCAACTTGTAATGTAATAGTATATACATACATATATAGTTTTATAATAGATAAGATCAGTGTGTTCACACAGAACTGATAGATGGACATGGAGTAGCCACGCATCCTTCTGCCTGTTACATATGTATCTATGTTGTGTTGTGTGCTAGACACTTAGTAATCGAAAGAGAAGGATTTAACGATGATTAAAAGGATATCGATAAATTGAACAGATTAATATCTATTGAAAGTGAATATTTAAATAAAGGTGATTGGCAAATTGAGAGAGTTGCCAGATCTCCATAGCCTTAAAACTTCAAAACTAGTTTATGTTAAAACAGACAGACGGACAGACAGGCATGACTATGTTATTTCGATAGTTCTGTTGCTTCTGATTCAGAATATATATACTATACTATATATACTATATATACTATATACTATATATACTATATAATATATATAATATATAAGGTCGGAGATGACTCCTTATGTCCAAAATTAATATACCCTCTTCAAAGGTACAAAACATTTTGATTACACAAAGACATTCCAAAAATATGAACACGACTTGAAACATTTAAACCTTTAATTATCCTGCCGTTGTAAAGGCAATGCTTAATCTACCGACTACTCCAAAAATGGGTAGTAACCCTAGTAAACCTATGATTACTGGTAAACTTCTGTCGACTTTTCGAACATTTAATGCAAAACTCGAAATGATAAAACACATTTCATGGGGTTCGTAAAGTAAGTAGGGATAGTTTCATAGTAAGAACTTATTTTACTAACTATGAACAAGTTTTTACGGCCAACATAGATTTCATCATCACGGGGTATAGTCATCTGAGGATGCAGGTATTCCAAGCTTACGTTCTGCCAAATAAACAATTAAGAAAAAAGATAGAATTGCATTCTTTGTTAAGGACCAAGTAAGTTTACCAGACTATTTGTACTCGTCTTAGTTAGTTAGTGTAAAGTTTGTTCACGATATGTCACAAGTGTGACTGTTATTTTAATCTCATATGTAAATAGTTTAAAAATATAATATAAGCTAAAGGTAAGGTAACACTGTAACTATCGATAAGAAACGGGCACCCGATATATTGTCATCGACCGTGCACGATGGAGGAAGTGCGATGAGTCTCTCGAGAAACCGCCAGACGAATGTATGTGAAAGAATGGAAATAAAATATATATAAGTTTTACACATAAAACATTGATTTGAAGGATAGGTGGATTTATAATTAATCGAAATATAAGTATTTCCATGCAGAAATTTAAAACTTGTAAACTTGGTTTAGTAAATGCAAATTGCCGATTTAGGTGGGCGGTGTTCGCAGCATCTTAAACTTACAATAAAATTTGTCTGTTGAGCAAATTTGCCAACCTTCATACCGAATCTAGTTTTTATAATAGCTGAGATTTCGATTATGACACAGACGGAAATCCGAACATAATGCAATTAACTCGGCTAGTGATTTTGATCAAGAATAGACATAACACATGGATCAATAAGTCCCGAGACTAACCCAGAGATGACGTTCGTAGTAAACCAGTAACCACGTCTTTCTAGAGTACTAACCTTTGCTTGAAACGTGTCAAAATTTTAAGTCGATCGAACCAGAAACAGCTGAGTTATCGAGGTTGGAGTAAAGTCGTTTTTTAGTTTGTTTAAAAAATGGAAAAAACCGAGTTTCGTGTTCTGTTAAAACATTGTTTTTTAATGGGTGAAAACACCATACAAGCGAAACAATGGATTAAAAAATGTTACCCGGACTCTTGTCCGTCAAAACCAATGATTTGTCGGTGGTTTGCCGAGTTTAAACGTGGTCGTACCGACACAAATGACGCGGAACGCTCGCGTAGACCTGTGGAAGCCGTTACACCGGAAAATGTGAGTGAAGTGAGAAAAATAATAATGAAAGATCGTAAAGTGAAGCTCCGTGAGATTGCTAAGATGATATCATATGGAAGTGTATTTACTATCCTTCATGAGAAATTGAGCATTAACCAGTAAGAAAAGCAACAGTCGCGCAGCACGCGACAGTGGGATACCCTTCGACCTATGTTCACGTGTAGTTTAATTTGTTAAATTCATACACATATGCATATGGTATGGACACGCTTAACAATTATTCCCGACAGATGGCGCTCGCCCGCCGTTCTTGTTAGCTGACAGAAGCATTTTAAGAAATTTTATGCTCATACTTTCTTAAATAACTTCTGAGATTATTGTCCGATCGGATTGCAATTTGGAGAATACGTAGATAATTCATTCAGCTTAGTATATGTTAAAATCACCTAACATTTGAAATAAACTTGATCAGCTTATAGTACACAGGAGTCTTCCTGACAGACAGACAGACATGGCTCAATCGACTCCGCTTGTGATCCTGAGCAAGAATATCTATACTTTATGGGGTCTCCCACGCCTCCTTCTGCCTGTTACATACATTTGCACAAAGTTATACCCTTTTTTGACCATATTCAATGGTCGAAGGGTATAAAAAGGTTTTTTCCTAGTGGGTGCCGCGATTGCTTCGGATGAAACAAAAACAGCAACGAGTCAATGAAAAATTCAAAATTGAAAATTGAAAAATTGGAAAAGTATTGAACGATTGTATCACCCTAATAGGTGATTATGTTGCTGAATAAAAAAAAATTTTGCAAAAAAAATGTTGTTTTCATTGCTAGTCTCGGGACTTATTGATCCATGTGTTACGTATATAGTTTGCGAAGTCTGTCACTCCTTATTACAATTGTTGCATACCCTTTGTTGATCATTTTTATTGGTTATAGGGTATAACAACACTATCTATATAGTAAATTTGATTGCAATATCTTTAAAAATAACAGAAATCTGCCAATAGTCTCAATGGTAGCTTTGTGATTGATCGGGCCAAACCTGGTTTGTCCCGACATATGCCGTGCAGCAATATGCAGCATCAGCATGCTGATTTTCATCATCGCAATATGGGGAAAAAGTCAATTTTTTGGCATTTTTACAACCACATTTCAAACTACTTAAAAAATATTTTTGTTTATTACCGCATTCCGCAACAGTTATCGATTTAAGTAGACTAAATTTATGTAGTTATTTGCTGTAGAGCAACAATAATCGCCAAAAAACAGTTTTGAAGAATTTTATTTGTGAAAATATTATTTAAAGCATCTTTATAAGGAACAACATAATTCAATAACACAAAATAGAGCAGCTTCGTCTTTACATTATGCTAAAATTACCAAAATGAGATACATTTTAGAGCGCTTCAAGAAAATTAATTTACAATTGATTGTGTCTCACATTCCGATATGCTAAATTTACTAAAAATTAAATGCAAGAGAAAGTTGGGATTATAATGAAGTTACACGAATTAGAAAAAATATCGATAAATTATTGTTTTTATATTTGTCTCCGTAAATATAAAGCGGACGTGGACTAAAAACAAAACCGAAGTTCAGTCATAATTTAAGTAATACACCACGAAATTTCAAATTTCTATCTTTGTCATTGGAGTTAATGCCGAAAAAACGACTGTGCATCGGTAAGAATAACCAAAATCAGCATACAATTTTACAGATTCACAAATTGTTCTTTTATTTACAGTTCACAACAATCTTAGTTGAATAGTTGTTCTATAAAAAGTGAAAGTAAAGTGTAAGAAGTTCATCCTTTTTGTTTATATTTATTCGCTATGTTTATTTATCCTTAATAAACTAAGTTTGGAATGACAAACTATTCTTATTTGGTATTTAGTTCTATTTCTCAAGAGAATTTACTAGTCTAAAAAATAAATTAATCGAACGTTATTTAATAATGTTGTTTTAACTTGATTACATTCTTTATTGGGAGGACCATTCATTTAGTGAGTATGTGTTCCCCATATATGGTTGTTGACGAATCGATTCATTACTGGGCTGATGATTCCCAACTGAATTCCAAGGTTGCCTAGGAAAGGTGGAGTTAATATAGGAAGAAGAACCGCCGCTGTATCCGGGTGTTGAGTGAAAGTTGGAATGATATGGAGCAAAATTGAAATGACCATAGGGCGCATAATTATTCAGATGATAATTGCTGGCTGAAGGTGGGTTCTTATTGTCGTAGTAATTATAATATTGTGGTGGAAATGAGTGTTGCACGTTTTTGTTTGCAAAATAAGAGTTTTCAGTGAAATCGGTGTTGGGAATAACAGCTTGATGGGGTGTATTAGTTTGAATATTGAGCGTAGGATTATATGTTTCTACATTAGGCATCTGTGATTCATGCTTGTACAGTTGTTGCTTTGGATATTCCAAATTATCAGCCATCTGATGCGTAGATACTGGGATGCTCTCTAAACTTTGTGCTTGGTTATTACTTTGCAGTATTTCTTGTTTAGGTTGTTGAAGCTCCTTCTCGGTTCCTGGTCCTTTAAAAGATGGTGGCTTGGGCGGATCAACTTGCAAGGAATCATTGTTTTCCGTATCATTTACGCTCTGTTCCGCATCCATTGATTTATCTGCAATTTATTTAATTTTTAATGATTAGTTGTAAATAACAATCTATATTTGAACATTTATATTAATAAAAGACAAATTTTTAAGTTAGTTTTTAAATTCTATTGTATAACTTGCATTCGTTTATGCTAAAGGCCTGTAGTCAGTCGGCTGACTACATTTTAGCACTAAGCATCGAACATATAGAGTACTCAAACAGAGTAATCTACTCTTTTGATGCCATGCGGAGATAGGGACCCCAGAACACGAAGTGCTTCAAGAGTGAGCGATCGGCTCTCTTCGTTAGAAACCGCGAAAAGCGCATTAAGTCAGTCGTACAACGACAACGGAACGATGACTCTTGCCTCTCGAAGCCGAAACAGAAAATTGACTTCAGGCTGCCAGCGCGTCAAACTTCACAAGCAACGCATACATTCATATGCGACCTTGTGCATGCATATACGCACACATGGAAATGATCGCACAGCGCAAAGAATTGCACCCATGCTCATCGTTCACTTCGATGCTTAGTGATTTTAGGTAGAGAAATATTTATTCAATATCCAGCACTAATAAATATCGTAAAAAATATCGCTAATTTTTAGTGATGGAACTCAAAAATGTTATTAAGGCAAGCGAAACAGATAAAAATCAATTGTCGCTGGGGACAGAATTCTTTTATAAAAATATTTATTACTGACGGATTGTGAATATAAAAGGTATCGGATTTAGTTTTTGACTTTGATAAAATGGAAAGAGTATACAGTTACTGTATAACTTTCATTGGTAAAGGGCCTGTATCCAGATGAACTTAAATTACTTGCCTAAATTTTGTACATTATTCTGGCACGCAGTGTGACCGTTTTAACATACTTAGCTTTGTCAGAAGTTAAGCCCTTTTTTCGGGCGGGCTGAATTATAAAATACATGTCACATTTTAAATAAAAACAAACAATCCACAATAACAACTATTGCCAACTTTGCACACTGGGCTAAATTCCAAAAAAAGTGGCATAAAGTCGAAACTTTTGTTGTCTCAAATCTTAATTTTAACTTAATATATTTAAAATAGATTATTTATATAAAAAGAATCAAAAAATATTTTTGCTAAAAATGCAGCCCTGTCATTTTAATTGACTTTCAAAGTCAGGTGATTAATCAGCTGACTTCTGCTATACAATTTGGCGGGAAAGGTTTTCAAACTTTGTGGGATTGGCAATTTTAAAAACTTAAACAAAAAAGCATTTCAAAACATGGATTTTGCTAACCAAGGTATGTAGAATTAATAAAGTAAAAACATTTTGTGTTTAAATCAGTAGTTAGGCCATGGATTTTAAAAAAATTCATGGTCTATTGTGTTTGTCGGAACGGAAATGTGCGTAATAGGCAGAAGGAGGCATCTCCGACCCCATAAACTATATATAATATATTCTGAATCAGTATCAGTAGCCGAGTCGATTGAGCCATGTCTGTCTGTCCGTCTGTCTGTTTGTCTGTCTGTCTGTCTGTATGAACACCTGGATCTCAGAAACTGTAAGAGCTAGAGTCATCAAATTTTGTGACAACATACTTATATATTGCAGTGTCTCAAAGTTTTTTTAAAATTTGGACACGCCCCTTCCCGCCTCTGTAAATCAGTAATAACTATTTAAAAACTACAAAATTAGCTCAACAACCAAAGTTGTATATCTTACACGACAAATACCTTGCCACGGGCGTTATGTGAAAATTTCATTTAAATCGGACTATAAATAAGTGAGATATGATACGAATTAACCTAACTTTGAACATATATAATTAAGCAGACCTAATTTACGCAAGCATACCGAAGTTCAAATCTAGCGTCAGACGGACAGCATTTTATTAAACTTTTTATTTGCATTGTATGGTAGCAGAATTGGTTCACAATGCAGCATTGCCGAGTTGTTAGAGTGGCGGACGGCCGCGAGGGAGTGCGTGCGTTCAACTCCCGGTTGAGGCGGGTGCGAATTTTCATTTATTAATTATTTCTTATTTTTTTTATTTGTTTTATTCTAATAAACTAAAAGAAAAGTTACAATCAAAGAAATTAAATTATTTAATTAAATTTCAATAAAAATAAAAAAATTTCATTACTTTGTTTGAAAGACAATCAAATTATAAAAGCTTTAAATAATATTAATTATTTATAAATAAAGTTAAGTACATATTTTTATATTATTTAGTATGTTATAACTTTGCATTTTGTCTGTTATAACTTTGCAAGTTCAGTAAGATTCCAATTGGTTGTTTCCTATTTTGTTTTGCTCTCAATATTTTGCAATTAGAATGCTAGAAAATAACAAAGATCATAAGCCCTTGTAAAGTTATGAATGTGCGAGTGGGACGCCCATACATACATGTCTGCATATCCACACATTATTGCACGATTGTATATACATACATAGGTATGCATTTCTAGCGCGTACCATATTTCATTACATGTGCTTCTTCTTAACGAACTAAGAATGCATGACGCAATATGCATTCTTAGTTCGTTAAGTCTAATATCTCACCATTTTCGACGACTGCGAGAGATGTTCAGTGGCGAAGTGGACTTTGTCCCGGACTCTAAGGCGGCCAATGATATTGAGCGTGTTCGAGGTTCGATTGCTGCCGCGATCATAATGTGAAATTCTTTTGTATTTCATAATTTTTTTTAAATAAATTAAAAGCTCAAAAACATTTAAGTGGGGCGGCGGCGGTAAGCGACTTTTAAGTTTTAGTTTCGCAATATATGTAATTAGAACTTAGTTTTCTTTCGTCGGTACACAATAGCAACTGCAAAACTAATTGTACATATTTATGTACATATACCTATTGCCTACGGTATACTATGATAATTATCATATATGGATTATAATCCATGGCCTTATACAGTCAGCTCCTGACTGTAGCGTTTGTATTTTTTTTTATTTATGTGTATTGTTTTGTACTGTCCAAAAATTGATGAAACCAAACAAAATTGCTTGTGTTCTGTGGAGTAGAACTAATTTTGCGCGCGGGTGCGCGTCATGTCATGTATTTCAAAATAAACTAGAGAATACATATTAAAAGTATTTTATAATTTGGTTTGCGACTTTTTGCGACTTTGACCAAACATTGAAAATGTATATGGGCTTGAATTCTGCCATGCAACTCTGCTGGATGCTTGGATCGACAACGGTCGCAACTATTCCGCCCTTGCTAACTGGATATTTGGCCAAATTAGTGAAAGTATGCTGAGCGAAGAAAAAAAGGAGAAATTTTGTCAAAAACAAGAATATTTTTTTTTTTTACGTATACGCAATATGGGCATATATGGGCGGTCAGGGAAGGCGTGGTCCAATTAACTTAAAATTTTGTTTACATATTTTTAATGGTATATTTATTATATATACCAAATTTCAGCTCGATATCTCTAATATTAGACTTTATGCCACTTTTTTTTGGAATTTAGCCCAGTGTGCTTTGTAAACATAAATTATACTGTATTGGTTGAGTTGTTAGAACAGTAGTCCCGGGCTCCACTCCCTGCAGTTTGCGGAAACTTTTTTAAAATTTCTTAAAACTATGTATATTGCTTCTGTTGTTGTATTGAAAGCGTACATTTCGTAAGCGAAACAGTTGATTTTGCGTAAATTGCTTTTTTGAGTCCCATCACTAAAAATGATCAATATTTTTTTATAACGATATTTATTACGTGCTGGAGATTTAAAAAATATTTCGCTGCCTAATCACTAAGCATTGAACATAAAGAGTACTCAAACAGCGGAATCTACTCATTTGATGCAATGCAGAGACTGGGACCCCTGAAGTGTTTCACGAGTGAGCGATCGGCTCTCTTCGTTAGAAACCACGAGAAGCGCACAGCGGCATCAACTCAGTCGCACAATTACAGCGGAACGATGAGCATGGGTGTATTTCTTTGCGCTCTGCGATCGTTTCAATGTGTGCGTATATGCATGCACAAGCTCGCATATGAATGTATGCGTTGCTTGTGAAGTTTGACAACAGGCAAATGCTTCGGCCAGCGCGCTGGCAGCCTGAAGTCAATTTTCTGTTTCCGCGTCGGGAACATTTTCGAGCGTGCGCGTTGAAAAATTTAATTTTTATGTCGTGCCGAAAAATGACAGTCCATGCCCATCTCTACATCCGACTTAAATTTTGTGCCCAACATTTATTCTTAGTTCATCTGGAGACAGGCCTTTACGGTTAAAATAATAAAAAAATGTGGAAAAAGAACAAAAATCGGTTTATAGGTATTTGTCCGATTCGGCTCGTTCCGACTTATTTACAGCCTACAGTAATAAGAAGCATGTGTGCCTACACGGACATCCGAGGAGGACAGACGCACATGGCTACTTCGACTACGCTGTTTATCTTGATTCAACAACCTTGTAGTAATAATAAAATAACAAAAATAATGTAAATTACCCCATGCGGAATGTAATCCCCTGTTTTACGTTGAGGCACTTAGGCACACGAATTTGGGCTTTTTTTCTGACACATAGTCATAGTGAAATTGGGTGCATAAATAAGGTTGACTTGCTTACCTTTCTCTGATGACTTGGACTTCGGAGTATCTGTATCACAGTCAGATGTTATATCAATAACGTCATCTTTACTGCTTTTTTCACTATCTGTTCGTTTGGATGTAGTCCGTATTGCAATTATTTTCCCACTATCCAACTGCATGTATATTCCTTTCGAAGATTTAAGGACCATTACTCGCTGCCCAGCTTTGAGTATTATGTTTGATTTATCAGACGAATTTGTTGGTATGACCACATCTGTAAAAGTATTAAGTTCTCTTTAGTTATATATGTAAGATTTAAGATGTATTTTATATCATATAAGCTTTATTTCAATAGCTGTTAGATAAAGATAATTAGGTATTAGTAAAGTGTTGGAATTGTTCGGCTTCAGCTTGCGACTTTCTTGAAAACTTTTGCACTAATGGACGACTTCGCGCATTGACCACGACTATCGATTATTGTGTGAGTTTTAAAAGGACTGTACACTCGATCGGTACCGACACGGTTGCCAGATTACATATACATCGGAGAGTGATGGGTGGATTTGTTCATTATTTCAGTTAACGCGCAGCGAGTCGCAATGAAATGACTTTTAGAATCGTTCAGCCGACAAGCTGTCAGCCGGGATGATAGTTCTCTTCTATATATTCTTCTCTTTCGGTTCTTTCTTGAACCCTTTCATTCCTTTATTGCGCCATACTCAGTAGACTCTTTCATTCAATAGCCTACTACGCATAAGTAAATTAATAACTCATTCCGATAAACTTAATGTTATCCTTTAATTTCATACATAACTTAACTAAACATAGTGCTGTACACTCTAACATGTAATTTATATTCTCCGACATATACAAGTTATAATGCATGTTAAGTATGTAAATAGTTTAAATATAATATTAGCTAAAGATAAGGTAACTATCGATAAGAAACGGGGACTCGATATATTGTCATCGACCGTGCACGATGGAGGAAGTGCGATCACTCTCTCGAGAAAGCGCCAGACGTGAATAAATTAAAATAAGGAAATTATAAGTTTTACAAGTATAATATTAAGTTGGCAATAAAGTTATCCATGTTTTGTACTCTTATTTCAAACTCATTTAATTTTTTTAGTTGTCGAATGTCTTTTCAATAAGTCCTGTTTTGACTTGTTGCTATTTGTAAGTTAATTAGAATTGCTTTTCAAAGATTGTTAAGAAAATAAACAAACAGGATGCGCATATAATTATTTAAATGTATATTCTAGTTTTAAAAAAACGTTTGTTATTTAATTTTGAAAAGGTGCACAATGTATATAAAGTTTGTTGGTTGTAGTTCTAATAGTCTCTGAACTTTTAAATTATTATTTAAAATTCATAATATAAAAAATTGATGAAATTTAGATAAATAACTACAAACGGTGTTCTTACCTAGGGGTAGGGTCATCTCTTGAGCAGTCATTCCTTGTCTTTGCCACACTTCAGCTGGAATCCAGCGTGTTGAACGACCTCCGGCAATAGGAGTAGTTTTTTTTGTCTGAAGTGGTTTAATCTAAAATGTAATAAAACAATATATTATTTATTAATTAATTTATTAATTATTAATCTTCATTATAAAAAAATTGTTTTTTTACTTAAGCTTATTGTTTATAAAAGTAAAGTTATACGCTTTTTAACCTAGTTCTTTTCTCATTTCCAGATGTTCTTAGTTTCAAATAGACATCAAAAATGTGCTTAAAACCAAAAGTTGCCTACTTCATACATGACCGTCTCCGTTGAGATCAAAATAAAAAATAAATAATATTAGGTGTGTAACTAAGTTGTTTGTCAGTAGATGGCTTATCCAACACGTCATAAGCCAAGCTTAGACATATGGTAAACAAACCACAACCACTTCAAAAAATTAGTGATTTTGTTGTTGTATTATATATTTATGGTGGTGCGGAAATGTCTAATTTGAAGCCAAATAATCGTCATTAGCGGGAAGTGATTTTTCTCCTGTGAAAAATTGCTACAGTGACACAAAAGGAAGAGTGTTCTTTGTCGCATCGTAACAGATGATAAAAAATGGATTCATTGCAGTAACCCAAAGTGGAAAAAATCTTGGAGACTACATGATCATGCTTCTACGACGTCGTCTCGGCTTAATATTCACGCTACGAAGGCTATTTTGTGTATTTGGTGCAACCAGATTGGAGTTTTTTTTACTGTGAGTTGTTGAAACCATCACTGGGGAACGGTATCGAACTCATATTACGGACATAATACGAGAAACGGCACGATAAAGTGATTTTACTGCATGTCAAATCTCGTATTCACGTTGCGCAGGCTGTTGAGAACACTCAAATGGGAAATCCGACGCAATCCGCTACATTCCCCAGATATTGAACCGCCTGGTTATCACTTTTTTCGTTCGATATCACATGGTCTGGCGCATCAGGAGTTCCATTAGGTATAAAGACAATTGAAAAATGGCTAGATTCGTGGATAACTTTAAAAGACGAATACTTTTACCATCAAAGTACTCGAGCTCTGCCAGAAAGATGAAAAAAAGTTGTGTATAGTGTATAGCAAATACTTTGAATAATCCATTTATTAGTTTTTTTTATAATAAAGTTGAATTTTCATCAAAAAACAGCGTGAACTTAGTTGCGGATCTAATATATAATTCGTATATAGTGAAAATCCCTTGGCCCTTTGCAGTCAAAGTTTTTAAGTAGAAACATTTTAAATAATTATATTTTTAAAATATGGAACAAAAAAAATATTATAAATTTCTTTTTGCCATGGTGCATCGGCATTTTTTTATATAAATAATACGCGTATAAAATTTCATCAAATTTGACCATCATAACAACCTAAGTTAGAAGTACTCGACTTACAAATTTGTAATTTCATTCAAATCTGACAACTATATCCTATAGGTTATATAGGAACAATCAGTTAAAATTCAAGGTTTTTTTTTAATGAGTTAAAAGTAAAGACATTTTAAATAAGTGTTACAGGGCCAGCGAATGGAGTTATTATAGCTGTCAATGAAAAACTACAATATTAAATTTTGAACTATTAGATTTAGGGGGTGATTTTTTAGCTTTTATCTTTTTGGCAACACTATTTTAAACAGCTAACGCACGTATCGTATTTTGTATCACTGTCAAACATCTTCAGTTTGGTCTATAATTTAACCATGAATCGTCTTATAAACGAAGAACGCTTGCAAATATTGAATTTAATTATCAAAATACGTGTTCTGTTAAGGAAGTTCTTCGCACGCTTCTTCCATTTTATGATCAGTTTAATCGACCTACTGAAGCGGCTTTAAATTTACATTTTTGGATATTAAGCCATCAACACGCTTACGTAGAGTGCGAACTTAAGAAAATATCGCAGCTGTATCGGACAGTGTTAATGATGATTCACTGTCAAACATCTTCAGTTTGGTCTATAATTTAACCATGAATCGTCTTATAAACGAACAACGCTTGCAAATATTGAATTTAATTATCAAAATGCGTGCTCTGTTAAGGAAGTTCTTCGCACGCTTCTTCCAATTTATGATTAGTTTAAATTTACATTTTTGGATATTAAACCATCAACACGCTTACGTAGAGTGCGAACTTAAGAAAATATCGCAGCTGTATCGGACAGTGTTAATGATGACCATCATTGGACCGCACTTCTTCTATGATGATGAGAATGTAAGGTAGCTGTGAATGGTGAACGATATCGTGAGATGATATGAAACTTTTTCTTTTCCAAAATGCATGAGATTGACTTGCATGACATGTGGTTTCAACAAGACGGTGCCATATGCCACATGCCACACAGCACGCGTATCAATTAATCAATCAATTAATTTCACGTTCTGGACCGATCAATTTGTCGTCTGGATCGTTCGATTTAACGCCTTTAAACTATTTTTTGTGGGGCTATGTTAAACCTAATGTTTATACAGACAAACCCGCTTCAATTGACGCATTGGAGGACAACATTGAAGAATATATTTGTGAAGATACATTCGAAATGTAGGAAAGAGTATGCCAAAATTGGACTAAGCGAAAGGACCATTTGAGGCGCAGTCACGGTCAACATTTGCATGAATTAATCTCAAACATTAAATTATATGGACCGTACTATCGATTCAAATAAAGATTTCATGCATTTCTCCGAATTTGATGTGTTTTCTTTCTTTAAAAAATTTTCCTATAGCCCTTAAAAAATAACCCTTTATTTAGTACAGGAACGATCGGAGCAGATAAGAACTAGGGTATAAGACATTCGGCATGCCGAAGAAAGCCTTATGTTCTGGTTTTGTTTTACTTACCGAAGCCACTGGTCGATTAATGACCGTACCATCCTGGTTAACAATTTTGTATTGCATTTTCCCTGAGCCATATGTTAGTTTTTGATTTACAGACGCCTTCTTTTCAAGCTCATAGCTTCGGTGAGCTTGCCTTTTTTCAGCTTGAGATAATTTTCTATCCTTTTGATCAACTAATAGACTTTCATGCAGAAAGGGATCCTTAGTTATATAGTTTGCATGTAATTTAACAATCGTGTTAATAAGGGGATCCAAGTGATCTGTATTAGGTTGAATAGTATCCTCTTTTATTTTTGGTTGTGCGGCACTTGACTCAGTTTTTTGAGCTGTTTCATCCGATTTATGACTTTCATTATCCATTCGATCGTCATCAGAACTGTAATCGTGGCATAAGTTTGTTATTTCTTTAATAGATAGATGCGCTTCTGGATTGCATTCATCTACTATTCTATCAGACATTCCTTGTTTTTTGATTTGTCTGTCATAAATTTTCTTTTCCAGACACTTATCCATTACAATTCTGTACACATAGCATGGCTTAGTTTGTCCATACCTAAAAATAAAGATAAGACAATATACATTATACATTAGTAATAATAAAATTTGTTGAAATCGTGTTTTAATATTACAGTAACCTAGAACTTATAATTCATTGCTTACCTATAAATTCGATATACAGCTTGTGTGTCATGACAAGGGTTCCAACTGGCATCGAATATTATAACTCTGTTTGCGCCAGTCAAATTAATTCCCAAGGATCCTGCTCTGGTCGATATAAGGAAAAGTTTAATATTTGGGTTTCTATTAAATTCATTGACAAGTCTTTCTCTTTCCTGCGAAGACGTTGAACCATCTAATCCTATAAAAATTAAATTAATTAATAATAGTTGTTACTACAAACAAATGTTATGTCAAGAATTATATTTACATCATTTGTTATGATAACATTACTTTTCAATAGAAACGAGAGCAACAGTCGCGCAAAACGCGACAGTGGGATACCCTTCGACCTATGTTCCCGTGTAGTTTAATTTGTTAAATATGCACATGCTTTACAATTATTCCCAACAGATGGTGCTCGCGCTTCGCGCTCGCCCGCCTCTCTTGTTTGCTGACAGAAGCATTTGGTCTTATGCTCATACTTTCTTAAATAACTTTTGTGTTTATTGTCCGATCGGATTGAAATTTGGAGAATACGTAGATATTTCATTCAGCTTAGTATATATTAAAGTCAGAAAGTTGTATCTTTTATACAGCGCTTATAAATTGAGTTCAAAAATTAAATTTTTGATTTACGGGGGCGGTGGGCGTGGCACCTAACATTTGAAATAAACTTGATCAGCTTATAGTACACAGGAGTCTTCCTGCCAAATTTGGTAACTCTAGCTTTTATAATAGCTGAGATCTGTGTGTTCACACAGACAGACGGACAGACAGACATCGCTCAATCGACTCGGCTTGTGATCCTGAGCAAGAATATATATACTTTATGGGGTCTCCCACGCCTCCTTCTGCCTGTTACATACATTTGCACAAAGTTAGTATACCCTTTTTTGACCATTTTCAATGGTCGAAGGGTATAAAAAGGATTGTTTCAATTATGTAGGTTTAAGTATTTAAAATAAATATATGAACAATAAGGAAAGGCTATATTCGGCATACTGAAGGTGTGTAACCTTGCAGAATTTGTCTTCTGCCTACCATTGCTCATATTTTCGTAAACAGCTATAATATAGACATATACAATTTCTTATTGAAGATCTTCATTTCTGATTGGTTGTTTCTACTGAGGAATGGAGTTGTTTAATTAAATCAATTAGAAAAGTGTTCGGCGTCTATTTTGCTTTGTTAGATTCGATTAAAAAAAAAACAAAACTTAGTGCTTTTGATGATCTCAATTAGACATCTGCATAGTGAATTGGCATGCATAGCCAATTTGGTTTGAATGAATGAGTACAATCGTGTTAGACTCAGTCGCACAACAACCGAACGAACATAAACGAAAGGGTTGAATGGGTATGAGAGCTAATGCGTTGAAGCTATTCGAATTTTTCGAATTGCTCTCTTGTTGCACGTAGTAATAAAATGAAGTGGAAAAGTTTAATTGATGGAACATAAAAACAATGAAAAAGGTGCAATGAATGTTATTGTTAGTTATCTGTTTGTTTTTATTAACTTACACATTATTTAATATTTTATTTATATATATTGGAATGCAATAACATTATTTTATTAATGTGGTCTCAATTCGTTGTAAGCAGACAACATTTATTCGTTATTAGATTTCTTGCGCTTGAAAAAGTTCTTTTCGAAGCTGCTAAAACCATGCTAAAGTATCAAAATCTGGTGTGTAGGCCACATTGATGTTAGAATACCCGGCAATCTCCTTTTCCACTTCACCTTTGCCTATATCAACTTGATTCATTTCAATATACTCTGCGAGTTCGTCTTCTGCTGATACTCCTTCTGTTAAGTTCAAAACAGTTTCTTCAACAAATGTTTACATTATCTTTTTGCACTCGTAAATTAAAGCTTTCTTTTCTTTATGTTCAAATTGTATTAACTTATTTGCCGGCGGAAACAAAAATAAAACGAACAGGTTTAGAGTAACCGTTGTTAAAATTTCATTTTGAAGGGCAATCTTCAATGATTGTATAATATCCGTATCGCATATTGTATATTGTATAGAAAACTGTATACTGTATAGAAAAATTGACTACTCATTCGAAACATTAGAAGCCTGTTAACATTTCTGAGTTTTTCACTCCGTTTTGCTCTCAGTTATTCCAGCCTTTTACTTCAGCTCAGCCTGCTGTGAGACTCAAAAGTTACGCTTATTCATACAACTTCATTTATTTGTCTACTTCAGTAAATTCAACTCAATTTGAATTCACTCAATTGCTAGTGTTCTGTGAGTGAACTCATGTAGATCTGTAATCTCATTATGATTACAAATTTTTAAATATACGATTATTTTTTTTACCCTTACAAAAAATCTCCAGAGCATGTGGGCAAATCCAGCAGGAATAAAACAATATTGAAAAGTCGCCCAAAATATGGTAGAGTATACACAATTGTATAAATAAAATTAAATTAACCAAGGGAGTCGGGCGAGCGCGAAGCGCAAGTGCCATCTGTCGGGAATGATTTTAAAGCAGATGCATGTGTATGAATTTAACAAATTAAACTACACCGAAACATAGGTCGAAGGGTATCCCACTGTCGCGTGCCGCGCGACTGTGGCTCTTCTTACTGGTTTAAGGTTTTTATGCATAAACTAGTTGCCAGTCATAGATGGAATAAAATAATAAATACTTACGAAAGTAGGAGAAATTGCGGGTCCATAAGCTTGTACTGCCTGGTACATAACTTGTTTTTAAAAATCCTTCAATAAGGTTCAGAGTCAGCAAGCTTTGACTAAACAATAATATTCGGTCGCCAGCAAATATGCTTTCTCTCATAATGCAAAAAAATATTTCCATTTTGGGTGAACTTGATATTTGGCCAGATACGTAGTTCTTCATAATGTCAAGAGCCCAGGAACATGAAAATTCATCATTTCTTTTCGACTTTATCACTTTTTTGTTTGTTTCATTATTCATAATAATACTGTTGCCACTCTTTATGTTATTCTCTGTTGAATTTAACTTTAAACATTCACTATTATTGTGTTGATTAATAGATGTTGACAATACACTCCTCTCCACAGTTTTTATTTCATTTGTATCCAAGTCAACTATTTCGGAAGAACCCGTAATAGATTCAAAATCTTTGGACATGGTCGAATCACTTGGTTTTATCACTTCCACACAACTTGGCTTAGAAAGTATAGAAGAATCCATCCAATAATTGCCCTTTCCTTCGCAATTGTAAGCTCCATAGTTGAGCTGGTCCTCCTTTTCTGCACGAAATTGTCCACTAAAAATGGAATAAATAATTTATGAAAACGTGTAAAGATTGTTTTATTCCTAGCCTTGTTAATATCTTCATCAACTAATTAAACAATGGAATAACATAAACAAAATACCCATGTTTAAAGGATTAAATTTCAAACGGACAAACCAATATGAGTTTATTGACTTTGTAGTCGGTTCCTTTCACTTACCTTTTATTCTCATAGCTTTTATTAAAATCTGATGTAGTTGAGTTATTGAAGGTGTCAGTAGTTTCATTGGGCGCAGATTTGATAAGTTCAACATTATTACTTTCTTTGTCATTGTCATTGCATCCATTATTTATTGGTTGAGTGATGATTGGTGCCGCATTGCTCGGCATACAATTGTTTGGATCAATAACTGAGTTTGAGGTGGTCTTAGACGATTCTTCATCAATTTCTAAATCTAAATCAGTCTCACATTTCTTTAGAAAGTTATACAAAACATCAGGATGATTCCAAATTTTACAGCACACTGCAAATGCTTTTAGTGGATTGGGAAAAGCCTTTTTTCTTACAACGTCGGTCATAAAGGTATCATAGAGTTTTCGCTGAAATGGTGTCATTCGAACAAGAATTACATATTCCAATTTTTGTGGCAATGTACTTTGCAACACTGTGTGCGAACGTCGTTGAACAAAGCCCAGCAGTAATGAATGCAAAACATGAGCTCGATATCTCATTAACTTGATATCATCGGGTGTAGAATCAACACACTGACCATTCTGTATAGGTCTCTCAAACATGTTGCAAAATTCCGTTCGTGTGCCCAAATAATTCGGACGTACAAAGTCAACCATGCACCAATATTCCAACAGATTATTTTGCAATGGATATCCAGTTAGGACTATGCGACGACGAGTTCGTATTTGTTTTAGGGCAAGTGAGATGCCAGCATGAGAATTTTTAATTCTATGTCCTTCGTCACAGATGACCAAATCCGGTCCAGGTTTTACTAAAGCTTCAAACACCATATTCATGAGATCTTTACTAGAATCGTGCGCATCATTTGCTGTAGGGTTTTTACCCTTTTTCTTACGCGTTGTTACTAGTTTCAGTGCAAGTAATCGAAACAATTCATATCCTATAAGTAACACGCCTCCTTTATGAACCCAATTTAATATAACCTTCGCCCGTGCAGTAAGGTTCTTTTGTTGATCATTTAAAACAAATATATCGAAGTTTCTAGGACGTATGCTACCGTCCTCAGATTGACGGGGAATCCACATGTTGAACTCACTTAACCAGTTTTGTAATGTATTAATGGGCATAACGCATAAAACCGTCTTTGCAGATGTGTGTCTTAAAAATATATCACAGAAGGAAACAACTTGTAAAGTTTTGCCCAATCCCATTGAGTGGGCAAGAATACACCCAAAGCCGCTTGATTTTTTGAATCTTCGTGTGGATTCAATTATATTGTCATATAAAAATCTTACTCCGCCTATTTGATGGGGCTTTATTACTTTAGCTATTTGAGGAGCCAAATACAATGTTTCTTCTCCTTCAGGATGTGCGATATTAACAACAACACGACCATATTCATCAGGGTTATTATATATATCTTTAACATGCATTCCACTATTTGTTGCATCGTCACTTTCATTAAAATCCTCCTCTTCTTCCGATAGTAAAATACAATCATCATCTGAACTATCATCAATAGTTACTACTTCATTCGAAGGTTCGGGGCTAGTATCTTTATCCAAGTCATCATCCAAACTGCAACTTAAACTACTATTTGTTTCATCACAAGTAACTGATGCCAAATCATCATCGGGTAGAACGATAGGATTATCATTCGGGCTTGCCAAAGATCCACAATTAACATCGTCTGACCCCTCCAAATTTAATATGCGAAAGAAATTCTTTTGTACAACATGCTTTCTTATTTCCCGCATCGATTTCTGTTGGTCAGCAACTCGCGCTAAACGTTCCGTTTCTTCCCTTTGCGCCGCAAGTGTAGTTGTATCTAAATTATTTTCATTCATCACATCCCTTATATTTTTTCGAAGGTGATTTTTCTTCTCTTCTGCCGTTGTTATCATGCCTTTTTTGCTGCTTGTACTTTCCTCCTTCATAAGTGAGTTCTTCCGTTTCTGTCCATGTGGAGGAGGAGGAGGAAAACTTGTTATTGTAAAATCATTTGATGGCGTTTCAGCCGCAGCATCGGTAAGACCTGCACCTGGAGGCTTTAATACTGTTGACATCATTGCACATTCATTCGCACTTTCTTCAGTATTATAAGTAGGATGATTCATAATCAACTCGGGGTTATTTAATAACATAGCTGGATGTGCATAATTATATACATTTGTACAAGGATCTAACTGGATTCTTGTTGTTTGCATTAAATTTGGTTGTCGAACCGGATTCTGATTTCCTTCCTCCATTTTAAAATCTCTTATTTACCTATAATTAAATGAAACTTGTTAAATGTAAATTCATTAAAAGAACATGTAAATAATCATTGATTAAATCGTTATTAACTTTACAAGGCGTGGCAAACACTGTGCTGCTAAAATTAAAAATGTAAGATCCTAAGATTGCTGATCTGCCATGATCATTGCATTGTTGCATTGCATTCAATATGTTCCAGTCTAAAGTCTAGATTAGAGGTGCAGAAACATCCATTCGATAAAATTCGACGTTTTATATGAAAAACCTCAGTAAACATGATGTTTCTGCAACACTAGTCTAGATACCACTTGCACTTATTATTACCAAGGCTTATAGAGAGTTTACCACGTCGTTCTTTTTCTGAGATATACAGAAATGTTTTCATTTGCACACATCTATCTAATAAGATTATACCTTTATATGTTATGTATGTTATTTGTATGTATATTAACTGGTGTAAGAATGGAATAATCAAATGAGAATTTCATTCCTTGTTTATAACATTCGTAGTCACTGTGGTGCAGAGTATTTCCTTTGTATAAGCATTTTGAATAATGTTTTAAATAAATTTGTGTTTACTTCTATTTGATAATCACTGCGTTTATTTTATAAATAATTACTAAAAATATGTTATAGATATGACGACTAAATATCATGTTATTATTTTGCACATTAAAACCAATTAATATGTGTTTATTGGTTTTCGTACTAAATATATGCATAAGAACACATACATACGTTCAGCACTTTAATATAGACCAATGTATACTTGTTAATCTTTGTTTATATTGATATTTTTATTTAAACCTACCAAGTTTTTAGGTAATTCAAAATTGTTCATGGAGCGTTTACAGGTACACATACATTAGTAAGTTCTAGTACTTATGTATTTCATCTTCGTTGAAAATTACACTTATAGACATATTATGCATATAATTCAAATAACTGCAGCCGGCGTCTCCGATTTAAATAAAATTTTTAGATCTTCTACATACATATGTATATATGTATATTTATATATGAAAATGTGCAATTACATAGTTTTGTTTAAATGCACTTATCGATTTAATTGTTGACATTCACTTATAATAACAATTTTATGGAAATCATCACGATTAAACTAATCTCTTTTGAAACTCCTCTAAATTCTTAAAGCAATTTCCTTTCTCACGACAAAAATATGTATATCCACTGTAATCTATTTAAAATACACAAATATACATATACACATCACACATACATGAAATGAAAATATATCGATATATCGTATGATTATCTTGCACAATTGTCTGTTCACACTAGTTTGTGTATCCACGTATATTAACTTAACAATAGATTGTTTAAATGCATGTATAATAAATATGTATTCATTAAATATAAATTTGCTATTGAATTAAAGTATTTTTAACACTTTACATAGAAAAGGAAGAGTCTACTTTTAGATTAACCATTTTTACATTTTATCAACTCGATTATTTTGCATCAGGTTCATTTTAAAAAACTAAATTTCTCCTTAACCATTTTATGCAACTTAGAACAAATGCATCATATTGCTGCATGCTGAAAATAATTCGGAACGACCCAGATTGGATCGATATATCGTATAGCTCACATACAACTTAACTGCCGATTTTTGTTATTTTTCCGAGTCTTGCAACCATTACTACATCGGACTTTTTTTATATTATATATATATTACATGCATATACAATTTGTTATTTTTCCATTTTTAAATTGGACCACTATAACATATAGCTGTCATAGGAACAAACGGCCGAAAAGCAGGGTTTTGTATTAAGACCTGTTCTGATTTTGCAAAGAACTTAACTTATCATCTTTACCATTAATGTATATAATGGTATATAATAGAATTGAAACGATCGGAGGAGATAAAAATCTTCGGCATGCCGAAGACAGACTTTCTTCCTCGTTATGGTAAAGGATAAATAGCTGCATGCGTCACCGATTTTATTCAAATTCTTCCAGCAACATTTTGTGATGGTACAGTGTCCCACAAACCGATTCATTTGAAATAAAAACTGAGCAAGCCAGAAAATTCAAAGTGTTTAGAAAAACAGTGCGCGGCAGGCAACAAATTTTTTGAAAAAATAAAATCGCGCGATCTGTTATTCAACATAAAAAATTTTTTGTTGGCCGGATACATATGATAATCTGAAAGCATATTGAGCTATTAAACATCTTCGTTGGCGCCAGTCTGCCGACCAACGAGTTATAGTTGCAGGCGCCGAAACTCTCACCCAATATGCAACTCATAAAATAAAACATTATTGTATCTAAATAACATTTCGCTTGAAATAAATCGCTTGTAAGCCACTGTGCGCATCATTGGGACAAATAGTCTGCCAGTTATTCAAACCTTTCAAAAGTATTTGCTTAATTTAGATTGCTGCTATTAATTGTATGATTATCATTTTATACACTATAGTAGCAGAATTTGATAGAATTCTCTTTATATTCTTAGGCGTTGGTAACAACATTTTCATATGCAAAAAATCGTGCAAAAAGTAAACACACTGCCTTCGGTTATCTTCAAGGCCTCAGCTATTTCCAACAAGTTCAACTGACGGTGCCCCAAAACCATTTCGCGCACTTAAACCACATTTTCTGGACAAAATGCAGTTTTTGGGCGTCACGAACGTTTAGTGTCTGTTGTGCTCGTACGACCGAATTTAAACTCATTATACCAGTTGCAAACGGTTAATTTCGACGGTGCAGAGTAATGCCGAGTAATGCTAACCAAGCTTCGGTCGTGGCTTCACAAAAATAACAAAGTTATTGCAAAATAAGAGCTGTAATATAAAAACACGCCAATGCGTCATGAAATTTCGATACATTTCTCATAAAAGATGGCTCGAATGGCGGTATTAGTTTTTGATGATTGGCGCTCCTATATGTCAGTCCTGGGACTTATTGAGTGACCTGATATAACATATCTGATACCGTTGAAATATTTGTAGCTTTTACGAATGGAGTAGTAAATGCGGTCGACGTGCTTATTACCGTTTGAATGTAAGGTCAGAAAGTAGTATTAGATGTTATTACTAAACTCGACATGCTAAGAAAGATTAACATCCTCTCACTAAAGTGTGAATTAGAGGCTAAAAGTCCAGAACATATATTCACAGTATGTGCGTTGTTGGCTCATGAGAAATGTGCAACATTAGGAAGACTCTTTCTCGAAATTAATGATTTTCCAATCAACACACAAACGATGACTAAGCTTAGCATGGGTGCAATCGATAGTTTTCTTAACGTATTAACGTTGAGCAAGCACGCACTTACTCGATTGCTGTTAGCATAAGTTCGTGAATCGGCTTAAAACTATTTGACCGTGGACAATCGATAACACTGGCCCACAAAAACAAATTTATATTATGATCAGGGTATGCTCTAAAAGTTCCAAAAGATAATGATCGGGTCATGTCATTCTTTATGTTTTCGTGCATGATCGGGTCATGTCTTTCTTTATGTTTTCAGGCACGTCTAAGCTTGACCTAACCTAAAAAATGTTGAAAAAATGTTTAAAATTTTTAGGCGTTTTGAACCTGGATTAGGGCAATCATGAGCAGCTCCAAATGCATGTAATGTAATGTCATTCTCACGAGCCAGTGCCAAGTAATTTACTTTTCGTCTAAGCCTTGGATAGAATTTCCTTGATCGATAATCTTGTCCGGTTGGACCAAAATCATAAGCGAACATAATTCCATTATTATAAATAAAGCCATTGGCGTGATTGGAGATTTATAAGAATACTTAATTTGTTCGTCCAATTCTTGAGTATCCTCAATATACAGCTCACAAGGACCGCGTGAATATGTACAAAAGCACTTTCTAATTTTTGTCTTTAGAGGCCATTAAATTGGATGTAAACTTAAGACTTCTTGCTTATACTAGCATATTTAAGATATTGTTTCATCTTCCTAAGCTAATCGTATAACCAGGCTTGGTTTTTTGTAAATGTTGATAATAAACTGGATTTGTTTATTTTAATATATTATATTTATTTCCTTAATGAACTTGTGCTTCATGCACTTTCTTTCTTTTTTACATTTTATGAGCAAGTGGAGAATTAACTTCATTATGTTATTTAACATTACATTATGCTTTACCAGAACACCTGATTTGCTCTTATGCTAATTAACATTACATATCAAGACATACACATTTATTCCAACAGTAAATAACATGGTCCAAGCGGACATTTACAGTGCTGACCTAATTAGTTGGTTAAACTTCTTTATTATTTGTGGAATTAGTCGTCATTCTTTACCAATAACACTTTAGTTTTTTTGGTAGAACTAAGCCCTTCACGAGCCGGACTACAATAAGCACTACTGTATTGTTCTTAACACAATCTCTGTGTTCTCCTTAACATTTACAATTCTGTCCCACCTTTTGGCGGATTCAAATTTTGATGAAATTTCACAAGCATGTTATTTAACTGGCAACAGACTAACTGGCAACGGACGGGCGACGTGTTGCTGGCAACTCGCAAAGTATAGCCTAGGCGCGGCAGGTATTTGCTCAAGACCTAGCGTCTCGACTGGGGCTTGCTACCATCTTTGCCAGGAACCCCTGAACCCCTGGTGGTTGCAACCAGCGTCAGGCTCCGGTCACGGATTCTCACGTGACGGGTTAGCACGGCTAAGTTAATCTCAACTTGAGCGCGGCGGGTAGAGCACGTTTTTCTGAGATTCTGCGCAACTCGTGTCAACGCGGCTGATGGCGCCTACGTTAATCTCATTAAAACTCATTAATACACGCTTGTCCAACCCAGCAAATATGCGCCCACGTTGACAAATTCACGATCACAAAGTTCTCGGTTAAATAGCTGAAAGTCTGCCCGCGGCTGGTGTTAGCCCATGTTGAACGGATCGCGAAGAACGGTACACAGTGTTTTCGTTTGAGTACTTTATTTGCGAATTCTGCGCGTCTTCTCACAATGGTTGCCCTACTTAAACTGAAAATACCCCAGCCAAATTGTTAATTTAAAGCCCAAAATTTGCAGCCCGCTGTTGCACGGAATTGCTGACACAGCACTATATCAACTTCGAAAAGACATCTGCAGTGTCCTGCAATGTAAGGAGGTGCCTCTCAGTGCCTTGCTGGACACCGAGGAGGCCTTCATCAATACTTCTAACGACGCTATCGGAATAGCCCTCGAGATAAACACAGATCGCACAAAGGGGAAATAGATCCAATCTTTGCTGAAATCTAGGCAAACTACATCTAGCATTGTGGAAAGTACAGTAACGGTTGGAACTAGAAGATGTTGCCACAAGGAGGGTCCTGTCTCCTCTTCTGTGGAGCACACTTGTAAACTATCTAATTCATTGTTTGGCCGAACGGAATACATTGTCAAGACTATGCAGATCATAGGATGATTCTATTCGGCATTGTGTTAAATACAAACAGCTCTTCTATGAGCAATTTCATGAAGTTCACTGCAACTTAAGCTACGCAGTATGAGAGACAACCTCATGAACTCTCGTTCACTGATTTGCACCTCTGTTAACCAAACCTTTGTGGATAGCTGTCCTCATGGCAAGGTATATAAAGAAAAAGATTGATCCTGGTGGAACGACAAGCTTGAGAACGTCTACCTAATGCTAACCTTGCCCTCAAGAAAGCAAATAGCGAATTCACAATAAATAACCAGTGGAAACTCAACCTCAAACCTTCAAAATGCATTTCCCAGGCAGTGCACCTGCCGACGAGAACGTGTCGAATCAGGATTGGACAAGACCTAGCGCTACAGATTGATGTACTGCCAAGCAAGTATTTTTTTAAAGAAAGTTGAAATAAGTAATTAGCACCTTCCAACCCTATAAGTCTCAGGGCCTGGACTAGATCTTTCCTTCTTTCCTGCAATAGGTGATCCTCTCAAGGCTCCGGTAGGTCTTAAATAGTAGCCTAGCATTTGGATATATACAAAGTGCATGGGGTAGAGCCCGCTGCGCTAAGACAGTAGTGATGAATGTACAGTAACAGTTGGAACTAGAAGATGTTGTCAACAAGGTGGGTCCTCTCTCCTCTCCTGTGTACCACACTTGTATACTATCTAATTCATTGTTTGGCCGAACGGAATACATTTTCAAGACTATGCTACTGACATGGCAATTATCAACCGGTGCAAATTTGAAGAAGTATCTGTAACATGATCCAGCTAAGGCTGGTACAAGCGTTTGCCATGGCGGTCGGTTAAAACAAGGGTGGTAAGAAAGATGGTAAGACGAAGATGGTAGATCCTTTCTGACGCAAGGATTGGTACGATGTCACAGTGCCGAACGTGTTCTAAACCCGTCAAATTGGCAAAAGCCTCGTGAAGCGCACACAGGGACAGCGTATTGCTTCTAATTATTTGAAAGGGGTCACGTTTGCGAGGTATCTCTGGCCGATTTGCAGAAAGATATTGACTTCGTTCGTTCCGCAAATTCCGTTTGATTGCAGAAGATGTGCATTACCGCAATGTGCTGTGCTATTTCCGTAAGATCCGTACTCGCATTACTGATATCAGCACGAATAAGGTTAGCGAAGTATAGCACTTGGGAGTGACTTTCGACAGTAGGATGCATTTTGCGACTCACGTAAAAAGCGCAGTAAAAATACACCAAAGCATTATTCGCTTGCAAAGACATAGCCGGACGATCGAATGAGACTATATCTCACGTCCTAGGATGGCAAAATAAGACGGTGTTGAGACCAACGCTTACTCATGGAGTGATTGCGTGGGGTGACAAGCCAAAACTGACAACCACACAAAGTCAGTTCAAAAGTTGTAAATATTGGCCTGCATTGCCATAACAGAAGCCATGTCACGTGTCCCACTGTAGTCATGGAAGTTCTACTGTAAGTCAGTCCGCTACATCGAGTCTTCGAACTTCAACAACCATAATCAGGTTGGCAGTTAAAACCCTTGGTAGGGGTGGTAAACTAGACAAAGGAAATATTGAATCCCTGAAGCATTTGTTAGAACTAGTGTTGGTTAATTATTTAAAAGCATTATGAGGTCTACATTATATTCTTTAAATTATTTTTCTGTCATTTTAAGCCAAGGAAAATGTTTTTTTTTAATTTCATTCTAAAAAACGGTTTGGTGAAGGTTAAATGTGCTCACATCTCCGATTTTTTGTAAATTTATTTTCAAAAAAGGGCTATATTATGAAGATTAGGTGAAAGGATTATGTCTCGGAAGCTTTTTTAAATTGAATTTTGAAAATAATTAAATTAACATGTATTGTTGGCTTATTTTAAATAAAAAGCCACACTGATGCGCACAGTGTCCCATAAGCCATATATTTCAAATGAAATGTACAACATATACAAAATATATACCTGTAAAAAAATCGGAGATGTGGACACATATTTAACATTTACTAACGGTTTTTGTCTTATATGTATTTCAAATTTTCGATTGATATCGATTTGTTTCCTGAATTTTTGAAAAAAAATCGATTCAGTGCACATCGATTTATTTCTACGTTTAGTTGGTAATACTGTTATTGCCATCTGTGCCAAATTTTACTTCAAAATACAAATAATATTGTTTTGTGAGGTTCTAAAAGTGCATTCTGCAATATGCAATAAGCAATATGTACTATATGTTACCTTCATAGATCTATGATCTTATGATCTATGGGTCTGTAGTTTGGTCGGATATTGCAAAATGTCATTTAGTAGCCCAATAAAAAATTCTAAAAATTATCTGGTTTAGAGCTACATCGAATTGAAAACATTTAATTGATTTCAGACATATGTACATATGTAGATGTTTATATTTTATTCTACCTATGTATATATATATATAGAATATATATTTGAACTAGTAAAAGCTTAACTTGTATCTGTTAAGAATAACAATATAAAAATTTCAAAAAATCAATATGATTAAGTTAAGGGACGATAAAGTTAAAGGGTATCTTACTGTCAGACACGGTCGACTATAGTGTTCGTCTTGTTTTTTATTGCTAATGATAACGGTTTCGGATTTAAACACATTTTCAAACGTAAAAAATACATACAAATGTCAAATTTTATGCTTGAATTAAAATGATAACAAACCAAATTGTTAATAAGGTTGTATACTATCAAGATTCTTAAGTTTATTTTCATGTTCAGTACTACGGCAACCGTCTGTACAATACATATGGCGGTCTAGAACAGAACCTATCGTAGAAAATTTGTTCATTGGTAGGATAAGGTTGTTGTAGTATTATTAAAGGTATTATTTTATATTATATTAATATTATTAGTATTATAAGATTGAGAAAACAATAGGTAGTGGAAAAATCGTTGGATATATTTATAATGAAAGGGTGTCTAAACTATATCTATACTATGGTACAAAATTATGAGAGTTAAAGTTTAACAACCAAATTAAATCTCAGTATTCTGTCCTCAGTATTCTGTGAACAGTCTACTAACAACATTTGTGAGTGAAGCTGACTCTAGAAGGTTCTTCTTTAATGTTTTCACACAAAAATCCTATTTTTGGCAAATCGTTCCTGTGGCAACTACACTGCTGGTCTTAGGATAGACGCACCATCGTTTTTTTAAAACAAAATCGATTATTTATTATCATGCTTGTTATAATTGTCCAAAATGCTTTTCAAATGAAAGTTCGAATCTTGTTCGAAAAAAAAATGCTCAAAGCTGGTTGATTTGCGAAAAAAATAACTGTACATTCGAAGATTCTAGAAATGTCTATGGCAATCACACGTGTTTTCGGTTGGTCATTGAATTAGACGCAGCTTAAATTTCTGTAAACTTTTGTTTTGAAAAGATATCAAAAATAAACAAAGTGTTTTCGAGCTACATTTGAAGAAAAAATGGGAAAAGCTGCTGTTTTGAGCTTATTGGAACGTCAAAAAGTAGACTTTTTTCACTCGCAAGGACTGTCCAATCGGAACATTGCCAAACAAATAAATCGCAGCTCCAGAACTGTTGACAGATATTTGAAGAATCCAGAGGCATATGGAAATAACTTTAAAGGAAAAAAAAGGCACTTTCTAATCAAGCAGTATGCCAAATCGTTAGAATTGCTTGGAATTCGACTAAATCTGCTGCTAAAATCAAGGAATTGGCCGGAGTAAAAGCAAGCCTATCAACAGTTCAGCTTACTTATTATCATGATTTGAGGAAAGATGAGTTATATTTAAGTCACCACCATAGCCGAGAAGGGGGAATAATGGTGTTGGGTGCTATCACGTTTTATGGAACAATTGACTTGATTTTCATCGATCAAAAGATGAACGGCGATCGTTTCAAAACATTGTTGGAGTCCGTATTTCCAAAATTAAAAGATATCTTTGGAGCAATTCCTTGGATTTTTCAACAGGACAATGTCCTTTATTTCGAGTCAAAACGTTAATATAATGACCTGGCCACCTTATTCGCCAGATCTTAACGTAATTGAAAATGTTTGGGGCTGGCTAACATGGAAGGTTTACGAAGGAGGAAAGCAATACGAAGATAAAGAAACATTAAAAGCAGCCATTAAACGTGCTTGGAGCGAGATTTCCTTGAACTACATAGATGATTCTATGAAGGACCGGATATATAAAGTTATTACTATAAAAGGGGGCAGTACTCATTACTAAAATTATTTTTTTTTATTTAAAATAAATCAAATAGTAACGCCAACTAATAATTCAAGTTAAAATCCAAATACTTTTCTTATAAAAATTAAAAAACCAAAGTGCGTCTAATCTAATGACCTAGAAAAATTCGCCTTATTTTGAGTAGCTTTAAGAAAATGTTTGAAAAACACAATTTTGTTAAATATGTATAATCATTTGAATATTACATTTTAAACATCATTAAATTAGAAGTGTTTTTGCTTATCAACTTCTTTTCTACCGTTATTTAATAAATAAATATGAAGCAAAGTTGTATGCAACTAAACGTGCGTCTAACCTAAGACCAGCAGTGTATATGTTATAGTGGTCCTGTATTAATGATATAGTTATCTTGGTTGTAATATCTACGCGAATCGATCATATTCAAATTTTTAAGTTATAACTTTGCTTATGAACATACACCAACACCCCTGATTATAATAGGTATTGAGATTCTTGTAAATTAAAGTGAAATCAACGTACGATTATATACGATCACTTCTAACAATATCAGTGGTAATTTCGTATTAAAGGTTACCCCATCACAAATAACGGTTATTAATGATTTTTTTTAATAAAAGTTGCAAAATAAAAGTTTATTATATTATTGATATAATGGGATTAATATACGATTTTTGACGCCCTTGAAATTTTTTTTTAGGATGATCCGTTCATAGGGATATTTTCTATACCCCATAACGGTTATTTACGGTCTCTGATACATACAGATAGTCAAATAACTATTTACTCAAATGTACATGTTAATGTAACTCTTTACTCAAATGTACATGTTAATGTTATTTATGTACATATGTGAAGTGTTTCTTGACATACTGTATGTAGTTTAAGCGCCTATGTAATTTTTTTTTTTTGTGCTATTCTCCCATTTAGGTTAATATCCTGTTTCATCTATAGGTTATAAAAACCAGTTTGGCCAATTGCACATTTTTCCTGTTAAATCAAATTGTTTTAAGGCAAATGGCGAAAAGCAGGTATTCTGGCATTAGACATTTAGTTCAAATGACAATTTATACTACTTTTGAATCACTCTAAAACATTAACCAAGTATTATATTAATGGATCACTACACATCAGAGCACAGAACCGTAAATTCTACTTCATTGATCGCGAGTGTTACATCAAAGTTCCTTGAAGCGATTTATCCGTAAAGCAATTGAGTTAGGTTACAGCCTCAGTGGCCAACAGAAGGTATAGGGTAGTTTTGTTAATTGTCTAGTTTACAGGCAAAGTTGAGTTTAACTTCAGTTTGTCAATCAAATCGAATCGATGTACATATATTCCTGTAAAATCCGGATTCGTGGGCCGGTAATAAAATGCTTATACAGCAAACAACTAGTTGGGGTAGTTCTTCATTATATTTTATTCCATAATGAACAAATAGGTCCAGAGAACAACATTGTACGTTGGAGGAATACAAGATTTACGCATATAACACACTATTTGACCTCTTTTACTTGCAGACCTGGTGGCAGAGATTGCTTGATTTTATCAGCCTTCTCCTTATCCTGCACTACCAGGGTGTAGAGGAAACGTGAGCAGCGGATCTTGAACTTGGTGTTCAGGGGATTCTTCTTTATTTTCACAGCACGCGCATCTGAACGACGAGCCTTGTTCAGAAAATCTTTCACTTCCTTGATTTCACGTGGCATCTAAAATATTTTTAATTTATATTAAATCATTTATGTACTCTATTTATATTTATATTCATTTCTTACATTGGGCTTTTTTCTTTAAAATTTAAAAGTCCAACACGTATTTTAGACACCAGAAGAGAAAAGGAAAGAACTATTTTCATATGCTTCCGGTTGTTCGCTTATTGACAGAGTTGCAAATCGATATATTATGCATGATGTCAAGGTATCATCACGATATATACATTAACATGGCATGAAAACTATTTTTTTTATAACTATGCCTTATCGAATTTAATATATGTGTTATATATTATTATGTTTATTATTAATAATTATTCAATATTTTTAAATTATTCATTATGTTTATCAATAACAAATATAAGTATATTTTAGAAAAGTTGCTCATGAGATAGTGAAGGCAACACATATTTTAACATATTTTCAGTTTTAATATTACTTAATTTAATTATATAAATTTGATTTAGCAAGAATAAAAAATCCACGGAAATAATATTTAACTGCTCATCAAAATAAAAATTTAAGAAACACAGACGTTTCTCAAATATTATTCTATTGAAATTCGAACCACGCTAGAAAGACCGGGCCAACGAAAATCCAACATTTTCATTACACATCGTAACTTATATATGAAAACAATAATATGTCAATATATCACCAGAATCCTATAGTAGGTAATCCATACAACTTTTAGTCACCCGCAACTTTAAAAAGACGTTACATACACGTCTTTTTAAAGCTACGGGTATGGATTTGACAGTCGTTGCACTTTAAGTGAACGATTGTTGTGTTATTTTGTAAAAGTGGTTGGAAATGAATTTCTTGTGTGAAATCGAGAATAAATACTGCTGAAACCAAAACTTGTCTTGATAAATATTATTCGGACTTTGCATCAGGGAAATCAAGATGGTCTATTGTGTTTGTCGGCAGAGGAATGTGCGTAACAGGCAGATGGACGAATCTCCGACCCTATAAAGTATGTACACTCACTCGCATATCTCTGCGTACACCCCTAAAAGAGTTTAAAATTAAACTTTGAACAGCAATGGTTCGGCCATTTATATATAATTACTCAATTTTTTTTTTAAACTTAACTTTAATTTTTTGTTTATAATATGACATTTTTTTTAGAATTATTGAATAATATATTACATTTTATTTTTAATTTTAAACTTAATACTATAAAAAAATGTGTACGCAAAAGTCTGCGTACAACTGTTTAAAGCAGCGTGGGATGCAAGAAAATGCAATTACCGTTAGAATTTTTGTCGTCGTTCTTCTTATTTAGATTGTGCTAAACTTATTATTGCGCAGTTGACTTTCATCTTTGCACCAATTCAGGAGCATTTTAACATGGAACAAAAAGGCAAAGAAATTTCTGTTGAGGAGCGAAAGCTTATTATAAAATTTTTCATGGACGGAAAATCTTATAGAGAAATTGGTGCTCTAGTTGGTAGAGCCCACTCCTCTATCCAAAAAGTCATAAATAATTATAACTCGACTGGCAGTATCTTGTCAAAGCCTCGTTCAGGCCGTCCGCCTTTGCTAACCGACAGGGAACAGACGACTATTATAAAGTCTGTTCGGCTTAATCCCAGGCTGACAGCTCATCAGGTAAGCCTTCAGATCGAGGAAAGTTTTTCCAAAACAGTTTCTGACGATACTGTACGCCGTGCCATAAAAAAGGCTGGCTACCATAGTAGAGTTGCCCGAAAAAAACCATTTATTTCAGAAGTTAATCGGCAAAAGCGATTAACTTTTGCTAATGAATATATTTCCAAGCCACAAGACTTCTGGAATAAAATTATATTTTCCGATGAAAGCAAATTTTGCATTTTCGGAATAAAAGGTAAAGTTTTGGTATGGAGGAAAAGTGGAGAAGCATTTAACAAGGAAAATTTGGTTGGCACGGTTAAACATGGAGGAAGCGGAATAATGGTGTGGGGGTGTATGGCGGCAAGCGGCGTCGGAAATTTAACTTTTATCGATTCAATTATGAATCAAGGGGTCTATATAGACATTTTAAAAAACAATTTGATGCAAAGTGCTGCAAAATTGGGGCTGGAAAATGAATATTGGTTCCAGCAAGATAACGACCCAAAGCACACTGCATTAAATACAAAGCTTTGGCTAGCATATAATGTAAAAAATCAGCTGCGAACACCTCCCCAGAGTCCTGATCTCAATCCTATTGAGCATTTGTGGGATCTGCTCGAGCGAAAAATTCGGAAACGAACAATAACATCAAAAAAAATGCTCAAGGATGTTATTTTGGAGGAATGGGGCAACATAACTGCGGAGGAGACAAAAAAACTTGTTCTTTCCATGCCGAAACGTCTTTCCGAAGTTTTGCAGAGAAAAGGATACCCTACAAGCTACTAAAAAGGGTAAACTTTTCAATATAATATATTAACATATACTCTGTACGCAGACTTTTGCGTATACATTTTTTTATATTATTAAGTTTAAAATTAAAAATAAAATGTTATATATTATTCAATAATTCTGAAAAAATGTCATATTATAAACAATAAATTAAAGTTAAGTTAAAAAAAAAAATGGAGTAATTATATGCATAAATGGCCGAACCATTGCTGTTTAAAGTTTAATTTTAAAATTTTTTAGGGGTGTACGCAGAGATATGCGAGTGAGTGTATATACATACATTTAGTCCAGAAACATTTTACACAGATGTTCATAACATTAACATGTACATATGTGTAGTTTCTTGACTAACTCTATATACTGAATCAGCATCAAAAGCCGATTGAGCCATGTCTATCCGTCTGTCTGTATGAGCGCCTGTCTTTATAAAAGCAACATCCACCAAGTTTTGCAACTAGACTCATATGCGTTGCAAGAAGTTTAAATGATTTTCTCAAATTTGCCACACCCCTTTCCACCCGCTGTAAATCAAAACATCCACTTCAAAGCTTGAAGAAATGTAAACTTAACTTCCACAGTTGTGACACACATGCACATTTTATGAAAATTTCATTAAGATGGAACAATAAATAACGATCATTTTGAAGAATGCCCTTAGCGTCTACTTGAACAATTAAAATACAGTATCACATTTTTGTATGTTATTATTTATTTGCAATTAAAATGCAGTGTACCCCAGCAGACGAAAAAAGCGGCATTAGCTAAGCCGTTAGCGTAGCGGACTTATATCACGATAGTCCTCGGTTTATTTCCATTATTGATGAATATATTGATATAATATATTTTGTTTTAAATTAATTTTCTTTATTTATACTGAAAATACAAATTATGTAGAAAATTTTCATACAAATTGGCGATCTTGACCGGATACAAATGTTATCGCTGATTCATGCACGTTTCTTTTATTTGTTTGTTAAATGCATTGCACAGGGATTTTTGATCTGTAAGTCTATTGGCGATCAGTGGCTCGCAGCTTCTCTTCAACAGCTTCGCGAGATGCTTCCGACAAATCAGTAGCTTGTATATACTTTTGAACGCCGACCAACGATTTCTTGAGAGCATCAAAAGAGCTGGAGTACAACATCTTCTTCTTAACCTGTAAATAAAAAGGTATTAGACATTTTCACAATATAGAAAACAGATATTATTCACCTTAGCAGTATCGGGACACCATGACATAAGGAACAACTTTTGCTTCTTTGAGCTCTCTGACGTACCCTGGCATTGGTGCATATATTCAAAATCAAATAGACCATATCTGAAAATAGTAAAAAAATATACATTTAAAGTTGGTCTTACTTAGATTTTATTCAGCTTATTCTAACATATTTCTTTCGTTAGACTTACCGGCATTCTCCAGGACCACACTTCTGAATATCTTCTAGAAACTGGTCGTATTCACTGTTGCGGTCCCCAACAGTCTCCACATCAATTTGCTTTTCATCGCGAATGTAAAAAATAACATATCGATGTTTTTTATCTTTCTTAATTTCTTCGTATGTTGTTTTGCATACATCCGACACAGTTACTCCAGAAGCCTGCAAATATAAAAATAATATATTTTAAATTTTATTTAATGCTCAAGTACTAACGGGTGCGCCAACGGAAAAGGGTCAATAGAAAAGTCGAATAACTTTGAGAGTTTTCAATACATTCCAACATTTTTTTTTTTTTATTATCAAGATGACCTTTTTACAAGTTGTTTGAGCTATTTCCCAAAAACAACATCGATCAAATGACCCCCTTTATTTCGAATACAAAAGCCGGCTCTTTTTTTCGCATTTTTTCACAAGCATCTCGAGCGTGATAGGTGCCATTTCAGATCGAATGTTATCTTTTAGATCTTCTAAGGTTTTCGGCTTGTTGGTATAAACTTTGCTCTTCAAAAAACCCCACAAAAAAAAATCAATCTGGGGATCTTGGTGGCCAGTCAATATCACCGTTTTTGGATACAACACGTCCCGGGAATTTCGGACGCAGATAGTCTATTGTTGCAGTTGCTGTATGGCATGTAGCACCATCCTGTTGGAACCAAAAATTGGTTTTTGAACTCGTTTGGGATCTGCTACAGTTCCATGTTAAAAAATTTTGAGGATATACAACGTATGGTATCACTTTTGGGTGCACTACGGTCACGATATTTTCGGCGATATGCACGCTGGGTTAGCACAACTGACCGATTATTTTCAATGTAAAGCGACACTATTTCGGTACGTTATTGAGGTGTATAGCGATACATAGTTGAAATTGAACTGGATCAAACTTTACAAAACCGTATCGATGAAGCCGATCAGTTGAAAATTGTCAAAGTTATCTGACTTCCCTATTGACTCGTTTCCGTTGGCGCACCCTGTATTATTTTTGATTTTATTGGAATACTCGACTTTTTACATTTTTATACCCTTTACAAATAGTTGATTGCCTAGCACAATGGGGAAAGCATGAGTAAATGAATTGGCAATATTAACAATCGAAAAGGCGGCCCGGAATATAGATTACTCAAAAACTATTCATTTTGCCAATCGAGAATGAGTCGATTTTTTTAGTATTAAGTTTCTTCATGTATGATCTTAATACATATATACTTCAATATATGTATATGATTCAGGTCGGGGGCATATTTTAAATACGGGTAATTTTTTCATTGGCTTACATAGTTTGCACATGTTTATGAATTCATTTGGGTGTATGCCTGGGTGTTTGTATCTCTCTATACCTTTTTCGCAAAAGGGACCTGTGTGCTTTCTTGTTATTTTAATTTTTCTGCATTGTCTTTTTATTAACTTTAATAAATTATTTCTGCTACTACTTAAAATATAATCTTATTGACCAAATAAATATTCCCTTATTAGTGCATCCTCTATTATAAAGGAGGGATGATTGTTCAGCGATGTAAAACTTTCGATTATACATTTTTATGTGTGTACATACATATGTATGTCTAGTGTAATAACTATGAATTATATCCGCATGCAGTCACAAATGAAAATCGTGTTATACTTTACATATTTGTATGTGGGTGTTGGCTATAGCTTAATACATCATGTTACACATATGAACATACATAAATAACAGCAAATGTTTCGGTTTCTCAAGACGTTGATGTTCGCATTTAGACGTTTGCGCATGTATGTACAAACAGGTATGTATTTATATCCGTGGAAACATGTTTGGCAATAATATTACATGGATTTGCAATTCGAATGTTGAGAAAAAATAAATAATAAATCAAAACTGAAACATACCTATGAAAATGTCTATGAACACTGACAATTATGTACATACAACAAAGTCAAACTCAAAAGTTGGATGTATGTATATATGTGTGCGTCATATGAGGGTGGTAGGTGTATGTGCATATGCATGTATTTGCACGCACACAACCTATTCTGTTTGCCGGTAACGTCTAAGGTACGTATGTATGTATGTATGTATATTATGCATTTATATGCAAAAACAGTTTACAACATATTTTATCATTTTGTCTTTACTAAATTCACACAATTAAGATATAAATATATTATATGCCAAATACATATATATTTATAAAGCAAATAAACATGTCCAAACTGATATAACTTTGTTTCCAAAATTTGCTTATATATACCCTTTTTTGGAAAGAGGAAATGCACATGGATTGTATATATATACATACATAGATATACAAATATAAAAGCGGGCGTACGTAACAACACATATGTCTATATATGGAATGATAAATTTGGAATTAATATAAGTAGCATTACTCAGCCTGTTTCTGACTAATGTCTACGTATGTATGTACATATGAATGTATGACCGTTAAGAGAGACATACAAATACCAATGAACGACACATGTATGTACATATATAATTTTTTGTGTATATGTTATTTCTTCTTTCGAGTGGTCGTGTGGATACATAAACATACATACCTATATCGAAAGAATATTTTTAGTGCTTAGCAATGAAATACATATACATATTTATATGTATACTAATATATGTATGTTGAAATGAATCACTATTTTTCATGATATTGCAAATAATGTATAAATGCCTAGGTTTATTGACAATTAACTTTACTACTGATTATACTTAAATAAACCTTACCATTTCTTTCTGTTAAATGTAAGTACTTCTACAAAAATCGGAATTGCAATACGTTTAAACTACCTTTCTGACCGCAATGAACCAGACTAATCAATTCGTACGGCGGTTCATATACTTTATCCATGAGTTGCCACTCCTACTCAAGCATTTATTGATGCTGTGTGCTTGAGGTTACATTGAAACAAATGGAATAGAACAAAATATTTTAATTTCTTGAAATATTGCTCACACTGCTATTATTTTCAGTGGGTTGAATTAAAAATTCTGTAAATTTTTTACGAACTGCTTTTCATGACGTAACTAACGTATTAAACAGGAATAATGATCTTTTTTTGCATTGATAATACCGAAAGACGATCTTTATTTGACGCTTGTATCATACGAAAGAGACCTGTACTACAACAACTGAAGTATAGCAATCCAATATATTTTAATTCCTCAAAACAAAGTTTTTGCAGGATTCTATCATGGATTTAATGAGATGACAGATAAACACTGGGCTTAAAATATTTAGAAGACAGAACATTATTTTTTTTTTGATTAATCGCTCTTCAAAACTTTTTAACTCGCAAAGCAAAACACTTTGTTTTTATGTATTTATATAAAGTGTACAAATAGCAGTCTAACTAATTGAGAAAGATGAAGAGAACAGATGATTTGAAATATTAAGGAGGCTACTAATTTTATAAGTCCGAATACAAAACACTAAATGGCTCATGCAGGGCATAGTTCAATCTATTGTAGAAATAGGAAAACTTAGTAAATACGTGTAATTCTACTAGGGACAGAGAAGTTTAAGTGGGTTCTAATATTAGTAAATTAATTGGTAGAAGTCTACCAACACAGGAAAGAAGTTTTAAATTTAACCTCAACTGCGATTAAATTCACGATGCAAATATCTTTAACTTCTGCACGAACTCCTCAAATAGGCATAGGCGTCTTTAAATGAATAACAGAGATTTACATCAACTCAATACGAGCATAACGTTTGACAAAAAGATGGTCATTGAAGAAAAGCGAAAAAAGAGACTCAAATGCCTCCCCTGATAAACGCCAGAAGAGGCATGAAGTGGATTAGAAATGCAATTTTTAAATATCACTCTGTCAGTCAGATAAATTACAATCCAACAAAGAAGTTTACGAAAGAAACCAAGAAGGTGAAGTTTATGTGCGAGGAGGGATTGACTAATTGCTTTATTGAATATATACAAGTAAATAATATCAATTTGATGATTTTACAGATATAACAAAGGATGTCAGTTCAATCAAATAAGTCGTGGCAGAACGACGTTTTATAAATCCGCTTTGAAAAGGGCATACGATTAATCTACAAAAGTGTTGGAAGAATGGAGTTAATACATTCTCAACGAATTTTTAGTAAATTTATAGTTAAACTTAATTAAAAAACTCTGGTCGTCAACTGTTCCCACGAGCTAAGCACCCTTATTTATTTGGACCGTTTGGAAAATTATTCTAAATAAAAAATATACATCAAATATAACAAAAGTTTATAATTTTTAAATTAAAGTAATTTAAAAATTTTATTGTGTTTCGTGACATACTGTAAATAGAATATTTAATTCAGAGTCTCTAACACTAATTGTTATATGTGTATGTAGGGTTCCCCAAAAACTACAAAACAGCAAAATATACTAATAAAAAATAATATATTATTATATAAAAATTAATATATAATTATTAAGAGCATTATCTTTTAATAGCCTGTAATTGATATATTGTACATTAGGTATTTATAATAAAATAAAAATTCAAGGAACATTAATTAAAGCATGTTTTGTATATAATCCAAAATAGGCGCTATGATTGCTCGGGAAGGAACACAGTGAAATGAAACACTTTATCATTGTAATATTGTAAATTTGGAATTAGTACGAAAAAGTACATTTACCAAAGCATTGTTCGTGACGATTTGGGCTGATATTTAAATTGCATTAAATTAATTTTAAAATATGTTGAGCATATCTTTGTTGCATTGCTGAGGTCGGTTACTGAATCAATCGTAAGTATACTATGAATTAAAACTACATTTGTGAATATCCATTGATGTGGGAAAAGACCCGTACTCAATCATTTTAATTCTAATCCGAGTTTGTATACAATTGTGTATTCCGCTGAAGTTGCAATTCTCTCTTAATACCAGTAAAAAATGAGTAATAAAGTGACATTTTTATTTAAGAATCATTGAAATAATGTGTGTATGTTGAATAAAAAGTGTTAAATTGTAGTTGATTAAATTCCTGGCTTGAAAATGTATGTATTCATGTTGAACTAAAGGAAAGAATCATCTGCGAAAAATCGATATCTCCTACATCCATATGTACATATGCATACATTTGAACAATGATGTGTATGAAAATGTACCTATGAAAATGATTGATGTTATACAGAGATATGTACGTATGTACATGTATCCAAATCTAAAGACATTCGAAGGAAAGTAGTCATGATTCAACTAAGGATAAATAAGGATAATAATATGAATAATTGTAGTTTTTATAAATGAATGACGAACATACGTTGCTTTTTAATAAAATAAGGATTTATACTTATTGTGGCCCCAAAAGGACATACAGACACTTGACTCAGGGGCGTGGCAATATTAAGTTAGGTATAAGTATATCATTTGTGAACTACATTGTTTATGTACAATGCATACAGCAGTGAAATGTATAAGTGCCTTTTAAAGTGGAATTGTTTAATTATTTCATGTTTTTTTATGTCAATAAAGCTGAAACTGAATTAAATAATTGTGCAAATTTAATGCAAAATGAGGCGTATTTGTAGCAGAATAAACTCTTCGTTTTAATTTTATATACAAATGTTTAGATAAAGAATATAAAACATATACAAAGTGGTCATAAAAAAATGATAACATTATTATAAAAGGAGTAAAAAGGAATTGCAAATTATATGAAAAAATTGTAATAATTTGAATTTAGCCCGTTACAAAGAAAAGGAACAAGAATATATATATGTATTTTATGGGGTCTTCCCCTGCTCATGGGAAATGGGTATAATAATTGCGAAGTACAATGGGTCAAGATTAATTGAGTAGCGAGTGGATTGCATAGAGTAGCCCGCCATATAGATTAATTAAAAAAATATTGATGAACAACCAATAATAAATCAAGAATATAATTATAATGTAAGTAGTAAAAGATATATACTATATTTAAAACTAAGGAAAATACAATTGAAACCTCTGAGAAGTCGAACACAAGTGCCCCTGGAAACGTGTCCTGGTTCATAGTTTGTACATGTTAGAATTCCCCTCTAGTCCTTTGATTAGTATTTTATAATATAGTGTTATATGTATGCATATATGTAAATGTTATCAGTGTTTAATATATATGTTATACTTGAATAAATATTCTTGCAGAACTCAAGATGAATCCTCAACAAAATATAAATGTGGAGCCATCGTTGGCATCTGAGCCGGGACACATTCAAACGCAATACACGTCATTTCAAAACTTCGAGCAGTACACAGCAAGTGGATATACAAATGCACCATTATACATTTCAAAGCCAACGGGTATTGGGGCTATATCACGAATAGCCCCACATTGCTCAACAATTGGGTCGCAGAATAAAATAGAAACAACTACACAAGAAGTATCCATTCCTGGTATGGAGAGTCATGCCTTGGTACCAACGGTTAGATATATACAATCTCACCAATTAGATGAAGGAGCTGACTTCGGTTTGTCTGGTCTGCCACCTTGTGGGTTAGAACCTCATTACACTGACGAACCGGTAGTTTCATACGGCTATACTGCAGACGCCAACTATGGATTGCCGGGTGTAAGTGCAAATATAAAACAATTTGCTACAAGGCCATTCGACAATAACCTTAATGGGTCCGAACCAGCTATTGATTCCCAATGTAGATCATTTGAAAGTCAAGGTGATTACAAGCTACCACCGTTTGCCACAAGCTCTATGAATACTGTTCCACCTAGAATCTGCGAGAAAGATGATTTTATTGTGGGATCAAACAGTGATCTTTGCTCCACAATGAGATGGCGTGATCCAAACCTTTCGGAAGTCATAAGCTTCCTAAGCAATCCTAATAATGCCATCAAAGCAAATGCCGCTGCCTATTTGCAGCATCTATGCTACATGGATGATCCAAACAAGCAGCGTACAAGAACATTGGGAGGAATACCACCTTTGGTTCGGTTATTGTCATATGATGCCCCTGAAATTCACAAGTAAGTAATCAACAAAGTGATGATAATAAATTAATTGTAAGATATGTAGGTTGTCTACCCAATTATACATACTTCCAGTACAATAAATTAAATAGTGGATGAAAATAGTTGCCGTCGAGTGAGAATATATAAGTTTGTTGTGGGGGAGATGCAACCTTGTAGATATATTGTACCTCCTACCTGCATTATAGCTCCCTACTCTATATTCCATGCGCAATTTACAATGAATACTTGCAGATGGACCATGCGAAATTTGTATGCACACAAAATGTATTTCTTGAATAACTTTTATTTTAACAAAGTTAAACCTGCAAATTCGAGTTGAGTAGTCTTTTATTTATTTATTTCATTTAATTTATAGTCGAACTATGGTCAGTCGACTGTTTAAAAATAAAAAACAATTAATAAACCTAATTGTTTGTAAATTATGAATTAAAGATATAAAACTAAGAATAATTTTAAATTAAAGAAAAAAAATAATTCCATTAAAATATATTGTATACAAACTGGGATAAAAAAGAAAAAGCCAATCCAATGTTCGAACATCCAGTTAGTTAAAGAGTACAACTGTCACTAGATAGAAAATAAGTATCTATATATTTAACTAGTTACTAGATAGGTGAGTGAGGATTTTGAATTTAAAGCTAGATACAGAATTATTGTTGTTGTTAGCTACAATAGAATATAATTTATTATAGTCCGAACATGGCAGGACATAGTTTGAACTACAATTGGGAAGTTTTAGTGGAAGGTAATTACGGGTAGATCCTACCAGGGACAGAGAAGTGTAGACGTCTAAGCAATTCATTACTATCTATGTCCCCATTGAATAAGGGTATTAATAAATGCAACAGCAAGCATGGTTCTATGATTGGTAACAAAAGTCTACTAGGATAGGAAGGAAATCTTGAATTTACATGCCAGTTAAGGGCTCGCAAAGCCAGTCTCTTAGACCTAGCTTAATATACGGATGGACCAATTGACATGGTTCTATCGACTCAACTGTTGTTGATGATGATCAAGAATATATTTATATAACAAATTAATATGCTTTCTACAATAGTGGAGTTTTCGGTTAAAATACTATGAAGATCAGTAGTTCATATTACTGTTCACACTTCCTGAACTAGAGTTTATGTAAGTTCGAAGAAAATAAATCAACTTTTGTTATAAAAAACCAAATATAAAGTCAAATCAAATATGTTTAAGTTGTTCGCTTTCTATGTTTTGCAATAAGAAAAGATGCAGATCACGCTTAAAATAGAAGTTATATATTTAAAAAATCGTCAACAGCTCAGATAAAATAAACATTTAAAATGGACTATGATATCTTACCTGAGCTTGGTGGTAATGTAATTAAAACTAAATAGTTGCAGTTCTATTTTTTAATCAAATACTCGTGCTTGCAATCGGTGTACTCCATTATACAATTTCCTTGTAAATATATTGTGCAGAATATAAACCAATTGTGTTTATATTCTGCACAACATATTTACAATGAAATCATATTCATGCATATGTTCATGCATATGTTAGCCTTATTTGTAAAAATGGTATTGTAAATATCTTTACAAGATAAGTACTTCTGTGTTGAAAGAAAAACATGTATAAACATTTATACATATTCATTTCATATTACTGTTCACACTTCCTGAACTAGACTTTATGTAAACTCGAAGAAAATAAATCAACTTTTGTTATAAAAAATCAAATATAAAGTCAAATCAAATATGTTTAAGTTGTTCGCTTTCGTGTGGAATTTCTATGTTTTGCGATAAGAAAAGATGCAGATCACGCTTAAAATAGAAGTTATATATTTAAAAAATCGTCAGGTAGCGGGTATATCAGAGTCGAGCACACTCGACTGTAGCTTTTGTGCTTCTTCAGTCCGAGGTAGGGTGATGCACGTTTTTATGCCTGTTAAAAACTTCGGCAGATAGAATGACTGAACGATACTAGCTATACAGACCAGGGATGTGGTAGACTAAGGGGTTTAACAATCCATTGACTAAGCGAAGAACCAATTCGCTCTACAGGAGAGATCATCATCTCTTAAGTACCATCAGACGATGAACTATCAACTAGTTAAGTTGCATCTAGAAAGTAGACTGCAAATAAGACGACAAAACTAGCAAGTACACTCTGTGCGTCTGTGCAGCCTTGGTATGGATGAGGAGGTATTATCTGCACATGTATACCTGCGCAGATTATTAACTCCTCGAACAAGTATCTGATCTGTTTCATTAGGGAAGGAGAACAGCTTTCGCCAGGCTAGAGAGGGACTGTCAGGTACAAAACATACTCTGATCGCAGTACCGCACCAGTTGGAGACACCCTTTGACAATAGTAATAATAATAATTTTGGGGAGATTATTACAATATTTTTTTATATTTCATCTTTGAATGTTTAAAAACGACGTTGATTTCTTATCGAATCTTATTATTCTTATTGTTTTCATAGAAATGCTTGTGGAGCTCTGCGAAATTTATCTTACGGCAGACAGAATGATGAAAATAAACGTGGAATAAAAAATGCTGGTGGAATAGAAGCATTAGTTCATCTTCTTTGTCGGTCTCAAGAAACTGAGGTTAAAGAATTGGTAACAGGAGTTCTATGGAATATGTCTTCTTGCGAAGATATTAAACGGTCAATTATTGATGAAGCGCTGGCTGCTATAGTTTGTAATATCATAAAACCACACTCTGGATGGGATCCTGGCTGTTGTGGCGAGACATGTTTCTCTACAGTATTTCGAAATGCTTCTGGAGTTTTAAGAAATGTTAGTTCAGCTGGCGAGCACGCTCGAGAATGTCTCCGTAACTGTGAACATTTGGTTGAATCTCTGCTGTACGTTGTGCGATCATCAATTGAAAAAAACAACATTGGAAATAAAACTGTAGAGAACTGTGTGTGTATACTACGAAATCTATCGTACAGATGTCAGGAAGTGGAAGATCCCAATTATGATAAACATCCTTTTATTATTCAGGAAAGGGCGATACCATCGTCGTCAAAAGGTAATCAGACACATTTTAATCCCATGTACACATATCTCCTGGTTACATTACCCCTTATTTCTAAACTATTATATTACTATATCATTCTTCTATAGGTGAAAATTTGGGATGCTTTGGAACGAGCAAAAAAAAGAAGGAATTGTCATTGAATGAGTCACAACAAGACTATATATTTTCAACAGAATACTCGAAGAATTCAGGGTCAAACAATCAAACCAATAAAGGATATGAGCAGCTATGGCAACCTGAAGTTGTGCAGTATTATTTGTCCTTACTCCAAAGTTGTTCGAATCCAGAAACACTTGAAGCGGCTGCAGGAGCTATACAAAATCTATCTGCCTGCTATTGGCAACCTAGCATTGATATTCGAGCAACTGTACGGAAAGAGAAAGGCCTTCCCATACTTGTAGAACTCTTGCGGATGGAAGTTGATCGAGTCGTTTGTGCTGTTGCCACTGCGTTACGTAACCTTGCGATCGATCAGAGGAACAAGGAGTTAATTGGGAAGTATGCAATGCGTGATTTAGTCCAAAAATTGCCATCTGGAAACGCTCAACACGATCAAAATACGTCAGACGACACAATCACAGCAGTATTGGCAACAATTAATGAGGTTATCAAAAAGAATCCAGAGTTTGCCCGTTCACTGTTGGACGCGGGTGGTGTCGATAGACTCCTGAACATAACAAGACGCAAGGAGCACTATACTTCATGTGTTATAAAGTTTGCTAGTCAAGTTTTGTACACTATGTGGCAGCACCACGATCTGCGCGAGGTTTATAAGAAGAATGGATGGAAGGAGCAGGATTTTGTTAATAAACATTTTGCAGCGCACAGTACCCCGCCAAGTTCACCAAATAATGCTAACAATACTCTTAACAGGCCAATGGCCTCTCAGGGACGGACGCGTTACGAGGACAGAACCATTCAACGGGTTCCAAACGCTTCTTATAGAAATAAAGAAGGGACGGGAGCAGGAGCAGGAGCTGGAGCTGTCATGTCTAACAACGATTCAGCATTACTCTCCGAAATGGTTCGAAAACAATTATAAAGTGTTTAATTTGTTTGTTAATTATTTGATTAGTTAAAGATATACACAAAATATTCACCTCTTAAAATAACTTAAGAGTTTACAAAATAATTATGATCTTGTTGGGGCTTTATCATTTTACAAATTCGGCTGGCTTAACTCTTTACAGTTAAAATATAATTTTAAATCTAAACATATAATTTTAGTTCGTTTGAAAAAAAAAAACAAAAAATGGGCTGAGAACACACCTATATGTATTTATAAGCACATATCAAAAAGAAAAAAAAATAAATAAATTGATATGCGTGGAATATAGTTTGAGGTATGCAAGTTTACTTTCATGCTAAAATTGGGCTAACAAATTATTGAATCGATGTAAATGCAAAAGTAAATCAATTTTATCTTTGTAGATATTTTAAAGCCAGAAAAGTTAACAGATTGCGAACCTTTTTCGAACTATTGATTTGTCAATATATGTATCTTTAAAGAATACCATTTTAACGAACTTACACTGAATAAATTATCGCTTAGATTTAGTATAAGACTACATCTACATAACATATATTTTGAGTTACCCTATGTTATTGTATTAAAATTCGACATTTCTTTTAACAAGTACTCGTTAAGATTTTATAGTATCGATTTAATTAATTATGAGGTGTTTTAATATTACACCTACTATGTGCATTTGATTACAAATAAAAATAAGATTATTCGTGTAAATTCTTTATGTCTTGATCTTTAAAAACCTTTATGGTTGCCTCATTGTTTCAATGGAAACAAACAAAAGAAGTGATGCGATTTTGATGATAAACATGATCATGTATAAGCCAAGGTCCATAATCAATTTTCCTTATAAATTATTAATCACAATTAAATTGGTATTTTTCTACTTTTTATTCAGTTAAAAAATATTTTAAGCCAAAAATTTGAAAAAAGAAAGAATTCATAGAAAATAAACAAAAACGGTTCTTGGTTTAAGGATAGTGAAATTGGTGTATACAGGATTTGGGCGATACCTTAAAAAGTAAAAAAAAAAAAATTTTTAGAAGAATGCGAGGAAAGATGAATCTAGTGGAAAGACATTTTATCGATAACAATTCTGCTAAAACATGGTATTTATTTTCTACCAAAAACTAATCGAATAATTTGGTGTGTAATCGGAATGTCTTTTTAGTAAACTAACTATCGAATGTGTAAAATTATCTTATTCCATCCCTGGCAGTATAAGTCGGCTTTTACATTGTTTTTCAACAGCTTTGTGAAAATGCTCAGATAAAATAAACATTTAAAATGGATTATGATATCTTACCTGAGCTTGGTGGTAATATAATTTAAACTAAATAGTTGCAGTTCTCTTTTTTAATCAAATACTTGTGCTTGCAATCGGTGTACTCCATTATACAATTACAATTGGTTTATATTCTGCACAACATATTTACAATGAAATCATATTCGTATATGTATAAGTACATATACATATGTATAAATGTTTGTGTAAACATACAAATGTTCATGCATATGTTAGCCTTATTTGTAAAAATGGTATTGTAAATATCTTTACAAGATAAGTACTTCTGTGTTGAAAGAAAAACATGTATAAACATTTATACATATTCATTTCATACTTGAGAAGCATCATGAAGTCTATAATTAATATGTGTATGTGTTCATATGTACATACATATGTATGTGTTTGCATACGAATATAATGTTTTGCATATGTTTGTAAAAATGCGCTTAATATATAATATATATTTGAGTCAATTTTTAAATGTGTTTATTGATATAGATAAAATGTGAAGAATTGAGGATTTTGTGAAAATTTACTTTATTTAATTTTTATACCCTTGCAGAAGAGGGCTTGTATATTTTGCTCATACCTTTGTAATGCATAGAAGGAGATTCCCAATAAAGTATTTAGCATATTTAGCATTTTTTAGTTCTACATATCTTGATAAAACTCGAAACACTTGCTTCTAGTGCCTGTTAATACTATAAGTCGGAATGAGATGCATATCATATGTATGTATTGCCATAGAGAACGCGAGAATATTGTTAAATCTTAAGACAATACAACTAATCACAAACATCATCAACATCGGACAAATACTTACCTTTCTAAAACCCTGTAATCTTTTTTGAGTTACTGCAGCTAAAATCTACCACATTTCAATTATAATTGTATTATAACCTTGCAGGTGCCCACCTCATCCGATCGTTCAGTTACTAGTTATACTCATTGTTACTCATTGTTCCTACAATGTCCGATTTTAATGAAAGTGAAAACTATTCAACGTACCCACAATGCTGGTCCTCATATGGCAGCTATATGTTATGTCAGATTTATAAAATTTTATATGCCTTTTATTTAATAACAAAATGACGACTTAATCTGCAATATATTAAAATAACAAAAAGAATTGGTCAATAAGTTTTATGCCGGCTATACGATATATCGGTCCGATCCGGCTCGTTTCGACTGACATATCTACAGCATACAACAATATGAATCAAGTTCGTCAAGATAGCACTAAAACTGAGAGATTAGGACAGATAGACATAGCTAGATCGACTCCTGTTGATCCTGATTCAGAGTATATATATACATATGTATATAAAGAAGTAATTATACCAATATGCAAATTAAAGATGTATTAGGTTTACATTAAATAAATAAATAAATACTAAAAAAATAAATATGTATATTTGTATAAGGCATAAGTAGGAAAATAAGTATGTTTGTATAAGACAGCTCCGTCTTATACCGCCATTCGCTGTGTCCGTTTCGAAAGTCTGGATTTTTGCAACTGGCACGAACGTTTATTTATAAGAAGAAAATCAAGCATATTTAAAATTGTTAGTTCTACATTGACTGATCACGGAAATAGGTGAATTGCAACTCCTAAGGAAAGCATTGAATCTACAATCTTCGGCTTTGGCATTCAGATAATAATAGAATATGATTTATATACATACATATGTATGTGAACTAAATATTGATAAACTCTTATTTTCAGATTTATTATCACTAAGTTGCAATGAAAGGCTTCAACTTTTGGAATCACTTTTAAGTGAACCGGATGGCGATAAAAAGTTGACTCAAAGTTTAAATTTGGAGGATAATTTTAAAGGACATCAATTCTCTTTGGATGCTTTATTGGATACATTTATCTTACTCTACGATGAGTGCAGCAACTCCTCACTCCGTAGGGAGAAAAGTGTTTCGGATTTTCTGAAGCTTGGTTTGTTTCTTATAATTATTATTCCTTTGAAGTTTTTTTTTTTTATCTATTTAACATGTTTTGCAGCGAAACCATTTGTTCACATAGTCAGGAAACTTCGATTAACGCGTGATGATTTTGAAATATTAAAAATTATTGGACGTGGAGCATTTGGAGAAGTTTGTGTAGTTCGTATGATATCATCCGAAAATATATTTGCAATGAAAATATTAAACAAATGGGAGATGCTTAAAAGAGCGGAAACAGCATGTTTCCGGGAAGAAAGAGATGTGCTTGTACTTGGAGATCGTCAGTGGATAACAAACTTGCATTACGCCTTTCAGGATAATATTAATTTGGTAAGCTCTTAATACAATATGTAATGTAATATGTATCTATGCATGTATTGCCCGATCAAATTGAAATTTGGAGAAGAGCTACATAAAGTTGTATCTTCATTCTCAAGGTAGGGGTATTTTAAATAGGAGGTGTACTTAAACTAACATTTAAAATTAGAATTTAGTGGATGACGAACAGAAATTGAATCAGTTTAAAAATTCCAACAGACAAGGTAATTATGGGATTAAATCTGAAAGCACAAATATATGAACTGTGGATTTCAATTTTGAAAATTGTTGAGAGCAATTCTATTTTACTTTTCTTAAAAAATGTCTAAATTTTGACCATACGTAAGTAAAATGGCTATTTTTTCCATAAAAAGGATATATATGCATGCTTATTGCTTCATGTAATTTTAAAACGCAAGTTTTTAAAAACATATTAGGTTCGCAACTAAGTTCTTGCTGTTTTTTTGATAAAAATTCAATTTTATTATAAAACCAGTAAGAAAAGCAACAGTCGCGCAAAACGCGACAGTGGGATACCCTTCGACCTATGTTCCCGTGTAGTTTAATTTGTTAAATTCATACACATATGCATACGCACATGCTTTGAAATTAATCCCGACAGATGGCGCTCGCGCTTCGCGCTCGCCCGCCTCTCTTGTTAGCTGACAGAAGCACTTGGTGTTATGTTCATACTTTCTTAAATAACTTCTGTGATTATTGTCCGATCGGATTGTAATTTGGAGACTACGTAGATATTTCATTCAGCTTAGTATATGTTAAAGTCAGAAAGTTGTATCTTTTATACAGCGCTTACAAATTGAGTTCAAAAATTAAATTATTGATTTGTGGGGGCGGTGGGCGTGGCACCTAACATTTGAAATAAACTTGATCTGCGCCGAGTACATAGGAACCTTCATTCCAAATTTGGTGTCTCTAGCATTTATAATAGCTGAGATCTGTGTGTTCATCTGGACATCCGGACATCCGGACATCCAGACAGACAGACATGGCTCAATCGACTCGGCTAGTGATCCTGAGCAAGAATATATATACTTTATGGGGTCTGCCACGCCTCCTTCTGCCTGTTACATACATTTGCACAAAGTTAGTATACCCTTTTTGACCATTTTCAATGTTCGAAGGGTATAAAAACTATTACGAATGGATAATTCAAAGTATTTTCCATCGCTAGACAGAAGTTTTTGCCATCTTTCTGGCGGAGCTTGAATACCTTCATGTTAAAAGTGTTCGTCTTTTAAGGTCATCCATCTAGCCATTTTTCAATGTCTTTATACTTCTTGGAAATGCTGATCCGCCAGGCCATGTGCCATCGAACGAAAAAAGGGATATCCAGGCGGGGGTGGGGTCAGACTTCCTATTAGAGCGTTGCCAAGTAGATTTAAACAGCCTTTGTAACGTGAATACGAGTTTTGTCATGCAGTAAAATCACTTTATCGTGCCGTTGCTCGTTTTATGCCCTACCTGCAGTGCTTGGCTCAATCGCATCAAATCACAATAAAAAACACCTATCTGGTCTTCCTTTTGTGCCACTGGAGCAATTGTTCACAGGCGAACAATCACTTCCCTCTAATGACGATTATTTGTCCTAAAATAAGACATCCATAAATATATAATACAATAACAAAATAACTAATATTTTTAAGTGGTTTGTTTACCATGTGTCTAAGCTTGACGTTTTGGATAAGTCAAAATCAATCATCACTTCTAGAGCGGGAACTTAATTGCACACCTAATATACCCATAGGGTAGAAGGCTTTCTAACATTGTGCCAACCGAAAATATATGTAACAAAGTATATATATTCTTAATCAGCATCAACATCCGAGAAGAAGCCATGTCTGTTTCTCTACCTGTCCGCAAGAGAAATACCAAAAAAAATATGAAAAAGTTTTCGAGTTTTGCGCGCAGATCAAGTTTGTTTTGGAAATTGACAACGCCCGCTTCGGTTTATAAAAACCGAATTACAAGCGGAATTTTAATGCAGGACAGTTCATTTTTGGTAAACACAATAACTATCAACGCCCGACTGATTTCTAAACAATTGGTTGCTATTGGATCATTAACATAGAAGTCTTTAAAGCAATCGTTATTCTACAAAATACGCAAAACATAGAAGTTATTTATTTGATTGGGATCCCCATTTATACATTCATGATGCGAAAGGGAATTTGTTTATATTTCTTGGACTAACAACTATACATTGTTCCCTTCTTGGTATTATTTTTTTGTTTTAAAAATGTTTGCTAGCTATGTCCGTATGCTCGTCCGTTGTGTAAAGAAATATACGTTTCCTTACACTTTCACGAGTTTACTGAAACTGATCTTAGAAACCACGTTGGCACATAACTTTTTTTATATATTTATTTATATATCTACGTATCATTGCTGCGTGTGTAAGACGCAGAGCTGTGGAAGTCTATTAAGTAGATATAGGATTGTTTGCGATCCTTTCTTACTAATCGTAAACATGTGTCATAAAATATTGTGGCCGCTCGTAAACGCAGATAAGGGATCGCTGCATGCGACGATATCGTTGACACCTGATATTCTTGCTCATAGCACAGAAGTGTAGTGGAATACAGTGCCGTGCTGTGCAGTGCAGTGCTACTACATGTTCATGCTAGTGCTTGAACAGGTTGTATTATTAGTTTTGAAATGCTGTACGTTAATATTTATATTTTATTATTCATTGCAGTACCTGGTTATGGATTATTACTGCGGTGGAGACTTATTAACGTTGTTAAGCAAATTTGAGGATAAACTTCCTGAGGACATGGCAAAGTTTTATATAACTGAAATGATATTGGCAGTAAATAGTATACACCAACTGAAATATGTGCATAGAGACATTAAGCCCGACAATGTATTGTTAGACAAACGAGGTCATGTACGATTGGCGGACTTTGGTTCATGCTTACGATTGGATAAAGATGGTACCGTACAGTCAAATGTTGCTGTAGGCACTCCCGACTACATATCGCCAGAGATTTTAAGGGCCATGGAGGATGGCAAAGGGCGTTATGGAACCGAATGTGATTGGTGGTCTCTTGGTGTTTGTATGTACGAAATGCTCTATGGAGAAACGCCATTTTATGCAGAGAGTTTAGTTGAAACCTACGGAAAGATAATGAATCATCAAAATTGCTTTAATTTACCCACTCAAGATACACTTCATTGTAAATTATCTGAATCATCTAAGGATTTACTGTGTAAACTTATATGTATACCCGAAAATCGGCTTGGTCGACGAGGATTAAAGGATTTTATGGAGCATCCATGGTTTGATGGAATTGATTGGAAGAATATTCGAACCGGTCTGGCACCCTACATACCTGAAGTATCGAGTCCAACAGATACATCTAATTTCGACGTGGATGATAACGATGTCAGATTAACGGATTCAATTCCTCCCTCTGCAAATCCAGCATTTTCAGGTTTTAATTTACCCTTTATTGGGTTTACTTTCTCGCAAAATCTTTCAAAAATCGACTCTAAGAAAACAAATCAATTCATAGAATATGGAAAGTCGGTTGACTGCTCATCGCTGAGCAGTGAAATATCCAAAGATACGGAAACTTCAAATGAATCGATGAATAAACAATTAAAAACACTAACAGACCAATTAGCGCACGTTAAACAGGAGAAGATTGAACTATCAGTTAAATACAATGAAATATTGGAACGTCTTCAAGTTCAAGATTCTGAATTGAAGGAAGCTATTTCTCAACGTAATGGTGCAATGATGGAATATTCGGAGGTAACAGAAAAACTAACTGAACTTAGAAACCAAAAACAAAAACTCTCAAGACAAGTAAGAGATAAAGAAGAAGAACTTGACGCCGCAATTCAAAAGAATGATAGTTTGAGGAACGAGTTACGTAAATCGGACAAGACTAGAAGAGAACTGGAACTGCATATTGAAGAAGCAGTAAACGAAGCATCTAAAGAAAAGAAAATAAGAGAACATGCTGAAGAATGTTGTAGAAAACTTCAAAACGATTTCAGAAAATCTGTTACAAATGTGGATACATCAGGGCCTATAAATATCAATTCAGGCATAGCAACATACGAATTAGAGCGAATTGAACTTCAATATGCGGAACAATTGTCTCAACAGCAATCACGTCACAGTTTGGAACTGGAAGCTCTGCGGGATCAACTCAGTGAGTTAGAGACTTCGAATGCAATACTTTCTAAAGAGTTGCAGCAAGTACATGAAAAGTTACAGTCTACTTCAATTGAGGATATTAATGATACAGCAGAAACAATTCTAGAGTTGCACAAGCGATATGATTCAGAGAAGTCAACATGGCTTGAAGAGAAGCATAAGCTAAGTACTGAGATAAGTGCAAAATCAAAGAATCTGAGAGACCTACAAAGTGGAGAAGTTGAAATACTGAAAGAGTTGCAAGTGAAACGTGAAGCCATAAATCATTGGGAGCTGCAAATGGCTGAGATCATTCAATGGGTTTCAGACGAAAGAGATGCTCGAAGCTATTTACAAGCTCTGGCTACTAAAATGACGGAAGAAATTGAATACCTTAAGCATGTTGGAACATTTAATAATAATGCAGTAGATCATAAAAACTGGAGAAATCGCAGATCACAAAAATTAGATAAAATGGAGTTACTTAACTTGCAAAGTGCTCTTCAGCGTGAAATTCAAGCCAAAGCATTTATCGCAGAAGAGCTAAGTCAAACCAGAGCTGAACTGATTTCTACTCAAAAAGAAGCATGTGATTATAAAAAGAGATGTGATTCTATTTTGTATGATTTAAAAAAGAAAGAAACCGAACTGCGAGATTTACAAAAAGTGGATCTTGAATATTCGGAGGCATTTCTAGGTAAATCGTCTCATCAAAACAACTCCTTTTTCAAGGATATGTCTATTACGGCTGATATGATAGACTCTGCCGAGTCGTATGTTAATGACACTAAGGAGAATATATCATCCTCATCAAACTTGTTTCAATCATCAAATTCTGGAATACTCTTTAATTATGAATCGAAATACGGCCATAAGACAGCTAAGGACAATATAAGTGCAAAAAATTCAAGTATTAACGATGAAATTCGATCTGAAAGTAGTTTGAATTACGACGAAATAAAAAAGAAACCTAGTAGCAATAATTCGATTCATCAATTTCTTGTACGCACATTTAGCAGCCCCACTAAATGCAATCACTGCACGTCATTAATGGTTGGATTGACAAGACAAGGAGTCGTTTGTGAAATCTGTGGCTTTGCATGTCATACTATTTGTTGCCAAAGAGTACCAACTATCTGCCCAGTTCCTATTGATCAAACCAAGCGACCTCTCGGCATTGACCCTACCCGAGGAATTGGCACAGCATATGAGGGATATGTTAAAGTACCAAAATCTGGAGTCATCAAAAGAGGCTGGATTCGCCAATTTGTAGTCGTGTGCGATTTTAAACTGTTTTTATATGATATTTCTACCGATCGTTGCGCTCTACCAAGTGTCAGTGTATCGCAAGTGTTAGACATGCGGGATCCTGAATTCTCTGTTGGCGGAGTTCGAGAAAGTGACGTTATTCACGCTGCTAAAAAAGATGTACCATGTATTTTTAAGGTAAGCATTACATATAAAATAGTACAATATTTTCTTAATATGTATTTTATTGGGTTCGTTAAGAGTAAAATATGATCTTATTGCTTTACTAAGGTGTGCAACATGGTCTTTTGTGTTGGTTAGAATGTGCGTAACAGACAGAAGAGCACATCTGTGAACCTATATGTATTCTGTATTGGCATTAAGTGCCGTTCATATATATATATAATAGTTTAACAGATGTTAATAATTTATAGCTTCGTTAAGAGTAAAATATGATCTTAATGCTTTATTAAGCTGTGGAACATGGTCTTTTGTATTTGCTGGAATGTGCGTAACAGACAGAAGAACACATCTGCGAACCTGTATGTACCCAGCGCAGACGCTTGGTTAAATGAACAAGATAAACAATGGAGATATTAAAAATTAAAATTTCCTAATCAAAACGATTTTTTAAATATTTAATTTCTATGTTTATCACATTTTGTTTTGCATACTCTGCAACACTTAAATAACTTCGTAACAAATCGTAACAAACATCATTAGGTAAGTTTTAGTTATTGTTATGAAAGGGGCGTGGCTTTTTTAAAAACAATCTTTAACTTTTTTTACCGCTCAAAGTCGGAAAGACCGGCAGATAGACATGTACCATATGTACTTTGTGGAGTCAGAGACTCGTCCTTCTGTTTGTTGCATTCATTTTCGGTTGGCAAATAAATAGAATACCCTTAAACCCTAAAGGTATAATAAAACTGTGAAAATACTAAATAATTATTTTTTAATTTTTAGATTAAAACTGCTCTAATTGAAAATGGAATCTCATTAAACACATTGATGTTAGCTGATAATGAATCGGAGAAATCGAAATGGGTGATTGCATTAGGCGAACTTCATCGAATTTTGAAAAGAAACAATCTACCGAATACAGCTATTTATAAAGTCAACGAAATATTGGACAATACATTATCAATAATACGCAATGCACTGTGTTCAGTTATAACCTATCCTAATCAAATTTTATTAGGCACTGAAGATGGATTGTTTTACCTAAATTTGGATCAATATGGTGAGTAAAGTATAATCGAAACAATTAATTTTCAATACCTTCTAAATACCAACAATTGTTTTCTGTTGTAAGCAGTAGCAAAGTTAGCTATTCTATTATGTAAGCTATTCTTTAATATGTTCACTAAACATTGAGACTTACTTCTGATGTTAATTTTAGTGCGCTCAACTCACTTCTTAAGTCCAACAGTGTTTCTACTGAAATGTCATACTCATTTTAGCCTAAAATCAAAATGTCGAAAAAGCGGGACTTACATAAATCTGTCGCCAATTTGTTTGGACCACTCAGTGCGACTTTATTTTCGTGTTTTATAGGATTGCCGCAATGGAATAGAACCCAAAAATAAGATCATACCTGGTCGACCATCAAAATAAAGTGCCAAAACAAAGAAAAAACTGTTGTCAAAACTGCAAAAATTAAGGTTGGTCAATCAACCCGCACGAAAATGTTGATTTTCAAAGTCTGTCGTTCACAATATTTTAAAGAAAAACGACGTTATACTCGTATATCGTTAACAATTCGAAAAAAACCAAAGAGCTGTCATGCAGTTCGTCGTGAACATTGGATTGGCTGAACAATCAAAAAATACCATTTGTGCCAAAAGGACAGCACCCCAAACGTGCCAAATCGAACATTTCTGGGCAGTTCTCAAAAGTATGGTGTATGAAAAGGACTGAAGTACAAAACGAGCAACAATTGTTAAATTGAACCAGCGAAAGTTGAAAGAATACGATATAAGCACCGTCCAGAAATCGAGACATTCGCTTACGAAAAAATCATAGACAATGGTCCATGAAGTGTTATCTAAATGTATTTTGTATTTACCAATAGACTTAAGTATCAAATAAATATACTTTTTAATTCAACTGCTATTTATTAAGCAGCGTAAGCCAGAAATTAGTCTCAATGTTTACTGGACAAATGTTATTCAATTATCTCTTTTTGAATGCGTGTAAGAATCCTCTGTAATATATGTTGGATCGGATAATTTTGAATTATCTCAGGGGCAAATTATAAAAAAAACAAAAATATTTTTATAAACTTATAAACTAATACAAATAACATTTGTTTTTCTTTAGAAATCGCACGTATTGGTGAAACTAAGAAGATACTACAATTATGGTATATTGAAGAAGAGCAAATAATTGTTATTCTTTGTGGAAAACAGCGCCATTTGAGACTTCTACCTATTAGAGCATTGGAGGCAAGTGATGTGGAATGGATTAAAGTCATAGAGTCTAAAAACTGTATTTCTGCTTGTACTGGAATCATTCGCCGATACCCTAATATTGTCTACTCGTTTATTATTGCACTAAAAAGACCAAATAATCATACACAAATTATCGTTTATGAAATAAATCGAACGCGAACAAGGCACCAAAAGACTTGTGAATTTACCATCGGATACTTAGCACAACACCTTCAAATTTTATCAGATATGCGCCTAGTTGTTGCTCATCAAAGTGGATTCACAGCATACTTCTTGAGAGGAGAAGCCACAGCTATGTGTAAGTTATTCATAAAAACCAAATGTCTTTATCAATTAATAGATCATTTCTTATTTTATTTTTGAATCTAATTGTTATTTACAGCTTTAGTTCATCCAGAAAATCAATTGTGCGCCTTTTTAAATTATTCTGGAGTCGATGCTGTTCGAGTAATTGAAATATTGTGCCCAACGGGTGGAAGTTTTGGAGAATACCTATTGGTATTTCAAACTCTCGCTATATACGTCGATTTACAAGGAAGAAAATCTCGAGATAGGGAAATAATGTATCCAGCTTTCCCCACATATATAAGTAAGTTGCTTAAAATAAAATTTTTTTTTTAATTTACAAATTGAATTTCAACTAGTTAACGGTAATTGAATCGCCATTTAAAATGTTTATCAATTAAATTATGTTTAACATGTTAATATTATTTATTTTTATGTGTTTCTAGCATATTCTGATGGTCATTTATTGGTGTTTTCGGAGACACATTTGGATATATTCAATACTCAAACTTCTGAATGGGTTCAGTCGATTGGTATTAAACAGTCACTACCTTTAAACAACATCGGTAATGTTGTTCTAACATCCATTAATGATACACCTTTGGTTGTCTACTTGGCCAACATTCACACGAGTAAGTTATACTTTTAACCATGTTATGTCTGTTCTAAGTATAAGATATGATAATTTTAAATCGGTGGCTAATAACAAACTCAAAATGATGGTTATTTATTTGTTATTTATATTATTTATTTATATTTTAGAAGGACAACTGCAACATCGGGACGTGGAAAGAAAAGGAGTTGGAAACATTAAGCGTAGATTTTCTATAAGAGAAATCAACAAAACAGTAAAAAGGTAAACTAATATTATTATTGGTTTTATCGTATGCACATGAATGTCTCCATATAAGTGGACAAGTCCTAAGCTTATGTATATTTTGCGTACACACCTTCAAAAATACTGCAAAAATAAACAAACAAGCATAAATTGTCGTGCAGGAAAGAGACTTTAAGACTTTGACTTTGAGCCGTGCAATAAATGTAATTTCATCTATTATTTCATGTACTCAGAACTCCGTCCATAGGTTAAAATCTTCAGAAAGAAACTTTTCGAAACATTTTTTAACTGTGTGGAGGCTGAAGCACTGTCCAAATTAACCTCGCAAATATCTTTCATTACAGCGCCCCCAATATTTCCTTTGCGGAATTCGTATAACATAATATGACAAATATGCTCTTTTGCGTTGTCTATCTTCAATACGTCTTTTCACTAAGCAACTCAAAACTAAATGAAATGATTTTATGCTTGATCGACAGTGCGGACTGTCACCTTTCCAACAATATATAATATTTCAATCTTTCACGAGCGCCACTCCCAAACGGTTTGAACGACGCCTAACGGAATCGGGCACTTTTGCACTCATCCAATAAAATTGTATTCCTGGAAAATTTATCAATAACACAGCCCCACAAAAAAAAAAAGTGTCATGATCTGGGTAAGCGGCATATGCAATTATATGTATTTTGGGTCACTGAATCCGAATTTGGGGTCAGAAATTCTCCATCACGTCTAGATTTCGACGTAACCTCAAAAAACTGAAAAAGATTTGAATATCCCCCAAGAGATATAGAATCCTGATCTGGGAATGCGATATATGTTTTAACATGTATTTTGTCCGTCCAAGTCTGAATCCGAAGTCAAAATTTACGTAGCACATCTGAGTTTCGACTTAACCTCAAAAGACTCGAAAAATTTTTGAAGCCCCAAAAAAGAATGGGGGGTCATGATTCATGATTCATGCGATATATGTTTCTATATGTTTTTAGACCTTCCAAATCCGAATCCGAAAACAAAACCAGCCTATCACGTCAGAATTTAAACCTAACCTACAAATTTTTTTAAAAACTTCCAAAATTTTTAATTTTTTTTTAACATTGGATTTGAATTTAATATACAAAAAGCTTTTCTGTTGGTATACCCCCTTTAAGGCATTGTTTTATCGGTATTCAAAATAGGTTGTTATGAGTAATGATTTATTACTTCAAAACTGTATTTTAACTAATAAAAAACATAAATTAAATACGTAATTCCACATATTAGCACAAATGCAGTAATAAATTATCAAAAAAATTAAAAATTTTTGAAGTTTTTCAAAATTTTTTTAGGTTAGATTAAAATTTAGACGTGATAGGCTGGATTTGACATTGGATTCGGATTCGGAAGGTCAAAAAACATATAGAAACTTATATCGCATGACCCGATCATGACCCCCATTATTTTTTGGGGTTTCAAAAATTTTTCCAGTTTTTTGAGGTTAAGTTAAAACTCAGACGAGCTACGAAAATTTTAACTTCGAATTCGGAATTAAAAGGACAAAATACATGATAAACCATATATCGCATGCTCAGATCAGGATTCTATATCTTTTGGGGAATATTTTAAGGTTTTTTAGTTTTGTGAGGTTATGTCGAAGTCCAGACGTGGTGGCGAAATTCGGATTCAGCGACCCAAAATACATATAACTGCATATGCCGCTTACCCAGATCATGAAACTTTCTTTTTTCTGGGCCTGTGTAATCAATAAGATCTAAGTAAAGCAATATTATTATTATTATAAAGTAGCAAGAACCTATGTATATTTTGTGCTGCACACACCCTTAAATTGTTTTTAATGATATCATAGTGTCCTGTTTTGAACGAAACACAATGGAAAGTCTGCCCAGCGCTCTGCCGGGCGCTTGAAAAAATACTATCTTAGCGCTATAACTTTCTAACGACATTACATATCGAAAATTTTTCTAACAACATAAGTTTTGCATTTCGGGGAAATAAAAGTTTGCCATGAAGCAAGTTTTTTTACTTCAACCAACATGGATCCGAGATAAACGCGTTATATATGTATTTGCACTGGAGAATGTGCCTACAAGAAACTCCCATTCGAAAACTATACATCGTATTCTTTTCCAGATACATACATATGTACATATATGAATATATAGGACAGATGCCCATGCCAAGCAGGTTTAAATAAAAAAACCCTTAACACTTATGTATATATATTCTCTTATATAATTTTCAGCGATCGTCGATCAAAAATGATATCTGGTCCAACTAATTTCAACCACATCTCACACATGGGACCTGGTGATGGAATTCAAAATCAACGGCTGCTTGATTTGCCCACTACTTTAGAAACAGCTGAGCATACCAATAAACAACTTCTATCTTCATTGAATTCCGTTAACCAGTTAAGAAAATCGAATTTTCTTGAGCAAAGTAAGTACACCCCATAACACCAGCATCATAAATAAATCTTACATTTTTGCAATCAAAAGAAGACCAACTCCTGTTCCTGTATTACTCAAAATGCAAAAAAGAAATCAATTTAATCTCTTGTAAATCTGTGAAATTGTTAGAATTCTATTTAATACAATACTTTGTTGTGGTTTAGAAGACCATACATTATACAGCTGAATCCGAATCCGGGGTTAGCAATTCTCCATGACGTCTGAATTTCGACCTAACCTCAAAAAACTAAAAACCATTTGGATATTTCCTAAAAGATATAGAATGCTGATCTGGGCATATGAAATATGTTTTAACATGTATTTTGTCATTCCAAGTCCGAATTCGAAGTCAAAATTTACGTAGCACGTAGCGGTTTCGAATTAACCTCAAAAAAGTCGAAAAGCCCCAAAAAATAATGGGGGATCACGATCGGGTCATGCGATATATGTTTCAATATGTTTAAGACCGTCCAAATCCGAATTCACTGTCAAAACCAGCCAATCACGTCTGAATTTCAACCTAACCTAAAAAAATTTTGAAAAACTTCTAACATTTTTAATTTTTTTGATAATTAATTACGACATTTATGCAAATATGTAGAATTTATGTTTCTTATTAGTTAAAATACAGTTTTGAAGCAAAAAATCATTACTCATATGAATCTATTGCGAATACTAGCATTAAAATAATGCTCAAAAGGGAGTATACCAACAGAAAAGCTTTTTTTATATTAAATTTAAATACACCCTAATCCAATGTTAAAAAAATTAAAAAATTTTGCAAGATTTTAAAAAAATTTGTAGGTTAGGTTAAAATTCTGACGTGATAGGCTGGTTTTGTTTTCGGAGAATTTCTGACCCCAAATTCGGATTCAGTGACCCAAAATACATATAACTGCTTATGCCGCATACCCAGTTCATGAAACTTTTTTTTGAGGGGCTGTGTTATTTACAAAATTTAGTTTATAATTATTGTAAAATTGTTAAGAGCATTGCATGGATAACTTTATGAGTAGGTAAAGTTTTCGAACCAATAATTTATTTGTTATTTATCATTACTATTTTTTATTCTATATATCTATATGTGCGTTGCAAATTGGTCAGAATAATATTAATACACGTACCTTAAGATATTTATATAGTGTTCAATCTGTATATTGATTTATAAATTTTAAAATTCTATATTTAAGGTGACGGTATCTCTGAGGATTTTGGTAATGATAACATACCGTCTAGAACTCCCAGCCCAATGGGAGCGTTGCTTTTTGATGACTTAAATAATATAGATTAACTTGTAATACTCATATTTATTCCCACAGATTTCGAATAAAATTTGTCATATAAAATTGGTATCTGTTCTGTTTGTTTATTATTTAAAATCTTTACGAATACTATAATAAAAGACTCTAAGTCCCCCAGCGATAATCCAATATAGGAAAACGATAAAATTGCCAAAATGTGAATAGCAGCTAGGACACAAGTATTTCTGCTCTATTTCATTCCTTATCCTCTGTAAATATCGGTATATTTCTGGTTTTAGTTCACTCTTAAACGTTCGGTCTTTTAAAAAAGTCAATGCTTCTGTGTGTCGGAAAAAGTTGGCTTCGATAATGTATCTGCATTTTGTTCCGAACCGTTCCAGAATGTAATTAAGCGTTATAATATAATGCAAATGTTGAATACTGTTCATTCACCACAACAGAATGCCTTTCAGTGTGTTAAATGCTTTAACATATGTAGTTGCATAGCGAGAAATGACGTTATTTAACTTTGCAAAGTCTGCCTTCATGCTCTAAAATCAATATTCACTTCGAAAGTGGGTTGGTAAGAATCTTCAGGTAAAGAAGACCTGTTTAAAGTTAGTCTGTACGGATCAGAGACAAATCATAAAATCATTATAACTTTAAGGCATCAGTAAATTCCCCTCAACAGTAGCTGCCTAGTTACAAAAAAAGATCACTCTCTGGTAACAGGTTGAAGACAGTTCCGACGGGTGTTGCAAGAAGACTGAGCATTCCCATGACGGCGGAATATAGGAGCAGATTATATAAACATAAGCCGGCAAAGTGTAAGGGAATTCAAAATAGTTTTTATTTTAAGTTCACGTTGAGAGGGCTTTGCTTGGCAAATTAAGAGTAGTCGGTTTGCGATTCTTTTTTTTCTTTTGCCTCAAACTCTTTAGCCACAATTTGATCCTTGCCGCATTAACATGCAACACTATCCTGCACATCAGAGCACTGCTTTTGACAGGTCTTTTTATGGCAGACCATAGCTGGTAAAACAAAAACAAATACAAAGAGAAGTTAGAACTGGCGGAACTTAAGAGAAAGAGAGAAGACATAACATAGACATAAGACATTGACTTAACTCTCGTTACCAGATCCCTTTGACCTCATATTTAACACGAAAAGTTCTTCTCCTACTTGGAATCCCGGGAAGAAATCCAGATGTTCACCGTAAGACAAGCTATGCGGTGGGCTCTCCCATTCGAGGCAACCTCAAGAGCTAGAAGTTTCAGTAAACAGGATTAGCGGCTCCATGAGCCAAGCCCGATAGATCTAGCTCATGGTGAGTCAGAGCAATCCTCTTCTTCTTAGGTGGACATTACAACCCGTCATCAGGTTACGGCCGATCTCAACATCAAGCGCCACGAGTCTCTGCTTCTTGCGCGCCTCCTCCAATTGGTTACATCAAGCGCAGCCAGGTTTTCCTCCACTTACTCCATCCATCGGAGCCACGGTCGTCCCCTTAGTCACCCAACATCAACTCTCGTCTCAAACCTTCTTCACTGGAGCGATAAGTACGACATGTCCAAGCCAGCTCATTCGTTGTATTGTAATGCGCCAGACTACTTCAATGTCGTCGTAGTGCTCATACAGTTGGTGGTTTATTCGAATGCGAAAGTCATCCCCAGTACGATCAGGACGAAATATCCTGTGTTTTATTTTTAGAGCAATCTACCTTTATAAAACATATTGATTATTGAGAGCAAACGGAAGAACTGTGGTAACTTCTGCAAGGCCATTGTAAACACAAACGAGGAAACGGGTACCAGATTATAATCCTCCTTCAGAAAGCGAATGGGGTGTATACCCTTAATACCTTATATATACCTTAAAGAAACTCAATCTCATATATGAAATTCAATTTCTGGACAGCATGCCTGCCCGGGTAGCCGGGTCCTTGTATGTCCAGAGTAATGCTTCTGATTGTTGTTAACTTGGTGACCTCCAGAGCGATCTCTGGTTCATACAAGTGCAGCCTCCTCGTGGCGTCACCTGAGTAACAATTTTGGCATCCGCTAAATAGTGAGCTAATGTGTACAGCGAGTCATCAGGACGATTAGCGATTGTACGCAGGGTTTGGGACCCGCTACGTAAGAAACACCACCAATGAAAACCAAAACATCAGCATCAGCAAGGATACCCCCCCCGAAAATCGACTACGATTTTACGATTTTACGAATGTCCGGACCCTTATAAGGGAAGGTGCCTCTATCCATTTGGCGGAAACCCTCAAGTCCGTAAATGCTGATAATACCGCTATACAGGAAAAGGTTGTTCCAAACAAACAAGCTGTTATATCTATTACAGCTGCCATGCGGGGAGGCGCGAATTCGGATGCGGGCTTGTAGTTAGCAGGAGGCTTCGCCACCACGTGTCCAGATTCACTCCTGTGGGTGAAAGGTTAGCTACAACCCGTATCAAGGCTAAGTTCGTCAACATGTCGTACGTATGGACGAAGAAGCTCCAGTGAAGAAGGTGTTTGAGACGAGAGTCGATGGATGGACTAAGTGGAGAAGAAACTGGGTGCGCTTGGTGTAACCAATTGGAGGAGGCGGAGGAGGCTGATGACGGGTTGTAATGGCTCACCCAAAAAAAAAAGAAGAAGAGATACCTGCTCAGAAAATCGTGCCAAATCAGTATTGAATAAGACCTAGAGGTACAGTTACTTCTAGAAAGTTGAAATGGATACTTAGCACCTTCCAACTCTATAAGTCTCCATGCCTCGATAAGAGCATGCTTGCTTTCCAGCAACAACCTTTAAAGATTCCTGGTGGTCTTCACTATAAAGTTGGATCATATAAGATGTGCAACAGTAGGAAGGCACCTCTTTGAAATTAAAGAAATGATGTCAATCATTCCAGAAAACTAAGACTGGACTGCTAATCATGGGCACAATAGATCTTATTATAGATAATTTTTTGCAAAAGAGCAAATGTCATCCATGTCATCCATAAACACTTGAATTTGCTTAACTTGAAGTCATGCTACCGCACGTTTTACCATTGAAAACTCACGTACTCGTTCCCATTATTCCTTTTAGAAATATACATCCACTACGACTTTGCAACCGAACAAGACTCTCAGTTAAAAAAAACTAAAATTGAAGACGTACTCTTGCCAAGTATTCCAATCCCAACAGATATGACGTTCAGTTCCCGGCATGACTCACTTTACGAATGACTATGAGAAAAGCACAAGGAAAATTGTTGCAAGTGCGTGGATTAAATTTGGAGAACCTTTGCGTTTACGAATAGAAAAACCTTTAGATTTATTCGTATACGCCCTAGATTGATAGAACTTGTCATATTTAGTTAGCTAAATTTGAAATGTATAATTTTTATTTATTTAAAGTCGGCTGTAGACAGTATCAAGTCCTGCAAAGCCACTTTCTTGTGTTCAAGGAGTGCCAGAAGGACCAACGAAGATCTCCTCAGGCACTTCGCCAACCATAACCTGCTGGACACTGGTCAATCGGCATTGACGAGGCCAGCCGGGACGGAATTGTTGCGCTTGGCAACACTAACTTATCGATTCGGAAGCATTTTCGTCAGCGACCTACGCAAGCCGAGGACAAAGAGCGCCACTACGCAATCTCCGGTAGATCATGAATCCCCAGAGTAAGTGAAGTTCTTCTCGCCTTACCCCCGCCTGGTTCCCTCACAAACAGCATCCGCGCAGTATGACGTTGCATGGAATGAGGACCTTGCAGAGGTAACTATAAGCAAGGCAGACTTTGAAGCGGTGGAGCTGCAGAAGATAAAGGAGTCCAATTTATATGAATTGGACTGCGACGGACAACTAACATCACCAGCGTCTGCGGAGGATGGTGGTATTATGATCTGTTTATGTAGTTATTGTGTTTACCAAAAATGAACTGTCTAGCAATAAAACTACGCTTAGAATTTGTTTTTTATCGGTTGACGGGGGCAGAAGTGGGCGTGGCCAAAATCTAATATTAACTTGATCTGCATGCAATAGTGACACATGTTGACAACAAGTTTTCTAGCTATTATAGTTTCTGAGACCTAGGTTTTCATACGGCCGAACAGACAGACGGACATGGCTGTTGATGCTAATTCTGAATATATACATAGTGTGTGGGGTCTGTCACACCTCCTTCAGCATGTTCCATACATTTTCGTTTGGCGAAAAGTTATTATACCCTTCTACTTTATGGCTCTATATCATGCGATCGTTCCAATACTAGTTATATATTGTGTTCAGTGAAAAGAAACCGGTGAATTTGCATAACAATGTTTGACAATTTTTTTGAACGACCTTAGATTCTGTTATTGCATTCTATCTTTTGTCAGTCGCTTTTAGCTTGCTTTAGAAAAAAAAGCACGAATAATTTTGCTTATATTTGTTTGTTTGGCGGCAATTAAAATATGGAGCCCACAATGGAGCATTTTCGTCATATTTTACTTTATTATCTACATAAAGGAAAAAATGCAGCTCAGATTGCTAAAAAGTAACGTGATGTGTATGGTGACAAAGCCTTAAAAGAAACACAATGTCAAAGTTGGTTTGTCAAATTCCGTTTGGGAGATTTTTCACTCAAATACAAGCCACGTTCAGGTTGGCCAAGCGCATTTGATGATGACAGCAAGGCTTTAATCGAATCGGATCGTCATATAACTGAGCGTGAGATTGGAGAGAAGTTAAATATACCACAATCAACCTTAAATGATCATATGATCACCGGTTTCTTTTCGGTCAACCCAATATAATGGTGCAGAATTTTTCCGATGAGATTCTGCAACGCGTTGACACATCTACATATGTTATTATTTCACATTTTTGTTTAGTAATGTTTATCATTTAATCATGACAATTTATATCAATCCACGAACCTTGAGATTTATTAAACTTGATTACCATAATTCGGGATCGGTCGCTGCAACTTAAAGACTTTCTTCATTAGGGGTATGTTAAGTCTCTGACAACTTAAAATAAACATTGAACGGGAAATTCCAGCTGTATCGGCCGAAATGTGTGACAGAGTTGTCCTAAATTGGTTTCAAAGGGTGCACCGCTGCAAACGTGTCCGTGGCGGCCATATGAACGATATAGAGTTTTATTTTTAAATAGTATTTTTAAAAATCGAAACTTATCGAAGGCTATATCTCCTAAACCAAGCCGAAACTGGAAATCATGTACTTAATATTTTCGTCTTATCTCGTCGATTTCTATAAGGATACTTTTGTAAAATCTTGGTGCTTCCAGAAACAGCAATTTTCCCAGAAATGCATTTAATCCAGAATGCATTCTATAAAAAAATGCACGATATTTAATAGATCAATTTACCTAAAACTTTTAATTTTCGAATTATATAGATTCTTTAACTAAGTAAACATTGTGTCAAAGAATTTAGCATTGTGTTAATAATTCTAATATACTTTACTTTTATACTTTGTTATCGATATCGAAATGACTTGTTAAAATAAAATGTTAATTATCGAGCTATAAATGCTATCCGTGAGAACACATAAAAAGAACATAAATTTCGATTATTGAATAATTCCATTTAATAGTTCCAGTTCACTTCGTTGTGACAAAACTCAAAATGATAGTTTAATTTTATGTTATCATTTGGTCGGAAAAACACAAGAAAGATTGTTTTAAAATTCGATTACCCTGTTAAATAAGAAGTGTAAGTATAATTATTTATTTGCGAACATGCAAAACATACAGTCATTCCATGAGCAAGAATGAATATACCATGTTAATGCTGAAATTTAAGAAAATATTCTTGTGCTTATATATACCAAACATTCGCGCATCAATTGAAAAATACGAATAGACTACTACATTTTTATGTTTATGTACTATTGTGATACGCATGTTCAAACATATTTCATTACATTCCGTAAATTGTTTAAAGTATTATTACAAGATGTACAGTTTCTTTAGTTTGAACTTCAATATGCATATACACGCATACATATATATACATATGTACATGTTTGTACAAATATAATAATTTATTTATTTAAACACCTAAACCCATGTGTTTGATATACTAGTATTTTTTTCAATCATTTACATACATATGTATGTGTGTATGTACATATGTTTATATATATACATATGTATATACATACGCCGATATATTGGTATATAATAATTTGTTTTTATGTTTGCGACCTCTTACCTTAACGTTAACTATACTAATTATAGGCACTTTATTCATTTTTACATCATGTACATTTAATAAATTAATATTAATTTATTTAGTCATGATGAAAATGGAAAGTCTCAGATACTGAATAATCATTCATGCTTAAGTCACATTTTTAACATAATGTACTCAAACCAAGCATTAATACATATGAATGTACATGCATGTGTAGTGAAATATCTAAATATGTGTGTACAATGGATGGTTTCTTCGAATTATTAGTAAAAAATGTTTTCCCCAGACCCAACACATATATACAAAATTGAAGTTTATACATTACTTTTATATTTAATAAATAATACCACCACATTTGTTTTGATTGTGCTTTATGTTAAATGAAGTATAACAAACTGCAACAGCCAACAGGGCTAAATAGTCTTAGTCTTTTTCCAAAATTTTTGTTTTAATTATTTTGGTTATATTTCATTGCATTAATGTCTTAAAATTGTCTGATTAAATCAAGAACGTCGACGTTTTTTTTAACAATGCCATCCTTATAAGGATTTAAGAGTTTTTTTACCCTTCGACCATTGAAAATGGTCAAAAAAGGGTATACTAACTTTGTGCAAATGTATGTAACAGGCAGAAGGAGGCGTCGGAGACCCCATAAAGTATATATATTCTTGCTCAGGATCACAAGCCGAGTCGATTGAGCCATGTCTATCTGTCTGTCCGTCTGTCTGTGTGAACGCACAGATCTCAGCTATTATAAAAGCTAGAGTTACCAAATTTGGCAGGAAGACTCCTGTGTACTATAAGCTGATCAAGTTTATTTCAAATATTAGGTGCCACGCCCACCGCCCCCACCATTCAATAATTTAATTTTTGAACTCAATTTGTACGCGCTGTATAAAAGATACAACTTTCTGACTTTAACATATACTAAGCTTATTAAATTATCTACGTATTCTCCAAATTGCAATCCGATCGGACAATAATCACAGAAGTTATTTAAGAAAGTATGAGCATAAAACCAAGTGCTTCTGTCAGTTAACAAGGGAGGCGGGCGAGCGCGAAGACCGAGCGCCATCTGTCGGGATTAATTTCAAAGCATGTGCATATGCATATGTGTATGAATTTAACAAATTAAACTACACGGGAACATAGGTCGAAGGGTATCCCACTGTCGCGTTTTGCGCGACTGTTGCTCTCGTTACAGACTACAGTTTGTTCCTATATCAAAATGTAGTCAGATGCCATCCGATCGGTTATGTCCCGACAAACAACTCGCCATGATAAGCAACACTGAATGTTTCAGATTCTTTTTTAAATATTTGACTTAATCTCACTCGACATTACTACCATTAAAAATCAAAATAAGCTTGGTTTTAGTATAGTTAAAATATAGTATTATATATATAGTAACAAAGACGATTTGGCGGGTGCTTTGTTTTTTAGTCTCAAGACATTTTAAACAGTAATTTTTATATTAAATATTTTATTTTAGGAACGTCAAAAATGTCGGTACATTATAAATTTAAAAGTACCCTACATTTTGACACGATTACATTTGATGGGCTACATATCTCAGTTGCTGATTTAAAAAAAGAGATTATTCAGCAGAAACGTCTGGGTAAAATTATAGACTTTGATCTTCAAATAACCAACGCCCAAAACAAGGAAGGTAAATATGAGGGAACAATTCAACGGATAAGCGATTATCATAATCTCAATCTATTTTTTGTTTCAGAGTATAAAGATGATAATTTTTTAATACCAAAAAATACAACTCTAATTATTTCGCGAATACCAATCGCACATCCAGTCAAGAAAGGATGGGATCCGTCTGCAGAGAATGCTCCTTCTACAACATCTACCAACAAAGCAGAACATTTGAATATGGACCTTTTTAAAATGCAAGGCAGTGAAGAGGACAAAATACAGGCAATGATGATGCAAAGTACAGCAGATTATGACCCTAAAACGTAAGTATATTTTTAGCATGAATTGGAGCTCGTATGCACAGATGAATAATTATTATTTTCTATTTCAGCTATCATCGAATCAAAGGACAATCTCAAGTTGGTGAAGTGCCTGCATCTTATCGCTGTAATAAGTGTAAACGAGGTGGTCACTGGATTAAAAATTGTTCATTTTCATCTGGAAAGGAGCAATTTGAAGTCAAGAGGACTACTGGGATTCCGAGGTCATTTAGAGGGAAGACAGATATGTAAGTACTGAATGTGCAAGAAGTAAATATAAACAGATAAACTTGTGAATATCATCTTCTAATGCTGAAGGTCGAAAAAAGGGTGTAAATGTATAAACAGGAAAAGGGAAGCGTTAATATTACCTTTTAATTTAATTTCAACTAGGATAATGTAATGTAGCCGATCTAACATTTATTGCAGAAGGTTTTGATGAAAGAGATGAAGTGATCATCAAGTAATCATCACAGATAACATGGCAACGATCATGCAAGCCATAATTATTAGAACGAATTTTCAAAGAGAGAAAATTACGAGTTAATCAAGAATTCGCTTTCTTGCCCATAACCACATCGAAATTAAGCAAAGTATTTAGGTCTTAACTTTGTGCGTAGGCAGACGCCACACACTAGGCAGAGTATGCGCAATATGAATACCTCAGAACGGGATATCGTCTGTTCAGTCGTGTGTCACACACTACGTTTCTAATTAATGAATTGATTTACAGATGTTGCTCGAAGTTTTAGTGTCAAATAATTTGTTATTTATTAAGGAACACTTTGTGATCATGGTCTCTGTAAATTCAGTCCTTTGGGATTGCTCGAGGTGCAGAAAAATATTTTTAATAGACTTTGCTTTTTATAATAAAAATAAATAATTGTTTGTGGTTTTTCGATGATGATTTATTGAACATTATTGAATGAAAATAGCGTGGGCGTATGACGCTAGTCACGAAAAGATTATTATATGAATATTTTTCTTTAAATCTAGTAAAACAAAAAACATTTTATTATTATTTATATTTCTTTTTAGATCAACAGAACCGGAACCTTCGACATATTTATTGTCTACTGAAAAAGAACAAGAAATCCCAGAAGATTTAATTTGTGGAATATGCAGGAATATTTTTGTTGACGCTGTTATGATACCATGTTGTGGAAGTTCTTTTTGCGATGATTGTAAGTTTAAAATATATTTATTTAATATTAAAATATATTTATTTATTATAAACGGTATAACGTGATTTTAAAAACTCATAATTGTTGTTAAATTGTTTGCAGATCCGTTCTACAATAAGGTGTATCTATTCATCAGTTTTTTTCTTTTTTAGGCGTTCGAACATCGCTGCTGGAATCAGAGGAGAGCGAATGTCCAGACTGTAAGGAGAAAAACTGCTCGCCTGGATCTTTAATCCCAAACCGTTTCTTAAGAAATTCAGTAAATGTTTTTAAAAACGAAACTGGATATACTCTAGCATCTTTGAAATCTGGTAAGGAATAAAAATTGGAATAATTTAAATATACTACAGTTTTTTATGCCTTTGACAATAATTAACAAACGTGATTGTTGACCTGGCGTTGAAATTTCTAATAATAATTTCTTGGACAGTATTATTACTTATAATTTCTACATGCTTATTATCTTAGAGTGCAGTGTGCTTCACTCTAGCTAATTTAACTTAATAGAGATTACACACTGTACTTTAATACAATATATACCCATAGGGTATAAGGGTATTCGTCTGACTGTCCGTATGAAAGCCTAGATCTATAGGACTATAAGAGCTGGGGCTTCAAAATTTGGTGTCAATATTATTACATATTTTAGATTTGGGACACAATATATGAGGCACTAGTTATTTGTGTACATTTGCACAAAGTATATTAATTGTTCTAGGTGGGGTGAAAAGTAACCTCCTTGGAAATACAAAAAACATATTTTTTAAATGTTTTTTTATTTTATTAAATTTAACCTCTTTTTAGCCCGATACACTTATTCCAGCGATTTTCCAACTTCATGATCCCGTCCGAAAAGTCTACAAAATACTTCATCGCGGTGTCGATAATTTAAAAAAATTCCTCGCGTGAGCTTAATTTTTTATTGACCATCTTTTGAGGTTTGGGAAGAGATTGTAATCTGAGGGAACCAAATCGTATGAAAAAGGGGGATAGGGAAGTAATTGCAGCCCCAAATAATTTATTTTGGCCAAAGTTTCGTCTCCCGTGTTTTTGGTCTGGAGCCAGTTTCGCGGCACTTATCGGCAGGATACCTATTTCTTATGAAAAATCTCGTTTAGAATATGGTTTGTGCGCTCAATACAGATCCTTGTGGTATCTGCTAGCTCACGAAATTTTACTTTCCTGTCTGTCTCATGGATTTTTTCGACATTTTCCTCTGTGACCGCATCCGAGGGCCGGCCGATGCGGCCTTGATCGTAGTGGAGTTGCGGCCACCACGAAACTCTCGAAACCAATAGCCCCATATGGGGCATTAGCCCATAATACATATCCAACTTTTCTTTTGTTTTCCTCGCCGTTTTGCCTCTTAAAAAATGATGTTTTATGAGAAAACGAAAATCGTTTTTGTCCATACTGAACATGATGCCAAATACGTCAGCAACAATAAGCTGTCAAAATAAAACTAATGGCAGTGTCGCACGGAAATTTGGCATGTTTGCCTAAATATGAACGGACTACAAGGCACTATAAAATTTTTTGCAGTAGCAGTGTATTTTGGCGGTCGAGGTGGTTACTATTCGCCCCACCTAGTAATGTATGTTAATTGGTCAGAACATTGTAATACAATTTAATCAGAATCAACAGAGTAACCGACCGTTGATAATTATCAAAAAAATGTGTATGCTAACTTTATGCAAATGCATGCAACAGATAGAAGTAGGCGTGACAGACATCACAAAGTATATATATTATATATATTTATATTCTGGCTTAGGATCACTAGCCGAGTAGATTGAGCCATGTCAGTCTGTACGTCTCAGCTATTATAAAATCTAGAGACACGAGATTTGCCCTGCCAATCAAGTCTATGGCAAATACTTAGCTGACTAAAATATATCTATCTCCTACAAATTTCAATCCGACAATCCGGACAATAACAATAGTGCCCAAGGTTCTTAGCAGTGCTTACATATGTGTTAGGCTGAAGAAGTCTTTCTTTTTGGAATTGTAAGTGTATTTGTAGTTATTGCTGCACATTGTAAATTAGTCAGAATAAGCCAGATCGGACCGATATATTATATTGGATTGACCGAAAAGAAACTCGTGATCATTTAATTATATGATCATGATCACGCTCAGTTACATGACGATCCGTTCCTTTAGAGCCTTGATAACGTCATCATCAACTGAACTTGGCCGACTTGAACATGGCTTGTCTTTGAGTAAAAAATCTCAAGCGGAATTTGACACTGTTTCTTTTAAGGCTTTGTCATTATATACATCACGTAACTTTTAAACAACCTGCAATTTTCCTTTACGGAAATAATAAAGTAAAATATGACGAAAATGTTTTTTTGTTGGCTCCGTATTTAAATTGCCGCCAAACAAACAAATATAAACAAAATTACGCACGCTTTTTTTCTGAAGCAATCTAAAAGTGACTGACAAAAGATAGAATGCAATAACAGTCATAAGCCGTTCAAAAAAATTGTCAAAAAATTTTATGTAAAATCGCCGGTTTCTTTTCGGTCAACCCAATATATCTGCCATACAACCTATCGTATGAATTTTTAAAGATATTGCAAGCAAATTGACTTTATCAGCTTATTTCTATATAATATGTTTTTATAATTTATCAATTATAATAGTATATTGCTGTTAAGAAACAATCCACTGAAAGAAAGACTAGTATTCTTTTTAGAACGAAAAGCCCGAACAGCAATACCGAAGTCACACGAATGTGTTTACACTCGTACCTGAGTCGGCAGAGCTTGTGCTTATGCCCTTCGTCCGTTGCAGTTTGTTAAAAAGCCCTGTGCAAATGTATATAACAGAAAGAAGGAGACGAGGCACATCCAAAAAGTATATATTTCTCAGGATCACTAGCCGAGTAGATTGAGCCATGATCGTCTGTCTGTCCCTCTGTTTGAACGTCGTAATTTTAGGTATTATAAAAGCTAGATACACAAAAAACACTGAAGATTCCTATATACCATACGCTTCTCAGTTTGTTTTTTGGATACAACTGCCTACGACAATCTGTAATTTGGGATTATTAAGCAAAGTCACATTGTAATAAATAAAAATTAATCCTATATCCTAGTGTTTTACTTTCGGGTGCCGTCGCCTATTCCTTTAGTCTGACTTTCTGTTTTAAATTTAATTAATAATTATATTGTAAAACTTATACTTTATTTATTTTCGTTCTTTCATGTTTATTCGTGTGGCGCTTTCTCGAGAGAGTCATCGCACTTCCTCTACCGTGCACGGTCGATGACCATTTATCGAGTGCCCGTTTTTATCGATAATTACAGTGTTACCTTATCTTTAGCTTATATTATATTTACACTATTTACAATATAAATATGCTCATCTCGACTATTAATTGTATCGTTTTTAGTGAATAAAGCAAGTACCGCAGTTGAAAAAACCGACGATCCAATTCAAGCACAGGTACCGGATAAAAATCAAACTGATGAAGTGGAACAAGGAGAAACAATTGAAACTAAAAAGTGCGAAGAAGAGCAAACTATTACGGAAAACGAAACTACTGCAGAGCCTCCAAAAAAAGAAAAGGATAAATCGGATTCAGACTACGAGGATAATATAACAATTAAAATGCCAAAAGTTTTAGAAGATTCCACTTCCGTCGTGACCAATGCCAACAAGGAACTTGTAAGTTAATCATCATTTACCAGGCTTATAATATTAATTCCTCAACCTAATATATTGGATGAGTGCAAATGTTCGTGCCCGATTTCAAGTGCAAACCAGTTTATAAAAAAGAAAGCGCTTTTATTAATCAACTATATAATCGCAATCATGTACGGCAATCCAATGCCAACGCTCAAGCAATTTACGGATGCCAGATTCATAGAAATCGCGAGCGGTTTCTCGTTGAAAAAGGTGTCAAGGTGGCTTTTGATGTCTACCACATTTTGAAATTGTTTTCCATTCAAATTGTTCTGCAGTGATCGAAACAAATGATTATCAGAAGGGGCAATGTCTGGTGGGGGATGCGGCATGATTTACTAATACATCTCCTTCAGTTTGGCCAGGGTTGGTTTTGCATGGAAAACAACTCCTTTGCCAAAATCGAACGTTTTGTCTCGATTGCTTTCCTCAATTCGACTAATTGCTGAGAATACTTGCGGAAGTGATCGTTTCGCCTGCTGGCAAGAGCTCAAAATGGATTACACCTCTGATATACCACCTAATGAACAGGAGTACCTTCATCGGATGCAGTCCACCTTTTGACACCTGTTCCGCCCCTTCAACCCGGCAACCTCTTCCATCGTAATACGTGAGCTATTCGCTGTTGAAGTGCCTAGAATATTGTCATCAACCTCAGAACGCCACGGATACTGCGAGCTTGATCTTCGAGGCTAAAATGTCTAGAACGAAACTTTGTAAACCATTTTATTACTGTGCTGAGGCTGGCGGTTCGAACGACGCATAGCTGAATCGGGAATGAACTTTTGCACTCATCGAATTATACACGTGTGCTTACTTTTCTCTTTCTTGTGGTCTAATGTTGTGCAAAATTATGTAACATGCTGAAACATGCTGGGATGTCTCTTTATCTGCCTAGATCAATGGTGCCCACCCATGCAGTTCCGTTTTTAAATTGCGTTTGTGTGGTGCAAGCAAGCACGAAGTCTGTTGCGTTTTGCTTTGTACTGAACGAAAAGAAAAATCGCAACACGAACAGCAATGCCGAAGTCACACGAACGTGTTTACTTTCGTACGTGTGTCGGCAGAGTTTGGACAGAGGCATTTCCTATGCGCTGCGCATAGGGCTCTGTGCAAGAACTATAAGAAGTACAAACACCAAGTTTCACACTAGTGTATTAAAAGAAATAATTATAAAGTTCTCCAAAGTTAACCTCGAAACTAGTTTAAAACGCTTATTTAATAGTACAGAATCTATTTGAAGAGGAAAAATCAATAAAACCTATTTTAGGATTTACAAATGCCAGTATATTCCCGTCATTGGAGCAGTGTTTTATATTATGCTCAACAAAAAACACATTGTAATTTTCGGGCTTCTTTTTGTGCGATGAAAGTAGATCAAATGTTAACTACAGTTTACACTGTGCAAGAACTGCGTTTTTGTGGTGAAAATGAGCGTAATCAAGATACGGATGATGATGTTTTTGCTGTGGTAATGCACCGTCATGTAGATCCTGATCAATATGTATGTATATGGTACAATGTTAGAGAAAATAATTCTTTTATATAACGAGAGCATCATTCGAATTGCAAGTTCTAGTACATATGTTCAAATGTGCATGCAAAAAAAAAAATAAACATGATGAAATAAGTTGCTGAATGAACGTAATGAAATTAGTTGCTGAATAAACCCGATGAGAGAAAAGAAACGACGCCACGACTGAACGGTCAGTTCAGTCGAGTTCGGTAGAATAGAGAGACTAGAAAACATCTTGTAGGCGACTTGCTGTGCTCTTAGAGTAAAAGAAAAAATATAAAAGAAATAGAGATCAGCCAATACCTCTTTCCCCGACTTGTACATTGTTTGTCATCGTTAATAACCCTGTCGATTTTGCTAGCTATACTCGTATACATATACCACGATAAAAAATAACAAATTCATTACAATCCAGAATGATAGAATAAATTAATGCCCACGTCGCTTGATGGTTAACCTTGTAAATAAATATATTTAAAACAAGAGCAACAGTCGCGCAAAACGCGACAGTGGGATACCCTTCGACCTATGTTCCCGTGTAGTTTAATTTGTTAAATTAATACACATATGCATATGCATATGCTTTGAAATTAATCCCGACAGATGGCGCTCGCGCTCGCCCGCCTTTCTTGTTAGCTGACAGAAGCACTTAGTTTTATGCTCATACCTTCTTAAATAACTTCTGTGATTATTGTACGATCGGATTGTAATTTGGAGACTACGTAGAAATTTCATTCAGCTTAGTATATGTTAAAGTCAGAAAATTGTATCTTTTATACAGCGCTTACAAATTGAGTTCAAAAATTAAATTATTGATTTGTGGGGGCGGTGAGCGTGGCATCTAACATTTGAAATAAACTCTGCGCCGAGTACATAGAAACCTTCATTCCAAATTTGGTGTCTCTAGCTCTTATAATAGCTGAGATCTGTGTGTTCATCTGGACATCCGGACATCCAGACAGACAGACATGGCTCAATCGACTCGGCTAGTGATCCTCAGCAAGAATATATATACTTTGTGGGGTCTGCCACGCCTCCTTCTGCCTGTTACATACATTTGCACAAATTTAGTATACCCTTTTTTGACCATTTTCAATGGTCGAAGGGTATAAAAAAACATTCTGTGTACACGCCCGTTCTGTAAAAACATGGATTCAAAAGGAAAAAGTGAAAGTTATGGAGTGCCCACCATACTCGAGAGAACTTTATTTAATAGAAAACGTATGGGGATGGTTGGCTAATGTAGGGGTATCATATGTATATGCATACTATCTACATACCATCTGGCCTACTACACTAGGAAGCTGTACGAGGGTGCTAAACAATATTCCACTAAAGATGAACTGATCACCGGGATAAAACTCGCATGGTCAATGATTTCCTTGGACTACCTACAAAAAATTTATGGGTCACTTCCCAATCGAATGTGTGAAGTCCTTGTTAACAAAGGAGGGACGACACATTATTAATTAGCTTCTAAAATATTAAAATTACTATGTAAAATTGTTAAGTTGAACATTTTTTGGAAATTAACTGAACTCATATTATCGTAGGGGGCTTAATTACCCAATTTTGATTTACTCATTTATGAATTGTTTTTCTTTATTATTTATATAAAAATCTTTTTAAAACCAATTGCATTACATTTTAACTTTTCATTTAAAAAATTATTGAAGTTATTAGGAAGAAAATTGGCATAGCTCTAGCTTAAGCAGTCTACATTTATTTTGTATAATTAATGACATAAAACCTTTCTGCTTGGTTAAAATATCCAATTTCTTAAAATAACTAAAAAAAATTCTTTTATTATTATAATTGCCACAGGTCTCGCCGTCGATTGTTCAAAAAACTCACGGAAATATCACAGTTCAACGACGTGAGCAGAACTTTGAATCTAAATCCGAACAAGAAATCAAACCCCTAAGCAGCTATGCAAAAAGTGAAAGCTTCAAACCGGCAAATGAAAGAAGTCTTTTGCCGACTCCAATTGGTGGCCAAAACAAATATCAAAACCCTAATTTGAACGAGCAAAGAGACAAGTCCATTATTAGCGCAGAACAGGCTCATCGTATTGGCATGTACAAGTCGACATATTCCCAAATACCTAGATGTCCTTCATTGGTTCACATGTCTCCATACAATAATGGCTATAATAATATGCCTCATAGGCCAATAAGGTAAGAATATACTCTAATACATATGATATTTTATAAACAACAACTAGTAAAGAAAGATAAGTAAGATGAATCACAATAACAGTTCATATTTTTGGACAATAAACTTTTTTATATTACTTGGCAAATAGTTTTCTTGCTCTCCTTATTGAACCCTGCCAGTTATCCGGTGCTTGGAGTGTCTTCAAAGTCGAACTCCCTGTTTTTTTATACCTCAAAAATAGAGGAATAACAAATAAAATATTTAGTTTTGTAGAGCAGGAAGCAAGAAACTAATCCTTCAAATATACTTATACAATAGGATTATAAACACATAAGTTAATCAAGATAACATACTTTTTAGTTCCGAGTTATAGTTGCGAATTGTTGAAAGAAATTATTTTTAAGTTATAGGATCAGCCTACAAATGTAGGCGGGTAAGGTTTTTTAATATAAAAACTGAATTTTGTTAGCTTTAGTCTGCTACTGGAGTGCGCTTTACTGTAGGTTTCTTTACTAATGAATGTACTTATAATTGTTAAAGTATATGATTTAAGCGTGAACTAATTGTATATTCTTTTTTTAAATTAGTTTTAACCATTATCAAAGTCAACCTGTGCATCAAATAAACACAACATATGTTCCTGCTGGGAATATTAATATCAATCCTACGCAAAACTTTCAATCGACGAATTTGGCTTCCATTTACCAAGGAGTTGCAGCTAAAGTTGGTACTGGGTGAGTATAATCAAAGTTAAATGTAATAAAAATATTTCAATCAAAAAGTTATAGTTACAATAAATGCTGTTCATTAAGATCTTTATACTAGGACAGTTGTTCATTCTTTAAATTAATTAGCAAAAGATAAAAACATAATTACTTGTATTTATCTATGGTATAGGCATAATTATTTTCACAAAAGTCGCTTAAAGATAATAGAACCTTTGTTCTGTTGTAAATCTTGATACAATCTTTAAAATTAATTATAAACAATTAAATTTGTAACGTTTGTTAATTAGATAAATCAGATTGTATTCAAGTTTTGAAATAAAACCTTATATGCGTATGTTATAAAGGAACCTTTATGCCAAAATTGGTGCCTTTACATTCAATAGTTGCCGATAGGATCTTAGGAGACCCCGTAAAGTATATATATATCATTTGCGTTTTTAAACTGTGTTTGTGTGTTACAAGCAAGCACGAACTCTGTTACGTTTTCTTGCTTTGCACCAAACGAAAAGATAAATCACAGCCCGAACAGTTAAGCAGAAGTCACACGAACGTGTTTACTCTCTTACGTGTCAGCAGAGCTTGGGCAGAGGCATTGCCTATGCGCTACATATGAGGGCTGTGGGCACATCTGATATATATATATTCTTGCTTAGCATTACTAGCCGAGTCGATTGAGCCATATCTGTTTGTCTGTTTCAACGTCAAGATCTCAGCTGTCACGAAGGATGCTGTAAACTGTGCCCCCGTCCACGAAAATTCATAACCCCGCAAATCCATTATTTTTATAGAGTGTATATTAGTTTGTCCAGGAGTTTGCAACACTCCTTTAGGAGACATCTCCCATAAAGTATCTGAATCAGCATCACCAAGGAAGTCGATCCAGCCATGTTTGTTTGTCCGTCCGTCTGTCTGTTGCAATGAAAACTAGTCTCTCAATTTTAGAGCTATCATGATGAGACTTCACTGCTCACTGCTTTTTATTGCTGTACACTGCTAATCAGTCGGAACGAGTCGGATCTAACTTATTATTGCCAATCAAAGTTGGACATAATATTGAATATACACCAAACCATTCAAATCTGCTCCATTATATAACTAATATTGGAGCGATCGCAGGAGATGCGAACCTGAAAGGGTATACAACTTTCGGCATGTTTGTCGTTTCAATTCGATTTGTATGCGACGTATGAAAGATACAACTTTCTGTCTTTGACATATACGTAGTTAATGGAAATATCCATCGAAACTTCTATCCGATCGGACAATAAACACAGAAATTATTAAAAAAAGTAAGCATAACATCTTAAGGGGGAGGAGTTATGACACTCATCTATTTCATGCACATCGCCGCCCGTAAATCAATAATTTAATTATAACCTTCGACCATTAAGAATGGTTAGGCAGATGGAGACGTGGGAGACCCCATAAAGTATATATAAAAGAGAATTGTTAGTGCACTTTTAACATGATTTTAAAACTGTATGTAGTGTTTGTTACTGTCGGGCGCGCTCGATTATATCTTTCTTTCCTTGTTTTGGTTTGAAATTAATAAAACGAAATAACTCTATTGCAGACTTATAGATGACCCACTTGAAGCTTTTAACAGAATTATGAAAGAAAAAGAAAAGCAAAAGGAAGAACGGCGCAGAAGTCCTGGCCATCACAGATCTAAATCACCGGGAAGAACTCGACGTCGGTTCAAATCACCATTGTACAACAGAGAATCTTCAAGAGATATAAGCTCTAAGGATAAAAGAGATCGATCACGGGAAAGAAATCGTGAATATAGCTATGAAAGGCGTCACAGTCGTGCCATTCGTCACTCGAGTAATGGATCGAATTCACCCAATGGCAAGAAGAGGTTATTCTTACATATTAAGTTGATTATTATACAAAAACACTTTTAAATGATACATTTTCTTGAAATATTCTGTGATAAGTCTCAACTAAGTACCTGTAGAAACTTGTGTTAAGGCATTTTTTATTTACCAGAGAAAAACTTAGAACTTTCGACGAGGTAGACCTTTTTTTCAATTATTACCACGATAAAGTAATGTTTCTATTAATAAAATACACTATTAATATAAATATGCATACTTAGTGAACATTAGATCCTGTCCAAAGTTAATCACAAGTTATTATTAGAACTATCAGAACTTGGGTCAATGTAAAAAAGTTAAAATATTGTATTACATGAGTTTAACTTCTGTGGTGAATTTTGAACTTAAAAGTTTATTTGCATTTCTAAAAGTTGAGTTATGGCAAGGAGCGAAGGTTATTATATATTTTAGCCAACTGAAAATGTATTGAACAGACAGAAGAAGGTCTCTCCGGTATAAATATAATTTTGATGAACGTTGACTGCCCCCATCGATAAAGCCATGTCCGTCTGCATGATAAGTTACAGTCAGTCATAAAAAAAAGTACGATGCATGAAAAACCAGGGACCGTAACGGTTATAATTTTTATTAAAAAAATTGCAAAATAAGAGTTATAAACTAATTTTTTAATTTAAAAATAATTTTTAATTATTATATTTGATTTTTAAAAATAAAAATCAATTTATAACTTTTATATTTGATTTTTAAAATAAAAATCAAAAAGTAAGAGTTATGAATTGATTTTTATTATAAAAATCAGAAATAAAAATCAAATTGAAATTGCTCATGAAGCGAGAGTCCTAGATCAAATATTGGTAAAAATATATGATCTACACTGCAATACCTATCAGTTTATATATATACATATATATATATATGTATATGAATTCACTTGTTGATATAATGATTAAGACTTATTAGCGACCTAAGTTCAAGGGCAAAATATATAAAATACATAACTACCTCCTCATCAGACACACTTGCAGTCGATCTACTTGTAAAAACTTCAAGATTAATAGCGAAATGCTTCGAAAAGCCGATATATGATCTAGCTCGTTTTATGAGCAATTTCAATTTGATTTTTATTTCTGATTTTAATAATAAAAATCAATTCATAACTCTTACTTTTTGATTTTTATTTTAAAAATCAAATATAAAAGTTATAAATTGATTTTTATTTTTAAAAATCAAATATAAAATTGAAAAACGATTTTTAAATTAAAAATTTGAAAAAAAAGTTTACGCGGTTTTTGTGTTCGCCGATAAAAACTAGCACGGTAGGATTTTTCTCACATTTTTCTGAGACTTTTAAGAGCTTTGATTTTTTTAATCTCATAATTATTATTTACGGTCCCTGTGAAAAACAGTATGAACAGTTTTTAAAACTGATATATTTATTTGTAATCAAAATATAAACTTTAAACCAGATACAAATATTTCATATTAAAATTCACTTTATACAACAAATTTATTTTTCAACAAAATATCTTACAAAATTACATCAGAAAAGTAGTATGCTAAAAGGAAAAACACACATTGAAAGTGAAAAAAAGGGAAAAACAAATTAAGTATTTGTGCAAGTGTATGTAACAGACAGAAGGAGGCGTGGCAGAGTGTATGTTATATATTCTTGCTCAGGTGCACTAGCTTCCTGACTGAGCTCTCTTTGTCCCTATGTCTGTCTGAACGTCAAGATCCCAGCTATTAAAGAAGCTAAAGATTTCAATTTTATCTGCTTCGCCATACAGTGGCGTGCAAGTGCGAGTACATGTTTGAATATAAAAGGGTGATTATTTAGCTATTATTCTTTTGGCAAAACTAGTTTAAACAGCTGACGCACGTTTCGTGTTTTGTATCACTGTTAAACATATTCTGTTTGATCTAGAATTTAACCATGAAAACCCCTAATATCCATTACTAAAGGGTGATTTTCTAAGGCTGACGGCAGAGTGCGCGCCAGAAGCGAAGCGATAATATGGGGCGAGAACCAGCGATAAACCACTGCATGCATTTTTAAATGCAATCGCTAGAAAGATGTCAGAGTGAGAGCGAAGCGAGTTGCGATCTCAAGCGAGAGCAAAGCGAGAGAGCAGTTTGCAACCTGCTTTATCGCTTCAACTCGCTCAGAGCGTACGATTGTTTTGTTGTATTCTGTGCAGTTTTGTTGTATTCTGTGCTGTTTTGTTGTATTATTTGCTGAAGCTCGTTTCTCGCAAAGCTCTCACTCTGCCATCTTCTTGCTTTGCTCATAGCTTCTCGCTTCGCTTCTCGCACGCACTCTGCTGTCAGCCTAAGAGCTATAGGAAAGTTTTTCAAAAAAAATCATATAAAATTCAGAGAAATGCATGAAATGTTTATTTGAATCGATAGTACGGTCTATATAATTAAATGTTTGAAGATTATTTCATGCAAATGTTAACCGTGACTGCGCCTCAAATGGTCCATCCGCTTACTCCAATTTTTACATACCTTTTCCAACATTTCTCACGCATAAATGCTTCAATGTTGTCCTCCAATGCGTCAATTGAAGCGGGCTTGTCTGTATAGACATTCGATTTGACAGCCCCATAAAAATAGTCTAAAGACGTTAAATCGCACGGTCTAAGCGTACAATTGGCCAATCCCGAACGTGAAATAAAATGTTCACCGAACTCGCCTCTCAAAAAGTTCATTGTTACGCGTGCTGTGTGGCATGTGGCATGTGCCACCGTCTTGTTGAAACCACATGTCATGCAAGTCAAGCTCTTGCATTTTGGTAAAGAAAATGTTTGATATCATCTCACGGTAGCGTTCACCATTCACAGTTACTTTACGATTCGCATAATTTTTGAAGAACGGTCCAATGATGGCCATCATTAACACTGTCCAATACAGCTGTGATATATTTCTTCAGTTCGTTCTCTACGTAAGCGTGTTGGTGGTTTAATGTCAAACAATGTAAATTTGGTGCGAAATTTAGTCACAATAGCCCGAATAGCCGCTTCAGTGAGTCGATAAAACTGACCATAAAATGAAAGAAGCGTGCGATGAACTTAGCACGCATTTTGTTAATCAAATTCAATAAATTGCAACCGTTGTTTATTTGTAAGACGATTTATGGTTAAATTACACAGGCCAACAAAAAAAAAGTTTCATGATCTGGGTAAGCGGCATATGCAGTTCTATGTATTTTTGGTCGCTGAAACCGAATTTATTTTTCTTTTTTTATGGGCCTGTGTTATAAACCAAACTGAAGATTTGTGACAGTGACACAAAACACGAAACGTGCGCGTGCTGTTTTAATCGGTGTTGCCAAAATGATAATAGCTAAAAAATCAGCCTTAAAATGTTAAAGCACCTAAAAAGTTGTTTAACAAAGCAAATTAAGTCAAACTCTTTTATATGATTAATATATTTTTAATATATTTTAAAAATATGAAATAACATTCGATTTAGCGAAATGAAAAATAAAAAACATCTAACTTACTTCTTTGAACAAGACCAATGGTTTTAATATTCTAATTATATATTGAAGCATAGTCATATATAGTCATAGGCATATTCTACCATATTTTGAATGAATTCCTGCTGGATTAGCACCCACATGCCCAGGTGACGTTAGGTAAAAATTGATCGTATGTTCTAAAATAAACAACAATTTTCGATCAATGTAGAGCAGAGTATTCTCTCAACTTGGAGCTGCAGAATCTTCGATGTTTTCTGATGTTTTTTATTTGAAACATTTATGTTCATCGATGTTTCTCCAGCCCTAAGATATGGATAAATACGTTATCCACTTATCCGCCAAATGTGCACAATTCGTTATTGGCAATAATACGGTCTTTGAAAATTGGGCGAAGGGTATCTTACTGTCGAATGCGCCCGATTATACCGTTATTATATATTATATATGTATGTATATATTCTATATTACAGTGTTAAAGATTCTGTTCGATTGACAATTTTGTGTAAAAGATTATGAAAAATTAGGCGAAGATTTGTTATTGGGATTTAAAATCAGCTATTACAAAAACACTTTTTTAAATTAATTTAAATTATAAAAACGAAAATGAATTCTCATATTTAAAATATATTTAAATTTTAATTATAAAAATCAAATTGAAATATCTTTTGAACGGAAAACAAGAAAAGATCATGTGCCTATATGTATTTGTTCTACATTTCAACACTTTTTAGTTGATATATAAAGTGTATGTTCAAATGCATCTACAAAAGTCATATCATACATTTTATATATGATTTTTATTTTTTTGATTTTATTATATATTAATTAAATCATATTTTTCATTTATAATAAATATTTTCACCTTCATAGTTTAAATTAATTTCAAAATTTAATAATATATATTTTTGTTATTGTTTATTTGTATTCAAAATTATAACCGTGATGGTCGCTGGATATAAATGGTTCAGCCTTGAAATGGGGCTATATTTATTTTAAAAGGGTATCTGTACGACGACTTTTAAAGTCTTTTGTTCCCATCTGAGCTTTGAGCTCCATTATCAGTCCAGTGTTTCTTGTGATTTCTTAAATTTCCCATTACATAGGGTCTATTAATGTTGGATTTAAATTAGTAGTTTGCAACGCATCTTATGTTAGGCACACCATCGACCCTGTAAAGTGTTGTATGTAGAACAGCATCTAAAGAGGAATCAATCTAACCATGGTTGTTTGTTCGTCCGTCCGCCCGTCCGTCAGTTTAAAAGCTACCTTGATAATAATTTGGTATACATGATTCAATATATTGATATATCGTATGTCAAGACATACAATCTAAAATTTTAATTTTTGTTATATAAATGTGACAACCAAATTTACTGCGTCTGAAGTTTTCTTACTTTTTCTTTTAATATATATTATTTTTTGTAATGATTTATTCTATCAATGCTAATCAAAGTTATAGTGCAACCGATTTACAGTCTTTCGATTACAATTACAATCTTTTAGTGCTAGGGAACTCCCAAATTAGTTTAAGAAATAGTTGTTACTTAAGGACATTATTTGCAAGCGCCGCCTTTATATGTACACTTATTATAGAAGTTACATATTCAAGAAATACTACCCAGGAAGTAACATAAGTACAGAACATTCAAGTGTAACTTTTACTTTTATAACATTTATCAATAATATACTATAATATAATATATTATATAATTCTATACTACTTGGGCTGAAAGGTCCCGGGAATGGAAATGAAAAATCTATTTTTTGAGCAAATTCAAATGTATTCTCCAACGTAGTTGTCTTTTCTGCTGTTTTTATTGGAAGACTATGAGTTGATAAATGTAATAAAAGTAAAAGATCCTCTTTATGAATCGAACGAATAATTTGAAATATCAAACCTTAAAGCTTTCATAGAAATAATCAGTCAAAAATTAATATTTACATTACTTAGAATCTATGTTCATTACTTAGTATCTAGTTCACAACCACTTGAACAAAGTTATGGAACTCTTATATACATACATTTGGGTTATATCGGCAGGCCCCCAAGTGGGGGCCTCACATATAAAAATAATTATTTTTGTTAATTAATAGGTCCAACTCATGTTTGTTTTGGTCAAGCAAAAACTAACTCAGCTAAACTCAAACTAGTCTGTCAGTTTTTCAGTCATCTTGATTGAATTTGGCACACATACTTTTTTTGCTGCTTTAAGTAAATCGGAACGGATTGGCCCGCTATGTCGTATAGAAATCGAAATAGCAAGCAAATTTAATGCATCTGCAGCGACAGGCCCACAAAAAAAAAAAATTTCAGTTGTATGTATTTTGGCTCGCTGAATTCGAATCCGAGGTCAGAATTTCGCCTTCACGTCTGGACCTCGACATAACCTCACAAAACTGAAAAACCTTAAAATATTCCCTAAAAGATATAGAATCTTGATCTGAGCATGCGATATATGTTTTAACATGTATTTTGTCCTTCTAAGTCTGAATCTGAAGTCAAAATTAACGTAGCACGTCTGAGATCATGAAACTTTTTTTTTTGTGGGGTTGTGTTATTTTTACCCTTGCAGAGGATAATTAATTTTCGCCAGGACGTTGCAATGCACGTCAAGAGGCATCTCCGTCCCTATAGATCATATATTCCAAATCAGCATTCGCAAGGGAGTTGTTTTAGTCATGTCTGTCTGACGTCCATCTGTCTCTTGCAATGCAAACTAGTCTTTCCCGGATCGCACCGATGAATCGCAAAGTTGCCATATACACTATTGGCCGATTTATGTTGTTTGTCATGATATTGACACTGTATTTACTACTTTGGGATTTTTTAAAATAAATAATATGCATTTTAAATTTCATCAAAATGTGACCAATACAACATATAGCTGTCATATAACTTTTGCGATAACTTAACTTATTAGTGCCAATCAAAGTAAGATAGTAATTGACGTATACATTTTGCATTTCATTGAAATCGGCCAAGCATATTCTAAATATTTCATATGAACAATCAGTCAGTAAAAGTTGTATATGTGCAGCGATTAGAGTTATATTATACATACTGTCAATGAATACATACAATGATATTCTATTTAGTCGTCTTGTTGGCATCCTTGTTGGCCTCCTTGTTGGTCTCCACGTTGGCCATCCCCTCGTTTGCCATGTTTTCGTTCGCAATCTCTTTGCTGGGATTCTTAGTAACGATCGACCGATATAAGAACCTTCAAGAACCTTTGGCATCCAGAAGGTAACCGATCTTTCTGGTTATATTCGAAGTTTTCTTTTTAAATTTGTAATACCTCCACCTACTTGCATTAGTCAACCAATGTCCGAAAGTGTAGAAGTGAATGAAAGTCTGTGCATTAATTTTAAAATAATATAAAACCTCGAAATCTCGAGTTATTTGCCATAAACGATTTTCAATGTTAAAAAAATGTCTAGCCCCGTTATTGGTCATCGGATTTATACTTTAGGTTTTTTTTTTAAATTATAAAAACCCAACCATATTTTGTTATTAATAAAGATTGTTTTTCAGATATGCTCATCGACGTTCACCATCGCCGAAACCTGCAAATAAGCTGCGTTTAAGAGAAAAATCTATAACTAAATCATACGGACCTAAGCCAGAGCCCGTAGAGCCACCACCTCCTGGTTTTGAATCATTGCAAATTGAGAACTTAACTGACGAGACTAATAGACATAATAAAAAAGTGGAAAAGGATTCCGATATTTCGAAAAATGATGAACAGTCTCTCGCACGAAAAAGACCAAGGACAAGTAGTAAGACCATGGACCCAAAAGCTAATCAATATACTTCACGGAGTTGTACACCACCGGCAAAATCTAAGATTCCCAAGATTTCGAATTCAAATTCATCAGAAATACAGGGAATGTCTTCAACAACGCCTGACAATCCAGAAAAAAATGGTCATCGTTTTGACAAAAAGCAGGAAGAACAACTATTGTATTCGGAGAGTAGTATCAATATTGTAAAATCCCAAGAAAGTCTAGAATCAAAAGAGAATATTGAAAAAGAAAACAACATCAAGTTAGATGCGCAGTATAAAGATCGAAAAAAAAAGAAGAAAGTCAAGTCGGAACGGAAGAAGAGCAGAAAGGATAAGAAGGAAAAAAAAGATAAGACTAAGAAATCATACTCAGAAAGCAATGAGCCAACACCAGATAAGTTTCTTGGCAGTAATATTGAAGTAACTCCATCAGATGATAACCTTAACTGTCATTCAACTAATTTACCTCAACTTAAAACAGATATCAATGGCATTGATACCTTAAAGAGAGATGAATACATGTTAAATACGGAATTATCTGGTCATGAATTAAACAGAGATGCTTTATCATCATTTAACGATGTTAACGATATTCTATTATCCAAATGGGAATTAGACGATAACAATTTCTGTAGTAATCTATTGGATCAAACTAGAAAAGTAACTTGTAATCAGAACCAAGAGCATCCGGAAATAACATCAGATGTCATCCGGAAGGCAGAAAATGCAATTTTTGCAAAAGCTATAAATGCAATAAGACCTGTAGAGTTTAAAGTTGTTATAGATTCTAAGCGGAATAGTAGGGACCCTTCCATATCTTTAAAAAGTGATCATAAAGACCGCTCACATTCCCCCAAATCCATCGTTAACAAATCAGTTAAAGATCGATTAGGAAATAAAGTTGTAAGTGAACGAAATTACTCATGTGATCGGTCGAAGGATAGTCGAAGAGAAAATTCTGAAAAAAAATCAAGGGATGACAGAAATAGAAATAGTTCATTAAGTTATAGATACAGAAGTAAAGATAAAGATTCCAAAGAACGTGTTCTAACTACTGACAAAAATTATGAAACCTATAGAAATCGTAAATCAAATGAACGTGAAACAATAAATAAAACCGAAAAAAATGCAAATAGTTCTGAGCTAAACAAACATAAATCACAGACATTAAAGGATAAGTCGTCAACAAAAAGTTCAAGAGGTGAAAAGAGAGTTTATGATACTGATCGAAGTGATAAGACAGGAGAATCGAGATTCATTTCGTCGATTGCATCAAGACCATGTCGTCCAGACAACCCTTTTAGAAAGTTTGATGAGAAAATGTTAAGCAAAATTTCGAAAAGGGAAGTTACGCCTCCTTCTGATCACACTGAATTCAAAAAACGCAAGGATAAGAAACCCAAAAAAATAAAAAGAAGCTCGTCTACAGAATCTGTAACGAGTGATAAGCGCAGGGAATCAAAAAGCAAAAAAAAGAGTAAGGTCTTGAAAAAAAAAGAAAAAATCCAGAAAATAATTGTGTAGATGTAAAATTTAACCTTTAATACATAAAATTTAATATAATAAATAAAGATTTTATGTATATACAAAGTTATCAAATAATAATGTGTTTTGTTTATTATAATATGAAGTGAGATATGCATGTTTTCAAAAACTGAAAGTACTGAAAGTTAAGTTGCGCAGAAGAAATTGAAGGGAGAATTCCTTGCAAAATTTGAAAAAATATTAAATTTATTCGTAAAAAATTAAAGTTTTATATATGTGTAAATTGATATTACATTCTGATGCAGAGTTTTCAAATGGAAGCATCTTGAATCCAGTGCAAATTCATACATTCCTAACACTTTGAACGGGTTTATTTTTGAACCATGTTTTCAAACACAAACACGAGACTTGGACCTGCTCCACTGAGAGTTACTTCATTTAAAGTGTTTACCTCAAACCTAAAATTTGAAAACTAAATTATTTATAGTGAAGTGAAAACAAGTTAGGCGAAAACAGATTTTTGTTTTCGATTGTTGGCAATACTTTGAATTTAAGTTTGCGAGTTTCATTACCTTTTAGATATGATCAAAATTCTTCAAATCGGTTCACTAAAAAGGTTTAAGTCACCTAATGTTGCAAGTCAAGAAGACATGCCCAAAATTGGGCGGGTAAACAAACGAGTAACCTGTCCGAATGAAACAGGAGAAGAATACACGAAAACAGATGGAAAGAATTCAAGTGTAATAAAGGTGTTTCGAGGAAAGTTAGTTTAATTACAAGATAAGTGAGAAAGAATTAAAAGTTTTAAAGAAGCACCGAAGTTAGTGTTCACCAGTAAGAAAATCAACAGTCGTGCGGCACGCGACAGTGGGATATCCTTCGACCCATGTTCTGGTGTAGTTTAATTTGTTAAATCCATACACATATACGTAAGCACATGCTTTAAAATTATTCCCGACAGATGACGATCGCGCTTCGCTCTTGCCCACCTCCGTTAGCTGACACAAGCACTTGGTCTTATGCTCATACTTTATTAAATAACTTCTGTGATTATTGTCCGATCGGATTGTAATTTGGAGACTACGTAGATATTTCATTCAGCTTAGTATATGTTAAAGTCAGAAAGTTGTATCTTTTATACAGCGGTTACAAATTAAGTTCAAAAATTAAAATATTGATTTGGGGGGACGATGGGCGTGACACCTAACATTTAAAATAAACTTGATCAGCGTGTAGTACACAAAAGTCTTCCTGCCAAATTTGGTAACTCTAGCTTTTACAATAGCTAAGATCTGTGCGTTCACACAGACAGACAGGCATGGCTTAAACGACTCTTTTTTATACAGATTCACTAAGCACAGAGTATTGAGGATACCAAATACGCACTCAAGAACAAATGAGGTAAAGAGAGTCTTTGTTAGATAAGGATCGTCAAACTTCTTAGACCACCTTGGAAATATGTTTACTAAACTTCAGTTTCCGGTCGAGCCGGATACCAAGATCATCGACCAGAGCAATTCTTTTCAAGGCAGAATAGCAAAGAGTGTAAGATATATACGCAGTCCTGGCTTGTGAGAATGTCCTAAGCTTGTATTTGGAACTGTTCAGGTTCAATAAATTTGCACTACACCATAAGTAACGAGAGCAATAGTCGAGCACACTCGACAGTGGGATACCTTTCGGCCTGGTTTAATATGTTAAATTTATTCACATGCTTGTCGACAGATAGAGCACTAGCCTCCCTTGTTAAACCTTTTTTAACAAAAAAAAAAGATCGTAAAGCATGTGAAAACCATTACAAACACAAAATTCAAAAAAATTCAAGGCAGCGAGAAAATAAAAATAAAAAAGTGTTTTTCTGTTTCCTTCAGTAGCATTCACTCGTATTCAGGCATATTCGGGGGTAATTTTTGTAGTGTTCTTACTTAATTCTATAAGGATTTTCGATATTTCCTGTTTGCTCCCTCTCTCTACGTAACACAAATACTAACACAAGAAGCACACTAGGGGAAGGAGGAGACACAGTTTCGAAATCCTGTTGTGTTCGGGGGGACTCGAACTTTAACACAACCGGGTCTGTCGTACGGAAGGCAACTGCGCCTCATCGTTGTGAGCCATCCCGTCCCCCCTTTGGTAGAGTTGTCAAATCTCAAATAGAATTGTGAGAAACTCTGTAGTTCCAATTATTTGACATAGTTCTCCTAGCGAAAACTGTCAAATCTAGCCCGAAATAGACTTACAAGGAACTGTGTGAATGTTTATGTTGCTTATTTAATATTGTTATTTTTTTTGTTTATGTTGTAACCATACCTATTTTTTATTTATTAAAAAACTGGTACTACAGCTATAAAAACCGTATGCGGCCAGTTCCAAGAACATATTTCTCCAACTCGCAGACTAGTTAACATGACTTACGAGAGCAACAGTCGAGCGGTGTAGTTTAATTTGTTTTTTTTATACATATATTCATATGTAAATACTTTAAAATTATTCACGACAGATGGCGCTCGCCTGTATCTCTTGTTAACCGACACAAGCACTTGGAGTTATGCTCATACTTTCTTGAATAACTTTCGTGTTTATTATCCTATGAAATTTCTAAAATACGTAAGTATAACAATCAGCTTAGTATATGTTGAAGTCAGAAAGTAATATATTTTTTACGACGCCTACAAATTGAGCAAAAACTAAATTTTTGGTTTGCGGAGGCGTTGGGCGTGGCATTCAACATTTGAAATTAACTTGATCTCCGCATAGTAAATAGAAAACTTCATTCCGAGTATGGTGTCTCTTGCGCTTATAAAAGCTGCGATCTGTGTGTTCATCTAGTCAGACGGACATCCGACAGACGGACATGGCTCAATCAACTCGGCTAGTGATCCTGAGCAAGAATATATATACTTTATGAGGTCTCCCACGCCTTCTTCTGCCATACATTTGCACAAAGTTAGTATACCTTTTTTTAACCTTTTTCGATGGTAGAAGGGTAACTAGAGCAACAGTCGAGCGGCACGCGACAGTGGGATAACCTTCGATATATGTTCCGGTGTAGTTTAACTTTTTAAATAATTAATATACATTTGCATGCTTTGAATTATTCTCGGTTGATGGCGCTCGTGCTTCGCGCTCGTCCGCCTCCCTTGATAGCTGACACAAGTACTTGATTTTACGCTCATACTTTCTTAAATAATTTCTGTATTTATTGTCCGATCGGATTGACATTGGAGAATAAGTAGATATAACTATCAGCTTAGTATATGTTAAAGTCAGAAAGTTTTATCTTTTATACAGCGTTTACAAATTGAGTTCAAAAATTAAATTATTAATATGCGGGGGCGGTGGGCGTGGCACCTAACATTTGAAATACACTTGATCAGCGTATAGTACACAAGAGTCTTCGTGGCAAATTTGGTTTGATTTGCTTATCGTGTCGGTGTAAGACGTATTTTCATCGAGCTCTGTACAAAATCAATTTATTTAAGTGAAGTGAATAAATAAAACGAAATAAAATATAAATATCAGCGTAAAGACGCTATTAGCAATGTTATAATATTTTGTTGTGTGTGGAAACATAAAACTAAAACAAAAGCTAAATCATGAGCCAACGCAATTTGCGTGCTCAGCGGCAAAAAGAGCAAGACAAGCGCCGGCTCTCCAACGAAACATTGCATACTTCACCGGCGTGTCTGATGCCCGCGAGTGCCAAACAATCCATCGGGTCAATGACCTAGCACCTGCAGAAAGCGAACGATCGCGGTTTTGCTCACCGATGCTTATGACTGCACGATGTGAACCCGAACGCACTGAGGCCTCTCTCACGCTCTCACCAATGCAAACGGTGTCAAGCTCTGTAGCTACCAGCACAGTAACTTCATTATCTACTGCCACTGCACCTATAGTAACAACAACAACAACATCAACACTATGCTCAGTACCGAGAGCGGTGTACATTTCTGCTGAGCCAACAACAACCAAAGCAAGTGCACTCACTCCGACTCTCGAAAACAAAAACGGACAAGAACCAAAACAAAAAACAAAACTGTTTCAAACAGGGCTGGATCGCTACGAGTACATCCAAATAAAGCTAAAGCTAAGCCCACAACACAAACAGGCTGGCAATCAAGTGCGCTGGTTAACAAACTAGCTACAATCATCGGAGAAAACAAGTTCCACGTTATACCTCTTGCCAAGGGAAACATACATGAAACGAAAGTGCAGACTCCGGATGAGTCTAGCCATCGATCAGTGACCAAGTACCTGGATGAAGCTGGAAAGAGTTAAAAGAGTTAAAAGTGCCAAAGGATTGCAGGTTGTCATTAAAGGAATTGAATCATCAGTGATCCCATCCAAAATTATCGAGGCACTAAAGGAGAAAAACTTTAAAGCAAAAACGGTGATCAACAATCTTAACAGGAAGAAAGAGCCGCACCCACTCTTCAAAGTCGAACTGGAGCCATCGAGTCAAAAAATCAGCAAAAATGAAGTACATCCTATTTATAAACTACAGTTTCTACTGCACCGGAGAATAACCGTCGAAGAGCCACACAAGCGCAAGCAGCCTGTGCAGTGCACCAACTGCCAAGAATATGGCCACACCAAGGCGTACTGCACCCTAAAATCTATCTGCGTCGTTTGCAGCGATGCTCAGAGTACCACAAACTGTCCTAAGAACAAGGACGACAGCTCAATTAAATTATGCAGCAACTGTGGCGAAAAACACACAGCCAACTGGCGAGGATGCATTGTTTACAAGGAACTTAAGAGTCGCCTAAACAAACGAGTGGCTTCAGCTCGTGATCGTACCACACCAACAATTCACAAAGCAATGGAACCGACTACAACTAACATCCCTTTGTCTATCAGCCACCGAACAGCGCCAAATATTTCCTTTGCAAGTGCACTTAAATTAGGGATCCAAACACCAACAGCGGACACCCCCAATTATCAAACAAACACTCACGATAACATGCCAACTGGCGTTGAAGCGATTGTGCTTTCGATGCAGCAAAGCATGAAAGACTTTATTGCCTTCATGCAAGCAACTATGTAAGAGCTTATGAGGAACCAAAACATCCTTATTCAAATGCTCGTTTCTTCTAAAACAGGATAATGACTCCCCTAATAATAGCAACCTGGAACGCTAATGGCGTTTCGCGGCACAAGCTAAAACTTACTTAGTTCTTAGCCGACGGAAACATTGACGTTATGCTACTCTCAGAGACTCACCTTACTTAAAAGTACAATTTCCAAATACCAGGATACAAATTTTACTTTACAAATCACCCGGATGGCAAGGCCCATGGAGGCACTGGCATACTAATACGATCGCGAATTAAACACCACTTGGCAAGAAGACTGCCTACAATCTACCTCTATAAGCCTCCAATGCTTTAACGGTGCTCTCACTCTGGCTGCTGTCTATTGCCCAACCCGCTTCACAATATCCGAGGACAAATTCACAACACTCTTCGACTCGTTCAGTGAAAGGTTTGTTGCAGCTGGCGATTGGAATGCAAAGCACATGTACTGGGAATTTGAATAGCGACCCCTAAAGGAAAACAGCTGTACAACGCAATTATCAAACCGCAAAGCAAGCTTAATTATGTTTCTCCGGGTACGCCTACATACAGGCCAGCAGATCCTAAAAAGCTTCCAGATTTTATTGACTTTGCCATCACCAAAAGGATATCCCAATCAATGATTACAGCTGTTTGTTCTCATACCGACTTCTCTAGCTCATTGGAAACCGAGGAAGACATCGATCAGTTTGCTGGTGGCCTAGAATCAACACTAGTTGCAGTAGCAAAAGCGTAAACTCCACAAGATACCCACGGATGCAGTATAAAGTTCAACATGACAAGTCGAGATACTGAACTCCTTGTGCTTGAAAAACGACGACTTCGAAGGGAGTGGCAGGAGCACAGATCACCTGGCGCAAAGACTAGACTAAAAGCAGCTTCACGCAGACTTACTAAAGCGCTTAAGAAAAAAGAAGCGGACGCACAACTACGTTACATCGAGCCCACCAGCACAAAAAACTCATTGTGGAAAGCCCACAGGAATCTACAGGCACCAGCAGAAACTGTAGTACCCCTCCGTAACTCTACCGGAAACTGGTCTCGTAGTGACATGGACAGAGCAAGAGCCTTCGCTGATCATCTCAAAAAAGTATACCAACCAAATCCAGCCACTAACTCATTTACTCTCTCACCCTTAACTGCATCTGACATAGCACCACAAGATCCCATAGAATTCCGGCCAAGAGAAATAACGAAAGTCATTAAAGAGCAACTGAAGACTGGAAAATCGCCTGGCTTCGACTTAACCCCGAAAATGATTATCGAGCTCCCAATATGTGCAGTTCTACAAATCTGCCTACTCTTCAACGCAATTACCAAAATTGGATACTTCCCTTAAAAGAGGAAGAAATCAGTTATAGTTATGATCCCTAAGCCTGGGAAAGACAAAACACAGCCATCATAAGCCTACTTACTTGTCTCTCCAAGTTATTTGAAAAAGTACTGCTGCTACGAATCAGTCCCCACCTCAAAACACACGACACACTCCCATCGCACCAATTTGGTTTTCGGGCAAAACATTGAGCTATTGAGCAGGTTAACCGCATCACAACAGAAATTCGCACTGCTTTTGAACATCGTGAATATTGCACAGAATATATTAGACGTTGCACAAGCATTCGATAAAGTATGGTTGGATGGACTTATGTTTAAAATAATCAAACTGCAGCCTCAAAACTAACATAAGCTTCTAAAGTCTTACCTATACCAAAGAGTGTTCGCGGTTAGATGTAGTTCAAGCACTTCAAGCGATTGTACTATAGAAGCTGGAGTGTCCCAAGGAAGTGTTCTAGGTCCAATTCTATACACCCTATACACCCTATACACGGCGGACATCGCAACAGACTACCAGCTAACAATATCCACATTCGCTGATGACACTGCAATACTGAGTCGATCCAGATGCTCAGTAAAAGCTACGATGCAACTAGCACGCTATTTAACATGTGTAGAGAATTGGCTTGCAGATTGGCGCATACGAGTAAACGAATAAAAATGTAAACAGGTTACGTTTACCCTTAACAAACAAAGCTGCCCGCCCTTGGTTATGAACCACACGCGCATCCTACAAGCCGATGACGTAACATACTTACGTTTTCATCTGGACAAGCGGCTCACCTGGCGGAAACACATAGAGGCCAAGACGACGCACCTGAGACTAAAAGCAAAGGATCGACACTGGCATAAAAACGTTCTGTCTCCCCTAAGCCTAGAGTACAAAGTCCTTTTGTATAACTCTGTTCTTAAACCCATATGGACCTATGGCGCCGAGCTATGGGGCAATGCATCAAGAAGCAACATCGACATCTTACAGCGAGCACAGTCTAGGATTCTGAGAATCATAACTGGAGCTCCATGGTATGTATCTTCGGAACGAGAATATACACAGAGACCTACAAATAAAACTAGTCATTGAGACAATAATAGAGAGAAAAGTAAATTACAAGGAAAAACTAGGTTCACATCCAAATCCCCTTGCAAGAAAACTTCTTCGAGTATGCAGCCAAAGTTGACTGCACCGCAACGATCAACCAGCCCAGCGTTAAATTTGTTAGGCCACATAGCACGAATCATTTCATAAAATGATAATTAGCTAGCTTAGAATAAGATTTGAAAATTATTGTTAGTCTCTTAAGTAAAAGGGAAGATTCAATAAATAAGAAAAAAACTTGAAAAAAAAAAAAAAAATTGGTAACTCTAGCTTTTATAATAGCAAGAATATACTTTATGAGGTCTCCCACGCCTCCTTGTACCTGTTACATACATTTGCACAAAGTTAGTGTACCCTGTTTTGACTATTTTCAATGGTCGAAGGGTATAAAAACTATCTAGGTCTTCAATGGTCGAAGAATATAAAAACTATCTAGGTCAGATTGAAAACAAAAACGATAGAAGTCGTCTTTAAATTGATAGCACATCTTAGATCTGCCGCGTACATAAGAATACGGGAATTATTTAAAACTGACGGAAGGTCATTGATGAAAAGCGTGAAGAAAAGGGGACCCAAATGGCTCTCCTGAGGAACGCCACATGTTACAAGAACGGGGTTAAAAAGATTATTTTTAAAGAGGACGCGTTGGGTTTTGACAGTCGAATAACTCACAAGTTTTTGTGAAATTTAGGTGCAAGGAGCGAAGGATTTACTGAGTCAAATGCTTAACTGAAATCAGTATAAATGAAGTTAGTTTGAAGACTTCCCTGAAATCCTTTAAGAAGAGAGGATGTCAATTAAAGCAAATTTGTCGTGGTAGAACGCCGTTTGGCGAATCCGTGTTAAAAAGGAGATATTACATATCGTAAAAATGTTGCAAGTGAGAAGTTTATATATTATCGAAGCATTTATGAATAGGTAGACTATTTAGAGATACCTCTACATTTGCTTGCAACAGACGTAATGCGCTTGAAAGGAAATTAAGCAGTTTCTAAGCCAACGAAAAAGTTTGAGCAATGGCTTACTAAGGGAATTTGCACAGAAACGAAGTACACAAACGGGAATACAGTCAGGTCCTTGTAAAATACTGGTTTAACCATATAAAGATCAAGGGAACTTTCGTTTCAGGCTCAGTGGACTTCAACGTGTTTAAACCGAGCTCCGCAAAAAGCAGTCGATTTACCAGTGTAGTGAAAGTTTAATAATCAGAACAATATACCAGAGTCTCCCAATAACGCGAAATAGACGCTAAGTGCGATGAAAGCAATTACTCCCAAATAATAAGAAAAGCTAACTATATACATAACACATAAAAAAACCATGAGCCAAAACGATATTCGCGCTCAGTGCACCGAGAGCAAGACGAACGTCGGCAATCTCTTCAAAAGATAACGCTTACTTTTCATACATATCAACACAACCCGCGACTATTACAAATGCAGTAAGTGAGCGGTCATTGAACCTTGTGACGCCGCATGAAGCGACGCCACATTATTATTAATTAATATTAATTTGACTTTTAAATAAATAGATACATAATATCTTTAAGTCTAGTATACCCCACAGTATTGTCAAACGGAACATAGGCAGCGAAGCTAAAGACAGGGGCATAGGCAGGAACAAGAAAACAGGGTACGCAAACATAGAAAACGCCAGACATACGACGACCATGCCTAGCGCACACACAAGTTACGGTTCCTCGGTACCCAGACCGTGCGCCTAGCGCACACACAAGTTACGGTTCCTCGGTACCCAGACCGTGAGCCTAGCGGACACTCAAGTTACGGTACCTCGGTACCCAGACCGTGAGTCTAGCACCCGCACAGAGTAACGGTGCCTCGGGACCCAGAGCTCGAGCCTAGTGTGCGCACAGTTAACGGTGCCTCGGTACCCAGAGCACGAGCCTAGTGTGTGCACAAGTAACGGTGCCTGGGTGCCCAGAGCTTGTGCACTGACAGGCAGCGGCGCTAGGCAAGCAGCGGCAGAGCCACAGCAGCAGAGCCACAGCAGCAGCATCCTGCAAGCAGCAGCACCCTGCAAGCAGCAGCGAGGCGCAGGCAGCGAAACGCAAGCAGCGAAGTGCAATTTGCCTCAAAAAAAATAAACAAGGTGAAAGTGAAAAGTTACAAGTCCAGTGCCAGCCCAAGGACCCCCTGGAGACATGAATCCTGTTGCACGATAAAACTAGGTGAGCTGTTAAAAGGATACATTGAAAGCTCAAGTATGAGCAACGTATGGTGCGAAGTAGGCAGGAAGGCAGGGACAAACTAGATTAAGAACGAAGAAAGAAAACATCGAAAGAAAATAAAACCATGTTGCAAACTAAATAAAACCAAAACCCGCAGTGATTATTAAAACCCAGTGACAAATTCTTCCCCTAGTGCATTGTGTGAAGGTGTCGTGTACGTGTGTGTCCAGTGTGAGTGTGTATTCGCAGAGTCGTGCTTTCTGGTATGCCGGTGCTCCGCTGGCCAGTGAGTGATTCTGAGTGTACACACCCACAGTCCGTGTCGTGAGTGAACGTTAGTTGACAAGTGGGTGCGTGAGCGTGTGCTCTAACAAGTTGCGGCGTGGTAGAATACACGCGTGACACGCGACACGTGCACGTGAGCTCCAAAGGACCACGTTGTGGTAGAGTCCACTACCACATGATCAGCGAACGTCTTCTATACCCTGTACATATCCCAGTAGGGTATGACCTGTTAGTAGCCCCTCTTGCTAAAGTCATAGTAGTCCTAGTATTTATAAAATTTCTGTAAAGACCCTGGCGAGACTGAGATATGTACCCCAGCCTGAGAAAACATTCTTACAACCTAAACCAGGCAGTTGCACTTCTACCAACAAAGCAAGAAAGATCGCGATCTTTCTCTTCCTCACTACCGTTATATGACCAACCACAGCAACGCAAAGCTACTACAACAACTTCGCTAAACATTCCCGAAATTGCACTTTGCTTACCGACAGTGACAAGCCCAGTGACCTCACTAACTACCGCAATGGCAGTTACAACAACAGCTCACCCAACAGTAGCGGCCGCTCTCACTGAGTCAGTGCTCGCGACCTGTTCAAGCACTAGCATGAACATGTACTAGCACTGCACTGTACAGTACGACACTGTACTGCACTACACTGTGCTATCGGCAAGACTATCAGGTATCCAGGATATTGTCTCATGCAGCGATCCCTTATCTGTGTTTACAACCGGCAACAATATTTTATGACCTCACGTACACACATGTTTACGATTAGTAAGAAGGGATCTCAACTATCCTGTATTTGTATTGAATAATAATTATCCCACGCTACGTCTTTCAAGTGCAGTATATATAAATAGAGATAAGTGAAATAACCACCGCATTAGATTCTTAGATCAGTTCTAAACAAACTCGCAAAGTGTAGAGACATACAATCTACTACATAGGCAGTTGAAATAAACTCATAAAAGTGTTTAGAAGTGTATTTTCTTTACACAACCTATGTAAATAAACAAAACGAAACTGCTGAGCTGCCACCTCAGCTAAATGCAAACAAAAACGTAGGGTCGGCCTTGCAGACTGGTATGGACCGCTACATGACAATCAAGAGGAAATTAAGCCCTCAAAATAAAAAAACGGGGAACAAACCAAAAATTACACGTGACAATAATAACTCAACCACTAGCGAAGTGCCAACAAACACCAATAGATTCGAGCTTCTGACAGAGAATACTGACGATCTATCATCAGAGGCTACTGAAATTGCCAAAAAGAAGCTACAGAGAGCTCACGAAGTATCTGAACGACAAACACAAAAATTATTACACCTACCAGCTTATCAGCAGAAAGGGTCTACAAGTTGTTTTGAAGGGCATTGAGCCTGAGGTGACGCCCGAAGAAATTACGGAGGCGCTACAGGAAAAGGGATTTTCCGCTAAATCTGTTTTTAACATCAGAAACAAAGACAAGAAGCCGCAACCACTTTTCAAGGTTGAGCTGGAACCCGAAACCCGAAGCCCCTAAAATGATACGAGATTCATCCAATATACAAGCTACAGTTTCTTCTGTATCGTAGAATCACAGTAGAAGAGCCGCATAAGCGCAAGACTCCTGTACAATGTACGAACTGCCAAGAATATGGCCACACCCGATCTTACTGCCCAGCAAACAAGAACCTACCCAGAAAAGGTGCGGAAACTGTGGTGGCAACCACACAGCAAACTACAGGGGCTACCCAATTTACAAGGAGCTGAAGAGTCGTCTCCAGCTGTGAACCACTACAATAAGGAATGCCCACATTCGTCCTATCAAACACAAACCCAGAAATCTTCTTTTCCAGAGCTTCAGGAACTGCTTCCGGGCCCCTCCCCCTTAACACCAAAGTAACTTTTGCAAATGCCTTAAAATCTGGACTGCCGCCCCCAGCCCAAACTACGCAAACAAACAACCGAACACCTTCAACAACGTACACTGAGTCTGCCACGGACCAAAATCATCAGCCTTCACAACAGTCAAAATAAATAATGGCTTCCCTACGTATAGCTATATGGAACCTCTTGATACAAATGCTTGTATCACAACAGTCAAAATAAATAATGGCTTTCCTACGTATAGCTATATGGAACGCTAATGGTGTTTCACAACGAAAACTTGAACTAACTCAATTCCTTTACGAGAAACACATCTATAAATAATAATAATATATATAAAATAAGGGAAGATCAATTCCTTACTTTTTTCACTAGGAGACCATTTTCTAGCTGGAGGAGACTACAACGATAAGCACACACATTGGGGATCACGCTTCGTAAACCCAAAAGAAAAGCAGCTCTACAACACTATAATGAAAGCCGCCAACAAACTCGACCATGTTTCTCCTGGTAGTCCAACACACTGGCCAACAGACCTCAACAAACTGCTTGATCTGATAGACTTTGCAATTACTAAAAACATTCCTCGCAGCCTGTTGAGTGTCGAATGCCTGCCAGAGCTACCATCAGATCACTCCCCAGTTCTCATCCATGTTTTTCTACTCGCCGAAACGGTCGAAAAAACTGACCGATGGACGTCACATAAAACAAACTGGCTTAAGTATAGAAAATATATCAGTTCACCCATTATTCTAAGTCCACAACTCAACAGCGAATCCGACATTGACAAATCAACCTCAACACTGGAATCCATTCTTGTTGCAGCAGCCCAATCTTCCACTACTCAAACTTACACAAAAGATCCCTACCCAAAAAGGACAAATAAACAAATCGAGCAATTAGTCCACGAAAAGCAACGCTTACTCCGTGAATGGCAATCTTACAGATCCCCATCAGCTAAACAGAAACTAAAAGATGCCACAAAGAAGCTAACCAAAGTCCTGAAACAAGAAGAGGATCACGCCAAACGTCGATACATAGAGAAACTGTCAACAACAAGCACAAAGCATTCACGGTGGAGAGCTCACCCAACTCTTTGTCCACCGACCGTCACCGTATCGCCAATAAGAAATTTCAGAGGCGGCTGTGCTCGCAGTGACGCAGACAGGGCCAGCACGTTTGCCGCTCACCTTGAAAAAGTTTTCCAACCTAACCAGGCAACTAACGCATTCACACTACCAACATTAACAAATGACCCCAATGCCCAGCACGAGCCAAATGTATTTCATTCAAAAGAAATTTCAAAACTCATACATGAGCACACTAACCCAAAGAAATCCCCCGGCTGCGACCTCATAACGCCAAAAATGATCATTGAACTACCTTACTGCGCCATTTGCTACATAACCCAGCTCTTCAACGCCATAACTAGAGTTGGTTACTTCTCAGACAGAATGAAAAAATCAATCATCATAATGATTCCTAAACCCGGAAAGGATCCTACATCTGCTTCGTAGTACAGACCCATAAGCTTACTTTCATGTCTCTCGAAGCTTTTCGAAAAATGCCTGCTGACCCGACTCAACCCATACCTTAGAGCGCACAACATAATACCAGCATATCAATTTGGTTTTCGCGAAAATCATGAAACTATAGAACAAGTTAACCGAATAACATCAGAAATAAGAACCGCATTCGAGAACCGACAATACTGTACAGCTTTTTTTGTGGATGTATCCCAAATATTCGACAGAGTTTGGCTAGACGGACTTATGCACAAGATCAAGCTAAAACTACCTAAATACACTCACAAACTTCTCGAGTCATACCGTTACGAAAGGAAGTTTGCAGTGAGAAGCAATACTGCTACATCCAATGACCACCCAATTGGAGCAGGGGTCCCCTAAGGCAGCGTTCTTGGGCCAACCCTGTACCTCTTATACACAGCTGATCTACCAACAAGCAGAAGCCTGACAACATCCACTTTTGCCGACGACACCGCCATTCTTAGCCACTCCAGATACTTCATCCAAGCATCAGCGCAACTAGCTCTTCACCTGGTGGACTTTGAGAAGTGGCTCTCAGATTGGAGAATAAAAGTCAACGAACAAAAAAGCAAGCACGTCACATTTACTCTAAACAAGCAGGATTGCCCGTCACTTTCGCTAAACAACACAGTGATACCGAAAGCACAAGAGGTAGTATATCAAGGAGTACACCTTAAAAGACGTCTCACTTGGCGCCAGCACATTGAAGCCAAAAACACCCACTTACAACTCAAAGCCAACACCCTGCACTGGCTGATCAACGCACACTCCCTGCTAAGTCTGGACCAGAAAGTACTCCTCTACAATTCTGTACTGAAACCTATTTGGACCTATGGCTCGCAACTATGGGGAAACACCTGCAATAGCAACATGGACATCGTTCAACGAGCTCAATCAAAGATCCTTAGAACTATCACCGATGCAATATCCGAATTCAAGAGGAAATACTACGTCAAGCTTACATCGCACTCCAACCACCTAGGTCTGACGCATCTCAGCAGTCAATCCCGTCTCCGCCGCAATGACCTACCTGCCCAGCGAACAAACTTTTAGGGACGCCTCATCGAAGGACAGTTTAAAATAAACTGTTGACAATATAAACTAGTATTAAGATTTTAATACTTATAAATAGTTCTCATATAATAAGAGAATATGAAATAAATAACCGTAAAGTAATAAAAAAAAAAAACTTTCGTTTTGGGGATAAATGGATAGATGTGAAGAGGGATATTCACCTTCTACACATAGTACTTATATCTTACTATGTGTAGAAGGTGAATATGTCGTTTGATTAAACTTTGCAAACATATTGGCCATCGCCTGATCTGTGTTTGCCACAGCATTTTCAAACTACAATATTGAAGTCGCAGACTTACGCTTCATGTTAATAATATTATAAAACTGCTTAGGATTCTGAAAAATGCAATTATATAAAGAGTTAAATAGTTTATAAAACAGCTCACGTTCAGCAATTAAGTAGCGGGAAAAAACAAGAGAATTATTAACTTTAAATGTTTTAAACAAACCATATTTTAAGTTCTTTAGGGGTGACAGCTCTTTTGTAAACTATGGAAGGTTACTCGAACACGTGGTATAGAAGAACGGAACACAGTTATCAAAGAAATAACTATTTGCGTTGTAAAATATATTTATCGCAACAGACATATCAGTAGCTAAATAAATATCGGACCAATCATAGTGCGAAATAAGCTTAATTCATTTTGCAAAGTTTCCTTTCTAAAGCAAGGGACACGATTACAAGTTTTTTTAAGTTCTAACCATTTATGGTCCAAATGCGAAAGAGAGTAAGTAAGAATCTGCAAGTAGAGAAAGCGGTGTGGCCCTGCTTAAAGTCCAGCGATCTGTTCATAAAATTCACGACATAATTAACCTGCGACAATGACATGTCGAACAGACCGGTGAAAGGTCATGAAAGGAAATTTCCCTCAACACTAGATGTCCAGTCACTTTCAGGAATATTAAAGTTACCAAGGACTATATTGAAATACTAAAAGTAATATGTTAATTTAGCAACAATTATATTCTGTAATTTGGCCACACTGATCTGAATTAGTTCTTTCTTGTCTTCTTGTACTTTCCTTTTTCCTACGTTTACTTCCGAACGACACACAACGCCATCGCGTTTATGTTAAATAAATAATTATTACATTAACACTAAATCGCCTCGCGGTTTACTCTATAATTTGCCAATAGACTATAAAATGATCCCTGTCTGATAGCAGATCATCAGAACAGATTATAAAAACATAGAAACCAGGAAAGTGTGATAATTCACAAAGGAACTCAATACGAGTATTACTGTATTAATATTATTAATATACGGCTGTAATAAATCAGACGTAATTGATGAGTGAACAGCAATAAGTACACCACCTCCATATCGGTCAGGTCGATCAAGCCTGTGCATTGTATATTTACTTTGAAACACTTCGGAGCGTAAGATCTCCAAATCTCAGTAAATATAACTACCTGGCAAAAAATGAAAGAAAGTTTACTAAAGGGTGATTTTTTAAGAAAGTTTTTCAAAAAAATACATAAAATTCTGAGAAATGCATGAAATGTTTATTTAAATCAATATTACGGTCCATATAATTGAATGTTTGAAGATTATTTTATGCAAATGTTAACCGTGACTGCGCCTTAAATGGTCCATCCGCTCAGTCCAATTTTGGCATACAACATTTCTCACGAATAAATGCTTCAATGTTGTCCTCCAATGCGTGAATTGAAGCGGTCTTGTCTGTATAGACATTAGATTTAACATAGCCCCACAAAAAATACTCTAAAGGCGTTAAATCGCACGATCTAGGCAGCCAATCCCGAACGTGAAATTAATTGTTCATCGAGCTCGCCTATCAATAAGTCCATTGCTACGCGTGCTGTGTAGCATGTGGCATGGGGGACTGTTTTGTTGCAACCACATGTCATGCAAGTCAAGCTCATGCACTTTGGGAAAGAAAAAGTTTGATATCATCTTACGGTAGCGCTCACGATTCACAGTTACGTTACGATTCGCATCATCTTTGAAGAAGTACGGTCCAATGATGGTCATCATTAACACTATCGGATACAGCTGCGATATTTTCTTCAGTTTGCATCCTACGTAAGCGTGTTGTAAGCCAGTGTTGCCAAAAATATAATAGCTAAGAAATCACCTCTTACATAGGCCATGAACGTTTTGATAAGAATGAATAAAGCGTAGATTTCGTTTTATGGCAGGAGTCAAAGCAATTGATAGTAATCGATGTCCGATTCCTTTTTGTTTTAAATTAATTAAACCAAATTTGACAAAATTTGGATAAGCATATAATGGTAACAAATTCGTAAGGTACATTTATTTTGAAGGACGATGTGTCCTTTTCAAAAGCAAATTTGAAATTTTACACTTTAATATCGGCCTTGGATGTAGGCGGTGAAATCAGAAGATATTAAATCAGGTGATCGTACTACTACCCCTAATACACGAAAGCTAAGAGTCAATCGAATTACAATTACACTACGAAACGTTACGAGCAATAGTCGAGAGCACTCAACACTGCGATACCCTTCGATACCGTATGTTAACGTAAAAAGTGTGTACCCTTTAATAGACATAATAAAATCATTGCCTGCTATATGAAGTAGAGGGGTGCCATTGCACAAAGTGCTTTTTTTAACCATTTTCAATGGGCAGAGTATAATAAGAGATCAGTGCTTTTGACTTTTGCAATAATGATTATTTTTATGTTTTAAGTTTTCTTTATTACCACTATGTGCGCGCATTCTTTTCGGCGGTAAAGAAAACGGAAAAAAATCTGAAAAATGACAGCAACAAGAGCCGTCGACCTATGTATGTCGGTCGGTGTAGTGTATTTTATTAATAAGTATGTACATACTTTCTAAAAAATTTTCTCCACAGAGGGCGCTTGCCCCTCCCTTGATAGCTGACAGAAGTTGTTTGATTTATGCGCATACTTTCATAAATAACTTCTGTGTTTATTGTTCTATCGGATTAAAATTTGGATAGAAAGATAAAAATAGATATTTAGGCAGCTAACTAAATGTCAAAGTCAGAAAATTATATCTCTTATACGGGGCTTACAAATCGACTTAATCCTGAGCAAGAATATATACATAATTATAAATTAAAAATCGATTTAGTCAGCTCGACTGTTGCTTTCGTGCTTGTTAATTAAAAAAAAGGCTAAAAAATAATGAATTTCTAAATTTATGTAATTTCTCAAGCTCTATCGATATTGTTCTTTCTATTTTGAAAACGTGCCTAATCGACATATGACAATATAAGTCAACATTTCATAAATATTTTGTTTCTTGGACATGTTCCTTTCTATGACAGATCAGATGTAGAGATCACCTAGAAAAAAACAACTAAAGGTCAGATTTGTACAGAAAAAGGCTGACCTAGCAGCCCTGAGCGAGATGATCAATAGCATACTTTGTTGGAGTCGTGGGTATACATATTAATATATGTATGTATGTATGTCTAAATACAAACAATAAGAATGGTATTGTGTAGCAAATGAATTTCAACTAAAACACACAAGACAAATTGATTTTTTGTAATCCACGAAAATAAAATAAAAATATTACAAGGAACATAAATATGTTGGTATGCATCGATTTACTTAATGCAATATTTTAAATCGGACTGAATATAAATCAGGTTATTAAAACTTGTTTTATTTTATAATGTGTTGATAACAGTGCAAATTTAACAGAATCAAGAGATTTTCATATTTATGACAGTTTTCATAATCTAAAATAATAAAAATACAGACGCACATTTACATATGTATGTAAGAATGTTTGTATGTACATGTGTTTTTGTATTCATGCATACGTATCACTCTGCATAACCACTCTCACTTTCGTCGAGCTGAGTTAACGAGTGCCACTTTTGCTCTCTGTGAGTGTGGTGAGTAGCCGAGCGTGTTGTAAAGCTGCGATTTGCTGTTCCGTTAATTAGGGCCGAACTTTCAACAAGCTGCATCGAGCTCAGACAAATCGAGATCTAAGCACGTCTCGTGTACAGAAAAGTTTCACCTACGGTTAAGTTCGGTTGTGATACATATGTATCTATATATCAAATAAAACATATACCATAATTATTTAAAAAAATACTTCATACCCAGTTTTCGTTTGTAATTATAGAGGGTATTCAATTATATCTGTTTTGAAAACGATGCTAGATGTGCATAACGTATAAAATACATCAAACGAATTGAAAACATGCATGTGAAGAAATACGTTTGAATATGATTTTAGTGTGTTTAAATCAACGTTTATATTTTTTCAAAGGCCAAACTTACAAATTTATGAATATCTGTGTATGTGTGTGAAAATACAAAACATATCAAGACAACATCAAAAAATATTATGCAAGTATACCTTTGCTTAACGTTCATATCAATATCTACAAGTGTTCAAATTTATATACATATGTTCATAAATATATACATATGTACATACAAGTGCATTTTTATACTTGTTGCATTTTCAAAACAAAAAAATTATATAATTTTGTCTACGGTATCAGTGCTGCTAGTTTTTTGAGCATAGAATACCCAAATTATATTTAAGAATGCTAAATAAAATTGAGTTTATGGTTTTTGAAAAGTTAAATAGACCAATATTTACGATATTGTGCCGCAATTTAAATTTGAAAAAAGCCAAACTTGACGGGAAAATAGCTCAATTGGCATCACTGCATGGTATACTTATATAATTCGCTGTTGCAATTCATGTATGGACATACACACATAATTACATACATATGCATGTATCTAGGCATGCGCTTATGTACTAAGAGGAATTTTTAAAAGACCAAGTTAGTGCTTAATCATTTAAATCATTAAGAGCAAGTGATTACCAAATGTTTAGTGGACAACGAGTACGTCAAAATAAAAGAAAGACAGCCTGACTGAAAATTATCTATAACTTAACTGTTATACATAACCGAAATAAACGAAAATACGATCAGTAGAAGTGCATTGAAAGTTTGACTACGTGGTTCGCAGTGATGATAGCCTTTCAGACGCCGTTCAATGGTCGGCTGTCTTTAACAGCTATTTTCTTGATCGTTAATATCGCATATCTATGCACTGGGAATTCGAGCGTACTGGCCGCCACAAGCGCTGGTGCTGGTGGGGGAGGAGCGCGCACTATTGCTGGCAATGGAAATTCAAATCTACGCCTAGCACTGCCACGAACGAGTGCCAGCCAAATAAACAGCGGTGGAGTCGCTGCAGCGAGCTTTAAACTTGCTGCAAAAACGTTAAACTCGACGCGTAATGGAAACTTGCGAACAAGGTAAGCTTTTTGTATATACTTGTGTTATATACACACTATATGTTTATATATATTCATTCATACATTTGAATATAATAAGTTTTGATAGTAAAGCTGCATTAGTATATACAACCATTGAAATGTACATACATATGTATGTACATACTTGTATGTAGGACAGTTGCATACACATATACATATGTGTATAGTATAAAAGATATATACATATATAAATGTATTATAATAGTATATATGTACATATCTAAATGCTTGTATGTAACACAGTTGCATATGTACATATGTATGTAGTTTTATTGGTATATATGTACATACATACATACATACATATATTGTGCTCTTTTGTGTGAAATCAAATGGTCAAAACAAAAGATTGCGACAACAAACTGGTTTTTGCACACTGGTTAACTGAAATCTTCATAAACACATACTGCGAGTTTAAGTAAAAAAGAAAATAAAACAACTTCGTGTGCATACACAGATGCGTACATACATCAATACATGCATATATGTATATTGTACATTTCATTTAACTCTACATAAAAGTATACTTACTCACATACATACATGTACATAAACATTCATATATGGTACATACATTTAATTTAACTCTACATAAAAACCTACTTACACACATGCATAAACATGTATATATGGTACATTTCATTTAGCTCTTCATAGAAACATACATACATACATACAAGCAATTAGTTTTATGTATTTATTTATTGTTTACTAAAGTCAGGCGACTCAAAGATAAAAATACATAATTCAATTGAAATGACGATAAATTTAAATATAAAATATAAAAGAATAAAAAACATTTCTTTGTACTTATATTTAAAATTTTGTATTACAAATGCATGCATTAATGTAAGTCCACTAATATGTTTGAAAACTGAAAATAAATTATAAGTAAACTATTATAATACTCGTAAAGTCTAAAGCAACATTAAAGTTTTTAACTTTATATATGTATTTTATTCTACGCAAATTAATACAAATCAGTTTTGAAACTTTTTTTATTACTATAATATTATATATTATTACTATAATATAATGTATATGGTGCTTCACTGTATATGTACAAACTAGTCAAATATTTATGTAATTACCTTAAATTGCCTTGTTTATCCATATCTGCGTACAGGGTATCTAATCATTTGTGCACGGAATATGACTGTAGCAGGGGCTTGTTGGATATAGCACATAAACTGGTGCAGAACTGGTCTGTGGTAGCAGAGAGTGTGGGAAATGTAACCACACTTTGTTGACTTCGACTGTTCCGACCAAAGTGAATGTGGTCCAAATTGTTTAATTTTTAAGTATGGCCATATAAATTTATAAAATATATACATACATAGCCACTCCTAACTTTTAATCAATTTATTTATGTGAATCCAATGCGTCTGTCCAATTTTATGTTATCATATCTTGAGAAATACATCTCTCAATGACTGTTTATGATGTATCAGAGGTTATACGCTATGTATGGCCCGTCTGTTATATACAAACATATAGTATACATATGTATTAGTGTATTACATATTCCTATGATTAAACTACAATTCAAATGTTCTTCATTTAAAAAAACTAACTAACCTATCGTTAAACATTCATTTGATGCATTCTTTTCATATTATTTCCAAAAATGTAACTTGGATTTCCTAGTTATAAAAAATAGAACGTCTGCAAAAATGCAATCTTAAGTGATAAACTCGTTTCAATCTATACTATATGCATTACTCACATACATATGTACGTATATGCATGCAAAACAATTACAAATGTAATTGAAGTCTTCATAATTGTAGGTTGATACATTGATACATATTCAATAACTGTATGGAGATCTGGCAACTCTCTCAATTAGCCAATCACACTTATTTAAATATTCACTTTCAATAGATATTAATCTGTTTATCGATATCCTTTTAATCATCGTTAAATCCTTCTCTTTTGATCGGTAACTGACAAACACACAACATGTGCCGCTCCGTAACTTTTTAAAGCTCATACATTTAAACGGAATAAATCTTATATATCAAACACCATTTTTATTCCAAAAAGCATCCAACAAAACTCTTGATCACCAAAACTGCTTTCAAATCCTCCTGATTTCCCACGCAATGAGAAATTCATTGAACATTCATCGAAAGACCTGTCCAATTCTTTATTTGTCTGCATGTTTATTTTTTACTTTTTGCCATTTCTAGTTGTACCGTTATTTCTAGTCGTACTGTTATTTCTAATCGTGCCGTTATAAGAAATGCTTAAATTATACATTCATTTCTTATACAAAAATAAACAACACAAAAATTTTAATATGTTAGACATAATCAAATGAGATTCGTAGCACAAATCTTATGCCAATAATAATAATCAATTGCGCCGCATAATAAATTCTTACCGGTTATTCAAAGTAAGGTGAAGGGTATGATTTGTGTGATAAGTTGAATTTGCTATTGTGTTCTAGAAAACGTATTAATAATTGTAATTTACTTTCTTTTTCACCTTTTTAGAGAGCAACAATTGCTAAGTATATTCGAAATAATTATTACCACACTTGAGGGAAAATTAAAACGAATTGACAACTTGGGAAGATCAGTTGAGGATCTAATGGGCCACATCGAAATATTGGAGAATCGTGTCACAAATAACGTTGAAAAGACGGAAGAAGCCTTGTCCAAGCTCAGTAGTCTTGACTCAAAGCTTTCCAATGTAGTTTACATTCTACCTGAAAGGAACTCGCAATCAGCGGATGAATTTCCTTTGCCAAAAACAACAAGTACTTCGTCAACATTTCATCTTGATAGTCGGCTGGTCAGGTTGGATCAAAAAGTGAGCGACATCGACTCAAAGCTCGAGGTTTTGAAGACCCAAATAGACAATAACTTTTTACAAGTCGATGACTTTAACGCTGAGGCAAGCGAGAAAAAGCCAATAACAATGAATGTTGTGGAAATAACTAAAGCAATGACTGCCGAGGTAATGACACATGTATCGGCTGAAGTGAACCAACTGCGAGACTCCACAGATAGTATTGACAAAAAGTTACAGTTTCACATTAATATTGAGTCAGAAAACATAGGTCGTATGATCCGTATGATTAACGATATTCACGATGCTGTTGTAGATCATCATGAACAAATTAATGGATACAATGTAACCACAACAGCTTTTCCTGCAATCAAATCGAGTAAAATTGATGCTCTGGTCAAGCAGATGCGCCCCATGGTGTCAGTATCAGAAAAAATGGATGAGGTATGGGACGTTGTAGTTGGAACAAAGTCTTCTGTGGATCACTTGTTGCCTAAATCGGATGCTCTACTCACACAAACCCAGCGCCAAGAACGCGCCATTGGCGAAATACATCAAGACCTGAAAGCAAAAACTAACTTAATAATCAACAATTTAGACATGGTTGAAAAGCGTCTGAAAAAGCAAGAGGACGATGTGCAAGTATTGGCACAACGTCCAGGACCCACGGAAGTCTTAGTGGATCCAACTATTGATCGATTGGTCGAGTACGATCATAATAGGTGAGTTTTAAATACGCTATCCATAAGATAAAACGGTATGATATTGTGCCAACCGAAAACGTATGTAACAGATAGAGGAGGCATCTCCCACTGCCCCCCCAGGCTGAGTGAATATAGCCATGTGCGCCTATTACATATAAACTTGTTTACATTTATTGTAATATGAAATTATAAATGGAGAAATTGTACATACATTCTTTCATTCTTATATTACTTTTCTTAATCAGCTCTTTAGTGCTGAAAATTTATGAACTTATCGATAACTCTCGTACCTACGATACCACACCGCCCATGTCCTTCGTCTTTTGGTTCGTTTAATTACCTCAATTCCAGAGCCTATAAGATCTAGCAACCTATGACCATAATTATGGTCGTGTACCATGACCTTTTCAAATTAACAGTAATAGATTATGTTAACAAAATTTCGAACAGAAATAAAGAAATAAAATAAATAAAGGTAATAAATATATTCTTGAGCTCTTAATATAACAACAAAGCATTTAGTATAGTATTTAACAATTACATTTAATATTCAAAAAGCACAAAGAGATGATGAAAAAAAAGCAATTCACAAAATCTTCATAGAACAACTTGAATTATTCAAAGGTCAACGGCTTTGACCAGTTCCGTTCATAATTAGTTATATTTATTTTCACTAATTTTGCAAAAATGCTTTGAGATACATGTCTGATTATCACCATTAACATATATACATATATTATATTGTTACATTTATTCGTTTAGGTATTCTGTTATTGATGAAACTCTGACAGATTTAAATGAGCCAGTAACAACTTCTGCAACGACTACACGAGCATTAAATACGTCAACAACGCCATATCCGACAGTAGGGCCAACATCGGGTGTTTTATCCACAAATGCTCAAACAATTTCCTCTAGCACTAATACAAACAATATACTGGTTAATACAACTCTGCCAACGTCTCCAACTACTTCTTCGTGGAATGCAATTCCTACGAAGTCTGTTGTCCGGAAGGGTGGAGTTATCTTTCCGAGTGTCAAAAACAAACCTGCTGTTGTGAACAACACCTTTAACAGTGATATTTTTACACTGAAAGATGTTAAGGTAAGTCCAATATGAACAATACTCTCATTTAATAGCCGGTATAATATCTTTGTGCCAATTGAGAACGTAAGTTTTATAGCTAACGCAATATATTTTCATGGTTTTTGAATTGCGTTTTTAAATTATTACCATACAATTCTTTATACTATGTTTTGTCTAATATTCATATTTTGCCTATGAGCTAATACTATTTAAATATAATTTCACTGAGACAATATCAGAGAAAAAAGTAAATTACAAGGAAAAGCTAGCCTTACATCCAAATCCCCTTGCATGAAAACTTATTCGAGTATGCAGCCAAAGCTGACTGCACCGCAACGACCAACCAGCCCAGCGTTAAATTTATTAGGCCATATAGCACGAACCATTTCATAAAATGATAATTAGCTAGTTTAGTATAAGATTTGAAAACTTATTGTTAGTCTCTTAAGTAAAAGGGAATATTCAAAAAATAAGCATAACTTGGAAAAAAAATAAAACAATATAATTTATAAGAATAATCCAAACATTCTTAAAGAACAATGAGAATTTAATTTTATCATATGACAAAAAATCATGATGGACACAATAATAGTTTTGGCCCAATCTTTTCTGATTATTGACATTGAGGTCCGGAAATTGCCTTAGCCACTCATAAATGTGCATCCTAGTGTAGGTTCCGGATTATTTTCCCAATTGCATGTCAAGAAAGTTGCATTTTGTTAAGGCATCTTAACTTATTATGAAACCCAAACCTCTCCACCATTCGTCTCTTATTTTTGGAAGTATAAATGCAAGTTTAGTGGTCCTAATTGTTGGTGTATACAATAATAATTGCAGTGATCGTATAATTACTTCTATATATAATACATAATCACTCCAATACCAAGCCAATAGTTGTTACGCGCGAAACAAAAGCGAAAAGTCAACATAGTTTGAGTTGGAAACCATTTAATTTATAGTCGCACTATGATCAGTCGACTGTTTAAAAGTAAACGAGAGCAACAAACGCGACAGTGGGATACCCTTCGACCTATGTTCCCGTGTAGTTTAATTTGTTAAATTCATACACATATGCATATGCACATGCTTTGAAATTAATCCCGACAGATGGCTCTCGCGTTTCGCGCTCGCCCGCCTCCCTTGTTAGCTGACAGAAGCACTTGGTTTTATGCTCATACTTTGTTAAATAACTTGTGCGGTTATTGTCCGATATATGTTAAAGTCAGAAAGTTGTATCTTTTATACAGCGCTTACAAATTGAGTTCAAAAATTAAATTATTGATTTGTGGGGGCGGTGGGCGTGGCACCTAACATTTGAAATAAACTTGATCTGCGCCGAGTACATAGGAACCTTCCAAATTTGGTGTGTCTAGCATTTATAATAGCTGAGATCTGTGTGTTCATCTGGTCAGACGGACATTTGGACAGACAGACAGACATGGCTCAATCGACTCGGCTAGTGATCTTGAGTAAGAATATATATACTTTATGGGGTCTGTCACGCCTCCTTCTGCCTGTTACATATGGTACATTTGCACAAAGTTAGTATACCCTTTTTTGACAATTTTTTTAACAAGAGAGGCGGGCGAGCGCATATGTGTATGAATTTAACAAATTAAACTTCACGCGAACATAGGTCGAAGGGTATCACACTGTCGCGAGCTGCGCGACTTTTGCTTTTCTTACTGGTTTTACTTGTGTGGGTCTCAAGTTTTTTTCACGAAGTGACCACTAACATAAACTACTCCCCGTACACTATTTGTCATTCAGAAGATTCAAATGATTTTTTATATTAATATTACCCGCAGGAAACAAATCAAAAAGGCACCCATCATTTCCGTAGATTTCAAAATTATCAACATTTTGAAATTAAATAGTTGACAAAAACACGGTACATTTTTTTAAATAAATTATAAATATTGTTTATTTTTGTCATATTTTTGTACCTTAACGTGCTCTATTTTTTGAGTATAAATGAGTATAAAGTATAAAGGCCGTTGTTTGAGTAATTATACATTTCTCTATTAACAGATGTTAATGTCTTCGTATTGGCCTTCAAGAGCTGCCAAAAGGAATGATAAACGAGTTCAAATTATTTAAATTTAGATTTCGAGTTAAAGTGACTAAATACAATTTTGTTAAAGACAAATTAATCATTAATCTGATATTTTTCATTAAATATCTCTTTATAAATAGTTATATATCAATCTAGTAATATAGAAAGTGACCTGCGAATAATGTTTGATCTGTAAACTTATGTGCCGCGCAAATCTATCAAATCGATATGTATGTATGTTTTTTTGATGTGCACAGTACTTCAGTTATTGGTTTATAACTCGTCTTTGAAAAGCTTCTCTTTGCACGAGCAAGTATAGCTAGTATTGAGTTTTTCCATACCCGACAAAATATTTATTGGTGATAATAGTCGAGTGGCCCACTCTTTAAATAATACCATGTGATAACAGTAAATCTGTTGAGGCAAAAGGTTTTCCTCTGCAAATAAGCGCGATTCCGTTGCAATTTCTTTAACACGTACATCGTTTTCTTTTGCCCATTTTATTTTTTCGATAACATCGGTGAGATCACGTTTGATAGGCACAAAATGCTTATATGGCACCAATTTACTATAAAAATGCTCATAATAAGGTGAATCTTGTTTGAAAACTAAAGATCCACCAGCCAGTAAGTAGGGTAACCGATATGCGGCAACTGCTCCATCTATGTTAAGCTGATATTTGTACTAAAAATTAGAAAAATTAGATATTACATTGAAATATGTTATGTACGTAGAAGACATACCTCAAAAAAGTCCATGAACGATATGTGTGGCACCTTGGGACCGTACTTGCTCTCCTCGTTTCGAAAGAAAAAGAAGTTTGTAATCGAGGCATTTATCAAGTCTGGGTACTTTCTGGCTAGATCTATTAATTGCAATCGTTCCCGTCGAGAATCCCTTCCACGGAAAAAGGCCATATTGCGTTTGCTCTCCCAAGAATAATTGTCTTGTTGTACAGAGAGCATGTCTAACATAACCCGTCCCATGTTCTCAATTGTTGACTCTGTAATATCGTAAGTGGGCAATGTTATGTCGTAAGAGTCATCACTTCCACACCATGAGAATATCGGATACGGCCCTGATGTGCGTTGTTGGCCGCCCTTCTTGGAAAGCGGCCAATCGCCGAGATTGAGATAAAATTCCATATCTGGCAACAGGACAACTCGTGCTAAAGCAGATAATGTTGAATCCATAAACATTTTGAACCCTGTGTATTTGCCGTAACATTGTCTCCAAATCTCCTGGTTCTTTATTACATAATGGCACAATGATATGCTTTCTGGAGCATTGTACCTTTTTAATAAATTATCTCGAATTGCACTTAAGTTCACTCGCTTGAACGAATGCAAGTCCCGCGATATTTGTTTTTCCGCAGCAACATTTTTACAATCGTTATTCAAAAGCCAAAGATCTAACTCCTGCGGGCAGTGGCAGCGTTCTGAATACACCTTATTCCGGATCAAGTAGGGTGACTGTGATACATGAGAATTGTTATATTGCACTATAATCTCAACATTCTCACACCAGTCAGCAATAGTATATCGCACAATAGTCGATCCATCTCCACGGTCAATTGAATTTATGTTTGTCCGACATTTGCCATGAAGAGAATTGCCCTTTATTTGTAATTGGAATTTCAAATTCGTAGGTGTCTCAAATCTGTAAGATTCGTTTAATAAATACTGATTAATCTAAACATTTGAAATCATTACACCGTATCTGTTTACTTTGTGCCAGTTTCGTCAATCGCATGAATGAAAAAATATCTCGCGGGCAAGACAATGTTGTCAGGTTTAAGCCCTGGACCCCAAACGAGAGTTTTTTGCACATTTACGATTTGCTCTTTGCAAACCGCAAATCGAAAAATTAAAAATATTAAAAGAATACATTCTTTGGTATACATCGAGATTCTCATTATTTACAATAAAAAAATTCAGTGTGACCAGCTTTGGAATGGTCAATAATACTTGGATGAATTTTTCAAATAAGCCGAATATAATTTAAAAATGTTTATATATATATATTTATATATATATTTAAAGAGTAATAGACAAACATTCGTTAAAAATAAATAAGATAAACAAAAAGTTATTTACATATATTTAAAAAAGAATATAATATTTAAGCTATATCTACACGTTACCTTTGTTTGTGCTTGTTATTGTTCAATGCTGTTAGCGTATGAAGTCCTTGTCCTCTGCAAGGTATTGGGAATAGGTCTTTTGGTCTTTTACTAACAAGTAAATATTTTCAATGCAGTTAATATATTAGTATTTTATTTAGGGGTTTTCTTGTGTGGACATCTTAAACGCGGGAATGAAACAATCTGGAGTGTTTTACCTGCAAATTCGAGGAACAACTTATTGGTTTCTAAAAGTATATTGTGAACAAGGTATTTCCGATGGTGGCTGGACGGTAAGTAAATGTTAAACAATTTATATCAACATAATTTATATCAACATAACTGTTTGCAACTATAGGTAATTCAAAGACGAGATGATTTTGGAGAACCTCGCGAAAACTTCAACCGTGATTGGGCGGACTATAAAAATGGATTTGGCGAGCCGGCCAAAGAGTTTTGGTTGGGAAATGAAAATATATATATGCTGACAAATAATGAAGAATATGCACTGCGTGTGGAGTTAGAGGACTTTGAAGGCAACAAACGGTGAACTTACTTTAATGTTCAATAATCATTTTTATCATAGGGGGAAGAACGTTACTTTGTTTGTTTAATGTGGTCACTCAAAATTTATGTTGTTATCGGTGGTTCTACTTTAAATACTTTATTATGGCGACCAATTGAAAACACGTTTGAAAGTCTGTCCACCGCTCTAGTGGGTGTTTAACTTTAGCGCCATATCCTTCTCATGTCATCTAAAATCGATCATATCTTTTAACAACATAAATTCTAGATGCATGTGATAACTAATTTTTTTTTTTTTATTTTTTGATCCAATCACACGGATCAACAGCGGATAAATTATAATTTTCAGAACTTCATTTACTTTCTAGATGTCTGCTTATAGTTTTAATACTTTTGAGAGGTGTCGAGCCGCCGACAATATCCACGGAATACCTTAAACAATCATTGACTGCCGTTGCAAATGTACATCAACATATGAAGGGCTGAATTATGATGTTTTATTCTATAGGGAAAATAATAGTTTGCAAGGCATTACAAGGCTTTAACCCTAAATCTAGTCCCAAGTCTACATACCGAAGTTTCTCTTCCCTCACTTTTGGATATCGCCAGACGAACTAATCTGATGCGCCAAGCCACTAAGCATCGAACATATAGAGTACTCAAACAGCGGAATCTACTCATTTGATGCAATGTGGAGACTGGGACCCCTGAACACGAAGTGTTTCATGAATGAGCGATCGGCTCTCTTCGTTAGAAACCGCGAGAAGCGCACATGCTGCATATGAATGTATGCGTTGCCTGTGAAGTTTGACAACAGGCCAGTGCTTCGGCCAGCGCGCTGGCAGCCTGAAGTCAATTTTCTGTTTCGACGTCGAGAGCCTAGAGACTGAAGCATAGTGGGCAAAAATGGTTATCTTGGGGTGAAAATTGTATAACATTCGAATACATGTGCCTTCTTTAATGAGGATATGTATATATTGTAAATTGTATGATCGGACCGGTATAACGTATATAAAACCTATTGGTCGATTCTTGTTAATTTACAACAAATTTACTATATGAGACTTTCTATATAAATTATATGCATATACATTTCATCATAGTCGGACTACTATAAAATAAAGCTGCCATAGAAACAAAATGCCGAAATGATTTATAAGAAGATAAGTATTCATTTTCGAAGTAACTTGGTAATTAAACTAAGACGGAAATGAACGAATACTTTATCAATTCCATTTAAGTCACACAACTATATCTTATAGGAACAATCAGTTAGAAATAAAGTTGTATATGTCCAGCGGTTGTAGATATTAAATCTGTCAATTACCTAGTAAATACAATATTATTCAATTCGGCACCATTATAATAAATTTATGTGAACAATCGGAGGAGATTAGAATCTGTAAGAGTGTAGAACCTTCGGCATGCCGATGTTAACCTTTAGTATTGATTTTACTATACCCTCCTTTTTTACAGATATGCACAGTATTCGCACTTTAAAATACATTCCGAAGCTGATTATTATAAACTAGAAATCGATGGTTATGAAGGAAATGCGGGAGATTCGTTAAACGATCCATGGTATGGTTCAAACAATAGCCCCTTCTCAACATACAATAAGGACAATGACCGAAGCTCACTCAACTGTGCAAGTATGCTGAAGGTAAATAAATAAATAAACGTATTTAATTATCAAAAAATGTTATAGAAAGCGAAATCAAATTTCAAATTATTTAATTAATGTGTTATTCGTTATTAGGGAGGCTGGTGGTGGAAATCTTGTGGTCGTGGCCTGAACGGACTCTATTTACACGACCCGCAAGACTTAACTGCTCGTCAAGGAATTGTATGGTTCAGGTGGCGAGGCTGGGACTACACTTTGAAGAAGGCCACAATGATGATTCGGCCCCGCATGCCTCAGCCACAAACTCTGGGTCCAGTGACTGCAACATGAACTAAGAGCAAAGCATTTCATTACAGCAAATGATTTTTTGATAGACAATTAATGTCCGCCCATAATTAGCAAATCATGCAGCATAGCAAATTTCTTTACAATCATTCAGTTAATTTAATGTTTTACCCTTTTAAAATAATAACTTATTTTATCAATTGTATTGTAGCGTCATACTCATAAACTAGTTAATTTGTTTAATAACGTTATAAGTATTATTCTTAAAACGCTGCAATCATCCCATGAAAATTGTAAATAAATTCACTGTTGTTCTGTTTGTATTTAATGTATACATACTATATTAAAGAATCCTGATATTATTATTATTTCTATTATGATATCAATTATTTTTATGACAACAAATATAGTAAGCGAAACGGAATTTTGGGTCGTTTCATAAACATTTTTAGTCGGTGATGCTACTTGCAGCCTTGCAGAAAGCACACGTTCTATCTAGCAATAGATTTATTAAGAATTATTACCAATTTATTGATAAAAATAGAGTTTATTGAAGAAGAAGGAACTCGGTTTGCTACATTGGCATTTAATCGACAAAGTATTATATTTGTAATCAAAGTTATTGCATATAAACCTGTTTACTTTTATTGTAACATAAAATTATAGATGGCGAAATTGTACATATATGTATACATTCTTCCATTCTTGTAGTACTGTTCTGACTCAGATTTTCAGTGCTGCAACCTATAAAATATCGCGTTACATTTATAAACTTATCGATAACTATCGTAACTACGATACCACAAAGGAACAGCCAGATAAGCGAACTTTTAAGAGCAAATATAACTCGAATGGTCTACTATTCATTTCATGGACACAACGAAAATGATAATTGTGGACTTTGTTCAGCTGTCTTTGATGATCTTTTAACCAAATTCATGACAATAAGTTGGTTTAACCCTCTAATGCCCAATTTTTCTATTGCAGGGAAAAAATTATTTTAGACTAATTTTGGGTCAAAACGAACGAATATGAATTTAGTTTTTTGATTACGCTAATGGTTTACCTGTTACAGGTGAAAATACCTAACCCGCCAAAAGGCGGGGTTGGGCATTAACGTGTATTTACCCCATACGAAGACTTAAACAACTTTTATTACACATACTATATGCAAAATTTTTTTAGGTTAGGTTGAAATTCACATTGGCTGGTTTTGACATTGGATTCGAATTCGGAAGGTCCAAGAACATATAGAAACATATATCTCATGACCCGATCATGACCCCCCATTATTTTTTGGGACCTTAAACATTTTTCATTTTTTTTTGAGGTTAAGTCGGAACTCAGAAGTGCTATGTAAATTTTGACTTCGGATTCGGACTAATAAGGATAAAATACATGTTAAAACATATATCGCATGCCCAGATCACGATTCTATATCTTTTGGGGGATATCCAAAAGTTTTTCAGTTTTTTTGAGGCTAGGTCGAAATCCAGACGTGATGGAGAATTTCTGACCCCGGATTCGGATTCAGCGTCCCAAAATACATATAACTGAGTTTCATTGTCAGACAGCTTTAAGAAATTTATGATTTTTCGACCCGACATGACTAAATAAAGAAGCGATAACGAACGCAATGGTTAACAATAAATTTACAGCTAAATGCCCAACCCCGCCAAAAGGCAGGATTTGTTCCAAGTCGATATTTCTTAACTTATATTGTTTTTTTTATTTGATTTTTAAACTAACCGATTAATAATAATGCGTTCTACTCACCAATAATTTTTTTTTTTTTGTACGACACAAAATAAACTTTTTGTTCAATCTTCAAAATCACTGTTTTTCCAAAATGAATTATAAACGACTGACACCTGCAACTTTTCACTTTGGACTGAACTTGTGAAGTGTTTCAGTAAAAAAACGATCAGCGATGTACACATACATGCAAAATGAAATGTCCTAAAATATATGTGATTCCCTTTTTTTGAATAAAATTAACTACGCAGTTTTTGTACGCAGTTCTATTGCAACCCGCCAAAAGGCGGGGTTGGGCATTAGAGGGTTAAATAGCGTTCAAATGCACTTTTGTGTTAGCATGAGCCCGAATCTTGGAAAGTTTTTCTGTGAATGAACTTATTGCTAGAACACAAACCCGAAAATCGATCAATGCAATCAAAAATAATGTACACTGTTGCAATTTTAAGAACAGGAAAACTAGTTTTCCTTCCTTGTATGGAAGTACGCGACAAAAATACTTATAATAGCATGTGTAGCATTAGTTATCATGGTACACGTGCTCAAATTGGACCGATAAATCTTAAAGCTGCCATAACTATTTTTTACTGTCCCCCACTGTCAAAGCGACCTTGGTTTGACCTGTTTGCGCTGCGGGGTGTGTTGTGTGATGTTCATGGAATATCATCCCTATTTTTGAACTAAATGAGGCCCCCTCTCACGATTGAAGAGGGGTCCCACCTTGAGTAGTCAGTTGGCTGTCTCCTGGTCTTTACAAGTTTCTTCTTGTAAATATAAGAGGCGAGGTTTCCATCACGTCCAGTATGGATTCTTCAAGCGCGGTTAGTTCCTCGTACACCAGGTCTACCTTTCGGTATTCCCTGAGCAGCACGGACACCCTAACTCTTTCTGAAATTTATACGAATTATACAGTGGATAAAGTGTGTTCTGCTGAAAGGCAGATCACCTTTTTATGCTCATTCGTAGCTTTGGCCATAGCTTGCCTGGAAGAACTAGGCAACTCGCCGCCATCTTCCAGAGTTGCTTCTGGTTTTCGAGTTATCCCTGCGCTGACCTCCACTAATTACTCAATGCCCGTCTGTTTGGTTTAAAGGATCTGTTTCAGGTTGTACAGTTCGGATGGGCCATGCGGTAGCAAACCCTTTTTTGCTTGGTTGTGAGTCCCCTGTTGTGTGTTTGCTAAGCAACAGAGGTGGTCGCATCGTTGATAATAAACTTGCCTGCCACCCCTGCAAACAGTACGCCAGTGGTGCTTTGCCCCTGAGCTCCCCCGTAATCTCGTAAACTGTCTTGATGTCTTACCTTTGGCTTGCTGCATCTTTCGAGATGACGGCCCGCGGTGCAGTATTTCTTTGTGGTAACTTCATTCTCTTTTTACTACGAGTAGAAAAGAAATACATATGTACATGGTCCACCCGGACAGACACCTACAGCAAACTGTTAAGGCTAGGTAGAAAGGGGGGTTACCATTTCCATAAGCCCTCCGTAAGTAACTGATTACTCGGAGACTCAGTCAGGCTGACCTTAGACCGGACCGCATGGGGTGATTTTATAGATCCACCACAAGCTGCCCTCGCTAGGAAAGTTTGACCGACAGTATGTGGAAAGGACGGCACATACCCTGTCATCAGGGTTAAATGTAACAAAAAACGCATAACAAATATATCAGCTTGGAAAATTCATCTTGTATCAGAACAGAAACATACGTGCGGTCAATCGACGTTACAACACGAACTTAGTTCAACAATAAATATTTTGTTTTGGAATACCTATTATATTGAACAGTTCTATCACCAAGCATCGAACATATGTATGTAGTACTCAACCAGCGGAAAGTACCGGTTTATTATGACCCCATGACCAAATACAACAAAAAAATAAATTTGGCAAACTATTCTTTTAATTTTCACTTAAATAAATTTATACGAGTAATAATAGGAAAATAATTATATCTATGAAGCTCCTTGTAACGTGCATCCTGAATATTTAAAGAATAAAATGAGTAGAGATTTTATTTATTTTATTGCGAACATATATTTTTTAAAAAGTTGGCAGCACTGCAGATTTGTATGCTCTGTAATAATATACTAGACAAACAAAATACTGTTCATACATCGACTGTAAAGTGTCAAATATATCGATATCATGAATCCTTCATGAATACCGTAAATGATCAAGATCCGATATGTGTAGATTTCTGTTGCATACATACACATGTGTGTTGGCACACATGTACATAAGTAAGCATTTCTATGTATTCATGCATTTCTGTGTATGTATACCTGACTCAAAAAGGTGGTGTGTTTGTTTCTTCTGAACATCTGCCGGCTTGTGAAATGACCTTCCTTTTGAATCATATCAATGGAAGACGTACCCAAGCTGTATTAAAACGGTGTATATTAAAATTGTGTAAAAGTAAAGACAGGAAAGCGATAAAAAATTTAAAACTAAGCAATTATAAAAACAAATAATTGTATATAAATAACATTTAAGTTACAGAAAAACAAAACAAGTTTTGTAAATGTTGTTGTTTAAAATAATCGCGAGGCTGCTCATTGTTGTCGTATATGCATGTGATAATGTTGTTTACGCAAATCACAATAATGTGGAAAGGGATTCCGCACCATCTGCCTATGTGCGACATCAGAACTGGCAACGGATCGAGATGATGGACAGTAATCGTCTGTATTGGCTACAGTGGAGAATAATTGAAAAGCATATTTACTTCAAAGTTACCGTCAATACGCGCGGTTTTATTGGGCTTGGCTTTTCGCGAAGAGATGGTCGTATGTCTAATGCAGATATGGTACTTCTCTGGGTTGACGATCACACTGGAAAATTAAACGCATTGGTAAGTATATTCAAGGACAGGATCTTTACAAAATCCGTGTATATAAGTATATGCTTATAAACACACTTTTATTGATAGACTGTTTTATTTTAACTGTTCCATGCGAAAAGTTCACTCTAAATATCTTATGTTATAGGAAGGAGTATATAATATAATAGGAAGGAACTATATAAATAAATAAATTAATTAAATGTGCTTAAAAACAAAAATCTATGATATGAAATAGGTGTACACAATGGCGTTTGCCAATTATCAGTATAACATTGTTTGAAACAAAGATTGTATAACATTGTATAACATGTATAACATTTTTCCCATGATCGGACAGTAGTTGAATGTAATTTAATAGAATAATCGACTAGGTAAGGGTACGACTAGGACTTCAAAATGGGGAAAAAAGCAACAAATCTACTGATTTATTGGTCTTAACATTATAAAGAATTCCCTTAAATCAAAGTATGATGGTACAATTCGAAAAGTATCCACATAATTATGATTAATGATCGATGTTCATATTGAGACTTACAATGAGTCATGTAACTCTTTACACACATGTATGTATTGTACATTACATTAACATGTGCATCTGAGTAAATAGTTACTTGACTCACTGTATGTATGTATGCCAAATAGGGCACAACCCTGTCTTCCAAGACACGTGTAATTGAAAAAGATGCTGATAACAAAATGCTGATTTATTTTGCAAAAGTTATCAAAGCACATTTGTTTTTAACTTAGCAATAAGCCATATGAAAATGTTGTAATTCGCAGGATTGCCACGGCTCTCACCACAATCCGCATGGAGCACCTTTACAAGATGATACTCAAAATTATCACGTGATTGATGGGTACCAGAATGAAACTCACACATACATGGAATTCAAGCGGCTGATTGAAACTTGTGACCCTTACGACATGCCATTAAGCGTAGGTTATTAATAATTAAGGTATATTGCATTTATTACATTTTGTATATTATTTTATATAGGACGATACAATAAAAGTCTTGTGGTCTTTTGGTGACACCGATCCTATACATGGAAATCTGGATGGACATGGTCAAAATCGCGGTGCAAAGTCACTTCATTTACTGAGCCCAGTATTTAAGAAACAAGGTATCACAAACAAGCAGAAGACACTCACTTGGGACATTGCTGTTAAAAATGTGAGCGTTGATTCATCAATGGATACGCTCTATTGGTGCAAAATAATCAGCTCCCCTAAACTTATTTTGAAACATCACATTATTGGATATGAGCCACTGTTGACGCGTATACCGTAAGTAAATTGAAGAGGAAATCAAACAGATAAACAGTTAATAGTTGATATATGTACATATATTCATTAGTAAAACAGATGAAACAATAGTGCACCATATGACACTATTTGAATGCTCAACTAAATCGTATCCTGGCTCTGACTCCGCTTCGTGGGATGTTTGGGTCAGGAGTACTGGGACAGTATGCAACAGCAACTCGTTAACACCGAGGGACTGGGATTCCTGTTCTACACCAGTTGCCGTGTGGTCTATTGGATCATCTGGGCAGTTCTTGCCCGAGCATGTTGGCATTCCAATGGGTGGTTCAGCGGGAGCAAAGTATTATATGCTCGAAATACATTACGATAATCCAAATGCCTTACAAGGTACTGTAAACATATCTATAATATTTGTGACTTTAATTTATCATATTATTTACTTACAGTCATAGATCATTCTGGCTTCCGCATTCACTATACGCCTCAGTTACGCCCTAACGACGGAGGTATAATCATCAGCGGTGTATCCATTTCGGATACTCAAATAATACCACCTGGACAAAAACTATACCGTAATGTTGGAATTTGTGGGCCATCCTGTTCAAATGTGGTATGCATCTATATATAGATATATATCAACAATATATTAAAAGTCAATGTTTTTAGTTGTTTCCCAACGATGGCATTAAAATTATTTCTGGCACTCTTCATTCACATCGCGCGGGCCGCAAAATGAGTTTGCGTCATGTGCGAGCCGGCAAAGAATTACCCCGCATTATTGAGGACGATTATTATGATTACAGATATCAACAGTTCCACCAACTCGCTAACGAAACTACTGTTCTGCCTGGAGATTATATTATCACCGATTGTGCATACGACACGTCACATCGCAAACGAACCACGTTTGGCGGATATTCCACAAAGCAAGAAATGTGCCTGTCTTTTATCACGTATTATCCAAAAATCGATTTGGCTGGTTGCTACAGTATGACCCCAGTGCGTGAATTTTTCGAAATGTTTGGTGTTTATAAGTTCTACTCGTTAAACATGACTGATGTTGAGAATTTATTTTTGTACAATGGAAATCTTTTGGATTATATTCCCAATACCAACTACGGAAAAACAAAAAACACTCGAACAAACAGGACCGCAGAAGACATTGCTGCTGAAGAATCCTTACTGAGTATGTCAATATTATTTCTCCGTATTGTATAATCGAAGCTTGTTTCCGACTACGTTCGGATTTTGAATCTGGAGAATCCATACTTTGATTTTATATATACCATATATATATATATAAAATATTGTTATGTTTCTAAATTCTTATTTATAGATAAATTGCTCATTTCTGATCCCGTGGAGTTTCACGATCGCACATTTCTTTCGCATATAAATCAATTGCCATGGTCAGAGTCATTATTTACGAAACGAGTTGAACATGACATTATAATGGGTAAACATATGACGTTCTGTCGTGTTTCTAATGAATCAATGTCGATTGTAAGTAAAACTGCACATGACTATAACATTTTCTTAAATTAATATTTGTTGTTTCTTTCAACAGCCCTCAGAAATTATACGTTTTCCTAACTTCACAGCGTTTGTGAAACCACCAAGTACATGCACGTACAACCTCTTAATCGATAGTATGCAGTTAAGCTCGGACGGAACAAGAGGAGTACCTCCATTCGTGTTCTTAAGTCTCATCATTTTTGGAGTTTTTTTAAAGAACAAATCCCAAAAACTCTAATTTTTTTTTAAATGCAATTATCTTTTTAAATTCCAAAGATTTAGTTTTTTAAAATATTGTATTTATAATAATTTAATATTTAGATGAATACAACTTAAGAAAAAAGTCAAATAAAATACGAAATAAGAATTCTACAATTTTTAGGACATAGATTTAAAAAATACCACGTTTATATATTCAGAATTACCATTTACAGCAGGGTTGATATATCCTTGTCTGTTAACCTATCCGAATATACTAATCGATAAATTCTAACAGACTTGCTATGTTATGTCACTAAGCATCGAACATATAGAGTACTCAAACAGCGGAATCTATCATTTGATGCAATGCGGAGACTGGGACCCCTAAACACGAAGTGTTTCATGAGTGAGCGATCGGCTCTCTTCGTTAGAAACCGCGAGAAGCGCACATCGGCATCAACTCAGTCGCACAACGACGGCGGAACGATGAGCGCGGGTGTATTTCTTTGCGCTCTGCGATCGTTTCAATGTGTGCGTATATGCATGCACAAGCTCGCATATGAATGTATGCTTTGCTTGTGAAGTTTGGCAACAGGCAAATGCTTCGGCCAGCGCGCTGGCAGCCTGAAGTCAATTTTCTGTTTCGGCGTCGAGAGGAAAGAGACTGAGACACAGTGGGCAAAAATAGTTATTTAGCGGCAATAACTTTTAACATCTAATAACATGTGCATTTATAATTTATTGAGTAGATAGATTAAATATTCATATTTCTATTCAAATTTGTATATCAAATTTATAATATTGAAAAAAAGTTGTGCAACAACTATATTTTTTTTTTGTTTGTTTCTACTAAATTTGAGAAAATTAATCAGCCAAAACTAAAAAATTCGGAATACATCAATATCTATTTACTAAATAAAATTATGCCATAAATCAAGCCACATTTTTGGAAGCTATAAAAGTTTCGCCGCAAGATAACCATTTTTGCCCACTGTGTCTCAGTCTCTTGGCTCTCAACGCCGAAACAGAAAATTGACTTCAGGCTGCCAGCGCGCTGGCCGAAGCATTTGCCTGTTGCCAAACTTCACAAGCAAAGCATACATTCATATGCGAGCTTGTGCATGCATATACGCACACATTGAAACGATCGCAGAGCGCAAAGAAATACACCCGTGCTCATCGTTCCGCTGTCGTTGTGCGACTGAGTTGATGCCGATGTGCGCTTCTCGCGGTTTCTAACAAAGAGAGCCGATCGCTCACTCATGAAACACTTCGTGTTCAGGGGTCCCAGTCTCCGCATTGCATCAAATGAGTAGATTCCGCTGTTTGAGTACTCTATATGTTCGATGCTTAGTGGTTATGTGCATTGCAAGGTCCTACCCAAAGTTAATACATCATCAGCAAGGGTATTAAAATCCTTTTACTAAAAATAACCCTATCCTATGTACTTATGACTCAATACAAAAATACTGAAACTTGGTTTTTTGTAGGTAAGTCTTTGTGATAAAACACAAATACAGTATGTTACTCTGGATACATTTGGCGTCGAAAGCTTTAGATTCTCAAATTATGCGTTCATACAGAAAATCAAAAAAGGCTAATTAGAATATTTTTTCTCAACATTTTGATGTGAAGTATTACTGTGAGAGTAGAGAATGGTTGGAACACATACAATGTTAAATTCGATCCAGTAGTCAAAGGTTTTTAAAATTTTAAATATCTATAGTTTTTCTGTCTTTTAAACTGTAACGAAATAGCTAGTTGAATATGTATTTCTGATAGTTTCTATTTATCTTACAAGTTTTGACTTTGATAAAATTTAAAAAATAATTTCAGGCATAAATTGTCATACTAATTAATAAATTTAAACATAATCAAGTGCGGGGAGTACCATTATTATTTATTTTTAAAATATGTAAGATATGAATATATCGATAATTACGAAAAATGGCGATAGTTCTTCTGGCGATGGCCATCACTATACATTTTTGCTTTCGTCGACACTTAGGTTGGTGAATTTGGCATAAATAAACTAGTTAGAGTGTTTCGGTTTAAGCTAAAACTCTTATGTATATGTATGAAATGAAATAAATAAAAAGAGAAACAACTGAATTGAATGACAAGAATATATTCTACAGTAACATGGAAGTGGATGACTGTTTTTATGGTGAGTTTTCATTGTTTGAGGATTTGTATGCCTGCAAACAAACATACATACATATGTATGAATGTAGTAAAATATTTGTTTATTGTGCTTCATACCTTGTCATATTGAGAATCTTGGAAAAGAGGATTAAGTTCTGAAGAGTGTTACATGCAAAAATCACTGAAGACGGGCATGGGATTTTTTGTGGGAGAGCGGCTTTACTTTTCTATACATGTGCATGTGCATGACTGTAATTGTGTTAGTGTGTTGGGCTGGCCAAACTAATTGATTATGTACTTAAAAATGAAGTGCACTCGACTGTATCTCTTCAAAGTTTTTAATTATGATTATTTATTTTCCTTTCTATTTTAGATGAGTTATCATCGTTTATGTCCGCGACAAATGACTACAGTCTAAACCATAATTTTGACGAAATTATAAACTCGACAGTTCCAACATTAGATTCTTCGTTGGATCTCAATTCCATGATATTTCAAGATCGTGAAAGTTCCGTGCAGAGTGATAATTTTTTCTCTGATTTGTTTCCCACAACACCAAATAATTATAATGACTTGGCACTTAACTTTAACAACATAACGGAGGATTCCACGCATTGTTTAATTGAAGATGAGACGCTCGCCAGATCACCAAATACAGATCCGAAAAGTTTTGGCGATTTATTAAGTATATGCAACGAAAATTCAGAAATCGAGAAATTAACTTATGGTAATCTTCTGGCCCACACCCAAGATCGAAATACGCCCTCGCCCACTGGAAGTTGTGGCAGCTCCAGTGGAAGTTCTACAAGTGGTGTGCACAGTGACATATCAGATGGCTGGCAAAGAAAGGATGTTGAGCAAACCGATTCTAATCCAACATCTTCTATTCTGAATATACCGCAGTCTCCAATACAATTTTCCCAAAGTTGTATAACAATAAAAGATGAGTCACTTCAAAATGCCACTCAGAAGCCTGCGCTTTCAGGGCTCGTGTATAATCAACAGCATTTGAAAGAACCTATTTCTCGATTTGCAATAGAACAAGCACAGAAAGCACCCGAAACATTTAAAGTGGAATCGAATTCTCCTTCAAAGGGTCTCAATCTACCACGAGCAACAGTAGGAAACGTTAGTAAAACAAAAACAATATTTCTATCATCGAATGACTACAAGGCTCTGATGCAAAAAATGAATTTAAATGCATCTAAAGGAGGGAATTCACCTGGAAGTGTGAAGACGCAAGTTCCAAAAATAGTCATGAAGACAGGAAAAGTGCAAGGCTACCAAAATGTTGACAGCACAACAGATTCCAGTTCTCCCAATTTAGCTAAAGCACAGAGCCAAGCTTTATTTTCTTCCTGCCGAGAGCAATTAAAAAATGAGCGACATCCTTACAGTCTTGTATGCAAGGGCATGATTGATGAAAAAATGTATAAGAAACAGCAACGAATGATTAAAAATCGTGAATCCGCGTCACTGTCGCGCAAGAAAAAGAAAGAGTATGTTGTCGCTCTGGAATCACGTATTAACAGTCTAGAAAAAGAAAATTATACACTGAAAGGGGTAAGTAATATTCTTTTCTATTGTTGCCTATGTACAGGGTGATATTTTCTGTGGTACCCTATTCTGTATGTCTTTAATGTAAGACGTCAGAAGGACAAGTGATTAATCACGATCAAAAGCTCATTTTAATGAATTGTTAAGGAAAAGTACCAGCGCCAAAGACAATTCGTCGTCTAGGAGCCAAATTTATTGAAAGAGAGTCTTTGGCAACATCAAAGACTAACACTAAATCACGTCATATGATATTTAAGAGAACTCCGCAACAACCTAATAATGATTTCGCGATGGCATGTTAGATGCTCAGCAGGATGGTGCAACATGCCACAACACTCGCCAATCAATTTATTTATTGAAGAAAATGTTCCCACAACGTTTTGACTGTCCGTTATGTCCAGAGTTGACTTCTTGTCATGGGGTACTTATGTAAAGTAAGATTTACTGAAAATGTCGAGCCGCCGACAATATCCAGGGAATGCCTTAAACAATAATCGAACAAATGAAGGGCTGAATGATGATTTTATTCTATAGGAAATAATATGGTTTGCAAGGCATTACAAGACTTCAACCTTAAATCTAGTCCCAAGTCTACATACCGTAGTTTCTTCTTGGATATCGCCAGACGAACTGATCGAACGCGTCAAGTAATTCTTAGTTAAATCGGTGTGACCAATTACAACAACAATAACAATGTATACAGTAAAATACTAAATCTAAGTGCCCTCTATAGGTGACAAATTACTCAACTAACTATCGATAGACAACTTATCCGTTCCGCGACATCAATAAACTAGACTTTCTCGAACAACTTCTGAAATATCTGAAATACTCTACAGAGTGATGGAGTGTGCCTAAAAAAGAGCCGATTTATGTTTAGCATCTAGCCGGGGCCACTTGGCACATATTGTTTTCGAATAATGACTAAAACATTGAACCTTACGGAAAGAATACAAGATGTGTGTAAAAAGTAAGGTCACTTTTCAGATTTCGTGGGCAATGTACTTTTGATTATCGATTTTTTGTTTTGTTATGTTGGTACACTCTCCCGAACATCTGTACCATGTTTCAAGTGTATAGTATTTGTTGTTTGGTTGTGAGAGGCGTCAAGGTTTTAAGTGTTTTGCGTGTGTCAGCGAAGTTTGTTCCGAAATTGCTAAATTTTGGCCAAAACAACCGTCGCATGAGCATCGCTCAAGAGCTGTTGAATTACATCAAGGATGACCCAGATTGACTCAAAAGGGTCATAACTTGTGACGAATCATGGGTATATGGTTATGATATCGAAACCAAAGCCCAATCGTCCCAATGGAAGAGGTGAGCCAAGACCGAAATAAGCACGCCAAGTTCGATCAAATGTCAAAATTTTGCTCACTGTTTTCTTCGCTTACCATGGCGTGGTGCATCAGGAGTTCTTACCACATGGTCGTACAGTCAATAACCAGTATTATCTTGAAGTTATGCGCCGTTTGCGAGAAGCAATACGAAGAAAACGTCCAGAATTGTGGAAAAAGAATTCATCACGATAATGCCCCTGCTCACTCATCTTTGCTTGTGAGAGACTTGTGACTTCTTATTGTTCCGAAAACTAAAGAGACCTATGAAAAGTGCTTATGAGAAGTGCTTTGAGGATTGGAAAAACCGTTGGCATAAGTGTATTGTATCTGAGGGGGATGACTTTGAAGGAAACAACATAAATATTGATAAATAAATAAATATTTTTTCTTAAAAATACAAAGTCACCTTACTTTTTGAACACACCTCGTACATTAAAACATTATCGCAATCTATTTTATTTCCTTTTTTTTAAAGAGAAATAGGGCACCACAGAACAAATCACCCTTTATATATTACGATTGTTGAAATAAATTAATGTCAATGTTTCATTGTTCTAAATAGGAAAACTTGACGTTGCGAAACCAAATTGTGGCATTTTCGAAAACTTGCAAGTGCCGCAAAGGTAATGCGTGCGAACTTATGTTCCACTCTTTAAACTCATCTACCAAATCTGAGCAACATATAAAGATCGCTCCAAAACCAACAGCAAGGACATTGAAGCAACATATGAGTAGTGCGACGGTGAAAAAGAATGTAGCCGTTCTCTTTGCAATGGCGTTCATGGTCACATTGAATGCTGGCAATTTTCAATCGTATATGAACAAGCAAAACATTGATATACAAAATGCAGTCATTGCTGAGTCGACTGTGAGTGATGCTGCTCCCATTGGTCGTCGCCTACTTTGGGTTGAGTCAGAGGAGGAATATAATGAGAAGCTGAATCGAAGCAACCGTCAGGCGGAGAATATGGTTGTTCCACCTTTACATTTCTTACGCCCAGCAAGTCGCAGCTCGAATGCTTCGAAAAGTGACAATTGGAACTCCACAGGGGCAGCAACGACGTCCAATAGTCAAAATCAAAGTTATCCGCCTCCGTTGACATATCCATCTCCATCAAACTGTAATGGTATCTGTGGTACTGCTTATTCCTCTAGTGGCAATCAGTCCGAATATTCACGATTGGTAATGAATTTGCAGAAACTGATTAACGTTAGTGAATACCATAACATAAGTACGAAATTTGAAATTGAACGCGACACGGCACATGGATTTAAGTATTCAACAGATTTCTTAGAGTTACCTGATATAAAAACAGAATCGGAAAATTTAGGATCGCGAAAGCGGCTCTTGGGATATAATAGTAGATTTTCTGAAACTGAAAGTAAAAAGCGTAAAGATGATATAAAAAGGCAAGAGAACTCAATTAACGGCTCCAGCGACTCGACATCGCTTTTTAAAGCCCTTAAACGTAGAGATGATACGTTGTATATTCTTTCCTTCAATGCGCAGCATTTGTTTCTCTCACCTTCAACATATAATAAAAGTGCGCGTCCGAAAATATCATTATTGCTGCCTACAGCTGAGCCGGGACTCAATGGTGACATAGCGATGATGCAAGTTGACTGTGAGGTTTTTAATACTAAAGAGGTGGAGCTGAAATCGGATATGATACCTACCAGTCTTCGCCATAATCTAACCAAATTGCAAATGAAGCCGCGGCATGTCTCACATATTAATAATAATAAAACACATGACAATATTAAACTGCAGGACAAATCAATGAAAATTGAAAAACCCCGTGTTCGCACATATTTTATGGTTGGTCCTAAAAATCAAGCAGCTGCTGCTGTCTCCCATGAGAAGCCAAGATTCGTGGAATTCAATAAAAGCCTAATAAACAGTAGTAGTGAACTGCCCTAATAAAATGGACGCTGGCTTGCACGGCTATACTAATTAAATATAATAATTATTTGTATACATATATATATACCATATATATATATATATATATATATATATATACTAATATAATATAATATAATATAATATACATGTAATTACTCTTTAAACTTATAAAATTCATAAAGTTTCCATAAATGTGCAAAATATTTCATATATAGAAAATCCACGGTTAGTTAGTAAATGATTTGTTTATTTAATTAAGTATTCAATAAAAGAATTTTATTTTAATAAGGCTTTGAATCTATATTATAGAACATTCTGTTATATATTAATAAATATATTGGATTGACCGAAAAAAAACCGGTGATTTAAAAAAAAAACATTTTTCGGGTTTTAAAATAAACTTTAATCAATTATATACAATATTTTCTATTTTGTTGGATGACCTCTTGCCATCTTTCCTTTAAATTCATTATTCCACGCTCGTAGAAATTCTGGTCTTTATCTGCAAAAAACTGAAGCAAGTGCGATTTTATGTCCTCGTACTTATTAAAAGTTATAGCATTCAAAGAGTTATGCAAAGTCCGAAACAAATGGTAGTCGGAGGGTGCAAGGCTAGGGCTATATTGTGGATGCATCAAAAGTTCCAAGCCAAGCTCATGCAGTTTTTGGTGAGCGAGCAAAGATGTGTGCGGTCTAGCGTTGTCCTGGTGGAATACGACACTTTTAGGATTGACCAATTCTGGTCGCTTCTCCTTGCTGACAGTAGAATTAATCGTTTGGTTTCTTAGAAGCAGCTCAAAATATACCACACCCTTCCAATCCCACCAAACTGACAGCATAATCTTCTTTTGATGAATGTCAGCCTTTGAAGTGGTTTGTGGCGCTTCATCATGCTCGTGCTTGCACCGTTTTCGTTTTGGATTAACGTTATTCTAAACAATCAATTTTTCCAGTTATGATTTGCTTCAAAAACGGATTTCATTGCGTTTAAGATGCATATCACAAACGCAAAAGCAATTTATTTAATGAATTTCTTTCAATTCATATGGTACCCAAATATCAAGGAATTTGACAAACCAACTTTGACACTGTGATTCTTTTAAGGCTTTGTCACCATACACATCACGTAATTTTTTAGCAACCTTAGCTGCTTTTTTTCCTTGACGAAAATAATAAAATAAAATATGACGAAAATGCCCGAGCCGAACAGCGAGCTGCCCCGGTCGAGCGTTCAAACGAAGTCTTTATTCTCAATGCTTCTGTTCTGCTTCTTCTCTGGGGCAGCTGGTCCGAAAAACCAGCGGCAGTAACTTTAACCGCTGTTTGAGGTCTCTATGTGTTCATTGCTTAGTGATAGAATGCAATAACAGAGTAATAAGCCGGTTAAAAAAACTGTCAACGCCGTTTGTATGCAAGTCTAAGCAATAAACAATTCACAGTAGAGCTGTAAGTTAAATCGATTCTTGAATCGATTAATCGATGCTTTCAATTTTCTCCGATGCAGCGATTTAATTTTTGAGAATTGACTTAATCGAAAATTTGAAAATAGTACTAAATTCCCTATAGTTCTGGCCACTAGTTCGTAGCTGGTGAAATAAGTACTTACTAAGGGATTACCCCTACTTACTTTACACACCCTAAGCAATGTATTTTTTAATTTCGTTTTTTGTATGAAATGTCCGCAAATAGGGTCATCGTTTACCAGTAAGTAGCGAATTGGGTACCCATGATTGGAGTACTTATGTAACTACTAGGATTGACTACCCATGATTTGACTACTTCTGTAGGTACCCATGAATAGGCTAGAGAAAGAAGTACCTACAATAAGAGTACTTTTGAAGGTACTCCTGAATGGATAGGTAAAAAGAGTACCCACGACTAGAGTAGTTATCTATATACCCATGAATAGCTTGGTAGGCGTTAAAATTCGATTGACACTAAGTGGTTCGGTGTTCGCTTACTAAACGGTGAATAGGGTAACTACCCATGTAGGGAGTAGTCGAATAAGTTGTTTAAGTATGGCTTATCGACACCCCTAGAACGACTGGGTTATTACAACTAAATAAATAAACATGTCTAGGTGTGTTACAATTTATTAGTTTTTAGGTATAGTGCGACGGATAAGCAATTGTTGAGTTTTGAGTTGGGTAATTATGAATATGAGGTCTGCATTGTACTGTATATATTTTTCTTTAATTTCAAGCCAAAAACATGTTTTTCTACAATTTCAAGCCAAACCGTTTATTTTCTTATAAATAAACTTTTCGATTTAAATCAATTTGAATCGATTTTTTCCTTGGTTTATTGAAAATAAATCGAAGGCTATGTTAAATCTAATGTCTATACAGACAAGCCCGCTACAATTGACGCATTGGAGGACAACATTGAAGCATTTATTCGTGTGATACCGAGATGCGGAAATGTTGGAAAGAGTATGCCAAAATTGAAGGAAGCGGATGGACCATTTAAAGCGCAGTCACGGTCAATATAATCTTCAAACATTTAATTATATGGACCGTACTATATAAGATTTCAAGCATTTCTCTGAATTTCATGTGTTTTTTTTTAATGAAAATCTTTCCTATAGCTCTTAAAAAATCACCACGGAAAGTCGTTTAAAAGCTTGTGTCTGAGTCGATTCCATTCGAGTTAAAAATAGTTTAATTGAACTCATAATTTGTACATTATGGTTTTACAATTTTTGTTAATTAAAATGAAGTTAACAAAATTTAACAACAATTCAAATTAAAAAATTGTATTCTAAATTATATTAAGATCTGTAAACTTTTTGTTAGTCTCATAAGCTGAGAAGATCCAATAAATAAGAAGAAATGAAACAAAAACAAAAAAAAAACAAAAATTAAAGCCAAGAAGAAATTTCTCACAACGTTCATAATTTTATAAATTGTTATATCCTTGCAAGAGGGTATGTCAATTTTAGCCAATATTCACCTAAGGAAACTTCTCCGACCCTATAAAGCATTGGTGCCAACCCATACAGTTTCGTTTTTATACCCTTCGACCATTGAAAATGGTCAAAAAAGGGTATACTAACTTTGTGCAAATGTATGTAACAGGTAGAAGGAGGCGTGGGAGACCCCATAAAGTATACATATTCTTGCTCAGGATCACAAGTCGAGTCGATTGAGACATGTCTGTCTGTCTGTCTGTCTGTCTGTCTGTGTGAACGCACAGATCTCAGCTATTATAAAAGCTAGAGTTACCAAATTCGGCAGGAAGACTCCTGTATACTAAGCTGATCAAGTTTATTTCAAATGTTAGGTGTCACGCCCACCGCCCACGTAAATCAAAAATTTAATTTTTGAACTCAAATTGTAAGCGCTGTATAAAAGATACAACTTTTTTACTTAAACATATACAAAGCTGAATGAAATATCTACGTATTCTCAAAATTACAATCCGATCGGACAACAAACACAAAAGTTATTTAAGAAAGTAAGAATTTAAAACCAAGTGCTTCTGTCAGCTAACAAGGGAGGCGGGCGAGCGCGATGCGCGAGCGCCATCTGTCGGGAATAGTTTCAAAGCATGTGCTTATGTAAGTTTATGCCTACATATGTACATATGTACATAGGAACATAGGTCGAAGGGTATCCCACTGTCGCGTGTCGCGCGACTGTTGCTTTCCTTACTGGTTATACCCTTCGACCATTGAAAATGGTCAAAAAGGGAATACTAACTTTGTGCAAATGTATGTAACAGGCAGAAGGAGGCGTGGGAGACCCCATAAAGTAATATATATTGAGCCATGTCTGTCTGTCTATCCGTCTGTCTGTGTGAACGCACAGATCTCAGCTATTATAAGAGCTAGAGTTACCAAATTTGGCAGGCAGACTCCTGTATACTATAAGCTGATCACGTTTATTTCAAATGTTAGGCGCCACGCCCACCGCCCCCGTAAATCAAAAATTTAATTTTTGAACTCAATTTGTACGCGCTGCTTAAAAGCTACAATGTTCTGACTTTAACATATACTAAGCTGAATGAATTATTTACGTATTCTCCAAATTGCAATCCGATCGGACAATAATCACTGAGTTATTTAAGAAAGAATAAGCATAAAACCAAATGCTTCTGTCAGCTAACAAGAGAGGCGGGCGAGCGCAAAGCGCGAGCGCCATTTGTTGGGAATAATTGTAAAGCATGTCCATATGCACATCTGTCGCGTGCTGCGCGACTGTTGCTTTTCTTACTGGTTTAAATTACGTTTGTGTGGAGCAAGCAAGCAGAAAGTCAACTTCGTTTACCTGCTTTGAGCTGAACGAAAAGATAAAGCACAGTCCGAACAGCAATGCCGAAGTCACAAGAATGTGTTTTCACTTGTACGTGTGTCGACAGAGCTTCGGCAGAGGCACTGCCTATGCGCCGCGCATAGGGTTTAAGCATCACTGCTATAAAGTATATATATTCTAAATTATCATCAAGCCATGTCTGTCTGTCCTTCCGAATGTCAATTGCAATAGAAACTAGTCTTTCAGTTTAGAACTATCTTGATGGCAGGTTCGAAGGACAGAAGAAATAACTATTTTGGCCCACTGTACCTCGGTCTCTTGGTATCAATGCTGAAAAACAAAATTCACTTCACGTTGCCCCAAGCATTTGTGAGTTATTAAACTTCACAAGCACTGCAATTTGAAATCATAACAACGCAAAATTATAGATCGAGCATAATCCGCTGTTTGAGTACTCCATATGTTTGATGCTTAGCACTTCTATTGTAAATTTCCGATCGCAGTACTGCGAAACTTATCGACAAAATGAAAACTAAGAACGTTTTATCACTAAGCAATGAACACATAGAGACGTCAAACAGCTCTGACGTTATTTGACACTGATTTTTCAGACTGCTGCCCCACAGAAGAAGAAGAAGCTGTTCGGCTCTCAGTACAAACAGTGCATAGCATCAAAACTGCTTCAGTCGGACAACGACAGCGGAACGATAAGCATGCGCGTACTTCTTTGCGCTGTGCGATCGTTTCCATGTATGCGTGTATGTATGCACGGCCCGCGTATGAATGTATGCGTTGCTTGTGAAGTTTGGCAATAGGCAAATGCTTCGGCCAGCGCGCTGGCGTCGAGAGCCTATACACAGGAACAGTGGCCAAAAATGGTTATCTTGCAGCGAAAATTTTAAAACTTTTGAAAACATGTGTCTTGTTCTATGAGGATAATTTTATTTAGTAATTACATATTTATGTATTCCGAATTTTTTATTTTAATTTATAAATGTTGTCAATATTGGTAAACTCATATACAAAAAAAATATAATTATCACAACATTTTTTGGTATTATAACTTTGCTCTACAAAATATAATATAATTATCAATTTTCAATCCCTCTTCTCAAAAATTAAACATAAATACACATGTTTTCTGATGCTAAAATTGTTGCCGCCAATTAAACATTGTGGCTCACTGTAATTCGGTCCCTTAGCTCTCGATGACAAAAACAAAAACAAACACACAGTTGATTTCACGCTGGCCAGGCCCGTAGCTAAAAGTGCGCAGGGTGTGCGGTACAAGAAGGGCTCTCAACAGTCAGGGGCTCACGGTTACCAAACATAAAAATGTTATTAATGCGGATATATTTGTAAAATTTAATTCCTTTGGTAAACACAAATATATTAATTAATTAATGTAATTTAAGTAGGAGTCCCTGATAAGTATTGCACAGGGGCCCGTAAAACCCTTACTACGGACCTGTGCCTCAGTCTCTAGGCTCTCGACGCCGAAACACAAAATTGACTTCAGGCTGCCAGCGCGCTGGCCGAAGCATTTGCCTATTGCCAAACTTCACAAGCAACGCATACATTCATACGCGGGCCGTGCATACATACACGCATACATGGAAACGATCGCACAGCGCAAAGAAGTACGCGCATGCTTATCGTTCCGCTGTCGTTGTCCGACTGAAGCAGTTTTGATGCTATGCACTGTTTGTACTGAGAGCCGAACAGCTTCTTCTTCTTCTGTGGGGCAGCAGTCTGAAAAATCAGTGTCAAACAACGTCAGAGCTGTTTGACGTCTCTATGTGTTCATTGCTTAGTGGTTTTATATTTACATTAAATTCCAGTGTTGCCAGCAGCTTAGCTCTGAGAAAGGCCAGATGGGCTAAAAAAAGAGGACAGAAAAAGGACAGAAATAAAAAAAAATACAAAAAAGAGGACATACTATTTTTCGATCATTTATACGGATCACAAAAGTATATATATTCTTGCCTGTGTACTATAAGCTGATCAAGTTTATTTCAAATGTTAGGTGCCATGCCCACCGCCCCCACAAATTAATAATTTAATTTTTGAACTAAATTTGTAAGCGCTGTATAAGAGATACAACTTTCTCACTTTAACATATACTAAGCTGAATGAAATATCTACGTAGTCTCCAAATTACAATCCCATCGGACAATAATCACAGAAGTTATTTAAGAAAGTATGAGCGAGTGCTTCTATCAGCTAAGAAGGGAGGCGAGCGAGCGCGAAGCGCGAGCGCCATCTGTCGGGATTAATTTCAAAACATGTGTATATGCATATGTGTATTAATTTAACAAATTAAACTACACGGGAACAAAGGTCGAAGGGTATCCCACTGTCGCGTTTTGCGCGACTGTTGCTCTCGTTATATATTATTTTTTGGCGCCAAAGTGGCGCCAAAGAATTTTTGTAGCGTGCTGAGCAACAAACATTGTCTACATACTGTTTAGTTTATTTTTTTGATCAAAACGCACCGTATTCCTCACATGTTTCTTAGTAGCCATATGCACACGGACGTGAACAATTTTTGGATCCGGCTGTTTTGCCCATGCATCTCAAAACTTTTGTTTGTACACTTCTTTTGGCATTTTAACTTCACAAAATTTTCACGAAAAGTAACGCGATATGCTGTTACCATATATCGAAAAACGGAGAAACCAAAAAATAAAAACTACAGTTTTCCGGAAGGGGCTGTTTTAATTTTTTCCGGCTGACGCTGTTGAAATCCTGACAGATCTATCCGGAAAAAGCCTAAGTTGGCTACACTGCTTTAAACGTTATGCTGCAGATATGCATCACCACCATATAAAGGTTTAATAATATCCGTCTTCGATAACAGCTATTTAGGATCAAAAATAATCATTATTATTAACCTTTATAATACAAATCAACAATAATAATCATTTAAAACTGTTTATAATAAAAATAATCGTTAAAAATAATTATTGCGTATTAAACTTATAACCGTTACAATCGCTGTATAAAAACACATACATATTCTTATTAATTCTTAAAATTTCTTTGAAGTATTTCGTTGTTAAAATAATAATTTTTATTCGGTAAGCCACCCAAAGTTGTTATAAAATTATATTAAATACAATCAAATGAAATTGATTCCCAACCCGTTTAACAGTTTTCGAAAAGATTATACAATTCTCGTAACAACATTTATATAGATAATTTTTTGTACATAATAAATGATTCATTTGAATGCAATTCAGTTATTGCAATATCTGTAAATAGTACATAATTCTGGACCAAACATTCATTTTCAAGGCCAACTATTATTCAATAATTATTCGTTCCACACACGCATTTAAGTTTAAAGCTTTTTGAAAACGTAATTTCAAAACTATCGGGGTTTAAGAAATTACTTTAAATAAATTATACAAAAAGATTAAGAAAGATGAGGCACAATCGAAACCATCAAACTTATATTAGACTACGAAACGATGGACGTGACTTGGATTAAAGGATGGTCGGCGGCTAACGGTTGTACTGTTGCGAAGTGCTCCACTGACGCTATTGCTTGCATTTCCAATTCCAGAAGGACTGGCCGTAACTGTTGTATGTTGTAATGGAGTTTTAGTCAATAGTCGATACGCCCGTTTACCCTAAAAGCGAACAAAATCGGAAAGATATAAAATATATCGTTACACAAGTATCATTCTCATTCCCTTAATACATACTTGGCGTGTTTTTTGGTTACGCAATTCAGCGATAAGATTATCTGAAACCTGAAATAAGCTCTCGCCCTTTGTTATCAGAACGTTTGTCAGACGACAACACAACGCTGCCATTTTAACCTGCTCTGCAATGCTGTTTTTATCAATTGGATGTATGTAACGTGGTGGAAAGAATGATGGTGCTATTATTGTTGAGACGTTGTGCAAGTTCATCTTGTTAACGTCTTTCAGGTCAATTATTGAGTTGAGGAAACGTAATATCGAACGCAGTGTGTTACGGTTTTCATGCGGAAGCATCTGACACAAAATTGATAATGCCCGAATTTGATCCATTAAGGGCAATGTGTGACATTGATAGAATAGTTGTATGAGCTCACTTGTAAGCAATGGCTGTGGCAACTCGCGTAACCAACGCTTAAGCAGAGCACTTAGTTCATGTACACTTGCACTGCTGAGCAAAGGTGCAAATTTTTCTGGTTTCTGATAAAAATTTGATTCTAATTCGTTATAAATCAATTCAGTCTGCAAATAAATAAACAAATTAGAAATATTTCTATTACCAGAAAATAATTAAGCATACCTTGTGTTTTTGTCCAGCTACCCTTAAAATACCCTCTTCTTTAGTACCTCTCTTTAGTAACTCCGCAAGCAATCCATTTAAAAATTGTGGCACTAGATTTGAGTCCATTCCTGTTAATTGTTGATCTCGTCGAATGAGTGCATTCAATGAAACTCCAAACAGGCTGCCTTCCTCCTTGCGGCGTCGTTTGAATGGTTTTCGTTTGTCCAATGAAACTTGATTGTGATCGAAAACAGTAGCAAGCTCTAACCAAAAGATTGGTTGCAATCGTTTTAGATCAGTTTCCTTAATTGTATCAATATCAGATTTGTATTCTTGTGTTATTCCACAACTGTCGACCGTGTCAATGCCAGCATGACTAGAGTTCTCTCGGCACATACTTTCAAAGCTAATTCCTTCTTCTTGGGATGACTGTGAAATTCGCAAATTCTCTTGAGGTGTTTCCAAATTCATTTTGTTCAGTATTTTCTCAGGTGAAGACAATGACGATGATATACACGCGGCATTTGGCAGGTACTCGTCGCTGGAGTCCCCAGAAGAAGTATTATTTTCACTCTGAGAGTCCTGCATATTTTGTCCACGTACTCGTCTATTTATTTCAAGTCGATGAATTAAATGGCACGTCTTTACTGTATTAAGTACGTATTACTTACCCTACAGAACAAGATGGATCTGAGCCGGAACGATTGCGTGGTGCATGTATTGTGCCGATACGAGAATATCCAAGTAGCTCAATGCCCTCAGAAGAGTACATGGGTATATCGCAACGTACTTGGGAGCCACGAAATAAATCAGTGGCCGGTGAAAACTTAAGTGGGGCACTAGGAGTCCGACGAATCTTTTGCTTTACATGTTTATTTAACGAAGGAAACCCGCTGACATTGTTGTGCTCGAAAATGCTAACGAAACTCGGTCTGTAAATAATTGGAATGATCAAATCAAATGATTATAATATATTAAATGTAACTTACATGGAAGCATTGCCCCATACATCGTCCCCGTGTACAGAGTCCAATGAGTCTGGAGTGGCACTTCGTGATCTAGTCCCAGTGCTTGATTCCTGCCAATGTTTTAAAATATAAATATATATATAAATAGCTATGCACATTTTGTTAAAGTGCGTGCATTATTAATTACATCGAAATCACGGAAAACATCACGTATATCAGGTTTGCGTTTTGATCGATTTTTTGTACGTCCGCGTACTGTTTGATTAAGAGTTCGCACTCGTTGCTTAATCGCCTCAGCATGAGGCCTTGATAATGTAGACAACACTGGCTCCAGATCTGTTGAGCGAAGTTCTATTCCCTGGAGTAAAAACAAACGAAGAGAAAATAAAAGTCTAAATACACACATATCCTCTACTGTAATGGTATATAGAGTATCAAGTAACATTATTGCTTCAACACAACACAAAACAATAACTTACTTGTTCAAAAGGTTTCGTCAACTCTGGATACCCTGCTGAAATCAGCCATTCTGCTTCCATTTCTCCATCTATGTAACGAGTCAATTATTGTATATTATACTCGTAGTAGGTAAGCATTGTAATGTTTTTATTAAGAGTTATGTTTTTATTAAAAGTACGATTTCAAATTGTTGGTTATAAAGACCTTATATTATTAAATGACACCTATGAATTCCAAGGTATGAATGGAGATCATCTTGTAAATCAGTGTAGAGTTAAATACAAGGTTTATCTGATATACAATTACACTACTAAGATGTGTGTTGCAACAGATAAAAAGACCTTCAATACGACTGGCTAAACAGATAATACACATATAATATTGACGTATTTTACATGCTAACTTATTCCAGTGATCCAATGAGTTGATATTTTAATTTGCTCTGACTCGCAACTTTTATTTTGAGTTGTATCTGAGCTTACAATTTGGAAATCAAATTATTAGAACACTGTTAAAACTTGTCAATAATTATATACAGCATCGGACTCAGGCATTGGCCAATTTATTTGAATTTCAGCAAAGTTTGCAGCGTTTCTTTTTGGATCACTGGAATCTTCATTGAATGTTGTTTTTAGTGGCTGCACGTCATATGGTTTACACCGAATTTACTAGCCCTTTTTTGCACCGATCCACCCGCTATGGGTAATTTAATTAGTTAAATTTTTATATTCGCTTTCCATAATTGTGCACTAGTAATCTGACTTGAAATTAGCCAAACAAAATTCAGCAAAGGAACTTTAACAATAAAAAAATTCGAAAATAAAATAAAATTTATTGTTAATCAGAGTGCAAAACTGTAATATTTCACATTTTGCGGTAGCATATTTATTCCAGCTGATCAAATCACTTCATATATATAGGGAAAACATAGGGAAATAGTTTAGCAACAAAACAAGACTAAGTTTAATAAGATATTGACCGCTAAAGTGAGAACACGCAACTCATGTTACTGTGTTGTTCGTCAGTGTATGTACTTTGTCGCGAAACGGATAAGTTGGCTATCGATAGTTAGTTAAGTAATTTGTCACCGATAGAGGGCACTTAGATTTAGTATTTTATTGTATGCGTTCTTATCGTTTTTGGTCACACCGACTTAACTAAGAATTAAGCTATGCTTGGCGCATCAGATCAGTTCGTCTGGCGATATCCAAGAGTGAGGGAAGAGAAACTTGAGACTAGATTTAAAGTTAAAGTCTTGTAATGCCTTGCAAACTGTATTAATTCCCTATAGAATAAAACATCATCATTAAGCCCTTCATTTGTTCGATGTACATTTTCTAACGGCGGTCGATTGTTTATGGATATTGTCGGTGGCTCGACATACTTGGTGTGGTCTCCCACGGCTTCTGCCTGTTACATAGATTTCCATTGAGAGTTATAATATCCTTCTCCCCTATGGGTAGTGTGTATAATAATTGCCAAATTTGTATTATATATTGTAAATGTAATTTTAATAAGTAGAATGTTCATTTTTGGTGTACCGGAGAAGACCAAATTATCGTCAAACTGCTATTATTTCGTTATAGTTTTGCAAATATTTGATCATATTCACAACAAATTTAAAAACTAAATATTTTCTTATTATAACTCTTACCTTCGTAATGTGTCTCTGGCTCATTGCATGCCGAATTAGTCTGTAATAAATACTCGTTAAGGAACTCCGAGTAGTCTTGTTCGCATGTATTATCCAATGAAGCGTTGTTGCTCATTTTGATTTTCGCAATAAAATATATATGTATATATGTATGTGTATCTGTAATATTTTAAATGATTATTATTATTTTTTGCATGGCGGGGGTATTTTAATTTAAGCGACCCTATGGAGAAATTCTGTATTTGTTTATATATGTTATTCTTAATCAGCATGTATATCTAGTCTGTTAGTTTAAGAGTTATCTTTATAAAACTTGGCACAAATTCTTCTTATTGTTTGTTTTTTCAAACATATTATTTAATAAGAGTTTATTTTAAGTTAGTAACTATGTACGATATAAGTCAAATGGAGATCTGCATTTGATAGCATACGTACCCAAGCATACAAATGGACATATATACATATGTACATGCATACATATGTATGTTTGTAAATCTCTACATATGACATGTACGTACTTATTTTTGTACATATGTATGTAAATACAAAAAATTCCAATAGATACATCATTATGTATGTAAACGGTATCAATAACATTTAAATGACAACATATTCATGTCAATAATAATAAATAAATAAATAAATGTATGTACATACTTAAATATATCATTTTCAAAATGGGGAATACATATGCATACATATATTGACATACATATTGATCATATATTGTACGTACATACATTTTCATCCGATCATCTTAAATACATACATATTGTACACATATATACATATATGAATGCACACATGTACTTTAACATCTTATGTATGTACATTTATTTATATTGATATGCATTTAATTACATACAAATGTAAACGAGACTTATGTTCCCGTGTAGTTTAATTTGTTAAATTCATACCAGAGACCGTAAATAACTGTTATGGGTATAGAAAATATCCCTATGAAGGGATCATCCTAAAAATTTTTCAAGAACGCCAAAAATCTTATAAAAATCCCATTATATCAATAATATAATAAACATATATTTTGCAACTGTTATTAAAAATGTCTTGTAATAACCGTTATTTTTTTATTTTTAAAATAAAAGTTGCAAAATAATTATTATTTTTCATTTTTATTATAAAAGTCATTGCTAACTGTTATTTTACAACTTTTATTTTTCAAAATCACAAATAACAGTTATTAGAGACTTTTAAAAATATTACTCAGAAATAAAAGTCTATCAAAGACTTTTTCAAAATATATAAGTCTTCTGAGAAAATAAAAGTCTTTCATAGAAGTCTTTTCTTTTTTAAGAATACCGTATACCGCATACCATGGATAATAGAAGCAAAAAATGTAAATTTTCCACAGTTGCTTATTGATTTTAATGCACAATATTCTCTTAAATATATCTGTAGACAGATTGGGTCCTTAGTCCGACAGAACCAATTTAAATGCAAAGAGACTTTTATTATTTTAATCTGAGAGATTTATTTTTGACAAGACTTTTTTAAAATGGTTTTGATTTAAAAGTCTTTGAGTGACTTTTATAATAAAAGTCTTCAGTAAAAGTCTTTTAAAGACTTTTAAAATAAAAGTCTTGATATAACGGTTATTTGGAGACTTAAAAAAATTTTTTTTTGTAAATAATCATTAAAATAAACTTTTATGATAAAAATCCAAAAATAATCATTATTCAAAGTTTTTAATGATAAAAGTCCAAATATAATCGTTAAAAATGATTTTTATGCATAAAACTCATAACCGTTACGGTCCCTGATTCATACACATATGCATATGCACATGCTTTGAAATTAATCCCTACAGATGGCGCTCGCGCTTCGCGCTCGCCTGTCTCCCTTGTTAGCTGACAGAAGCACTTGGTTTTATGCTCATACTTTCTTAAATAACTTCTGTGATTATTGTCCGATCGGATTGTAATTTGGAGACTACGTAGATTTTTCATTCAGCTTAGTATATGTTAAAGTCAGAAAGTTGTATCTTTCATACAGCGCTTACAAATTGAGTTCAAAAATTAAATTATTGATTTGTGGAGGCGGTGGGCGTGGCACCTGACATTTGAAATAAATTTGATCAGCTTATAGTATACAGGAGTCTTCCTGTCAAATTTGGTAACTCTAGCTTTTATAATAGCTGAGATCTGTGCGTTCACACAGACAGACGGACAGACAGACAGACAGACAGACAGACAGACATGTCTCAATCGACTCGACTTGTGATCCTGAGCAAGAATATGTATACTTTATGGGGTCTCCAACGCCTCCTTCTGCCTGTTACATACATTTGTACAAAGTTAGTATACCCTTTTTTGACCATTTTCAATGGTCGAAGGGTATAATAAGCGAATATATTTTTATGTCCCATATTTATGGAAATGTATTTTGTTTTGAATGCACTTTTATGCAAGCAGAAAACATAAATATTTTTATTAGCACCTGTCACAAAAATTAATATGCATGCACAAATACATACAATTGAAAATATTGCTACATATATGTATATTAATGCATTTTTTAAAACACAGTTAAACACAAATGTATGTATGCCAATATGTAAATGTATTAATCTACATGCATACATACATATTTATGTATGCTAGAGTTTTTGTTTAATCGAAACGGGGAAATCTGCCCTTTGTAGTAATTACGGTCACTATTCTTTCACTTTAGTTAAGTATGCATGAGTACGTACATATGTTAAAAATACATACAATGTACATATGTTGTTTTAATTTGCATATATGTACATATGTATATATTTAATGCGTTATTTACATATGTATGTACACAAATATGTATTGTCATTTACACTTACATATGTATGTATATGTAACATATAAGTATGTATGTATGTAAAAATAAATATTTCTTTGCCACCATATACAATGTATGTTCATAGTTAATGTAAATATACATACACATGTATATTAACACATACATACATATGAATGTATGTATTAGATCACTTGCATAAATACCTATTAATTTAGATAGATATTCCACTTTAAGTTTATCTTTTTTAATTTGTTTGTTACATATGTATGTAAACTTATACGCATGCACATACATACGTACATGTGTGTGGGTACATATATTTATCACAATCCGTACGTATACATTTCAAACCGAGAACTGGAAATGAACTGATACAGAGAATGACAACTTCAGTTTCACTATATGTATATGTACATAAATAGTTGAATAGATAATATGTATATAAAGTTACTCATGTGCGTATGTATGAAAAGCAACTGGTGTGCGTGATAGGAGCTGCATGTGAATGTATGTATGTGCCAAGATCAGGTTTAAATTGAAGCGTGAGTAACAGGTTTGCATGGAAGCACTAACGACAAAAATGTCAAATTCATTGTCGTGTATTAAGCTACGATGACACTATTATTGCTTTTCTAAAACGGAGTTTATATTTTAATAAAATCATATTATGTTTTGTATTATTATTTAAACAATGCTAGGAAATCCTGTACTGTATACTTATGTTATATTACAACTATTGGAACAATGAAAGAGTCTCTTTTTACTAAATCTCCAAATTTTTTGAAAAACCTGCCTCTATTTCTCCGTTTCTATCTGCATGCTTGCGGTATTTACCACGAATTTCTCGATTATTTTAGCTTTTCTTGATTTGTGGTCGGTTTGATATATCTTCTGATTTCATTGGGGTTTTCTCCAATCATCTGCAACAAATAATGCATCGGTTTATTCTTGTTCTTCTTATCCCAGATTAAATTTATAAAAATATTAACTTAAAAATAACTTTTTACTATATTTTTAATTAATCTTAATTAATTTGTGAAAATATCAAATCTTCAGTGAACTTCAACCAATAACTAAATATCGATCGATCAGTCACGCCTTCTTTTGCTTGTTACATGCGTTTCCACAAAGGTGAGAAGACGTAAAGTCCCTCTTAAGTTGCCATAACCTCAAAATGTATAATCAGATAATACAGCTGAATAATAACCCAGACAGCTAAGCAAATTCTGCGAGGTTGAGACGGATATATCGAGACCCGTAGGGACAGTTTGTCCGGCATTGGCTTTTAAGAGAAGTGTGTCGCTAAGCAAACACCTTCTCGGAATAAACGAGATAAGATTCGTCCAGTATGGACAATATTATGGATTTCCTTAGAATAACTGGACTAAGAAGGGAGCTATAAGATAGCAGTATATCTCCCCCACAGCATATAATATTATTAATAAGGTACACCTTTCTTCTACGGCTTAAAAATGGATTAATATTTTACCTACCGTCAGGTTGGTTGAGAGGAAATCAGGACAAGGTGTTAGTAACAACGGGCACTCAATATTTTTTGTAGTGTCTGAATACGATAGGTAGAATTACACTAGTGAAATTATTTTACGGTTCTAATAAACTTGTAACAATATTAAAATCAATCAGTCCCATTTCTCTCAGTAGGTCAAAAACAGTGCTCGAGTATAAAAATATAGAATATTGATCAAAGAATTGAAAACACTAAGGTACATGATGCAAGGGAAACATGTAAGTTAATTTCATCGAAATTAAAAAAATTTGAAATTTTGAGTTCTTATTGTTCGTAACTACATCTCGAAAATGGTGAAATAATCATTTTTGTATTCTATATTTATAAATAAATATACTTTTTACTTTAAAACAAATCTAAAATCACAACAAAACTCGCATTTGTTTTAGAGTTATGAAATTTTAAAAGTACTGCACAAAATATGTTTGCAGTATAAGTGGTGTGGTTCTTTCGATTCCCATCAAAATGTTGGTGAAAATGTTCAACAATTTTGAATTTAATTACGCTAAATCATCCTGCTGTCCCACTGTGCGAAGTCGCAGCTCGTCGCTTACGTTATTGCGCGCTTGTCTCCGTATATGGTAGAGCGAGAAAGCAATAGGTGACAGAAGAAGTTGCACAGAATTTTCTGTTGGGACACATTAGATCTTTCAAAATTGGACAAAGGATATTTTACTGTCGGGAGTGCCCGAATTCGGCGTTCGTCTAGTTCCTCTTGCGGTTTTTTATGTTTACCCCTTTTAAAGCTAAAAAGGTTTAAAACGATACACATTAATATAAAGCATAATTAGATTTTATTCTTAATAAATTGTTTGCTTTGTCCACATAATTTGTTTCTGTATTGTACCATGTGTTCTTTTTAATTGCTTTGACAAAAGTATATAAACAAACAAACATATGTTAAGTTGTATGTATGTACATATATCGTAAACGGCATAGAAACAAATGGAGTTGCCACTAAATCTAGAGTTTGTAATTTCATCGCATCACAAATATCGAAAAAATCGATACATCTATTTATACTAACAACTCACCACGAAAGACTTCAATGGCAAACCAGTTCTGCAGTTATTTACAATTTTCCACTCTACGTCAAACGCAACGCGCTTCCTTAATGTTTTTCGATGCGTTTCTGTACACATTGTGATTAATATTAAGCATTTATACAATCCGGACTTTACGTATTTCATTTTCAATGAATATATATGTGTGTGGTTATCAAACTGTGGCACTGTCCTATGCAATTGTACAAATAAACAAAATGTAAGGCTCCAATCCCGTGTAAACAAGACAAATCTTCAAATGTATGTATGTATGTGTAAATAAACAAAATGCTGAAAACTGGGAATCCAAGGCAAATACATACTTACGTGTTATGTACTGTTTTATGTACATTATTATAGACAATATACCATTGATGAAAATACAAACATTTTATACAAACATACTTATTTTTTATGTGTATACAAACATCTCTACATGCAATGTTATATGCAGTTATAGCAGTCTGTAATCTGTAGAATGTTGTAGGATTTTAATGTACAATTATGCCGTGCATATACATGTGTTCCTTAATCAATTTAATTATACACAAATAAATCTGTCAATGTTCCCATTCATGATGGGAGGCTTTGCTCCGCTTGAATATATGTTAATATTTATTTGTGTACCTTTGTAAATATGATGTATGTATGTATAATTGTGTAAAGCCTCTCAAAAACTAGAGCAGCATCAGAAAATTATTTGGCGCTCCGACATGCATTCACCGTCCTAATGTACACATGCATACATACATACTTATGTGTACATGTATGTCAGCATAGATTCTCACTTTTGTATACATATGTATGTATGTGAAGTTTGTGTGTTGCACAAGTGTATGAGTGTAAATTCATAAATTTGATGAGTTTGAAGGCAATTAGTGAATAAATACATATATTTGTTTCAAGTCCAAGTATGTTGTAGTAATATATACATATACATATGTATTTGTTGACCAAAATTCGTGTACGCACTGGGAAAATGAAATATCCGTCCGTATTTACATAAAAATGCCCTTTTTAAATAATGTAAGGGGTGCGTGTTTCGTTGCATATAACATATGTACATACATACATTTATAAATACAAACGTAAAAAGGATTTTATCCCCATGCAATGTATGTATGTATGCATTTATATATATGTACATACGTATTTAAAGTAATTTGCACTGAATTTAATTTATAATAGAGAATTATGATTGTACATAATGTGATTGTGTATTCAAATATTTTAGTTGCTGGTGGTTCTAGTAAATAGCAAGCGCAATTGCAGATCAATGAACTGTTCATTATATTTACAACAGATAATTACACATACTTCAATTTTCATCTTAAAAAAATGTCCATAAATATGTATGCATATGAACATACATATGTATACCTATTAGACTTCTACATGAATGCATTCAAAACGCCAAATGAATCATTCATGAAAAATATAAGTACACTTTTTGGTTTACTCACAATGAGTATCAGTGAATGTATCCTCATGAATTACTATACTCATTCATTGGATTGTGAATAGTATTTTTGTATCTTTGAGTAAAGTATTTTAGTGACAGTCACAGTACCTATAATGAGTATTACTGAATGTTGTATAGAGAGTACAGTATTTTTGAGTAGAGTGTTTTAGCATTTGATATAATATTTGTGTGGTACTTATGAAGTCCAATATCCTTTGTTATAGACGACTGTAAAACACTTATAGAATAAGTGGAAAGGTTTTCTCTCTCCTTCCACTTTATTTATTTCTCTTCATTACCCACATAAATTAACTTATTTACAGTCATTTTAGTGTTATTATTCATTTTTTGGTGTACTCATTTAAAAAAAAAAAAACATTTTAAACTTGTACCTAAGAAACCTGCACAAATTTCGTTTGAATTATATGAGTTTTGTATAGTGTACAGTGAGAACAGTAAACAATGGGAATAGTTTATAACTGTGCACAATGTTGCCCTGAAATTGAATTAATTGAATCAGGACTCTATTATGTACACTTCTTATTATTAGTTGTGTTCATTAATAAGTATGTATATTCATTGCCAGAATGTATAGCTGTCCGACCCTATTAACATGTATATCATGTATCTTTGATCTGTCTCTTAGACATACAGATGTACCATGGTAAAATAGACGATCAATGCGATATAGTATTACAGTTGACAAATAATCGATAGTGAGAAATATTTCAATCGACATAATCGCGTTAGTCTGAGACATTGGATTAATGAACATACGAACATTCCCTGAATTGAAAATAAACATTTTTCAAATGTATAAATTGTATGCTAGTGTTCAGTCTAAACTGAAGCATTTTCAATATTAATAATATTTACCATGTAGGATTCCATTACGACAGGCTCTGTAGATAAAGTAAGGCAACTCCATGTGAATACAAAATAAGTTTATAAATCAAAAATAATAGATATTAAAACATTTTTTTTGTTTTTTAGATACATTGAATTTTGATTGCCACTTGGGTACGGGACTTGGAAACTTACGGATCACAAAAATGTACAAACGCTTCTCACTCGCAATACTCGCCATAAAAACGTTCTAAAAACTTATCTTGACAATGACAATAGAATTGGAGAAATCATTTTAAAACATTACGCGCGGACCCCGTCATCGATAAACTCAACAGTTGTGTGTGTGTGTGATTGTCCAATAATAATCGATAGCGACTTAAAAAATGTCAATGCTAGAAAGGAAAACTTTTGCACTGTGGGCTGTTCTGACGTTTATGATGTTTTCTGTGTCAAGGGTCGATACTGCATCCAGCTTGCATGGTGTGCCAACATGGATGTAAGTATTGTCGATTTTATTCCTCTATTGTTTTACTATTTACAAATACAGTCGTAGATTATCACCTTAATATATAAAGCCTATCTCTTAAAGAGCTCTGAAGACTCTTCTTGTTTAACAAATTTAAGCTTACTATTGTCAAGACGTTATTTTTCATTTTCTTCAACATTAAAATAATAAATAATAAATTATCCACTGTAGCATGTGGTATGCAGAAGTCTGCAATTGATTGTCTTGGTATATTGGTCTTACTCGCTTATGAAGTTTCTGAAATCAGCCCGTTTATTCGGAAAGAAAAAGAGACAGCCGTACATGTCTAAATCCACTCTGATTTGATGTTGATGTTGACCAAGAATTTGGCACGCCTCCTTATCCCATTTCAATGGTTGATGGGCATAAAAAGTAACACAGATTAAGTCGAGTGTGTTCGACTGTTATATACCAAGTACCGACCAATTCTCTAACTAATATTATTAGTTCTTTAATGACGTCTACGTGTATGTTTTTTTGAATAGTGATAATTAAGAAATTACTTTTTACAATCCCCTTGCAAGTGCTTTACAAAAAAAAATAATATAGGGTAATTTTTTAAGAGCTATAGGAAAGTTAAAAATAAACACATAAAATTCAGAGAAATGCTTGAAATATTTATTTGAATCGATAGTACAGTACATATAATTTAATGCTTGCGGATTATTTCATGCAAATGTTGACCGTGACTGCGCCCAAATGGTCCATCCGCTTAGTCCAATTGTTGCATATTCTTTCCATTTCTCACGAATAAATGAAATAAAATGTTCACCGAACTCGCCTCTGTGTGGCATGTGGTACCCTCTTGTTGAAACCACAAGTCAAGCTCTTGCATTTTGGGAAAGAACAATATCATCTCACGGTAGCGCTCACCATTCACAGTTACCTTACGATTCGCATTATCTTTGAAGAACGGTCCAATGATGGCCATCATTAACACTGTCCGATACAGCTGCGATATTTTCTTCAGTCCGCACTCTACGTAAGCGTGTTACTGCTTTAATGTCCAACAATGTAAATTTGGTGCGACCTTTAGTCACAATAGCACGAATAGTCATTTCAGTGGGTCGATTAAACTAACCATAAAATGGATGAAGTGATAATAATATTAATAAAATAAAATTCAATGACTTGCAAGCGTTGTTCGTTTGTAAGACGATTCATAATTAAATTATAGACCAAACTGAAGATATTTGACAGTGATAAAAAACACGAAACGTGCCTCAGCTGTTTAAACCAGTGTTGCCAAAAAGATAATAGCTAAAAAAGCACCATTTACAAATATTTTATAAGGCAAATTGTTTCTAAATTTGGTAGCCTTATATCATATAATGACCTACCAATGTGAATATGCAATATTACAATATTAATTGCTTAAATACAAATAAAATAAACTACCGTTAAAACTAAAAATAAGGAGTTTTTTAAAGAGACAATTAACTTTGTAGTATAAATCACATTTGCATATTTATAGCTCAAAAAAAAATACTTTTAGAATTCGTGTTTATTATTTGCCCTAAATTATTTAATAAAAGTGTTAGTGAGAACAAATTAAAAATATATTTGATTATTATATGTAAAAACATAAATTGTAATTAACAAATAACTGCTATTAAATGAGCATGTTAAGGGTATCAAATTATCGGCATACCAAAAAAGTTTCTGTTATATATTTGATGCCTAAATGCCGAGGCGCTCTCCATATTGATGATAAGCTTTGAGTACTACTGCCTCAAACTTTGACTCACCATTTATTGTTTTTTGTTTCGTTTAAGTTGAAATTAATCTGCTTGTAGCTATTTTCAAACACCATATACATGTATTGCAAGCAATGCTCTCGTCCAGAGCCATGAATTAGTAGAAAATCTGTACTTATCAAGAGCGGCGGCGGCGGTACCAGCATTCTCAACAAATTCTCATAATATATAATATTGAAATTCTTTTTGGTATATGCACTAAAATAAAAGCACATGTTACCAGCACTACGGGATAGCTGATAACACACGAATCAACTACAATTTGAGCTTAAACAGCTTAATAAAAACAACAAACTAATTGCTTTCTTTTCAAATCGAAGCGTTTAGTTAATAATCTTACAAAATACTTTCCCGAAATGGCAATTTTGACAAACCTTATTATGATGTGTTTACTTTGTGTAGTATCTGTTTATTCAGTATCGAGCACGTGGGGAAATATCTCGAATTCAGCTCAATTACTACATGCCGAGAACGTAGTAAACGGTTCCTCGCCTGGCAAATACGTGAATCATGATATTAAATATCCTAGAAATGTAAGCTGCGTTTCTTGTGACATTGAACATGTGTGTTTATAATAATATGTGTGTTTATAATAATTAAGTTTTTATCAATTACTTAAACCTAACTCAATTTATTTATGATATAGAAAAGGTTTGCAGTCTTGACTCGTCATGTACTCGTACTCAACATGAGCTGAGAAGTTTCGGGTTTGTCATTGAGAAAAATGTTTTTGTTTGAATTGTGAAGGCTTTCCAATGTTCTTTAGTTTGTGCGATGATTTTCTCATTTGATTTGCATATTTTTCCTTGTAGACCTTTGCAGGTTTGAAACAGAAAACCAAATGCAATTGGTTTAATTTGCCCATAATTAGCACGTTGCTGATTTTTTCTATAATGCTATATCATGTCCAAAACAAAATACTTGTGCAGATCCCCAGAGTCTGTTCTTACTGTCATGATCTGATGCCTCTTTTTGTTTATAATTTCTGAATTCATAGCCTCTTTTGGCCTTCCAGTGCAAATTGCCAGTACAATTCACTTTATTATCCCTAAACCACCGAAAGAACAGATGTGTGGTAACTTTTCTGTTACCAAAGTAGGTTTGATTAAAGAAACAATAATTTTTTAACAAGCGGATAAACATGTTTCTTCATTTTAATATGAGTATTGATATTCAGAAAACAGTTGAGGGTCATATATCATAATAACTATCTATACTTTATAAAACAAAGTTCGGCGCTGTTTTTTGCAAAGGGAACTAGTCTGTCCCATATTTAGAATAAAGTTACTACAAACCTTATATTTGTTGTAACATATTTAAAGATTAGAAGAATCAGTCAAAGGGCATTACATTATTGATGCATAAACACATATTTGATGTTTGAAAATTAGTAAATAAAATAATAAATTCTATGCTGAAAACGAACATACAAATAATGCAGTCTTCACTACTTCAGGGTATTGGTAATGGGCGCATCATCACAGGCATTCGTGCGGTCGACCAAGTTACAAACAACACAGGAGGCCATGCTACGATATACTCTGGAGGGCCTGGTTTTAACTTTGTAAACATCAAACTGCAATCGCAGTATAATTATGGCCTAATGTTTCGTGTTGAAATTTATGGAAAATAAATAACTTGTTAATTTATATGATTTATATATATTTATTTAACTGTCTCTATAATTTTGTTGGATTTGATGTAATTAGTAAATGCTTGTCAAGTCATGTAAAAAAAACAAATGAATTTTCGATTATTAATAGTTAATTTAATATGGCAAAGAGTACTTTAAGGCCTTAAAGGTTTGTATAAAATGTCGGTTGGGATTTTGAAACAAAACCAACAGCCAAATCTTGTGTATGTAACAAATGTAACAGCTATTATGTTCAGAAAACACACACAATATATATAAAACAGATAAAGAACAAAGTTTACATTTTATTTAGTTGCAAAGTTTAAGAAGTTGAGCCCCATATTTCAATTTGAGACTTAATGCCACTTCCAGGGGCTGATGTGAATACAACAGTGACTGTTGTGTCCGATACTCCTCCGCTAGAGATCTCAGCAGTGGCTCCTCGCATAAGTTTTAGGTCAGTCACTTTGATATAATTGATTGTTTTTGCGGTTCCGGCTTGTGTTAGGGTGTATGTCTTTGTAACCGTCGACAGCAATGCCTTTCGCTTGCTGATGATCTCACGTGCGATCAGTGTGCTCGTTGACAGTTTGGCACCCCATTCGTAATCGTTGCGGGTGCCAGCGTTTCCCCATACACAGCTCAATGAGAGGCATGTGATCAATGCCAGAATGAAGACAAGACTGAGTTTCATTGTAGTTAGAGTTAGAGAGAAAGATCAAATGCAACTGTTGCTTTCGATGAAAATGTGCCATGCTTTTATACAGACCGTTTGAACTAAAATCGCATCCACTAGTTGGCCTACATCGATAATACTGTGACAACGAAGACAATAATATCACCACCTGCGTGCGCCTATCTAAAACTAAGATACAAACTTACAGATTACATGTCCCTCAACATGTTGAAACAGCTGTAACTGTTCTTTTATGATGTCCCAACCCAACCACATCAAATAATTTGGGAAAACTCGTTTCTTGACATAAAAACAAAATGTTGATATAAAAGGTAACCTTTTGCTTTGTTCAATGTAAACGAAAAACAAATACAATCACGTCTGCCAATGGCATATTGAAGAGAAGCTATCTTGTCCCATAGATCAAATGGGAAATTTCACTTTTTTTTTGCATTTTAAATGTGCATTTCGTGCATTTTTCGTTTCTAAACAAGAATTTTTCATCTAAAAAAATTTGAGAAAATAACATTATATCACAGTCCTCCTTACATATGCTATAATTTTCCTTAACTTCAGTCATACCCTTTGCATTACATAATCTAGAGCACACTATTGACTGCCATTAACTTGTTGCACTCATTTTCTTGAACTTTGTAACATTTCTTACTACAATATTTTGTGCACAACTGGAAACAGTTGAGAACCTTATGGAGATCTGGCAACCCTCGCAATTTGCCAATCACACTTATTTAAATATACTCTTTCAATAGATATTAATAAGCTTAATTTAACGATACCCTTTTAATCATCGTTAAATCCTCTTTCGATCGGAAACTGTGAAGTACACAACACGTGGCGCTCCCTAACTTTTAAACCTTATACATTTAATCTGAATAAATCTTAAGCATAAAACACCATCCATTGTTTTTGATTCCATATAGCGTCTACCAAAACTCTTGTTCACCACAACCTAATAAGAGTTAAAGAATGTTTATTGCCTTCTTATTAATCCTATCAGGCTATTGTTTGGTATGTTCTGTCTACACTATTCATAGATTAATAGTTTTCACAATGTTTACTCGATTTATTTTGACAACTTGTTGGATTTGTTGCAATTCATTGAACATGTTTACATTTGGTTATATTTTATGCACAAATATAAGAGAGGAATGTAATTATCATCTTATTATTGCAATCGAAACCCTTCTCGATATGAATTATTATTTGTACGCCAAATTATTATGAGCATTTTCAGCCGTTTACAATTTATTGTTAGTAATTTTTATTGATAAAGATATTATATTTCTAGAATGAAGTGGTGTGGCTTTCTCAAGAATCCTATAACAATGATACTATATATATTTTGTTTCTTCATTTCAGTTCTTTGGGACTTAAATCACCATTCATTGAATTTGGAACTCACGATGAGCAGCTGGCAAATACAAGCATTCCTCTGAACATAACCAAGGATGAGCAGGCGTACATGCACCAAGAGGGTCTGCGTAAACTAGGCACATTTATTAAGCCCGTCGATCTACGTGATTCTCAGACAGGCTATGTGAAAGCGGATCTTACCAAGAGATTAGAGACACCAAGTGCGCAAGCACGACGTGAACATCCAATCCAAGAGGAAATGAACCAAAAACAGATCATTCTATTAGATGAGGATACCGATGAGAATGGTCTTCCAGCCAGTCTGACTGATGAGGATCGTAAATTTATTGTGCCTATGGCACTAAAGAACGCATCACCTGAACTACGATGGTCTGTGCCTGGCAAAGCTTCAGCATACTCAAGCCAAGCAAGCACATTACCAACAAAACCAGGTTCAACAACGTTGAATCGACGGCGGAGTACAACAAGTTTTACAAGTACGACAGCACTTCCTGACCCCACATCAAATATAGATGACCTAAAGAAACACATACTCTTTCTACACAATATGACGAAAAGTGATACAAACTTTGAGTCGAAATTTGTGAAGTTCCCTAGTCTACAAAAGGAGAAGACTAAACAAAGTGCAGGATCAGGATCCCAACGACCCCAACGGCCAGTACTTCAATATGCCGCACCAATAGCTCCACCTGCTCGCAAGGTGCCCTTGGGAGCACATACGCCAGGCCAAAAGCTCTTTGGAGGTTACTATCACAACGAAGAAGAAGCAAACACATTTTTTAAAACATCTGGTGAGAGCGCCGGAACTTTAGATGTTAATAAAGAGAATCGAAAATTAGATGTAGTGCCGCAGGTGCATCTGCTAAATGGTGATCAGCCAACAACGACTCAAGGCACGACATTAATGAATGTGCCTTCCACAACTACGTCCACAACGACTCTAGAGACAATAACCAAACGAACAACAAAGAGACCCGTTTGCTTGCGGAACCCTGAATCTCTTAAATGCGTACGTCAGCGTCAGCGAGAGGAGCAACAACGACAGCGTGAACGGGACGAATGGTTTCGTGGTCAGGCTGAGTTTATGCGACCGCGCTTCGAGCCTATTATACAAACAATCAATAACACTAAGCGATTTGCTGTGTCAATTGAAATACCTGATTCATTGAAAATCAACTCCGATTCGCCACCTCCTGATGAAGCACCAGACATTCACATTCTGTCCCGCGTTACACGATCGCAGCATAAAAGACGGAATAGTGACCACACAACTGTCTCGCTCGAAAAGCAATTAAAGCCACCCAACTACTTCGCCCATGATATTATAATGACTTCCGCAGGAGTCACCAATAGTCGCGAATTTATGCTTGCCAACGTACACCAGTTTGGTGTCATTGGACCTAATGGACAGGATAATGACACTTCTGTTGCTCCATCGCCATATTCAGAGACTATTAACTTAAATCCAGATAACTGTTATACCCTGGATGGCTTAACATACGGACAGAAGAAACAGTGTGCTTTGCACACAAGTGTTATGCCCGCAATCAGCCGGGGCGCACGCGCTGCAATACAAGTAAGCAATTTTTATTTTATTCTTCAATAAGGCATAACAAAATGTGCCTTTAACGTGTCGAATGACGGCTTTTTTATTAAACAAATACAAAAAGCAAATTCAACAGCAAAATTAGTCTTTTAGGTTTAGTGCTATCTTAACACATGTTTATTGCTGCACTCTGTAAATAAGTCAACAATTCGAGCCAGATCGGACCGATATATCATGCCAAACAACCTTTCGGTCTATTTATGTTATTCTTCAAGATATTGCAACCAAATGTCCTTTATAACATATCGCTGTCATAGGAACAACCAATAAAACAAGCATGTTAGAAATACAGATGTGGATAAGTTGGCTATCGATAGTTAGTTAAGTAATTTGTCACCGATAGAGGGCATTTGCATTTAGTATTTTATTGTATGCGTTCTTATCATTGTTGTAATTGGTCACACCAATTTAACTAAGAATTAAGCTTTGCGTCAGATCGTTCGTCTGGCGATATCCAAGAAGAAACTACGGTATGTAGACTTGGGACTAGATTTAAGGTTTGAGTCTTGAAATGCCTTGAAAACTATTATTTCCCTATAGAATAAAACATCATTCAGCCCTTCATTTGTTCGATGCACATTTGCCAACAGCGGTCAATGATTGTTTCAGGCATTCCCTGGATATTGTCGGCGGCTTGACAACCAATTATCATAAAAAATAAACTTCCAACAATTGGTGTTATTATAGTTGTCAATACATGCAGACCACAAATAAATACTATAACTAGTTTACCTCGATTTGGAGGATATAAGAACTTGCAAGGGTATAAAGTCTTCGGCATGCTGCAAGTAGCCTATTTTTCTGGAATCGAATGAAGATAAATATTGATAAAAATCGCAATTATCATACCATAAACATAGCATGAAATACTGCTTGTGTGCTTAATGATACGTGCTTAAAAAGACAGTATGTATTCTAGCTCTGCAGTCTGCTTTCATATATAGACAATATACAATTGCAAATGGTACACTGCGTTTTTGCAAATCTATGCAAGTGCATCAAGGAGATAGCGGAGGTAGAGTTTGCCAATGTCCGTATTTCTGGCCGTCCGTTTAACGTCGGAATCTCAGACATACAATTTCTGCATATACTATAATTCACAGATAAAATATATTTTCTACCACTCACGCAAATTAAAATTTTGCGATTGCTATGGTTTTAAGAAGGCACAAACATAGATGATATTATACGCAGTTTTTCTCCAAATGTAATCTTATCTTATTATAATACGCGGTCTACTGCAGCTTTCATTATATGTTTATTTTTGTTAACTGTGTTGGCAAATAAGTAATAAAAACTACAGTCCAGTCTGCTTGCCAGAAAGATACCTATTACTTTTATAAGTGGGTGGCAAAGAATGGCAACTAATATTTCGTATTCACTCAACCAGACCTACTCACAGTTAATGGAACAACTCAATTTCCCTCTTTAACTTTTATAATATCATGCCTTCTTCTACCTGTTAGATGCATTCGATCAAAGTTAGTTAAAACTCCTAATCACATATAAATTGTAAATGCTTAATTTTTTTGTTCATTTTTTTGTATTTTTGCTTTATTTTACAGGAATGTCAATTCCAATTTAAAAATCGACGTTGGAATTGTAGCACTACAGATAATGTTACTGTCTTTGGCCCCATGACTGCGTTTGGTGAGTTTTTACAGATAGTTTTCAAAAGTATTATATTTAAGCAAGCAGGGTCTGTCTGTCCGTCTTTATGAACGCCTTTATCTGTGGCACTACAAGAGCTAGAGGCCCCGTCAATCAAAATAAATATAATTCTGTTTAATAATTACCGGCACCAAACTAACTTACGATCAGGTGATAAACATAAAATTAATTTAGTTGGCGAACAGGTTTCCCTCACAGCGCCGCAAAGAATGCAACACAAAAAGATATAATTTTAATTAGGCTGTAACTTTTGACATTTTTATTACGTTTTATGTATGTACATACATACATAGTATATTCGTGTATTGGCTCACTAATACACAAATACATTCATTTTATACTTGACAGTTCTGTACTGGTATATACTGCTATCAAAAATACTGTATTTAGTTTTTAAGGCTTGTCTCCAGACGAACTAAAAATACATTTTAGGCTGAAAATCCATACAAAATCAAAGTCGGCTGACTAAATTTCCAGCATTTAATAAATATCGTAATGAAAATATCGATAATTCTTAGTGATGCCACTCAACAAATATTTTAAGGCAAGCGAAACAAAAAACAAAAACAATATGAACAACAAGCAACAAAAACGAAGTACACACTGTCGTGTATGAATAATTATGAATTCCGACATTTTGTTCTGGAGCGTAGACATAAAACTAACGAAAGCAACAGTGGCACGCGACAGTGGGATACCCTTTGACCTATGTTCCGGTGTAGTTTAAGTTGTTCAATCCATACACATATACATATGTACATGCTTTTAAATTATTCTCGACAGACGGCGAAATGAATACGCCTTTAAATGTTAATAAGTAAAACGCTCTATTATTTATTATGTGTCAAATGTTTGTGAAATATATATGGGGCGCGAACTTTTACGAACTCCTAAGAAGAAGAACTGATGTTAAGTTAGTTCCGATAGATATCGATAACTATCAGGCTGTGTTACTGAACTAATAGATGGCTAACAGGGTTGCCACACGCTCGCCTGCCTCCCTTGTTAGCTGACACAAACACTTGGTGTTATGCTCATACTTTCTTGATTAACTTCTGAGTTTATTAATTGATCAGATTGAAATTTGGAGGATAGATAGATATTATAGTCAGCTAGGCAGAAGGAAACGTGGGAGACTCCATATAGTGTATATATTCTTACTCAGAATCACTAGCTGACTTGTTTGAACCACGTCTGTCTCCTGTCCCTCAGTCTGTTTGAACGTTAAGATCTTTGCTATTATAAGAGCTAGAGACACAATTTAGCATGAAGGTTTATGTAAACTGTCCGCAAATCGATAATTAAATTAATTCAACTAGATTTGTAAGCGCCGTATAAAATATAAAACTTTCTAACTTGGACCGATACTTAGTTAACTACAATATCTACGTATCGTCTAAATTTTAAATAGGACAATAAACACAGAAGTTTTTTATGAAAGTACGAGCAACACCAACAAGGGAGAAAGGCGAGCGTGAAGCTTCATTTGATCTGTTACTGTCGTACAGTCAATTAACATACTTTTCTAGGAATTTCAACATAGTTTTAAGGGTATTCTACTCGTTTTAAACTGTGCAACATTAAAATTAATGGGTACACTAGCGGTCGAAACAGGCAAAACTAAAGGATGATTTTTTAAGAGCTATAGGAAAGTTTAAAAAAAACACATAAAATTGAGAGAAATGCATGAAATTTTTATTTGAATCGATAGTACGGTCCATATAATTTAATGTTTGAAGATTTTTTCATGCAAATGTTAACCGTGACTGCGCCTTAAATGGTGCATCTGCTTAGTCAAATTTTGGCATACCATTTCCTACATTTTGGCCGATATCTCACTAACAAATAAATAGTTAGATTCAATAATTCAAAAAATCACCCTTTACAACATTTCTTCACATTCAATAAAAACTGTACTCAACAAATCGAACTTATATTTTAATGAATCATTCATTTGGCCTTTTGAATGCATTCATCCGGATCTCTAGAACATTTGTGTACATATAAATCTATGGACGTATGTCAATGTTTGAAATTAAACATAGAAGAGTATGTTTATATATTTTTAGTGGCCGAAAAAAGAAGCTTTCTGTAGCGTGCATTTCAGTTTTTTCACATTTTTGTGTTTTGTTTATACTAAATTATTAATAAATAAAAATATTTTACAAACTTATGTTTTAGGATCGCCGGAGATGGCTTTTATACATGCGTTAGCTGCGGCTACTGTGACAAGTTTCGTAGCGCGGGCTTGTCGAGATGGCCAGCTTACTTCTTGTGGATGCTCGCGCGGATCTAGACCCAAGCAGTTGCATGATGACTGGTCCTGGGGCGGCTGCGGCGATAATCTTGAATATGCTTACAAGTAAATATACGAACAGACATTTTGAGTATATAATAATAATATAATACAATAAATCTTTTTGTTTTGATAGATTTGCAACAGATTTTATTGACGTGCGCGAAAAGGAATCTCGTCGTGGCACACGTGGAGCAGGAAGTCGATCGGATGGAAGAATCAATCCAAAACGAAAGCTAATGTTAGCTGACGATTCAAAGGATGTTGGACAATTTGATTCAAAGATTACTCACAGAGCCTTAGCAAATCAAAATGGAACGGATTCACTTTTATCTGAAGCTCACAATACAACTAAAAAAAAGGACAACGAATCATTAAATCAGCCTTCAACACCTCCACCAGTTACACCAGACATTTTTAACGAGGAGGACAACGGCAGAGAGCCACACATAAATCCTGATGATTTGATAGAGCTTCAAGAGCGCATCACAAAGGAAATTCTTAATTCAAAATTGAAAGAAAAAGAAATGCTTGAATTGCAGGTCAGTCTTTGATGCGAACAGCTTTTATATATTTCAATATAATCACAGTTTAGACAGTTAAGATTGGAAAGATCTTGTCAGCGTGAAGTGACAAGTTGATTAATATTATTCATATATTTGCCATAAGAACGATAGGTAGAAAAGACAAGATTTGTGTCAAAGTTTGCATTTGAATAGAAGCGTTTGGAATATATATGTATATATTTATATATATTGTTTTAGATTTTAATATACGTTTCTTCTACAACAGGAGAATATCAATCGTGAAATTCTGAATTCAAAACTTTTTAACGGAGATGCTAATGGGAAACGGCGTAAACGCAAGCGTAAAAATCAAAGGGCTGTAAGCGGAGAACCACCTGCGTTGTCTAGCTCAAATGTGAAGGCACGAAGTCTAATGAATTTGCATAACAATGAAGCAGGCCGACGGGTAAGAATGTAAAATGTCAAAATCGTCATAAAACAATAAATACAAGTTAAATTAAATTAATTATTTAAAATAACCAGGCACCGTTATCATTATGCCTTCAAAAATATACCATAAATCATTTTTAATGATTATTATTTATTTAGTTCATTTTATGATTGGTATTTTTTGTTGCGAGCATCGCATCTTCGCCTCTTATACTTTCTTCGCGTTCTGTAATTTTTAATTAAATACTTTACTATCTTATTTTAGGCCGTCATAAAGAAGACACGCATCACGTGCAAATGTCACGGAGTTTCAGGCTCTTGCAGTTTAATTACGTGTTGGCAGCAATTATCGTCCATAAGAGAGATTGGTAAGCTGCTTTAATAACACAGGTCCACAAAAAAAAAAGTTTCATGAAGTTTTTCAAAAAATTTTTAGGTTAGATTGAAATTTATACGTGATAGGCTGATATTGACATTGGATTCGGGTTTGGAAGGTTTAAAAACATATAGAAGCATATATCGCATGACCCGATCATGACCCCCCATTATTTTTTTGGGTTTCAAAAATTTTTCGAGTTTTTTGAGGTTAAGTCGAAATTCAGAGGTGCTACGTAAATTTTGACTTCGGATTCGGACTTAGAAGGATAAAATACATGATAAAACATATATCGCATGCTCAGATCAGGATTCTATATATTTTAGAGCATATTTTAAGGGTTTTCAGTTTTGTGAGGTTATGTCGAAGTCCAGACGTGATGGCGAAATTCTGACCTCGGATTCGGATTCAGCGACCCAAAATACATATAACTGCATATGCCGCTTACCCAGATCATGAAACTTTTTTTTTTTGTGGGCCTGTGTAATCGTTGTATATTCCATTTGAAACTAGAACGAAAGGCTATTTTCGGCATGCCGAAGGTTCTATACCCTTGCAGCTTTTATATTATGGCATTTCAACATAAATCAAAGGGTATCCTATTGTCGAGTGTGCGCTTGACTGTTGCAAAAGACTTATTAGTTATGGCCAGAAGTTTGCAAGGAGATATCTTTGAGTGTCTACAGCATATATTTTGTAAATCGGATACAACAATTCTAACTAGCCAAGTCCGTCTGTACTTTGTTTTAGTGCCGCACGCTTGTTAATAAGTCGGAACGAGCCAGCTTATATCGATATTAAGTATAGCTTCTACAGACCCTATCAAGATGTTGCTATCAAGATTTCCATAAAAGCAATTTTGATGGCCATCTACAAGAGTTATTAAGGCTGTTAAAGGTTACTTTAACAATATATAATATATAAATATTCTAAATTTTGTAGGTGACTATTTGCGTGAGAAATATGAAGAGGCTACTGAGGTAAAATTAAATAAACGCGGACGTCTGCAAGTGAAGAACAGTCAATTCAAGGTTCCCACTCCGCATGATTTAATTTATTTGGACGAGAGTCCCGATTGGTGTCGTACAAATCGTCTTTTGCAGTGGGCAGGTAAGTCTACAAAATGTGCACTATTTGTGAGAAACTAAATATTAAAATTTATATTCATGAAATTATCTTCTTCAGGAACGCACGGACGTGTTTGTAACAAATCATCGTCGGGTCTTGATGGCTGCGGTATACTGTGCTGTGGACGAGGTTACAACACTAAAAATATTGTCGTTCGTGAGCGTTGTAATTGCAAATTTCATTGGTGCTGCCAAGTTAAATGCGATGTATGTACAAAAGTACTCGAGGAGCACACATGTAAATAGTATACTTCTTAGTAGGCAGCTCAAAAAATGTCCAGAAAATGACCACAATTCATATTTAAACATAAATAATTAAAACATATTTATAAATCGAATAGAATATTATTTATTAAAATTAATTAAGCTATATATGGTTGTCGCTTAACTGCTGATCTTTTAAGTCTCTTTTCAGTCTAGGTTCTAATGCATCCTTTCATAGTTCCTATGGACTCTCTTATAAGATATTGAATTTAAAAATTAGTACAGTTTCGGAGGATATCCTTATATGCCTGTATTATATTCCTTATTTGATTATTGCAATGATAAAGTGCAAACCTAAAGGCACTGCACTTGTAATTGTTTTTACATTAATCTTCTAATATATCTCGCTAAATTATGATACAAATTTTATACATATATATCATCCAATTCTAAAGATAAGTTATAATATCTAGTTTTAATTTGGATTTTCCGACTTTAATGAAAGTTAAACTGCTTACAGCAATTTTTAATAGGAATTACTGCTAGTGGTTGTCATCAAATAGTTCATCATTAAATGTTGCGTATTCGTAGTGAGTTTAATTGTCATTTAATAAGCAATTAAGATACCCTACCTCGTTTCCGCTTGAAAAGTCGAATCGAAAATAGCATCTTATTGTCATTAATGTTCTGTTTGTCAAACCCATTAATGATGACATAGTCAAGGGTATCTAAGTATGTGCGATGCCAGCAACTGTAATTGTTAGGTTTCTAGATTAAATGGTTTAAAAAGTTCAAGTGTGTAATATTGTATAACCTATTTAAACTAGGGAAAATGAGTATTACCAGCGAATTCTACCCATAAAAACCAATCGAGCTAAACTGTGTATTGCTACTAACAATTTGTTACGCCTAGAATATTAATAATGGTTAATAGTAGGGATTTTTAATAGAGGCGCCTAAAAAGAAGCCGCAAAATTACTTTATCGTGCTGTTGCTCTTTTTATGGCCTGTTTTCCCGCAGTGCTTGGCTCAACCGCATCAATTGAGATCGATACTGTTCCCCAGTGCTGGTTTCAACATCTCACAGTAAAAAAAACCCTATCTGGTTGCACCAAATACACAGCGTAGCCTTCGCAGCGTGAATTTTTACCCGAGCCGACGTCTTGGAAGCATGAACAGGTAGTCCCCAAGATTTTGTCCACTTTGGGTTGCTGCAATGAACCCATTTTTCATCATTCGTCACGATGCGACGAAGAAAACTCTTCCTTTTGTGTCACTGGAGCAATTGTTCACAGGCGAAAAATCACTTCCCGCTAATGACGATTATTATACAATAACAAATTCACTACATATGACTTTATTAAATTTTAAAATTAAATTAAAAAAAAAACTAGAAGCCTCCGAGACATAATTCTTTCACCCAAATTCTTCATAAATATAGTCCTATCTGACGAGGGCACCTATTAAACCTTTTCCAAATTAATATACCCTCTGCAAGGGTATACAAATATTATATGCATAACAGTGGAATTGGTTATATTGAATTAACTTTTGGTGAATGGTAGATTTGATTTGATTTAATAAAATGTGGCAACTCAATGGCATCGTAAAATACAATGGCAAAATACATGCCGCATACCCAGATCATGACAAACTTTTTTTTTGTGGGGTTGTGTTATCATAGTGTATATAGTTTTTATAGTTATTACTCATTTTCAGAGGCGTCACAAAATTTGATGACTCCGAGATCCAGGTGTTCATACAGACAGACAGACAGACAGACAGACAGACAGACGGACAGACAGACATGGCTCAATCGACTCGGCTACTGATACTGATTCATAATATATATAGTTTATGGGGTCGGAGATGCCTCCTTCTGCCTGTTACGCACATTTCCGTTCCGACAAACACAATAGACCATGAATTTTTTTAAAATCCATGGCCTAACGAGAGCAACAGTCGCGCAAAACGCGACAGTGGGATACCCTTCCACCGTGTAGTTTAATTTGTTAAATTCATACACATATGCATATGCACATGCTTTGAAATTAATCCCGACAGATGGTGCTCGCGCTTCGCGCTCGCCCACCTCCCTTGTTAGCTGACAGAAGCACTTGGTTTTGTGCTCATACTTTCTTAAATAACTTCTGTGATTATTGTCCGATCGGATTGTAATTTGGAGAATACGTAGATATTTCATTCAGCTTAGTATATGTAAAAGTCAGAAAGTTGTATCTTTTATACAACGCTTACAAATTGAGTTCAAAAATTAAATTATTGATTTGTGGGGGTGGTGGGCGTGGCACCTAACATTTGAAATAAACTTGATCAGCTTATAGTACACAGAAGTCTTCCTGCCAAATTTGGTAACTCTAGCTTTTATAATAACTGAGAACTGTGCGTTCACACATACAGACAGACATGGCTCAATCGACTCGGCTTGTGATCCTGAGCAAGAATATATATATTTATGGGGTCTCCCACGCCTCCTTCTGCCTGTTACATACATTTGCACAAAGTTAGTATACCCTTTTTTGACCATTTTCAATGGTCGAAGGGTATAAAAACTAGAAGCGACCGCCGAATAATTCTTTCACCTAAAGTCATGATAAATATAGCCCTGTCAGTGAAAGAAATTTAAAAAAAAACGGTGACGTAGGCAGCTAATTAACCTTTATCCAATGTTTCGGTCCTGCTATGATACCGTTACAATAATGTTTTATGAAAATTGTTTTCGGTTTTTTGAAATAGAATTGTAGCGGTTTTGATGATTAACGAAATACGGTGTTGGTTCCGGTCAGGTTTGATTCCTTGTTTGGGACATTGTTTTCCGCTGTATGTACAAAGTATGTATGTATAAAAGAACAGCTGCGGAAGTTTGAAAGTATATCATAAAGAATCAAAGCCTGAATAATCAAGCCATTCCATTTAATCGATCAAACTTGATTTTGCTGTGAATTTAAAATCACTCAAATGTGCTTTATTCTTTATGCTTTCTCAAACCACAGGTTACATGCAGTAATCTGTAAAAAAATATAACACAAATTTCGTATCGAAGTTTGTCTGCTCCAAACATTGCATTTGTCAACATGAACCAGTTTTCACTAAATTCTGCATTTGCTTATGTGATTGTTGTTGCAAGCGCAAGTACAAAACAAAGAACAAAACTGAATTTTGCAATTATCTGGTGAGTATCTAAATACCTTATCCAGCTCGGGTTATGCTGACTCGTACTTCTTTGTGCATCTTTGCTAAATCGAATGTCGAACTCCTTCCTTCACGGCATTCTTGCATAGTGTTAACGTTTTACGCGCAGTATTAAAATAGAGATGATTGTTAGCCGTATGGTATGATATGAAAACCAATAATTATGTAGCCACTTTTTATCAGGGACCGTAACGGTTATAATTTTTATTAAAAAAATTGAAAAATAAGGGTTATAAACTAATTTTTTAATTTAAAAATCATTTTTAATTATGTATCATATTTGATTTTTAAAAATAAAAATCAATTTATAACTTTTATATTTGATTTTTAAAATAAAAATCAAAAAGTAAGAGTTATGAATTGATTTTTATTATAAAAATCAGAAATAAAAATGAAAATGAAATTGCTCATGAACCGAGAGTCCTAGATCATATATTGGTAAATATGTATGATCTACACCGCAATTCCTATCAGTTTATGTATATATATATTATATGTTGTTTAGACAATGGTTTAGACTTATTAGCGACCTAAGTTCAAGGGCAAAATATATAAAATACATAAGAACCTCCTCATCAGACACACTTGCAGTCGCTCAACTCGTAAAATCTTCAAGATTAATAGCGACATGCTTCGAAAAGCATGATGTAGCTCGTTTTATGATAAATTTTGTCGAGCCGCCGACAATATCCAGGGAATGCCTTAAACGATCATTGGCATCAGACAAATGAAGATGTTTTATTCTATAGGGGAATAATACAGTTTGCAAGACATTACATATTTTAACCTTAAATCTGGTCCCAAGTCTACATACCGCAGTTTCTCTTCCCTCACTCTTGGATATCGCCAGACGAACTGATCTGACGGGCCAAGCGTAGCTTAATTCTTAGTTAAATCGATGTGACCAATTACAACAACGATAAAAACGCATACATTAAAATACTAAATCCGAGTGCCCTCTATCGGCGACAAATTACTTAACTAACTATCGATAGCCAACTTATCCGTTCCGCGACATCCCCTCCCCCGTGAAGCAGCAGCATTCACCACATCCAGAACAGCTAACTTCGAAGCGGGACGCATCACTAATCTGGCTCGATCGCTAGTCCTCACCGACGCCCGTCGTGGCACTCCATCCTTCCCGGTGAACACCTCTTCGACAACGTCCCTTTTCCACTCCCTGCGTGGTTTGGCTGGATCGCAGATGTACACCAAGTCTCCTCGACGGGCACCACGTGGGCACCATTTCTCTCTACGAACAAGTGTGGGCAAGTACTCGTGCACCCATCGTTTCCAGAACCGATCTCTCATCATCCGAGCGATACACCACTGCTTCCTTGTTGTGCATCTCTCGGAAGCCAATCCATCATCTCCAGAAAGATTCGGTACGTCGGGCATTCCCTTCAGCAGGTCGTTCGGTGTCAGCGGAGCTTTCTGGTCCACTGTGATCGGCAAGTGCGTGAGCGGGCGAGAATTCACTATGTTCTCCGCCTCGATCAGCAAGTTCTCCAGCACGTGCTCCTTGGGTGCAAGTTCCTGCATCGTGTGCGCCAAAACCTTCTTGACGCACTGGACCATCCTTTCCACTGGTTCACGGCGGCACATGAAGTTTCTCATAGCGATGATGCATGAGTCCGTTGACAAATCATGAGCCATCCCCTAGTGGATGGCTCTCGTGGTTAGGCAGGTGAATAGCGCCACCCACCTCTTCTCTGTTCGGCGCCCAATTGACACAAGCAATGGTCCGAAATAGTCCTGGCCAGTATACTTAAATGGCCATCCATCTGCCTCAAGCCGGTCCTCCGGCAATGCGCCCATCTCCGGTTGTGTCGGTCGTGCCTTCCACAACTTGCATACATTGCAATTAGCCACCACCTTCCGTAGTAGCCTCCTCACATTAGTTATCCAAAACTTTCGACGAATCTTGCCGATGGTGGCCTCCACGTTTTGGTGGCACATCCTCTCGTGGTTGTGTTGAACGATTATCTCCGCCAGTGCGCTTTTATGGGACAGTATGATCGGACCGCGAGCCACATACGGTACGCACGCCGCTGCGTCAATCCTCCCATTGGCACGCATAATACCTTCTTTATCCAAATACGGTGACAATCCTGATAATTGGCTGCTCTTACCATAGCTCGCAAATTTAGGATGATATCGTCGTCAATAAACGTAACGGACGATCCTTCATCGAGCAGTGCGTATGTGTCCACTTGCTTATTCCTCCCGTACAACGTCACGGGCAAAATCCGGAATAGCAGATGACCTCCATCCGGGTCGACGCAACTAAGGTTTCGATGTGGCTATTCCTGGCCATCATCGGCTTGTCCTGCTTCTAGTGTGGCAGACGTTGACGTAAAAGGATTACGTCGGCGCTGACTGACGTCCCTTTGCAGTTCCAGATCTCGAGTGCTCCTATTCTGGCTCAAGTGGCCGCCGCTCGACTGTGGTGGCCTGGGATTTCCGATTCTATCGTGCAGCAGGTAGTGATGTCTTCTTTGGCATCCGTTGACACTGCATTTGCTGCCCTTCTTGCAGAATCGTTCCAAGTGTCCACTCTCCAAGCACGAGAAGCAGATCCTATGCTTCCTTGCTAACTCGGTTCTCGCTGCCGGAAGCGCATGATTAAATTCCTCGCAGTCTTTGATTCCATGCTGCCCCTCACATATTGGACAACATTTGTGAGTGTCAGTATCCTTTCTATCCAGATGACTTGTGCTTGCGTGCAATAGTCTTCGCTTCGAATCCTTACTTGCGGCATCCGTGACCATGCATATCAAGTTAGCGAGCTCGTGTAGCCATTCGCTAAGATGCACCACTGTTGGATATAGTTCTATCGTAGCCGCATGCTTCGCCCAGTCCAACGTCTTGCTTATAGTCTACTTGGCGATCAGCTCCTCCATCAGGGTAGGATTTCCTAAATGCTGAATGCCGTTCTTCGTTGACTGCAACAATGCAGCGAGGTTGCTCACCCTCGTGGCGAACGGCACAATCCTGGCTATGTTCTGTTCTGAGATTGGCAGCACATCTCACACACTCTCCAGTTGGCTTCGGATCAGTTGCTCCGGGCGTCCATACCGAAATCGAAGCTTCTCCATAACTGCTTGCACATTGTTCGGGTGGATGAGCAGCGCCTTTACTGCTGCTCGTGCCTCACCCTTGAAAGCCTTCACTAGCCTTTGATTGTTCTTTAAAGCTACACTGATATGCCTCCGTCGTCTCCATAAACGCGCACTGGTATATTGGCCATTCCTCAGGCTGACCTTCGAACTCTGGAAGATCAGGCAGTCTACGTGGCGTCCATCCATTTGGTATACTCGCCGATGCTGTCCGGTATGACCCAGGCGCAGTAACCACTAAGCTGCGTTGTGGCTCCCGTAGTGCATGAACATAACCGTGGCCGTAACGTAGCAAGGCGGAGATAGGCTCACTGTTGTACAGTTATTGTTCCGTGTGACTTGTTGCCCACTAGTTCCACTCAATTGTGGCTGCAAGTTTGCACTCAATTGTGCGGGCAACGGTTCATTCAAAGATGGCGTCACATCATATTCCCGTTGCAGATTTTCACTCAATATCTGCGTCGTCGCTTCACTCATAGCTGACGACGTTTCACTCATACATAACGGTGTATTCGCCGCACCGTTACCGTTGCCGCTCAATCCGATTCCAACGGGATTCCTTGCGGTCTCTTCTTGCCCTTTATTTGCCTTTGCCTTGGATAGTTCCTTTTCTAAGGTTGCGATTCTTTCCAGTAGGTTCGCCACCTCTACAGTTGTGGAGTTAGTAGTCTGTCCTGCTTTGTCAGGCTGCGGAGTACAAATCGGATTCTGACCGAGTAATCCACTTTCCTTGGAACTTTGAGGCTGTTGTATATCACTAGCCACACTCATAGATCTGGTCGGAGTGCCAGTTTGTGTGGTTGTGATCGTCGTGGGCCCCTTGGACTGATCTAGTCTAGGGCTTCGCCTCAGCGTCGGCATGTTGCAAATCACAGAGTGCGAATAAAAGAAATGTCGAGCCGCCGACAATATCCAGGGAATGCCTTAAACGATCATTGGCATCAGACAAATGAAGGTGTTTTATTCTATAGGGGAATAATACAGTTTGCAAGACATTACATATTTTAACCTTAAATCTGGTCTAAAATCTACATACCGCAGTTTCTCTTCCCTCACTCTTGGATATCGCCAGACGAACTGATCTGACGTAGCGTAGCTTAATTCTTAGTTAAATCGATGTGACCCTCTATCGGCGACAAATTTTTTAACTAACTATCGATAGCCAACTTATCCGTTCCGCGACAAATTTCATTTTGATTTTTATTTCCGATTTTTTATAATAAAAATCAATTCATAACTCTTACTTTTTGATTTTTATTTTAAAAATCAAATATAAAAGTTATAAATTGATTTTTATTTTTAAAAATTAAAAATTTATAAAAATTAAAAAACGATTTTTAAATTAAAAATTGGAAAAAAAAAGTTTATGCGGTTTTTGTGTTCGCTGATAAAAACTAGCACGGTAGGATTTTTTCCACATTTTTCAGAGACTTTTAAGAGCTTTGATTTTTTAATCTCATAATTATTATTTACGGTCCCTGCTTTTTATAGATTTTGTGTAAAATATGAAAATTCATAAAAAAGTGTGAAAGCCAATTTAATTTATATTCTAATTCGCAATTAATTTTCACACGGGAACGGGAAAAAGTAGAATTGGCAGCGCTGATCATATTCCCGCACAAAGTGTGACCAGAGATCTTTTGTTTTCATAATACTCCAATTGGGGTGCACAAACCTCTTCAGCATATTTACAGTACCACTAAGCATCGAACATATAGAGTACTCAAACAGCGAAATCTACTCATTTGATGCAATGCAGAGACTGGGACCCCTGAACAGCGTTGCCAACCCTCCGTCTTTTTACGTAGATCCCCGTATTTGAAAGGAGATCTACGTGTCTACGTGTTAAGAGACTTAAACTACCTACTTTAAAAAAAATTGCAAAATACCCTAAAAACTAAAATTTATGGTTAATGTTACGTACGCGGAGTCATGCTGTGACGCATATATTACATGGTATGTAGAGGTGGGGAAACATCGATGCCAACATCGATGTCATCGATGTTTTCCAATCATCGGTAACATCGATGTCATTTTTGCTAACATCGATGTTGTTCCACCTCGAGTTCTGAATACCAAAATTCGTGCTAAAACATGGAAATTGTAAGTATCCAAATTAACTTAGGGAAACAGCTTAATGCTTCGGGCTCTGGGGCGCGGCTGGATCGAAAAATCACATCAAACTACTTTTACGCTGTTTGAGGTCTCTATGTGTTCATTGCTTAGTGGTAAGATCAAGATGCACAATTTTCGATTATGTTCATGTTTTTTAGTTGAGTACTGAAGACAGAGTGTTGAAAACTCTCGTATGCAAAAGTTTATGTGTGCCGGCTTCGTCTTGTGAGCAGGTATTCAGCAAGGCGGGCCAGCTGATCTCCGACAGGCGAACGAGACTGTCTCCAAAAGTGGTAGATCAATTAATAAAGTTTAGGTATTGTTTTGTCTTTAAAAAATTAAAAAGTTTTTTTTTCAAATCATCGATGAAACATCGATGATTTACTTTGAAAACATCGATGTCCGCTGACATCGATGTTTTCCCACCTCTAATGGTATGTGCGTAGTTATCGATATGTATGCGGTATGCAAAATATATTTAAGCGATATGTACAACGATCGGTATAGCAGCGCTAAATTGCAAATACCATATATTGGCAGCGCTTACTTTGTAATTTGTGGAAGAATAAAAATGGACATCGAAAATTTATCAAGTGACAGCGAACAAGATGTGGCAAAAGCAACTCCAACCAAAAAAAGGAAAGTACACTACGATGTAAAGTACTCAGCAGCTTGGGACCGCCAATGGCGACTTCTTCAAAACATAAGTTTTCCCTTTAAAGAGGAGGAAGCGGTACCGCCAGACATTTTTTGGCGTTATATTTCAAATGTTAAAAAGGAAATTCAACCCAGACGTTTCCAATCTTGACGGAGTTTACTCAAAACTTGCTTATTTTGCCACATAGCAGTGCTAATGTTGAGCGACTATTTTCCGAAATTAATTTAATTAAAACTAATAATAGAAACCAGTTAGAAATGGACACTTTAAAAGGTTTACTTCACACAAAAAGTGGGTTAAAGGAAAATTTAGAGCCTTCTGAAACCATATAAAATACTTTAATAAAAAAATGTATACATTTTTGTAAAACTTATACATTAATGTGTATAAGTAATTTAAAAAATGTAATTTTCTTTTTATAAAGTGAAAAGAAATTAATAACAATGAAGTTCAAAGACAGTTAATTTAAACATTTATTGTTTTATTCATTTTTTTATTGTTTTTAAATTTAAATAAAAAGTACGTAGATCTACGTATTTCAACAAAATTGTGCTACGGAAAAACACGTAGATTTTGGAGCCAGCCTACGCAATTTTTAAATTTTGACTTGGCAACCCTGCCCCTGTACACGAAGTGTTTCAAGAGTGAGCGATCGGCTTTCTTCGTTAGAAACCGCGAGAAGCGCATTTCATTTTTGCCCACTGTACTTCAGTCTCTTGGCCCTCGACGCCGAAACACAAAATTGACTTCAGGCTGCCAGCCCGCTGGCCGAAGCATTTGCCTGTTGTCAAACTTCACAAGCTACGCAAACATTCATATGCGAGCGTGTGCATACATAGCACACATACATTGAAACGATGGCTAGCGCAACGAAATATGCCCATGCTGATCGTTTCGCTGCCGTTGTGCGACTGACTTGATGCCGCTGTTTGTTGTTTCTGGATTGCTCACCAAAGAGAGGCGAACGCTCACTCGTGAAACATTTCGGGCCGGAAACTCTATATGTTCTTTGCTTAGTGGTTCTATACCAAACTTACTGAAACAAACATATACTGCGTATTTACGTGAACTCATTGATGAGTTAAAAAAAATGGAATTAAATTAATTAAAAATGGAGTGTGTTTTTGACGGTGCCCAGCAGCGGTTAAACGCAGCTACTTGTGGACATCATTTATTAACGTTAACTTTAACGAGAGCAACAGTCGAGCGACACGCGACAGTGGGATACCCTTCGACCTATGTTCCGGTGTATAACATACATATGCACATGCTTTCAAATTATTCCCGACAGATGGCGCTCGCCTGCGTCCCTTGTTAGCTGACACATGCACTTAGTGCTATTATCATACTTTCTTGGATAAACTCTGTGTTTATTGTGCGATCGAATTTAATTATGAGGATACGTAGATATTTCATTTCAGCTTAGTATATGTTAAGGTCTGAAAGTTGTATATTTTATATCGCACTTACAAATTGACTTCAAAAATAAAATTATTGATTTGCGGGGGCGGTGGGCGTGGTACACAACATTTGAAAGAAACTCGATGTGCGGCTAGTACACAGGTACCTTCATGCCAAGTTTGGTGTCTCTAGCTTTTATAATAGCTGAGATATGTGTGTTCACACAGGCATACAGACAGACATGACTAGATCGACTCCCCTGGTGATGCTGATTCAGAATATCATGCTCTGGTCTTGAAGTTCGCAATTACTTTTCTCCAGAAAAGGTACATCTACAGCTCGTTTTGCCGTCGAAGCAGTGTTTGTCGTTAGACCCCATCCAGCCACTATAAACTGAGTATCGACAATGGGCTCTGTCGTATTGAAGGGGAGGCAAGCACGCATCATATGGGGTCCAAACTCAATCGGACTATCCAGCCAAAGCAGAGCAATGTCATTGCGTATAGTCTGGTTGCTGTCTTTATGGTAATTCTCCTGCACTGTTATGTTTGCAATTCCGAAACGCAGATAGGAAGTACAGTTTAAAGTGCCATAATCGCAAAAGAGTCTGTGGGTTAAGTTACCCAAACGCACTCCGGTTCTGCAGATAATAAATTCATAAGATATCATTATACGAGTACGTTGATTATGATTAGCTTACTTACAATCCACTGTAGCTCTCAACTTGTTCCCCAGTCGCACAGTGAGCAGCTGTCAGCACATACCGTGAGCTGATCACCGATCCTCCGCAGTATCCAAATCCTCGACTTCCATACTCCAGACTGGACATCCAGCTGAATTCATCTGTTTCGATGATATATCCCCCAGCTATGTGTGGCTTTGGATAAAAAGATGACCTTCCACAATCTGAAAGACTTTATAGTTCTTTAACTGAACAATGTACAGTGGCTCACAGCTTATTTCAACCAGCGACTTTTCAAAACTTTAAAAGACTATAAAAGCTGAACTAAAAATTTTATCAAAATTATTTTAACGCAAGATGTTTTATTATATTACAAAATATTATTTAGTTGCTTCTTATATTTTTAAATATTTTTTTTTTATTTTTTTAAAGAATTAAATATGAAAATCGAACTTAAAACAATGCAACAGCTTATTTCAACCAGTTTGTAACATTGGTATATTATCTTATGCTAGGAACTATTAAATTTTTTTTAATATTTTGTATGACCTCCCTTGTTGTCAACAACCATTTTAAGTCTTTTCGGCATCGACTCCACTAGTTTTTGGGTGAGTTCTGGGGTGATTTTAGCCCATTCCTCTACCAACGCTACTTTAAGATCGGATTTATTGGAAATTTGGCGTTTCCGAACGTTTTTATCCAAAATTGCCCACAAATTCTCAATCACATTCATGTCTGGCGACTGTGCTGGGGGTTGCATCACATGGGGACAATTCCAGACCAGCCAGGTTTGCACAATGCCCGACTTATGTTTTGGGTCATTGTCTTGGTAAAATCGAAAATTGTCCCGTATGTCCAGTTTTTCTGCACTATCCAACAAATTTGATCTTAAAATATCAAGATAACGCATTTTATCCATCGTTGTCTCGATAAACTCCAGTTTCCCGACTCCAGCTGCCGACATACAGGCCCACACCATGACGCTGCCACCGCCGTGCTTGACTGTGGCTTTTAAATTTTTAGCTTGCAGCTCTGTATTTGGCTTTCGCCACACATACGATGCTCCATCTGAGCCAAAAATGTTAAACTTGGACTCATCAGCGAATATAACTGTGTTCCAAAAAGCTGCATCCTTGTTTAAATGCTCTTTAGCAAAGTTAACCCGTGTCTTCATGTTTTTAGCACTTATAAATGGCTTCTTCCGTGCAATTCTACCATTTAAATCATGCTCACGGAGCACACGCCGAATTGTTTCTGGGTGGCATGACTTTCCAAACTCGGCTTCCATTTCGTTGGCAATGTTCGGAGCCGATAATCTGGGATTTTCCCGTATTTTCCGGACGATGTGGCGCTCGTCCGTTTGATTGAAAATTTTGTTAGGAGCATTCCTTACCTTATCGTGCATCCTATTCTCGCGGACGAAACGATAAATTATGCTTTGGACTGTGGAATCACTCAGCGTAACCATTTCCGCAATTTTCCTCCGCGAATTTCCATTTTTAAAATGTTTTATTACAAGTTCTCGCTGTTCAATTGTTGTACGTGGTCCCATATTGCCCAACGAATTTTTTTGCACGATCTTTTGCAGAAAACTGTCCAAAATCAAACTAGACTGCACAACGAATATAAGGGCAAGGGCATAGACGAAAAAAAAACCGCTACTTTGCGAAGTAACGGAACTTTGCAAAGTTTTAATGCAGCTGGTTGAAATAAGCTGTGGCATTGTTTTCTTGTACATTTTCATTATAAATTGTTAAAAAAATACTACAAAAATAATTAAAAATAAAATAAGTTAGTAAATAATATCTTGAAACATAAACGAAATAAGTTGCGTTTAAATTTTATTGATAAAATTTTTAGTTCAGCTTTTACAGACCGTTGAAGTTTCAGATAGACGCTTGTTGAAATAAGCTGTGCAGCACTTGTAGGAAAAGGAGAAACAATTTGATCCCGTTCATAATCATTCCGTTTGAAAGCCCGCAGTCAACTGATCTCGTTTCATGTTTTTACTTTTACTTCTGTATTCCACATTCGTTATGCACTTCAAAATGCACTCCAACAGATTGACCTATTTCATATCAGTAAAATTATTCTATAACGCAAGTATGTATTGAATATAAAAACACACACACACACCCAAATATCATAACACATTCTATGTGTGAATGTATGTATAATAAAAACATTAGATTATAGTAGTATGTATTATCGCTGGAAGTTGTTGCAGCCTCGTGCAATTTTATTCTCCTTTCGGAATTTCCTTATCAGCAACTGGAAATACATTTATTTAGTATATTGACTTTTTATCGCCATCAACTTGTGCTAATATAATATAATATTGTACCATTATATTGTATTTATATTATATTCAATTGTATATTGTAATATATCTTCTGCAAGGGTATACAAATTCTTAGATGCTTAACAGTGGAATCGGCTCATATTGAATTCATTTTTGGTGAATTAGTAGATCTGATTTGAATTAATAAAATGTGGCAACTCAATGGCCCAGTAAAATTTGTACATGGTACATACAAATTTTCATAGATATGCATACATGTATCCACTTACATGCATATGCATGTATCAGCAAAAACGTGACAGAAATAGCAAACGTTTTCCCACAGCTAAATATATTGCACTTGATCAGAAATAATTTTTTCGGTTTTTTGAAATTAAATTTTAGCGGTTTTGGTACCGGTTCCGCATTAAAATTTTTAAAGGTGATTTGCAATATACGGTGTTTGGTTCCGATCCGGTTTGATACCCTATTTAGAACATTGTTTTTCGATGTAAATTCATAGTATGTATTTATAAAAGAACAGCTAGGGAGTTTGACAGAAGATCATAAAGAATCAACTCGTGAATAATCAAGGCATTCCATTTAATCGATCTAACTTGTCTTTGCTGTGAATTTAAAATCACTCAAATGTGCTTAATTCTTTATGGTTTCTCAAACCACAGGTTACACGCAGTAATCTGTAAAAAAAAATATAATACAAATTTCGTATCGAAGTTTGTCTGCTGCAAACATTGCATTTGTCAACATAAACCAATTTTCATTGTATGTGTGTATGTATGTATATTAGTAAAACATTATAGTATAGTATCACCACTAAGCAATGAACACATAGAGACGTCAAACAGCCCTGACGCAGTTTGACGCTGATTTTTCGGACCAAGTACCCCAGAGAAGAAGAAGAACAGAACAGCTGTTTGGCTGAACGCCCGACCGGGGTACTTCGCTGTTCGGGAACGCCCGACCGGGGTACTTCGCTGTTCGGCTCTCAGTACAAACAGAGCATAGCATCAAAACTGCTTCAGTCGGACAACGACAGCGGAACGATAAGCATGCGTGTACTTCTTTGCGCTGTGCGATCGTTTCCATGCATGCGTGTATGTATGCACGGCCCGCGTATGAATGTATGCGTTGCTTGTGAAGTTTGGCAATAGGCAAATGCTTCGGCCAGCGCTCTGGCAGCCTGAAGTCAATTTTGTGTTTCGGCGTCGAGAGCCTCTACACAGGAACAGTGGCCAAAAATGGTTATCTTGCAGCGAAAATTTTAAAACTTTTGAAAACATGTGTCTTGTTCTATGAGGATAATTTTATTTAGTAATTACATATTTATGTATGTATTCCGAATTTTTTATTTTAATGATGCGTGCTAAATAATATAAAAATACTTAACTATATTTATAAATAATTAATATTATTTATAGCTATTATAATTTGATTGTCTTTCATATGAAAACAAAGTAATAAAATTTTTTTTTATTTTTTTTATTGAAATTTAATTAAATAATTTGATTTGTTTGACTGTAACTTTTCTTTTGGTTTTTAGAATAAAATAAATAAACAAAGTAAAATAAGAAATAATTAAAAAATGAAAATTCGCACCCGCCTCAACCGGGAGAGTTGAACACACGAACTCTCTCCCAGCCGTCCGCCACTCTAACCACTCGGCCATTGCCTCACTCCTTAGCCCATCGGCAAAGCTGCATTGTAAACCAATTCTGTTACCATACAATGCAAATAAAAAGTTTAATAAAATGCTGTGTGTCTGACGCCAGATTCGAACTTCGGTATGCTTGCGTAAATTAGGTATGCTTAAGTACTTATATATGTTTAAAGTGAGTTTAATTCGTATCATATCTCACTTATTTATAGTCCGATTTTAATGAAATTTTCACTTAACGCCCGTGGAAAGGTATTTCTCATGTAAGATATACAACTTTGGTTGTTGAGTTAATATTGTAGTTTTTAAATAGTTATTTCTGATTTACAGAGGCGGGAAGGGGTGTGTCCAAATTTTAAAAAAACTTTGAGACACTGCAATATATACGTATGTTGTCACAAAATTTGATGACTCTAGCTCTTATAGTTTCTGAGATCCAGGTGTTCATACAGACAGACAGACGGACAGACAGACATGGCTCAATCGACTCGGCTACTGATACTGATTCAGAATATAACAGATAACAGATAACATTCTAGCTATCTTGGTGGTCAGACGTGTTTAGCCTTTGCTCCCTGTTATTTTAATAATTCTTGCGATTATATTTCCCTAAGTGGTGTAATTATTAGTGAGGTATTCTATTAGTGCTAACCTTGTAAGTACAACCGTAGAAGTAACACACTAATTCTTTTATTAGTCAATTCTCAAACTAATCTTAAATTTTTCACTTGCGCGTCTTTGGCGTCAAGTTTTTGGTTTCTGTTTTGATTAACACTCCCACGCTCTTCCGCTCTCCCGAAATTATATTTCTCTCTGAGTAAGCTGTGTAGTGCTGTTGTTGTAAACGCCACAGCTGTTGTTGTTTTGTTTACTTCGTTGCGCTCGCTAGTTTTGCAGTTTTATTGTCGTACTTGCTTGCTTGCCTGGTTCGGCGCAGTAACTGTTTCTTGCTCTCTCAAGAAATTTATTTCATTACTCTGTCTTCTATTTGCTCTTCGTTGTCACCTACATTTTAAAGGCATATTAATTCTCACAACCATGGTGTCGTGCTGCGCAGCAATTTGCTTATGCTCTTCTGATCCTACGGCGGATCACATTGGTTGCTGGCTCTGTGATAATTTTTGTCACTTAAAATGCTGTGGCCTAACTGTGCGGGTTATGGACGCCGTCCAAGCCAATACTGGTCTCAAATGGTCGTGTGAAACGTGTCGTATGGCTGAATCCGAGTTACGGAAAATCCATAGAAGAACCAAAATGGGGTTTTATAAGATACGCACAGCATTCTCTAATCTCCAATCTGAATTTCTGGAGATGGAGGCCAATTTTAACGCCTTCAAGGTTTCTAGCAAACCACCGGCTCCTTTGAGTGTTCCTGTAGTTTCGGTCCCTACGAATTCAAAGGTCACCAACCTACCTTCCTCTCAGGCTTCTTCTCCTGATCTTCTAAGCCTACTCTCCCCTATACCGTCTTGCTCTTCTAATGGCACAAAAAAAAAAAAACCTAGCAGCAAAGTTACCGCACCCAAACCTCTTGCTCCTCCTCTTGTGCCTACTCCCATTACGAGCAATGACACGAACATAAAGGGAAATGTTCCCGCAATAATGCCTGCTACAAAGGCACAGAGTATAAAACCTCTGATTGCGATTAAGCCCAAGAAATTGGTGTTTATCTCTCGTTTGGCGCCGGACACTACCACAGAGGATGTACAATCGTACATCCTCGCAAAGCTGCCTTTTAATAACTTCACAGTTGAAAAATTCAACTTTAAATTCAAGCGCGACATTTCTTCTTTCAAAATTAGTCTCCCAGCAGAACAGTTTAAAGACGTTTGCGCTACTTCCTTTTGGCCGCCGGACCTTATTGTTAAGGAGTTTACTCCTAAACAAAAAAGCCGAACTGCCGTTAATCTTCCCACGTTGGCCGTTACATCGCCAAAAATTGCAAACAATTCTAAGTCTTCAAAAAACTGAACTTTTCTTTTCTTCATGCCTCCGAAAATGTCAGGTGTCCTACAAAAAAACTTTCTTCTTTAATTCTTTCCTATCAAAATGTTAGAGGTCTCTGTAGTAAAATCACTAGTCTTTATCTTAATAGTCTTGCCTTTTCTTCCCAAATTATTGCTTTTACCGAAACCTGGTTAAAACCAGAGATCCTAAGCTCTGAAGTCTTTCCAGATAGGTATACAACATACAGGCTTGATCGACCTGACCGACGAGGTGGTGGAGTACTGATTGCAGTAGACTCCAACATTGAGTCGGACCTTTTACAACCGGAGTTTCAATTTGACATTGAACTAATTTGTGTAAAACTACACTTTCCCGGTTTTTTCATGTATATAACCTGCTCCTATATTCCGCCGTCATCGGAATTATCAGTCTACTTGCAACACTTGTCTGCAATTAAGACTATTTTTAACCTGTTATCAGACAGAGATCACTTCATAGTCCTGGGTGACTTTAATATCCCAGAATGTAATTGGACATCTAGTGCTGAAGGAAACTTCCTTTTGCCTTCCCGGCAACATGACCTATTTGACGGGTTGTTTGACATGTCTTTGTCGCAGGTCAATCATGTCAAAAACTCTCTCAACAGATTGCTTGACTTATGTTTCACCTCTGATCCTTCCAAGGTGATTGTAGACAGGGTACAACCCCTTTCCCTTCCGGAAGATCCTTATCATCCCACTTTCGAAGTGAATTTCGACTTGGGTATTAGTATTGTGGATAAAAATGAAAGGCCGTGTAATCGCGTGCGCTGCTTTAGGAAAGCAGACTTTGAAAATTTAAATTGTTTAATTTCACATTGTGATTGGTCTGAATTTTATGCATCGACTGATATGTCAGTTGCGACTAATATATTTTATAACACCCTAAACTCTGCTTTTGATATCTGTGTTCCGTTATCCTATCCGACATGCTCAAGCAAACCTCCTTGGTTTTCAAAAGAGCTGTCTCGCTTAAAAAACTTAAAGAGTAGCTTATTCAAGAAATATAAGCATAAAAACTCACCGCTTATCTTTTCCCGCTACCTAACTGCTCGGGCAAATTTTACCGTGCTTAACGCGAAATGTTATAAAAACTATTTGAACAGATGTAGGTTTCAGTTTTTTCAGAATCCTAAAAAGTTTTATAGTTTTGTTAACATGAAGCGTAAGTCAGCGGTCTTTCCTTCTAAACTTTCGTTTGATAACGCTGTGGCGGACACAGATCAGGCCATGGCCGATATGTTTGCTAAGTTTTTTCAAACAACTTATTCTCCTTCTACGCCCAGCATTCATTCTTATCCATATAGTGTACCAAGTTCAAATGGCATCTTCACACCGTTACTGAACGAAAGTTCACTTTTTAAGGATCTTAGCTTAGTTAAACCAGTTTTTTCACCAGGTCCCGATGGTATCCCCGCCTGTGTACTTAGATATTGTGCCAACTCCTTATGTAAGCCATTGCTCAAATTATTTTCGCTGTCCTTAGACACCGCCTCCTTTCCTTCCATATGGAAGGAATCATTCATTATCCCTTTACTCAAAAAGGGCAGCAAGGCTGATGCAAGTAATTATAGAGGTATCTCTAAATTATCGGCTATACCTAAATTCTTCGAGAATGTTATAACTCCTCACTTGCAACACTTTAGCAGATCCGTTATATCCCCTTTTCAACACGGATTCGTGAAACGTCGTTCTACCACGACAAATTTGCTTGAGCTGACATCCTTTGTGGTAAAAGGATTTCAGAAAAATCTTCAAACTGATGTCATTTATACTGATTTCAGTAAGGCATTTGACTCAGTCAACCATTCTCTTCTTGCACATAAGCTGAATCTCCTCGGTTTCTCACCAAAACTTCTTAGTTGGATTGTGAGTTATTTGGGTGACAGAACCCAACGAGTCCTCTTTAAGAATAATCTTTCTTACCCCGTTTATGCCACATCTGGTGTTCCCCAGGGAAGCCATTTAGGTCCCCTGCTCTTTACACTTTTCATCAATGACCTCCCGACGGTCATACTTAACTCCCGTACTCTCATGTATGCTGATGATGTGAAGCTCTGTTTTCAATTTAAAGACGACTCCTGTCATTCTCACCTTCAATCCGACTTAGACTGTTTCTATTCTTGGTGTCGTGCAAATCTTCTTAACCTGAACAGCTCCAAATGCAAGCTGATGACATTCTCACGAGCCTGTCCAAAGTACGTATCTTACTCTCTTTGTGGTTGTACCTTGGAAAGAATTTCCCTTGTTGATGATCTAGGTGTCCGTTTGGACCGCAAACTCAAATTTTGCGAACATATTTCATCAATGGTTAATAAAGCTATGGGTGTGCTCGGCTTTATTAAGAGATGGTCTAAGGAGTTTGACGATCCTTACCTAACTAAGACTCTTTTCACCTCGCTTGTTCGTCCAATTCTTGAGTACGGATCATGTGTCTGGAGTCCTCAGTACACAGTTCACAAGGATCGCATTGAATCCGTACAGAAAAACTTTTTAATATTTGCCTTGCGTGGCCTTAACTGGGATGTAAATTCAAGACTTCCTTCCTATCCTAGTAGACTTTTGTTACTAAATCTGCCTTCCCTAGCAAATCGTAGAACTATGCTTGGTGTTGTATTTATAAATAACCTTATACAAGGGGACATAGAGAGTAACGACTTGCTTAGTCGACTACACTTCTCTGTCCCTGGTAGATTCACCCGTAACTATCTTCCTTTAAAACTTTCCTATTGTAGCTCGAATTATGCCCTGCATGAGCCTTTCAGGGTATTATGTTCGGACTATAATAAACTATATTACATTGTAGCTAACAACAACAATAATTCTGTATCTTGCTTAAAATCACTAATCCTCACCCACCTTTCTAGTAATTAGTTAAGGATATACTCATCTTCTTTCTAGTAACAGTAGTACTTTTTAACTAACTGCATGCTTTTAACATTCCAATCGCTATTTGATTAGGCTGTGCTTACTAACACTAACTCTCCTGATCTGATTGGGTTTTTCTGGGTTTTCCCCAATCCTCTGCAACAAATGTTGGATCGGCTCTTTTATATTTTTATCCCAGAGTCAAATTTAAATCAATTTAATTTTCTTCATTTTAAATCTTTTTCCACAGTTAGGATTTAACTTTAAATTTAAAAATTATTAATTAATTGTTTCTTCTTACTTTTAAACAGTCGACTGACCTTAGTCGACTATAAACGAATTAAACGAATTAAATAAATAAATAAATAAAAATATATATAGTTTATGGGGTCGGAGATGCCTCCTTCTGCCTGTTACGCACATTTCCGTTCCGACAAACACAATAGACCATGAATTTTATTAAAATCCATGGCCTAAAAACCCAATATATATCTCACTCCGTTCTTAATTTTCTTTTATTTTTTCAAATTTCCCAAAGTGCACTGCCCTAAAGCATTCTGTCTATCTAGAAGCTGAAGAAGTAAATTTCTCTTCTTTTCTACACTTTTAATAGATTTCACAAGAGCTTTTATTTAACATGTTAATAAAAGTGTTTAATAAATGTATAATTAATGCGGCACATCAAAGACATCAGATGGAAGTGCTGGTAATGGATCGCTTGAAATTCGTTTCGTGCGAGGTGTTATTTGCGCGTACCTCACACTGCTGTTTTCAGTTATTGATCCAACTGAGTTCCAACTGGTGTCAAATATTTCGAATTCTGGTTGACTTGGAGCGCATGTCTGTGGCACCATATCAAAAGTTATATAAGCTGGTATAATTTCATACAAGTTTGCATTCATGTAACTATCACTGCTGGCCAAACTGTTTGTAGAGTTGTTTCTCGGAATGATTGAAGGAAATCTAAAAAAAATACAATTGAAATGAGCGATTACTTAGAACTATGTAAGTTCGTACAGAGTGTAAGACCTTATTGTATATTGCTATCAATGAAAAAGTGTATTTATTATGTACATAAACAATTTATTAAAATTATATTTCACATACTCTTGTTCATTTATTCGGGAAATGATGTCTTCCTTATATTTGAGATACTCCGCAGTATTTTTCTGGGGCAAAATCAAAATTTCTTTTGAACTAGATTTCGATTGCATGCTGTGCTTGCTCCTCTTAAGCCATATAGGCTTCTGCTTCAACACTAAAAACACCGACATTATGCCCATGAACATAAATATGATGACACCGAGAACCATCAGAGAAATACCCTGCGAAAAAGTTTTGTTTTATTTAATATTATAAGGTCGAAAAATTGTCAAAATATGTACGAATTCAATATATATCTATGTATAGTACTTACTTTAGTTCTCACATTTTTTGACAGCCATGCGTTATAGTAGGTATTCAAATTGCTGCTGATGTGCACAGACTTGCAGCTGAATGGCGAGATAAAGTTGCGCTGATCATCAACCAGGCAAAAGGTATAGGCCAGGTTGGGCATTAAATTTTTAACAACGGTTTGCAGTGGCATGGTGTAATAACAACCAAGGCCAAACTCATCAGGCAATAGCTCCATCATGTAATATTCTTTAGTTGTTTTACAGAACCAAAACAGGCCAAATGTGCTAGTGCTATCCTTTTTTTCCACTGTTATTTTGACAGTCAGAGCCCCGAAAACTGTGGGAATAAAGTGCAACTGTGGCCATTTAATGTTCTGACCATTGTTGGTGGATGCGTTGTTAGTAGAAGAACACTTTAGCGGCACTGTTTCATTTGGGTTCACTGGGGTGGCCGTTGATATTGTCGGAATATAAATAAAGCCTGCAGGTGTCGTTGTCAGAGTTGTGCTGGTAAAGACAGAAGTGGCTTTAGTTGCTGCTGTCGAACTCGTTACAATAGTTGAAGATGTGATTGGTTCATTTGTTGCTTCGCAAATACGTTCATCGAAAACATTCAGATTTTGGTACTGTTCTGGAGTCAGGCAGAACATTTCATACTTTGAACTGTGCTGTATGGGAATCTCGTTCAGTTCTTGTTGCAGTTCGCAAGTGCAGTGCCACTTATTATAGCCAGCGTAAATTCTTAAATTTGATGAAGTTGGGGTTATTCCAAAAATTGATTTTGTAAGCGTGATAAGTTTGTTATGTGATATATCCAAAAATTCCAAATATTTCATGTCTGCAAATAAATTAGTTCTTATTACAATGATAGAGAAATTTCTATTAAAAAATACAACATATAAACTTGTTGACGTTTATTGTAATATGAAATTATAGATGAAGAAATTGTACGTACATTCTTTCATTCTTGTAGTAATTTTCTTATTGAGCTTCTCAATGCGGTAGAGGTGCCGAAATATCGATGCTAACATCGATATATCGATGTTTTTCAAATTTTCCGAAAAATCGATATTTTTTTCGTCTATCGATGTTTTCAGGTCCGTTACTGCTCCAAACACTTTACACAGATGTACAAAACATTAACACGTACATCTGTGTAAAGTGTACATGTTAATGTTATTTACTTCTGTGTAAAGTGTTTCTTGACTAACTGTATATAATAAGATATATTTAAGATTCGACTGTTGAAACAGATCTTCATTGATTCTTAAGTTCCCATTATTATTCTATTATTCCTATTTTAAGATGGTGCATATGAAATGGAATCTCATTATTTTTAATTTTTTATATTAAATTTAAAATAAATTGAATTTTTTTTTCTTATTTTTCAAGTGTAAATAAAAATATTAATTTTTTCCGATAATATCGGGAAAAATCGATTTAAATCGATAGTTTTGGTGAAAAATATCGAAACATCTCCAAACATCGATATTTCGGCACCTCTACAATGCGGCCACTTATAATATATCGCATTACATTTATGAACTTATCGAAAACTATCGTAACTCCGATAGCCCACAAAATATAGCCACTAAGCATCGATGCTTAGTGATTTAGCGTAGAGGTGGAAATAAATCGATGTTCACTGAATGATTTTATTTTCAAAAGTTCAAGGAAAAAAATTGATTCAAATTGATTTAAATTAAAAATTTGAATATAATTATTAAGCAATTACCCCCAACTCAAAATTCTTCAAAAACAAATGCTTATCCGTCGCACTGTACCTAAAAAACAAAATTTGTATACCACCACTAGACATGTTTACTTATTAAGTTGTAGTTATTTGTACAATTTTCAAATTTTCGATTAAAGCGATTCTCAAAAATTAAAAAAACGATTAATCGATTCGAGAATCGAAATAACTTCCAGCTCTATTATAGCGCATAATTTCGAAGAAGATGAATAGAATGTTTGATGAAGAGAAAAAAGTTTCATGTACAGGATAATTTGTTCTTAGTGCGAATATTACTTAGTCATAGTCTTAAAGTTACGTTCTCTCTTGGTGATTTATAAAGTATGTTGTAAGATTTACTATTAGCCTTACCTTGAAAAATATAGTTGGGTAAAGATTCAATATTTGAGTTTGACAAAATTAGATGCTCGACCATGGTCAATTTCCTGAATGTGTCATCCAGTAATCCTTTTCTGAAGTTGTTATAGCTAAAATCAGCATAATTAAGAGTACCTAGCGTCGGCTCCACTGCAGTAATATTACGGACACAATTGATTCCAGTTTGAAGCTTGAGGTATTTAATTTGAAACTGCACATACTCGAGAAAATCTGGGTATACAACTTGCAGATGCTCATTATTCTGCACAACTGTAATGCCTTCTAAGTTCTCTGATATATTAGTAAACAACGTTTTATCCAGCATTTTAAGACGAAGGTCTTCAAGAGTAATACGATTAAATATTCCCCCGCCGAAGGCTCCATTCTCTATTGTGGTTATATTTGAGATGCCTATATAAATGAGCTTGACCCTATCCGTAAATGCAGACAGAAATCCGACTGGTAACACAGCATTCGCGAATTTATAATTGAAGAGGTGCAGCTCATCTATAATAGTACACTCTGCATTCTAAAAATTAAGTTGGAGAGACATTTTGTTGAGTATATTGGACTATGTTTGGCCATTTAAACGAATACTTACTTCCTCCGATTCTGACAAAGCTATTGTTATATCATTTGCAATTTCTCTCTCTTTGCCGTTGAAACAGATTATACGGCACTGGACTCTTAGACACTTTGGCTGAACGTTTTTGATGGTCTCCATATCTGCAAGATAACCACTGTACAAAGATCGATTACTCAACATTGTTCATCCATTAGTGGAACACAATCATAGAGCTTATCTCAATGATAACGATAAAACGATATTTAATCTGAGCCATTTTTTGTGAAAATACACACATGTGTATATGTATGTATTATTTCCTAGTACAGGAGCAAAAAATCAATAATACGAAAATACTACCTTATATTGCGCATAATTTTTTTAACAACTGTAACTGCTTGGTTTACATCGGACTTCAGATTATAGGAATTTGTAATCCAATTTTCACTTTGGTAGTCTATGTCATCCGTTAGCACAGATGAGAAGGCCCAGACAAGAGAGAAGGAGACAATGATGATATATCGCGATGAAATATGTAACGAACACATCACCATTATAAGGCATTTATGAACTTGGCTAACAGTAATTTATATATTATTAATATTTATTAGAGCCAACCAAATAATTTATGTGTATATATTTTTCATATTATTGTTTTTAACCAAATTATTCACCAAGCAAACGCTGCGAATGATAAATGTTAACTGTCCGCACTGGTAAATAATGTAACTGCTGATAGCTATCAATACCAATATCAGAAGTTTTGGATTAGCTGTTAGAGTTTAGCAGTCAAGATACTCTGCGATAAAGTATACAAATCATGTACTATAAATATATACTATATGTATGTGGTATTTTATTTAAATTAATACACAATTATTATTAATTTAATGGATGGTTCATATTTCTTCAGCTGAACAATAAATTTAAATTAATAAAACGAAACTTTAAAAACACTACTCGACGCGCTTCATTTGTGCTCTCTCCCTCTCTCTCTCTTGTTCCTTACACAGTGTTAACCTCATCTTGGGCTGCCAATTTGAGTGCTACATCATATCGATATCTTTATACATAATAATAGCAATAATTACAAACATCGTTTAATCGATATACAACTTATACACATCCCACATATGCATATGTATTGTATGTATGTTATGTATGTCATAATCATAATCATTTTTATATTAGTTTGCTAATCGCGCCTTGTTATTGTTTAACAAATTGTTGAATTCAGAATTTGATGGAAGAGTTCTGGATCAATTGAATTATGCATTATAATAGCATGTTAATAAAATTAAATTCTATTGTTTCAGTGTGGACAACTTTTTGTGATTTGTTCTGTGCTTACAGACAAAATGTATAATTGAATATGTATGCAAACGTTTATATGCTTTGATAAATATTCCAATAAAAGTCGTTAGGTAGTCATTCCAATATATTTAATTTTCTTTTTAAAATTAATTGCTTTGTAAGTATTGTGTAAAAATCTGAAATCGGAGGAAATTTACTCTTTTGTTTTCATATACAGTGTGTCAACTAATTCTTTGCAAAAGTAAAAATGTAATGAATATTTACGTTTAAAGTAGGTTTTTATTAACATAGTTAGCGATCCGTTATTAGTGAAATATTTGAGTTCCGTTTAGGTAAGGGTGGAGGAGATTTTGGTTTGTCTAGACATTGCACAACATTACAGCCTTCTTTGATGTCCTTCACAAATTGCATAGGCATCTCGTATTCAATAGTCTGAAAGTCTATACTTGCAAAGGATTCTTCGAAGCAAGTGGATGAGGAAGGGCACTTTGAAAGCTCAGCCCTCGATTTTGTAGTCCTGTATATACAAAAATAATTAATTATATTAACAAAGTTAATGAAAGCTTCCTTACATTTTGCTGTCATCATTGAATGTATTTTTCGATAACTGATGTGTTAATGGATTCTTCAAACCGAAAGGGGCTGCTATAGCTGATATGCTGTTTATTTTTTCAGATTCCTTTATCACCAGCACATTTTTAGAGCCCTCCAAAAGATGTGGAAAAGACTTGATTCCTAAATATGCAAATATTGCTCCGAATATAGTTGATATAAAAAATATCAAGCAGAGCATGGCGATTGTGAACTGTTTCTCACTTTCAGATATCCAGATATCGTCAGTATTATTAGCGCTTTTTGCTATGGGTATGTACAGTGGCTGGCAATATAGGGGAGAAATGACCAAGTCATTTATTGGCATCATACAAAACGTGTAGGTATGATTTTGTTTTAGTGGCTCAATTATTAGATAAGGCTCTTCATATTGCATGCAATTATAGTCAGTTTGGGATAAGTTAATTCCACTTACATCACTCCCATCATCATCTGTGAACCAAAGAATGTTTAACTGCTCATTTGTGTTGTATCCGTCGATTTGGGCATGAATGCTAAGGTTTTCAAATATATTCAAATCGAGATCATAAACAGGTGGCTCAAATACAAACATGCCCCCCGAATTATATGCTGTATTTTCCGTTGAGCTCTTTTGATTGTTTAAATCTCTTTTAACTTTAGTGCTGTCATCGGAATTTATGTCAATTGCTTCCGAACAACTAAACTGCAATATTGCACCAAAAGAATTTTCATCAATTACATCCTCATATGCATTGGTGATGCGTACGGTCGATAAGATCTCATCCTCTCTATTATCAGTTTCTGGTTTTTTAGTTTCTATAGTTTTTGAGACGTTATACGGAAACCGTGTTGTTTGATCACAACTCAATTCCAACGCGTCAAGCTCATCGAAACCCTTGCCGTATAGATAGTATGGGGCACGACAGTAGGGTGTGCTCAAAAATCCGCTTTTATTATCATTATAAAATTTGACTAATGATTGAAGCTGGCAATCACAGTTCCAATTGTTGTCTTCAAGGTCGATTAAAAGACCAATGCGGAATAGATTATCATTAACATGTATGAGTAAATTTTGCTTTAGGTCCAATAAAACCAGCTTGTTGGCAAGATCTTCAAAAGCATTGTCTGCAATAGAAGTTATTTGGCAACTTCTTAAATACAGATAGGATACATTGGGAGTTCCGTTGAAAATGCCTTTACGCAAGGTGCCACTAAATTTGTTGTAGCTCAAGTCCAGATGATTTAACTTGCCAAGATTTATGTTATCGAAAATGTTATCGTCGCTTTGAAATGTAATGCCGGAATTCAGTGTCAAGTGCGTAAGTGTTAGCTGAACAGGTTGCAAGAAAGTCAATCCGATTTTTGGTAGTTTGCCACTTATCTCCAGTATCCTCAAGGAATAAAGGCCCAGCAGTGCGCCATTGCTAAGTTCATTCAGTTCCAGGTCAATCCAAGACATATGAAATACTTTCGCGAACATTGGCGATGCAAATGCCCCGCCTTTAAATTTTACAATTTGGCTTCTTCTGAGCACAATTTTGAGTACGTTGGAATTAACATCAATCCATTTATCTTCGAAATATTGGATAACTTGATTAGATATTTCCAAGCAGGTAATGGACACACAACCAGTAAAGTTCATTACTTCAGCAGTGTCTTTGAATATATCATCGCAATTGAAGCACTCCACTTGACAAGATTTCTCATAGCAACCCTGCTTGCTTGCAGGTGTTATTGAAATATCTGAATTTACCAGCTTACTGTAAGTGAACTTATTCAATATGTTTAATTTATATACATATATTTAATAATTACCCGATTGGTTCCATCGAAAAATTAAAATCGCCATCTTCTGTGTACTGTGAATTTTCGTTGTTGATGACAGTATCTGCATGATTATCGACAATATTGTTGTTGTCCCGGCCATTTAACCACAGAATTATACATATAATAGAGGCAATAATAAATAAGCCGATACCGAGCGTTAACAAAATCCATGCCAATATTTTCGTACTGGAATCGTTTGCAGCACTTGGGATTTTCTTTTTTGGCCTGAAAATAATGATTTCAATTAAACAACTGTACAACTGTCATTATAAGCTTACTAACATATGAACAAAATACACATTATTATTTAAAAGAATTGCAGTTACTAATTCTGTGTATTAAAAAAGTATGTTTCAAATACAATAAACTACAGTCTCTGTAAAGTTTAGGCCATTAACCTTTCCTGTCGCCCAATAAAACCTTGTTATTGTGGTGTTGTAGTTACGATACTTATCGATAAGTTCATAAATGTAACGCGATATATTCGTATTAGAAGTTGCAGCACTGAAAAGGTGAGTAAGAAAATTACTAGAAGTATTAAAGAATGTGTATACAATTTCTCCATCTATTATTTCAAATTGCAATAAACGTAAACAAGTTTATATGCAATAGTTATACTACTTAAAGATGATAGCATCTTATGAAATTGTTACACAACCTTTTTTTCCCCCAAAATGGGAACTCATAACTCTGTCAACTCATTCCGATCCTCAATGATGCGCAAACCACAAGAACAAATATCAAAACAATTAAATCAGGTTAAGCTTGATTTTTTATCAACACGATTATCGACATAATCCGGCTGAGAATTTTATTTTTCAGTTGAAAGAATCTAGAATGAAGAAAGAGCTTGATTGTACAGTGTACACTGCGAGAGAAAACACACGTAAATTTGATGGCCTACTGATTTTATTTTATGGTGACTTGAAACAAACATTGTCTGTTAAATAACGTTCAACACCCGCTGATGAACTAAATAGTTAGTTTAATGGCGTCATATACACAAATTTAATTTAAAAAAATCATAGACGAATTGGTGCAAAACATTTTCCCAAACATTGCACTGAACTACGAAAATCATCAGTGGCCCAAGAGCATCGATCATCAACTATTTAATTCGCTATTCCGAATGGATTTATAAGCAATATTATCGACTTATAATTATAACTGCAACATTCAAAGGTGAAGACGTACTAAAAAATCCTGACAGTCAAACGATTGAATTTCTCAGTGCGACTATTAGAATGACAGTCACCACAGTACAAGGACAATCGTTGGAAGTGTTTGGTTTGAATTTGCAGAATCTATGCTTTTCACATAGATACGCTCCAGATAGATAGACAAAGAATATTCGAAAAGATATTCGAAAGAACTTCAGTCAACTGGTTGGCTATGATAGAATAAAGTTCATTGAAAACTTAATTTATAAATAAAAACGTTTTGGGATCCCACTGCTCCGGGAACAGTATATATGTCGGAAAAGGAGATGTTGTATTAAAAAGGCCGCCTTATTGAAGTTCATTTAAGACTTATCGATAAGAGAACCTGGGTTGTTTTTGATTGTGGAATCTTGATATATATTGAGATCGAGTGTGGCCCTAGTAGAGTTGCCAGAGAGTTGCTACGCGTATGTATAAGAACAAAAGTAACACGCGCCTAGAACATTTAGAGAAAGGCAAAAAAAAGGGCTCACTATTATGGAAGAAGACAACAATGAGTCTCTGTCATATACATATATATTCGGCGGTTGACGAGCACGCGGAATGGGAGAGCAGCAGCGGCGCCGCCTTTATTTTATATTTATACCCTCTACTTATAGGGTTTAAGGGTATTATAACTTTGTGCCAACCAAAAATGTATGTTACATGCAGATGGAAACGGCTTCGCCCACAGCATCAACAGCCTAGTCAATATAGCCATGGCCGTCTGTCTGTCTTTTTGTCTGTATGAACATCTAGACATCTAAGCTAAGACTACGAAAAAATCATTAAAAATGTTTAAATATTGCATGCTGATCCAGCTTGTTTTGGATGTTGAACACGCCGGAGTAATGGTTAATAATAAATATGACAATACTATATATATGTCAGGACCATGATTTTAAAAAGTAGTGTTAAAACAGTATTATAACAGTGGTAGAACAGAATCAATATTGGCGAGTACGAGTATGCCTTACTCCGTTATTTCGCTGAGTTTCGACGACGGCTTGAGAAAAGAGTAACACTATATGCAGTTGTCGTGCGTTTAATGTGAAGTGGCTGGGAGGGACAGAGATGACTGTCTGTTGTTTGCAATATGGAGAGTGTATAAGCGAAGATTGCAGGAATGCTGCAGCGCGTGATATTCAATTTGAGAACTAGTTGATGAACGCACCTTTCACATTATTCTGCCGTATCAAGTGCTTATAGTAAGTTTTGAAATATGGACGAAATTAATCAAACCCGACATATATTTTTATTTATTATTAACATTCTTGTGTCTTTGTCACACTACCGGTCTCTACCAAAATGATTAATAAGTGAATTTTGCACGTGTACAACTCTCCACTTCATTAGTATCAGTTTGAATATTTTGCAGGTTTTATTTCTCGTTAATTCAATATGTGCTTTCTTTTATCCATTTTAGGGATTTTAAAAATGTTTTCAAAGGTAAGAAAGGCTGTGATTTTAATTGCTAACTTTCCTTTTTCATACTCGTTTTGGCATAAAATTTAAATATGATTTAGTTAACTCGAGGCAGCTAAGTACATTGTACTGTACATACTACTATACCTTTGCGAAGTGCTTTCTTCAGGCCGCTGGTTCTGATTTTGGCTTTCATCCGACTGCATTCCAATGAAATTGTTTCTACACGACTGCCATGCAATGGGAAACACGTAATGTTATATTGATCTAGCATTTACATACGGCTTTGGCTTATCGCTCAAATCAACCGTATCTGCCAGTGATAATACACTTTCATATTCCCAATCAATATTGTCGCAACTACGATAACAATGTATATAAGAAATTCTATTTAACCTTATATATATATTGATGTATATATCATATTAATGTAGTCTACTCATATCCAACTGGTACTCATATTCATATACCCTTCGACCATTAATAATGGTCAAAATGGGTATTCTAACTTTGTGCAAATGTATGTCACAGGCAGAAGGAGGCGTGGGAGACCCCATAAAGTATATATATTATTGCTCAGGATAACTAGCCATGAATTCTACAAAACATATACTTAAAGGGTGTTTGATTTCAAAATCGAATTCGTTACGCTTCATTTTACACCTTTGGAACTTCATGTTTGGTTTTTTTAACGAGTGTAAGTATTTAGTTTCCAGATGAAGGCCAACAATTCTTCCCTTGTAGAGTATTTGATTTGATGTTAATTTAACGAGTAACTTTCAAAACTTACTGGCTTACTGTCTTGGGAATGTTCAGCACCTATAGCAAAGTCGCTAGGGCTTATGTTGTGAAGGCAAATTCATACCAAACCCTTTAGTTTGGCGAAAACATCATTAACGTGGATATTGTTTGTGTCTAAGATGCGTTAATTTTGTAAATATGATGTTAGGGTCTTATCTATTTAGCAGACTTTTATAAATTCTATACTTTTAAAATATGATAAAAACACGCAAATTTCTAAAAATTCCTTTAATTGTATACCCTTGCAGAGGGTTTATTAATGTTGGTCTGAAGTTTACAACGCACCGACATATAAAGTCTATGTATTCTGACTAAGCATCTCGAAGTTGAAATAGTTATAATAACATCTTTATACACTAAGCAATTTTTCTGAAATATCTTTAAGGATCTTATTTATGTTTTTCACGAATGGCGTGAATCTATTTTTGTCCTAAAAGGCGATTTCCTGATGGATTCTTTATCCAATTGTATTTGATCGAATACTTTGGGTAAATCCAAAGATTTTATAATAAGGAAATCCTTCAAATTTTACTAGGAGTGCGTCTATATTTTATATACATATATGCAGAATATACATATATAATATGCAGAACTGTTGCTTATTTACCTCTTGCTCATAGAGTTGGGGATAGACATAGGGATTTTTATATTTTATTTTGGAGGTACTGGTTAGCAATTTACTATCATTAATTTTCAGCGATTCAATCGTTGATAATTTCATGTATACCAAATTTCTGTTCTTTATTGAGATGAAAACCCCATATGACAGCCAAGTCTATTGTGCGTCTGACTGTCTCTCTGTCTGTTTGACTGTCAAGATATTACACACAAGATTTGCCATGAAGGTTTCTGTTGTAAACTTGTTTACTTGTTGTAATATCAAATTATAGATGGAGAAATTGTACATACATTCTTTCATTCTTGTAGTACTTTTCTTACTTAGCTTTTCAGTGCTGTAATTTATAATATATCGCGTTACATTTATGAACTTATTGATAAATATCGTACGATACCACAATAGCATACGCAGGTTAAGCTGAACTCATTAGTTGCCGTCGTGACGCGATGATGTCTGAGAACGAAAAAGTAATTGGTGTTAAAAGAAGTTTCACAGAATTTGCTATTTCGAATTATTTTTGGATTGAATTCAAATTTGGCGAAATTATTATGGTACTTCTGCGGCTTTCATATTGGGTTCGTATTTAAGCTTGAATGTGTTAGCCCCCATGATTGAGATTTCAATTGTCTGTTAATCAGATTATTCACGAATTAAGCGACTGTTGATGCTTGCTTTGTTTGGACTGCAGGCACATCTCTATTCCTGCGTTTGTAGAAGAACATGACAAATTAGGCGCAATAAGGTATAAAATTGAATCGGCAAAAGTTATCCAAAATGACAGTAGTATTTCTGATTTTATTAAAAAAATTTTCATACGAGTTCTTCATATAATTCGAAAGATTCATATGTATATGGAGGAATCGGTACGGAAGGAGCACTTTCTTCAGGTGGTATATTGTAATTATTCGAGCCAGATTTATAGAGATTTCCTTGTTCCAAATGTCGAAAGTATTCAACGTACTCACTGGCTGCAGCATCTAAAATTTGATTCCTGTGAACATTTAAAATTAAAGCAAATTCTTAAATAAATACAATATTTGAAATCTTACTTGGAAGACCCATAAAGTTCGGTTTTTAAATTTTTAGGAAGTAGATACATAGTTTGTGAGTCGCGCACAAGACGAACTAGTCGCTTGCTTCCGTGCAGCCAAGTCGGCCGAAGCCTGAGAGTACAGTACATGGCAACAGATCCGAATATTACACTACATAGTATCCCAGCAATAGCAATACCTATAATTAGTGAGCTTTGTTCAATGAACCAGCTGTGCTTCGCATCATCACAAGTCATGGTCTGATGAGATTGACAGTTAAATGGTGAAGTTGTATTCTTATCCTTCAGTAGACAAAACACAAAGGCAGTGTTACAGTTTAAAAAGTCCAGCTCAACGGTTGTATCATATAAAGTTTCATCAGTTTCATTTATTTCCACATAACTGATTTGTGAATAACTTGAAAAATACACTAGTTTTCCAAATTCAAGTTCAACCTGAGATAATTCAACTTTGACAGATTTCGATGATGAATCGACAATTTGAATATGTCCGTTGTAGGATACTGATTTATTACTGACTATTTCCTTAGCAGGGCTGACACAGATCATAGTGGTAGAATGAGTCGAGTCATTTACACTAATCGATGGAGTGGTTTTAGTACTGGTCTTAGTACGGGCAGTTTGCTTAGGCGGTGTAGTCGTAGTTGGAGGTGTTGTAGAATAATTTGGATCAATTGTTTCCAATAAATTAGTGCCATTCAGGTTGACTGCACTTCTCGATTTTCGTAAGTTGCCAATAGATGTCGTATATAGATAGATTCGCTCCAAAGACTTGATGTTATTCATACTATATTGGCAAACTTTTCCAAAAAGTTTTTTTTTAATATAGTTTTTAAATGGATGCGGTGAATGCAGAACACTAAGTGTGCTTAAAATATGTGTACTCAAATCTTTAATTTGTCGTAATTCCAAATTCTCGGTACTTATGTTAAAGAATTTACTCTCTTTGTCGAAAGAAACATTTTGAAAACAGTTAACTTTTATTATTTCTTTCATTATATCTCCCATACCAACACTTTCTACTATGTATCTATCTAAGGGAACTAACTTGATACCTAATCTTAGATCAATATTTGCGTTCTCTGCAATTTTCTCATCTGACGACTCGTAGTTTTGAGGAGAAAGTTGTTGACAATCAATGAAAAATGTACAGTTTGTACAGTATTGATTTATTAACATTTTCGATTTTGTACTTTCCAATCCATTAAAATAAAAAATGTCCGTTTTATCGAAATAGCTTGAAACTGATGTGGAGTTTGTTTGAAATGATTCGTTTGAAAAATCTATATTATAGACTACTAAGAAGATCACAAAGCAAGTTGCAACGGGTAGAAGAATGAACTTTAGCCATCGCATTCTGCGTGGTTGATAGAGTTGTTTTGTTTGCTTTGAAGTTTCTTCAGTATACAAATTAAATGATTTCGACTTAAACATGGCAAAACAAAAATATATTGTTATAACTAAGCGTCAACTTTACAAGTTGCTTCTCGGCGTACTAATCATATTCGCCATTTGTGAAGGTAATTTATCCAATTAGCTGCAATGATTATCAGCAAGTGAAACCAACTTATTAATATTATTGTTGATAAGATAGCAATACTATTACTGGCTGAGTTAGTACGATTCAAAATCTATTCATTTATTATGGTCTATTTACGAAAATAACACAGTATTGTTTAGTTATCCTAGTAAATTAAAGGTTTGGCATGCCGAAAGAATATCTTTCTTTCGTGTTCTACCCAGTGTTTAAAATACAAGAGTGTTTCTGTTTTATACAATTACTGACTGCTAATTCATAAGATACATAAAGTTAAACTACTTAAGTGTAAGTTATCAAAATATCTTTTGTCGACGTGATCAAAGTATCCTTAGACCAACGCTGGAAAATGTCGCACAGAAAACTGAAATAATAAAACTTGCGGAATGATTGCAGAGTAGTTCAAAGTTTACTTAATTTGACAATTAGTTAAAGAATAAATATTCAATACGCTGAGTGCCTGCATGCGCGAGTTAGAAGCGGCCTTGTAGAGATTGGTGGTTTTCCTTGAGTCTTCAGATTAAAAGAAAGTTAGGTTGCAAAACAAGGGTTTAAGAAAAGACGTCCAATTGTTTGGTTCTCAAAATATAAGTGAAGTCCAGGCATAAAGAGCCATATGCTTGGTTCATATATATCTAAGTACATATGTTTGTGAGGGAATTCCTAACAAAAACATTGACAATACTATATTTGTAGTATTCAATCGGGGCTGGGTGCTGACCGCTGAGTCAGCATTCCTTCTAATGTGTCGTCGCGTTGTTGCCTTTGTGGCTGTCTGACCTAAGTGTTGCCTTCCTGGTGGTAACTCATTTTTAGGCCATGGATTTTAAAAAAATTCATGGACTATTGTGTTTGTCGGAACGGAAATGTGCGTAACAGGCAGAAGGAGGCATCTCCGACCCCATAAACTATATATATTATGAATCAGTATCAGTAGCCGAGTCGATTGAGCCATGTCTGTCTGTCTGTCTGTCCGTCTTTCCGTCCGAATGAACACCTGGATCTCGGAAACTATAAGAGCTAGAGTCATGAAATTTTGTGACAACATACGTATATATTGCAGTGTCTCAAAGTTTTTTTGAAATTTGGACACGCCCCTTCCCGCCTTAGAAAATCAGTAATAACTATTTAAAAACTACAATATTAGCTCAACAACCAAAGTTGTATATCTTACATGACAAATACCCTGCCACGGACGTTATGTGAAAATTTCATTTAAATCGGACTATAAATAAGTGAGATATGATACGAATTAAACTCACTTACAAATCTAGCGTCAGACACAGCATTTTATTAAACTTTTTGTTTGCATTGTATGGTAACAGAATTGGTTCACAATGCAACTTTGCCGATGGGCCAAGGAGTGAGGCAATAGCCGAGTGGTTAGGGTGGCGGACGGCTGCGAGAGAATGCGTGAGTTCAACTCTCAACTCCCGGTTGAGGCGGGTGGGAATTTTTTTTTTTTTATTAATTGTTTTGTTTATTTTATTTTAATTTGTTTTTTTTTTTTTTTTATTTTATTCTAATAAACTAAAAGAAAAGTTACTGTCAAACAAATTTAATTATTTAATTAAATTTCATTTGTAATGGCCTCCCCGTGGTGTTCCCTGGGTACTGATTATATTTGATAATCGGTAGCGAATTCGAGCGGCGATTCCATACCGTTAAAATGTTTATTACGGTATAATATGATAATCCATGGCCTTGTACAGTCAGCACCTGACTGTAGCGTTAGTAATTTTTATTTCTATCTTTTCGGAATAATAGTATATTTACTTTTGTCTTTTCTTTGTCTTTCTCAAAATAGGATTGTGTGGTAGTGTGATCTAACTGGTAACCGCTGTAGTCAGCGCAGGAAACAATTTTCATCGTCAATTAATTGATTTGTAGGTATGTGGAGTATAATAAGCAGGAGTTCGTCTTCGTAATTAATCCACGTCAATGTTTAATAGGTCAATTGATAAGTTCCAGGCCTACCATAGTAAAACATGTGTCGAAATTCTTTTTGTTTATTCAACATAGTTCCCTTCAAGGGTGATATACTGATTATAGTGACCCTCTAACTTTTCAATACCATTTTTGTAGTACGGTTTGTCCTTTAGGCCTCAATTTCGGCGATGTACTCTTCATTTGACGAAAATTCCTTGCCAGCTAGGATTCTTTTGAGATCCGAGTACAGGAAATAGTTGCTGGGCGGGCAGATCTGAGGAATACGGCGGATGCGAAAGCAATTTAAAGCCCAATTCATGGATTTTTTAAATCGTTTTCACCGACTTGTGGCACGGTGCATTATCTTAGTGAAACAGCACATTCTTTTTCGATAACTGCGGCCGTTTTTCGGTGATTTCATCGATTAAACGATGCAATAACGCTTTGTAATAGTCGCTGTTAATGGTCTTTCCTTTTTCTAGGTAGTCAATGCAAATAATTCCATGCGCATCCCAAAATATAGACGTCATTACCCTACCAGCCGACTGTTTTCCACGCTTAGAGCCGGTTGATCGTGTGCAGTCCACTCAGATGACTGTTGATTGGACTTCGGAGTGAATGTATGGAGCCATGTTTTATCCATTGTCACATATCGACGCAAGAATTCGCTTGAACATATCCAAACACTGCTCTGAATCATCAACCCGCCGCTGATATTGATCAAAAGTGAGCTCGCGCGACACCCACTTTGCTTTCTCATAATATTGTATATTAATTTCGTGAATAATATTGTATATTAATTTTGGCCAGGAATTTGCAACGCACCTTAGGGTTTGTTAATTTTCCTTTCTCAATTGGCTCACAATTTTTTTTTGATATTTGAAAAGCAAAAATTTGCATAATTGTCATTATGTTGAAAACGACATTGAGATTGATTTGAACCATATAAAATAACAATGTTCAATTTTCAAGTTAGTTATTAATTCAGGAAAAGACAAGAAAATTGACAAGGTTTGGCAATTTATGACTCGTTTGCAATATGGGAAATTTCTGGAGAATCAAAAAGTCCAGTTTAAATATTTATTCATATGAAGCAGCTACTTACTACCGTCAATATTTTGGAAACTAAAGGTTTTTATGAAAAATTACTATAACTAATATGTTTTTACTAGTCCTATTTTAAGTTTTTCTTCAGCGTTCTATTCTGGAATCAATTTGGGCATCCTGTTTATAATTAAGGGCGGATATGTTAGTTCAATAGAGATAATATTACACACGTGTTCGATACATGGTCATAATGTACATAAGTGTCGTTGCACACGAGTGTGTATACTATGGTGTGCATATGGGCAATTATTTTTATACCTGCTAGCCATAGAGTAGAAGGGTATCATAACTGTCAAATGTATGTAACAGGCAGAACGAGGTGTGTTCAAAAAGTAAGGTGACTTTTCAAATTTCGCGTACAATGTACTTTCGATTATCGATTTTTTTGTTAAGTTGGTACACTCTTCCCGAACATCTGTACCAAGTTTCAAGTGTATAGCATATTTTGTTTGGTTGTGAGAGGCGTAAAGGTTATAAGTGTTTTGCGTGCTCGGCGATTTTTTGCTGAATTTTGATCAAAAGAACCGTCGCATGAGCATCGCTCAAGAGCTATTGAAATACGTCAACGATGACCCAGATTTACTCAAAAGGGTGATAACTGGTGACGAATCATGGGTACATGGTTATGTTATCGACACCAAAGCCCAATCATCCCAATGGAAGAGGTAAGCCAAGACCGAAAAAATTCATCACGATAATGCCCCTGCTCACTCATCTTTGCTTGTGAGAGACTTGTGACTTCTTATTGTTCCGAAAACTAAAGAGACCTATGAAAAGTGCTTATGAGAAGTGCTTTGAGGATTGGAAAAACCGTTGGCATAAGTGTATTGTATCTGAGGGGGATGACTTTGAAGGAAACAACATAAATATTGATAAATAAATAAATATTTTTTCTTAAAAATACAAAGTCACATGTCCGCCTGTCTGTTCGTCCATATGAAAACCTAGATCTCATAGACTATAACAGTTAGAGCTACCAAATTTGATATCAATATGTGTTATTTCTGCACGCAGATCAAGTTAGTTTTAGAGTTTGCCCCGCTTTTCCGCCTTCGCAAATCGATAAGTGTAATTTTAATGCTAGACAGCTCATTTTTGGTAAACACAATAACTAATAACCTTGAAATGATTTCTTCAAATTTGGATGCGATCGAATAATTAACATAAAAGTTATTTAAGAAATAATTAAAACGTACTGAAATGGTGTCGATGTTTCCTGAAAGTATGCAACACAAAATACGCAAAAGAAGTTATATATTTTAAAGAAATCATTTTGCTCAGGTGGGTAGCGGGAATATCACAATGGGGCGCACTCGACTGTAGCTTTCTTACTAATTTTTGTACATTTTATCTGATGGCACTTCCCTAGCTCTATATTTTTCATGATTTTGACAATTTGGAGTCCGTTATATGTGCATGTACATAAGTACCCAAAGTCAGCGAATTGAATCAAGGTATTCCAAAGCAAAAAAATGTATTTTATTTATTATTATACCCTTCGACCATTGAAAATGGTCAAAAAAGGGTATACTAACTTTGTGCAAATGTATGTAACAGGCAGTAGGAGGCGTGGGAGACCCCATAAAGTATATATATTCTTGCTCAGGATCACAAGTCGATTGAGCCATGTCTGTCTGTCTGTCTGTCTGTCCGTCTGTCTGTGTGAACGCACAGATCTCAGCTATTATAAAAGCTAGAGTTACCAAATTTGGCAGGAAGACTCCTGTGTACTATAGGCTGATCAAGTTTATTTCAAATGTTAGGTGCCACGCCCACCGCCTCTGTAAATCAATAATTTAATTTTTGAACTCAATTTGTAAGCGCTGTATAAAAGATACAACATTCTGACTTTAACATATACTAAGCTGAATGAAATATCTACGTAGTCCCCAAATTACAATCCGATCGGACAATAATCACAGAAGTTATTTAAGAAAGTATAAGCATAAAACCAAGTGCTTCTGTCAGCTAACAAGGAAGGCGCGCGAGCGCCATCTGTCGGGATTTATTTCAAAGCATGTGCATATGCATATGTGTATGAATTTAACAAATTAAACTACATGGGAACATAGGTCGAAGGGTATCCCACTGTCGCGTTTTGCGCGACTGTTGCTCTTGTTTTAATATGATTGATAAAGAATTGTTATTTTACAAAAAAAAAATTTTGTACTCTATTTTACCATTATAAGAACTAAAGGAGACATTTCATTTTTCTTTTATACATTTAAAAAACCAATTCGGAAATACATTTTACTTTTACTATTTACTATTTAATAACATAAATCGCTTTGAAATAAATATGAAAATATGCCCTTTAGAGCAAAGCTGAAAAAGTCAAACTTCACGTTCTTGGTCTGTTTTATCGTACAAACAGCTGAAATATGTAGGTAATTTCGTATATTAAAATTGCATATGTTTGTAGCTTTTTAAGATATTGGTCCTGGTTGAAAAATTCTGAGAATTTCCCATATGATATAAATATAATATACAGAGAACTATTATAGCGAAGTACTAATGGTGCACAAACATTCTGCTTGCTTTAATCAGAAACCAGTAAGGAAAGCAACAGTCGCGCGACAAGCGACAGTGGGATACCCTTCGATCTATGTTCCTATGTACATATGTACATACATATGTAGGCATATACTTACATATGCACATGCTTTAAAACTATTCCCGACAGATGGCGCTCGCCCGCCTCCCTTGTTAGCTGACAGAAGCACTTGGTTTTAAATTCTTACTTTCTTAAATAACTTTTGTGTTTGTTGTCCGATCAGATTGTAATTTTGAGAATACGTAGATATTTCATTCAGCTTTGTATATGTTTAAGTAGAAAAGTTGTATCTTTTATACAGCGCTTACAATTTGAGTTCAAAAATTAAATTTTTGATTTACGTGGGCGGTGGGCGTGGCACCTAACATTTGAAATAAACTTGATCAGCTTATAGTACACATGAGTCTTCCTGCCAAATTTGGTAACTCTAGCTTTTATAATAGCTGAGATCTGTGCGGTCACACAGTCAGACGGACAGACGGACAGACAGACAGACAGACAGACAGACAGACATGGCTCAATCGACTCGGCTTGTGATCCTGAGCAAGAATATATATACTTTATGGGGTCTCCCACGCCTCCTTCTGCCTGTTACATACATTTGCACAAAGTTAGTATACCCTTTTTTGACCATTTTAAATGGTCGAAGGGTATAACAAGAAAACAAGGTTACCCTTATCACCGACGAAACGTGTATTTTTATAAACGATCCAATAACTGCAGACGCTTTAACTTTCCTAATCAATTATATCCCAGTCTTCAAAAATTCAAAGGTCAAAATTGTTGTAAGCAGGCACAAAATCTAGCGATTTTCTTAAAAATACCCAATTGTCATTATAGAGGAAGATAATGGAAAGAATTTTAATAAAAACGAGAGCAACAGTCGCGCAAAACGCGACAGTGGAATACCCTTCGACCTATGTTCCCGTGTAGTTTAATTTGTTAAATTCATACACATATGCACATGCTTTGAAATTAATCCCGACAGATGGCGCTCGCGCTCGCCCGCCTCCATTGTTAGCTGACAGAAGCACTTGGTTTTATGCTCATACTTTTTTAAATAACTTCTGTGATTATTGTCCGATCGGATTGTAATTTGGAGACTACGTAGATATTTCATTCAGCTTAGTATTTGTTAAAGTCAGAAAGTTGTATCATTTATACAGCAAATTGAGTTAAAAAATTAAATTTTTGTTTTACGGGGGCGGTGGGCGTGGCACCTAACATTAATAAATTTGATCAGCTTATAGCACACAGGAGTCTTCCTGTCAAATTTGGTAACTCTAGCTTTTATAATAGCTGAGATCTGTGCGTTTACACAGACAGACGGACAGCCGGACAGACGGACAGATAGACAGACATGGCTCAATCGACTCGGCTTGTGATCCTGAGCAAGAATATATATACTTTATGGAGTCTGCCACGCCTCCTTCTGCCTGTTACATACATTTGCACAAAGTAAGTATACCCTTTTTTGACCATTTTCAATGGTCGAAGGGTATAACAAGAGCCGAGACTGACTATGCACTGCATTATACGAATTAGCGTGCAACACATCCTACTCGTTCGCTCGCTGACATGATACTACGTAGATCTCTTTTGTGTGCGCTTGTTTGTGAAATTTTTACGTTATACCTATTTCAATGAAAACTGAAATTCATTGCTAATTTAGATGACTTAATGAAGGTGTTTATTTATAGAACTTGGCACTTGCGTTCACTTTGAGTATTGCACGGCACTATAGAATATGTGCACACAATTTGTGATCTAAACCTAAACAATATATATTTTTAATGTGAGCCAACAGGCGCAATTATAACTAATACTTCCTTTACACTTTGACCACTGAAAATGGTAAAGACTATATCCTGTTCACAGCTTCCTGTGCCTATTTCACATATTTGCACAAATCCTCTTCATAATTTTCAATAGTCAACGGGAATAGAAATTATAAGCATTAATAAAATGTGAACAAATGTTATATGTTCTTCATTTTATAAATGCTAATCATTGAAATGTGAACAAATGTTATATATGTACATATGTTCTTCATTTTATTATTAATTCTTTATTTTACAAATTTGTGCAAACAATTTGTGATTCGAACCCATAGTGCATGACTCGAAATCTGCTAGATTATTGCCTCACTACACGTGAGTGGAAACGTGTTCTGCCGAAACGGAATGATTGTAATTGTTTTTATTTTTAAAAGCACCTAAAAATACACAAGCACTTGCCAAGCAGTGGCAAAACATTAAACTATTTGAATCCCTTGTATTTGGCATTATAATCGTTTTATGATTCCTTAGTTGTTGTACTATGTGCTATTTTTGAATTTGACTTGCATTTCGTAGTTTTTAGACAACTGTTTAAAATAATACCAGTCAATTGATTAACTATATATTAAGAAAATTTAATAATAATTTAATATCAGTTCCGTTTATCGAACAAATCTGAATTAGATTAATTTAAAAAGAAAATAAATTGTAATATATATACCGGAGCATAAAAATTGGAACATGCTTCTATAGTCGCTTGTGGTTCATCCAACAGTTATATATTTTTAGATGATGCGCTCTGACTACATAAAAATAAAACAAACAAAAAAACCGGCTACCTTATCGCAGATTTAATACTCTTAAAGCATTTGTTTTCAATCTTCGACTTTTCTTTTGCAAGTTGTATTTAATAGTTCCAATTTTCATTTATTCGTTAAGAGCTATAAGAAAAGACATTCAATATGAGTATGTCTATTTACAATTAATGTAAAATTAATATAACTACTGCAAGAGTATTTTAAGTAGACAAAACAACAGTTAAAGGTATTCAATTATACGATACCCATAACAAATGCACTAATGCTAAAATATTTACAATATTTTTGCGTAATTGCTATTCAAAAATGTATAATAACATATATAATATAATTTTATTTGTTTCGAAATCAAGGTTTCGGGGTGTTATTATTGGAAAAATTAATTTTTACTAACTACAAAATATTTTGGTTTCTCACGATTAAAAAGTATTCTCTTTTTTTTCGAACAGGAGAATATAGGATTTATGTATTGTAATATAAATATATATTTAGCTACTTTTTAAACTAAATTAAAAAGCAGTCCTAAAAACATTTTTTACGCAAATACAACGCCATGGTATCTGTTGGTCTTTTGCATTTATTAGGGTATATGAGAGTCGAGTTTATTGGGCGCTTGTTGTCTTTATACATGCACCCCATGGCACTCATTTAAATAGATACATATACTTGTAATGTAGCCGCTTGCTCTTGACCACCAAGCTTAGGGGGTTTATACACATGCTTTTTAAATTTAAATGATTCTGTAGGTTTGATTTACAGTTGATTTCAGTTACAATCTTCAAATTTATTTGTTAAAATAATGTTATGGTTGAACAAGTTATGTTAAAAGTTGAATTTCTTAGACAATAAAGCGATCATATTCTATAGTGTTTTCAATATAGTATCGGGCAGCAGGAGCATATATTGATATAACAGAAAAGATATAAGAGGGGTACAAAGATATTTACTCAAAATATTTATTCAAGCGTTCGTATAAGTTAATAAAAAGGCTTATTTAATAAAACATACAATATATGTATGATGAAAGTCCTAATTTTCGAAAAAATGCCAAAACAATTAAAATGTTGATAGAATATCTTCAAAGAACTTGAATTACCTTGTCAAATAGGGAAGTTTTTGTAATAATTAAAAAACGTATACTCAGCTACTTATATTCTTTACTACAGCTTTTTCTATTATGACCATAGAAATATTAATATAAATGTCTCCACTTGATGTATCTATATTAACATTATGTCTCTTTCATTTATATTTAGTGTAGATTAATGTTTTCAAGAAGTTTGCAACGCACACTGTAAATCGTAAAGCTGTCATAGGAACTTTAGACTGGTTTTCTTTATTTTTGATGATATTGCACCTTAACTTCCCACATTTTCAATGTCATTGTGTTTATATACATTTAAAAAACCCCAAAACTGTACAACTATAAGATTTAACTTCCATATAATTATTTGGGAACCAGTAAGAAAAGCAAAAGTCGCGCAGCACGCGACAGTGGGATACCTTCCGACCTAAGTTATAGTACACAGGAGTCTTCCTGCCAAATTTGGTAACTCTAGCTTTTATAATAACTGAGATCTGTGCGTTCACACAGACAGACAGACGGACAGACGGACAGACAGACAGACAGACAGACAGACATGGCTCAATCGACTTGTGATCCTGAGCAAGAATATATATACTTTATGGGGTCTCCCACGCCTCCTACTGCCTGTTACATACATTTGCACAAAGTTAGTATACCCTTTTTTGACCATTTTCAATGGTCGAAGGGTATAAAAATGTGGTTTTGAGAACATGCCTAATAATAAAGACCAATCCAGACATGTAGTTATAGATTCTTTGGCGTTGTCCCCATTTCCAAATCTTCTGAAAAGTCGTCCTTGCCCTGCATTAGATTGATTCCTTTTTTTGAATTTTTTTTATTTGAACATTAACCCGACTAAATGTAATACGCTTCTTGTGGCGCGTCGCTTTCTTAGCGGTGGTGTGTTCTAACTCGATTGTAGCTGGTCTATCATCGACTTAGTTATCGATTAACAAAGTTAGTATACCCTTTTTTGACCATTTTCAATGGTCGAAGGGTATAACCATTCAGCTTAGTATATGTTAAAGTCAGAAAGTTGTAGCTTTTATATAGCGCTTACAAATTGAGTTCAAAAATTAAATTTTTGATTTACGGGGGCGGTGGGCGTGGCACCTAACATTTGAAATAAATTTGATCAGCTTATAGTACACAGAAGTCTTCCTGCCAAATTTGGTAACTCTAGCTTTTATAATAGCTGAGATCTGTGCGTTCACACATACAGACGGACAGACAGACGGACAGACATGGCTCAATCGAATTGGCTTGTGATCCTGAGAGAATATATATACTTTATGGGGTCTCTCACGCCTCCTTCTGCCTGTTACATACATTAGCACAAAGTTAGTATACCCTTTTTTGACCGTTTTCAATGGTCGAAGGGTATAATTACCCGATGTTGGAGTTATTTAAATGAGAAGATGAGTTGATTGGCGAGGTGACGACCGTTCCGAATTATTCCCAAAATCCAACCAACTTCTAAGTACATTAATCTTATAAAGAGAGCTAGCCCTATACCCCAAAATGCTGACTCGGCGTCTCGTGCAGAGTGCAAGGCAAGATCTGTAACATTATTGTTGACTCGGACTGCTACTGTCGCTGGCCAATATCCGCTGGTTAAGCCGACCTTGCATGCAATATTGTCGCTGACTCGTGCTGGTTCCGCTGGTGAAGTTGACCTTGCACTTATGGCCAGCGACCAAGTTTATTCAATATTTTGGTCACGCCCCCTTCCGCCCACGTTAATCGATAAAAAACGAATTCCAAGCGTAATTTTAATCATTCGCAAGTACTATTTTTCATTATTATTATTGGCAATAACTTATGATTATTCTCATGGAAATTTGATTGCAATCAGATAACAATCAATTAAACATTGACGTTATTAAACAAATAAATTTAAAGAGGTACTGTTTTCCAAGCTGCTTCCTGCAAAGAATGCAACACAAAGTACGCTAAAAATAGCACTTATATATTTTTGGTCAGCTGGGTAACGGGTTAGTATATCACAGTCGAGCACACTCGACTGTAGCTTTCTTGGTGTTGTTGTTACTTTTGTTGCATTGTTAACAGGTCCGTAGCTAAGCGTGTGCAGGGTATGCGTTGCAAAAGGGTCCGCGGAGTGCGATAGGCCCCTGCATGCCAAGAAAAAACAAAGAAACTAAGCCTCGTGCAACTAGGAAGACTTTATACTTCCCTGTGGTATTCAAATAAACTTGATAAATCGAAAGTATACAGAATAAACCTTTTAGGTGGGCACAAAGTTATAATTGTCTTCTACGGTGTAGGTAACGGGGATAATTATTTGAAAAGCATGATAGGGCGAGTATAATTGAATGGATTGGTATTATCAATATATATTTCTAAACATCTATTCATGATTTCTTTAAAGTAAAAAAAAGAGGAAAATGTCAATGAATTTAGTTTTACATTTCTAATTTAAAGCTTCAAACTTTTATTTAAGAAAGGGGCCCAAATAAATGCACAGGGCTCCTTGAGAATGTCAGTACATCCCTGATTGTTAATATAGTTACATACACAAATCTATGTATGCACATATATACATCCATATGTAAGTCTACCGTAATCATTTTGGTTAAAAATTATAAATCAGGAATGAATAGGGCAAATAATGTGAAAAGAAGAGAATTTTATTTGATGTTTACTTTCCAAAAATATTTGCAGTTGCTTCTGTCTAGATTATAAATGACGATTTATAGTGGATTCTCAACGTCGACGTCAAGAAGCCATCCACACCGTTGAAGGCAAAATCGATTTGGCCGTACTTACTTGTGCATATAGTACATAGTACATGTGTGGGGACAATTATATGTAAACCTATATGTATGTAGGTGTACTAGTGCTCTAATGTACACATGTTTGCAAGCATCAACGCGTGTGTACTCACATATAGATTTGTGAATGTGACGTGCCGCTCTGTATGAGTCCGATTTATGAATGTTTCCGTTTGTGTGCCTCCATCATCATTTTTGACTTGGTCCAGTTAGTTCAGTTCTGTCATTTATGTAGATCAAACAGACAAATTTCCGCGTTCCGATTTTTGATTTTTACTACGGATCCTGCATAAATAAAAAGTTTCAAAGATGGTTAACACAACTATGGTTAGTAGATATAACGGGTTCCAAAAATATTAACCGGAGTTTAGCATATGCAATATACTTATTTACTCATATTGGGTTATAAAAGGTGAAGGTTAAACGTTAAAGTGATACGCAGCCGACCACGCGATTTCAAATAAAATTACAGACTGCACTCCCAAATTTTTAAAATGCATTACGAATGGAGAACGGAATAAGGAATTGAATTTACTACCAGAGGCGTAAGCTGCAGTACGCATGAGTGCATGTTTTTGAATTGGATTCACAATAGTATGCCCCTCACATCGATAAGACCTATCCTCCAAGTCACAAGAGATCAGGATGATTGATACAAAAGATATTGAACCAGTAAGAAAAGCCACAGTCGCGCAGCACGCGACAGTGGGATACCCTTCGACATATATTCCCGTGTGGTTAAATTTGTTAAATTCATACACATACGCATATGCACATGCTTTACAGTTATTCCTGACAGTTGGCGCTCGCGCTTCGCGCTTGCCCGCCGTTTTGGTTAGCTGACACAAGCACTTGGTTTTATGCTCATACTTTCTTAAATAACTTCTGTGTTTATTGTCCGATCGGATTGTAATTTGGTCAATACGTAGATATTTTAATCAGCTTAGTTTATGCCTAATTATAAGGTTGTATCTTTCCTATGCCGCTTATAAATTGAGTTCAAAAATTAAATTATTGATTTACGGGGGCGGTGGGCGTGGCACCTAACATTTGAAATAAACTTCATCTGCTTATAGTACACAGGAGTCTTCCTGCCAAATTTGGTAACTCTAGCTTTTATAATAGCTGAGATCTGTGCGTTCACACAGACAGACGGACAGACAGACAGACAGACAGACAGACATGGCTCAATCGACTCGGCTTGTGATCCTGAGCAAGAATATATATACTTTATGGGGTCTCCCACGCCCCTTCTGCCTGTTACATACATTTGCACAAAGTTAGTATACCCTTTTTGACCATTTTCAATGGTCGAAGGGTATAAAAACGAGAGCAACAGTCGCGCAAAACGCGACAGTGGGATACCTTTGACCTATGTTCCCGTGTAGTTTAATTTGTTAAATTCATACATATATGCATATGCACATGCTTTGAAATTAATCCCGACAGATGGCGCTCGCGCTTCGCGCTCGTCCACTTCCCTTGTTAGCTGACAGAAGCACTTTTATGCTCATACTTTCTTAAATAACTTCTGTGATTATTGTCCGATCGGATTGTAATTTGGAGACTACGTAGATATTTCATTCAGCTTAGTATATGTTAAAGTCAGAAAGTTGTAGCTTTTATACAGCGCTTACAAATTAAGTTCAAAAATTCAATTATTGATTTACAGGGGCGGTGGGCGTGGCACCTAACATTTGAAATAAACTTGATCTGCTTATAGTACACAGGAGTCTTCCTTCGACTCGGCTTGTGATCCTGAGCAAGAATATATAAACTTTATGGGGTCTCCCACGCCTCCTTCTGCCTATTACATACATTTGCACAAAGTTAGTATACCCTTTTTTTACCATTTTCAATGGTCGAAGGGTATAACTATGTATACATGCCTGCTAAAAGAATCAGCCGAACATATTGCGGTTATATCAAAATCTATATTGGTTTTCTTAATAGCGCAGCATAAAGAGTTTTACCATAGTTCGTGTATAAAGTTGGAAAGCTATAGTCGAATGTGTTCGACTGTGATCGTCCACGAACATTATTTCCTAAATATTTAAGTTCTTTGTTTAGTAAACTTTGTGTTGTATACTTACAGGCATAATCTATACTTTCACTATACCTTTTAATATTAAGATATTTATTAATGCATATGGGGAAATCCATTTACCTCTTTGTGTCCTTGTCAGCTATTAATTTAGCCCATTTAGGCGCGCCGGCTAACTATAGTTATCGCTATCTACACATACATATGATATTAATTTTAACAGCATAAATAAAACTAACCTAATAACGATCATAGATAACAAAATTAACAATTGATATATAACATATGAGTACGTCAGCGTCTGCTGACCCTCCTCAAAGGAGATCGGAGAATGAGATCCCTCGGCTGTCGTCTATTGAGCCTCCTCCTTGGTGGACGAGTTCTGCACTCACTTAAATTATTATTATTATGAAATTAAATTCTATCTTTAAATTACGCCTGATTGATTTACGTGCAACAATAATAGTCACCTAGATTCTCATTCTAGACCTGAACATGTTTATATTAGATCAGCTGTTAATGCTTATATAGAATATATATGCTGTGAGGTCGAAGACGCTATTCATTTCCGGTTCACACAAAGTTGTCTTGCCCTTCTACCCTTCATAACGGATATGAATATTCTTATACTTAATATACTTTTTTAACTGGCAGAAGAATGAAGATAAACAAATGTTTAAGGAAGAAGGCACAATCTATAGCACGGAAGTAATAATAATGACTATTAAGTTAATACATATAATAAGATTCTTCTTGTACTATAGACTGAGAAATGTGTGTTCGAGTAGGACAACGAAATGTACTCATAAGAAAGCGCGTCGGCAAATCAAGTATTTATTTATGTACAATTTATGCATTTGTATCGTATGTTGTGGAGGGCGATGGGATTGCACGTTCTTGGTTATAAATAAATGCTAGACTATAAACATGCAGAATGCTCAATGCAATAGTGGCTTAGGCAAAACGAACGTTCCTCTTTGCACAATGACAAACAAAATATGACATTTTCGCTTTCTACATTAATTTCATTTTGCAGCTCTTTGTAAGACACAGGTAAAGCGACTATAATGAGTACTATCTGTTGCATTGTATCACCTGCACTGGCGAGCCAGCTAGGCAGGCTATAATTCTTGAGTTTGCGCTGTGCTTGAATTCATTCCTTCACTTACATCTCAGCATTAACAGCAAGAGGTTTTGTTGTTAGTGCTACTGATAGTTTTGCTTGCGAACGACTACGGATCGGGTTTTATTTATTTTATGTTGCCATTATAATTGGTGTAGTCGTATTTGATCGCTTTACAATTGTTCTATCGGCATCCTAAAATTATTTATATTATTCCTAGTGCATATCTCAACTGCACTACAAAGCACAATCAATCAAATAATACGCTTACCTTCTACACTTTAGTGTTCTCCAAAAGTATTTGTGTTTTTAAATTGCTATTCAAATTATCCGATACCAGTAACCATGAGTGTAAGTTTATTTCTCTTTCGCTTATTTATACATAAGATATGGGTGTTAAAAAAGATTGTTGTGATATTATTACTTAAACAGCAAGTTTCGATAAATAAATCCTATCTGTGATAGTAAATAATTGAAGTGTAATATATATTTTAAAGTTTTTTAATTTCAAAGAACTGACAACAAAAATGTTGAGAGCTGTATTTTAATACCCTTCGATCATTTTTAATCAACAAAAAGGGTATACTCACGTGAGAGAACCCACAAAACATCGGTTTATCTTCGACTTCTTCAACTACCATATCTGAGCTATAGTCACCAAATTTCACATCAAGGTTCCATATGCAGATCAATTTTATTGTTAATGCCATAAACATTATTTGGAATTATTAAACCTAAATTTCATTCATACATTTAAGTACAGTAAAGCTGCTTAAGAGTAACATAGGTTTCTACAATTTTTAAAAACCGTTACAAACTCAACAATTATTAATTTTTAGAATCACATTCAAACACGCAATAAAAACGAGTAACATATGTGCTAGACATTGCCAATTGAAGAACTCTTTGTATATAGTACACGTCTCGAATTTAAAAGTGAAGAATATAAAGGATGATTTTTTAAGTTTGTCAAAAAAAACGAGAGCAACAGTCGCGCAAAACGCGACAGTGGGATACCCTTCGACCCATGTTCCCGTGTAGTTTAATTTGTTAAATTCATACACATATGCATATGCACATGCTTTGAAATTAATCGCGACAGATGGCGCTCGCGCTTTGCGCTCGCCCGCCTCCCTTGTTAGCTGACAGAAGCACTTGGTTTTATGCTCATACTTTCTTAAATAACTTCTGTGATTATTGTCCGATATGATTATAATTTGGAGACTACAGAAAGTTGTATCTTTTATACAGCGCTTACAAATTGAGTTCAAAAATTAAATTATTGATTTGTGGGGCGGTGGGCGTTGCACCTAACATTTGAAATAAACTTGATCTGCTTATAGTACATAGGAGTCTTCCTGCCAAATTTGGTAACTCTAGCTTTTATAATAACTGAGATCTGTGCGTTCACACAGACAGACAGACAGACGGTCAGACGGACAGACAGACAGACTTGGCTCAATCGACTCGGCTTGTGATCCTGAGCAAGAATATATATACTTCATTTGGTCTCCCACGCCTCCTTCTGCCTGTTACATACATTTGCACAAAGTTAGTATACCCTTTTTTGACCATTTTCAATGGTCGAAGGGTATAAACACATAATATGCAGAGATATGCTTGAAATCTTTATTTGAATCGATAGTACGGTCCATATACACACATGTCACGCAAGTCAAGCTCATGCATTTTGGGAAAGTTAATGATGGTTATCATTAACACTGTCCGATACAGCTGCGATATTTTCTTCACTTTGCACTCTACGTAAGCGTGTTGGTGGTTAATGTCCATAAAATTCAATAATTTGCAAGCGTTGTTCGTTTGTAAGACGATTCATAATTAAATTATAGACCAAACTGAAGATGTTTGACAGTTATACAAAACACGAAACGTGCGTGAGCTGAGCTGTTTAAACCAGTGTTGCCAAAAAGATAATAGCTAAAAAATCAGCCTTTACATATGTATGTACATGTGCATTTGCATAGTAATTTATTTACGTAGACTCAGGAAAGGGCAGGCCCCACAAAATATATATATTCTTGATCAATATCACCAGCCGAGTCGGTCGAACCATGTCTGTCTGGCTGTCTGTATTTCCGGATGAACACACAGATCTCAACTATTATAAAAGCTAGAAATACCACCAAATTTGGCTTGAAGGTTCCTCTGTAATAGGCTCAGATCAAGACAACTTAGCGTAGTTTTAGTCATTATTAGGAACTTAGTTAAATGACAACTTTTTACTTTAGAATGAATATAAATACCCTGTCGTTCTAGGGGTGTCGATAAACCATACCTTAACTACTTATCCGCCTATTCCCTACATACATAGTTAGCTACCCTATTTACCCTAGGGTAAGCGAACGCAGAACCACTAAGTATCAACGAAATTACACGCTTACTTTAACGTGTTCGTTTTCTTAGTCTATTTTCGATAATGCATGTTTTTGTCTAAGTTGGCTTTGACAATTTCAAAAACAATTGTCATAGTTTTAGACAAATGTTAAAAATTCACCGGTATTTCCAATTGGAATTATTTACTTGGCTAATTGAATCCGAAGAATTGTGATGAATTTCTTAACCAATTTAAAGGCGAATTGAAAAATGCTTTTAAATGGAATTAAGGCCGACGAAAGGTGTATCGAAATAGAACTTAGAGCCAAAGAATGTGATAACCCAGCCAGAGCTTACAAAACTGAAAGTGGGAATAAAACGAGCATTGCAATGCTTGTGTAGGGAAGAAAGGGATAGAGAATGCCAGCGCGAGCTGTGTTCCTACTCTTCTTTTCTTTGCACTCGCATTGCATTCAAACACACACACAAAAATACATACATATGTTCTCGGCAAATGAAATGGTACATTCATATGCGTATTCATATATTTGCATGTACATATGCATGTGAAGGCTTACGTTATATTTACCATATGAAGTAGTAGAGGGTATCGTACAATTAACTACTCTTCACGTTTAAATATAGGTTGCGGGTATCTTACTGTCGAGTGCACTTAACTGTTGGTCTCGTTAAAACTTATTGATGCAAAAAAGATCGAACTAATATATTAATTTTGACCAGAAATTAGCAATAATCGCAGGAGAGCGGTGACTCTATAACCTATACACATGTAAACAATGGTGGTGATGGCAGCTGGATGGTACGCAGTAATGAAGAATAATCGAACAGTTAGTTTAAAAGGGAGTTGAAGACGAGAGTTGAACGAGAGAGTCGTTGATAAAGTTGTCGTTGAGTCGCAGTGGAAGAGAAGTTGTAAAAGACAGACAAGTCGGTTTGCTTTTTAAAATAAAGACGTCGATCGGTCAAGTCGGACTGTCGTTAGTCATGTTGCGAGAACATCAAACTCATTTTTGTTCAAGTAGAACTAAAGTACAGTGAAGAAACTTATTATTTGTACTATCTACTATCAGCTAATGTATCAATAATTATTAAATACATATATTCAGAATCAGTATTGACATGAAAAACAAACTTTTAATTTCTGTCTGTGTGTGTGTACCATTTTGCATTGGAATAAAACAAATAACACTCATTCAAGTAGAATAAAATATATTATAATTAGGATATCTATTAGATTAAGACTTTTTCACTAAAATAAAATAGTATAAAATGATAATAATAATAACTATTAATTTTGCTTGTTTTTTTTTTGTTTTTTCTACAGGACGAACTGACAAAGGAACAAATTGCCCGTGTGTACCTTTTGCTTAGTTATTCTTCTATAAACATTCCAACTTAGATTATTGTCTTTATGTTCCCTATAGTGCTTCGCAATGCATTCAATGCATTCGATCCGGAAAAGAATGGATACATCAACACGGCAATGGTTGGTACCATTCTCAGCATGTTGGGCCATCAACTGGACGATGCTACACTGGCCGAAATCATAGCTGAGGTTGATGAGGATGGCTCTGGCCAAATTGAATTTGAGGAGTTTACGACGCTGGCTGCACGTTTCCTTGTTGAGGAGGATGCCGAAGCAATGATGGCTGAACTTAAGGAAGCCTTTCGATTGTATGACAAGGAAGGCAATGGCTATATTACCACGGGTGTATTACGAGAAATTCTACGAGAGCTGGACGATAAACTAACAAATGATGATTTGGACATGATGATTGAAGAAATTGATTCTGATGGCTCCGGTACTGTAGACTTTGATGGTAAGACTGTCCAGTTCTTCGTGAATCAAACAAAATATCTATTTGTTTTTTTTCTTTCAGAATTTATGGAAGTTATGACTGGTGGCGATGATTAAACAGCTGTGACTGCCATATATCCCTCGATGTTGATTCCGTTATTTCATTTACAATAGTATATTGGCTCTCTTTTGCAATTTAGTCTTCAAATTTTCAATTGATCCACTCCATGTACTTCGGGTTACTGATATTTTTGACAATAAAAGTAATAGACTAAATAAAAACACAAACAAACAAAAGACACAGTCGAGCGTGCCCGACAGTAATATATCCCTCCAAACACGAAAGCTACAGTCGAGTGTGCTCGACTGTGACATACTCGCTACCCACCTAACCTTTTTTTTGTAATTTATTCCAATATTATTTATTATTATAATCACCAGAAATCATGCAATTCCTTCTGAACTTAACCTTATGTGTAGCTTAATAAGAATATTGTGGATAATGTGCATTTATAATAGAATATAGAAATGTACAAATTAAGGGATTATGATATCTGACGGGTAAGGACTTCATTGGGATAAACCCACCTAACCAAAACGATTTCTTATATAAATATCTTCTATGTTTTGCGTTTTTTTTTTATTGCATACGTCAGGGAGCTAATTTGGACGTGGTTTCGAAATTACGATATTTTCTATGTTTTTTTGATCAGATCGCAACCAATTTTTCAAAAATCATTAGGGCGTTGAAAGTAATTGTCTTTATTAACTGTCCTGCATTAAAATTTCGCTTGCAAATAAGTTTTAATCGGCTTAAGGGTGCGGAAGGGTCGTGCCCAAGATCTAAAACAAACTTGATCTGGGTGCAATAATAAAACATGTGGACGCCAAATTTGGTAGACCGAGTTAATATAATCTCTGAAATTCAGGCATTCAAACGGGCAGACAGTTGGCACAAATATACAACCCCTTACAACCTTTAGGTAGGGAGTATAAATAAAACGATGGTATTGTAAAACTTATACATATCGTATACACTATTCTTTAATTTAATTCATTCGCGTCTCTTCGTCTGGCGCTTTCTTGAGAGTGATCGCACTTCCTCGATAGTGCACGGTTTCCTTTCGATAGTTACAGTATTATCTTATCTTTAGCTTATATTATATTAAACAGTATTTACAGTATCATATAAATTCGACAATATCGTGCAGACTGAGGGACAGCTAATTATATAATTTGAGACTCAGTTTCGCAAGCAAGTGCAGCTATGCGAATTCAAATGTATGTGTGACCAGCCATATGAAGATAAGATAATTGGAAAACTGCAACTCAAGCTGCTGGAGCCAAGAGATAAGAAGCTTGAGGATATCATCAATGAATGCCAAGCATTTGAAGTAGCTGCTAAAAACAAAGAGCTTCAGCAAAATCAAAACCGTGCCGTCAATATTGAACGCAAGTCACCTAACTGAGTGTCGAGCCACGGAAACAATATGCTATGGGTGTGGAGAATGTGCACGTTTTGTTAAATACTAAACCAGTAAGAAAAGCAACATTCGCGCGGCACGCGACAATGTGATACCCATGTTCGGGTGTAGTTTAATTTTTTAAATTCATACACATATACATAAGCACATGCTTTAAAATTATTCCCGACAGATGGCGCTGGCCCCCCTTATTAGCTGACACAAGTACTTGGTTTTGTGCTCATACTTTATTAAATAACTTCTGTGCTTATTGTCCGATCAGGTGGTCAAAAAAGGGTATACTAACTTTTTGCAAATGTATATAAGCAACCAGAAGGAGGTGTGGGAGACCCCATAAAGTATATATATTTTTGCTCAGGATCACTAGCCGAGTCGATTGATCCATGTCTGTCTGTCTGTCCGGATGTCCGGATGACCAGATGAACACCAAGATCTCTGCTATTATAAAAGCTACAGGCACCAAATTAGGCATGACGGTTTCTGTGTATCAGGCGCAGATCAAGTTTATTTCAAATGTTGCGTGCCATGCCACCGCTTCCGCAAATCAATTTTAATTCAATTTAATTTTTGAACTTAATTTGTAAGCGCTGTATAAGAGATAAAACTTTCCGACTTTAACAAATACTAAGCTGAATGAAATATCTACGTATTCTCTAAATTGCAATCCGATAAGACAATAAAAACCGAAGTAATTCAAGAAAGTATGAGCATAAAACCAAGTGCTTGTGTCAGCTAACAAGGGAGGCGGGCGAGCGCCATCTGTCGAGATTAATTTTAAAGCATGTGCATATGTATATGTGTATGAATTTCACAAAATAAACTACACTGGAACATAGGTCGAAGGGTATCCCACGTTTGTGTTTCAAAAAGTTACAGTCAAGCGCGCCTGAGAGCTCAATTTGAAAGACCTTCTAATTTTCAAAAAAAAAAATACAAACGCTACAGTCATGAGCTGACTCTATAAGGCCATGGATTACACAACCCCACAAAAAAAAAGGTTGTCATGATCTGGGTATGCGGCATATGCAGTTATATGTATTTTGGGTCGCTGAATCCGAATCCGGGGTCAGAAATTCTCCATCACGTCTGGATTTCGACCTAACCTCAAAAAACCGAAAAACCTTTTGATATCCCCCAACAGATATAGAATCGTGATCTGGGCATGATTCGGATTCGGATTCGGATTCGGAAGGTCCAAAAACATATAGAAACATATATCGCATGACCCGATCATGACCCCCCATTATTTTTTGGGCCTTCAAAAATTTTTCGAGTTTTTTGAGGTTAAGTCGAAACTCAGACGTGCTATGCAAATTTGGACTTCGGATTCGGACTAAGAAGGACAAAATACATGTTAAAACATATATCGCAAACCCAGATCACGATTCTATATCTTTTGGGGGATATCCAAAGGTTTTTCAGTTTTTTGAGGTTAGGTCGAAATCCAGACGTGATGGAGAATTTCTGACCCCGGATTCCGATTCAGCGACCCAAAATACATATAACTGCATATGCCGCATACCCAGATCATGACAAACTTTGTTGTTTGTGGGGTTGTGTTATCATAGTATATATAGTTGATATAGTTATTACTGATTTTCTAAGGCGGGAAGGGGCGTGTCCAAATTTCAAAAAAACTTTGAGACACTGCAATATATACGTATGTTGTCACAAAATTTGATGACTCTAGCTCTTATAGTTTCCGAGATCCAGGTGTTCATTCGGACGGACAGACGGACAGACGGACAGACAGACAGACGGACAGACGGACAGACGGACAGACGGACAGACAGACATGGCTCAATCGACTCGGCTACTGATACTGATTCATAATATATATAGTTTATGGGGTCGGAGATGCCTCCTTCTGCCTGTTACGCACATTTCCGTTCCGACAAACACAATAGTCCATGAATTTTTTTAAAATCCATGGCCTAAAAACTGTTTGAAAATTCTCTTGTCACCTATTGTTTTCGTGCTCTCACACTTTCTTAAGGTTCGGTATTTTTTACCCCGATATTTTTATTGTACGAATCTCTTGGTTAAAGTCCCTGCAATAGATGCGATTGTTGCTTTAGCTTTTATACTGTAGACACTGAGATTTCAACGCTCATTCAGACTGTTAGAGTACATATAATCATGTTTACGTTTATTGTAATATGAAATTTTAGATGGAGAAATTGTACATACATTCTTTCATTCATGTAGTACTTTTCTTACTTAGCTTTTCAGTGCTTCAACTTATAATATATCGCGTTAAATTTATGAACTTATCGATAACTATAGTAACTACGACACCACACAGACCTTCAGTAGGCACAAGCGTATGCACAGTGCATAGGCGCTAGCTCTTTCGGCACCCGCTCGAGTGTGAAGTGTAATAAATAATTTTAGAGCGCACTGATTTTCAAGCGCCGCCTGCAAGTATGCTTTGTATTGTATACGCTAAGTACGGGAGTGGTAATGGGAAGCGTTCATTCTTGTTTTACCCTTGCAGAGGATGCAGCAACGCATACCCGACCCCATAAGTTATATATATTCTCAGTCAGCATCAACAGGTGAGTCCATATTTAGGCCATGTACCATATATGTCTGACTGTCTGTCTGTCTGATGCAACGGAAACTATTTTAAATTATTTATTTAGGCATACGGGGAAATCTAGAAATCCCTTTGTTTCCTTGGCAACTATTCATTCAGCCGGTGTAAAAAACAATTAGGCGTGCCGGCTAACAATTATAAACTGTAGCTAAATTTATAATATTAATGTTCATATTTTAAAAGGTTTATTGAGTTTATGGATGTACAGAGATTAGTTATTGTTGTATTTGTTGACGGCGTGCGCTCTTCCCGTTATACACAGAACGGCTTTCGGACGAGTACTACTGACTGCACAGTTTAGTGTGACCAGAGGATACGAGCAAGTAGGGTTGCCAGATGCACTTCCAACAATTATGTTAATGACAAAGATAATATAATATAAACAATCACAGATAAAAGTTAGGTACGTCAGCGTATGCTGCCCCTCGTCAATGGAGATCGGAGCATCGGTTGTCGCCTGTTGAGCCCACCTTGATGAGCGAGACAGCCCAGCATATCATGGTAGCGGCTCGAGTTCAGGTAAATTTTGTTAAGGACGGCGGACAGTTTCCGGTGTATGTGGAAGGACGTGTTTCGGACAAACCACTTGCAATCGATTATGAATTTTGCATGCCATGGATCCTTTTGAATTGGCTATCGCAACCCAAACCCCAGATTTAGCACCCGTATCTCCAGAAGTGTGCCTAGCTGCTTGAACACACAGATCTCACCTATTAACGAGAGCAACAGTCGCGCAAAACGCGACAGTGGGAGTATGTATGTTCTAGTATGTTCCCGTGTAGTTTAATTTGTTAAATTCATACACATATGCATATGCACATGCTTTGAAATTAATCCTGACAGATGGCGTTCGCGCTTCGCGCTCGCCCGTCTCTCTTGTTATCTGACAGAAGCACTGGGTTTTATGCTCATTCTTTCTTAAATAACTTCTGTGTTTATTGTTCGATCGGATTGTTACTTGGAGACTACGTAGATATTTTATTCAGGTTAGTATATGTTAAAGTTAGAAAGTTGTATCTTTTATACAGCGCTTACAAATTGAGTTCAAAAATTAAATTTTTGTTTTACGGGGGCGGTGGGCGTGGCACCTAACATTAATAAATTTGATCAGCTTATAGCACACAGGAGTCTTCCTGTCAAATTTGGTAACTCTAGCTTTTAAAATAGCTGAGATCTGTGCGTTTACACAGACAGACGGACAGCCGGACAGACGGACAGATAGACAGACAGACAGACATGGCTCAATCGACTCGGCTTGTGATCCTGAGCAAGAATATATATACTTTATGGGGTCTCCCACGCCTCCTTCTGCCTGTTACATACATTTGCACAAAGTTAGTATACCCTTTTTGACCATTTTCAATGGTCGAAGGGTATAAAAAAACTAAAGACACCAACCTTGGCATGAAGGTTCCTGTATAGTCAAGGCAGATCAAATTTATTTATTTCATGTTGGAAAAAATAATAGATACAGCACTTGCAACTGGACGAAAAACTAAATTGTTTATTATGTACAAACACTTTATGCACGAAATTGGCATCACATACGAGTAGAAGGCTGATAACTGTATTTTAACATGCTACCCGTTCAAGATCATTTTGACTTTTGATACTTTGATAATCATCCTATAATGTGCGTGATACCGAGTTTGACCTGCGAAAAATAATAGAAACAAGCGACTAATCTGCGAATATTTTGTTGTTTTTTTTAGTGAATTCTAAAAATAAAAAAAAGTCAAGCATTCAATACATCCAGGTAAGTTCAGCTAAAATGTCCGAATTTGTGAAAAAATTCTGTTCAATAAACCTGTAACATAAAGAAAAGGTTACGGAGGTCACTGCCAAACTTGCGAGCGAAATATTGTCAAAGTTCTTCCTTATTTTTTTTTTGGATTAATCCCTTCAATTTCTTTCTTATAATACTCCTCATAAGTGCTCTATCAGATTTAAGTCCGGGTATGGGTTAAACCACTCCAATTTATTAATTTCCTAGGCATATTTAAGGCATTGATGGGATCATAGCAATAGTCGAGCGGCACACGGCTGTGGGATACCCTTCGACCTTGGTGTTATACTCATACTTTCTTATCTTAGTATATATTAAGTTCAGAAAGTTGTATCTTTTATACAGCGCTTACAATTTGAGTTCAAAAATTAATTATTGATTTGAGGGGGCGGTGGGCGTGGCACCCAACATTTGAAATAAATTTTATCTGCGCCTGGTACACAGAAAACTGCATGTAAAATTTGGTGTCTCTAGCTTTTACAGTACCTGAGATCTGTGTGTTCATCTGGACATCCGAACATCCTGAGTAAGAATATATATACTTTATGGGGTCTCCAACGCCTCCTTCTGCCTGTTACAGACATTTGCACAAAGTTTGACCATATCAAATAAACTTAAAGGACTAACAGACGTACATACAGATAAATCGACTCGGCTCTTGATTCTAATCAAGAATATACTCGTACATACTGATGGGGTCTGTCATACCTTTTTATGCTTGTAACATACATTAGCATAAGGTATGTATATGACAAATATGTAAGTACATTAAATTAACTTCTGTGTCTATAATCCGATCAGATTGAAGTTTGGGGAAATAAGTGTACATTTAGTTTTCAGCTTATATGTACTAAAGTATTATTATATATGAATATATACATATATATGATATATCCCATCTGCCGATTTCAGTTATTTATACACTTAGAACATTGTAAATGATCAAAAAGGGGTATACTAACTTTGTACACATGCATGAAACAGACAAAAGCAGGTGTAGAAAACGTAGGAGATCTACGACTCCCCCAAATTTGAATCCAATCAGACAATAAACACAGAAATTATTCAAAAAAGGATGAGTATCATAACATCTAAGGGGGTAGGAGTTGGGGCATAATGAAGGCTCTGATTTATTATATAAATTAAAGGGTAGAGGCATAAATTAAAGGTAGATATACATTAAAAGTGTATCATACAGTTACGTCAACGGTTGAAGGGTATCTCACTGTCAAAGGATCATTTGTCAAAAGTAATGCCCTTTCTATTTCGATATAACTTAACTTCTCAATGCCAAAATCAAAGGTAGGCAGTAATCGACACAACTTTTTCCATTTTATTAAAGTCGTACAACTTTATCCTATAGCTTCATAGGAATAATCAGTTACAAATAAAGATTTTCATAAACAATGTTTCATATATCCAGCGATTGAGTTAGCAGTTATATAATGAATATGTACAATATTATTTAACTCTGCATTATTATATATAACTGTATTGGTTTTCATAATATTCAATGGTCGAAGGTAATGGGTGTCTCATAGTCGACTGTGTGTTTTGCCGTTTTATCTATATAGTTATATAGAGCAATGCGTTCAATCGGACATTCATCAGTAATGCTTAGTCATTAGTTCGCAAGCGCTGCATGCGTGGTTTTTATATGCACCTTTGCATACTATATATATTCGTTAGTACTTCTCGGCATCGATTTGCGCAGACGACGCCAATTTGGCATTTGTTTCACAAGTTTCTGTGAAATCCGCACGGGTTGTCGTTATCTCGCACCGTAGTGACATTTGCCGTTTCCGCTGCCGTTGCCGTTTATATACGGCGAACAGACATCGAATTGTATAGACGCTGGCGCTATCTCGGTCTGATCACAATAAAATCAATCTTTGGTGTATATTTTGTTCATTAAAACGTTTGTTTATTCTTCGGTTTATTTCTCATTATTTATTTTTTAATATCAATTTTTTTGTAACATAATATACCAGTAGATTAAAGTTGGTGTTGAATTGAATTGTACTTATAAAATGGTGAGTTTTAAATAAATAAATGAAAATGGTTAAGAAACAAGATTAAACAGTTCTATGAGTGTCACAAGAAAATAAATCAATTTAATTGTTGATTAGTTGATTAATTCAAATGCTTGACCTTGATGATAATTGAAAATTACCTCTTCGCGATAGAGGACAAATGTAGGGGACATCTGTATGTTACATATCCACATGTGTACACGTACCTGCGAATATGTTGTCTGTATGTATATGCGCAGATTGATGCATTTGTAAATCACTCTCTACAGATGTGAAGACCTAATTTCCATTTTATAAAAAAAACGACGATTTCTTTTGATTCAAAAGACACACCTACATAGTTTGCGTCTAATTGCAAACAAAACAGCATGCACTACAGCATTACATGAGTAATATCGTCAAAAGTGCTAATGGGCATATTAATTTACAACAATCAGTAGAAAAAATGGAAAGCATGCCGGGTACCGTGGTAGAAATTGGCCATTTTCCTGCGATTATTGCAAAGCCAAAAATTAAAATAATACTTAAAATTGTTGTAACATATTATTAAGGTTTGATTACACTAATTAGTTAGTTTAAAATTCCAAGCCGCACCAAATGGATATATTATTCAACAAATTTTTACCCAACATAAATCTAAATTGTGAAAGTTGAGCTATCTTCTTAAGCCAATTAAATATATTCCTACAAAGATACTTCAAATTATTCATTTGATAGTTGCAAGTTTTTATGCGTGTCTTTATTTCTAAATGATTGTTCCTATTAAAACTATAGGAAATAATTGATAGTTTTTTGGAATATACGTAAGGGTTTTGATTAGTCTTTAACAATTTTTCAATGGTCACATTAATCGTTATGACCCTAAGGCTTCTCAAATACGTCTCATATATCTTTAAAGTATCAAAAATCGCAATATACGTTGTGTAGCACCTATACGATATATTTGGCTCGTTCAGATATAGTAGTCCGATCTGATAAAATTCCCAACGTATTTCTTTTGGTTGTGAACTTTGATAAATTACAAAAATCTGACGATATAGGGTCAATGGCATCTAGAAAATATATCGCATGTGTTACTCCACAGCACTATTGGAAAAAAGTCCATTTTTTGGCATTTTTACAATTTATAAGTTGTTTCAAATTTAAAAAAAATATAGAATTTTAAACTACTTAAAAAATATTTTTGTTGATTTTTACCGCCTTCAGCAACAATTTTTAAATTAGTGTTTTAAAATCTTCTATTACTTGAAAATTTTGGAAGTTTTCTATAAATCGATGTTTGCAAGAAAAATTAAAATCAGTACCACTTTATTCTTTTTTTGTAAGGAGTGCCAATTTTTAATTTAACAATATTTATTTAAACACTATCTTACAGTGCCATTTTTTATATTTAGGCCATGGATTTTAAAAAAATTCATGGACTATTGTGTTTGTCGGAACGGAAATGTGCGTAACAGGCAGAAGGAGGCATCTCCGACCCCATAAACTATATATATTATGAATCAGTATCAGTAGCCGAGTCGATTGAGCCATGTCTGTCTGTCCGTCTGTCCGTCTGTCCGTCTGTCCGTCTGTCTGTCTGTCCGTCTGTCCGTCCGAATGAACACCTGGATCTCGGAAACTATAAGAGCTAGAGTCATCAAATTTTGTGACAACATACGTATATATTGCAGTGTCTCAAAGTTTTTTTGAAATTTGGACACGCCCCTTCCCGCCTTAGAAAATCAGTAATAACTATATCAACTATATATACTATGATAACACAACCCCACAAACAACAAAGTTTGTCATGATCTGGGTATGCGGCATATGCAGTTATATGTATTTTGGGTCGCTGAATCGGAATCCGGGGTCAGAAATTCTCCATCACGTCTGGATTTCGACCTAACCTCAAAAAACTGAAAAACCTTTGGATATCCCCCAAAAGATATAGAATCGTGATCTGGGTTTGCGATATATGTTTTAACATGTATTTTGTCCTTCTTAGTCCGAATCCGAAGTCCAAATTTGCATAGCACGTCTGAGTTTCGACTTAACCTCAAAAAACTCGAAAAATTTTTGAAGGCCCAAAAAATAATGGGGGGTCATGATCGGGTCATGCGATATATGTTTCTATATGTTTTTGGACCTTCCGAATCCGAATCCGAATCCGAATCATGCCCAGATCACGATTCTATATCTGTTGGGGGATATCAAAAGGTTTTTCGGTTTTTTGAGGTTAGGTCGAAATCCAGACGTGATGGAGAATTTCTGACCCCGGATTCGGATTCAGCGACCCAAAATACATATAACTGCATATGCCGCATACCCAGATCATGACAACCTTTTTTTTTGTGGGGTTGTGTAATCCATGGCCTTATAGAGTCAGCTCATGACTGTAGCGTTTGTATTTTTTTTTTTTTTATTAATTGTTTTGTTTATTTTATTTTAATTTGTTTTTTTTTTATTTTATTCTAATAAACTAAAAGAAAAGTTACTGTCAAACAAATTAAATTATTTAATTATTTAATTAAATTTCATTTGTAATGGCCTCCCCGTGGTGTTCCCGAGCGGCGATTCCATACCGTTAAAATTTTTATTACGGTATAATATGATAATCCATGGCCTTGTACAGTCAGCACCTGACTGTAGCGTTCGACTGGTTAAATACTATACGAGGTGTGTTCAAAAATCGCGAATTTTGAATGTTCACGGGTTACGTATAATCGAATCTCGATTTTTTTTTTTTGTTTTGTTATGTTGGTACACTCTTCCCGAACATCTGTACCAAGTTTCAATTGTATAGCATTTTTTGTTTGGTTGTGAGAGGCGTAAAAGTTATAAGTGTTTTGCGTGCTCGCCGATTTTTTGCTATCGAAAAATATGGATCAAAGGATTTGCATCAAATTTTGTGTAAAAAATAAAATAAAGTGCTCCGAAACACTTGAAATGTTGACAGTGGCATTACGGTAAAACTGTTCTTAGTAAAAAAAAATACTAACGCTACAGTCAGGTGCTGACTGTACAAGGCCATGGATTATCATATTATACCGTAATAAAAATTTTAACGGTATGGAATCACCGCTCGAATTCGCTACCGATTATCAAATATAATCAGTACCCAGGGAACACCACGGGGAGGCCATTACAAATGAAATTTAATTAAATAATTAAATAATTTAATTTGTTTGACAGTAACTTTTCTTTTAGTTTATTAGAATAAAATAAAAAAGAAAAACAAATTAAAATAAAATAAACAAAACAATTAATAAAAAAAAAAAATTCCCACCCGCCTCAACCGGGAGTTGAACTCACGCACTCTCTCGCAGCCGTCCGCCACTCTAACCACTCGGCTATTGCCTCACTCCTTGGCCTATCGGCAAAGTTGCAATGTGAACCAATTCTGTTACCATACAATGCAAACAAAAAGTTTAATATTGTAGTTTTTAAATAGTTATTACTGATTTTCTAAGGCGGGAAGGGGCGTGTCCAAATTTCAAAAAAACTTTGAGACACTGCAATATATACGTATGTTGTCACAAAATTTCATGATTCTAGCTCGTATAGTTTCCGAGATCCAGGTGTTCATTCGGACGGACAGACGGACAGACAGACATGGCTCAATCGACTCGGCTACTGATACTGATTCATAATATATATAGTTTATGGGGTCGGAGATGCCTCCTTCTGCCTGTTACGCACATTTCCGTTCCGACAAACACAATAGTCCATGAATTTTTTTAAAATCCATGGCCTAAATACAAACGCTACAGTCAGGAGCTGACTGTATAAGGCCATGGATTACACAACCCTACAAAAAAAAAAGTTTGTCATGATCTGGGTATGTGGCATATGCCGTTATATGTATTTTGGGTCGCTGAATCCGAATCCGGGGTCAGAAATTCTCTATCACGTCTGGATTTCGACCTAACCTCAAAAAACTGAAAATCGTGATCTGGGCAAAAACATTTTTAGGTTAGGTTAAAATCCTGAAGTGATAGGCTGGATTTTTTTTTGGATTTGGATTCGGAAGGTGCAAAAACATATAGAAACATATATCACATGACCCGATCATGACCCCCCATTATTTTTTGGGCCTTCAAAAATTTTTCGAGTTTTTTTAGGTTAAGTCGAAACTCAGACGTGCTATGTAAATTTGGACTTCGGATTCGGACTTAGAAGGACAAAATACATGTTAAAACATATATCGCATGCCCAGATCACGATTCTATATCTTTTGGGGGATATCCAAAGGTTTTTCAGTTTTTTGAGGTTAGGTCGAAATCCAGACGTGATGGAGAAATTCTGACCCCGGATTCGGATTCAGCGACCCAAAATACATACATATAACTGCATATGCCGCATACCCAGATCATGACAAACTTTTTTTTTGTGGGGCTGTGTTATCATAGTGTATATAGTTTTTATAGTTATTACTCATTTTCAGTGGCGGGAAGGGGCGTGTCCAAATTTCAAAAAAACTTTGAGACACTGCAATATATACGTATGTTGTCACAAAATTTGATGACTCTAGTTCTTATAGTTTCCGAGATCCAGGTGTTCATACAGACAGACAGACGGTCAGACGGACAGACAGAAATGGCTCAATCGACTCGGCTCAGTATCAACTGATTCATAATATATATAGTTTATGGGGTCGGAGATGCCTCCTTCTGCCTGTTAAGCACATTTCCGTTCCGACAAACACAATAGACCATGAATTTTTTTAAGATCCATGGCCTAAAAAATATTTACAAGTGGTACAAACTCGTATAACAGTGCCATTTTTTCGCTCGTTCATTCTTCAAATGACCAATCCAACATTGCAAGTCGCCGAGGTTTAAGTTTAGCGAAAGAGCCACAACTTCATCACTGGAGATTTTCACATCTTTATGTGTGTATCCCGAAGTCAAATCGTTGAGTCGATTTTCAGCCATGTTGACTCTTAGGAATGTTTTCAGTCTTTTTAGCGCTGAAAAAGAACTCTCTGCTGTTGCTGAAGTCACTGGTATTGTTGTAAATAATTGAAGCAGTGCACACTGGTTCCCATTGTATGGGGAGAGCGGCCAAAAATACTTCTAGTTGAGGTAGACACTTGAAACTTAGCACAAAATTTTCTTATTTTTGTAGCAAAATTATATGAAAAAATCAGCCGGATCGGACCACTATATCATATAGCTGTCATATGAACGATCAGTTTGAAATTAAGTGTTAGTATGGAAAACTTTTTTGTTTACAATTATTTTGCAACGAAAAGTTGGAATTCTACATAAGAAATTAGTATATATATCCAGGGCGAGCTTATAGCTGCTATAGGAACAATCAGTCGAAAATCGTGATTTTGTTTGATAAATCATTTTGTTGCAAACAATATTGGATGAAAATTTTTCATTCATTTAATAACAACAACCACAAAATAATTTTTTAGGTTATATACATTGATATACTTATATTTTAATTATTCAAAATTCAAAAAAATATATAATAGCACGTGATTTTTAAAAATTTAGGTTAGGTTACTTTTTTGTACATTGCAAAAGCCTCGGCACCTGTCGGCACTTGAATTAAACGTTTTCTTAGTCTTAAAATGTTAATAAACAATGCACAAAAAGAATTATTAAGTTAAGTGGAAATGAACATAACGAAAACTCCAACGAAAGATAGCAAACATAAACAAAGAACATCTGCAACTATATACTAAACACAACACTAATTTACGCAAAACACAGAACGTCGTACATATAATTTTTGTTTTAAAAATATACTAAATACCATTATTTATTATACGAATGCCTTCCATTGCAGATTTATGTCGATTTATAATGTTTTTTATTGACTTTACGGACACCTTCACTTGCAAGTTGCTCACGCTGCAATAATCGATTGATATCATGCTGTCTCTTTCGATGCTATTCTTGAAGCGGACAGTAAGAGCAAAACAAAAACATGAATAAATTTGAATAGCTAGAACAATTATGAGAAAGTAATAATACATTTAAAGTCAAAATTTGGACTTTAATTTTTTTATTTTTGGCCTATGGGGGGAACCACTGTGCAGTGTCGCAACATTCGGAAAAATTATTTTCCTCTATGCTTTTCAAAGCATCAATCGCTGTTTGTGCTTGTAGAAATGAAGATGTCTTGCAATGCTGGTGCCAAAGGGTTATTTCTGATTTCAGCTCCGTATCATTGCAGCTTATTGAATCTGTTTTGTATTCTTTTACAGCATTCACTATTTCCTCAACGGCAACTTTTGTGTGTAGCTTTGGAATCAGTCCCTCTAGAGGCAACATTTTCTAAAATTTCCCTTAAATCTTGCACTCATTGAACATATCATAGGTCTAAATAGGGCTTATGGCCCCCCCCCTAGATCCGCCACTGATAGATATTTAATTGGAAAATATTAAAGCTATAGCCAGGCAGTAAGTTATCCTTCGCCCTGAGCCAACAATAATAAATACGACGATAATTACTTTTATCTCTGGACAAATACAATTATTTTTTATAAAAACCTTATATCTTATAAGTTTCTAACTGGCCTTCATACAAAATACAGTACTCATTATTTATATAGAACGAGAGCAACAGTCGCGCAAAACGCGACAGTGGGATACCCATCGACCTATGTTCCCGTGTAGTTTAATTTGTTAATTCATACACATATGCATATACACATGCTTTGAAATTAATCCCTTCTTAGCTGACAGAAGCACTTGCTCATACTTTCTTAAATAACTTCTGTGGTTAATGTCCGATCTGATTGTAATTTGTAGACTACGTGGATATTTCATTCAGCTTAGTATATGTTAAAGTCAGAAAGTTGTATCTCTTATACAACGCTTACAAATTGAGTTCAAAATTTAAATTATTAATTTGTGGGGGCGGTGGGCGTGGCACCTAACATTTGAAATAAACTTGATCAGCTTATAGTACACAGGAGTCTTCCTGCCAAATTTGGCTCTTATAATAGCTGAGATCTGTGCGTTAACACAGACAGACGGACAGACAGACAGACAGACAGACATGGCTCAATCGACTCGGCTTGTGATCCTGAGCAAGCATATATATACTTTATGGGGTCTCCCACGCCTCCTTCTGCCTGTTACATACATGTGCACAAAGTTAGTATACACTTTTTTGACCATTTTCAATGGTCGAAGGGTATAAAAAGTTAAATCGCACAATCAAGGCGGCCAATTGACCGGTCGCGAACGTGAAATAGAATTTTCACCGAACTCGCCTCTCAATAAGTCCATCGTTACGAACGCTGTGTGGCATGTGGCACCGTCTTGTTGAAACCACATGTCATGCAAGTCAAGCTCTTGCATTTTGGAAAGAAAAAGTTTGATATCATCTCACGATAGCGCTCCCCATTCACAGGTACGATACGATTCGCATCATCTTAGAAGAAGTACGGTCCAATGATGCAACCAGTGATATTTTCTTCAGTTCGCACTCTACGTAGGCGTGTGGTGGTTTAATGTCCAACAATGTCAATTTGGTGCGAATTTTAGCCGAATACCTGTTTCAGTGGGTCGATTAAACTGACCATAAAATGGAACAAGCGCGCGTCGAACTTTCTTAACAGAGCACGCATTTTGATAATAAAATTCAACAATTTGCAAGAGTTGGTCGTTTGTATGACGATTCATGGTTAAATTATAGACCAAACTGAAGATGTTTGATACAAAACACGAAACGTGCGTCAGCTGTTTAAACTAGTGTTGCTAAAAAGATAATAGCTAAAAAATTACCCTTTATAATCATTATCAGTCGCTTATATTTTGGTGTCCGTGTCTGCATATCTGTGTATAAGTGAACAATAAGTAACAGAATGTGTTCTGTTCTTCTTCAATTCTTAGTATTTGTAAATGTTTACCAAATTAGGAGAAGGGTATCTTACTATCGGGCACGCTTATCTGTACTGTTCATTACTGTTCTAAGTTTACTTTCTTAATTTTTATGTTTACTTTTGACAGGCTGAAGGGGAATACGACAAAGATCAATTGAGAAGTGGGTATATACGTCTCAGTATAAGTCCCAAAAGCACTAATCTTTCTGATCGTTATTAGTTTTACGTAATGCCTTTAAGGCCTTTGACCTTGAAGGAACTGGATGGATTGAACACGCCGATGTCTCAAGCATTCTAGAGATTCTGGGTCAGAAACTGGAGCCACCAGCAGTGAAGGCGCTTATTAAGGAGGTGGATAAGGGATCGACTGGAAAGTTAAATTTTAGTCAATTTTGCAAATTGGCGGCACGTTTCATTGAGGTCGAGGAAGATGTTGGCGCACTGCAAGCTGAGCTAAAGGAGGCCTTTCGTGTTTATGACAAGGAGGGCAAGGGTTACTTGACGGTAGCCACCTTAAGAGGCATTCTCCACGAATTAGACGACAAAATATCAAGCCAAGATTTAGACAGTATCATTGAAGAAATCGATGCTGACGGCTCAGGAACCGTTGACTTTGATGGTAAGCACCAAAAACCAGAATAAAGACTAACTTTGACATGCCGAAAGTTCGATACCCTTGATTATCTCCCAAGATCGTTCCTGTACTAGGTATATATGTACATAAATTGTGGCTCAGAATTGAATAACTTATATTCCTATATTTATTGACAGCTGCAATAACTCCAATCACTGCACTATGGGCAAAAATCCCGAAATTTTTGCATAAACTCAAATTCAAATTTGGCACACATATGTGAAGAATTATTATTGAATTTCGGAATTTTTTTCTTTAATATACCCACGCCTTAAATTTATCCGCCCACATTACCGTAGCCGCGCGTGCGTCGTTCTGTGTGGGATAATCGCCAAAAGTATTTCTAGTTGATGTAGACTCTTGGAACTTGGCAAAAATATTGTTTTGGATTAGTTCTTCAAGGAATGTTTTGTCAATTGACTAGTTCTCATATGCTTCAGTATTTTGCATCACCATAGCAGCGTAAAATGTGGAAACTGATATTCGGCTGCAACATGTCATTTTTTTCAAAAAGGGGCAAAAACGGGCAAATGATATTATTACCACTATAATCTATACACTTCAACGCAAAAAATACCAATTTTAGTAGAACGCTCCTACAGGCGCCAAAAAAGTTATACTCCACGAAACACAATTAAATATGTTAGATTTTAGCTGCAAAAACACATCAACAACATTGGACAATACACGGCGAAATATACAGACACATAAAAACTGACCTTGAAAATAAATACCTGTACGATTATTTTCCATATTAACAAATTATTTTCACTCTAACAAAACAGCCAGAACTTGCGCTCCAACTTAATTAATATTTACGAGTGCATTTCGATCATTCGATCATGCAGTTAATCAGCTGACTTTGTTAGCGCGGCAATTTTAAACCGTGAGCTTTAAAATTTTTTTAAAAATAGTTTTATTTCATCTAGAGTATTCATATTTAGAAAACACATTAAATTTTGTGATTTAAAAATATGAAAAAAAAGACTTTCTGCAAAAATTTCGAGCCTTCTGCCCACAGTGCGCTGGTTACATATATTCAACTTTTTATAAAAATCTTTAACTTTTAACTGATTGTTCCTTGGCAAGCTATAGGATATATTGTAGTTGGCTGATTTTAAACAACACTAGTCTCCTTTCATATAGTAGTCTAATATTGATGAAAATTTATATGAATATTATATACATACATACATATGTTGGGTTTTGATTAATTTCGTCCATATTTCACAACTTAAGCACTTGATACGGCAGAATAATGTGAAATATCACGCGCTGCAGCATTCCTGCAGTCTTCGCTTATACACACTCCATATTGCAAACAACAGACAGTCATCTCTGTCCCTCGCAACCACTTCACATTAAACGCACGACAACTGCATATAGTGTCGCTCTTTTCTCAAGCCGTTGTCGAACCTTAGCGAAATAACGGAGTAAAACATACTCGCCAATATTGATTCTGTTCTACCACTGTTATAATACTGTTTTAACACTACTTTTTAAAATTATGGTCCTGACATATATATAGTATTGTCATATTTATTATTAACCATTACTCCGGCGTGTTCAACATCCAAAACAAGCTGGATCAGCGTGCGATATTTAAACATTTCTCATGATTTTTTCGTAGTCTTAGCTTAGGTGTCTAGATGTTCATACGGACAAACAGACAGACAGACGGCCATGGCTATATTGACTACGCTGTTGATGCTGTGGGCGAAGCCGTTTCCATCTGCATGTAACATCCATTTTTGGTTGGCACAAAGTTATAATACCCTTAAACCCTATAAGTAGAGGGTATAAATATAAAATAAAGGCGGCGCCGCTGCTGCTCTCCCATTCCGCGTGCTCGTCAACCGCCGAATATATATGTATATGACAGAGACTCATTGTTGTCTTCTTCCATAATAGTGAGCCCTTTTTTTTGCCTTTCTCTAAATGTTCTAGGCGCGTGTTACTTTTGTTCTTATACATACGCGTAGCAACTCTCTGGCAACTCTACTAGGGCCACACTCGATCTCAATATATATCAAGATTCCACAATCAAAAACAACCCAGGTTCTCTTATCGATAAGTCTTAAATGAACTTCAATAAGGCGGCCTTTTTAATACAACATCTCCTTTTCCGACATATATACTGTTCCCGGAGCAGTGGGATCCAAAAACGTTTTTATTTATAAATTAAGTTTTCAATGAACTTTATTCCATCATAGCCAACCAGTTGACTGAAGTTCTTTCGAATATCTTTTTGAATATTCTTTGTCTATCTATCTTTCGCGTATCTATGTGAAAAGCATAGATTCTGCAAATTCAAAGCAAACACTTCCAACGATTGTCCTTGTACTGTGGTGACTGTCATTCTAATAGTCGCACTGAGAAATGGAATCGTTTGATTTCGAATGTCATATCTGTCAGGATCCAGTCATAATTATAAGTCGATAATATTGCTGATAAATCCATTCGCAATAGCGAATTAAATAGTTGATGATCGATGCTCTTGGGCCACTGATGATTTTCGTAGTTCAGTGCAATGTTTGGGAAAATGTTTTGCACCAATTCGTCTATGATTTTAAATTAAATTTCTGTATATGACGCCATAAAACTGATGTTTTGAGATAAGTATTTAGTTCATCGGCGGGTGTGATTTAACAGGCAATGTTTGAATCAAGTCACCATACAATAAAATCAGTAGGCCATCAAATTTACGTGTGTTTTCTCTCGCAGTGTACACTGTACAATCAAGCCCTGTCTTCATTCTACATTCTTTCAACTGAAAAATAAATTCTCAGCCGGATTATGTCAATAATCGTGTTGATTAAAAATCATGCTTAACCTGATTTAATTTTTTTGATATTTGTTTTTGTGGTTTGCGCACCATTGAGGATCGGAATGAGTTGACAGAGTTATGAGTTCCCATTTTGGGGGAAAAAAAAGGTTGTGTAACAATTTCGGGTTTTGATTAATTTCGTCCATATTTCATAACTTACTATAAACACTTGATACGGCAGAATAATGTGAAAGGTGCGTTCATCAACTAGTTCTCAAATTGAATATCACGCGCTGCAGCATTCCTGCAATCTTCGCTTATACACTCTCCATATTGCAAACAACAGACAGTCATCTCTGTCCCTCCCAGCCACTTCACATTAAACGCACGACAACTGCATATAGTGTTACTCTTTTCTCAAGCAGTCGTCGAAACTCAGCGAAATAACGGAGTAAAGCATACTCGTACTCGCCAATATTGATTCTGTTCTACTACTGCTATAATACTGTTATAACACTACTTTTTAAAATCATGGACCTGACACATACATTATATACGGATATACGGACGGACCAATGGACAGACGGACATGTCTAGTTCGACTCCTCTGTTAATGCTTTATAAGCTCAGAGATGTCTGCGTTGGAAACTTCTGGCCAAAATTAATATACTCTCTGCTAGGGTATAACCAGAGAGAAAGTTTATCTTCGTCATACCGAAAATCTCTATTTCTAACTGATTATCCCTTCGACCATTGAAAATGGTCAAAAAAGAGTACAATAACTTAGTACAAATATATGTAACAGGCAGAAGGAGGCGTAGAAGACCCCATAAAGTATATATTATATATTCTTGTTTAGGACCACTAGCCGAGTCGATTGATGCATGTCTGTTTGTCTGTCGATCCGTTCTTCTGTCCGTCTGTTTGAACATAAATATCTCAGTTATTATAAGAGATAAAGACTCCTAATGTGGCACGAAAGTTTATTCAAACTGTGATTTTAAATATTGTGTGGCACGTCCAATTAAATAATTTCATTTTTATACCCTTCGACCATTGAAAATGGTCAAAAAAGGGTCACATGAACACACAGATCTCAGCTATTATAAATGCTAAAGACATGTACTCGGTGCAGATCAAGTTTATTTCAAATGTTAGGTGCCACACCCACCGCCCCCACAAATCAATAATTTAATTTTTGAACTTTTGTAAGCGCTGTATAAAAGATACAACTTTCTGACTTTAACATATACTAAGCTAAATGAAATATCTACGTAGTCTCGAAATTACAATCCGATCGGACAATAATCACAGAAGTTATTTAAGAAAGTATGAGCATAAAACCAAGTGCTTCTGTCAGCTAACAAGGGAGGTGAGCGAGCGCGAAGCGCGAGCGCCATCTGTCGGGATTAATTTCAAAGCATGTGCATATGCATATGTGTATGAATTTAACAAATTAAACTACACGGGAACATAGGTCGAACGGTATCCCACTGTCGCGTTTTGCGCGACTGTTGCTCTCGTTTTTTTTCAACTTGAATTGTAACCTTTGTATAAAAGATACAACATTCTCTCTTATACATATACTTAGCTGATTAAAAAAAATCATTAAATGATATCAACACAAAAATTTTTCAAAAAAGTATGAGGATAACATATAAGAGCTGAGAAGTTATGGCATACCTCTATTTCATATAGCAGCCTCTGATATTAAATCCCAAAGGAAGGACTATGATCGAATATGATATAGAAGGTGTGTTCAAAAAGTAAGGTGACTTTGTATTTTTAAGAAAAAATATTTATTTATTTATTAATACTTATATTGTCCTCTTCAAAGTAATCCCCCTCAGATACAATACACTTATGCCAACGGTTTTTCCAATCCTCAAAGCACTTCTCATAAGCACTTTTCGGTATAGCCTTGAGCTCTTCCGGCGATGCAGTCTTTTTTCGGTCTTGGCTCACCTGGGCTCATCCATTGGGACGATTGAGCTTTGGTGTCGATATGATAACCATATACCCATGATTCGTCACCAGTTATGACCCTTTTGAGTAAATCTGGGTCATCGTTGACGTCATTCAACAGCTCTTGAGTGATGCTCATGCGACAGTTCGTTTGGTCAAAATTTAGCAATTTTTGAACAAACTTCGCTGACACACGTCTCATGCCCAAAACGATAGAAAAATGTCATGGCACGAGCCAAGCGATATACCGACATCCTCAGCAACTTCTCTGAGAGTGACGATTTTCCAAAACAATTTTCTTCACTGTTGTTGACGTGCTTGCGCGTCCAGAGCGAGGCTCGTCATTGGCATCTTCTCGGCCATCTTGGAAGAGTTTGTACCACTTGTAAGCATTTTTTTTACTCAGAACGGTTTCACCGTATGCCACTGTCAACATTTCAAGTGTTTAGGAGCACTTTATTTTATTTTTTATTTGATGCAAATCCTTTGATCCATATTTTTCGATAGCAAAAAATCGCCGAGCACGCAAAACACTTATAACCTTTACGCCTCTCACAACCAAACAACTAATGCTATACACTTGAAACTTGGTACAGATGTTCGGGAAGAGTGTACCAATATAACAAAAAAATCGATTATCGAACGTACAATGCCCGCGTGGTGTTCCCTGGGTACTGATAACAATAAGTACCAAATTTGAGCGGCGACAATAGATTATACGTTTATACGAGTATACGTTTCTTCTTATAACTACAATATTATATGAGCAAATTGTTAAATCTATTAGAGGGTAGAGAGTATCATTCAGTTAGATATTCTTTACGGCATCATTTAATTGGTCTAAGGATATCCCACTGTAGAGTGCGCTTGACTGTTGCTCTCGTCAGTTATATATTCTGTCTATCTGTTTCTGTGGTCAAAAGAAGCTAGATGCACCAAATTTATAAAGAAGGTTCCTGTTTTCCCTAATTAGATCATGTTTATTTTAAATGAACGCCAACCGTCGAAGCAAGTCAATAATTAGATATTCAATTTGTAAGCGACATAAAAACATACAACATTCTAAAGTTATTCAACTCAGCTTGGTACTCAAAGTTCAATACTCAATATTAAAGACTAATGGGCATTAAACCTTCGGCATTCCAAAAGTAAACCATGTTTCTTTTTAGAAGATAGACGATCGGTATCTTACAGATTTACTTCTTTTTACTTTGAATATACATATATTAATTATTTTATTTCAGAGTTTATGCAAGTGATGACAGGTAATATATCTTATCATAATATTACTAACGACATCAAAATTGGTAATGGCGGACTTAATTTTTTATGTATTTATAATTTCAGGATAAATTTTGGATCAAGTGATGGATGTTAAAGTCCATCGGCGAGGTGTCTCATTAAAAGTGCATCATATATACATATGTATGTACCGTAAATGAACAAATTTACTTTTCTATAAATGCAAGATATACAAACAAAATAATAAAAATAAAAGTAAAAATAAACAGTAACAGTAATTGTTCTTCTTACTACTATCAACGCTCAAAATTTAACCTTTGTAATTTAAATACATCGTTTCATAATCGCAAATTATCTATGTGCTTGAGCGATGGAAGTGGGTGTGGATGGTACTCTTGCTTTTAAAATTGCTGAGAGGGACGCCTTGCTACCTTCTGCCTGTTACATACCTGCACAAAGTTAGTAACCCCTTTTAGTGACCACTTTGAATGATCAAAAGGTACCCAAACAAGTTCATTTGTAATAGGTTAGTATATTCCTTGTTGACAATTTAATTTTCGAAAGGTATGATAAGGACAAAGAGGTAAGATTGCTTGAAAGTTCTGAAGCCTGAAAGAAACCTGAAACTTTTTTATCAAGATTGCTCAGAACGTGGGAGACAAGAACTAACTCCTGCTGTGCTTTGCAACAGTTTTATAAATTTTAAAGGTTCGTCAATATTATAAGCATCAAATTCTCGTTTCTTTTCAAGCTCCTATATTATTTTAGTAAAAACAACCACATGACATAAAAATGATCTGTTGCAAGTTTCGTGTTAAATCTGCGAGTGCATTAATATTTTGACATGCTTTTGTTAGAGGTTCTATGTCAATTACAAGTGATTTTAATCTGTGCGCGCAAACTCTAACCAGAATATGCGGCGACAAAACAGAACTTCCACCTTTTGCAACACAAAAAAAATTGGAAACAACCAAAGCAATTTAAAATCGATTTAGATCTGGTTGTTGAGGTTTGGTCAGTTCGTGACGTAAGCTATTTTAACTGTTTTGTAATTAAGTTGCTTCAACTCGTCCCTGACAATCTCGACGTGAATTATTATACCCCCTTAACCAGTCATTGTAACGCATTTTTATCAATCGTATGCATCTTAACAGGGATGATTTTTAGATGTAGTATATTATCACTAAACCCAAATATAAGAAAAACTGCTGCATTGTTTATATTAAATGATTTTGCTTAAAAATTACGTACAATTTGTAGATTATCTACATATGTCAACAGTTTAAATTTACTGAAACTAGTCAATCTATATAAAGTTTAAAATACTAAGCTCTAGCGAGTGGCATTAGTGGCGGATCTAGGATTTGCTATGGGGGGGGGGGGGCTTTCGCAAAAAATTTTTTATGTCCATGTACTACTAGGTGTGTTCAAAAAGTATCGCGAATTTTGAATTTCGAATTTCTTTGTTTTTAATTTTTTTTTTATTTTGTCTAAATCCAGCTCTACTCATTTGTGTTGGTAAGCAACAGCTCGTTACGATATATCGCGATTTTTTTCCTTGGCTTATGGGGGGGCAACAGCCCCCCCCTAGATCCGCCACTGAGTGGCATACTTGTATATATTATAGAATGATTTGTACTTGATATCGTCATTATAAAATCTGACAAATTCAGTCTGTGTGGCTAATTTAGCAAGTTTAATACTAATGTGGTAAAATAGTAACAGTAAGGCAAACCCAAGCAAACCTGAATAGCATTCAGTTTTGCATAAAGTCGTGATTCACAGTTTTAGCCCAACAGTTTTTGCAACCTATCACATTAACAAAGCTAATAAAATTGTAAGACCAACAGGCTTTTGTTTCTTATACTACATTTGGGCGGAGGTGTTTGGCCACAAAATAAAGCAACAAATTCTCCTATTCATTCGAGTTTCTACCGTACACTGATTGAGATCATTTATTTGGCAAGCATAATGGTATTGAAAGTGAAGGTATTTTAATTGTGGCCAGGTTTTTCACTGCTTATGTATCCGCCTTATGTGGTCGAATCGTTTTATTATGTATAAACACTTTTAGATAGTATGCGCGTTTGTATGTATATTTATATTTATACCATTCAATCATAGCATGCAAATAACTGTTGACCGTTTTTATACCCTTGCAAAGAGGATATTAATTACTTCCAGCAGTTTGCATAGCCCTTTAGGTAGAATAGGCCGAAATGAGGGCTTCGCGCTTAACTGTACTCATACTTTACTTAGTTTTGTTTGTGTTATGGAATTAAGTAACGAATGATTATTTTTTATTTATACATTTCACTTAATTCTACAGTTGTACATTTAATCTGAGTAATTCTAATGCGCATCTTGTGGCGCGTCGCTTTCTTGGTGTTTGTGTGTTCTAGCTCGATTGCAGCTAGTCTGTCATCGACTTAGTTATCGATTGGCGGAACTTGTTCGCGATGTATCGTGACTGCCACAGTGCTATATTTATATGTTACACTTTCCACTAACTTAACTAATCATTCAGCTTACCAAATTGAAAAGCGTGACTATTGTTAATATTGTTGTATTGTATTGTAAATAAATACAAAGAATATAATGATCTGCAGAGAACTTCAGATGTCAATAGAAATGCACTTCAAAGCTGCTAAACTGCTGTATTTTATGGGGGTCATAGCAGTTTGCCTAGCGCGACTCCATGAACTTCTTAACGGTAAGTTTACTGAAGTCACTTTACTGTACTTATAAATTGTTACCCCTTTCACAGTGTGTTTAATGAACGAAGAAAAGGTAGATTGTGTACCAACATGTCCCAAAATTTGCATGACTACGCTCGTTAAGCGGAAGTGTTTTTTTAAGCCTTGTACATCAGGCTGTGTCTGCAAAGAAGGATGGATACGAAAAGGGACAAGTACGGGAAAATGCATACCCCGTAGCAAATGTACCCGATGGATCATATAAAACGTATTGGTTTAACATATACATATGCATTACATTTGTAAAAAACAATTTATGGTAGCCTTTACCGATATTTTTGACGTTGATAGCCGATAATATCGAAATCAAAAGAAAAATATATATTTTAATTGTTCTATTTATAATTTCTAGGACACGATAAATAAAAATATTTAACAATAATTTGTATGTATTAGCAACCTAATTTTAGCTTATACCTTCGATATTCGAATGAGGCGTGGCTGACCCCATAATGTATATATTCTTGGTCATCCGTGCCGAAAAATCAATTTTTCTTTGACCATCTGTCTATCTGCTTGATTATGTATGTAGTTCTAAAAACTAATATATACATTAGAGCCAGGACAACCCAACTTAAAGAAAATGGTTCTTACTTTTGCACGGAGATCAATTTATTTTTAGTTAAAAATCTTATTTTGTGGTGCGTATCAGGTGTATGTATAACAGTCGAACACACTAAATTGTAGCTTTTGCTCTTGTGATAGCCTTTTACTAAGGTGGCATAGCTAACCCCACGAAGTATATATATTTTTTATCAGGATCAGTCAATTAAGCCATGTCTGTCTATCAGTCCGTCTAGAAGACCCGTCGATCTTATTTATAAGTAAAATACACTTTGCTCAATTCAGCCAGACTGTTAAAAAGATGTTAACACTACATATAAACCTATTTACGTTTATTGTAACATAAATTTATAGATGGGGAAGTTGTACATACATTCTTTCATTCTGATAGTACTTTTCTTACTCAGCTTTTCAGTGCTGCCACTTATAATATATCGCCTTACATTTATGAACTTATCGATAACTATTGTAACTACGATACCACAACTCTTATAATTGACAATTATTGTACAATACTTGTTGGTTCTCCCACTAACAAGCAAGTAGGCCCATAACAACTAGAGCCACGCGAATTCTTTAATTATCTTTAAATTTAAACTATAACAACCGTTAACTTGAATAAAATATACATATATTCGGAAGGGATTGAAAGGCAGCTTTAAATTGATAAGCAAATACGAATAAAATTAAACTCTCATCAATTTGATGGCAAACACCGTTGGCGGTTAAGCTAAGATGCTGGTGTGCATTGTAAAAGGCGGATAGATGGGCAACACAAGTTTCAGTTAGATGCTGGTTAAAATACGCTGTGAGCCACTGTACTTAATTCGACTTCACTGTTGAAGAATATAAACTTTAAACATATGTAAGTAAATATATACTTTATGATGTCGTAGATGCCTTCTTCTATACTTTGCAAACATATAAATACTATACATATATGTACATATCACTGCAAGTGTAAGCGCATGTTAAATTTATATGAATGTTTTGTAAATCATTAGAAAATAATTATTTTGGCCAACACATTGGACTACATAGATGTGTCCAAACATCGATTTCGATAAATCTATGCTTGATATTTGTCTTAGGTAAACAAGACAGGAAAGACTTTGGGCAGTTATGAATGAATACCATGCAAAAAACAACTTTCTGATACGATCTAGTCTGAGCAGCCTTGGAAAGCCGTATACGATATTCGCAATGTATGCATGCATCGACTTATGTATGTATGTATGTAGTATGTATGTATGTATGTATGTGTATGTATATGTATGTACACCATGCACTCGCTGATGCAATGCAAAATAAAATCGTACTTTGTATGTTTCAAAAGAAAACATACAAAATGAAGTAAACAAAGTTAATAAACATCGACTTTGTACAAAATGTGGTTTAACAAACTCTGTTATACAAACATATTTTTCTTTTCTAATGCTTTTTTGCGCTCGCTCTTGTGCTTTAAAGCTTTTTTAAGCAAGAGCTTTGCACTCAGCGCGAGCTTCAGGCCTAGGTAGCTTAGGCAGTTGGGGCGGGGAGGGGTGACGGTGGCTTAGACTGGCTCTGTGGGTATTAGCTGCAGCAACTTCTTTCGCTCTTCACACCATCGCGTGATTCATTTAGCCATTCCCCGCTCACTCGTAAGCTCGGCTCGACTGCGAACGCTTGCAGTGAGTTGTATGTGCGCTCGAAAGATTTTATATAGTCATACGGGTCCACCTAGTGCTTCAGTTTGGTGCTTAGACGCGGTGCGCGTACTTCGAAACGTGCAGCAGTTTACGATATACATACATTCGTCTCTTGCCCGTGCAACTGCCTTAAGTGGTCATCTAGTTTAAGTGACCGCTGATTACTCAAGTTGTCAAGCCCTAGTGGCACAATCTATATACGACACACTGTAAATTCGTGCATCCTGTTGCAAGAGTAATTGTGCAGAGGCAGTAAAAGAGGCGATATTCCTCAGTGCTAAACTAAATATTACTTTCCAAAGTTCAAATGTTAGCCAAGTGGACCATGACGGTAAAGGGAGTAAGGCGCTTTCTCGGCCTACTCGCAGTTATAACAATATTTTCGGATATATCGAGAGTTCAAGCTGTCCGCATAGGAGCTCCACCACAGAAGTTGCGCTTAAAGGGTAAGATTATGCGTGAACCACAACAGTTTTACAACAGTTTAATAAAGTATTCAGTGGATTCAATTTACAAGAATTTGGATGTGCAAAAAGTTTCTTGGATTTTCAAATGTAAAATACAATAAATAAATGAACTAACTAAATCTTTATATATACAAGTGTACATTTATGTACACACCCCACTACATAAATGAACCATACTTATCGTACGTTTGTACAACAAAGAGCGAGAAATAGTGAGAGTGCGAATTTCAAATTTAATTAAGCTTTGTAAGCCAGATAGCATGGCCTTGTGTATGCTTCGAGGAGCACTTTCATTTTTGCTGAGGAAAACAGCCCCGGCGTATACTTAATATGCAAACGGATATACAAATTTGTGCATGTATCAGTGTATGTGTGCATGTGTGCATTTATATGATTATTTTCATATACTATAAGCTGTTCTCCAGCCAGATTAACAAGTTGTGAATATAACCAATGCACGCACGCACTTTAAAAGTGTCAATAACTCGATTTTAACTGCTAGCATTGTTATATTAAGCCGTCACTTTCCATTCATCATCGGACATCGAAATCACTCGAAATGAATGTGGCAAAGTTCACTTAAAGAAGAAAAGAAAAATAAGCGAAATCAAAGCGGATAAGAAATCCAAAAACGACGCATATAGAAAGTGGAAAACATTAATTACTAAATAAATGAAAGTCTCTCTGCGCCACTAAACTCGCAAACTCTCCTGATCAGTCTCGTTATTATCCCTTTAAACGAAAAATGCAATTAGTTTTAGACTGTTTTTTACTCATATATTTTCATATATTTTAATAAATATGTTTAATATTTATATTGTTTTTCGCAAAAGATCAAAGGTTTCTATTGATCTTGTGTTCATATTTAAACTTACGGAAAAAGAAATGTGAATTCACTCTACAGTGATAGCCTAAGTGGATGCACTACATAAGAAAATCACTAAAGAATATTCCCCAAATTGTGTCATAAAAAACATCAATGTATCGCTTATAAACTAAGAAGATAGATAAAATGATTCGACTTTAGGCTTAAACGATTTGGAGATTCATCAACCATATTTGAACTACATATAATATATGTATTGTGTGTTTATTTGTCAACAAGTGGATATATATATGGAATTATATAATAGAATATCTTCTGCAATTTTATTAAAATCGGATCATTATCATTTAAACAATCATTAACATTTTTAATTAACACGATTAGTAAGTTTTATAAACTTTTACATTCTTGGTAAAAAACTGCATACTATGAAATTTGTGAATACTTATTCCATTAGTAAAGTAAATTCAATAGTTATTTCTCACCTCAATGTTCATATTCTATCAAAGATGTGAGTACATAGAAAATTGTAGAATCTTAACTGCAACTTGCTTATAAATTAAACATTATCATATCTGAAGAATTGAATTTAATGCTATGACATAATACTATACATATCGTATAATTTCTGCGAAAGTTTCGTATGTATGAAAAAGTCAATTTCAGATGAGAAGCTTCTTTTAAGTTGTCTAGCTTAAATGTATTTAAATATAACCCATAAAATAACTATGCAAGCAGGAAAGCGAATTATTAAATCGATCTGTACAAAGTGTATCGTTAAAAATAAAAAACAATTGTTGAAATAAACGATAATTTGACGACAATTTAGCCAAAATACAATTACATACGATAAAAAAAGAAACTCAATTTATTAAGTAACTTTATCGAATTAGTTTTTAATATTTAGAAGGAATGTGGGGCAAACGTTTTCTAACAATTCTGTATTAAAATCTCAATGAGTTACTATCGCAAAAAAGCGACTATTTATATATTATAGATTAATTTTTTTCATTGTTAGTTTTTTTTTTTTTTCTAAAAACCTGAAAATTCCAAGAGAAATTAAATTATAACCCATACTTTTTGCTGAGTCGAAACCGTAATTGAATTTTAATTTAAGGGAAACCCACATTTGACCACATTTTTATGGGGTTTTTTAAAGTTAAGTATTATTAATAATGCATTGACATTTTGATTTTATTTTATAAGTATGTTAAAAATATTTTGACTCATTTCACTGGAGAATACGGTAGGTAGGGAGTGACGTATGGTGGTCGTCAAAAATTCTCTCAACTGGGGTGTAGTATTTTTTTTATCGCTTTCAGCATGTTTTTTTTTCTGTTTTTTACTTTTTTTTTCATATTTTTCTTACAATATGTACTCCAAAGCAGATGAAACTTACATAAATAAAAAACTTGAGGGGGTCTCTGACTTTCTTATATTAAATAAGCTTTTAATCAATTAAATAAGCTTTTATCGTGATTTATTTATCTTAAATGTTGGTTAATTTTCTTAGCAATATAATAAATGCAAAATCATTTCATATTTCAAAATGATCGGTAAATCTCGTTCTGCGTAAGATGTCCAGCAAATATGAAAAATTTTATAAAGTGGAAAACGGGATTAAAATAAAAATTATCGTACACTAGGTACATAAGTTACCAGTGGAGTTTCGGCTTGTACTTATTTATAAAATGCAAAGGACTCGTGGTCGAAATTGTATATTCTTCGAGAGTTAGTTTAACTAACGATTTTTGAAATAAATCCCTAAATATACATACATGCTGCTTTATTCCTTCTTGTACTTGTATCTGTTTCATCATCTTTTGTACTTTGTAAATAAATGCACATATGTATGTGTTACATATTTGCATACATGGTTTTTGTAGATAACCGCCTAAAGTAAGCTCTACCGTTGTTGTTGTAGTTTTGGTCTCTTAGGCCACACCCAGAAATCAGACTGCAATACTTTGACGCTGTGGCTGCAGCAGCAGCAGCAGCGCCAGCGACTTTGCTGCAATTGCGCACGTTTGTCAAAATTGGCTTGATGGCAGTACCAACAAAAACCCAACCAGAGTCAGACGCAATATGGGTGTAATTATTATAAAATAAAAATCGAACTAAAATCGCTGCAGCAATTTACTCCAGTTTCCTGTATGGCGAAACGCTTGCCAACATACGAAAGGTATGTGCCTGTGTACATATACGAATATCCGCGATATACGACAAAAACGCAAAGTAGGAAGTCGCACTGTGTTGGTTTGTGAACATACAAAAGTACACCTCAAAAAGTTAAATATATTAGGCAAAGTATTTATTTAAATATTAACTGTTTATCCCATGAGCATGTGGAATTAAGCAACGAATGATATTTTATTTATATATTTCACTTAATTCTACAGTTGTACATTAAATCTGCGTAATTGTAATGCGCTTCTTGTGTCGCATCGCTTTCTTTGTGGTGTGTGTTCTAGCTAGATTGCAGCTAGACTGCCATCGACTTTGTTATCGATTGGCGGAACTTGTTTGCGATGTATCGTGACTGCCACAAGTATCTTAAGACACACAACAGTTTAAAGTGCTCTGCGATAGTTTCTATACCTATTAACAGGTTGAGTTTGACCTAGTTTAATTGTTTAGACTTCATACTTGCGAAAAATTAAAATTATATTTAAAATCTTAGTTTCCGAGCGAACATTTGTATAGTAAACAGCGAGGAACATACAGCTAAAATTGGAATGATTTAATTGCAAAAACACTCACGTTGTCCTGTTCTTTCTATGGCAGTTATAGCTCTGTATATAGGATACGCATAGTTGTCGGATTTTGATAAAATTTTAACTCTCAAATAAGTACCAAGGAAAACTCTGGTATAGCTAAATTGTCTTCAACATCTTAAAAAATAGCAAAAATTAAACGTTAGGTATTAATTTGTTGTCGGCTCATTCCGACGTATTTACACCCTGCAGCAATATGCAAAGTTGCTAAAAACTGAGGGACAGACGGACATTCAAGAGATAGACAGATAAGCAGACATGGACATGGCAAGTACGACTCAACTGTTGATGATGTTGGTTCTGAATATATTGTAGATACATACATATTCTCCTGTACACTACCAACTCCTAGCCGAATTAATTAGCACATATACCGATCCCAAGGGTATTAAAATGGATCATATGTAAAGTGCATCGCTTATGTAATGCCATTAAAGGGTATTTGCGAAATAAAGAAAATTTGAGTGATAAATTTGCAAACTTTAATTTGTATGTATAAACTCGGTTGCGAGGCGGCCTTGTATATTTATCTGAGGGCTGTGACTTAATAGATATATAAGTTAACTGTCTGCTAAATGAAATGTGTTGTTTTTTATTTTTATAAATACATATGTCCGTTTACTATGCATATGTTTGTACATCAGGCCGCAGTACATACATGCATAAATATGAAAGTATATAGTATGTGCATGTGTATGTGCACATGCCAAATTCAAATTCCAAAAGCAAACCCGTTGAACCCGTTGCAAACTCAATCTGTATCTGGGCGTTCGAGCTGAGATACATATTTTACTTTAGCGCAGAGCCAGCGTGCAAATGTCACGTTCGGATTTTTGCTTTTTGGCACTGTTTCCGACACACTGCACATGTGCAAAAACAAATTCAGTTGCTTATATACCAAATACATAGGCATCATGTATGGAATTCAATATTGTGTTCAAACCGTGGATTTCTATTAGCTGCATAGATGTTGTCATTCCCAAGAATAATGATAATAAATAACTGGCAAGGATTGCTTAACTGATCTCAAGTTATGGCACCTGTCGCACTAAGCCACTCAATACACAATAACTGGTCCTGCCTCCACTGAGGGCAGTTCACTTTTTCGACAAGCATTACTTATTGTTTGTCACAGAGTCTGCATAAGGTGAAGATCAATTAGTGCGTGTTTTGTCTATACATTTCTTTTTCATTATTGTTTATACTGTTAAGTTATACTTCTGTTGTTAAGTTGTTAAGTCGATACACTATCGTAAGTTTATTTAGTTGTTGTTAACCCTTTCGATATGATAGTGTTAAACAACGCAAAAGGAGCACTATTGTTTGAGAGAGCCAAGGGAAAGAGCGTAATAAATAATTAAAACATTAAAGGATTATCTCCACAATATTTTAATATTAGTACATCTTTTTGAATAGTTTGAACTCATGTACATATGCATAACAAATTAAACTACACTGGAACATAGGCAAAGGATATCCTACTGTCGAGTGCGTTCGACTGTTGCTCTTCCTTAAAATTGACAGGCGCGTAAACCCGGAACTGGGATAACAATTGATATAAAAAGGATGTTACAAACCAACAAAACAAAACATAAACTGGGATAACAATAAAAGGATGTTACGAACCAACAAAACAGTTGCGATTCCCAGAAAGTAGGATATCGAAATTTAAAGATAGATCTGTCCGAAAAACGGCTACTCCGGCAACACTGGTTTTTATATGTAGGCATACAATAGTGAAAAGTGAAAGAGGTTATTAATGCGACACAAGAGCATTAGATATCTTTATAATTATGTACATATATTACGCTCTTAGAAATTGCTCGATTTAATAGAAAACGAATTTCGCAAAATTATAATCTATATTATAATGATGAGATCAACAGATTTCGCGAACTTTTAGTCAATTTATGCGTGAAGTGGCCAATCGATGTAGGTCAAAAACGCGCAAATTTATATATTCCTTTTTGGTATAAGACGAAAATTTGCTTGCATAATACGATCGATGTATACATGTCTTCGAACAACATGCATACACACACACCTACACTCATGCATATAAACACATACATATATGTACGTATTTGTTTATATATTTATGTGAATTTTAAGTGTCTTTTTGGTTGGCAATTTAATTAGCATTGCAAACCGTTTGCGATTTTCTTGCAAAAATCAATCGCTATCTGCGCTTTTTGCCCCTGTCCCTGCCCCTGTTGCTGCCGTGCCGCCACTGAAGCAATACCCTTGTGCTTTTAATCTAGCTAATAAATTGCGTTAAGCAAACCCAGCGAATATTGCGAAATAGTAGTCCATAAACAGCAGCGCCAAGCAGCAGCAGCAACCGCAACAACCTTGATAACTGTCAGAGCAATGATAAACGCCACTCTTTATGACAATTTCATTTTGGCCACTTTATGATGCCAACTGTGTGACGGCAGTAGCGCATATCTAGATAACCTGCATGTCTGCATATAGTACAACAGTGCTGTCAGAAGCTTGGATCTGAAAAACGCCAGATGGGCTAAAAAAAGGACAAAAAGGCCAAAAATATAAAAATAAAAAAGGACAGACTAATTTTTTAAACATAAATACGTTCAATTTATATTTTTCGGTGCTCAACTGTTAAAAAATTATAGAAATAGCTCAAACATAAAATGCGGCAAAAATAAAACAAGACAAACTTCAAATTTTATATATTGTTATTTGTCGCCAAAATGGTTGACGCACAATTCGTTCAGGTACCCAACAGAATCAGTGGCGGATCTAGGGGGGGAAGGGGGCTATGGCGGCTGTAGCCCCCCCCATAAGCCAAGGAAAAAAAAATCGCGATATATCGTAACGAGCTGTTGCTTACCAACACAAGTGAGTAGAGCTGGATTTAGACAAAATAAAAAAAAATTAAAAACAAAGAAATTCGATTATACGTAACTCGCGAAAATTTAAAATTCGCGATACTTTTTGAACACACCTAGTACATGGACATCAGAAAATTTTTGCGAAAGCCCCCCCCCCATAGCAAATCCTAGATCCGCCACTGAACAGAATTTGTGGCAGCGTGCTGAGCATCAAACATTCCAAGTGCAGCTTCCTCACTACATACTACTTACTTACTTCCATTATAAATTGATAGCAATTTGGATGATTTTGTAACAATTTAAAGTGAATCAAAAAAGAATAGAAAAAGGACAAACCAAAAAATAAAAAAAAAACAGTTTTCCGAATAGAGGCTGTTTTAAATTTTTTTCCTGCTGACGCTGTTAAAATCCGGACAGATCTATCCCGAAAAAGGCTAAGTTGGCAACACTGGCACACATCACGAAGGCTCCAGGCTAACTAACTTTGGCCCTAGACAGTATTGCTAGGTCGCTTGCCTGCAAATTTGATTGCAAATTCACAGTAAACAAAGCTCATTTCATCTATTGAAGTTGCGCATAATTAAATGCAGATTTCTCCAGCAGGAGCATCTGTTTGCACAACACAATCGAGTTATGCGGCAGCTGTTTGTGTCAAAGTAAGTTCTGGGTAACATTAATAATTTGGGTCAAGCATAATGCTGTGCAGCGGCCAGAAATGAAAACGGCCTGCAGTGCGAGAGTGTATGCCACGAACTAGTTAACGTGCAGCCAAAGTTGTACATTACATAGATACTCGTCTATATAAAAGTATTCGGACTTGGCCACAGACAGACGCGAGTGTGCTACTATGTAGTCAAAATGGAACACAAAACTCGTTGGGGCAAAAAGCGACAGCGAAGGAAACAGCGACAACAACTGCGTCTGCAACTGCGGCAACCAACCAAATAGTCTCCGTATTGGCCAAAACTTTGTTGCAAATGAACTCGACTATAAAGTCGGCCACGAGTTGGCCATTTAGAGGCATTCCTAAGCAACCTAAGTCGAGATCCGACTAGCTCTAATCACAATTTTGTCCACAATGCGGCCAATTCTTGCTGCGGTTGTTGTCGGTGCAGGGTTGGGGGTACGCAATGCAAATACCATTGCAATGGTTATTAGTTATTTAATAATATAATATTGTAGTTAACATAATTTATTCATCACAGTTAAGTTTTAAAATGTACAAGTGTTATATAACGATTTGTGTAGATTTCTCTAGGGAACACAGACAGATGTGCGATCATAGTCGACGCGAAATCAACCCGCATGACTAATTTTCTTCGGGAAGCCACACAAAAGAACCACAAGACGTTTCATTTTATCTGCATTTTGATTATGATTTGCTCGTTGCAGCTCGACTGCTCAGAGTGAGACAATTAATTCGCCTTTTACCTATGTACATACATACAAACATAACATACATACATTCGCATTTATGTCGTTTGACATTCTTTTGTTTGCGTGGCTTTTATGCTTTAGTTATAAACAGAAAGCATCTATCGACCACAGTCTGTCACTTTCGCAATGATTGACACACATAAATATACATATTGAATATGTTTTTTTTAAACAAAAATTTCCCGAAGCTTCATAGTGCATTATATATTCGATCCTTAGTTTATTGCATTATCATTATAATTATTCAATGATAGTTGACATTCTCAGTCTTTGAGTTTTTGTTGCCAATTTGAAATGTGTTAAAAGAAAGTTTTAAGGTTCTGATCTATTAGACTGGGTATCCCAAAGTCGTGGCCAGTTTCTTTTTGTTTTAATGAATACAACACTTAGAATTCCGGTGCGAAGACAATTGTCTTTTTCATAATATTCACATAATTAACATAAAAGAGGCCAAGTCATCTAATGCTTTGAATGAATGAGCTTCTTTATGCACTGTAGGTACATATATGTATGGGTATAGTATGTTTGTAGGTCTGTGACAATTGTGCAATTGACCAATTATAGCACTTTTACAATAATTTGTGAGAGAATTACTGTTCCAATTGAATTGCCGACATGGTGAATATGTTACCTCTTTAATCTTAATTACAAAATAGTAAACCTTACTGAGTTTACTCAGGAAGTATATATTTGTTCCGACTGTTAATATGGTCGAACATTTTATACACATATATAACATTAATATAAAAGAACTTTAATATAAACTTATGTTTAACATAATACACTAACACAGTAATTGATCTAACTAATTTTTTAATTTATTCGTATTTAAGTTCTTGGGTTTTGCTGTGCAAAAGCTTAACAGATATCAAAGGTCAGCAAATGCATAACTTTTGGTTAATTGATTAACATAAAAGCAAATGGGTGTGCCAGATATTATGAAATAAAAAAGCAAACATGCAATACAAGTAATTTATAATTAAAGCTCTGCTTATAATCTAAAACTCGAAATATATATGTATCAGAAAAACACATCACAGGTATGGGAAATAAGAAAGAATGTTACCTTCAGCATGGCAAATGCTTGAACGTTCCTACAATATAATGATGTGATCTTATAAAATTAAAATAGTACACATTAATAGAGGTACAACTTAAATTAGAAGATTTTGCTTGTGATATCTTAAAAAGCAATGCAGATTTTTATACAACTATACTAACGGATAATCATTTGTATGCCAGCAACTTATGCTACCTTTATTTGTTTGCTTTAGTGTAAGTACGTCACACTGATTTCATGAGTCCATGATGCAATAAATAAATAAATGCATCAAGCCCTAGACATCGACAAGATCAGCAACAAAGTATGATGAATAAGGTCTCATCGGTACCCGAAGCTCTCTCGTTTGGGCCCCTTATTGTGAGTGCTCACTCATTCATTCCCAATGACTTTCACTCGCACTCACAGCTTGCAGCACAATGAGGCTTCGCTTTTGCGGACGAGGCCACGTTCAATCCATGTTCCTTTGATCCATGAATAATCAGTATTATATAAAATCCTTAATATACTCTTATATATGTATATTATTCACCTTGAAAACAACATTTCGGTTTCATTCTCTTCTTTTTTTGTTTAAGTATTAGTACATATTCTTCTTTAGCTAAGCAATTTTGTATATACATATACATGCTCTCAATTATTTATACCCGAATTTGGCGACAAATTCGCGGATTAATTCGATCAGCATTCCATTGAAATTCATGCAAATTCACGCATAAGCGTATTTTGATAAGTACATTAACAATGTATAAAGTATGAAATAACCGTTAAAAGCAACTGTTAAAAGCTACCTAACGGGTTTTCGAATACCAATTCTCACACACACACACAAGACACTAAGGCAGGTGAGAACCAAACCAAATCGGTACAGGCCTTGTCAGTTTTAAATATACTTCCAATGGGCTAACAATTTGTTATTATTAAAGTCATAACGCACTTTTAAGCTTGCTCAAGTATAGATAATCTCTATTTTTTTCTTGATTTAGATCATTTATTGTTCATTGTCAAACAATCATAAAATCTTTGCATTAGTTGAATAATCCGTTTGTAATATAGGAATTTTATTTGATAAAAACGTGCCACTATCATATCATCTAGGGTACACAGCATATATAACGGCATCCCCTTTTAACAATTTTTCTGTGAAGTCGTTTTGTACTGACAACGTCTCATATTGCAAAATATAAGCAATACTACAAGTTGTTCAGTACTTGTCATACCCTGTAGCTATTGCTCATGAGAATGGATTTTTATTTGAATCTTTACATACTACATTTAACACAAGTTTATTATGTGGGTGCAATAAAATATGCATACATGTATTATTTTTTTATAGATTAGCTACATGCATACAGAAAATGTTTTTTAAAACTTGTGAAATTAAGTAGGGAAAAATTTTTTTTTTTTTTATATATTTCACTTGATTCTGCAGTTGTACATTTAATCTAAGTAATTGTATCGCTTTCTTGGTGTTGGTGTGTTGCAGCTGGTCAGTCATCGGCTTAGTTATTGATTGGCGGAACTTGTCATAAACTCTATGCAGGGTATGTTTGTAACTGACGGCGAGTCAATTTGTTTTGACTTTTTATCTGGAGCAAGATATCGTCATTGCTGCGTAAAGTTTTCTCATTTCATTATACCCTTCGACCATTGAAAATGGTCAAAAAGGGTATACTAACTTTGTGCAAATGTATGTAACAGGCAGAAGGAGGCGTGGGAGACCCCATAAAGTATATATATTCTTGCTCAGGATCACAAGCCGAGTCGATTGAGCCATGTCTGTCTGTCTGTCTATCTGTCCGTCTGTCCGTCTGTCTGTCTGTGTGAACGCACAGATCTCAGTTATTATAAAAGCTAGAGTTACCAAATTTGGCAGGAAGACTCCTGTGTACTATAAGCAGATCAAGTTTATTTCAAATGTTAGGTGCCACGCCCACCGCCCCCACAAATTAATAATTTAATTTTTGAACTCAATTTGTAAGCGCTGTATAAAAGATACAACTTTCTAACTTATACTAACATATAGTAACCTGAATAAAATATCTACGTAGTCTCCAAGTTACAATCCGATCGGACAATAATCACAGAAGTTATTTAAGAAAGTATGAGCATAAAACCAAGTGCTTCTGTCAGCTAACAAGGGAGGCGGGCGACCGCGAAGCCGAAAGCGCGAGCGCCATCTGTAGGGATTAATTTCAAAGCATGTGCATATGCATATGTGTTTGAATTTAACAAATTAAACTACACGGGAACATAGGTCGAAGGGTATCCCACTGTCGCGTTTTGCGCGACTGTTGCTTTTCTTACTGGTTTTTTGTTAACATTGTGGTATTTCCTTCCACTTCCCATAATGCACATTAAGTATGTCAGATGTACATATGTATGTATGCATGAGAGAAAGGCAAAAGGAAAGAAAGACACATACAGCATACATATGTATGTATGTATGTTTATATACAGATACAGAGCACAAACATGTTAGTTAGTCTGTATGCATGCTAACCATAAAAACAATTTATGATATTTAACAAAAATCATTAGCTACAGTCGAGTGCATATGACTGAAGAATACCCATGATTCAGTTTTAAAATGTATTTCTCATATTTATGTAAGCATTTAAATGGTTAGGCCAAGAATATATTTAATAATATGTGTGTTATGTGAATATAGATACAGATAGATGTGGGAAGTGTGTGTATGTCTTGAGTTAGTACACAGCAGCAAGTGGCGGCAGTTTTAAGTAACTACCACATGAAGTATTTGAACTGTGATAGCGAATTATGGAATGTGAATTGGTAGATATTCACAAGCGAGTTTAAACCAGTTTAACAGTTTATGTGCAGCATAGTCACATAAGGAGAGGAATATGTGTCTAGACTTTAGACTCTAGACACACCATACACACTAATTGCAACGGGTTTGCTCTTACTAATTTACTAGACTAATGAGTACGTGAAGTATAAATACGAGTGTATGTGTGTGAGCGTTCTATGCATGCGAAATAAAACTGAGGCTGCTGCGTGTGTACCTGCTGCAAGTCTGCGAAGCCTGTAATTGAAACACAACAACAACAACAACAGTCGCGGCGAACGAAAGTGCTTCTGGCTGCGCTGGTGGCAAGTGGGACAGCTGTCATCTTAGAGACTCGCTTTTTGCCAGCCTGATGCAGTTGGAGACCAGACTAGACGGTACAGCAAGACTTACATATAACCAAAATGAATATAGTATAGTATGTGGGTATGCTAGAGAAGCCTAACTGGGCTAACTAGGGCACACACAGCAGCACTGAACCAATTCACAACTCGCCAGCAGCGTGTCTCAGCCAAGTGCTTCCTGCTCTCGATCTCAATTCGATAACACACACAAACACACATCTATGTATGTATGTATGTACACGGCTTGCACAAACAACACATGCGGGAACACATACAGTGGACCCAAATTCGATTTTGATGCATTCAGTTTTTGCTGCCTTTCGTTGCAAAACTGTTACACAGCTTTCGTTGAGCTTTTCAACTCAAGTGTCAATTAAAAGATATATCAAATAGTGTGCGAGTTGTTTTTTTATATGCCGCTGTTTAAGCCGCACGTCCACACATTTCATTTGACCGGTTGTGGTCAGAACCGTAAATACGTGACGCTTTGGTTTTTAAATCGTTTTTACAAAGTACATAAGTATTTCAAACAAATTTCGTAACAAACTTCAGTTACTTCTGTGCGTCAGATTTCTATTTGTTTTCGTAGTTTTGATCCAAAAATTCATAGATCATTGATATTTCTATACTATTTTGAATAAGGTTTGGCACAACTCGATGAGGTCTATTGAATTTTCGCAAATTTTGTTGTCTAAAAACCAGTTTTATCTCATACCTTTTGGACTGTGCCCGTTCGTCAGTTAAAATTTGAAATACTGTCAAAACTCATACGCTCGTTTGCAGCTTAGGAGCCCGGCGCTAACCAGGCCGAATGGCATTCCTGCAAACCTGAACATACTTAGTAGCTCTTAATCGAACGTGGCACTTAGACAATCGTTAATTAGTAGCAATCGAGCACTCAGCAACGCCATTAAATAAACTTCTGCGGATCCACATTGAAGCCTGTTCGGCACGCAATTAAATTGCCTTTAGCAAATTGGCAACTTACCAAATTTTCTTTCCATATCTAACTATACCTTTCGATTGAGCAAAGAATTACAGTCTTAACTTTCGCCATATGTTCATATATAATATGTAAATGTACTATATAATAATGAACGTATCCTCACACTGGAGCTGGAAAGAACATCGACGATGTAAATTGATGTATATATATTTTTTAAAACATCGACGTTGTTAAACATCGATGTTCGAAGTTGAACTGAGAATTTTATATAGGAAATCAGGACTTTTCGAAGGCTATATCTTCTAAACTAAGTCGAGAACAAAAAATTATTACTTAAACTTTAAGGCTTATCTCGTCGAGATTTATAAGGATCAATCGTCAGATCTTGGCGCCTCGGAAACTGCAACCTCCCCTTTTGATTTATTAATTTTATATATAACTTAACAGCTTGCGCTCTGAGAATCTTCGATATATCGATACATCGATATATTTCCAGCTCTACCTCACACTCGTTATTGAAGTTGTAGAAAGTTAAGTTAACGTTTACTAATTAATTTATCGATAGTTTCTGTGAGCAACATAGCAACACTAAGCATCAAACATATTTTAGTATTTTTTAATAATTTAAGAAATTAAAGAAGAGTTGAGTTAAAAAATGTTAGTGTGGTAACATGCTTCGAACACTTGTTTTTAAATTGAACGAAGGGTATTTCACTGTCGGGTGCAGTCGGATGTAACTTTTGTTACTTGTTTTCGTTTGTTAAGTCAATTTTCAGTTACTAATTTTAGTTATTTGAATTTGATCAACAACAAAAGAGACCCGCTTTGCTTTTCGTGCCCACAACAGCGTATTCAAAATTGTCCAAATTATAATGAGCTCAAACTTTGTTCGGTAATTTAACTGTGTGCATAGCTTTTGAATGTAAAATAATTGCAAGAAACGCTGGCAAAATAATTTCAAAACTATAATAAAAATATATTTCAAGGAAGGAGGCAGAAACGAGTTTCATAAAAGATTACCAAACCAGGAAAGGTTTTAGGAATTATTTGGATCGATTATTTTAAAGACAATACTATATAAAAAACATATTAAGACCGTTAAAATGTTTATGAATATATAGATTTAGAAACAATTAGGTGACAATTTGGATACATCATTTTAAATTTGGATTTTATAATTTTTACAGCTATCAGTTACCGAAACTAAAATATACCGTACATTTTGTTTTTCGTAATCATAAATTCTACTATTCGTCAAAGAAAGGCATACAGAAAATTTTATACCCTTGTCGACTTTGACTCCAGTTTACACCGAGATTAACGGATTATATTTAATAAAACAGGGTTTTTTTTAGCATTTTTCATATGATCGTTAAGAGCAAAGTTAATACACCATTCTAAGGCCATGGCTTATAATTTTGACTATTTTCAATGGTCGAAAGGTATCATAATTAAAAAACGTCTTAAATGGTGAAAGGCAAGTCAAATAGGCGGGATATATGTATATTTATGTTGTATGTACAAGGTATTTTGCAGCAAATGCTGTCGAAAAAACGAAATCTGAAACTTTCTTATCCATGTGCATGTCAATGCTATTGGCAAACCCAAAAAGATCTTTCATTTCCCTTTCACTCATGTGGCTTAGTAATGCGAATATTGCCAGCAAAAATGAGTTAGGCAAGTTCACTTGCAAGTCAACTAAACAATGAACTATTCGGACAGAAGGGATGTAAATAGGAATACATATAAATACATTTTACACTTGCAATTAATGAATGAAATAAAAGTAAAACTGAGATTAAGTGGAAAAAGCATCTGAAATTGTGAAATCTGTTGACTTAAGCAGCTCGATGGTGGTGGAAAGAGCGGGGTAGCCAGCAAGCCGAGCAGCAACATCAACGTCGGCAAGAAAATGAAATTAAGTGCTTATAAAAAGGCAACGCAATGAGACCGTAACGATTTCCCCTTCATTCGACGCAGCTGTCGTAGATCGTCGTGTTCATCGACAGAGGCATGCCTTGCTTGGACAGGTCACGTTAGTTCACTTCTTGCACTTGGAAAACTTAAGCTATCTAGGAGTCTTTTAATCAATCTAAGGTATTAATAGTTTAAATAGTATTAATATAAGCTAAAATTAAGGTAACTATCGACAAGAAACAGGCAAGCGATATATTGTCATCGACTATGCACGTTGGAGGAAGTGCGATCACTCTCTCGAGAAAGCGCCAGATGAATGGATGATTTTAAATAAAGAATATATAAGTTTTACAAAGGAGAAATAAAACTCTCATGACTGGACACTTTAGTAAGCGGCTGATAGTCCCAGAGTCTTAGATATTTTCTAGCATTGGATAAACATTTAACAATTATATTTTGGGGACATCATCATCATTTGACATCATCAACAAATTAAAGCTAGAAGTTAAATCGAATCTCGAATCGATTAATCGATGTTTTTAATTTTCTCCGATGCATCGATTTAATTTTTGAGAATTGCTTTAATCGAAAATTTGAAAATAGTACTAAATTAGTACAACTAACTTAGTAAACGTGTCTAGTGGTGATATAAAATTTTAGTTTTTTATGTATAGCGCGACGGATAAGCATTTGTTTTTGAAGAATTTTGAGGTCTCCATTATATTGTATATTTTTTTCATTAATTTCAAGCCAAAAAACCTGTTTTTTATATTTCAAATTTTCGATTTAAATCGATTTTTTCCTTGAATATTTGAAAATAAATGTACCTCTACAACAAATAGTTTGAATAATACACAAAATATGTTAAAAAAGTTGTCCGCCCAAAAGAGGTCTCAGTTAAGGGAGTTTTCACTGTCAAAGGAATTGACAATATGAATATATCTGAACTTAACCCAAACCCCAAGTGTACACAAATGATCGACTTTGATGAGATTTAGATTCACTGATGAACAATGAAAATGAACGGAATCGAAACTTATTACTCAAAAGTCTGTTTACATGGTAGTATATGAATATGTATGCATATCAAATTGAACAAGATCTCGTGGGTAAATGTAAATGCATGCGGAATGTCAATGTGAGGCGCCGTCAAATGTATTCAGATGCTTCCAATGTTTGGGGCTTTTTCTCAGAGGCGAAATCAACTGTTGCATGCAATAGCTGCTGCCGTTAATTTCATTGTTTTTATTTTTTCTTTTGTTTTTGTATAGCTGTTGCACGTTGTACGGTACATTGCGGCGGCAGTTTCAGTTTCGGTCTTGTCGCCACTGTCTCTCTTTTCGGCTAATTGCCGGACCATGCGTCGACGTCGCCATTGTTTTTCTGCATGTGTTTCATTTTCCCTTTTATTGCATTATTATTACTTTTTGCTTTGGATATTTCGGTGCAATTTTGTGCACGTGAATGGAACGCCGCACGCCGCGTCGTGCACACTGGGCTGAATCGGCAGATATCAGATATCGAAAATCCAATTCGCAAGTGCTGTAGAATTGCAATTGCTGTCAATCCAAACGTTCAGCAATATTGCATAACAGAAGTCAAGCTCATCTGCAAATCTTGAAGAATCACAAAACAAATTCTCATAAACCTTTAATGTACATTCTCTACTATATTTTGACATACAGTACAAATAATGTTTTACTTCACAGAAGACTGCACATGCATATATATACATACATATAACAATAAACAAAACTGAACACAACATTTTCTTATACTATTTAAATATACGGACCAGGTTCAAAGACAAAATTGTCTCGCTAATTTTGATTTTTTATACATTTCATATACAGAGTATCTATTTAAAATACATTTATTTCAAATAAAAATTTGCCTCGACAAAATGTTCCACTTATGTTGCGATTTAGCCCACAGTGCCGTGGCACGGTACACTGCAGCTCCCAATTGCATACGGACAGAAAACAGCAGACAGTGAACCAGCCGAGAGCCGAAAACAATGAGTTGCATTTGTGTATGCGGAAGACAAACAGTCATATTCCTTAAGGTATTTGGTCACTAAGTGAAAGGTATTCCCCTCCATACCTACACAAACACACACACTCACATGTGCAAATAATCGAACATCTGCAAAGACTTGCATTTTCGTGTGTAGCTAATTTATTTTGCTATTTGCTTATTTGCGCACTTTTACTTTAATTAACCTGCTGCTGACAAGCGCATTGAGCTAAGTTTGAATGCAAAAACTGTTATACTGCAGCAGCAGTGCTAACCAACACTGATAGTTATCGATAGGAACATTTGTAACAAACAATAAGCACGATCTCTCTCTCTCTCTCTCTCACTCTCTCTCTCTTATTAACCAATGAAGGCATTGAATTCAAAAAGTATTTATTTGAAGTTTAATATAAATATAGAATATTGCAAAAGCGAAAATACAAATAGTGTATTGTCAAAGAGAGTGATTAATGTTCAAATATTATCTTACGGTGACTGTAACTGGTGACTATGAAACTCTTTCTAAAACAGAACACTCACGTGAATCACACAGCGATGCTTGCATGCAGCTCATGGCCCTGAACTTGAATCGTTGAAATGTATTTTACAAACACAAAACACGTACAAACAAGCACATCTTATACATAATTACAAACATACATATGTATGTTTGTCCAGCTGTAGGTTTGAATATAAAAGGAAAAGAAATAGTAACAATGAAAAGAGACAGATACATTGGGTTCGTATTAACAAAGCCAGACAAGCGACACCAAGAGAGTTCGTAATCTGGTTACGAGAAACTCATTCATATAATCATCATGAATGAACGAATATTATGAATAGTGAATTTTCAAATCCTAGTTTAAAGCTAATATATGCACGTCTATCATCATTCATCCTTAATAATAGAAAGCCACGGGTCAAGTCTTACTTTATGGTGAGCAAGCCTCTTACGCATTCTCCCCATTTACATCATGTTTATTTGGGAGTATAAAAGATTGATGAAAGCACAAAGGCAGAGACTGGCATTGTTCGTTGTCTAAGTCTTTCGTTATGTTGGCATCTTTTAAACTAAAGAGTATATGATGTTAAGTTATTTACTGTTAAAAGTATTTCATAACTGAACAATTGTTGATTTTGATTAGTTTTATTAGCCGTTCTTTCTATCATTCTCTCTTAAATCCGCGTATCTTTAGTCTTTTAAAAGTAGTGAAAGTCTTTTCGAAAGTCAATTAACATTGTTAACCAAAATTCTTTAAAAACTGCCCCATGGCCATTAAAAGGTTGTGATGTTTGTATGTATTTTTCAACTGTTTCAACTAATTCGAAAGGCGGACGAAATATTTCACATTTCGATCAACCTAACCACACCCTTCAGTTTTCGTACTAGTTGTGTTTTACGGGGCACCATCGAGGTCGCTCAATTATGAGTAGACATACTTTGAAAAATCCTCCAGAGTATAAAAAGCATTCAATCAGCTGTGGTTGTCGTTCAAACCAAACAGAAGGTCGTGGCTTTCAATTACCCTACTTATGAAAGCAAGACATCAGCCTTATTACTTATATAGCCCCTTCTAATCGTAATGGCAGGCGCACACTTTACAATTTGTCATATCTACTCGATCGAATTGTAATAAGCTCTACGTATTTATATTTATATTTACATACCTTAACATTACTTGTAACTTAAAAGAGATGATAATATACATACATAGTACTCGTATGCATCGCATACATATCTATGCATACGAGTATACCAAAGGGGAACGAACGTACCTTATGATTATGTTATAAAATAATTGGTTATAGTCAGTGCCATGACACAACATGACAACAAAAAGAGCGGCAACCACATCATAGAAACGAAAGAAATTGCTTTTACATATTGCAGATATTGTACTTCATATGGTCATAATATGTACCATATAACATTTCGTTACGAAAGCGGAAAGTTGAAAGGGTTTGGTAAGGTTAATCCGCTGAGCTGAAAACAAAACAGACAGCATTGACAACAACAAGTCGCCCACTCTTGAAGTCAGACGATGCTTGCAGCTAACTACGACAAAACCACAAGCAATTCCCATAAGAAAAGCGCAAAGATACTAATAATTTGGTTCGCATATAGGTTCCATCAACCCATTATGTTCCTGAGATCAATTCTTAGATTGATAATATGGATCGTATGAATGTGATGCTTTAAAAACTTGAAGTGTCCCTCAAACCCGACAAATAAGCAACGAACTCTACAGTTAAGACTGCCCTATATAAGAGATAGCCTGTCTAAATTGAACAGTGTGTAACAGAGCCTATCAAAGAGTAGGCAACACTGCTCGGAACTATGTGGAAAACGTTAACATGGATTACTTGATATATATAGTAATTTAATGAAATGGAAAATTATATATGTTCTTGGATATTGTAAAGATTCAATTGGTACAGATAGAATACGTTATTTCGGAAAACAGTTCTCGGACGGACAGACGACAAAAGCCAGTTGTTGATAATCACAAATAAATGTATATAACATATAACTTACTTTATGTACTTTATGGGATCGGGGCTGTCCCTTTTGTGTAACCAAAATTATACCCACTAAATGAATATTAGATTAACTATAAAAAACACTGTGGGACCCCCACCAAGTATTGCATTAGGGCCTCCGAGCAGGGCCGTAGCGATGGACTCTTGGAACATGTGCAAAACTTGATAAAACATTTGACATGTTAAATATTTTGAATATAATATAAGCTAAAGATAAGGTAACACTGTAACTATCGATAAGAAACGAGCACGGATGTGAATGAATTAAAATAAAGAATATATATGTTTTACAGACAAAATGAAGTAACCTAACACTAATTTCATCTCGTTTCCTTCTATATTTTATATTGAGAGAGAGAATTCTATACTATATCTCGGGCCCATTTAATGTGGATCACAATTCATATGGTTGTTATTTAGTTGAATCACTCAAAGCTACTGACCTCGCCTTCTTCTGATTGTTCCCTTTTCAATGTTCCACCTAAATACACAAAGTACGAAGTTGAATAAGGTTTCTTCATCGACCGAAGTGAAAGTGAAGAGCGAAGCAAGAAGCTGAATGGACAAGAAGTCAAATCATTGCGACCTTCTTGATTGCAGTGTAAACTACTGACAAGGGGATAAATGCATGAAATAATATTAACAATAATGGTAACAGTGGAGTAGTCGGAGTACAGTGGGAACTGTACAAGTAATAGTAGCAGTAATACTTACAGTAACTGTGAAAATGGCTATACTTTGTACTACGGCAACAACAACAACAGACACAAGACAAGAAAACAACAAAAACGAGTTAATAAGCAACACTATCGCCGGCCATTGTGCAACAGCCTGGCATTACGAAGACAATTAAATTACAACCGCACCGCAACCTACCTACCTAGCTAGCTAGCTAGCTAGTATGCCGTCAATTGGCTGGAACGTGAACGCATTTCACATGAAACACGAAAGTCAAGTGACCATAACCCCAACATCCAGTTTCTGCAGACCTCTGCAGCACAATTCAATCAGACTTCGGCTTAGCGACTAAATTCGCCAAGCGAAACTGTGATCTACCCCTGAACTAGCCGTCTCTTAAGCAAACAACTAAGCCTAATGAATACTTAAACCCTGCACCAGATATACTCACAGTTTCGGGGAGGGGCACATTAAAATTGGTTGGATTATCTGAATCACTTTCACTTCACTTCACCGGCAGACAAATCTATTAAGATCTATGAATAAACGAATAAACGTTCCCCAGCTTGTTTGTACTGAAATCCGGCTTGAGAGCTATGTAGGCAACATTTGTATACCTTCGCATACAATCTTTTGTATCTTTATAGACGTAGATACATTGTACATATGTATCTTTACAATGTAAATTATTAACAGATAAAGCGAAACATCGGAACAGGCAACAAGCCTTCAATATGTATAGTACATAGTATGTAGCTGAGGTTTATATCAAATCAGCGTAACGTATCCACTGTATTGGCTGCGAAGGCGAAGAAAACAAGATGGGAAATTGACACACGCAGCACTTTCCTCACTCAGATAAAGCCGAAAAGTGAAATAATGACACAACGCTAAAAATGAGCAACAATTAATGTTAATGTGACCAAATTAGAGCGTCTGCAGTGTGCAAAAACCATAATTGTTAATTTAAAATAAACAATTATTAATACTAATGCAGGTGCATACGTGTTCGCATCCATACACATTCAGCGATGCATAAAAGACGTAACTGAGCTCGACCATAAGCCCAAGCTGAGTGGGCTGACTAGCGAGCAAAACCAAAACCAAATGCATTTTATGTGGCTGCTTACCAAACATTCAACATCCAACATCAAATATGAACTGTGAAGTGTAGAATCTATGTATATGAATGCAACAGATGCAACCTACATACGCACACACCATGTATTGTACATACACCATACATGGGCACACCAGATACGCACTCGTGCAGTATCATTGTGGTCAGGAGTATGGAGCCTCAAACAATGTGGTAGCTTCTGCTAAGGCTCTAATTAAGGAGCACGTTGCAACCACCATCGACGACTTGGTTGTGCGCAATTTCTCGAAGTCGGAGTCGGCGTCGAGCTAATTTATTTATTGCCCCATTGCCTGAACAAGTTGTTTTAGTGTCGCTAATTATCCAACAGTTGAGTTGAGTTTTCGGTTTCGTTGTGAAAGTACGGCAAAAATCAGATCGACACACCGGCCCGGCCAGCCACGATGGCGACTAAGTGCGCTTGTATATATACACACACACCTTATTATCTATGTATTTATCTGTGTGTGTATGTATGTGCTTGCTTGCTGCATGCACTGCATTTGTCTCTTGCTTACCTGCCACATCAGCACAGCTGAAACAGCAAATCGTTAATCAATTCAGGCAGCTTGCCAGTATCCACGAGTGCATAAATAGAGATCGTTAATGCCACAAACTCGAACACACACTCACACTTGCATTGTGCATGTATACAACATATATATAGACAAACGAGCTCTTGGCTTATCGCTCGCTCATTATGCCCTAGTACTTTTCGCATTTTTTGCCTATTCGCCAACGCAGTGCACAATAAAAACTCTCTCCCCCCATAAATAGTACTTGATGTACATACGTGCATTGTTCAAATTAGAATACAACAATTTGCATAGGCAAATTTCCCCTCTCTCTAATTCTTCTCTTTTATTTACGCGAATCTTCTCTTTTATGGTTCAAGGTACTAACAAATCTCGATGTATGTATGTATGTTAACAAGAGTCAAATACCTTACAAGAGCCGATCTGACAGGGAACTTTTCTTTTGCAGTACCTTGAGTTACATTATTTTTAATTATATTTAGAGAGAATTTCCGATAGTTTGAATTTAGTGCCAAATGCAGAGTGAGTGAGTTTATTTTATAGTGTTACTTTATTGTTTGATGACAATGGTTTATATTTTATAATGACAATTGTTTACCTCTAGTTGTATATACATATATATAGTGTAGCATTGTATCTATATTATTGTATTTATATTATATTCGAATAAGCCTTATCGCAGTTAACGATTAATCGATGTTAGAAGATAAGTTAAGAATTTTCGATAGTTCTTATATTTTGGAATCATCGTGTAATTCGAGCAATAGAACAATTGTTAAGGTAATCGTTATTGAAGATCGGAATACATTAATAGAAGCGCTTGTGAAATTGGACGACACGCATTAAAAGAAAGATAATTTAAAATGGAAATAAAGCTAGTGAACAATTGAAAATTAAAAATAAGAATTTCGTGCAACATTAGCACGATTGAAAAACCATTCTACTCAAAGTCCGTTCTTTTTGTTTCGGCCGTTAATTAGCGTTGCCACTGAGTGTTACTCTCATGCTCTCTGTTTTCTCATTCGCTTTAGTTCCCTGATCTGGTTCTTTTCTCACATAAATATATATTATCTGACACATACATATATACAGTATGTCAAGCACTTAGACATATGTACATAACATTAACATGTAGATACATATGTGTAAAGAATTACTTGACTCACTGTATATATGTATACCATACCACATACATATGTATGTACATTGTGGGTTGTTGAGCTTTACTCCACGCAATATCATTTACGAATTGCTAATGCTTTTTTTCATTGTATCAAAAATGAGTATAAAACTGCAACATTAAAGTAATTTAACGTATGTACATAATTGGAAATATGAAATAAGAACATGTAAGCCGTACCCGACTGTAAAAATGCTTATTGTCCGATCGAAGGAGGGATAGATAGTACATTTAGATAGCTATGTATGTATGTACATATATAGTATACAAAAACCTTCAGGATTCATTTGGCGTCTCTAGCTCTATTTTAAACACAAAGTTGGTACACCCTCTCATAATCATTTTCAATGGAAAAGGCCTGTCTCCATATGAACTGAATTTACTGGCCTAAATGTTGTACATTATTCCGGCACCCTAAATAACTTTTTTGAGTTCAATCAATAAAGATTATTGATATTTTTGTTACAATATTTATTGTATTACGTGCTGGAAATTGCTGGAAAATAGTTCGCTAACTAAAATTTAGTCAGCCGACTTTGATTATGTATGGATTTTGTCTAAAATTTATTTGTAGTTTATCTGTAGGCCTGAAGGCTATAAAAAGTAGACTGCGTATTGAGGCTTATTGAATGTTAGTTCTAAATGTGATAGTTTGGTCAGTTGTTCATGTTGTGTTGTCAGAATAGATGTTTGTATGTACATACATACGTATATAACATACATACGTATCTCCATTCTTTATTGGGGAGTATATGCTTCCTTGAGTAGGTAACAGCTTATGAATAACATGCACATACATATATGTTCATATGTGTGTATAACCAATTTGTAAAAACCTATTATACCCTCTTTCCTGCATCCATATCAATGCATTGTGCTTGTATTGTACTTGTGTAGCTACAAATTAAATGCATACATATGTACATGTTTTGTATGTTTATGTAAGTAAATATGTTCATAACGTACTCGTGCATGTGTGTGTGAATGTATTGAAAAGTAAAAATCAATTCAATCAAGGCCGGCACAGCATACATTTGAAAACGAATTCCAATGTTTCCAAAGAATCTGACTGGAGTGTGTGTGATACGGTTTTAATTATCGAAGCAGCATGCAGTGCTCTAACACTCCTAAAATGTAATTAATTTGAATATTTTCAATATAGCCATTGTTGAAATAATAGACATGATGCAGTTATACGAGGGTCGTTTGATAAGTCCGTGACTTTTTGTATTTGCCGCGCACCTGCTCTAAATACAACACTGCTCCTGTCAGCAGTTATCGATTAACAGCTGACTGTAAAATTTTGAGAAAGCTGCGTTTTTTGGTTTGCGTTTTATAGGCATTGAAAGCAGACGATCTCGTGAATTTTAACGAAAATGGAAAAAAGTGAATTTCGTGTGCTAATTAAGCATTATTTTTTGCGTAAAAAATCCATCACCGAAACCAAGGAAAGACTTGATAAATATTATGGGGACTCTGCACCATCAATTTCAATGGTTAAGAAATGGTTTACTGAGTTCCGTTGTGGTCGTACCAGTACAAGTGATGCCGAACGTTCAGGTCGCCCAAAAGAGGTCGTCATGCCAGAAATCGTCGACAAAATCCATGGAATGATATTGGATGATCGGAGAATGAAAGTGCGTGAGGTAGCTGAGGCTGTAGGCATCTCAACTGAACGGGTACATCACATTTTACATGAATATTTGGACATGAAAAAGCTTTCCGCGCGATGGGTGCCGCGATTGCTCACACACGACCATAAGCGCAACCGTGTGACCATTTCAAAGGAGTGTTTGGCGATGTTCAACCGCAATCCAAACGAATTTTTGCGCCGTTTCGTTACCGTAGACGAAACATGGATCCACCACACCACACCAGAGACCAAAGAACAATCAAGACAGTGGGTTTCTCCGGGTGAACGTGCACCAAAGAAGGCCAAGGTGGGTCTGTCGGCCAACAAGGTCATGGCCACAGTTTTTTGGGATGCACAAGGTATCATTCACATCGATTACCTTGAAAAGGGTAAAACGATCACCGGCGAATATTATTCAGAGCTTTTGGACAGATTCGATATTGATTTGAAGCAGAAACGACCGCATTTGGCGAAAAAAAAAGTGCTGTTCCATCAGGACAATGCACGGGTGCACACGTGTGTAGTCAGCATGGCAAAATTTCATAAATTGGGCTACGAACTGCTACCCCATCCAGCATATTCTCCAGATTTAGCCCCCTGTGACTATTTTTTGTTTCCAAACATGAAGAAATGGCTCGGCGGTAAGAGATTCGGGTCAAATGAAGAGGTCATCACAGAAACAAACGACTATTTTGAGGGCCTTAAGAAAACCTATTATTTGGAAGGAATAAAAAAATTGGAAAAACGCTGTACTAAATGTATAGAGCTAAAAGGAGATTATGTTGAGAAATAAAACGCTTCTTTGACGAAAAAAATATATTTTATTCAAAAAGTCACGGACTTATCAAACGACCCTCGTACCATGTATCAAAATGAAATACCCTCTGCATACTTAAAACTATATTCTTTTTGAATAAAACATTTTTAACTTTTTTATAAAATTGAATAAAGAACAACGTAAGGGACTCGGATTAGAGAATATAGTAACGCGTATTCTGAATGATTTTCTTTACATTTTCGCCTTAGTTCATTGATTATAGATTAAGTTAGACCAAATTTTTTGAACGGATGGCGATTATCGATTCAGTTATTAGCAGTGTTGCCAACAGCTTGGCTCTGAAAAAGGCCGGATTAGCTAAAAAAAGGACAGAAAAAGGACAAAAATAAAAAAAAGTACATAAAAAAGGACAGATTATTTATTTAACCATTTATACGTTAATTTAATATTTTTTCGGTGCTCAACTGTTAAAAAACTATAGGAATAGCTCAAACATGAAAACGGGAAAAATATAAATAGAAATTTTAAATTTTAAACAAATTTTAAAATTTTTTATTTGCCAATTCTTTGAGAACTTTAAACCAGTGGCGCCAAAGTGGTTGACGCATAATTCATTTAGGTGGCCAACAGAATTTATGGCAGCGTGCTGAGCAACAAACATTGCCACTGCAGCTTCCTAACAACATAATTCATTGGCCACTGTAGGCTTGAAATTAATTTTGTTTGTTTGCTCAAAAGGCACCGTATTGTGCACATGTTTTTTTTGTAGTCATATGCGCACGGATCTGATAAATTTTGGGATTTATACTGCATTTGCAGTATTTCCAATATGCCTTATCGGGATCTTTCCCATCGCGACAAATCCACTGTTGCAGGTCCGGCTGTTTTAACCATGCGTCTTGAAACTTTTGTTTATAAACATCTTTTGGCATTTTTACATCACAAAATGTTCACGAAAAGTAACGCCATATATCGATTATACGCCATTTCAACAGGGTTGCATTTTTAATAAATACTCATATCGATTATAAATTTATACCAATTTGGATGATTTTGTAACAATTTAATCAGAATCAATAAAGGATAGAAAAAGGACAAACCAAAAAAAAAAAGGACAGTTTTCCGAATAGGGGCTGTTTTAATTTTTTCTGGATGACACTGTTGAAATCCGGACAGATCTATCCGGAAAAAGGCTAAATTGGCAACACTGGTTATTAGTACCAATAAAAAATATGTATAGATAGTCAAGTAACTCTTTACTCAAATATACATGTTAATGTTATGTACATACATATGTATGTGAAAAGTCTTTCTTGACATTCTGTGGCAGTCACGATACATCGCCAACAAGTTTCGCCAATCGATAACTAAGTCGATGCCAGACCTGCTGCGATCGAGCTAGAACACACCACCACCAAGAAACCGACGCGCTACAAGAAGCGTATTACAATTACTTAGGTTAAATGTACAACTGCAGAATCAAGTAAAATATTTCAATGAAATATCAATTGTTACTTAATTTCACATATTATATATAGTTTGTGGGGTCTGCCACACCTCCACATGTTACATTGTTACATACATACCTTTACTCGAAGTTTTTTAACATTTTGAATAGTCAAAGGGTATAATAAAAACTATGTAAAGTTTTTAAAGAGAATGTGGGTTATACAACAATCGTTTTCTCACCCACGCGAATTACAATCTGCCACATTTGGCCAATGCCAAATCGACTTACAGCGACGGTGCATTGGGCTCTTGGCGCTTGGGGCCGGAAAAGTCATTAAGAGCAAATTTTGGTCGACCTCACATTAAAAAACCTCGCACCATTTCGGCACCAAAGTTCTATGTTAATGTTAAGCGCTCCAATTGCGTTTTGTAACAACTAACAAGCACTACAATCGAGCACGCCCGACTGTAAGATACCCCTTCTCCAATTTCTAGAAACCAATAGAACTTTTGTGTTTATTTTCCTATTCCAATTTGAATGTTAGGTCGATCTGTAACTCATCTTATTTTAAGTGTTCAGACTTTAACACTTCGTTTAGTAATCGGACCATGATTCTCAAAATGAATATATATTCCATCTTCTTACCATTTTCAACGGTCAAAGGGTATTAAAATGCTTATATCATGAATTTAGATCAACACATGACTATCTATTTTGGATTTAAAGCCACCCGCCTAATTAACAAGTGTCCATACATGAAGCATAGAACAAGTTGCAATTATTTATTCCGGTCTGCTAAGCAATGACAAAAATTACGGATAGAAGGTAATAACAGTTACACTCAACTCGTATTCAGCATACCGAACTTTACAATTTTGCACTTTATGACAATATCAGATTGGCTTGCAGCTGTCTTAGGAGACAGAAATAGGGCGTGGCTAGTATAAATTTCAAGTCAAATATTGATTATTTTCTTAACGCGTCATCGGGTTACGGCCAACCTCAACATCTCACGCCAGAAACCTCTTTCTTCTTGCGCGCCTCCTCCAATAGGATACACCAAGGGCAGCCATGTTCTCCTCCACTTGGCCCATCCATCGGAGCCGCGGTCGTCCCCTTCGGCGCCCAACATGGACTCTCGTCGCAAACACCCTCATCACTACAGCTTCTTCGTCCACACGTACGACAAGTTCGAGCCAGCGCATACATTGTACCGGACGACGTTAATGTCGTCGTAAAGCTTATACAGTTCGTGGTTCATTCGAATGCGAAAGTCGTCTCCTGTACGATCAGGACCAAATCAGGACGTAGAATTTTCTTCTCGAACACTCCAAGCCCAAATAAATCAAATATCGATTACCAATGACAATTATTCGGCAATTATATTTCGGACTTTTTGTCTTAAGACCATTTCTAACAATATCTTGAAGACAATCCAGGCATTAGATGCGTTGATTTCGTCTTCATTTATATGTTTATACTGATAATTCGTAAATGTCAACTTTTAAAAATGTTTGAGCTAGTTCATTGTTATTATAAAACCACCAAGAGTTCGTCATTTTATTAAGTTTGCTAAGTTATACTCTATTATGTTAAGTCTTCTGATGTTAAGTGTTACCTCAGTCGATACACCATTGTAAGTTTATTTAGTTATCGTAAACCTTATCGATAGGAAAGTGTTGAATAACGCAAAAGGAGCAGGAGAGCGTCACTATCGTTTAAGAGAGCTAAGGGAACACATTGTTTAAATTGAAAAGATCGTTTTTAAAAATTTAAACATTAAAGGATTATCTCCACAATAGAGGTGGATATATATCGAAAATTCAAGGAAGAAATTGATTTAAATCGAAAATTTGATATATAAGAAAAAAAATGGTGTGGCTTGAAATTATAAAAAAAACACGTTTTTGGCTTTAAAATTGAGACTAAAATATACAATATAATGAACACCTCATATTCACAATAACCCACCTCAAAATCTTCAAAAACATATGCTTATCCGTCGCACTATACCTAAAAAACTAAAAATTTGTACCACCACAAGACATGTTCACTTATTTAGTTGTAGCAAATTAGTACTATTTTTAAATTTTCGATTTAATCGATTCTCAAAAATTAAATCGATGCATCGGAGAAAATTGAAAACAATCAATTTAACTTCCAGCTCTGCTCCACAAGTTACAACTTTTTAAATTTTATTATAAGTCAATTTAATATCTTTGAGTCGACTGATCGTAGTTGATATTATATAAATAAATAAAAGTGAAGAAATTGTTTCTATGCCTTGAAAAACACTTATTGATATTGTCTGCTTGCGACCTTAATTAGCTTGACAGAGAGTTAGTTTTCTGCAATTTTCTTCGACCTCAATGGGAAACAGCTTTTAAATATATTCCAATTTCTAAAAGCCCCCTGCATACCAATAATGCTAAATACGTAAATATGTATGCATGTGTTTGAAAGCACAGACGAAGCACAAATCATATGTGTGTGTGAATATGTTCATATTCAAGTTTAAATATACACTTAATATCTTAACAGATCGAACTAAATTCATTTAAGTGTGTGCTTGAACATGTACATATACACACATGAACATGTGCATACATATGTACATATATATGTACATACGGTCTTTGATATTACTTGAGTCGTATAATGAAAAAACAATAAAATCGAAATCACAAGAGCATATGGCCATTAAAAATTTTGCCAATAGCTTTTGCTTTGGCTTCTAGTTAAAGCAAAGACAAGACTTTTTCACTTAATTAGTTGCTCGCAACGCGCACCTTGTTGCATTGCGTCATCGCTGAGCTGATTGAACTCTTGCGATTGCACAAAGCTGAACATAATAAAAAAATAAAATTCCACATACGTATACAGATACAGATGCCAATACAGATACAGATAGAGACACAGAAACTGTAAGCAATTTGCACTTAATTTCAAACGTAACTGGGCACGACTTTTATAAAGTACCTTAACCAAAAATCAACTTTTCAAATTAATTGAAAAGTCCAAGTTCACCAGCGAACAGAAAGTAATACCAAATTTGTTGTTGTTTCATTTGCAGACAAACAGACGGACCAAAGCTCGGCGGGCTCCTATTGGCAGCAGCACGTTGCCACACCCAGCAGCTCGACGCCCTTCGATTCGCCCTTTTACTCCGCGACGCATGGCCTCGTACAGACGCACCCCTCGCTGGCCGGGGCAGGCAACTCCCGTCCAGTGCCACTAAGCAGCAACAGCTTAGGCAGCGGTGCTCCTGCCCAAGGGGCAGCACTTACCGCTGGCAGCGGATACCTCAACTCCCGTGGTACTCTACCCAGTTCAGCGCGTTACCCGGCCAACAAAATCAGCGGCACGGTAGTCGAGCCGAACCCCAAGTCGCCCTTCCGTCATTTGGATTTCTCCACAAGCGCCACTGCGGAACTGCGACGCAATCCAGCTCTATCCGCGCCTGATGAGTGTGCTCGTGCTTGCCGCGAGGGCGAGCCCCCAAGGATCTGCTATTACCACTTTACACTCGAATACTACACTGTCCTGGGCGCGTAAGTATCTAGTTAAATATAATTCTGATATTCAATACTCGAAGCAGAATAAATAAATATAAAGGAAACTTTGGTACCCTTTAACTTTAACTTTTGAAAAACTATTACAAATATGTTCCCCACTAACAACTCCACGACAGCTAGTTCTGATTCGACAGGTTATTGCTGAGGCCATTTTTTAAGTTAGTATATATTCTTGATCAGAAGTACTTCCCACTGGTCTTTATACAAATACCCTATACTGTCGGAGATGTCTCCAAAGATGCGTTGCAAAATTAATATATCCTCTGCATGGGTATAAAACGAATACTTGAAAAACTATTATTGGTCCGATTTTGATTAAATATACGAGCCCTTTTTATTTATATGTAATGTTGTAAATTCTGTTGCAATACCTTAAAAAACAAAACCGGTCGATAGTTGTTGTGTGGCAGTTATACAATATATGAAAATAATGTGTTCAACGTTTATTATCATAGCACTAAAATTTAAAGACTAGTTTGCGTTGCAACGGACAGATATGTGTAATTTGACTGCACTGTGGATGCTGATTCAGAACACATATACTTTAATACAGAACATGTCGGATTAATATTAATATAATACCCTTTGTTAATGATTATTTAAACGATGATATAAAACTCTGCACTATTACATATAACTAGTAGAGGAACAACCTGAAAAGAAGCTGATTGAGTTTAAAACCTACGCAATTCAAAGCCTTCCTTTTGGTTACATCAACATAAGCTCTGTTCAAACTGAAGAATCCTTATCAAAGCCTTAGGGTATTTGCGTTAAATTAAATATTCAAATTAATTCTGACTTGAAAAAAAGAACCGGTAGCTATACACATTATGTTACATACATATGTATGTACATATATTTACCTTCAGTCCTCACACATCGAGCAAAGTCGAATCAAATTGAAACACCAGGAAAAAAATAAGTGCACTCGAAAAATGGTAAACTGCCAGTGCAGAGTTGAGGCAAACGTCAGACTTCACGTTGAGTTCATATGCCAATGGACATGTGTTCAAATTATTCCCACGCCATAAGTGCTGTTATGAAAATAGACAAAGACACACAGAGAAAAAAAAGAAACAAAGAAAACGCTTTTTGCAAGTTGCAAGTTTGCTAAAAAGTGAAAACTCGCGACAGCTCCGGTTACGAGCCTCAGCTCTTGCTCTACTGCGCTAATACTTAATATGCCAAAGCCAGTAGAAGACCGGCAGTTCCAACACAGTCATGGGCAGTTCCATAACCCCAATGCGATTATGTTTGCAACTTCACAATGCAAACACGTTGAAAAAGATACCAGACCCAGTGTGATCCACAATAATAATGACTTGAATTAAAGTATAATCTTTAGGGGTCTTTTCTTTTATTTAATGGTATTTAAGCTGCGAGCACAGTACTGATATTCGATAGTGTGAAATATTATTTCAAAAATTTAAGGAAAAATCGATTTAAATCGAAAATTAGAAACATAGGGAAAGCCCCATTATTTGCATTGCATGAAATCGAAGAAAATAAATTTGTACAATATAATGAAGAAGTTATTAAACAATTAACCAACTCCAATTCTTCAAAAACAAATGCTTATCCCGTCTCACAATCCGTAAAAAACTAAAATTTTGTGCCACTACTAGACTTGTTTACTAGAGCTGGAAGTTAAATCGAACTTTCAGCTCCAGTATGAAAACGATAAGATATAATGATGAAAATATACACTCATGTACTTATGTATGAATGTACATATGTATACAGAGTAATTATCGCGACTGTCTTGCTTATCCTAAGTTGAACAACAAGCACGCCGTTTCAATTATGCATTTTAATGCAATTGTTCGCATTTTGCATTTGCAAACTGCATCCGGACATTATTATTACTGGTGGGGCATGATTAATTTCCTGTCGACGACGACGACGTTGATATATCCAATGTTTCCGAAACATATATGGATGACAAATAAGCAACAATAGATGCTAACGTAACAACATTATTATTGCTTCTGCCATTGACCCATCAACGCATTTTATTTACAGTGCTTGTCAGGTGTGCACGCCGAACGCTACGAATACTGTTTGGAGTCACTGTCAGTGTGTTTTAGCCGATGGTGTCGAGCGTGGCATTCTAACGGCGAACCGCATGATACCTGGTCCCAGTATCCAGGTGTGCGAGAACGACAAGGTTGTCATTGACGTGGAGAACCACATGGAGGGCATGGAAGTAACTATTCACTGGCACGGCATCTGGCAACGCGGTTCCCAATACTACGATGGTGTGCCATTCGTCACCCAATGTCCTATTCAGCAAGGCAACACATTCCGTTATCAGTGGACGGGCAACGCGGGTACACATTTCTGGCATGCTCACACCGGCTTGCAGAAACTCGATGGTCTGTACGGCAGTGTTGTGGTCCGTCAGCCCCCATCGCGGGATCCCAACTCGCATCTGTACGACTTTGACCTGACCACACACATAATGCTCATCAGCGACTGGCTGCACGAGGATGCAGCAGAGCGCTACCCTGGTCGTTTGGCCGTCAACACGGGTCAAGATCCCGAATCGATGTTGATAAACGGCAAGGGTCAGTTCCGTGATCCAAACACTGGCTTTATGACAAACACACCACTCGAAATATTCACCATTACACCTGGCCGGCGCTATCGGTTCCGCATGATCAACGCATTCGCTTCAGTCTGCCCAGCGCAAGTGACAATCGAGGGACACGGCATGACAGTCATTTCAACTGATGGCGAACCAGTGCATCCTGTCAACGTCAACACAATCATATCCTTCTCAGGTACGAAGATGTCAATAGTAGAGGTGCAGAAAGATCAATGTTTTATATGAATAACCTCAGCAAACATAGATGTTTTATATGAATAACCCCAGCAAACATCGATGTTTTATATGAATAACCATAGCAAACATCGATGTTTCTAGTCAATATATGTATGTATGTGATAATTTAATAAGCTCTCTGTTGTAGAGATGTACCGTATAGTTCAGATTAAGTTCGTTTGAACTAATCCGCAAACTGAACTAACGAACTAAATCCCTGATTTTAGTTCATAGGTCTTCTGTTCATTTGGTCTTTTGTTCTTTTGCAAAAAATACGATTTTTACAAGAGTTGCAGAAACATCGATGTTTGCTTAGGCTTTTTATATGAAACTCGATGTTTCGATGTAACATCGATGTTTTTGTTCCTATTGACTAAAAAGATGTATGTGCTCATTTAATAAGCTCTGTTGTAGAGTTGTACCGTTTAGTTCCGACTTAGTTCGTTTGAACTGAACTAACGAACTAAATCCCAGATTTTAGATCATTTATCTTCTGTTCATTTGGTCTTTTGTTCTTTGCAAAAAATACAATTTTGACTAGAGTTGCAGAAACATCGATGTTTGCTTAGGCCTTTCATATGAATGTTTCTGCAACTCTAACTAAAATACCAAAAGAACAAAAGACTCGAACGAACTAAAGATTGAATTATAAGTAGAACAAGCCATACGAGTCGAACTAACGAACTTAAGATGGAACTATAGCTCTTAGAAAAATGAACTAAAGAACTAAGTGCCTAAAATTAACTTACTCTGTTGATAATAGGTGAACGGTACGACTTCATTATCACTGCCGATCAGCCTGTGGGCGCCTACTGGATACAACTGCGTGGTCTTGGAGAATGTGGAATACGACGAGCTCAGCAATTGGCCATATTGCGGTACGCCAGAGGACCTTATCAGCCAGCATCGTCGCCTCCGACTTATGATGTCGGAATTCCGCAGGGTGTGGTAAGTTGATTTCGAACATTAACATATTATTCATTTATTTTGATCAGTTTTGAACCCATTTGAGAGTCAAGCGTTCGTTTATCAGTCTTCAACGTTAGTATGCCTCAGACAAGCATTCACATAATTGCACCTTTATACAAAACATAAGTAAGAACAAGTTTTTAAGAACATACTTGCAACAAAGTAAAGAAATTAAAATAACCTATAACTAATTTTGAAATTGGCTAATTTGAGTTGTATTATATTATTCATCTTAATATTTTGATTAAACTTTCCTTATTTGTGATATTCACAACATCGAGTAAAAGCTTAAGCTGCCAATAATTCCACTGTAAGTACAATGTATTATATGCATATATTTATAATATTTGTGTTATGTATAATTTTGTTGTATGATGACATGCAATACAAATGTATATTGTAAATATATGTATAGATAAACAAAGAATTGTGACGTTGACAAATGTAACTTGGACTCACAACGACTCACAACTACTTATTACTCTCTATCTTTATGCCTCCTTCCTACAAACTTCCCCAAAAAGCCTTACACAAAGTAAAATAGCCACAGCTATGCAACTCGACATCTGTATTCGCACATGTATATATAAACACGATTTTCTTTTCATTATCACGAAATAAACTAACAAAACTAAAAGGTCATGAACCCCTTGGACGCTCAATGTAACCGCCAACGTAACGATGCCATTTGCGTAAGTCAATTGAAAAGCGCTGTAGAAATCGATCGTGGAATCCTAGCTGAGAAACCGGATGTGAAGATATTCTTACCGTTCCGTTTCTTTGTGTACCGTGCCGAGGATCTCTTCCAGCCCAACACCTACAACAGATTTTTAGGTTTGCAAATTTACCCAACTTAAACAGAAGAAGTTTCCAGTAACAAGAATGATTCCTTATAGTGGCACCTACGGGCGATCATGTTATTTCTCTGATCGATGAGATATCCTATTTATCAGCGCCAGCACCACTCACATCCCAATACAACGAGATCAACCCGGAACAATTCTGTAACGGCGACAATCGTCCGGCCGACTGTGGACCCAACTGCATGTGCACCCACAAGATCGACATACCACTCAATGCAATTGTGGAGGTTGTTCTCGTTGATGAAGGTTAGTATACCCAAAATCATATTAGCTTATTTATACTATATTGTATTATTTACTTATTTTGTTGCAGTACAACAACCCAATCTGTCACATCCATTCCATTTGCACGGCTATGGCTTCAGTGTGATTGGTATTGGCCGCTCTCCGGACTCGACCGTGAAGAAGATCAATTTGAAGCATGCACTCGACCTGGACAGACGCGGTCTTTTGCACAGACAGTATAATCTGCCGCCAACCAAGGATACAATTGCGGTACCCAACAATGGCTACGTAGTGCTCCGTTTTAGAGCCGATAATCCTGGTAATTCTTTTGTCTCCCAAATGCTGTTCAAACTATATTTAACTGTGTATTTTCTTTTTCTCTTTAAGGTTTTTGGCTTTTCCACTGTCATTTCTTGTTCCACATTGTTATTGGAATGAACTTGATTTTGCAAGTTGGCACCAATGCCGACTTGCCACCAGTACCACCAGGTTTCCCCACTTGTGGCGATCACACTCCACCCATACCCATAAACTAAGCTAGACTTGAAAATTGTCGGCTTTATCTAGAAAAAAAGAAGGACTTGCCTACTGAACGAACAGTTTGTACAAAGTTTTAGAGACAGCACAATAAGTATGTATGTATGTATTTGTTGTAATATACTACCCTATCTAGCACAACTTTCTTGACCTGTATGATACTGCCCTCATATATTCCGCATAAGCTTGCCTTTGGCTGCACATCAGCATGCATCCTCTCTCTATACACCCCAACTTCACAAAAAGTGTAGGTGATAAATATTTGAAACAGCCATAAATACGCCCAATAAACAAACTGTCAATTTTTGTATCGATTTGAACATTTGCACAAACTACACAATATCTTGAAAATGTATTCTTTATAAACCAAACCTCCCTGATTGTCAATATGACTAATATACATATGTAATCTATGCCAGAGCGTATCTATTTATCACATCATTGTAAATAGATCAAACGCTGGTGCCTAGTAATAGGTCACTAATATGGGGAAACCGTTTCGTTTTGTTGAAATAAAGAATACATTTTAATTCAATATCCAAAATAAATAAATAAAATAAACATAAAAATAATTATATATGTACATAAAATGTGTCAATTACGTGTTATACTTAAAACAATCTACTTATGTAATGCCTAGGGTCAATATTTAATAAAAATATACTCTGATTGGCTTTTCACAGTCATATTGAATAGCTGCAAAATGAAACACTTATAAATATGTGAAACGCGCATTTGCTATTGATAAATATATCATATATGCCAGACAACAACTTATATATGTTACTTACAAACAATATATATATACTATAAATACCTGTATATTTAAACTGAAGCAACTAAAGATTTGTAAAGCATGACAACCCCAATTAACTGCCGTCAAATGTATATTTATGTATTTTAAATAAATTTTAATAAAACGTGTAAAATAAATTAGTGCCACCGTTTCATTTCCACTACACCTCGTTTTGCACGGGCATCTTCTACTACGATCGTGGTGATAAAGTATCTATCGTGTATCTATAAAATATTTGATCTCACGTATACAAACGTTCCACAAACATTATATCCCAGGACATGTATTCAAATTTCGACTTATATATGTTTTCAGATAAGTATATCAACGTACTTTTATGATATAATGAGAACAAATGATTTAATTGCAATACATTTTATAATTTATAACTATTATTATTTATAATTTTGCATTGCGTTCACAGATTCTCAACCCTTTAGATGCTATTTGCGACCGCAAACGGGCCGACGCCATTTGTGTTTCGAATTTGAAGAATGCCAAGAAAGTCGATAAGAGCGTTTTAGTCGAGAGGCCAGATGTGAAGATCTTTTTACCATTTCGATTTTATGTGTACGACCCGAAAACACTTTTCATACCTAACACATATAACAGATTTTTGGGTACGTAGATTAACTTAACTTATTCTTTAACTAACGAATAACCGTTGCTTGAACTAACACATCACTTTTATATACACCTATGTACTAAACTTAATGGGTCAATCCAACATACTGATCGCTACCAACGCACTAATTTAGTTGTGCCTAGCGGTGACCACCTTACTTCTCTCGTCGACGAAATCTCCTACATATCGCCTCCGGCTCCACCACTGTCACAGCTCGATGATATACCCCCTGAGTATTTTTGCAATGGTGACAATCGACCCCCCAACTGTGGACCCAACTGTGAGTGCACACACATGGTCGACATACCTTTGGGAGCGATTGTGGAGGTCGTGCTGGTGGATGAGGTACAACAGGCAAACCTGAGCCATCCATTCCATTTGCATGGCACCGCCTTCTACGTTGTCGGATTGGGCCGATCGCCAGACAAGACAATAAAGAAAATCAATCTGAAGCATGCATTAGAGCTAGATCGCATGGGAATGCTGGAGCGAGACTTCTCTAAACCCCCCTTGAAGGACACAATTGCTGTGCCCAACAACGGATATGTGGTGATGCGTTTTCGAGCCGACAATCCGGGCTACTGGCTGTTCCACTGTCACTTTCTCTTCCACATTGTAATTGGCATGAATTTAGTCTTTCACATTGGCACACAAGCCGACTTACCGCCTGTGCCGCCGCGCTTTCCTCGCTGTGGTGACCACGTACCACCCGTAACTTGGTACTGACTAACAAACAGCAGCAGTTAGTAGCTCTCGTTAACTTTGTGCTATTTCTTTACAATTTTATTTATTTATTAACCAATCGTTTAAGTTCAGCCTACATGTAGTCTTATTTATTTTGTAGAAGGCAATCTCGATATAAGTTGAAATGAATTTAATGGCGTGGTCATGTCTTCCCATTATTACGAATGTATAACCTTTAACCTTTAAATGATGCTTATTAGTTTGATTACATGTATGTATGAATGAGTGTGTTTATATTTGTATGTTAATGATTGCGTTGTGCGCACTCTTATAAATTATCGCATATAAATAAGTATTTTTAGAACATTAAGTGATGTATAGACTGTCCGAATGACAAATTACATCAACAATACATCGACAATATGTATGTATGTAACCCAAGAATGCCACAAAGCCAAGACAACCGCATTAACCAGCTCATTCTATAGTCGCTTCTGATGCGGATCATCTCATATCCCTCATCGACGAGGTATCATATATAGCTCCACCCTCGCCAATGCTATCGCAGTACAAGGATATACCAGAGGAGTTCTACTGCAACGGAGACAATAGACCCACTGACTGTGGCGAGAACTGTCAGTGTACCCACAAGATTGACATACCACTTAATGCAATCGTTGAGGTGGTTTTGGTCGATGAAGTTCAACAAGTTAACATAAGCCACCCATTTCATTTACATGGCTCTTCGTTCTATGTACTTGGTATGGGTCGCTCACCGGACAGCACCATCAAGCGAATGAATCTGAAGCACGCCTTAGACCTGGACCAGCGAGGGATGCTGGAAAGGCAGTACCTTAAGCCATCGCTTAAAGATACAGTTGCGGTGCCAAACAATGGATATGCAGTTTTAAGATTCCGTGCCGATAATCCCGGCTTCTGGCTGTTCCACTGCCACTTTCAATATCACATCGTAATTGGCATGAACTTGGTCTTTCAAATTGGCAATCTTGAAGATCTACCGCCTGTACCAGAGAATTTTCCGAGATGTGGTAATCATCTACCACCCATAACCTCAAGTAGTTCATGGTAGTACTCCTTTAATTTCTATACCTACGTAGCTACTAAGTAGATTTGCAATACCTTTTCGCTCTCAGAGGCCCGTTATTTATCGAATATACCTACGTAAAACGTAACTCATTCCTTTGTATGGACAAATATATATGAATGGTAGTCTCAAAATAAAGAATCTTATAATAAATGCAAATATTAGTAACTCTCTGTTGACGATGTGATACATATGTACACGCATAATACCGTCCTCTTATAAAGTAATTTTACATTTATTTTTAACTTAGAAATATTCCTTTTAAGTTACATTTATATTATCGAGTCTATTAAACAATCAGTTTATCGTTAATACAAACTACTATTATTTTCAATAAAGAAGCAATGTGTGTTACGATACCTACCGATCCCATTAATTAATATCATTTTACAACCATTTCCTCGCCTAAAGCTGTTCAATAAACATGCAAAAATTTTAATTATTTTTTTAATACTTCTCTATTCTTACTGCAGTGATATTTCTCAGATATACTCCAATAACATACGGCCTACAAATTAGAGTTGTACCGTTTAGTTCAGACTAAGTTCGTTTGAACTAATCCGCAAACTTTACTAACAAACTAAATACCTGATTTTAGTTCATTGGCCTTCTGTTCATTTCGTCTTTTGTTTCTTATGAAAAAATAAGATTTTGAGTCAAAATTTTTGACCAAAGAAAGACCAAACGAATAAAATACCAAAACACCAAAAGAACAAAAGACTCGAACGAACGAACTTAAGATTGAACTATAGTTCTTCGAACTAATGAACTAAGTCCCTAAAATGAACAAATACATGCAAATTTAATTGTTTTTAAAATTCAATTAAAAAAAACTAGAAGAGTCCGAGACATAAGAGATTCACCTAAATTCATCATAAATAGAGCCCTGCCTGTAAAAAAAAATTTAAAGAAATCGGTGCCGAGGGCACATATGTATTTAACCTTTACCAAACTTTTTTATGATATTCTTTCTTTCTAACTAATTGTTCTTATGAAAACTATAGTAAACAGTTGTTTGAAATTTAACAATATTGCATGCACTATGCAGATTTAAAAGTATTCCCTAAATTATGACTAGTATATTAATATTATTATTATTTAAAAAGGGGTTACCAGTGTTTCTTTGGATTTTTCCTGGTCCTTTATTAATTCCTTATACCGCTTTAGGTTGTAGCATCTTAAGAACGACTTTGATCGGTGCAGGTCTGGAGTAAGATCCCAGTCCATTTCCTATATCTTTGTCTTCTTAGTTCTTAAAAATTTTTTGATTGCCACAAAATGGCTGCGGCCCTATTTTCACCTTGCAGGCGGCAGCAACCAGCAAGACCCTGGAGAGGATTTCAGGTGCTTGGCAAGACGCCTTCCCATTCCCTCCTCTAAATTCAAATTCTTCGATTTAAGTTACAGTTGTTCGTGCAGCGGGCACCTCTTATCTGGAGAACGCAAGTTCTTTCGCAGCTCTGGACAAGTCTTCGTCTAATGGAAGATCTGAGCACGAGGGCCAGCACCCAAAAGAAGGACGTAACAGGGCGCAGCGAGACGGAAGCGGGTCTCAAGCTGTGGCAGTTCGAGCAAATGTTCGATCTGTATCAGCGCCAGGTACTCCTGTCCACTTTCCTAGCTGCAGCCAGGAGATGGAGACTGGCAGGCATTACCCAAGCAATGAATGCCCATTGTACACAAGAATAGTAAATAGAAGTTACTTGCAAATTATCTGCACCATTTTCAAAATTCGGTTTAAAAACGATGTTATCGATTTGATTATTTAGAGACCTTTAGTGTTGTCTCCTACAACATGGACAACGAATTGCTAAAGCACAAAGGGAATTATACTTTGATTGAAGACTTAACAGTTTAGAACTACCCAGACCAGACTTAAAATCCGCAACACTCATTTGATTATAGTTAATCAGAGCCAGCAACTCCGAAACATTTGGAGAGTCGCCGTTTTTTCCTGGGTTGCATTCGGTGTTGGTAGCGATATATCAGGCAACAAATATTGCATCTTAGGGGAATGAAACTCTTGACTTTCAATCCAGTTTTCAAGCATTTTGAAACGTTCGACTTCATTTATATTTAATGATTTACAAAACTGCAAATATTCCTTGAAACTTGTCGAATTCATTTTATACACTTCTTTACTGTTAAGAACCTCTCTTCTAGTATTTCTGAAAATCTAGGAAATATAAAGATGTTTATTAATTATACAAGCACAGGTTTATTATAATACGAAAGTTACCTGTTTTACACGATCTGTGAGAATGGAATTCTTGAGAGTAACAGCTTTCTCAAACGCTTTAAAGATTTCTTCGTGCGACCAATTCTGACATCGAACTAAAGCGCTAGTGCATGAGTCAGCCAGGCACGGTATGAACCACTTATCTGCACATAAGAGCAGTTCCAAAAGTGACATAATGGAAGCATTCGTAAAGACTGTTGTGTCGCCAGCACTGTATATAATGTCGAATTTTCTAGAGTCTACATCTTCCAGATTTACAACACCACTCGATGTTTCTTTGCAGTTTGTGACTAACAAACGTTCAAAGAATTTGGAAACGTTGATCTGAATTATCTTGTGACACTTGTATGTCTTGCCTTGGACAACAACGCGAATGTCTGCGAAGTTTTCGCCGAGCGGTTTGAAGCTCTTGAAAATGCTTAAACAACGATATAAAATTGTTATTATTAAAACAAGCAATTGAAATATAATCGATTCATTTACTTTATGGACTGAGACTGCATTTTTTCATGGAATTACCCTGTTTAGACGAAAGCACAATGTGTTAAGTGAGACCAGACACTGCAAGTGACGCGATCTTGTTAATCAGTCTCAGTAGCAGTGCTGCCACCTTTTGGGTCATAAGAAAGCAAAAACCACTAAGCATCGAACATCGATGCTTAGTCATCGAACATATGTTCATTGCTTAGTGGTCAAACTTTTGCGCCGCGGAAACTGCACGACTATGGTCACACTGTGTTTACCCACAGTTGGCATTTGAAATGATAACGAATTTTCCGTTCGTTTAGTTTTCTTATAAAATCAACAACATGATGGTTTGTTCGTTGTGCATTTGGGTTTTAGTTGAATAGTTGCCTGAGGAAAATCGAAAAGGTGAAATGGAAATAAATCGCAACAAACGAACAATTTTTGGAAAATAAATAGCCCGATTTTATTTATGTATGTCCTCTTCCAACTTGTTTGCTTTAAGTGGTTTTCAGTTTTGCTCTGTCACCCCACGCAATCGCTCCATAAGTAAGCCTTGGTCTGACAACCATCTTATATAGCCATCATAAGATGTGAAGGGAGGTCTACGACGATCTTCGGCTTCTGCAAGCGAACAATGCTTTGATGCATTTGTCCAAACAATTGACAGTTCCGCGGGCGATTTTTGTAATTATTTAGATATAAAGAGACCGATGTTTGAACCACACACATAACCAAAGCTATTCTCATTAAGTTTTAGTTTGCTTATGAAATAAATGCCTCTAGTTACTTACAACCTACATATATGTACGATATGTCATTAGGTGCATCTTTTATACGTCGCTCACAAATCGAATCGAAAATTTATATAATTGATTTGCCGTAAGAAAACTAAACTAAACTATGCCTATTAAATGCGTTATCGCATTTCAACTGCAAACTGTAAATATACACAGTAAAACCGGAGTCATGCATTAAAATATGGATGATTTTAATTTTTGAAACCTGGTCACACTGATCATTTCAGCTGAAAATGTTTATATGAAATCGGAATTTATCGGAGACTATATCTCCTAAACTGTTAGTTATTATTTTCGTCTTACCTCGTCAAGATCAATCGTCAGGTCTTGGCGTCCAAGTGGCAGTATATCAAATCTAGACGATTCTTGTTTAAAATCGATAAGGAATACTCTTTCAATTTCTTGAACATATGAGTATTTTTAGGAGTTGGCAGCCCTGTGTTAATTTGACAAGACAAATGAAAACAAGAAAGTAAGACTAGTTTAATTGAACAAACCATGGGAAAAATAGAAGGTAAACTGAGTACTATTGCTATTAGTATTCTAACTTTATTTTATTATTTATCAATTATTAAAGATCGCCGCTCGAAGCGTAGCAAGCGACAGAAGCCTGCGAGATTCTCCTCCCCTACCGACTCTTCAACTGCACCGAGTAATGCAACAATAACAGTTGAGGCTGTCGAACTACCTACGGCTTTGGAATCCGCTCCTCTTCCTGGCAAACCAAATTCAATGGCTCAATCTGTTCAAAATAACAAAAGCGTGGAACTGGCCAGGCGACAAACTTCCAACAAAGGGGCTTCTCCACAAGTCGGAACTCCAAACAATGCGGCCAAAAAGTCTAGAAAACGCCGCAATACCGACACGTCCAGCGATGAAGAGCGATGGCTGAATGCGATTGAAACTGGAAAACTTGAAGATGTGGATGACGAATTGAAAAAGATAAAGGATCCAAAGCTAATGACGGCACGCCAGCGAGCTATGTATGAGCGTACACAGGATACGGAGCCTGCCTTAGGTGGATTCGTCGAGGAGCTGATCGCTCTGCCCAGCGGCTATAGGGAAAAAGAGAAACCCCAGACAGCTGAAGATATACAAAAGGCGGCATTGAAGTCCCAGAAAAGAAAGCAACAGGCGGATGAACGTCGCGAAAAAGACAAACAGAAGACCATGGAGCGATTGTTGAAGAAACAGGAAAGCAGTAAGCAGAGATCGGCAGCTCGCAATAGGAACAATCAAAAGCATTCGCATCCTCTTCTCACATATATGAACACTTGCGATGGAGCCTACATTATAGTGCCCCCTGGACACCAGTTCCCTTTGCGCCCACAATCTGCCCGCACGCCGCCTCCAATTGAGCTCTGCGGAGTGCCAGGGTGCAGTCAAAGGAAGGCCTACAGCTGTTCTAAAACAAGTATTCCGCTTTGCAGCTTAGCATGTTACCGGAAGAATCTGGCGATAATATAGCACATTTATTGATTCATTAAGAAATTGTTGATTATTTCTTGCTGCTCTGATCCCACACGTTGCAAGTACTGATGTTCGCTTTTAAGGCGCTCAAGCTCCACGGTCTGCTCAAGGATCTGGCTCTGGTAAACCTGCTGCTCCGTCTGACGTTGTTTAGCCATTGTCTTAAGTTGATTCTGCGTCCCGATTGCCCGCAATTTTTCCCTTTCGACATCCTTGGCGAAATCACTTGATGTTTTGTAAAAGTCTTCGCCAAATTTCTTAAACACTTGCAGGTTTTTTGAATATTCAAGGCACTCTTGTCGCAACTCAATTGTCTCATTGGCTATTTTAGGATCCTGTACTCGCAGTCTGTAGATTTCATCTATATAGAGACCAGCTTTCTGTAGTTCCTCCATATTTAACCAATTTCGTTGAACTGTTTCTTGTGTTATGTTTTTTGTGTTACCATAGTAACTTTCATCCCTTAATGTCTATTCGAAGGAACACCAAATCAATTGTGTATAAGGTATTACTTTGAATAGAAGAATAGAATAGTAGTTTAATAAATATGTATAATAATTAGCAGAACAAAAATTTTCACTGGAACCCAGATTAGTGAAAATTTCGTAACTTCATTACTTAATCTATTGCTCTTGCTTTGTTATCCATGACATTCTTGCTGGACAACTAAAAAACAAACAAACTTATTCTCCTGTTGTCGAGAACTTGCAATTTTGTTTATGTGCACTTGTGCTGTTTGATAATTCAATGATATGGGTGTAGCCATTTGTGGAATATGCTAGAACGCTATCGAAAGAATTGCTAAGGATTTAGGAAAAAAGAAAATGGAATCGGGATAGGATCTAACACCAGGCCTGCACCAATCGAAGTCCCTCTTAGGCTACTACAACCCAAAGCGGTTTGAAAAAGTATTCAAACCAAGTAAAAACTCCCTGAGAATTCTTACAGGCAATTGTAGGCTGGTCCCTCCTGTAGGCTCTGCGAGTTTTGGGGCTGAAACACCAGAATACATACTCTCAGTATGTCCGGCATTGACCCGTATGAGATGTGCAACACTAGGAGGGCACCTTCTCAAAAGTAAAGAGATAAGGTCAATAAATGCAGTAATAATTATAGAACGCATATGATACACTGAACTGATAATGAAGCTCCAGGTTTAGCAGAGATACAAAAGATCTTATAGGCGCAGTTCAAATTATTTTTAAAAATGTTACGCGCTTTCTCAGTGACATTATTTAATATAAATTATGTTTTACCATTTTATATTACAGAAACAAAAAGACTTGAACTCTTTAAACTTTACAAGACTGCCTTAAAGTCTGAAGCCATAAGAAACACGCATATACATATAAATGCATTTTTTATTTAACTTTAAGAAATGATGAGACATCATAAATAATCAGAATTTGATTAAAAACCCGAAAATGGGAAGGGGGTTGTAAAACTTCGCATTACATAACTACATGTAAGTTCGCTTCTTATAGAGAAGTCTATATATTGCAAATTGCATACATATTTATTTTGATTGCTATTTTAAAGAGAGTAACTTTTTTGTTTCCCGATATATGTATTTTCAATGTACTCGAATATTGCGTTTTGCTTTTTAAATCCCTGCAATTCTGACAAAGGTTTTCTCTCAATTTGTTATCTTCTACGTATGTATGTGTATAGATATATATATGTACATAAATGTATTTATGTGTATTCTAAGAACGGTATAAGTATTCAAATAGCGCTTAATACTTTTTTGGGTACTGGTGTTTTAATATTTCGGGGAGCTGGCTAACTTCGAATTGTTTTAATACATCAAATTCATTTTTGGTAACATTTTAAGCGACTAACTTTCGAAATAGCGGCAGCTTTTTATATATCATGAAAACATTAGATGAAAGTTTGAGCTACACCAGCCAAGTATCATGAGGTGAACCAACAAAGGCTGCAAGCCCCGCAATTCTGCCATCATATTTGGGGAAACTCAAGTTTGGGTATAAGTCAAGTGGGGTTGTTACGTTTGTTTGAACGCAGCCGTGCGAGGCCTGTGCGTTCTTCCTCCTCATCGCTGGTATACTGGTGCATACTAGCACCGCTGACACCTCCCGTGCGGACAGAGGATGTGGCCTGCAAGAGTTCCTGATCGGGGGCATTGCGGTTCTCGTAGAGTAGTACTTGAAGAGTCTCCTCGTAGATTCTTGCTTCGGGGAACTCAACTTTGGTGTGCTTGCGATCTGTCGCATAAACTATTGAGGTACAGCAAACCTCAGCCACTTTCTTGCCATGTCCATAAAAGGACCAACAACAAATTTCGCTAGGCCCAATCACATCCTTGATAAAGAGTATGCGTTCGTTGAAACGTAACGACAACTTATCAAATAATTCTATATTCTTCAGCAGATTATCATCCGATGTACTTGTGTAGGAGTATTTGTTATTCTGTCGCTGCACCACCAATATCACGGCCGGCTTTGAAGATGAACTGATCAGTAGCTGCTCCTCTTTTTGAGAAGTTATTAATGGAATGCGACAAATGGGTTTCGGTTCCTGATGAGTATACAGCGCCCGCTCGCATGACATTGCCAGCTCAGTTATACAGTAATATTTAGCTTCTGCAAGTAGCTCAGCAATCTCCTTGTTTGTCTCCGGCAACGGCACACTGCCGTCTCTCAAAAAGTTCAGGATTATTCCAAAATGATTGCCACAACGGTCTATCAGGATCCAACCTATAATAACGATTACATTAAGTCTCTATAGTATGGTATGAAAGTAATTATTGATTGAAAACAAACCTTCTGAATCAGTTAGTACTTCCATGCGACCACTGAACATGGCACTCAGCATGGTATCATTATGTTTGGTGAGGGTACCAATTGTAGTGTAGTACAAACGGCCACCCACATTCAGCTTCACATACTGGGATGCGTGTCCCTTTAATAGAACTTTCTGATCACCAGACATTGCTTCGGAGTCTTTGCCATGGAGCACGAGTTGGTTGCTGGCGGCAGGTATCAGGTGAACCTTGCCATTTAGGTTTCGACTTAAATCTTCAATTTCAATATTGCTAGGTATAGTATTTGGGGCGGCATTCACAACAATTGCCCCGCTACTTCCGTTTGCTGGGTCCACGCCCTTTTGTTTGGAGCCTTTGCAAACGCTTTCTTTTGCGTTGCTTACGCTCGCCGTGAACGCTGATGGATCAATTTTGGCGAGTGTTGTGGGCTCTTTATCAAAATATTTAAATTCTATTTTAACTTTCGTCGCAGCTTAGCCTTCAGTAATAGTCGGACATACATTTATACTTTGTACCTCTGCTTGTACATATCGACACAATCACAATGAATGTACTCATTGCAAACATTTCAAAATGCATTAAATTATACCAAATATACCAAAAGTATTTTTTCGGAATACATTTTCATCGAACTGTAAAACTATCGATAGTTGCCACCATCAAGATTTTACGATGTTGATAGTTTAGTCCATCGATAATATCGATATTATCGACGGAAAAATTGCCCTATTAAACAATTTGTTTTTAATAATTTTAAATGCAAATTGACATGTTTGACAACAAAAATTTGCAAAATTTAAATTGAGTAAGAACCCAATATTCTTTAATAAAGGGCTGAGAACAATCAAAATCAAACCTTTTTTTTAAGTGTTTCCGTTTTTCTTTTTTTTGGATCTTTTAAAACTTTCGCATTTTACACCGTTGTGCTGTTTTTACCTTTATCTATAAAATGATAGCTCATGTTAAGTAATATTTAAGAAAGGTTTTTATTCTTGTCTTGTTTATAGTAACAATTTCTCCATTGTATTTTTTACACTCGCGTCGTTTTACTTTCGTATAATTTTATAAAAGATGATTTAAAAACGCCATCGATGGTTCTCGATGGTCCCCTACCATCGATACTATAGACGATGGTTTTTCAGCTTTGTTGACCATTGATAGTTCATTTTCAAAACTTTTTTATGTGGTATTTTATTGTATTTCTTGCCATTATTAAAAAAGGCGGCTTTTGGGTTTTTCAGCCGATGGTTTTTCAGCTTTGTTGACCATTGATAGTTCATTTTCAAAACTTTTTTATGTGGTATTTTATTGTATTTCTTGCCATTATTAAAAAAGGCGGCTTTTGGGTTATTGTTTTATGAACATGTGAACATATACTTTAAAATTAGCTGGTCAAAAAAAATTCTTTTATTTTATTATTTAGCTTACAGTGTAGCGGATGCTTTACTTTAAAACAATATTTTATTTTAAAATTCATCAAATCATTTTGTTGGAATTATTTGAAAAAAAGTGTACATGCACCTACTCTCATTTTTCTTTGTCGCCTTTAGTACAATTTTATTATTATACTAGAGCGCCAAGTTTTAACTTATTTTATTGGCAATAGTCACTATAATTTTATATTTAGTTGTCAATTGTTTGGTATTCAAAAGTCTGGAGACTTCCGATTTGAAGATACTTTGAAAAACAACAAACTGCGTTCATTCTGGATTTTATTTATTTATTTGTCACATACATAAATGTAAATATATGAAAATAGTTATCGTGTGCATTCATACAAAATAAGAACTAATAATGTACATGTGGTTGATTTATTTGTACGTACGTATTTTTTTTTGTTGTATTGTTTTAAAGTTTGATGATTAAGCAGAACATGAATTATAAGTTTTTAAGAAAGGAATAAAAAAAGAACAAATTTATGAATTGTTAAAATATATGTATGTATGTATATGTGTTCAAATGAATATTCGTAATGTATACACTTGCTTTAAATAATTTGGGAATTTCTCTCGCACTTTATTACTTGCTCCAAGAGCTCTTTTCAAAAAATGATTAGAACAATTATCAAAATGCTGGAGCACTTGCCACTGTTGTTGTCGGCTTGATATACGGATTACGGATTTACGTGGATGATACGACTATTGCATTCTCAGTGGCACTGAGGCCGACGCTTTCCACTTGCTCATCGACAGATGACGGTGTGCTGCTGATAACATCAGCTGAATTCTTTCCATTTCCCTCTGCAGTCTCAACCACGTTACTCTCAATCTTTAATCGTTTTGATTGGCAAGAATCTGCACTATCAGCAGCATCAGCAGCTGTATCCGGTGAAGCACTGCGCTTCATAGCAGCCTGTGGCGGAGATGCATTTGTGTATCCTTGCTTCTTCTGCTGGGCTGCAGCAAGAAGCGCATCCTCCGTTTCCGATGGATTAATAGTGGCTGGTTGCTCTTGTAACTTTTGTTGGAATTTTACAATGACGGCAGTCATATTGTCACATCCAGTACCATCACCCATAGTGTTTGGAGCCAAACAATTATCAAAAAGCTATTAAAAAACAAAGAATGCAATTAATAACAGATCTGTGAATTTTATAGGTATATTCGTTATAGGTTGGACCTACTTCTTCGCAAACTTGTGAGAGTTTTTTACTATTATCCTTGAGGCGTATTCGCACGAAATCGACAACTTCCTCGCTGGACATATAGTTCCATATACCATCGCATGCAAGGACCATGAACTCATCTTCTGGCGATATTATTAGCTTTTTGACATCTGGCAATGCGGATATCATCTGGGCTTCTGCAGATAACTCTAGGTTCGTCTTATAGGCATGATCTCCCAGAGCCCTAGACAAATTCAGTCCACCATTAACGCGACCATCGAGAGAGACACGACCACCAGCTTTAATGATGCGCGTAGATTCCTCATCGTCCTCAGGCTTGTGATCTAGACTCATTTCAATTGCCTTTCCATTGCGAGAGATCACACAACGGGAATCTCCAGCGTTAGCCACATATAAGTCCCGACCATGTAGTAAGCACACAACTGCCGTACATCCACTATCCTTGCCAGGTTCTTCAGTCATATTGGCGCAAAATTGGTCATTTGCCAACTGGTCTTCATCGGCGTCATCTTCTTCACTAATGTTATCATCCTGCAAACAATTGCGTTATTATTATTCATATTTACAAGATGAATGTTAAATGTTGATTGATTGTAGCTTACTTCATCATCATCGTCATCATCATCATCCTCATCGTCGTGGCCATCAGTATCTTCCTCCATATCCTCATCAGACGAGCTTGCAGCCTCAGCAATTTCTTGCGCTTTTATCAAATCGCTTTCATCGTAGTCGGCATCATCATCAGTGGAGTCATCGTCTTGTGCAGCGACAGCTTTATTGATAGCCTTCTCCGATTCTTTGCTAGTAGAGGAAATGTCCGTTGCATCTGCCTTCTTGGAGATAGTCTTTTCTACGTTACCATTGGACTTTGCATCTGCAATGTCGCTGGACCCAGACACCGTAGCATCTTCCGATGTGGTGGCCTTCTCATTGCCGCTTACAACAATGGCTTTTGCCTCTGATGAGGTCACATTACCGTTTTGCTCAGTCGGTGCAACGTTAGTAATTTTAGAAACACTGCCCGAAGATTTACTGGTGACACATCCATCTTTAAGATTACTAGTGTTTTTGCTAGCAGTTGAACTGCTACTGCTGCTAACTGTAGATTCATCTTCGGGTTCTAGTTTGCTACTCCTTGAGCAACTAGGTCCCGGTCCGTCGATCTCATTAATAGCGGCGGCAGCAGCCGCAGCAGCTGCAGCTGAGGTGGAAGAACCAGCTGGCTTAGCTGATGGGTCCATTACGGCTTTGTTGACGGCTTCGGCAGCAACAGCTGCAGCACGACGCCCGCGTATGCTTGTGCTACCCAATTTATTGGCATCCGAATCTTTCTTTAGCTGGGCCAAATCATGCGTTTGCGGAAGTCCTTTGTATTTCTCTAGAACTTCATTTAATGGCAAATTGCTTTCCTCGTGCAACTCAGCCAAATTTTCATCGTCTTCCTCCTCGTATACCTCAGCATCATCCTCGGCAGAGTTGTGCTCGCCGGCCAAAATTTTAAGAGTGTGGACCACTGCTGGATCGAGTAAGGTTTTATCGAATCCCAAAAATGCATCTTTCAGAGCCTGCTCCAAGTTGCCACCTTTATAGGTTTCCAAGCTTTTAAGAAACTCTGGCAATTTATCTGCACAATATTGAGCCACCTCAGCTCCTCCATGACCATCGTATACAGCAAAAAATGATGTGTTGTCATCAAAATTCAATATCGAATTATGCGCATCCTGTTTAAAATAGTTTGATTAAGATAATATATCATATTGAAGAACACAAACCTCCGGCACAGTGGATTACAAACTAACCTCTTGACTGTTGCGCCAGCCTTGCATCGAACTGGCTCCCACGGCAAGCATATCGTTGAATTCATCTGTGGACGCCTTGTCGGTCTTTGGATGCGATAAATAGGCACCCATTGTTTCAAATTTAAAGGGAAGTTCTGCACTTCAGGAGAACACAATAAAATTGAGTTGCGGAAAAATCGATGCTGGGCCAACGCACGCGCGCGGTGTGTATTTTTCGCGCCACCGGCAAAAATCAAGCCAGAGTCAAAGGTTGCTTTGCTTTGTTTATTCTGCAAAAATTAAATAAAAAGTAAAGCCATGTTTTAATTTATTATTATTTACTGATTTATATTACTGCGAGTTATCAAATCATTTAAATTTGAATTTTTCAATGTTCCCTTAGGTAGCGTCTCTAAATATGTACATAGATATGTACACAGATATGTATGTACATTGTGTGTATCCCACGCCGCTATGTTCGCCAAATTTTGGCAATGCCTTCAACCAATTTATATTACTGCCTACATATATAAATTTATAAAGTCAGGATTTACCTTACTTCCACTTGATTGCGAACTGTTGTTTATTAATAACAATATTACCTTTTTTCCACAATACAAAAAATTCTGCACTGCCTCTGGTGTGCTGAAAATATGCCATCTAGTTAATGTTGAGTATTCTTTTGAAGGCATTTTTAGGTTAAATAAGTTGTGAACATCTGGCAACGTCGAATTTCAATGCAACTCTTCAAACGAATAACTTATAAACTCAGTATTTGCATTTATTCAAATTTTAGTGTTCATTTTTATATAAATGTATATTAGTTTACTATCAATATTAATACAGTTTTTTTTTTAAAGTCCGCGGAAAAATACAATTTTCCTTAGTTTTAATTTTTAAGTTACGATCATTAAAATGGTGAATATCGGGTACAGAGTGTCAACTAATTCTTTGCAAAATGCAAAGCAATGAGAATTCATTTGTTATATCACTAAGCATCGAACATATAGAGTACTCAAACAGCGGAATCTACTCATTTGATGCAACGCGGAGACTGGGACCCCTGAACACGAAGTGTTTCATGAGTGAGCGATCGTCTCTCTTTGTTAGAAACCGCGAGAAGCGCACAGCGGCATCAACTCAGTCGGTGAACGATGAGCACGGGTGTATTTCTTTGCGCTCTACGATCGTTTCAATGTGTGCGTGTATGCATGCACAAGCTCGCATATAAATGTATGCGTTGCTTGTGAAGTTTGACAACAGGCAAATGCTTCGGCCAGCGCGCTGGCAGCCTGAAGTCAACTTTCTGTTTTGGCGTCGAGAGCCAAGAGACCGAGACACAGTGGGCAAAAATGGTTATCTTGCGGCGAAACTTTTATAGCTTCGAAAAATGTGGCTTGATTTATGGCATAATTTTATTTAGTAAATAGATATTGATGTATTCCGAATTTTTTAGTTTTGGCTGATAAATTTTGTCAAATTTAGTACAAACATAAACAAATAAAAAATATAGTTGTTGCACAACGTTTTTTCAATATTATAAATTTGATATAAAAATTTGAATAGAAATATGAATATTTAATCTATCTACTCAATAAATTATAACTAACTTTGTGCAAATGTATGTAACAGACATACAAATACAAATATATTCTTGCTCAGGATCACTAGCCGAGTCGATTGAGCTATGTCTGTCGGTCTGCACGGATGTTCGGATGTCTGGATGACCAGATGAACGCACAGATCTTAGCTATTATAAAAGCTAGAGACACCAAATATGGCATGAAGGTTTCTGTTTTTTAGGCGCAGATCAAATTTATTTTAAATGTTGGGTTAATTTTGAAAATCAATTAGTTCGGTATAAAAGATACAACTTTAACATATACTAAGCTGAATGAAATATCTACGTATCCTGTAAAATTCAACCTGATCGGACAATAAACACAGAAGTTATTCAAAAAGGTATAAGAATAACCAAGTGCTTGTGTCAGCTAACAAAGAAGGCAGCCGAGCGTCATCTGTCGGGAATAATTAGAAAACAAGTACATATGTTTACTCCGGAACATAGGTGGAAGGGTATCCCACTGTCGCGTGCCGCTCGGCTGTTGCTCTCGTTATACCCTTCGACCATTGAAAATGGTCAAAAAAGGGCATACTAACTTTAAGCAAATGTATGTAACAAGCAGAAGGAGGCGTCGGAGACCCCATAAAGTATATATATTTTTGATCAGGATCACCAGCCGAGTCGATTGAGCCATGTCTGTCTGTCTGTCCGTCTGTCTGTCTGTCCGTCTGTCTGTGTGAACGCACAGATCTCAGCTATTATAAAAGCTAGAGTTACCAAATTTTGGCAGGAAGACTCCTGTGTACTATAAGCTGATCAAGTTTGTTAGGTGCCACGCCCACCGCCCCCGTAAATCAAAAATTTAATTTTTGAGCTCAATTTGTAAGCGCTGTATAAAAGCTGCAACTTTCTGACTTTGACATATACTAAGCTGAATGAATTATCTACGTATTCTCCAAGTTGCAATCCGATCGGACAATAATCACAGAAGTTAGTTAAGAAAGTATGAGCATAGAACTATATGCTTCTGTCAGCTAACAATAGAGGCGGCCAGTGCTAAGCGCGGGCGCCATCTGTTGGGAGTACGAGTAATTGTAAAGCATGTGCATATGCATATGTGTGTGAATTTAACAAATTAAACTACAAGGGAACATAGGTCGAACGGTATCCCAATGTCGCGTACTGCGCGACTGTTGCTTTTCTTACTGGTTTTTCCCTATTTTTTTGTTTTTGTATAATTTCATTATGTTTTAAAATTAATTTAATATTGTTGTTGATGCATATTAGTTATTATATATTATTCTTTATGTAATAATAAAGTAAAACGAGAGCAACAGTCGGGCAAAACGCGACAGTGGGATACCTTTGACCTATGTTCCCGTGTAGTTTAATTTGTTAAATTCATACACATATGCATATGCACATGCTTTGAAATTAATCCCGACAGATGGCGTTCGCGCTTCGCGCTCCCCGCCTCTCTTGTTAGCTGACAGAAGCACTTGGTTTTATGCTCATACTTTCTTAAATAACTTCTGTGATTATTGTCCGATCGGATTGTAATTTGGAGACTACGTAGATATTTTATTCAGCTTAGTATATGTTAAAGTCAGAAAGTTGTATATTTTATACAGTGCTTATAAATTGAGTTCAATAATTAAATTATTGATTTGCGGGGGCGGTGGGCGTGGCACCCAACATTTGAAATAAACTTGATCTGCGCCTGGTACACAGAAACCTTCATCTCTAGCTCTTATAATAGCTGAGATCTGTGTGTTCATCTGGTCATCCGGACATCCAGACAGACAGACATGGCTCAAACGACTCGGCTAGTGATCCTGAGCAAGAATATACATATATACTTTGTGGGGTCTGCCACGCCTCCTTCAGCCTGCTACATACATTTGCACAAAGTTAGTATACCCTTTTTTGACCATTTTCAATGGTCGAAGGGTATAAAAACAAGGGCAACAGTCGAGCGGCACGCGAAAGTGGGATACCGTTCAACCTATCTTACGGTGTAGTTGTACATACATTTGCGTGCTTCGAATTATTCTCGACAGATGGAGCTCACGCTTCGTGCTTGCCTGACGCCCTTGTTGGCTGACTTGGTTTTATGGTCCGTCTTTCTTGAATAACTTCTGTGTTTATTATCCGATCAAATTGAAATTTTATAGTTACATAGATATTTTAATCAGCTTAGTATATGTTCAAATAAGTTGTACCTTTAATACGCCGCTTACAAATCGACTTTAAAACGAGAGCAACAGTCGCGCAAAACGCGACAGTGGGATACCCTTCGACCTATGTTCCCGTGTAGTTTAATTTGTTAAATTCATACACATATGCATATGCACATGCTTTGAAATTAATCCCGATAGATGGCGCTCGCGCTTCGCGCTCGCCCACCTCCCTTGTTAGCTGACAGAAGCACTTGGTTTTATGCTCATACTTTCTTAAATAACTTCTGTGATTATTGTCCGATCGGATTGTAATTTGGAGACTACGTAAATATTTCATTTAGCTTAGTATATGTTAAAGTCAGAAAGTTGTATCTTTTATATAGCGCTTACAAATTGAGTTCAAAAATTAAATTATTGATTTGTGGGGGCGGTGGGCGTGGCACCTAACATTTGAAATAAACTTGATCTGCTTATAGTACACAGGAGTCTTCCTGTCAAATTTGGTAACTCTAGCTTTTATAATAACTGAGATCTGTGCGTTCACACAGACAGACAGACGGACAGACAGACAGACATGGCTCAATCGACTCGGCTTGTGATCCTGAGCAAGAATATATATACTTTATGGGGTCTCCCAAGCCTCCTTCTGCCTTATACATACATTTGCACAAAGTTAGTATACCATTTTTGACCATTTTCAATGGTCGAAGGGTATAAAAATTAAGAAAACCCTAATTATGTTAATAAAAAAGTACTTTAAACGTAAATATTCATTGCATTTTTCCTTTTGCAAAGAATTAGTTGCAGAAGTAGTTGTAGTTGTATTAGTAGTGAATTCCTTTGTAAAACTCGTATAGATCAAACATTTCATTAGATTCTTTTAAAGTTTTCACTCAAAATGTTTTGGAAATAAAAAACTTTGGTATAGGTTAAATATGTGCCCTCAGCACGATTTGTTTTACAGGTAGGGCTATATTTATGATGCATTTAGGTAAAAGAATTATGTCTCAGACTCTTCTAGTTTTTTTTTAAATTGAATTTTGAAAATAATTAAATTTACATGTACTTTGTTGTTGCGTTTTTGTGTAAAGCGCCAGACTGCCTGCAACATTTTGTGACGGTACAGTGTCCCACAAACTGATTTATTGTAAATGAAACCTAAGCATGCTTCCAAGTGTCGAGAAAAAGTGCGCTGCAGGCAAAAAATGTTTAAAAAAATAAAATCGCGCGTGCGATTAAAATTAACCGTTGTAACGGCATATAATTTCTCATTTTTCGCAATTTTTGTTCGAAATAAATCGCTTGTAGAAAACTGCGCATCATTGTGACGTTTTACTCAGAATTAGCCAACAACAAAATACATGCAAATTTAATTAATTTTAAAATTCAATAAAAAAAACTAGAAGAGTCCGAAACATAATTCTTTCACCTAAATTTACCATAAATATAGCCCTACCTGTACAAAGGCACATATGCCGAGGGCACATTTATAACCTTTACCCAAACTTTTTTTATTTGGGAGCCTTTTTCTGCGCACAGGGGTGTATGCAAAACGAAATACGCAAAACAATTAATTCGAATATATTTTATTAAAGAAACTGTTTGGGTAAGAGGGGTGAGTAGCCATCTTGAATTTCATAAAATTAATTAAAAGCAAAAGCTCGAAAGTCTTCTTATTGTTTCACAATTATAGTTTTAAAAGAAGATTATTTACAGCCAAGAAGAGGAGAATCAGACCTCAACGGCGAGTTAGGCTAGAGAAGTCTGTGTCTTTTGCAATGCAAACAAGTCTACTTTTTTATACCCTCCCTCCCACCATTGAAAACGGTTAATTGCCCATCGCCCTGCAAATCGGTAGCTTAGGTTTTTTTTTTTTTCATTATTAAGGAAACAAATTATTTCACATTTTGCTTTGGCGGAAATATAAATATTTATTATATGTACATATATTCTAAATTACAATCTAATCAAACAAAAATCACGGAAGTTATTTTATAAACCTTGATTTCATTGATCTTTTTTACAAACGAGCTAGTCGTGACGTCATTGCAATGCTTCTGTATGGAAAAAAGGGGTAGAAACTAATCTTTTCTTTTCTTCCTCTCTTCTTTTCTATGCACACGCATTTTTATGCATTCAAACGCACTTGTGCTTGAAAACTTTTTGCGAGCTGTGGTATAAGCTGAACAGTGCTAAACTTAAACCACTAAACAACTCGATGTACATATATGTAGACGTACATATGTATAATACATAAATTACTAAACGAATATTAAAAAAGTACTAAATGTATCGAGTAAACAATAGAAAGACTCGATAGCGTAAATAAAATAAAATGTCTCAAATTAAATTAATTTCTTATAAGTTATAACTATCATTTTGCGTTATGTCTGCAAGTTGATTGGTGTCGTCTTTTATCACGACGTTTGCAAACATCGCTGCAGTAGGAGGCACTGAAGCAACAATCGAATGATGCTTCCTCTAGACAATGCTGACACCATCTCTTGCGTTTCACTGCGTTTAGCTGCTCTTTTAGATTGTCCATCTCCGCCTTATTGCGAGAAAGTTGCTCATTCAAGACAAAGATTTCCTGAACAAGATCGTGGTAACCTGACATAGGTGCATGCATTTCAAGAGTGGGCGAAGATGCCACGCTGACTGTTATTTCCTGAAGAGCATCTGGTCTCTGAGATATCGAACAGGAGCGCAATGGTTGAAAGCGCTGCGGAAATTTGGGCGTAGTAGCTCCTAATCTTGATCCAGTTGTAACTTTACGCTTCTTAGCCGGCGAAGGCGTAGATGCTGCCTCCATGCAGTGGGGCAGCGCACGATTAATGAGATTTTCGGCTTCAAGTGGATCAGCGTAAAAATTAAATAAATACATTGGCTGATGCATCAATAGCATGTGACATCGAAGCTCTAGCATTGCAGCTTTATATGTGCGAGAAACCTTTATCTTAAGAAGTGACCGATCCGCATCAATGGGTAGAATATCTCTCGCCGAGATCAAAGCACGTGAATGGGAACCTCCAAAGAAACGTACATCATATATGCTGCTCTTTTTGGTCATCACTCGAATAACCTTAATGGAGGGAAAGACAATCAATTAATTTAATTTGTATATTATAATATTTATATTATATAAAAACATATATATTATACCTTGGCTGGCCAGTGTGGAGATCCATACTGCTTGGCGTAGACTAATTCGTGCCGCTGCGTGCAAGGTTTGGCGAACCAAAACGCAGAGCGATTGGACTCGTTGGAATGACGATAGCAGTCAGAGCAACGACTGATTTCTCTTATATCATGGCTTATGTCCCGCAGCAGCCACTTCGTGGCATTAAATTCCTCGCTCGTAGTGCCAAAGAATACACCAATGTTATGTTGCAGATCCAGCAGATCGATGAGTAACTCGGACAAGTGCTTGAACTTTTTATTCTCAATATTGTGTGCAATGTCTGAGAGGCCAAGGATGTCGTTTTTAAAGAGCGCTATTTTCACTAAATTCCCATCTTGTGTGTTCCAATGTTTTGTCATATATTTTCGTACGTCTCTTTTCATCCAGCTGTGGTGTTTCTGCCAAGAGTAACACAGCAAGCAGTTCAACTCTTCGACAGACATGTGTGGCGGATTTAGTAGATCAGCGAGTCTGGATAAACGACACGGTGTGCACAGTTCCTGTTCATTATTAATCGGTTCGCTAGGTGTCTCCTCGCTTTTTACAGAAGGACTGCAACGTTTGCGCTGGCGAGCAGGTTGCTCACTAACAAAAAATATATCATCCGAAGAACTTTTCGCCTCTCGTTTCAATAAATTCTGTGGTGTTGCATGAATATTACTATTGTAATCAAGTTCATAAGAGGTTGTGTCCTGTTCTAGAGTCGGTGGTTCATTTTGAATCATTTCTTCGTTGCTAGCTTCCTCTTCCATATCAGATTCGTTGAGGGGAAATCGATACGTCTGACCCTTATTCGAAGGTACCGAGTAGTTAGGACGACGTGGGTTCTTACGCATGCAAGCAGCATGAAAAGAACGTACACAGAAGAGACATTTTATTACAGCCTCATTGCCAGGGAGATGACATTCGAAACAATACGGATCATTATCGGCGGATATCTGACGTCCACTGAGTTTTTGTGAGAAACAAAGGGATATTCGTTTCCCTTTGTTGTATATGAGTTTTCCTTTTGGCTCAAGAATGCCTACTTGAATGGCAGCATCAACAGTTTGGCTTGCCTCATCTATAACAATAATATTGTACACGTAAAATTCAAAATATATGTAAGTTTTTCGTACGTACCGCCAGTCATGTGGGAAAGCAAGCAACGCTCCAGAATTTTGTTTGACATGTATGCACCATTTTTAAGCTTATTCATCCAAGTCGGCACAGCACAGGGCGGTAAGCTACTTACCATTTTACTTGAAATTTAAGCCTCTCTTTGTTTTGATTTTGTTCAAAGAATGCATCAGCAATAATGCAATACAAGGATGCCACATAGTTCACCACTACTTGCGCAGCTGTTTAAATTAAGGTTGCCAGCTATTGGAAAATTAAAAAATTTTGGCCGCACTGTAGGCGGGAGAGTTTCTGGTAATATTTCAATTACTTAATTAAATATACAAACATACTAAAATTTAATTTTTATTTTTTTTCAGTTATTCTTATTAGTTGAAGCACAAACATTTTAATTTCAAATGTAGTATAATTATAATTATAAATCTGGCAGCACTGCACATCAACTGACAATGTACGTCCGTGTGTTTTGGGAGATTACCATCTACACAGTAGCGCATGGTATCTTGAAAGGCATTGATCAATGTTGACAAATCTAAAATATAATTGAAAAACAAAAAAAATTACCTGCTAATCTAATAAGAGCTGTGCCGGAGGCGATTTAATTTTACATTTAGTCTTAAGTTAAATCTGGATGCGGTGACACGGAATCTATGTATGTAAGTCGATAAGCCAAACTCATGACCAGTTCACCGTGACTGACGTATATAGTTGTTAAACCAGTGGTTATTCATCAATAATTAGCTCGAGCGTAAAATGGCGTCGGCATCTGTCATTGCCGATCTGTGCATATTTCTGCTGACTTGGAATGTGGGCACGCATTCTCCTAAAAACTTGGAACTGACATCGCTTTTGGCTCTAAATGGCACCACCAACTGTCCGGACAATAAGCTGCCCGATATCTATGTGATTGGCATGCAGGAAGTGAGCACAAAACAAGTGCTCAACATATTCAATGATGATCCCTGGGTGCTCAAGTTGGCCAGTGCGCTGAGCGATCACGATTATGTGAAAGTGAAATCTCAGCAGCTACAGGGCATATTAATAACAATGTTCGCCCAGCACAAGCATATACCGCACATGAAAGATATCGAGGCGGAGGAGACACGCACCGGACTGGGTGGACTATGGGGCAACAAAGGCGCTGTCAGCATTCGTCTCAGCCTCTATGGCACAGGCGCCGTGTTCGTATGCTCCCATTTGGCAGCGCATGATGACAAACTTAAGGAGCGGATAGAGGACTATCATCAAATTGTTGACAATCACAAGTATAAGCTGGTTGGCTATCGACACATATTTGACCACGACTTTGTTTTCTGGATCGGTGACCTCAACTTTCGTCTATCTGGTGACATGTCGGCTTGGGATGTACGAAATGCTGTGGACGGAGCTCGTTACGAGGAACTGCTTAAGCTGGATCAACTACAGCTGCTGCGCGAGACAGGAAATGCGTTTAGCCTGCTTGAGGAGCAGTCTCCCTATTTCGCGCCCACTTTCAAGTTCATTGAGGGCACAAATGAGTACGACCTGAAACGGCGACCAGCCTGGTGTGACCGCATCCTTCATCGCGTGCAAGCAAACAGTTATCCGGACATTACACTCAGCGCCAAGCAATTGTCTTATCAATCCAACATGGACTATACTTTGTCGGACCACAAGCCCGTTTCGGCGACCTTTAGCTACAAAATTGAAACTAACAACATGACCTACACAGACGAGGAGCTGCACGAGATGACACACGGAGCGGCAAGCACAGTGCCAAATGTTAGTGGGCTTGCCCTTATCGCTTTAATAGTTATTCATGGTATTTATTTCAATTTTGATTTGCCTCTTTTCGCTTCTTTTATAGTTGTTTAATGCCGAACTAGAAGAATTCCAATGGTAAATGGAATAGACTACACACATAAAGCAATCAGTCTCATATCTATCAATCTTGATTCTTACGCAACTAATCGTGATTACTCGTCATAGAACGAATCCTAATATAGCAATCTCAACTCGCAACGAATAATCCCAATGATATTTGTGTACGCATAGTGTTGTGTACCTTATACTATAAACTCGATAAGCATATTAATATACAATTGCTGTCGAATTTTTAATTTGAATACTCTTGACGCATATCAACTCATAGAATACATAATGCTAAGCAAAGACATTAAATGTACAACTCTATAATTGTTAAATCTGAGCAATTGTTAATTAAATAAAGCAATATATTTTATTATACATTTTCCATACGGTCAAATGAATTAGTTAAAAAGAATCGAACCGTTTGCGGATAAGACATATCAAAATCGAATCGAATATATATGTACGCAACTCAACATGCTATAAAATATTGAACGGAATAAAAAAGCAGAACACATAAAAGCAGAACAAAAATATGAAAGACAATAAATTTGCATTTTTATCAACATGCTATAAAATATTGAACGGAATATCGAAAAGCAGAACACAAAACTATGAAAAATATGAAAGACAATAAATTTGCATTAACTTGTTTGTTTGGTATACAGCAATTTGTTTACTTTTCAATTAGAGTATTATTATTATGATCGGTTCCCTATTCATCTCTCGGACTGTATGAACACAAGTTTGTTTTCCGTTATGCTACTGCTGCAGTAACATTAGATAAAAAGAAGCCATAATACATAATATATTGTATTGTATATATTCCTAATCAATTCTCTGGTTTGCTATTTCTGTGCTTTTAAGAAAAAAGCTAAAGCAACATCTCTAAATGTGGGCCTATTTATTCTGAGTTCTGATTCGTACCTTATCGACTATCTTGCTCAACAGGTGTTTTCGACTGACTTTAGAAGAAGCGTCGTCTCAGATATTATTATTAGAGTTGACTGTCTAAAACAACAACAATAACAACGAAACGAAACAAAGAGCAATTTCTGGCAGACAGCTGATATAACCTGTTACTTTTGGGTGGTTTTTTTTTCTCATTTCTCATTTTTCATTGAACACCCAAAGCAAACTCTGGTATGGAGGGCACCGCGTTCTGGCATTAGGCGCTATTCTCTTGGTAGATAGCAATAGAAATTTAATACACCGATAGCTGCAGCTGTGTTAGCTGTGCTCTCATCGCTTGCGGGGGGTTTTTCGTACCTTCGTTGTGCTCGTTTTGGATTGTTAGTCGTGGGTCTCGAGTATCGAGTATCGGGTATCGGGTTAACTCAAACACAAACAGATTGCCACATCTGATTCGATTGCTACACGTGCCGTCTAGTCTGCTAATATTCATTAAGAAAATTGTGCAATTATTTGGTTTAACGTGTAGTATGAGCACAATAATTATTTGATTTCCGAGTTTAATTTTTGCCACCGAAGCGCCGAGGGCAGGGCAGATAACTTCAAAAAAGTCCCCTGTCGGTACAGTAAATCGATGAAAAACGAACAAGTAAATAAATCATTTAATAATATTGCAATAAAAGATAATGAATTGTCAACAAGGGAAACTATAACACACTAGATGCACTTCCTCTTACCTAAAGGGACGGATACTCCCTCATCACTAAATCGATTGCATAATGGATACAAATCATCGGATGCCAAGTGCAATATTTACATATTTTTTGTAGATCTGATGTGTTAAGTGTGTGTGTGGGAGAAGGGGGGCGGGTTGCCGTTAAGGGGATCGTGTAGTTACTCCCAATCGGTGCTTTACCCCCAGCATGTAAACAAACAAATTTCTCTGTTTACATTAAACATTGTTCACCTCAAATCATTTCGTCGGGGTCGTAAGGCCCTCCAATTGATATATTTATTTCTTCTCTCGTTTTCCAAAAAGTTGTTCGTGCGTTCGAAGTGAGAGCAGAAAATGAAGACGAAACAGCTGAACGTAAAATGTATGTAAATTCATGTGAGAACGAAGAATGTACAATATAAACATTCTGTATGTGTGTGTGGGACTGTATCAGATGTGCAAATATTATTGTTTATAAACAAACGGGTTTATGCGAGTAGGAAATGATTGCCAACTGTGTGCTGAAATATCACGCCTGGCAACTATCGCCGTAACTTTAAAGGGTATGATTTAGCTTTGTCAATTAACATAAAAATGTAAAGTCTCTGACCAAAGAACTCCTACTGCCCAATGCACTATATACAGTCTGTCAAGTAACTCTTTATACATTTGTACATTACATTAACATGTGCATTTGAGTAAAGAGTTAGTACATTTTTTTAATTAGATCATAATTTATATCACAATATTACGCTTTAAATTAATATAGCTGTTATAGTTCCCCTTTTATATACATATGTGGGTAAGCTCATGTACATCTAGTATATTACAAAGAGATTTGTATTTGAATAACTTTATTTTCGTTAATTACCCCATGTTGACTTCAATTTGAAATATGCAGTTACCTTCCCTATATGTACATAAAGCTAGATAATTTAATATTTATGACCGATACTGAAATCTAGCACTCAATATCAACAGGTGCTTAACACTGATAAGAAAACTTAAAAAAGTCACCTTTTAATTTCCCCCACATCGATAACATTCCCGAAAGTCTAAGTACCTACTTAGATATACCTGGAGACACGTTCATACACTGTCCAGCAGATGACACAGTATTAATCATGCCCGAAAAAATGTTGACATCTTATCAAAAGGTCTCCCCATCCCCAGATACAAACCCCAATGGCGACTTTCGATTGGTCGTACCCCGCCCCCTCTGCTGCCGAATGAGCACTATCGCACTTTCCGTAACGTTCGCGAACAAAAAGTCCCGCTGCCTCGGCTAGCTTGGCTGGTATAAAAGCAAACCTCTCGAGGCCCGTATCGGTCATAACACAACCGACAATTGCGCGGATAAGAGCGGAAAGCACGCAGCACACAAAACAACACAGCGCAGAGCAGCCGGGAGTCCCCCACACAAGTCGGAAACGTCATAGCACAACAAAATTTTTGGCAGCAACAACAATTGGATATACTCATACTGATACACACACACACACACATACAAGCACAGTCGCTGATCGCATTGGCAATTAGATGAGGCAAGCAGAGCTGTAAAGACTAAGGCGAAGAGTGACTAAAGAGGAATACGAATTAGGTGTTCGGTGATTTTTGCAAACGATTAGCATTGGAAAGAAACAGTGATTCCACACACACACACACACACACACATAAATACGCATAATGGGAGTCCGAGTTGTAGAAGCAGATTCGGCAAGCGATTCGTATGATGATGAGGAATTTTCGGCATGCGAGGCACAACACAAAAGCAAAACAAGCATTCCCAAGAAGTGCAGCACGGATGAGGCCAGCAGCGCGAGTAGTACGAGTACCATTTACGCCAGCCGGGATTTGGTTGGTAACTGCAAGGAGTATCGCATCGAGAACAATTGCCGTGACTTGCGCATCATCGGGAACTGCAATCGGGTGCGCATAGTGAACAATTCGGGTAGTCTGCAAATTATTGGCAACACAACCAGACTGAAGATCCAACAGAATAGCGGAAAGATCAAGTACACAGGAAACGATGGCCGCATCTATCTGGGCAGCGATTCGCAGCAACAGAGCGTCGACTATATTGGCTGCAATGGTCTGCTGAAGGTGGTCAAGTCCCTGAAATTGCAGAGCAATAGGACCAGCAAGAGGACACGAGCTCCGAAAAGCCCGACGGAAACGAGCAGCCAGCCAAGCAGCGAGGGCATTGATATCGAAAATAACCTCACAATTGTTAATGGTGTTGCCGGGAATATCGTCATCAAGAATGCGATTAATGTGAGCATTTAGAAGAGCTCCGTCTCCAATCCCTCTCAAGTCCAAAGTTGAAGTTTAATATGTAGTAACTTGCCTACATACCGAATGGTTCCTATCGTTAAACTATAGTCATTATACATTAGCAACACTTTCCGACTGCTAACATGATAAGTCATCGAGCATTGCAAAGTATTATCAACCTGCGTACCACCTATGTCATATACATATAAGTAGTTAATGTTTTTAAACATACATATATCATAGTTACAAAGCCCACAGTGCACAAAATACTAACTGTACTTAATCAGTTCATTCTATGAATGAGCTTTATCATATGAAGGATATATATTCATATGTATATAATGAATACACAATGAAACATAACTTACAATACCTTCCGTTTATCATTCCGTGACCCCAGGGCTTCAAAATTCCCCTGCGGTGAACGAGTGAAAAAGTACTGCATTTTTCGCAATAAGTGGGTAAATTACCAGACACTTCTTCTACAACATAAGATGACCCAAGAAGTGTGGGCTTCCGAGTCAGTTTCCTAGAACTAAAGTATTACTCACAACTGTTTGACTCTTACACCATTGTTCGATTTCACTTGCCTGTGACCCAGATTTATATAGAGTCTGTTAAGTTACTCTTTACACAAATGTGTAACATTAACATGTGCATTTGGGTAGTGTTACTTGACTGTCTGTACATACATATGTACATAAGTCAAAACAAAAAAAAATACCCTTAGCCTATACGAGTATGTATGTATGTATTCTATCAATAAGTACGCTGACTGATTAAATTCGCTTTTACTAATTGCGCCCTTGTACTTTTGTTGAAAGTGTCAAAAGCGGTCGAGTGTCTCATTTTAATTTTATTTTCGGGGGTTTTATTTTCCAGTGCAAGCACATAAAATAACGAGCAAGCTAATAACAATGGTGATATAATATTTTACGCTAGTACGTTAAAATCAATTGGGTGATAAGAGAAACATTCAGTATCTTTTGATTGAAATCTTACAATACTGTATACATACATACATATACATACATGCACAGTATATGAAATGAAAAGTGCACGTGCACTGTAGAAAAATTTACAGAGTTAACGCGTGTTTAATTTCCGGTGGAATGATAAAACCTAAAATTATTCACACTGTGTATGTTTGTAGGTATGTATATTTGTAAAGTGGCCGTAACTCATTCCAATTTTAAAAATCGTTAATTTTTAATTGGATAAACTGTTGTTCGTTTAACAACCTATATACAAGGGTACTTCACAATATGGATATTTGTATACATATGTACAGAAATAACGCTATTGACATATATATTTCATTGAATTTTCTACTTATTTGGTTATGACCTTGCTACACACTTATGTTTATCTACATACAAATGCATGCTATGTTTGGTCACAATTTATTCGCCACCCACATTTTTTAGCTTACGACAATCACATATTGCATTCAATATGTTAAGAAAAGGGAAAAGAATTCGTCTATCCAGGAAGTCTGCAACATTGAAACGCAACTCAATATACGAATCCGTGAGTGAATTATTTTGACATTCTCCTTACGTTCACATTGCTTACATTTTTCGCTGTGAACGGCAAATATCTATTCTTCTAGATGCCGCAATGTTAACACGGATATTCATGTATCTGTTAAATTCAGCATCCGAGTTGAGTTACTGATTTTCTTTTTTAAAGAGAGAAAAGAATATGATATACATATATGATTTAAATATTAAAATATTTTGTACATCATGACATTCACAACTTTTTGGCATCCCTGGTGTTCTTTTGCGCGCAAAGCAACTAATTCATTGTTTGTGGTTCGAACTGAATCATTTAATTGAAACGGTTCCAAGTTCCTTGATTCGCTAGGGACTTGTCACAAAATCAAGAGAAACATACAAACATTTTGCGACATTTAAAAAATAAAATCATGTTTGGGGCCGCACAAACCACAACGAATCGTATGAACGACTTCGAAGTGGCTTCGCCGCCAGACGACTCCGTCTCAGCGCTGGAGTTCAGCCCAAGCACATTGCAAGTACAGAAGAATTTTCTCGTTGCCGGCAGCTGGGATAACAGCGTGCGCTGTTGGGAGGTGGAACAAAATGGAGCAACAGTACCAAAATCAATGAAGACAATGGGTGGCCCAGTGCTAGATGTATGCTGGTCTGATGATGGCACCAAGGTATTTATGGCCTCCTGCGACAAACAGGTAAAGCTCTGGGATTTAGCCTCTGATCAGGTAATGCAAGTGGCGGCACACGACGGCCCCATCAAAACATGTCACATGGTAAAAGGACCTAATTACACATGTCTCATGACTGGCTCCTGGGATAAAACGCTTAAGGTAACTTATTTAGTTATATTGTGAAATCGCTTTAGACTTAATTTCGTCATTCCTTTAGTTTTGGGACACACGCTCTCCAAATCCAATGATGGCTATTAATCTACCCGAGCGTTGTTATTGCGCTGATGTGGACTACCCGATGGCCGTTGTGGGCACTGCTGGCCGTGGCCTGATAATTTACTCCCTTGAGAACAGCCCGACTGAGTACAAGCGGCAAGAGAGTCCGCTTAAATATCAACATCGCACCATATCGATATTCAAGGATAAGAAGAAGACGCCGACCGGTTATGCGCTGGGCAGCATAGAGGGTCGCGTGGCCATACAGTACGTGAATCCGGTTAACCCAAAGGATAACTTCACATTCAAGTGCCATCGCTCGACAGGCACGTCGGGCTTTCAAGATATTTATGCTGTGAACGATATTGCATTCCATCCTGTGCATGGTACACTAGTCACAGTCGGATCCGATGGCACATTCAGCTTCTGGGACAAGGATGCACGCACCAAGCTTAAATCAAGCGAGGCCATGGATCAATCGATTACCAAGTGCGGTTTCAATGCCAATGGCCAGATATTTGCGTACGCCGTGGGCTATGACTGGTCCAAGGGACACGAATACTTCAATCCGGCAAAGAAACCACAAATATTCCTCCGTTCATGCTTCGAGGAACTAAAGCCACGTGTCAACTGATCCGAATCCTGTTTTAGTTTAAGCTTCGACATGTATTGCGACTAATAATATTAATTCAAATCACTTCATCTATAATTGTATCTAGCGTAGCATTAAATATTGAATCGCACTCCCGTTTGCATTTTATTCAACTAAAACCAATCACTTAATGCTTCTTATCATCATGTCCATGTTCGTCGCCGTGCCCGTGTCCATGTCCATGGCCGCCCTGGCCCTTGCCAATACCAAGAGCATATTCCACTCCGATGGTGACCAGAAATGCAGCAAAGCCGATACCGATACCGCGGAACAAGAACGTATTTAAGCGGGAGGCGTGTGTGCCGAACTGTTTCGGTTCATAGCGCCAGGCCTCGTTCCTGCGGATATTGAATTATTATTTGGATACCGAGTCATAGCTGAATTGACTTACCTCAGCCAGGGATCCCGCAAACCCTGTCGGGCAAGTGCCTCCTGCACCTCGCACAGTTGGGGCACATTCTCCACTTTGTAGATGGATGGATGTGGGACTTTGTATGGTTCTCCGTGATGACCACCCATTATTTATGGCGTCTAAATCTGAAATTATTATTTTCTTATATTTATTAGTCTTGCAATTTGTTGAACCACTGTTAACGTAGCCCTGTAAATTACATAAGTTTAATTTTTTTAACTGTTTTCTTTTTGTTCTAATGTAGCTTATGCACAGCAAATATGCAGCTACTAAATTTATGTTCGTTAGCCCGGATTATTGTCAATTTTACTTTAAATCAATATTAAAATATCAGACAAAAAATATTATGAAAATATCACACACTTTTGTTGCCAAATAACAGATCTGTTAACGCACCGTTCCGTGAATTTACACGAAATGTTAGGCAATTCACAATGGTAAATATACCAGACTGAGTTTGTTTACATGCAGCTTTTTATTGATATGGCAACGCCAGCTTAGTGTTTTCGTTAACATAATGCAATGACATTTTTCAAACATTGTTGCCAGCTGTTCCAGGCTTACTCAGATGAGATCAAAAAAGCTAAAGAGAGTAAAATAAAGCTGTGTTATTGTGCATTTATAATTAAAATCAAGATTTGACGAAAAAAAAAGCTGAGTTGGCAACACTACGAAGAGATTGTAATAGCGAAAAACACATATAAGTTGTCCATATTTCATTCAAATTCAAAAGAAAGTCCATGATAATAATTATTTATTTTTGATATATTTATTGATATTTTAAGATTATTTTGCAATCAGTAGAACATTTGTAAATTTTAAACGTGCTTAAGTGAAAATATACATTGTTTATTTACTGCTTTTTTGTTTTTATTTTTTAATTTTTCATTTAATTCACTAGTTATACAATAAGTAATAGTAATATACATATACGTTATTAGGATTTTTTGTTAATAGCGTTTTTCTTGCTCCTCACACTCTAGTTTAGAGTATTGTGTGATTGCTATACATATATAGAAAGGAAACAATTAAAGCAAAAAATATATAAGATATAACAAAATACTGTTCTTACGCTTTGATGCTTTGTCATTTGCATTGTATTGTAATAGCTAGGTATAAAAACGCACGGCATGCTTCCAATTAATTATTTAAAATACAATACATATATAGTTTGTTTTCATTTCTTCTCAGTTTAGTCAAATCTATTTGAATTTCCTTCCCTTTCTTTGTATTGTTTTTCATTCATTAGCGCCTGGAAATGCAGAAGCACGAACAATCTATCCATACGTAATCAATAAGCTGTTTTTTTTTATCTACGTTTGGAAGAAAGATTTCTAAATAAATTTAACATTATGTTTTCTTTTCACTTTTTTAAAATGTCTGTAAATTAAACAATTGTCAGCTCTGCACTTAAAGTATGGATTTTTTCTCTTTTTTTTTTTTTTTTTTTTTTTTTAGACATGTTTCCATTTTGTATCTTATGGTTTTTTGTTGGGTTATCTGGTTAATTGTTAAATAATTTGTTTTGCTGAATCACATTTCGAATTTCTAAAGATTAATTTCATAATTTAACACATGTTGCTGCAACAATTTAGGTAATTTTTGTATTTTTTTGTTTTTGTTTTCTTGAAATCAAATTGTACTTTAAACTTATGTTTTTTATCCCGTTCCCCAGAGGTGGCCGCTCGCCGTCTACATGCTTTCCTCGGCTAATATCTCATTGAACAGGCGGTTGAGGCTGTCCAGGCCAGTGAGAAAGCCGCCATCGGGTCCGTGATGGACGGGCGCGGCGGCTGGAATTGGTAGCATGCTGCCATTGCGTGGCACAAAGGCCGTGTGGGCAAAGTCAATGAGACGCACATCTACAAAGCAGGCCGAATCGTCTGTGGGTGGTGCAGACATGTCCAGAGACTTGGAGCCGCTCAGCAATGCGCTGTTTCGCGTGACCAGCTTAGGTTCAGCGTTGCTGTTGTTGTTCGACTCGCTTTCCAGGGAGTCCAACAAGATACCGGAGAGCAGAGAATTGGAGATGTTCTCACAGCTGCGTTGAATTCCAGCCGATGTTGATGAGTTACGTGATTTGGAGGGCGAAGACACTGCAGAAACGGGCGTCGAAGTAATCGTTGACTTCTTTGCCTCCCGAGAATCATCATGTGCCGCATAATGTTCATCGTCGTCCTTGCAGCGCAGTCGCTTTACGGCACCCTTCACTGACTTCAACGATGAGGCGCTTGATGAGGCGGGTGACACCAGTGACTTGATGGTGGCACTGTTTGAGACGCTCGAATTGCCAGCTGCGCCATCAACGTTGCCAGCTGCTGTCGCATCGAAAGATTGCTGCGACTTGTAGCGCTTGAACATGGCCTCCGTGGGTCCGATTATGCTGCTCTCGTAGTCCGAGCTGCCGTCATCAGAGCTATTGTTGCCTGTACAATCAATCAAAGCGCATAATGATTAATTGATCACTTCATTGTGCTCGATTTAATTTCTTACCTGTCTGACGACCGCTGGCAACAGCTTTGATTTGCTCGGAGAGGCCCGAGAAGTCATCACTGCTGTTGCTGCTGTAGTTCATCCAGGAGTCACCGGAATGTGGCGATGATGTGGTCACGCTGGGCAGCGCTGGCTCTGGGTCCAGGAATACTGTCTCTTCGGAAATTGGAATGAATGCAGGTGTGCCGCTGTTGGCAATGCCTTTAACACCAGGCACCGATTTTGTGGGGAGCACACCACAGCTGCGTGGCGGTGGCATAGTGGACAATTGCGAGCGCTGCGATTTGTTCTCGTCGTCGTCCTCCTCGTCCTCCTCTTCCTCTTCATCTGTGGTTGTTGTGGAGTTGTTGGCCGTCTGTTTGACGCCACGTGCCGCTGCCTCTGCAAATCCGCGTTTGTGCAGATGACGACGTGTTGCCAGATTCAGACGTGAATTGGAATCATTAGAGGCATCTGCATCATAATTGCAGCCATCGGGACCAGTACTGCTATTTGTGGCCGATGCATTTCCACTATCCACGGCAGCAACTAGCTGCAAATCCTCATCCGTGTCGTGCGGTTCCAATTCATCGCCCGCCTCGTGACCCGTCTCATCGTCCCCGATATCATCCTCGTCTATGCTATTCTCCGGATGATAATCAAACATGCCAGTGGTCTGTAGTGTGGCCGATTTGGGAGCTTCCAGCCAGTCGTCCAAATCCATGGAAGGCGGATGGGCCATAGGATTCTCCTCGTAACCCTCGTATACAATAAGCAAAGAGCTGCACGCAAAAAAGAAGAAAAAAAATGAATAAAGGAAAGTCGAAATGAATTGGCAATTAAAAGTTGTTACCAGGAGTAGAATCTATAACTGGATTGTTTCTCGATGACGCGTCGCAGTTGCAGAAGTCGCTGAAGGATTTTACGAATGACTCGTATCCGCAACCGATAGCCATTGTAGAAGAAATCATGCAGTGCCGTCTTAAAGCCCGCCTCGTTCAGCTCCCTGCCCCAGTATTTATCCCGCTTTGCGTACTGTTCCAAATCAGCCTGATAGGTCTGCATGCCGCAAAGTCGTACGCCCAGGGAGCCAGAGGTGCTTGCCGCACACTTCGCCATCTGTTTAGAACGTTTCTCGGCGGAAGCATCATCTCCATGCTGTCGGGTGCCCATTTTCAGGTCCAGAATGCAGGGATTGCGGAACTGTGATGTGATATTCTCGAGCATCAAGAAATCTACAGAGAGAAATCAATAGAATATTAGATTAGTGCAAAGCTTCGCTTGTATAGTTGCTAAATATATGTTGATATAATATATATTGAGTGTTTAGTTATTTGTTTTTGTCCATGGTGGGAAACCAGGGCACAGGATACTAACATTGCTTATTGGAGTTGTCAAGTTGCGAAATGCTCTTGATAACATCGGCCGCATTCCCGTTCTTGTGCACCTTCATTCTGCAAATAATCCAGGCGAGATGTGTGCGATTAATATGAAATCAAGCGGACTAGGATTACTAACAATGCATTGCAATGCTGCCAACCCCATTTACATAGTTATGTTAGATGTCACAAATGAGTCACCTAAAACAAAAATAAGCTGCAAGTTTTTTTTTCTTGTTTCGTGTCAATCAATGCATAAACTGTTCCATCAGGCCTCGATAGTTATACATATATATATCGAATAATTTTTAAGAATAGGGATTCAGAGAAAATACGTTTAAAATTATATTAAATGTTTAAAATTATATTAAATGTTTATTCTAATGATGCATTTCAATGGAACAGATTATGCTGAAGGATTTCCAGTTAGATTTCTTCAAAGTGTTATAGTATGTATACTCATACGATGTATGATATGTGTGGTTGTTATAAGCATACCCAAAATACCCGTTATGTCTGACTGGGGCGAGTGCGTGTTTGTTTTTTGTATGCATTGCACAATCTAAAACAAAAATAAAATTCATTTCTATTTGCTTCGCTCATTGATGCTCCAGTTATATACAATACATATAACATGATTCAATAATACAAATAAAATAACTTTTTGGCAAAACTGCAAGAGTTGGTCTATCAAAATGAGAATTCTAGACATTCCAGAACATGTACACATACCTTAGAACATCGTCACGCTTGCGCTTTGAGGCGCTCATCTTGCGGGCAGGCACCGCGGCTGCATCATCTCTGAAACTGGGCGAATATCGTTTATCCAGCTTAACGTTGCCCATGGTGGTTGCTTGCATAACGCCTGCAAATAGAATGGGACCGGCGAGCGATAAGTTTAAAGTTCATTGTGCTTTCGATAATGTTTTATATTATATCTGAATGTAATCAAAATGTTCTTATTGCCAATTAGGGATTAAAAGAGTCTCAAGTTGTTACGACATCAACAAAACTTTGATGGTTAGCAGACGATAACATTAGACAATGTATTGAGGACAGACAAATATATATACTTGGTATATGATTATACTATTCCCATAGTAGAGATTGAATGAGCTGCAAAACCATCGATTGAGAGCGAAGTTCTATCAGTCTCATTTCGGTTACTATCGCGAAACTATTGTCTGAGAGTTTTGCAGCTCTAGCACATGCATTAGCAGAGTGAGACAGTAATAGAAGAGAAGAAACAGAGTGGCGCATGACATTCATGACATTTTAGATTATGACTTATGATTATTAGGCCTAAGCTACTTGTGATTAGGGTGTGCATATTGAGACTTAGGCAACTGATAGCGAAAATAGGTGCATAAATTCGAAAATTTATGATAGCTTTATTAATTTTATTTTGATTTTTGTTCGTTTTGTGTCCTACACATATATATCTTAAAAGCATAAAAAATATTCTTAAGGGAACTGAATAGCTTAGATCTAGTTGGATAATTAAATACTCGTAACTGTAATTGTAGTTGATAATTATTGTCTGTATATAAAGTATATATAACATATAGTAAGTATATATAGAGTATAGTATAAGATGTGCTTGATTTTCATACAAACCCGTATGTTCTTTTGGCTTGCTTGCATTTCTAATCGGCTTTCGTACTGTGAGAGTCTCGGAGACAGATCAGTTCCAGAGACAGACAGAGCAGAGCTGAGCTGAGCTGAGCACATAGAGAGAGAAGAGCTGAGATCCGATTAGATCGGCAAGGCCTATGGAAGACGACGAGGGGCGGGACGGGGGACAGCACGTTGTGCATTTCTGAACAAACACACAAAATAAAATAAAACACGATCTTTTTGTTGATTTTATGATGTTTTTTATAATAAATTTTACGCTTTCATTGCCTTTCGGTTCGTTTGGTTTCAGTTTCAGTTTCAGATTCAGTTTTGTTTGGTTCTCCGAACTGGTACATTGATTCATTATGGTTCAGCGGCAGATCACGAGCGGGTCTGTCAGCGGGCACATCGAACCTTTGAATAATACGAGCATAGAGCGTAGATATGTAGTGGGTAACGTTCACGCCCCCGGCTTTAGGCCTTTAACAATTAATGGCCTGTTGTCCAGGGGCGTGCAATGAACAAAAAAAACCAACCAAGAAAATTGTAGAATTTTTGCAATAAAAATTGTACAAATATAATTGGATCAAGTTTTATTTCGTTTCGTTTTAGCTAGAGAAGATTTTTGGTTTTGGTTTTTTTATGGTTTGTTTATTGATTGGAGGTTGTGTGTGTTTGCGACTTACCCATCGTTGTCACTTCGCTACTAACTAAAAGAGTGTTCTTATCATAAAACGTGTTTATTGTGCGCGGGTTGAGCTTTTGGTCAGGCGCGCTTGGACTACCTCCACGCGTCGAGTCAGACAATAATTGGGCATAGCGTCTATAATATTTTTATTATTTTCCGTTTTCGTATTACAAATGTTTAATGCTATAATTTACCTAAGGATTACGGTAAGGTTCAGTCTTTTCATTTTATTTGTTGTTGTTCTTTTTTACGTCAGTTTTTGTTTATTTCTTTTATTTTTGTCTTTTCTTTTTTCTGTTTTGTATTTTATTTGATTTCTTTGAATTTGTAAACTTATGGACTAGTATCATTTATCACATATGTATGGATGTATATATTGCAATATATATAGTATAATACTTAAATTAAAAATGATTTTTGGACGATACAGTGGAGCGCATAAAATAATTTTCTTCGAGTTATTAGTTAGTATAAAAACAAAACAGTTGAATACAGCATCAGTGAATTTGAGAACACAAGACAAATGGAAGGGTATTCATATACATATGTATATCATCATATCATTTTTCATTCTTTTTTTTCGACTTCTTTTTTTTTAGTTTATTTTAAGTTATTTTTTGTTGTTGACTGTCATTGTAGAATGTATGATAGAACAAGCAATTAAGTCGAAACGAATAATAATATATGTATCTTATGTGAAGCGCTTCGAAGGAGAATCGTTGGGAGTGATTAATTAGCAAATATAGTCGGTATCTTACCTTTGTACTTGGGCACAAACTTCTGTATGTCCTGCGGAATGTTCTGATAAAAGTCCAATTCACGTAGATTTAGCGGTTTTATCACCGTCGACTGGTTGAGCAGCAACAGGCGCGTGTGTCCTCCAACCTGAAAAGATGGTTAAGATAATGAGTCATAAACCTAAAGAGCGTATCGTCAAAATAATTCTTCCAACTCCATAATCTTATCTAAACGCGACACAGCGACACAGTCAATGAGACTAGCACTCAAAGCTTTTAATCTCTATTAATCTTTGAAATATCGTTCTTGTTATAAGGTTGAAAAATACGCCCAAATTATATTGAACATCAGTCCATCAAGTGGGTGGCTTGAGTGTCGTTTAAACATTTCTTGTAAGCGCCCTCCACAATATCCTATCCTATTTGTTTGTGTTGAACGTATGTGTTAGGCTTTAAACTTCAGTTCGCAATATGTTCCCAAATTTAAACAGTAAATTTAAATAAAAAGAGTGGTTATGACCTTCATATGTTCTGATCGGCAATTTTGACCTGTACCGTACAACGGTATTGTCGTATTGTTGGAAAAAAAACAAAAAAAAGACACACATATTACACACTTTTTGACATTCCGGTATCGGTAATGAATACATTACGCAAGATAGCACACGGTACAAACACCACGACTCCGACAACTGTTCCGGGTCCGGGTAACAAGAGCAAATCAAGTACGTTTGACACAATAAAGAGGGCTCTCACCAAGAAGTCCGTTTCTCCTAAGCTCTCTCCAAAACCACAAAGCAGATTATCAGGGAAACAAATATATGAAATAGAAAGCTTTAATCCGCGGGGGTTTATTTGTGATGTGAAACATGAAGGACATCTAGTTATGAAGGCTAAACTTGGAAAAAAGGTGGATCACGTCTATAATTTGATATTTTCCCCAACATCGCAGTTTTTGCGGGAGTTCCATGAAAGGCGCAAAACAACAAACTTACATTTGGGAGCATGGCAAGTAAATACTAATGGGGAACTACAACGAACTGTTAGAATGCTCGTTGCGATAGTTGCGAATATTGGCCCGAAATCGGCGAATGTTACAGAGCGTCAGATACAGCGACGCGCCAGCATTCCTGGCAGCGGGTATGCCATCGACGTAGTCAGCGAAAATGAGGGTATACCCTATTCCGACGTCTTTAATATATCTATACACTATTGCCTTTGGAGTCTAGGGGAAAATGAAACAGAAATTCAAGTCTATGCGAATGTAAATTTTCTGAAATCCACCTGGGCAGTTGTGAAAACGTTTATTGCTAAGAACTCGTACGATGGATTAGAAGAATTCTTTCATGACCTAAAGCAGCAACTGGAATTAACGGAACTTAATCCAACAAAATGAAAAACGAAACCAGATATATTATTAAATCCCAAAAAAGTTGTGTATTTTTAAATTAAATGGGAATCATGGAATTATGAAGAGCTGGTAATAATAAAACTAAAGAAATACTTTGCAGTCCACGATCACGACCGAATGATCATATAAAATTACAGGATTTACTGATCTGATTCTTTTGAAATGAAATGTTATTGGGCAACATATATAATTGTACATAAAATTTGAACCGTTCAGTTTCAGTGAAAATAACAATAATAAAGATTTTTATTTTATTATAAACCGTCAATAAACACGTTTGTTTTTATATCAATATGTTATAGTGCTCCGATTTTAATGTAAATATAAAAAGAAATAAATCAACCCTTGAAATCATAAAAAATGCAATGCAGGTCACGTAAAAAATCGAATTAATAGTTAAAAATAAAAACTTTCATAAAACAAAAGAAACTCGAAAGAAACAAACATTTTTCATTTTGATCAGTTTACTTACTTTGTTGGAAAATATAAAATTAACTTTTAAATACAATACATATATTATATATATTAGTTTCTTTAGCTTTGAAGAAAACATATATAAACATTTAATTGTTAAGTAAAAGCAACAGTCGCGCGGCACGCGACATTGGGATACCCTTCGACCTATGTTCCTATGTATGTAGACATACATATACATATGCACGTGCTTTGAAATTATTTTCTGAACAGACGGCGCTCGCCCGCCTCCCTTGGTAGCTGACACAAACACTTGGTTTTATGCTCATACCTTTTTAAATAACTTCTGTATTTATTGTCCGATCAGATTGCAATTTGGAGAATACGTAGATATTTTATTCAGCTTAGTATATGTTAAGGTCAGAAAGTTGTATCTTTTATACAGCGCTTATAAATTGAGTTCAAAAATTAAATTATTGATTTCTGGGGGCGGTGGGCGTGGCACCCAACATTTGAAATAAACTTGATCTGAGCCTGGTACACAGAAACCTTCATGCCAAATTTGATGTCTCTAGCTCTTATAATAGCTGAGATCTGGTCATCCGGACATCCAGACAGACAGACATGGCTCAATCGACTCGGCTAGTGATCCTGTGCAAGAATATATATACTTTGTGGGGTCTGCCACGCCTCCTTCTGCGTGTTACATACATTTGCACAAAGTTAGTATACCAGGTTGGTTAATTGACATTCTTTTATCTGGCCTTCGTTTGATTTCGATATCTTGAGAAATAACCAACTGTACGATGTGCGCCGATGTATTTACTGCCTGCAACTCTAAAACTGAGAGATAAGTTTTCCTAAAGGACTGTCCTGTTGTTGCTAAAGATTAAAAATACATATATGTACGTATACACTGAAGGCACTGAATCTTGTGTGGGTTTCTTAATTTCTCAATGATTCTAGGAGGTCGTCTTGACTCACCTGATTGGAAAGCGGATGCAGTGCCACCTCATCTTCGTTATCTAGGAGATCCTTGCTGAGCTGCGGTGTCTTTGCTTTTCCACAAGTATCAGAAGCGACAGATGCCGACTCGGAGCATTGACGCAACCAAGACGGATGAACTTTGAGAGCGGCTCCAGAGTCAATCTGTTGCTGTAGCTGCTGCTGCTGCTGCGACTTGGTATGTGTGTTGCAACTGCTGTTGTTGTTGCCGCTGCTCACCGATAGCTGCTGTAGATTGGCGGTTACTACCAAGCTGCTGCTACTGCTAGGATTGCTGCCGTTGGTGCTTCTGGGACCAACAACATTGTGATGATGCTGAGGCGATGGGGCGGGGGACTGTTGAAGAAAGTTCGAGCCGCTGGCGAATTGCAGCTGCGGTTGCAAAAGGTTTAGACTCGTTGAGATTTGTGCAACCAACTGGTGTTGTTGTTGCTGCTGCTGCTGTTGTTGTCCATGGATGTGTTGGTGTTGTTGTTGCTGCTGCTGCTGTATATTTGGAACATGCTGCTGATATGACGACAAGTCAGAATCTCCCATGCCCCAATCCCCCAAGAAATATACCATTCCCTGCCGCACGAAACAGTTTAACGAGTTCTCGTTGTAGTTGCTTTTTTGCGATTAGTGTTTAGCTTTTTTTAGCTGCAGTTTGCAGTTTCGTTTTTCCGTCTCGCGAAAAGGGGGAAATCCGTTGCTTGTTTTGTATCTGAAACGACATGACGAGAATTACAATTACAATTGGGTTAAACAGGTAAAAACCCCCAACATACTAATCGATGATCGAACCGGTTATTTCTACCTCGTATCTCACTGCTTGAAGCTCAAGAGAGGGTTCAATGTCATTTCCTCATTTCAGAACACGGTTCCGGGCTGCGTTTGTACTTAGCATGCTCAAGAGATGATCGACAATTGGACAATTATTAAAGCGAAGCCATTGTTAAATCACATACATATATCTGGTATATATCTGTCATAAATTTTCTACTAGTCATAGTTAGTATTATAAGGCTATCACTAGCTGAGCAATCTGCTGACATGCTTCGCTCTGTCTAGCGATAATCAGTGTGTGATGGCATCGCATAGCTGTTAGACGTTGATCCATTCAGTCGTCTATCTGCGCCACAATCAAAACGATCTGTGAACCATGGAACGAGTATGCGAGTATAAATATTAGAAGCATCTAGTGAAGCGCGTCTCAACTTATTTAATTGAAATCAATTGCGATTGCGATTGTTTCTGAGGTCAGTCAGGCGTGTGCCACGTGGGGCATTGTCAGCGTGCGGTCATTGATATTGATTGCAGCAACTTGTCGGACAGTTGGAAAAGCTCAAATGTTAATTCAGTTATCGTTTGGCGCAAATTATAATAGATTTTTTCACACGATCTAGAAATTGCGCATTTGTCTGGCGACAACATGCGATGCGACACGCCTCCACAATCGAAGCCCCCCTAGGCAAATGTATTTAGAGACAATAGACGTCATAGACAGAGATAACACTGAGAATGCTTTTGCAAATTTAGCTATAACTCATTGAGAGATACATAGGTATATTTGTATCTGTATCTTTGCTTAGACACGTATTTATCTGGCAAATACGCACTGCAGATAGCGCGGCTTCTAATCCCTTCTAATCTGGCGACACTTTCTTGGACAATTTATAACCATCGACAGTGTTTGGTAATGACAGCAGCATTTTGTATTTAACTGATTAATAAATTGATGAATAGTTTTTTAATTCACTTGAACTTAAACGATCTGATTTAGGGGAGTCACTTGACAATTGCGTGAATGACGAATACATTGTCATATTATATTATTGTTGTTAGGGGGTTCATCTTCTCGATAAGTATAAGTGCGTAATCGGCAAGTCATTAACTTGAGGCAGTCAACGATCGGGCATTGCTCGCACATATCTGGCGACTGATCCAAAAAGTATTTTTGAACTCACAACGACAACGCATCGCTTATCGTTGTTGCTGCTGCTCCAAATCCAATCCAAGCTATTCAATTCCCCCAAACTGGCGATCGCTCATCTGTTTCTTATTTTTGTTTTTCGCAATTTATTTTGAAAAACACTTGCATGCATAGAACACTTGTCATTTTTATAGCGCGACGCAAATCGAATGCGACACAATAATCGAAGGAACACGGAACACTTACTCAAGGCTAGAGGCGATCTATTTCAGCACTGACATTTCTATAAATTGTAAAGTAATTATAGAAATTATAGCAAAAACAACAAACAAACAAATATAGTACTAGCGAACTTCAGACAGTGAACACAAGAGATCAGCTGAGTCAGTAGCAGGCAAGAGACATTTAAACCCAACGTGATTGTAGATTTAAATCTGATTGTTAGCTATAATATTGTTATGGCAAATGTTCACTTGCTCTCGATGATATTTGCGATAGTTCAACAGCCTTATCAGACCGAGCAAAACTGGGCCACACACATACGAATTTGGATTCCCCGTCCCAAAATGAAAGTAAACAAAGCCAAAATTTCCCATGCTTTGTACACGCACGCTTTATGTAAAGGCTTATTTATAAACATATGTATAAGGCCTGAAAGTGGGTCACAGCATAACGGGTATCTACATATAAAACATATGTACAAAAATACATGTACAAAATGAAACAGAAACTCATTGCAAACTGAGCCTATCGAATCAATTGAAGAAACTCATTAAGTAATTAACGCTCTATTGCATGTTGAATCCACATTGCCATCGAAAGCAAATCAAAACAAAGTGTTTTCATCCAAAACATCAAAACACAAACTGAAAGTAGAATAACAACTGCAACAAGACGTAAAAAGTTGACACTTAGTCCGAAGACACAAAGCGATACATTTAAAAGATCTGCTTGCATGAATATCTGTTGAAATTTAAGCAAAGATCGGCCTGAATTCTAGATACTTGTTAAGCAGTTGAATTCATTTATTATAAATATTTAAATTGTATTGACTTAACACTACGCAACTGAACGCAATTGAATGTAAAGTATTATATTATAAATATATACAATATATAGTATACTATATTGCCCCAGTAATAATGCGGAAGCATACGCAATGCGTACTACGCATTGCCTTGTTCATGACCAAGACAAACACAAAGATACTTCTGCTTTCGTTCAAGGCACTTCAAGTTGCATATAGTACATTTTGTACACCCTGCCTTATTTTTTCACAATATTCAGTTCGCACTTGGAAGCGTCAGCAACAAAAGAATTGGGTGAATTGTTAAGCTAATGTTTATTAAATACATTTAGCATATTGCAAAAAGGCCAAAGCCTTCTTCTGCTTTTGATTGAGTTGTCAATCATAAAGTTGTTGTTTATTATTTTTCCTATGCCAATAAAATAATGGAAAATGAACACTTAGGAAAATTTTGAAATTCAAACAGATAGCTAGCGAAAAAAAAGGCCTGGCTGACTGAGGCTGTTACTGATAAGTTCGGGTGATAATTCAGAATCGAATGTTGAAACCCCGCAAAGCAATTAAGCAATTGCGATGAGCATATGGCAACAACAAAGTCCACAGAAGGGTAGGGACTGTGAGAATACTAGAGTATGATGTTATTATTGTTTGAAATTGAATATTACAAAATATTGAATCTTTCAAAATATACAAATATGAGTAAAAATACAACACTTAAACTATAAATACACTTTGACGTAAATATTGTGGAAAACAACAAACAATTCTCATTGCTTATGAATAATATTGCAGATAAGTAATATTTGTTTTGCTAATATTTTGACGCTTGCTGTATATCTTATCATTGAATTAAATTAAATATGACAATGGGGTGGACTTAAAACAAACCTGTCTATATCTAGACTAAGATATTAATGAATTATTCATGGCAAGCCCACAACAGACTGACTAGGCCTACGTGAAATTTGTGAATATAAACAAAAAGAAAGTCATATCACTGGCCATATATATATACAAAGCGCAGACGAGATAAACGAGGCGAGCCACTTCAAGTGGAACACTAAACAAACTGCTATAAGTAAATATATATCAAATCATACAATTAAAACGGCTATTAGTCATGCACAGAGAAACAATGCGAATTATAACATCATAACGGACTTGGGGAATGACAACATAATAATAACAAATAAGTAACTAATGGAATATTTGCTGTTTAAAGGGGGAATTCGTTGAAATTCGCATAATTTACATGTGTTTTTCAACAAACGACAGCAGCTAAAACGAGTTTTTGATCGTTTAAGAGTGTTAATAAATTATTCACAAGCAGACACACATACATGCATACATGTACACACTGATAGTCAGCCACACGAACGCCTGATTGCGGATTTCTCATATCAAAACAAAAAGCAGCTGTAGCACAGCAAATTTACGTGAAAAAAAACCAAAAGAAACAACAATCGATGTCGACGAAGATGACGATGACGACAAAAACAGCAGTTTAAATGCAGATAAACTACACGTACTCACAATGCAAAGCAATAACAACAATAAGAGCAACAACAACAGAGAAATAACCCTATTCAAAACAAAAGATCAAGAAGACAAATAGCAAAGCAGCAGGAAAGAAATAAAACAACTCACAACGTTACTCTCTACAACTACATTCTCTCTCTCTCTCTCTCTCTTTGATTTGTACTCTTTTTGACTCTCCCACACTCGCTCTCTTTTGGCTGCTCTGCGTGGCGTTGTCGTTGCCATTGCTGCCCATTTTTTCAGCTTTGTCTGCTCTTTCCTTTAGCTATTTTTACAGCACACACATTAAAAAAATTAAATAAAGTTCACTAATACACACATCCACACACACACACTTTTACAAATACAAATGCATTTACAAAAGGGCACGCAACAGAAAAAGTTTCTATACGTTTTGATTTCTTGTTGGAAAATTTTATAAATTTACCTTTCGAGACACTTTAATAATTTAATTAATTGAAATGTGGTTTGGATATAGTTTTCATTCATTTGCATGTGCACATAAATTTCTCAATTCAATTTTCCACATTGAATTGTCTGTGAAAATTTCTTGTGTTGTAAAAACACACACACACACATACACTCGCGCATATGTATGTATATGTATACTCGCTCTGGCGACACAGTCTGGGCAGGAGACCAGCACAATTACACTTTAGCTTCTGCTTTTCTACTGATGTATGCGTGTATATACGTATACATATACATTTAATTTTTGCTTCTCAATTAATTTTCTCGCACGCGCGTTTTAGGCTTATTTTGCGCGACTTGCACTTTATCACTCAATTTTTCAGTTTTCGTTTTCAAGCGTTGAGCACGTCCGGTCCGAACGAGGTGAGAGGCTAAACTGAATGCAAAATACTTCTCAGATGCTCAAAGCAGCGCTGGCAGAATGTTGTTGCTTAACGCGTCGCCAATAGCACCCAGTGGCAACGACCCAAACATTATGTGAGTGTGAGCGAGACGACCCTATGACACCACAACACTTGTTCGCTCGCCTCGCCGTCCTAGCTGTGCGAGTGAGCAGTAGCAACACATATGTTACGAGTACGCTCTCCTCTCAGATACTTTTGAGTAACAGCTACGGTGCTCCGTTCTCAGCAAATACTATTTCAGCATGTTCTCTTTGCTTGCTCTCTTTGCTTACAGGTGCACTTGCATTAAGTCCTCACTTGTGGACTGAACTGGATTGGCATTAGGTCGGTGTGGCCGCGTTAGAGCCAGCCTGAACTAGATTCGAACTCTGTATCACTTTATCATATAACGGCAATTGTCCAAGGCACGCGCGAAAAACCCCAACGAAATACAATGATGAATGCAACTTAAGAATTTAAGATTATGTTTAATCGCTTTGAAATAAAACATATTGATTAAATTCCATGTAATCTAATCGTACATCCAATGTTGCCTGCACACTGCCTTTATTTCTATTTACTTGTATAAATTAAAATTCCACGGAATACTTTTTTGGGGGCTTGCATTAAAAATTATTGTAAATTTGTTTGCAACTTGTTTTTTCCTCTCCATCCGTAAATATTTGCCAACGGAAGCTAACGAAGCCCCGAGACGCCTTAAATGGTGCCCTCTCCACGCCTGCAAATCTTCCGCATCGGCTTTCGTGAATGAAAACTAATTAAATTACGGTCAAACAACAGAAAACAGCTGCTGTTGTTGACTAAGTATGGCGGCTACAACTACGGCCAGACCTTATCGTACACATCTTATCAACCTAACATTCGCCTATCTTCAACTTGGCAATTTGCACAAAGATCGGGCAAAAGTCGTATCAGCAAAGTGGGCAGATTCCACTGTATGAATTGTATATGTATACACTTGATAATCAGTAAAGTGGACGGATTTTCAATGGCAAAGCTGAAGTAATTCGCACCATGGATAATGCACCTTAATGCAATAACAGAAAAATCATATTGAAAACAGCTAAGTAAAGAGAATTCATTTTGATTGTTGTGCCAGAGAAAATAATATCAGACATTTTAAATGATACTTCGTTCTCGAAGTTTCCAACAAGCAAAACTCATTAAACTGTCGCGTCTTTTTATAGAACTTATTTGCTGGCTAAAAAATGTCAGAGTTTTATAGGAAAGTGCACACTAAAATGGGAAGTACTTGCAAGTAGTACAATTGCCAAAGCACGGTTAGTACTTGGGTTCCACACGGGGATATCACGCCAAATAATGCCCGAATCGCGTGAGCAGATGTCAGACAACTGACAAATACAATACCCCGCCCCCGCCGTCTCTACCACGTATCTACACTTTATGTTTTGGCACGTTCCCGGAATAAACTTGATGGACAAACGTTTGTCCTGTCATTAAATGTCAACGACTATGGGAAATGCTAAATAAATGACGCAACAGTTTGATATTTGTACATCGAATCGACAGAAATAGAAGCACAGGGCGAGCCTACCGCCACCATAACGAGACGACGCGTGGGCAGCCTCAGCTCTGCTGATAATGATAATGATAGTGAGAATGAGAGAGAACAGCAACAGATATGACGCATATTTATGAAGAACTCTCAAATAGAGCAGGTAGACCTATGGCCTGAGCTTTGAGCAGATAAGATGAAAGAGGAACTGAAAACATGAACATTCCTGTTCAGATAAAGGGAATTTACTCAATGGTACTTTCCAGAAATCATGTACCAATCAACCATATTACTACAACATACAAATACTATTGGAAAATGATGGAGTAAACGAGGCGATTTAGTGTCTGTTTAATAATCGTTTATTTAACATAAGCGCGACGGCGTTGTGTGCCGTCCGGAAGTAAACGTAAGAAGAAGGAATGTTCAAATTACAGAATATGATTGTTGCCAAATTAACATATTACTTTTAGTATTTCAATAAATACAGTACCATTTTATGCAATAACGAATCAAAATGAAAAATAAATTATGAGGAATCTTAAAAATTAATTAAATACTGCATATACAGTGGGCAGATCCAACTTATAACAAAAGCAACTGCTGACAGTGGCGTGGCATTCATTCGAGCCTGCCCCATAAGGCCTGTTGCCATTGTGTCTGTGTGCCCCGCGCTGCATTATAATTTATTCATTTCAAGGCACTAAGTTGACTATGTGACCCGAACAGGGCTAGGCAGGGCAAGACTGAGCAGGGCGGTGCACAGCAGCCAGCAGCCAAGTGGGCGCCGCATGAATCGGTCGCTTCCATTGTCGCTTGAACATGACATCCTTGACATTGGCATTGGCTTTGAATGGAGGCTGCTGCTGCAACAAAAATAAAAGAAATAACACAAAAAATAAAGGACCCTTTCGCAGGCACAATGCGAACTGCAAATTGAGCACACAAAAGTGTGACTAGCGATGGCACTCGAGCGTGCTCCAGCACGAACAAACAGAAGAACACAAATCCGAGTTTAAACTTTTATTTCTTTATTATTATTAATATTCCCTTAACGTGATCGTGATTCACGTGACTCACGCGTGTGTTTGGTCAATTGAAGCACCGTTTGTCGGCTAGTTGACTGAATATCATTAGCGGTTCACCGGGCTAAACAACAATATTTGCTTACTTCAGGCGAATATTAAATATACGTGTATATTTGTGTAGTATATTCCACATGCACACTTGTCTCTTCATTTTATTTGCCGTGTTCTCTGCGCTTGTTTGGCCATCGCATCCGACGTTGATTAGTCAGCGCACAAATTCACAGTGGGCCAATTCCGCTGACAGCCGGCAAAAATGATCGAAAGAGTTAGGGGAAGCTGTCACTCAAAATGGATATGGAGACGTGTCTGTCTGCCCCTCTCTTGGGGGGCAAAACGGAAATCGTGTCAATCTTCGAAACGACTTTATTTTTGTGAGATTATATATACTCGTAGTTTTAATACGACAGACTTATGCAAACAGCAACAGACTTGAGGGCTGCGCCCTTAATAGTCTCTATATAATCGTAGGGTGTAGTTCACTCTGATTAATGAGACCTTGGCGGGGGCAGCAGAGCACAGCACAGCACAGCATGTGATTGATGAGTGGCCTCATGCCTTGGATGTCAAAGTCAAGAGACCATGCACAAAGGGGGCGGTTTAATAGGTCAAAGGGTTGAGGTATGGTATTTATATGTCTTGTTCTGACAAACCCCTTTAGAACGATGTGCAAGCTACGCCACTGCCCAAGGCCGTTGTCAAGCTGCGGCAAAAGCTCATCCAAGGATAACTGCCTTGCAAGGCTATGCCGCAGGAGCAGCTTCCTTCTCGCTCTCTCTATCTCTATCCCATTTCCCCGCTGTTGTGGCATTTACTGGGCATTAGCTAATTGAGGCACAGCCTGATCGACATTGACATTGCTGCCTCTGCCTCTGCCTCGAGTGGCACAAATCATTTGCGTGCAGAAGAGCAATTGCTTTGTTTGTTTTTTTCGCAAATGATTTTAATTCGCATTCGTATTTGTATTTGTATTTAAATTAGTATTAGAATTTCAATTTGCAGTTCCACTTTGTGCCTGCCTATCTGTCTGGCCCAATACGCTTTAGTGCTAGGCGGCACAGACATTTATTGAAAACACGCGCTTGCCGCCCGTTTAATTGAAAACAGACAACGTCAGCGTCGAGCAGGCAATTGAAATTTGCAATAACAATAAAGGTTTTACCTTTTTGTGTTTAGGCAATAATGTGACTCACAATGCGACAGCAAGAGCAACAACAGTAGATTGAGTCAACAAGCGTCAGCTGCTTTTATTTAAGTAGTTTACTCGCCCCACTTCACAATTGTCGGCAGAAGCAACCGATTTGCTGTTCTGAATCTGTAGAGCTGATTGATTTGTTGTCGTTCACACGGTGAGCTCTGCTCACGAAGTATAATTCAACTTTAATACACAGTACATAAACTTTATATATAAGTTAAATGTGCGCAGAGAACTGAATACAATACATAAGTGATTATTGAGCTCACATTTTGTAGATTTATATTATTATTTGTACATATATTATTGTACCAGTTTAAAATTGCAGCTTTCATTGTGTATATCCAACAAAGGAGTAACTATTCATTTATATTGTTATATACATATGTATATTATATATTGAATTCAAAACTTTCATTCAACAAATTATTTGTCTTTATCGTAAAATTCGGAAAACAAACTGTGCAATAAGAAAACGTAACGCAACCTGTAATTTTTTTTGGCAAAGGTTCTGAAGCCTTTTCAAAATTAAATTAAATTCAAATACTTGTGAATAAATAAATGCTGAAATTTATACTATACTATAATTTAAGTAATAAGGCGTTGACATTTCGGCATACTTAGTAGTACAAGATGGGAGCAAACAATGGCCCTGACATTGAATACAGTTAATACGAATACGTGTGCACACATGGGTATATAATGTATGTGTTGATAGAAAGGTGGCCAAAAATACATGACGAAAGTATTTGCCAATTGAGAATTGCGAGAATTCAAGTTATTCTGCTTGGGATCTCTCGGCTACACGGCGAGAAGAGAACTGAACTATCACGATTATCTGGTTGAGACGTCACTCGTTACCGGAACAATGGCCACGCGCTAAGCCCGTGAACAGCTACGCCAGACAGACGCCGTCCCGTGGCGGGTGCCGCTTCTATATTGGCGGGAGTGGCGGGGCGGGGTTTGTATGTGTTGTTGCGTTACCCGCAGACAGGAGCAGGGAATTGCCAAGCGCCGGCACGAGGCAGGGCAACGATATCTTTAACCATTGGCAATGGCCATCATTGACAACTCAGGGCCAACAACGGATTTTGATTTGAATTTAAATAGATTTGTCCCACAGTGCGGGCATAAAAGTAATTCGATTGCACTGTTACACTGTGCATAGTGTATGTAAACTTATATAGATATCATACTAGATGTCTTTTGTTGTTAAGTGGAAAAGTTTTCTACAGTATTTATGAACTGTTTACAGAATATGTTCCGGTCGTGCAGAAGAAATTCTCAAGTTTTAATTCGCCGTAGATATAAAAGAGCTCAGCGGCAAACGAGCGAATGAGCACTGACCATGCCAAAGGAACTTTATTAGCAGCTGTTGCCAACTAAGCTGCCTCAAAATCTGTGGGCGGTCTGGCAAATACTTGGAAGCGGGCCAACAATTTCCATAGCATACCCATGCGCCTGCAACGGCAAGGGCAATACTTGAGAAAATATGATAAATGTTTTGTTGATTTGTCACGCCCCCTAAAGCTGTTGTAGTTGTGGCTATTTTTGTAACCGCAGGCCGGACAATGAAAAATTCCAAAATAGGTAGCCGGCATCGACCCAAGTAAGTATGCTATGCTAAATACACATGAGCGCAGAAAACGTTAAAACATTTTTGAAATATCTTATGTTTTATTTAGCTTGGTTTTATTGTGGTTTTATTAATCATAATTTCCACTGCAACCCTGTTCTTTCTCTCCCTTTCCACTCAGTGCTGATCAGCGCAGCCAACTTTAAGTCGACTTGAAAATCGATTTCACTTCATAGAAATCAATAAGCTAATTTGTCGCATATCGATCAACACGTATTTCTTATTCAAAGAGACATAAAAAAGAAATTAATGACCGCATGAGTCAATGTCAATAGCAGACGCCAAACGAGAGCGAGTCGTGTGTCCCACATTATGCACATAGAAACAGACACAGCACAGATTCATGCATGCAAAAGTAGGCAGGTAATTTTATTTGTTTTGTATTTATATAATTTCGCTTTTTTTATAAACTCTTTGGCAAACGGAAACGAAATTGCGACGCGAAAATACATTTTATTTGCCAACTAAAAATACGGCTGGCGATTCTGCAGCCAGACTATAATTATATGAATTATATAAATATTTGCCTAGCATTTGTCACACACACATGCATGTAATTACCGACATGTGTATGTATATGTATGTGCACTCAAGCATATGTAGATCAAGTTTAATTTAATGCCAACGATAAGAAAAATAAATAATCAAAAGAAACCAATGCAAGGCGGACAAACCAAGATAGGCGACTTCTGCATGCTCTATGCAAAAGAAATTCTTGATAAAAATGGCTCAAAAGTGCTAAGTATGCACAATGCAAACACCCCAGGGTAATGTGGTATTTAAATGTCAGCAAAGCTTTAATCTCAAATTTCAGTTTATGTTAATTATTGACGAGGACCTTATTGGATTTCAGAGAACTGTAAATATAAACAAGTAAAGAAAAATATTTTGTATTAACTATACCATTAGCAAGCTCATATACCTCACAGTTTGTTAAAATAATACGCGAATCATAGTGTAAATTGCAGAATCGTGATTATACAAAAGCGAAAAGGAAAATATATTTAAACGTGTCTGAAATAACGAAAAATACGAGAAAAATACTACGTTGATACTGAATGTGTGACTAATACAAATGCATTTGACTAAGTACACGTATAATTGTTAATGCCGTGCAGTTTTTTTTTTTCTAAAGAGTCAATACTTTGTTTTTCTTTTTAATTGCGTCAATGGCGAAAACGTAGCCAGTCCTCTCTATCTCTTTCCCTCTCTTTCTCACTGTTTGTGTATGTGCGGGATAAGAGGGATATGAGTGTGCTTTGAAATGCCGTCGAACCAGAACCTACATCAAACGATCCGCATATGCACGCACTCTATCGTTCTCATAAACGATCTAATGCTCGCTCCGGACCATCTGTTCTCAACTGAACCGAACCGAACCGAAGCGAGCTGAGTGAACTCAAGTCGACGCAGTGTAAACAGCTTTCCTTCGTTCGCTTTCGTTTTCTTCCGGCAAGGCAAGCCTTCTTCTCTCGCATGCCTCTCTGCGCTCATAATGACATAAACAAATCGAAAATTTTGCTTAGTCAGAGGCTATAGGGAGATTACTTATGTTTTTGTTATTTGTTTTGAAATTTATAAAACAGCATAAACAAAACAGATTGATGCAACAACCCCATTAGGCGGCCAGGGTATTGTTCTCATATATTTTCGCCATTGCACAGTTGTTTTTTCGGCATCAACTCCAATTTTAAAGATATAGACTTGAAATTTTCGTGGTGTATTACTAAAAGTATGACTGAATTTCGGTTTTGTTTAAGTCCACGTCCGCTTTATATTTACGGAAATAAATATAAAAATAATAATTTATTGATATTCTTTCGCTCGAGTTGCGGTCCTGCATTCGCGTAACTCTATCGTATTACAACATTTCTCTTGCATTATATTTCTAGTAAATTTAATATATCAATATGTGGTACGCAAGCAATTGTAAATTAATTTTCTTCAAGTGCTCCAAAATGTATCTCATTTTGGTCATTTTAGCTTAATCTAAAGACGATGCTGCTCTATTTTGTGTTATTAAATTATGTTGTTCCATATAAAGATGCTTCTAGACAAGATTTTCCCAATTACATATTTATATAACTGTTTTTTTGCGATTATTGTTGCTGTTTATGCAGCTGCAACATGAAGTTTTTTGGAAAAAGGGGCAAAAACGGGCAAAAAACTTAAATGGATGTCAATTGTGAATAGTTTATTTAACAACTTCTCATTTTTAACTTTTGTCTCAACTCGACTCAACTAAAGTTACAGACCACACAAATTACAATTTCAACATTTAAAGTCTAACAAATATATCAGCAACACATCAGAATGTGGATATAAACGCACATTAATTGCGGACTTTGTATTAAAAACTAATAGAACACACCATAATTGTTTTTTTCCATTTTAAAAATGTATTTTTATTGGCACGGCTTGTCAGAATATCGCCTTTGAAGTAATAAAAGATTTTTAAACACTAACTTAAAGCAAATAACTAGATCAATTTAGTCAACTTTAATCAACAATTGAACTGTTGCTGAAGGCGGTAAAAATCAACAAAAATATTTTTTAAGTAGTTTGAAATGTAGTTAAACAAAAAATTAAATATTTTTTTCAATTTGCAACAACTTTAAAATTGTAAAAATGCCAAAAAATTCGAATTCTTGAAAATATTGTAAGTACTAATTTCTTGTGATTGAAGTAAATCATTTATTTCTAAGGTTCTAACGGATACATAATTAATCGATAAAAATCCAATAGGAAAATCCCTCGTGTATCGGGCTTAAATACTTTAGCAATTTTCCGCCTAGTTATCATGCATAAATCATGTTTATATTTTCCGCGAAAAACCCCAATGATTAATTTGAGGCAACGACAATAACAACGACAACGCTGTTCTTATGACGTTCCTAATGGGAATGAAAAAAGCAACAAAATAATATAATAATATTTATTAATCATACTCGCTTTTTTGGCACGCACAAATTATATATGTATTTCGTGTTTATATTTTAAATAAATTTGTTTAGCATTTAATTATGAGAATTATCTACTTTTATCAAAGAAATTTTCCCAATGATGTCGAAAAAAATATTTCTCCCTCTACTTACAAAATGTTGCTGTCAAGGCATATCAATTAAATTTGATGTGAATTGGCAACTGCGGCACAAACTTAAAAATTTACTATTCTCATTATTTATTCAATTACACATTGCGCACATTTATCTAACATTCGCTGTATATATTCTACATACTATAAATGCGAGAGATATTTATTTTAGCACTCGCACAATTTGTTTTCGTGCCCGGGCAGAGACACTTTGTGGTGGATTGGCCGTGGGGCGAGTGGTAGGGAGATGGCAGCCCAAAAGTTCAAGGACAAAGCAGATTCCATTTTGAAAAAGCATTAAGGAAATACTTGCGAAAACAGAGAATTGTTTTGCTTAGATATTTTACGAGCAAAAGCAATTTATGTGACAAGAAATACTAAAAAATAGATACAATTTAAAGAATACTTTCGTTATTGGGCCAAAGCTATTTATGAGGAGGTGTGTGTATATATATGTATATTGTTATAAATGCTTCGACTATCCTGCCTTCCAATTAGATTCTGAGAAATCCCCATATGCTTTCAGTTTTAGCAGAATGTTAACTGAAAGTCACGCTAAATTTTATGTAAGGGAACTTTCCATCTCCAACCTTTTTGCATTATCGATTTTCCGTTTTACCTTTTTGCCCACTACTTAAAATGCTCATTAATAATATATTCGTTCATGCATCAAGCCATTATTATTTCCGACAAAGGGATAATTATCAAGTAGCTTTGTTACTTTGTTACTGTTACTGTTCTTTTTATGGTCCTTACACTTATCACATGGAACTTCAAGAGTCACGCACCTGAGCTACAAGCGTTAATTGTTTTATTATTCAGATCACGAACAGGAATCACGGCGGCCTATCTAATCTTATTGTCTATGAAGGGGTAGCATGAGATAGGCGCCAAGTGTGTCTCGAATTAAATGTTGTCATTAATAAACGGGCGATTTTCAATGACAATGCAATGAATGGATTCGCCAGAAATGTTGCCACTAATTAATAACAATTATCGAAATTGGACAATAATATTGACACTAGTAATCCAGTTTTTAGCAGAGTGTGTGCTATAAATTATCATTTGTTTTATTTATAAACACGAATTGGCATTCATGTCGTCTTTCTGACTTAACTCTGGAAAGAACAACGAACAAAAGTTCCTGCCAAAAGAGATAGGGACAGAGATAGTGGGGTATTTAAATTGTAATCTAATTATGAATTACACGAAATTACAGAATTGCGTTGTGGGAATTGGGTCGAGTGTGTTGTGTTGGTGGCGTCTCTATCTATTATCCACTGCGCATTATGTGACGCACCCGTACATCCCCAGAGAGTCCACAGAGTGCTCCACTTGGCTACGCTCTGCAAACACAGCAACAACAACCAAATGGAACTTCCCACAAATGTTTAACGCGGCCGTGTTTGATTTGCGTCTTTTCTTTAGCCTCCAAGCGGCGTGCAACGCAAAAAGGGATCCCATTACAAACGATTTTGCAGCCCCCGTTTCATATTTGAACAGATTTAGCGCTGTACTATGGCAATAAATCCGATACGATGAAGGGTGCAGGGAGTCAGGAATATTGCCCATAATAAACTAAGGTGGGTCGAGCCAGTTTTGATATTACTACTAAGTGGCGTATACTTTAAAAAGATTTTAATGTTTCAATAATAAATAAGGCTTAGAGCTTTTATTAGTTTATTAAGTATACTAATATACTAGTATACTAATTAAATCATACATTCATTCATAAGGAATGTGGGATAATTTTGGTAGTCGCTGTAAAGAGCCCAAAAAATCAGCACATCAATTTCTGATAGCACCAACTGCGACTGGCACAATCCGACCTAATCGCCAGTCAACTAACTGTTCAATTACAACATAATCCGCAGAGGCTTTGCTGCCAGGCTGGTTCGACACGTGTCTTTGGGGAATCGATGAGCGATGGGGGGACCTTGAATTGATTGCTGCTTCTCCCGGATCAGGTATGCTTTGTTTGGTTTTTATCGGTGGTTCGCTTGTTCACATCCGTCATGCGGTAATTGTTTAGAAAAACAAGAGAAGAGAATCGAGAAAAGCGGCTTAACAAACCAAAGAAGACGCATAAACAACATTTTAAGCCATAATATAGTTATTTAATTTTATTTGCAGTTATAAACAATTTGTTTTTTCTTTAGTAATAATAATGATCAATGCCCAACAATGAAAACCAAGCCGAATAATTTAGTCTAAAGTTTCCAGTCCGATATCCAACTAAAACTGGGTATATTTTTTTGACACCACGAACACTCTCGGTCGAAATTGTTCCATAGCCACATTGTTATAGTGTAAATATTTAGATTAAAGCATCTAAACTTAAGAACTATAGTTAAACGTATTTATATCTAAACGGCCTTTAGTTTCTTTTGTAATATACAGGTTTTGCCGTGCACGAAATTCGAGAGTACGAGCGAAGGAACTACTACGAACACAAGCTATAATGACAATGGACAACTAGGATTGCAAATGGGATGTGCTATATAAGTAGACTATCATTATATACTAGATTGTATTAAAGTATATACAAATACAAAGGCTATAAGCTAGTATAAAAATATATCTATATAAATTGGTAAAACTAGAGAGCGATAACTCCCGTTAGGTTGGTTAATTGGAAAGTTGATACAAATTCTCAATATATTTTCATTATAGACATTTATGCCACTGTATCGGATCTACATGCCGAGCAGACATTCCGGATTACCGATAGCGGCAAACTGCGAGGGCTACGCCTGCGTCACAAAGTACATTTCACCGGAGGATCCAACGACAACAGCGTGTGTATCACCAGGAGCACCTCCCGTCCCGCCCAGTGCATTTGGTGTGGCGGCTGCAATCATGTTGGACATGTCGGTGCCATTGCTGACAATGCTAACGGCTCCACTAAATGCGGCACTAGAACTGGTGGCTATTAACTGATCATTGCCACTGATCCCGATATTGGCATGATCGGTATTCTCCACATGCTGTTGCAGGTAATCGATGTTGTCGTACAACGTGGAGCATTCGCCGCATTTATAGAACGGCTCCACGCATTCCGGATGCTTGCGTTCCACGTGCCAGCGCAGATTGGCCGCATTCGAGAAATTCTTGCGGCAATTGGCAATGCCACAGCAATAGGCGCGTTGCTGATGCGTCTGCCGATGCCTGTATAGTATCGCCTTGGACTTAAATGTCCGATTACAGATATTACAGACCGGTGTATTCGTTTCGGCATCGTGCGTCTTCATGTGCATGCGCAGCATGCCTGGTCCCTTGAAGCTCTTCAGGCAAATCTCGCACTGTGGCTGCTTCTTGCAGTTGGCGCGTATCCAGTTTGTGTGTGAATGCATATGATTCTGCAGTCCCTTGAATTGCCGAAACTCGGTGCTGCACAGGTGACAGATGTAACGGCCTGAGCCCAATGGCGATGTGTGCTGCTTGATGAACTCTGTCACCAGATTCGCATCGATCTCGTAATTATCATCGGCACCCGCAGCGGCAATCACTGATGCGGTTTGCACCAATTGCCTGGAATTAGCAGCTGCCAATTTGCTGCTTATTGTGGGCGGACTGTGTTGATGATTGCAGGGTTGCTCCACCAGCTGATTAGCCTGTTGTTGTTGTTGCTGTTGCTGCTGTTGCTGGTGACCACGACGAGCACGTTTTGCCGCACTGGGCGTGGGACTGGGTGCAGTATCCACATGCAACGAGGGCGCTACCAGTGCATCCTGACTGAACTCAACCACTGCATTCTCCAATGAAATGCTATGCAGTTCCACAGAATGTTGCTGTTGTTCATGCAAGTGTTGGTGCTGTTGCTGTTGTTGGTCATTGACATCAATAAATGCCTGCTCAATGTCACTGGCGCTGACATCTCCATCGGGTGGCTCCATAATCGCATAGTGTAACTCATCATCAACATCATCGACCCCCGCCAGACCCGTGGGATCCTGTTCGTCTGTTATATACTCGCAATCATCCACCGGAGTCATGCCGTCAACATCACCATCCACTTCAGGATCACCATCGTCTAGCATATCTTCGTCATCCAGCTGAATCTCCTCGATAATAAAATTATCGTCGTCGTCATCTTCGTGCTTCACCCCACCATCCTCGTGGTGCAACAACTGCTCGTCAAAGTACTCATCATGATCTTGCTCGCGCTCATGTTCCTCATCCTGCGGTAGTTCCTCATCGATTAGCACCTGATTATGATGATGTTGCTCCTTCAGGAAATCCTGCTGTTGCTCTTCGTCCAGAACAATAGTCTCGAACGTATGACCCTTTCCATCGAGTTGATCATACACCTCATCCAGCTCCTCATCATCCATTTCCGCATCGTCTAACAGCTGAACATCTGCATCCGCCAGCGAAGCCCCGCTACTTGTTGTGGTACACATGTCTGCAGTGCTGGTGGCTGTGTTTACTTGCGCCAAGCTGCGCTGCGGCACAAGTTGCACCAGCTGCAGCGTCTGTGTTCCATTTGGTTGCTGGACAATTTGTAACGTCTGGCCATTGGGTGCCTGCAGAAGTTGGGGCAGGAATTGTGCCTGTGCCGAAGCAGCTGCCGTTGCATTTGTCGTTGTTGTTTGCGGGCCTGTACTGATGATCTGCGCCAGCTGGGGCGTCACAATTTGTGTCGTTATAAACTGACCATTGGGCAAGAGGATCTGCTGGGCAGTTGTCGTGGGCATTAACTGGGCGGGGGCTGGTTGAAGCGTTGGCAATTGAATTTGCTGTATCTGCTGCTGGTGCTGTTGCTGATGGGGCTGTGTGATCAACGGTGGAGGAGGCAGCGGTGGTGCTGGCTCTTGCAGCAACTGTGCAGCCTCCAGTTGTTTTTTTGTCTGACGAGATCCCTTTCGTAGCGGTGGCTTCAATTTGTTTTTAAGCTAAAAGATATATGTTTAATGCATATTTCAAACTTAAATAGAAAATATTATGTGCACCTTCTGTTGCTGTGGTTGTTGTGGCTGTTGTAGCAGGAAAATAGGTGACTGTTGTTGCTGCTGCTGCTGTTGTTGTTGTTGTTGTTGCTGCTGTTGCAGCTGTTGTTGCTGTTGCTGCAGCTGCTGTTGTTGTTGCTGCTGCAATATTTGCTGCTCCAACTTTAGCTGCTGTTCCTCAACCTGCTGCTGCTGTTTGAGATGTTTCTGTAGTAGTTTTTGCTGCTTACGCTCCAATGGTGTCAACGTCTCATCCATTACAAGACGCACTGTCAGGCCTCTAATATATTCACGCAGTTCCTTGTCGCTGCGCTCGACTAGCGTTTTGAATGCATGATTCCGACTGACGGCATGCACACACTGAACACATATTTTATCTGGCCATCCTTCGGTATGCTCGACACGAACACTAGTGCAATCCATAAGCATTTCAGGCACCTTTTCGCTGAATAGGGGACGCATTTCTTTGCGCTCCGAAATGCAAACTCGGCAGATTTTATCCAATTCCAGTACCTTCTTACGGTCCATCATAACGAAAGCTTCAATACTTTTATTCTCCTTTCTACGAACATACATAATATTTAGCACTTTTGCTTGATTTTACCGAAAACCGCAACAAGGCGCAAAAATTATGAGAAATTTACTGATAAGCTTCATTTAAATTTTCCCGCTTTAAAAACCATGTGGCAGCACCATCATTTGGCCTATAATCTGGCAGCCCATTTAGAATAGTGCAAGTGAGACAACTATATTATCGCCACGACACGACGACGACGACAACTAGTTATACACAATTTACCATCCTTGTATTGGTGCGAGTGAAAAATCATATTTTAACTACTTTCGCAGCAAACCACAGAAATTTATTTGCTATTATTCACTGTATTTTTTGCGTTCAGCTTTATTTTAACCGTCAATTTCTCATATTAGTTGCACCTGATGTCGGCAATTCCAGTAACACATTATTCACACCTAGCAGTATTTAGTATTTATATAATTGTATAGGCTCCGTTTGCTTTTACACGATATTCGACATTAAATTATTTTTTAAATATGGCCGCGACACACGAATTGCGGTCGAAAAAAGCAAGAAATTTCACATTTTAAGCACTAAGCATGAGTTTGTTTTGAAATGATGCGAAACAAAAACAAATGCGGCACCAGTTGGTTATTCTGGCAAGTAAATGAAATAACTAGATTTCGACCAGTGCCAAATTAATAAAAATTCGATGAATGAAATTTCTGTGCAACCGCAATGGTGCTGTTTCTCCTTTTGTCTTCTTCTGTCGACTACAGAATGCGCGAGGCAGCTGAAACGACGACTACCCACACAGGCGTGTTACACATATATAGCTCTCTTTTTTTGTTTCGCTCCGTCCTCTGATTGTGTGAGTGAGATATGCATATGTGGCGTGGCCGCAGCTGCCAGTGCTGCCAACTCGATCATATAAATAAAACACCACATTTCACCCGAAAATATAAACAACCTACTACGTTATTGTAAAATTCATTGTGCTGACACAAATAATTAATTGTAATGATTACAAAATTAGAAAATTGTCAATCTTAATAAAGCTAGTGTTTAAATTACATATGAATTAAACAAACTATCCTACCTGAACGTTTTGGAGCGGCACAACAACGTTGGATTATCACTGCACACACTTACACTTTGACAAATATCACTGTGCCTTGCACTTTTTCGACTTTTTGTCGTCCAATTTTTATTTTTCAATATAATTGGCACATTTAGTAAATTTTCGAATGCATTAAAACTTACAAAGAACGCGAATCACATCCTTAACGCCCACGTAACAGCTGCTCTGGGTAGGGGATATTTAAGGACTGTCATGCCATGGTGCCAAAAACTAATAAGGTAACGCATGACAGCTGTACCTCTCAACCGGCGCAACCAATTTGACGCTTTTAGTTCTGCCAGTATAAACAAGAAATTGCCAATTGGTTAGAAATATCTTAATTATTTGAACGTCAGAATTAATTATTTGAACGTCAGAAGTACAAAATGGTACCTTCTATGACTGTAGATAACCTTTTAATCGATACACATGCATTTGAAAGTGTTGGCGCCGTGCGACTGATAAATATGATTTAAAACTATATTTGTTAATGCCTATAGTTAATAGAAGCCTGTTAAACTGATCATTTTATGCCATATGTTATTTATTAGTTTATATGTTTTTGCCAACATAAATAAGCACATTTAAAGATGTGTTTTATTGTTATCGATCAAATTCTAATAAGAATTAGAAATCGATGATAATTGTTGATTAAAAAAGTGGATACATAATTCAATAATTTATCTGTATAAATCAAAACATAAATAATTGTCTAAGCATTTCCTTGTGCGTTGCTGGTGTTGGCCAATTCGTATTTTTGTTTTTGCTTATTCTTTTTGTTGTAAACACGGACTACGCCATAAACTACAACTATCAGGACAACGCCAATCAGCAGGCAACTAACAACAAACCATGGATAAAACGATGATTCTTCCTCATCTGCTTCCCACTCACTGAACTCCGAAGAGCCATTTAAACTCAGCCTGGCGGGCGCTGCATCCATGTCCCGGAATAACGATGCCTTCGCCAGATTATCCGATTCTGCTGCTTCGAATGCCGGCTCCGTGCCGTCAATCCGAACGAATGTCAGCCTGGCAGCAATAATTGGCATTTTGTAGCGTACCAGACCGTGTCCGTAATACTCAAAGATATCGGCATTGAAATCCCGATGCTGATCAGCCCATTGGCCAATTATCTGAACTTTCACTTCACTGTGAGCGTCCATAGTGCGCCCGAAATACGCCTGCTCGTGCACATCGACACCGCCAACCCCATCTGCATCTAATTCCAGCATAGCACCACGATGCTCCAGCAGCAGCGGTAACTGTTCCAGTTGTCCCTGATTGAGCACGGTGCTTGTATTTAGGCGAACCTTCTCCACAAACGCATAGCTAAGGCTACCGTAGATGGGCTTGCGCTGCGCACTGGGATTCTTAAGCACTCCATTTCCCAGATGCATCTTGTAACTGTTGGTCACATTGCGCCATGGCATATAGGTGACATTGCGCAACTGGTACATCAGTGGCTCCAGCTCCACAAGCACATTAATATTGTCCTCAATGCCATACTGAGAGAGATTTTGAATAATCGGTTAGTTAAGAGACTCCTCGAAGCAGACATTACTTACAAAGTTATCCTCGAATATCATGACAACGCAAGTGAAGAGACTGTCATTGACTGCATTGACCAGATCTGTGTGCCGGAAGTGACACATTTCGGTCTTTTCACGATCCAAATTTGTTGCCTTGGCCATATAGCTAAGTCTCTCCTTCGGATTCAGCTCGGTGGCATAATTCTCCAGCATAACATTGTATGGTATCCAAGCGAGCATGGAGCTGGCAGTATCCTTGCATATATCATCTTGTGAACCACGCCCACTCAACTCACCATTGTACAACTTGAAGAAATTATGTTGGCTGTTCCTAATTGTCAGCGATCCGTGATCCTTGCACAGGGTATCAAAGAGGCTTTCCTGCCGGATTAGTTAATGATAGAGAATACTTGATTTGCCACTTGAATATTATCTGTGTGCTTGTGTACATTATCTAACCAAAGACACTTTCCTCGTTTCCCCTATTTTCTTTATCTGTCTATAGGTTAATTCAATTGAGTCAAGACAACAAACATTTCACTGCCGACTGTCGAAACTTGAATACTCTACTAAATTACCAAACTATAAGACAAAGAATTACTTGACAGCTATTTTTCTCCGCCTTTTTGTTTTTGTTTGATTTCGCAATGTTTAAATATGAATTTTATATTTTTGTTGTTCAAAATTTTTCGAACTAATAATATAGTAAAAAAAAATTTAAAAATATCCTAGTTTCGTTAGTAAAGTTGATTTTAAAAATGAATTCTCATTGCATTTTTCCTTTTGCAAAGAAGTTGACACACTGTACATATAGAACTATAATCTGATATTGTAATATAAATAATCTTAACTTTCGTAAAACAGACATTTGACCACTTGAAGAACAGCGTGTTTTACAGCCCATTTATAACACAAGCCTTTACTATCTATATTCAACTGTCCATATTTGTCTATAAATCACGTACCTTGATTTTCGCATTTAAGGATTTTTATGCTACGCAACTTGTTGCCATTGAATATCAACCTCAATTGAAAGCTATATAGGGAGTGTTTTAGTGAAATATATCATATACTCAATGGAGTCAAAGTGCTCTGTTTTATTGTGCACATAACTTGAACCTTGAATATACCTTGACTTAATAAAGATCGAGAAAATTTGCATTCTCATCGGAGACACTCGTAATCTCGGCTTGCGAACCGCGCTATAGCGTACTTATATCTTGCAAGCATTCGCTTGTAGAAGTTTTAGTTGGACCCACCTTCTCCTTGATCGTCAGTGTGAGTGCCGTTATGGAGCACTTGATTTGCTTTTCGCTGGGAACCACCACACGGCGATCCAAATCAATGAGCAACGTTGGTTCCGTTTCGATGCAGAAATCCGTACGCTCCTCAAATGCCTGACAGCACGTGGCCCCTAAGGCAATCAGTACACCCAATGCAAAGTACGCATACATATCGCAGTGTGTGTGGTGCCTCTTTTCTTCTATTCGTATTAACTGTTGCTGTCCGCTGTTGTGATATGCGCGACGCCGATGACAAATCGTAACTAAAATTCGCGATTTGAAATGAAATGAAAAGCTATTTCGGTGCTTGCTTCAATCAATCGCATTCAACTTGACCGCAAAAGCCGATAAACAGCGAACCATATTTATCTATTGTTGAAGGATAAACTTGAGAGATTCTCTCGTATATGAGCTGAACCATTGCAAACGGCCAAGCAACTAAACTGATTAAACTTCAAATCCCAACAACGAATACCTCCGGTCTTCGCGTCATTTCCCAACACGAACATCAGATAAGATAAACACAACAATAAAACAAAAACCGAATAAAGAACAAAAAATGTAACCATACAGTTCAGTTACCATTTTGGTTGCTATTATAAATATCAAAATAAAGAGAAATTTGAATTCTTAATCCAGAAAAATGTGTAGTATCTTTAAATTGTTCATATTACAACCTAATCATTATGTTTAATTGGGGTTTAAATAGGCTGAAAATTAAAAAAAATAAACTAGTCTTTCTTATGTTTTCATAGAAAAGTATATAATTTTTAATAAACTTTGTACAGATGGAAATTGTTGAACAATTTTTCAGTTTTTCTTGATTGATTCTTAACAGTTTGTTATTTTACTGCATGTTGCATTTTTACATAATAATTTCTCTTTTACAAACTTCAACATAAAACATAATTTAATGTAACAGATTACAAAACTAGATGCGGCTATAGCTATGTTTTTTTTATCTTTGTAAAGAGGAGGAGGGAGTACTTCCAGAAAAAATGTGGAGTAGTTGCGCACAAGAGCGTTGGATGAAACGATCACGTAGGAGTCGGATGCGGATACGGAGTCTCGAGGATAGATAACTGGGCTGGGCTGGGCTAGGCTAAGGTGGTTGGCTCAATCTGAGACAGAAGAAAATACAAGACGGATGCGTACAGATGCCAAAGAATTTAAGCTTATATTTCTACTATTATTTGCATTACCATCGCTGCTGCCATCGCCAAAGTCGAGATCGTCGACATTGGAAATAATTTCAATATCATCGTCATCGTCATCGTCGCCATCCTCCAGATCGCTGTCGTTATCGTCATCGTCATCGCTTGACAAATCGATAAAGTTGCCATTGCGATGGCTGCGCAACGGGAAACCCATAAAATTCGGACCAATTGCAAATGCTACAAAATTCAAGGAGAGAGAATAAGCGATTAATAAATCAATCGATAAATTACAGATTATTTCATGGGGTAGATCACTCACCATTATCGGAACCCGTATCCGATCCCGTGTCGGAGCCCTCCTCATTCGATTCGGGCACCTCCTCATCATCTTCCTGCAAGCATAGACATAATATTAAATTCAATATCATCCATCTGCCGCATGAGAGTTCTGAGATCGACGGGCGCACCGGCACCGGCCACGCCTAGTGTACGTGCTCGCCGTCGCACGCCAACAATTGAACTATTGGGTGCATGCTGGCGAGCTAGATTTGAATTGGCATGTAACGATTGCCTGAGCCGGCTCGGACGACGAGCGACGTCAGCAGCACCAGCGATACCACCATTGCCTGCATCTGCATTAATCTCTGCGTTAGCCTCTGCATCCACATTGGCATCGGCGTCAGCATCGAGCAGTGCAAAATTTGGCGCTGGCGTATGCGGGCGTACTGCCTCGACGATGCGAATTAACACCGAATCACCGCTTGGTGCATTCAAAGGCGGTGGCGGTAGCTGTTCGTCGGACGATGACGCTTGGGCGACGCCTCTGGCGACACCCTCATCGATGGCCAGATCCTTGACCGCACGCACCTCTTCCGAGCGCTCGCTCTTCTTCACGCCAACCGCATAGATCTTCACATATGTCTCCTGCTTCGAATCATAGCCGCTGTGATCCTCCACCACTGCAATCAGGCTACCATTTGCGCTCACACTCAGGTCGTTAATATTGCGCTTTACATCGATGGTGGCGATGCTAGAATAATCATAGGCATCTAGTACATTGAAGCTGGTATCATAGGTTGTCGTTTCCATATCATGATCTCGATCGGCACCCAAACTGGCGCCATATATCACATGCATCGGGGAGAAGGTACAGTTACGTTGGTCCAGCACAGGCACAGTCTGCAAAAGATGAAACGTGCGCAGATCCCATACCTCAGTGTTGGCAATTATCTGCAGATTGTGAAGCAATATTAGCAGTTGCCGTAATACATATTTTCATAACAAATCTCACCTCCAGGCAATTGGGATGGAAGACTCCCGAAATGCACTGATTGAACTTGTCAAACTTATGTATCTCTTTGCCGGAACGCACATCCCAGAGCACACCATCTGCAAGAAGAATCACTCCAATTTAACAACCATACACATACATATATAGTTAGCTACAATAATCATTCTTACCCGATAACAAGAGTTCGTCAGTGCGGCAGAGAGTAGCGCGATTTTTCGTGTACTGGTTGGGTATGGTGGGTGTGAAGGTAGACACTTTTGAGCCCGTGTTAATGTCGTACAATACAGCGCACTAAAGGAAAGGAAGACACGAAGGGTATTATTAAAAAGAGTAAGTAAGAGTAGGAGTAACTTACATCTGTGTGCGTTCCCAGCAGGCGATCCTGTGTGGTCTGGCTGAACTCACAGTAACCCACTTCGGGCAGACGCAACTTCGATCGAAACTCGCTATCGCTTATCGACCAAAGTACTGTGGTGCGTAGACGCCACAGGCTGGTTGTCAACACCAGATCCCCAGCACGATTCGCCTGAATTGCATCCACACCATAAGTATGACATATTGAGGAGAACTGCTCGACGCCATCGTTCATATTGAAGACCTTACTCTCGCCCTGGTGTGTGCCCACAATGAGGTAGTTGCCAACGACATCACAGCACGTGAACTCTAGGTCATCATAGTCTGCGGAGCGTATCGTTCGCCATGGTGCAAAATGTGTATGTACGTGACGGCGATCGAAGCGGGCTGTATTGAATCCAGCTTGAGTGCGAAAATGGCGCGACGTCAGGTTATAATTGGAGCTAACCAGACGACTGGGACGGGGATCGGGGCACTTGTGCGGCTCATAAAGGTCGAATTGTGGGCAGGTGGTGACCGGATTGTTGCACAACGAATGCTGATTCGTCAGATATTCCGTCACAATGCTGTTCAGTGTGATTCGCTTGGGATGAAGCGCCGGCGAGACTGCGAGTTCATCCGGTAATCCCGTTGTACTAGTTTCTCCTGCACCACCCAAACTAATTTGTTTCTGCAGTGATCTACTGATCGAAGACGTTGAGCGATCCGTTCGACGTAGTTTAATTGGTGTCTGTGCACTAACAAAATTAAAATTCGGCACTCCTTGCGCAGATCCTGCGCCTGCTGCAGTCGATGAAGATGATGTGCCAGCAAGCGGTGAAAAATCGTCAGTCTGACCGCGAGCCTGCGACTCACCACTTGACATGATGGCCGCGTTAACATCCTGCATTCGACTGCGCAGCCGACTGCGCGACATGGAACTAACTGCGGAGAAGCCCTTGTAGTCAAATGGTGATTGATGGAAATTCCTTATAGTTGTCCTTTGCAGCGGCAGTCCCACCTCTCGCTGCAGCATTTGGGCCGTCTGGCTCAATCCCTTGCTCTCCAGATGCTCGAAGATGAGCTGATACAACTGTTGTTCATTGTACTGAATTCTTGTCTGGGCAATAACGTTCGCCTTGTGCATATTGGTAAGCGACGGATCTAGCGGATTGTTAAGCGGTTTTGTCTTACCCGAAATCCTTTCGAGTAGTTCGAGAGCATATTTCTGAAAGATGACATGCTCCGAACGCTTTTCCTGCAGTATGGGATCACGCATCAAAGCCTGCAACTGCCCGCTGGCAAACAATGGCAACTTTCCGACAATTTGTCGTACTCGATCGGAACGTGCGAGTCCGGCTAATGCTCGACAAGCCATGCCGCGTATACAATCCGCATCGGTAATGGGACCTTTTGTTTGCATCAGGGAGAGCAAGACCACAATACCATTGTTGGAGCACACAGATTCCCAGACCTTTTCAATCAGTTCCTCGGCATATTTCTGATTCGCCTTGTTTTTACGCGATGAACTGGCGAACTTCATTAGACTGCTTCCGCTATCTTTGCGTATAATTGGTGAGCAGACGCAATGGCAGAGCACGGCCAGGGCTGATTTTAATACCTCTGCATCGGCTGTGATCTCACCGGCAGCTGCTCCTAGCACAGAACAGAAACCCGATGTGGTTGTCTTGTCCAACATTTGTAGACGCTCGCACAGTACCAAGTAGACACGTGGTATCACACAGCACACACTGAGAACGTCCAGCGCTGATCGCACAGTCTCCGATCGTCCACTGTTAACCCATTCGTAACTGAAGGCAATTATACGCAACAGCATCGTTATTCCGCCCAGTTTCTGCAACTGATCCACTGGTTCCCAATGGGCACGCACAGACGTGTGCTCCTGCAGCGTGCGGATTTGTTCATGCAGTTGGTCGAATGTCAGCTTAGCCGCCACCGTTGGATGCTGACTGAAGTAATGCGCCGAAGAGGATGAGTTCGCATAGTGCTGGCATAGAAAATTGTTGTACTTGTAGAAGAAATGTGCCTCCATATACCGTTTAAGGGCCACACACACATGTCGCACCATCTGCCGGGAAGCACACTCCACATCCTCATTGATGACAGAGGCGTTATCGCTGTCATTGTGACTGGGATCGAGTATCTTTAGCACCGATATCTGTCGACAAAACAGAAAAATTAGAAGATTGATAGTTTTTATTTTAGGTTTCTCCTTGCAAATGAGTACTTACAACATTGTAAAGCTTACGTAGACCATCCTGGGCATCAAACTCGTCGAGAATGACCTTAAACTGGAAGCTTAAGCTGAAGAACATGGTCGCATGACATTTGGAGGAATCGTGACAACGTCCCAGTATCCAGAGTGCGTAGCGAACAAGATTCGATATAAGTGGACGCGGCATGCTGCATATGCGTTCCATGGCGTCCTCACAATAGGCTAAATAGTAAATGGCTATCGAGACGCCAGTGGTGGCTAAACTTGGACGCGGCACATTTAGCAGCAACTGAAAAATATGAGCAAATTTAATATGCAACTATTATAAATTCGAATGCAATAATTAACTCACCTCGAGGCCACCATGTGAGATAAATTCCAATGCGAATTTTTTGTGGCACAGTAGCGAGGCAAGATATTTGAGCACCTCGTAGGCGAGACAAGTATCGCGCCGATCGAGTTCTTCTAGATGCCCAAAGATAAGCATCATCACATTGTTGCCAAAGGCCATGCCCAAAAACTCCTGATACTCGCCCAGACTCGTTAGGAAGCGCATGATAAGCATCTGACTTGTGTCCGCCGTTGGAGGATGTAGGGGTATATACATACGTTTGTAGTAGCGCGACAGGGAAAAAGCATCGCGGCTATTCTCAAACAGGATCGACATATTTGATGCACTGCCGCCACCGCCGGGGTGTTGAGGAGATTGTGGCGCAGAGGCAGTGACAGCACATGGCATCCAGCTTAGCATGCCCGGGGAGAAACTGTTGTCTGCAGAATTATTGTGCGAGCTACTCGGTGCATCACTTGTGGAACTTTTGCTCATCCTGCTGCAGGCGAGCAGCATGTGCAAACGGTTGATCATTTTGGGAACCAGGCGCATATTTTGATCCCGGCAACTTATCGCAATGTCGCTGACCTCCATGGCGGCAGCCAGCAGTCCGGTGGCATAGCTCTGCAACGGCTCAATACTGTCCTCAGCCCAATTGTACAGCCGATTTATGATGCCATCTTCCTCGGCGGTCTGGAATACGGCGGTTGTCTCCAGGCCAGGCATAACAACAAGTATCAGCCTACAGGCTATGATATTCAGCTCCAGGGAGCTGCGACTCACATTCTGGCGGCTAAAGTAGTTCTCTCGCAGATAATCGTTCAGGAGCTAAAATCCCACGTTAGTTAGGTATCAGTAATTTTTGTAATCATATTTACCTTGCCCATGAATTGATCTTTGCGAAAGAGAAGCTTTAAAAGAACTCCGTACTGACAACTAGGATCAGTGCGATAGGGATGTCTCAGATCTAAGGGGTCGGGATCCTTGCGCATATATACATCCTTTTCCCGCTCAAATATCTCAGCCAAACTGCAATTTTGTTTATTATTTACATTTATTTACCTGTTTAGGGACTTAACCTTACCTTCGTATCGTGGGTACTGGATCGTAGCCACTTTGTGTTTGCTCCTGCTCCCATTTATCTATGATTTGGGTTAACTCTTTTTTTGCTGCCGAACGTCTGTCAGCCGCAGGATCATCATCTGCATCCGCATTAGCTGCATCATCACCATTGCTATCGTCTTCTGGCGCAACATCATCGTCATCTTCACCGTCACCATCACCATCACCCTCGCCATCTGCATCTATTTCTACAGAATTTTCCTCGCTATGTGCTGCGGGTTCAACATCCAATATAAATAGCTCATTTGGCGATGCTTCTTCCATTTGAATTTCACCATCATCCTCCTCCTCCTCCGGCGTAGCGGCATTTCCACTACCATTATCATTTGCATTCGACATTCTCAAAGCGGCCCAAAAGGCAAGCTCTTTGCGTGCGTCAAAGTTCCAAATTAGTTTTGATTATAAGCCGAGCAGCCTTACTCACAATAGCCGAAATATTACCAATCAACACGATTTGCTAGGTAAATTGAGTGCCGTAGCGCTAAAATAAACTAACCACGCGCTTCTCTTTTTTAGCAAGCGAAATAGTGTTACCATGTGTACACTAGAGAGGAACGATATTTGCAAGTGAATATCGAAGGATGATCACACATTGTTTTGGCATTTGATACTTGATGTTAAGTAGTTAAACATATAAAATATACTAAAAATTAAGATACAAACAATACAAAACAAACATTAAGTTAACTTAATTATTATATTCGAACTTTTTTATTCGCACATTCCTGGTTATACAGACAGAGTGGCAACGCTATCAACGATAAGCACCATTTATCGCATTTGTTATCGATGTGTCGCGTCATTGTTTTGTTTTTAGAACCACACTACCTTAGAATATTATTCACATATAAATTATGGGTTTCCTATTTATACTCAGTTGGATTTCACTAGCCATACAGATCATCTTTATTACGCTTTCAATAGGTGAGCAACTCTGAAGTAATTCATATTGATAGTTAAGTCTAACTCGAGCTAATTTTTCTCAGTCGCCGGACTTTACTATTTGGCTGAACTGGCAGAGGAGTACACAACGTCAGCACGACGATGTATTTTATTTATGATAAGTTTAACAATATTCGTATATCTTATGCTAATATTTTTTGAGGACTTCTCGTGGAGCCTTCTATTATGTGGTCTATCGGCTCAGGGCTTTCATTTCAGTATTATGTCTAATTTTCCGTTCATACAATTGATATCGGTGCCTTTCATTGGTTCAATTGCTATGCTGGTGATTAATCATGTGCTGGCATTTCAGTATTTTACCACCGTCTACGTGCCCTTTACACAGGTGAGCATATCAAGAACAAAGCAAAGTTTATTTAAATGTTAATTGGCGTTTAATATTTGTAGGTTCTCGCCTATTTTACCATCTGTCTATGGCTGGTCCCCTTTGCCTTGTTCGTTTCGCTCAGTGCCAACGACAACGTACTGCCCACCACAGTGAGCGCCAATGATCGTCGTCTGGGCAGCAATAATCCGGATGTGGTCAGCAATTACTTTTCGGGGAACAAGAAAATGGGACTTCTTTCGTTGTTTAGCTATTTAAAAGAGACGTTGCTGCCAGGACGCAGCAAGAAATCATTTTAGAGAAACCACCAAAATGCTAATCGGGTTTCCCTTTAGTTATTTATTTTTGTATTAGGTATAAATTTAGTATAACTGATAAATGATTGTGATCTTTCTCTGTCTATTTGGCCTGCGACGTGACGGTACCATCGGCCATGCCAAAGTAGCATTTCGTTGCCATGTCCACAAACAGGCCTGTCTCCATGACACCCGGTATCATTCTTATGGTGCGATTCACTTCATCCCAATCATATTCACGCTTGGTCACAAATTTCCAGTCCAACAAAAAGTTGCCGTTGTCAGTAACAATGGGACCAGCCTTTTTCAGGGCAAGACGCAGGTGGGCCTCGCCACCGAAGAGCGCCTCAATCTTTAGCTTAACCGGTACATGGGCCATTGGAATCACCTCAATGGGCACGCCCTTACACCATTGTTCACCGAGACGCAGAGATTTTTTCGTGTAATCTCCCATAATAATAGTTTTCTTAGCACATGAAGCAACAATCTTCTCCTGCATCAGACAACCGCCTCCGCCCTTGATCAGAACCATTTTGCTATCGACCTCGTCGGCGCCATCGAGATACACATCGATCACTGGATTACGGTCTAAATCACCCAAGGTTAGATTGTGTTCCAGTATTAGCTGACGCGCCTGAAACGATGATGGCACACAGATCATGTCCGCAAGAGTACCTTCCTTCCACACGCGCTCCGCAAGGCGCTCCACGGCAAATACAATGGTTGTCCCGCTGCCAATGCCAATAATTTTAGTTTCCTCAGTAACCCATTGATCGACTGCAGTGCGAGCAACTAGAACTTTTGCTGAATTCAATGAGGCTTGGTCGTTCATTTCGGCAAATTTGCGATGAAATGTTCTTACGGATTTGATTTCACTTGCGATCAATTGTGGTAAACGATTTGATCTGAGAAAATCTCGGCACATTAACAAGGGCTTCAACATGTGCCTCTCCAACTTCAATGTCACCCGGCGTCAAATTCACAAATACACAAGTGACACGAGCTGAAAGTTATCAAACGTATGATTAAAAAGTTGATTGAAATAAAATGTATTGATTTTGATGTATTTGTTGTGGGAAATAATTTTCTTGGCTACAATATATATTTACTTTGTTTATAAATTGTAATGAATCTTATACATTAAGCTTTGCTTACGGATTTTTCAGCTCCTACTATTGAGCAATATATATCAACTACGAAGTTTTCTTTGTATTATCGATATTACTTTATTTAAAACTATCGGTGCTGCCAACCTGCTGGAAATAAAAATAAATTTGTTGGCGCTAAAGTTTAAAATCCAAGCTAAGCTCGCTGTGGGAAAATATTTTTTTGATAAATAAACTTAATAAAATACAGCTGTCGTTATATTTATTAAATTACATTTAAATTCAATGGCATACAAAGAGTAATAATAATAACAACAATTTTATGGCTTCATGAGATTCTGCATAAAATTGTATGTTATAATTTTAGGGGCAAAGTAACCACCAAAACCTTTGCGTCCGCGGTGATAAATGCCCATCCCAGAAAGCGGGACAGCAGGATTTGGTACAACTTCCTGTACGTCAATGAAAGGAACCGTATTCTGAGCAGCATCTTTGTCCACGCTGGAGCTGGTGAATTCCATAAACTGATTATGCTTAGACAAGGGTCTAGAGTTGAGAGCCGATTTGGTGGACACCTGAGGATCGTATAACATCAGCTTCTCGCGGGGATTGTCTTCATTTCCCGTTGTCTTATCGTTGCCCAGCCAAAAACTGTTCACATTAGGATTGACTAGGCGTCCGGTGGAAAAGTTAAATGCACTAAAACGAACCTCTAAATTGATGTGTTTCTCTTTAACACAAAATCGGGCGCCAGTAACAACTAAAGAGTCATTTGAAGTTGATATCTCATCCAAATCCATTGAACGGCTGTCGTAGGTAAGCTCATGATAGTCAAAACCATTGCGAATATCAACATGGGTAACATTATACGAATCCAAAGGAATCCATGCAAGAGATGACTGATTAATTAAGCCACCAGGCAGCAATGCGCCCTGTTGCAGCTGCAGATGAAAGACACGTTGATCCTTAACAAACTTTGCTCCAGTGACGATAAAATTATTTTCATAGTCCGAGAGTTTAGGGCGCAAATTGAAATAACGATCGGAGAGTGGGCCAGGCTCATCGCACAGACAAAAACAGTAATTGCAACGCCAGAAAAGGTAGCTGGACCAGGATTCCGCACGCTGATTGCTTCCAGCACAGGTTTTTTGCTTCCCATCATTCCCAAGGACACGGCCGTTGTCAAAGTGGATGAAATCATATCGGCGCAAGGGATCGGTGGTGCTATTCGACTGACAAACGGACAGGTCGGCGGCAATGAAGCGACAGCTGTGAAGCCGTCCAGAACATTTTGGTTGCTTCTTACAGAACTGATCATCGCCGGTGCAGCTCGTTATGACCGCATCCTGATAGTCTTCGCAAGTATCCCAGCAAGCCTCCTTGGAATTTAAATTGATCTCGTTCGCCACATATCCCTGGAGCAAACGTGAAACATGATCGTAGCTCTTACCTAGGCCGAATTGCCAGGGTTCGGGATCACAGCGTAAGTAGACTCGTCTGCTGCGTGCCACAACATTGGCAAGGAATCTCTGGGAGTGCTGCATGCGGTCATCATGTTTCATGCGCATTAAAGATATCTCTTTTATGAAGTTACCCCTGCCCAAGTTGTGAAGTGTCATATATGAGAACTCCATCATAATGAAGGCCTTGATCTCGACCAGGGCTATTTTCGTGTACAGATCGTAGGCAAATTGTTGCGATGAAAGATGAACTGTGCACATCTGATCCTCGTCTAACTCAAATTTGTTTACCATTTTCGAGAAGAGTGTGTTGTTTTCATTGTCACCGAGATCTCCGAAGACATGGAAGTGTAGCATCTCGACCAAATAGGACAGCGAACTAGAGTCCGTCTTAACGCCCCACTCGGCAAAGCTCTCCAATGTATAAGGTTCCGTTTTCTCCTTAGAGATCTGATAAAAAGTCATGTCATTGTAGTGTGAGGTTATTGATTTGGTCACATCGTTGACATCGTTCATCTTCTGTGCTAGGAAAGATTCAGAGAGAAATTCACGCTTCAGTGTGTCGATGGTCAGTGCAAAGTATTCAGCTTGAAGCTCTTCCGTATGACGAATCCGTTCATTAACCTGATTTATTTGCTCCATTATCTTATCCTGTTTATCCGGTAAAATGTTTAACTTGTTATCGACAATCGGAAACTCCTCAATTAAGTCCCACACATTAAGTATCATTTCCGACACATCGTGGATAAGTTTTATTATGTTCACCGCTCTGGGAATTATATTTGTGGCATCAGTTTGAGCCAGAGACGTCATAGTCCACAACAGGAGCACCAATTGTAAGTTAAGACGCATCGTAATGAACTTTAATGCTCCAGGTCATCTAAAAATGATTAGATTAACACATTTAAAAGGGTATGTTTATTTACAAAGTAAGCCTTCATATTTATTTATTTATTTAATTTATATATATACATCTGTTCATATGTACTAAGTTCACAAATGTATATATTATGTACATATGCACATATATATTATGTATTTATATTTAGGCTTGTGTTTTCCTGCCTTTTTAGAGTTAGTCTCAATTACATAAAATATATGTACGTATATGCCACTCCACTTAACACGAATGCCTGCACAGACAGAATTTTCTATTCTCTATTGTATACTTAAAATTTTATGCAAAACTCGATTAGACTTACAAAATAAATGTTTTAAAACTTTTTCACTTTGACCAACTCTGCGTTGCGTACGATCAGATCGGCCGCCTGGCTGGATTTGATGTTCACGGTGCTAGATTCGTTCGATACACAAATATCGATAGGCATCGTAATTATCGTATTTATAAAAAGATTTGAGCATCGATGTTTACAACTGTGCATTACAGTGTATCAACTAATTCTTTGCAAAAGGAAAAATGCAATTTACGTTTAAAGTCGTTTTTTATTAACATAACTTGGGGTTTCTTAATTTGTATTTTTACTACATTATTAGTTAAAGAATTAGGAACTAATGTGCATCAACAAAAATATAAAATTCATATTTATATATTAATAAAAAGTTCTTATTAAAAAGTCACCCAACTCAAAATTCTTCAAAAACAAATGCTTATTCGTCTCACTATAGTATACCTAAAAAACACCATTAGACTAGTTTACTAATTTAGTTGTAGTAATTTAAAACTATTTTCAAATTTTCGATCGGAGAAAACTAAAAACATCGACATCGTATAAAAAGATTTATGTATCGATGTTTACAAATGTGAATATGTATGTATTTATGAATGTAGTTTTGTGTATATTTGCATGCCTATACATGTATAGATACATACATACATACATATTGATGTCGAAGAACGTTTTGTGTAAAAAGAAGCAATATACATATATACGGGCTTGGGGAAATACGCCAAAAGTGCAAAGTCCACAGCACTTTCTGCTGCTTTTGTTGTTGTTGCGATTGGGATAATGAAACGCATTCAAGTCTTAATAACCACAACATTAAATTGAAGAACGCGCAGCCCAGAAACTACAATACAAAAGTCGTTTAAAGTTAAACGTCGCGTTGATAATAATAAGAAATTGCTGAGGAGAGCATTAAAAGCATTCGTTTACGCCTTAGATGGGCTTGCCAGCACGATGATGACGTCGTGCTCATTGCTGACCAGAGCAACATACAAACGAGAAAGGGGAATTCCCCAGTTTGCCAGGCCGGCAGCTATAGTGCTTGGATTATTTTTGTAGTATTTGAAGAAATTTAATACTTTTAGTGCACAAAGCGAAAACTGTTGAATGGAATTGCGATAAAGCTGAAAGGCAAAACACACAATCACAAAGGTGATTTCAGATTTTGTATCCTCCCTTTTTCCCTGCAAAATGGAACAGCAACTGAATGCAGCAATGTTCAAAGCGAGAGAAAAAGGAGAAGAGCAAGAAAATAGTCACAGTGAGTAGAGAAACTTCCTAGAGATTTGTGCTAATGGATTTCTGTTTTCAAGACTACACCAAAAGCATCGCCATGATTATAGAACATCATTCGATCTGAGAGTGCAAATAAACAAGTTTTGATCTGTGTACGCACGTGAAATATGCATGCATATCTTGGTAGTCTATGAAATAAATTGAAACAAACTATCTGCACATACGTAGAAAAGAGCAGCAGATGCAAATAGTTAATTAAAGGAATGCATTGTTTAATATGCCCCTTGTGGATCCCTCTGCAACACCTGCTCGACTGGGGTAAAGTGCTGCGCAAAAAAAGCCCCTGTGCGTTGGACGCACTGTAAATGGAGCCGCGACCCAGCTGGCTTCCTGCACTACCCCCCGATGGCATTTTCCATTATGACGCCTAAATAAAGAGTGCGTGAAAAACACGTCTCGTTTTTGCAAACAAGAATTATGGCATGGTGATAGAGAGAGAGAGAGAGAGAGAGAGAGCGGGAGATACCCGTGGCCAGGCTGATGATGACAATGTCGGAGCTCTGCTCTGAACGACTTGCGCCATTGGGGAACAATTTATAATTTGATTAGCACATTGATGACTGCACACGGAAGGCAGGCAATTCAAGGAGGTAGTGGAGGTGGAGGAGGTCCGCGTGAAAAGTCAACGGAAGTGCAACTGAGTGCAGCCTTGGTAGCTTTGTCTCTTAGCCTTATCTTTCATCTACATGCCGATTGAACATGCAAATGCCACCAGGGCGATGGGCAGTGGGTGCTGCGGCCTGTGAATCACACTTCGTTAGCCGCCTCTGCCAGCGCCGACAATGACAAATGATGATAAAGCAAAGCGAGCTAAAGAAAATTGAAAGCACCCTACTACGCCTACAGGCGCCGAACCGAAATGATTTGAGCAAAAGTTTATCTTTAGCTTTCAATTAATATCAGAAGTGGCGTTTTTATTGCATCCCCTAAACAAAGGATATTTCAGACCCCAGCCATGATAATCAGTGTCACAAAGAAAATTTGCAAACTGCACAACACACAAAAACACACTTAAAACAACAAATGTTCACACACCACTGTAAGATACCCTATAAATTAAACAGCGTGGACAAGTGAGGAGTTGTTTGTATATTTTCTAGAATTCATTTGCCATTGTACCATAGCATGTATATATACTGGTATATTCCTAGGTAGTTATCGATTTCCATGGATATATCAAGTGCAAACCTGAGTTAGAAAGATACCTTTAAAAATACAATATAATTATAAGAAACTTCAAGTTAAGCTTGAGCTCTCCAAGTCTTATACTAACTGATGTTTATACACTAATAGTACAGGGTATGCGAATTCAAAAAGACACACATTCAAAGGATTCTGGGGCCAAAGAAACGCCTCCTATAAAAATGCGAAGTTCCTTTCATTCATTCATTAAACAATAAACAAACAACCAACGCTGCGGCCCCCTTGGGCGTGGCTGCAAAATAAATTAATGGCCTCAAATCAGGCTGACGAAATCAATTTATTACACTCGACCGCACACAGGATATAAGAACAACATTTTGAGAGCGGACAACATATTCGAGGCAGTCATGGCGAGGTGAGGCGTGAAGTCAAACCTGAATATGTTGCCTGCTCACGAGTTGGTCCGGCATTTCAATTTTTACCTGCCCCGACGATGGGGTGCCGTAATCGATCGTAGGCTTATTTTTAGTCGCTTGAATTCCACACGCTCCTGATCCCATTCCCGTTCGTAGAGATTGCGCATGTGTTGCTGCCGCACGCGCAGCAGCAGCTTCTGACCCGTCTTCATCTCGAAGGTCATCGGCTGCAGCAGGCGATGGACAATTGAGCCTCCAGTGGCTACTTTCGAGTAATCGCGCGAGGCGGCGAGCGCAAAACTGGGAGGGTGATTACTTAGTGCCGATAGAGAGAATGCATTACAGGGTATTCTTACTCACATGTCAGACTTCATTGACGCGAAAAGTGCAAGTGTAAGAACAACAAGAAAGTAAAACAAGAACAAAAACTTGTACGTTTTATGAAGGAAAAATCAAATAATAATCAAATATTCGACTAAAAACGAATGAGAGAAGAAGGGGTAACCCGAAGTTGGCATTCAATGCCAAGTGCCATTAATTAGGAGACCACACGAGACGCACGTGAGTGACACGGCCGGAAGGAAGGAAGACACCCAATGTGGAACAGGATTCGCACTTAAGATCTGCATGTTTGCCACTTCCGCCCTATGGGAAGGTCATGAGAATGTACTGGGCGGGGGAGGGGCGTGCCAGTCAGGTCAGCTCCGGTTCATTTTAATCAAATGTCAGCGCATTTTGTGGGCTTTTAAGTGCAAACACGAGTCCGGCAATCAGAGCTGATTGGAACCTGGAAAACAGCACTTGGAATTAGGTAAGAAGATACCAAGACTTTTCATTAAGTACAATACATCTTTACGGCGTAGTCTGGTTAAAGGATTCGTTTCGGCTGGCCAAACAGTTTCCTGCTCGGCACCAGTTTGAGATGGAGCGAGAAAGGGGCAGAGAGACAGACAGAGAGAGAGAGAGCTAGTGAGTGGTGCAAACATTCGAAAAGCCAACACAAATCGTTGCTCGACAATTGCAGTCAGCTTTAGTGATGCCAGACTAGCTAGTTGCCTGGGAATGGCAATACTAGCTAAAAAAGAAGAACGGCAAAAGGGCTAGGTTTTTTCTTCTTCTGAGCACATCTGATGTTACTTACGCTCTTCTAGATTCCTTCTCCCTATGTTGATCGCTGCTCTCCCACACTCTCTCTTTCTGCTGCTGCCTCTCTTATACTGTTGGTTACACACATGCATGGTAGAGCTGGGGCGACCACTCACGATAAATTTGTTGGAAGTGCAAGTGTCAAGGGTAAGTAGCATTAATAACATGTATGTATGTCGCTTTGCATAGATATTAACTTTTTGTTTTAATTGCAGGTAAGGAGAAAGAAGCGGATAAATCGCATGTTGCGAAAAAAATAAAAGTTGGCAATTCGAAAGCGTGGGGTCACTTCGACCAGTCCAACGATGGTCAGTCGTAGAAGATCCAGGCTTTAAAAAATTTTCAAAGCTTTTAGATCTTCGGAACGTTCTCCCGTGCAGAAAAACGGTGAAAAACTTTTCATCAAACATGTGTTTTAAAAGAGTCGTTTAATAAATAAACCAATAAATCCTTTTTCAATTTAAAATGGATATAACGACCTTTTAGAAAATAAAGCACTATTGTGGTACTATCGAATATTTCATTAAAAACCATCGGAAATATCGAATGTTCCAACCATCGATAGTTTCCCAGCTCTAATGCATGGGCTGTTCTGTGCCTGTGAGAGCTGTGATCGCTGCTCTTATAATAAGTAGAAGAGTGGGCACTGCTGCCCATGTGAGAAGTATATTCCAGCTGTTTACTTTTGTTTGTGAGTTTGCAGTTCGAGTAATATCTATTTGAGTCGATTAACATTTGCTGTTCTCTTTTACATATAAATATTCTGAGTTTAGTTCGATTTGTAGATAGTTGCGTTTTTCAGATATACATTTAGCTGCAATACAGTTAGGCTGTCATCCCTGCTAGTCGGACACGAAGAGAGAGAACACTCAGGTGTGTAATTGCAATTCGAATTGGTCAAGTGTAACAATGTAAAGACGCCATTGCACACGAGACACAGCGCCAGCAGCAGCACAGTAGGAATAGAAACACACACAGACAGAGAGAGATAGAGATAGAGAGAGGGAAATACACTTACAGTTGACACCTACACACACCCAAACACATACGAGAATGGGAATCAATTGGATCCATGAACTTATGCAGCCGAACAAGAGGAACTTTGTTGCCGGCCGTTCGAGGAAGAAAATCAAATTGCAAATTGCAGCCAAGTGTCACGTGCATGGACACATTTTTGGGGCCGTTGCCAGCAAGCTATGCCACTGTCGCTACCACAGCCACAGTTGCCGTCGCTGTTGTTGTCGCTGTCGCCGTCGCTGCCTTTAGTACCCCGTAATGTCGTGACATTTGGGCGCGCTTGGCCTCACAAGAGCTAAGGTTATTGCTATCGCCGCCAAGGCAATCAATGCCAGAGACATGAACTCCCAAAGTGCATGTGTTATAGCTACACACACACACACACACACATATACGCACTCACACACATATACACAGTCTGGGGCACATGCACCTGCGCCCTGCTGCACTTTTCGCTGCTCCTTTCCGGGGTGCCAACCATTCATTATGTTGACCACGCTGTCACATTTGCTACGTGACATTTTGCTAACTGCAAGAAGCAGCAAAGGAAGAGGGATGGAAAGGGGGCAGCAGTGCCGTTACATTGTCTCCCCCTCGCACACACGCACACACACAGTGAACTTACAAGCATACTGCAAAAACTTCACCAGCTGCGACTGCAAATGCGCTGATCCCGCATTGTTCGAATCGCAGTTAAGCCCCATTCATATTCCAGAATAACAATCGATGATATTTATATTTTAATTGGAATTCATTGTATACGAAAGAATTGATGAACTCGTCTAAAAAGCCAAGGAAAAAGGGTATACTAACTTTGTGTATGTAGCAGGCAGAAAGAGGCGTGGGAGACTCCATAAAGTATATATATTCTTGCTCAACTCACTAGCCGAGTCGATGGACCCATGTATAGTATGTCTGTCTGTCCGTCTGTGTGAAGGTCAAGATCTCAGCTATTAAAGGAGCTATAAACTACATATTTGGCATGCAGGTTTATGTGAACTGTCTACAGATAAAATTTATTTAAAATAAATGTTTAAATTCTTTGTGACGATTTGTAAGCGCCCTATAAGAGATACTTCTTTTTGATTTGAACCAATACTAAGCTTACTAAGTATATAATCTACATATCGATCAAATTTGAATCCGATCGGCCAATAAACACAGATGTTTTTAGTATGCGCAAAACACTAGCAAGGCAGGCAGGCGAGCGCGAGCACCATCTGTCGAGAATAATTTGAAAGCATGTATTTATGTGTATGAACTTAACAAACTAAACCACACCAGAACATAGGTAGGGTATCCCACAGTCGCGTGCCACTCGACTCTTGCTCTCTTTCTTCTTTATACTTTCAAAGGGGTTACATTTTAAAAGATTCAATTATAAAATACCCTAGAGTTTGTACTTTATTACTGCATCTATTTAGAATATTACCATGAACAAGTTCTTACAGTTTCATTCAAGTATTCCTTATAGAGTCCTGCATGAATACACAGTACTGTATAGGTGTGTACTGCACCCACACATACTGTACTCATAATTTATACTCCAGATTATTATAGGATTGATCAGGTAAAAGCAAGATTTATGCACGAATCTAGCTTCGCTTAAGGCAGAGATCCACGGTCTCTCAAGTAAAATGTAAATTATTTAAATGATTGTAGTACGTACTAAAACAAAGTATGATAGTGCAGTCAAATTGCGAATGCCTTTATTCCAATTATAACTATCGATTACAATTAGTGTTGCCACATTGTTATGTTTGATCGTAACCTAACAAGGCTACCAGTAAATTATAATATGTGTGTACGTGCTACTTATAGTTACCCTAATTCAGTAGTAGTAAGGGTTACTACAGTTACTTTATATATGCCTTTACTGTCATATATGCATTTCTAGATACCCTGTGGTCACCTTCCACTTGGTTGCTAGGTATAAAACCCTATGGGGGATTGGCGATCTCAAATCCTTTACCAATAGTTTCAAAACAATTTCCTCTTCGATTATTTATGCGTTAATAATGGAATAAATTGTTTCTCTTACCTGCTGCAGTTTATTGCAAATCTTCTGTGATTTGCTTCACTGCTCCAAGGCAGAGGGGGAGGGAGGGTGAGTGAATGCTTATGGTCAATCGTATTGCCATTACAATATACAACGTTATGGCAATGCTTCTCGAGGGGATTCGTTTCATTGGCGGAGCAAGTGGCTTTTGAGCTGCGCAGGATTTGTATCGAGATGCTCGGCCCGAGATTGCAGCAGAGTATAGCAGGGCAAGAGCTTCAAATTACAAGTAAATAAAGCGGATAGCAACACGCCCCGGCATGGACATGGACCTGGACATGGACAGAGTTGAGTTATGAACGTGCTGGGAACAGGAAGCGCAACGAATCGAAGCGAGGCGAAGGGAAGCGAAGCCAAAGGCAACAAGCGAATGGAATGAAAGGGAAGTGAAGGGAAGGAAGGGAGCACAAAGTAAATGTGCAAACATTTATTTATGTGCTGGCCATGGAGTACTTTAAAGCACTTCAATTGCCCTGATTCACACACACTCGCCCACAGCCTGGAGGTGTCTGTCTGCCTGTGTGTGTGTGTGTTTTGGGGGAAGCAAGCGGAAGCTGCGTTGCTCCGTAACCCAAACAAATGCCCTTCGAGTGGACGTTGGACAACGCTTACAAATGACACCAGGCAAGCGAGCCTCTCCAGCTGCCAGTTTGCATGTGCCTCCGTCTCCGTCTCCATCTGACTCTCTCCCTCTCCCTGTCTGTCTGTCAGGTAGTTTTGCCAATTCAAATTTCAAATTTGTCGGGAATTTGCAATTGCATTTTTGCCCCGAGTGGAATTCGGAACAACCTGCTGGCATAATATGCCAGGCAAGGCAGACAGCCCTGCAGGCAGCCTGTGGCCCATGTGGTGAATCCTATCCTCGGGCCTCGCGGGCCTGCAGCTGTTGCTGCATTTTCACAGTAATCGAAAATGGAATTAAATGTTTTGCAAACACTGCACGGCGTGGGAGAGGGTTGGAACGAGGGGAAGGGGGGAAGGGAGAAGGATGGCAGCTTTGGCGCCAGCATATAAATTAAATTTTATTGCCAACATCGGTCCGTTTGCGCTGTAAATTGTGATGGATCTGTCCGCCATTTGGCTTGCACCCCCCTTCCCACCGGTATAGTTTTAACGCAACACTATAAAGGCCACATAAATATGTGCACAGTGTGCCATGTACATACGCTTACACGCAGATTAGTGTGTGAACACACGCGCACACACACGCAGACGTGAATAACAATTACCCGTTGCATTTGAGTGAGTGCAGTAGTAAATAAAGCTTAAAGCACTACGTAATCTGGACTTGAACTTTATTTGCTCGCTCTTAATTGTTCAATTTAGTTGCTATCTTGTTTTGTGCACTCTCTTACTACTCTCATCCTCTCTTTGGCATCCAAGTAACCGCATTATCTGTTTACTTTGACATCGTATAGTCGTCTCGTTCTAACCCAGACGTCAGATCAATAGAGATGAGCCAATGACAATTGACAGACGCGCAGGTTGCTGCTGCTCCTTGTGCTGCAGCAGAGCATTTCAATTAGTTAATAATAAAAGAAAAACCTTCTTGTATTATTTCTCCGCACATTTCTCTGCAATCTTGATTTTTTTCGAGCCACTGACCAGCTTGACTTTTCACTTTTAATGAGCTCTTGAGAGTTTTTCATTTTTCTCTGTTGCTTTAATTAACAAAAATGAGTTCCAACAAAGAGAAAAGTGGCAGAGAGAGAGAGAGAGGGCAACAAAAAGTATAAGACTTGCAGCAGCAAAAGGCGACTAAGAAGACACATGAGCCCCAGCCGAGGCACATTTCAAATGGAAGAACACAACAGCAACAGCAAATAAAATGTCGCCACTAAGTAGTGTTCTCTTTTTGCAAATGCTGTCCACTTCTTTTCTTTTGCGCATACCCTGTAGTTGCGCCAGAGCAGGCTTGACACGCACAAAATAAAAAAAGAAATTTCAAAAAATCTTTTGCAATTAACAAGTAATTAAATATTTTACTATATTTGAGTTGATGTTGAATAAAATGTTAACTGCAAACCATAGTACCCACTGCAGGGTGCACACTCGTCTATCACACGTCCACACCTCACTTAGCTACTGCATTGGGGGGCACGAAGTTGTTGCAGTTGGCGTTAAAAAAGCGGAAAATCGCAGCACATTTTTGCTTTTTAATTAAGCCCTCCATTTTTTATGTGCCTTTCGAAAGCGACACGGCGTGATTCCGTGCACGAAGTGTGAGCATAGTTTACACTGAGACAGAGAGAGAGAGAAAGCTGTGCTGTGCCGAATGGTAAATATAAAGTGCGTGCAGAGTGGCAAAAACAGCCAAGGGCGGCGCGGGGTCAGAGAGGAAAATGCAACTGTTAGCTCAGGTCAAATGAGACTGTGGATAAATTTTCGTGCAAGCAGCTAAAGGGAAAAACTCTGTGAGAACTCTACGACACCGCCAAGTGGGAGGATTAACGGCGAACATGCCGGGAAGCAGACCAGACCTGCTACCTGAAAGTGTCTCAATCAACAGTCGAAATACGCACACTGTAAAGAGCTATAAAAAACATATACGAGTATATATGTTATATAAGTGTACACATATGTATATATATTTAGATGGATAAGCCATGGTAAAACCGTATACAGCTTAGGTGTTCCAAAATTCTGAGATAATGCACATGCAGAGGCCTTGCAAGCCATCTACCAGAAATGTGTGGGTATATAGGGCTGGGTGAGTTGACGCGACCAGCTTAGTCAAGAAGCGCGTCGGGTTTTGAGCGGTCGTGTTACGTGGATTCATCATCACTCACTGAGTGATTGCCACGATCGTCGGCGTCAGCACGTACAATTTGACAACAATAACAACTGAATGAAACAGCCCTCACCTCCCGCTCTATTCCCAAACACAAAGGTGAGTTTAAACGGGTTTCTGAAGCTCAATGATCCGATACTTTAACGTTACGGGACTGTAGTTGACCAGCTTGAAGCCGAACACTTTGTAGAAGTCGACAAGCCAGTCGTGCGTCTCCAGGCCCAGCTCAATGGCCAGCGTTAGCAGAAATTCGCCGACAATGAGTCTCTGTTGAAACAGGGACATTTGCTCCGGTATTTGGGACTCTTGCAGCATTTGCCTTGTCAATTGTAGCACCTCCTCATGTTCGTGGCACGTTGCAAAGTCGCGCATATCACGCAGTCCCACAAACGAGAGTTTTACATAGACAAAAGTGCGTCCGTCCATGCACTGTCGTTGCACAGCAATGGGCCACACCTGCCACAGGTGTTGGCACTCGAAGCGCAGCAGTTTGCTGTAATCACCTTGTTGGCTCTGAGTCAATCCATATATCTCGCAGGCGCCTCGATCCGTGCAACAACCGTGTATGGAGTTCCAATCGGCATTTTGGACTGCTTTGATAATCGTTGTCGCCGCATGGCGAGCTCCCAACATAAAGTCCGACTCATTGAAATCTGTCGGCATCAGCTGTCGCAGCTTCCACATGCAATAGCGTGTTCGCATCCGGCTGATCCAGTGCAGCAAGGCCAATTGGAATCCACTACGTGGTGGCAGCTCAACCATGTGGCTGCGTCGTCTGCGTTGTGGCTGATGTTGCGAGCTGACGCTACTTTTCATTAAACAACAAGTCAAATCTATTGACTGCACACTAAGGCTGCGCAAAAATTTATACATTTCAATTACTATAAATAACAATAATAAGAATCAAAGGCCGAAAATATTTAAAAAGCAGACGTGTTTTTTTATTTGAACTGACGCTAACCCATGCATACTATATATGTTAACGATGCGTCGTTTCTGAGAATATACCCTGTAAAAATGGGGAATATTTTGATGAAGTGAAGTGCAAGAAATCAGAGAGATATCATACATGTATGTACATACATATAGTAGAACATTGAATACCGAGTAAGATTGTCGTATCCTAACTTTAGTTAATTAAGTAAGTTAACCTATATTAAAACAGATGACAGAGTTACTATATGACTAAACACAGCTTGCAATTAACTCTTAACAGTTTTAAAGTCTGTCTGAGCAAACTATTATTAACAGGCACTTTGGGAATATAGATAACAGTAACTTAACCTGTAAACATGAGGAATATTATTTTGAAGTGAAGTACTAACGCAACAACTCAGTAACTAAAGAGATATCATAAATCTAGATATAGTAAATTACTTAAGTTAATTAAGTAAGTTGACCTATTTGAAAACAGATGACAGCGTTAGTATGTGTTTCAACACAGCTTGCAAATAACTCTTAGCATTTTAAAGTCTGTCTGAGAAAACTATTATTAACTTTGAGAATATACATAACTTACCTTAATTTATTTACACCTCATTATAATGAACCCAACAAACACATTTTGAAACATTTACAGTACAATTTTTTATTTGTCAAGAGCCAAAAAGCAAAGTGGCTCTTGTTGTTATGTGTAAGTGCAATTTTTGGGATTAACATATGTTATTAGTGGCAGTTTAAAAGGTTGAAATAATATTTACTATCAGCAATTAAGCAACCGATTAAAATAGTTAATTTTTTCATCGTTATCAGATCTAAGTACAGGGCTGAAATTTAAATACTGGGTAGCTCCAATCTTCTTTCAAGGTTTACAAAATGAACAATATAACAATATATTTATAAAAACAAAATACACAAAAATATTTAAGAGCTAACCTCACCCATCTTCCTTTTCTTTTTCTTAAAAAAGCATGCAGGGTATACTCTATTTCGTCATACTAATCCAGTTATGGGCGCTTGGTGTGCGCTGCAGCGAGGATAACTATCGCTTGCCCATGATCTATAGGCCAGAACATTACGATCTACGCATCTTAACCCATCTGAATGGAGCTGAGGAGCTGCGTTTTGAGGGTGAGGTTAGGATTGATTTCCGTGTGCTCGATGAGACTAGGAATATCACGCTGAATGCGAAGAATTTGACAATAGACGAAACACGAATCACTTTGAACTCGTCCCGAGGCACGCATTGTCTGGCTGACTTTGAGGTGAACGAGGACAAGGAGTTCTATATTGTAAAACTATGCCAGGATCTACAGCATGATGAGATCTACGAGCTATTCATGCCTTTCAAGGCTCCATTGAATGCAAATCAGACGGGTTACTACTGGAGCTCGTATAATGAAACGTGGAGCAACCAGACCAGGTGGGAATTTCTTCTGTCTGATATAGCACGAGTGATCATTTAATCATCGTTCCATTCCACTTAGTTATCTGGCTGTCACACAGTTCTCCCCGACCTTTGCTCGGCTTGCCTTTCCCTGCTTCGATGAGCCCTACCTGAAGGCTACGTTTCGCGTCACGTTGGGCTACCACAACAATTACACGGGACTGAGTAATACGCCAGTGAGCAAGTGCATTGATCAGTAAGTGGAATCCGTGTGTAATTCTAATTTGGTCTAATCCCTGTTTCGTTATAGCGAAACACTTAAGAACTACGTTTGGTGCGAGCATGAAGCACTCTTGCGTACCTCAACATATTTGGTGGCATATGCAGTACACAACTTAAGCAGTGTTGCCACCCAGTCGCACGACGTCTCCTTCCGCAGCTGGATGCAGTCTAAGGTGCTGCAGGATGGGAACTTCCTTGCGAACTTTGCACCCCAAGTGCTCAACCATCTGGAGCAGCAGCTGCAGTTGAAGTTTCCCTTGCAAAAGGTGGATCAGTTGGCTGTGCCCACACACAAATTCTCAGCGATGGAGAACTGGGGTCTGGTCACTTTTAAGGAGACCAGATTTGCGCACAACGATCGCGAAGAGACGCAGTCGAGCAAGGAACAAAAGGCGGAAACAATGGGACATGAATATGCTCATCAATGGTTTGGCAATCTGGTGACCATGAGTTGGTGGAAGGATCTCTGGCTGAAGGAAGGACCCTCCACGTACTTTTCCTACTTGACGCTAGATGCACTGCAGCCCGACTGGGAGAGTGGCGAGAAATATATAGCTAAGGATTTGGCTACGTTCTTCCGCCAGGATGCGATCAACACGACAATTGCCATTTCGCAGGAGGTTCAAGGATCGGCAAGTATTTTGAAACAGTTCTCCGAGTACGTCTATCAAAAAGGATCCCTTACAATGCGTATGCTCCACAAACTGCTGGGCGACGACATCTTCCTGGCTGGCATTCGCAGTTATCTACAGCGTCATGCATATGAGAGTGTAACACAATCGGATCTCTGGCATGATATGCAGCAGGCGGCAGATGCGCAACATGCTCTTCCAGTTGACATGCCACTTGCCAAGGTCATGGACTCTTGGACCCTGCAAAAGGGCTACCCTGTGGTCAGTGTGCATCGGGATTACGACTCAGCTACAGTGCAGATTAACCAAACAAGATTCTGGCTGGCGAAACATGACCACGCCAGCGATAGCTGCTGGTGGATTCCCCTCAGATTCGTTACCCAGCAGCTGGCGGACTTTAACGAAACCCGACCTGAGTACTGGCTTAAGTGTCCCAGCTCGGAAGAAGTTCTACAACTGGCAGACAAAACGGCCACTGATGAGTGGATCATGCTTAATCCGCAAGTAAGCACGATTTATCGCGTCGACTATGATGAACGCAATTGGCGCATGATCATCGCCACACTCAACTCTAGCCAGGAATACGAGCGCATTCACGTGCTGAATCGAGCGCAACTGATTGACGATCTCATGGCACTGGCCGGACGAGACTTGCGTAGCTACGAGCTTGCGTTCAGTCTGATGGAGTATTTGCCTCACGAATCGCATCCCTTGCCCTGGATCAGAGCTCTGGGAGTGCTGCAAAGTCAGGGCAGTCTACTGCGGGGCGAGCAGGTGAAATCTTTTGAGGTAAGTCAGAATTCTGGTAAACAGAATCCTCGATCTAAAGCCGATACTCCCTTGCAGCTTTTTATGAGGAAGTTTATTGCTGCTCTTTATCAACGTTGCCCCAAACTGGAGTCCATCGGTACTCCAAGCAGTGCATCGAGCCGAGCATTGTCTCTCTATCGCTTGGGCTACCAACAAGCCTGTCGCTACGGTCTGGCGGACTGCATTAGTCAGGCTATGACATTGGATGAGCATAAGGTACCAGTTGACCTTCGGGACCTTGTGTATTGCACACAAATCGCCCAAGGAGACGAATCAACGTTCCACACGATGATGCAGCGCTTCCAGAACTCCAGCAGCGAATCAAAACAACAAGTCTGGGCAACCGCCCTCGGGTGCTGTCGCAACTCCAGTCGCCTGCAGCAATTCTTAGATTACCTATTGAAGTCGAGTCGGAAGAGCCTCAGTAGTTTCTATCTAGATGCAGCAACATCCGCTCTGCAGCAGCAACATGTTGCCTTGGAGATCAGCGAACACATTATCAAACATGCTGAAGTACTCAAGTAAGTGTGGCAAGGTTCTGGTTAAATGATATCTACATA